>BBPU01000058.1:0-1200000 GCA_000950635.1 Mrakia blollopis | reverse complement strand
CTTTGGTCGTTGAAGGAGGGTAGGGAAGATGGGTAGGTGGGAGAAGGTTGGGTTCCGACGAAGACTTGGAGAGGAGAGTGCTGGAAGGTGCTGTTGCTGGTAGAGGTCGGATAGAGGACGGAGGGGATTGACAGTCGCGGGGAAGTGAAGTAGGAAGGTGTTGAGGGGTAGTATCCGGAAGACATGGAGACGAGCGGCGAGGAGGAGGAGGGATTCGTCGATGCTCCGCCGCGACGCGAATCATATCCCGACCCACTCTCGAATCAACCGCCCTGCCGCATCCCCTTAGATCCACTTCTCCTTCTCCTTCCCTTGCTTCCAACCTCATTCCTCCAACCCTGGATCTCATCACTCCCACGCAAGGTGTCGTCTCCTCGATCCAGATCCGAAGCTAGCATCGATGTGAGGGGTGTTGATAGGGGGTAAGGAGTGGCGTCATTTTCGTTGTAGTATGGGAGGGAGGAGACCGGGGAGGAGGATGCTCGCGAGCGGGAAGAGGGGAGTCGAGTTCGGACGGATTGCTCGACGGATCGCTCGACGTAAACGCAAAGACGTCCTTTCTTCTCGCAGCGGATGCACGACGCTTTCCCGTCGCACTTCAACAAGAGAAGGAAGAAAGAGGGCCGAGTGGTCAGTAAAGAGCGCCGTTGAAAGATCAGGTTCGACGCGTCGTCGTACTCTTCCCTCGTGCGCGATTGAAACTCACCTTGGATTTCCGAACTCGACAAGCTTGGCATGCCTAAGGGAGAGAAAGAAAAGTAAAGAAATCAGCACTGGGAGCTCGGCAGACCCGGGAGGTCTCGCGAGCGACATAATTAACCCGAGACAGTTCCAGCGCGACCAAACGTCGGAAGGGAAGAATCGAGGAAGAAGTTGGAGGATATGGCGCACCTGAGTGACTCTCGAATCGTCCGAAGAGCGAATGACCATTCCATCCTTCGTTCCTATTGTTATGAAACGTCATGCTTTGGACTCGGATTCGACGGGTAAGGCGGACGAGAAAGGATTGCTGGGATCCCACTCCTGGTCGTTCGTGGAAGAAAGGACGTCGTTGGACCTGAGGAGGAGGTTGATTGGGAGCGATGGAGTGGAGGTTGCAGAGGAGGAAGGGTAAGGAGGAGGAAGGAGGTCGTGGAGGGAAGATAAACCGAAACCGGTGGAGGAGCGATGGGACTCCCCTCGAGCTCCAGATCCTAGACTCCATCCTAATGGAAGACCGACGTCCAGGTCCTTCGCGAGACCACCCCTCGACTGGAACTGCTCCTCAAATGGCGAACCCAGGGCAGCGCGAGTCTGGTTTGGCGACGCACTCGAGCGAGTGGATCCGACGGAGGGACGAGCGGTCCTGCTGAGATGTCTTCGGCTGGGGTCGACCGGTAGAGGGAGGTACGTAGATGGATGAGCTGAACGGCGTCGATAGCGAGGAGGAATGGAGGGGAGGGGAAAGGAGGAGAGGATGGGAGACGACAACGACGACGATGCCGGAGGTTGAGGATCGAAGGGAGCTTGTTGAGCTAGTTGTGCAGTTGGCATTTCAGGATACGTGGACCAGATAAAAGCTACGAGGAGGTGGGAGTTGATGGGTCAAAGGAAGTCTGTCAGAATTTTCGTGGGGTTGAGGGGAGGGAGAGTCGTCGTCGTCGACCTGACATCTGTCGCCAATGAAACCTGCAATCGAATCAAGGCTGAGATCGAGAGAATACCCAGAGAGCCTTTATCCTAATACGCGAGACAGCTGAAAGACATCGACTAGAACCCTCTGGGAAGCCAAAGAAAGGAAGGAGGAGAGGAACGGAGACGAAGGCTGAGGGCTGAAAGCAGGAAGCACCAGAGCTGACTGGAAGAATGCCGATTAGGACGCACACGGCGGAACCACCAGGCGAAGAGAGAGAAACAAACAGAGGGATGGGCGAGACCCGAGAGAGAAGGGAGGAGGAAGGAGAGGACAGAGAAGAAGCGGAAAGGCCTCCGAGAAAGAAACCAAACAGTGTCAGACCAGTTCTGTGGCCTTCCGCTGAAATTAAACACACTGAATCGCCAAGGATGGATCACCGCGAGCGAAATCCTCCGTACGGAGCCGAGGAAAGGCAGCCTGGAATTGTCCGAAGGAGAGATCTGGCCACAGGGAAAAGAGAGGGAGGAAGGAAGGGAAGGAAACGGGGAGGACCTTTTTCTCACTCCCCAAAGTGATGGGACAGGATTCGAATCACCTGTCTGGTTGCATGGGTAAGGAGAGCGATGGATGATGCCGAAGAAGGTTCTTGATCTCCATCAGCCGGAAAAGGTAGAAGAAGGGGGAGGAGGGGAGGGGAGGGGAGAAGGGATGATGGGCGTTTTGGTGAGCTCGTTCAAAGCCGTTCCTTTTCTCCTTCAACGCTCAACGCTCGACTCGGAAGCAAACTTCACAGAAAAGTGTCGACAGCCATCTCCTCCTACTTCTGATTTCTGGAGTGCCCAGTCGGCCGGTGCTCGAATTCGTTTGAGCAGTGAGCTCAGAGGGCGGCGAAAGGAGGGAGGAGGAGGAGCGAGGACCTCGGCTTTGGAGAGCGTTCCTTTCGAAGCCGGTTGCAGTCCAGAGCTGAGTTGCTTCCTCGTAAACTTCGTAGATATTTGGTATGAGGATGGCCTCTTCTTCATCTGCATTGGGATTTCCTTCTCCTGGTCTGCCTTGGAGCGCGTGAGCCGACGCGATCTTCCGCCTCGCCTCCTTCGCATCGTCCTGCGAGCGAACTCTCTCCGAGTTTACAATTTCCTCGCAGAGAAGAGCATACCTCGCTCTTGCCTTGGACTGCAGTTTTAATATCAGGCTTTCGAAGCATCTCCTCAGCACGAGGAGGAGGGGAATCGGAGGTCGACCGAGGGCTGAATTTGATCGAGTCAGCCTGGCTGTTGTCTTCTCCTCCTTCACCTCTCACTCCCTTCTCTCCGCCCCACCTCTTCTTCGCTCCTTTGTTTCTCTCGACCACCCATGACCTCCAGACTCGTCTACCACAAGGTGACCCAAGCTGATTTCGATGAGCTGTGAGTCGAGCTCGAAAGGACCGGACCTCTTTCTATTCCTCCTCCCTCCGGCCACGCTGACTCCTCCTCTCCCCCTCGCTTATCCTTCCTAGGACGTCGATGCGCATAGCCTGTGGATGGGGAGCAGGTGAGCTACGTGTCTCCAACCTCTTGCGAGTCATCCAGCTGCGATGGAGCATGCAGGAGAGTGAAGGAGGCAAAGGGTTGCGCTCGAGCTCACCTTCGATTCTCTCCCCTACCCTCTTTCTTTTAGAGAACGTGCCCAATCACATCTCTCGGACGCTCACCGGAGAAGAAATGACCACCTACATCTTCTCGCTTCCTCCTGTCGATGGAATCTCACAGCCTGTGGGAATGGGTGAGTCGGGACGGAAGACGGGGTTGGCCGCGGAAGGAAGAGAAGCTCAAGCTCAACTTCCATCCCTCTTCTCTTGTCTCTTTTTCGACTTGCAGGAAGCATAGAGCTCGTTGACCGATATCACGGAGATCCGGAACTCTGCAACCCAGCTGAGAACCGAGTGATGATCTCCTCACTGTTTGTTTACTCGAAGTTTGAGGGGAAAGGCTACGGTCGAGACGTGAGTTCTTCTCTTCGTCTCTTAGCGTTTCGAGTCGCCTGAGAGCTCACTTTTTGTATCAGATCATGAATATCTTGGAGGTTCTGTGTACGACTGAACTCTCGGCGAAGACGATAACCGTCAATACACGTCCGAGGCAGGAGGACGGAACGAAGACGAAACAGATGGCTTGGTGTGAGTAAAAGAAGAAAATTCCTCTCTCCTCTGATGCACGAGCTCGGACGACATTCTAAAGCATCCAATTTTACTTTCTCTGTGTATCTTCACCTCAAACAGACGAGCGCAGAGGGTACAAGGAGTTCCGTGAGGAGAGACCGTGGTACGCGATCGACTCGACAGGACCTCGCGCCGTGGCATGCTTCCTTTCGAAGGAAGTGAGTGCTCAGTAGGATCGGATCAGAAGGAACCGTAAGGATGGTTCAGTGGATATATGGGAAACTTGGACTTCAAGGATGCTGCTGGGAGAGCCAAAGTTTGATTGAGTTCTGCGACGCGTCTCGGAACTTCTTTTTAGCTGGTGCTCAGCCCTGCCGTTTCTGGGACCCGCAATCAAGTGTAGCTTCAGAGAGAATCAGGCCTTTAACTCTTCCATTCAATATTCCAGACCGATCTCCAGCTCAAAGCGAAACATCACCCGTACGAGTTGACGGCTCTCGGCTCCCAATCTTCAAATCGAGTCAGCTCGCTTCTTCCTCCCTCCAACTCCCACCTTCTCTTGGAGTCAAACCCGCCCTTCTCCCCCCTCTCTTGCAGCTCCTCATCTACAAGCGATCAAGATAGTGGATGCCCTCTCGTCTCATATACTCCAGAGTCACTGCCAGCGACGCGAGCTGTCAGTGGCCGTCGTCGCCCTCGCTTGTCTCCTTCGTCGTTTCCTCTCTCTCTCTTCCTGACCTCTCTCTGAACTCTCCGTCTTCAGGCTAAGGATGCGAAAAGCTTGTGGATAGGGAGAAGGTAAGTTCCTCCGTCTCTCAACTCCGCCAAACTGGGAGAATCGAGGACAGAAGCAGGGAGAGAAGGGAAAGATGTCTGGACGAGCTCGAGCTCACCGTTTTCTCTCCTTCGCTCCCTCCCTCCCTTCGTCTCTACTTACTCTTCTTTCCCTCGATCGACTATCGAACCAGACCGGATACCTCGCATTATCACTGGGACGGATATGATCATCTACCTGTTCTACCTTCCTTCGGTAGATGAGTCTTCGTCGTCGAGTCCTGAGGTCGTTGCGATGGGAGGTGAGCTTTCAGCGCTTTGTTGCCTTCTTCCTGTTCGCCTTCACTGAACGTTCTTCTTCCCTCATCTGCCGTCCCCTTCAAATCTCTTCCACTCTTCATCAGGGTACGAGCTCATCGACGTGCATCATGGAGGAGACACATAACTTTGCGATCCTTCGGCAGGCACGATCATGATCAGCTCGCTTTTTGTTCACCAGAAGTTTGAGGGAAAGGGCCACGGGAATACTGCGAGTGTTGACTATCATCTGTGCTTTATAGCAGCCTCCTTGCTGGATCAAGCTCGAAGGAAGCAGGGAAGGAATGGAGTGAGCCGAAGTTTGAAACTGATCTAGCTTTCATCCTCGCCCGACGCGTCCTCTTCTTTGCTGCGTTCTCAAGTAGATGATGGACATCTTAGAAGGGCCGATAGCTCGAGAACTGGCAGGCAAGACGACCACTCTCACCGTTCATCCGGAGGACTTCGACGAGGCAGGGAAGATCTCTAAGCAGCTCGCATGGTGTACGCCTTCTCTTCCTTCTCTGTCACACACGCCGAGACTTATCTCCGCTGCCCTGTAGTCCATAGCTGAGACTTCCGATCTTCTTTCTTTTCCTCGCTCTCCTCCTCTCCAGACCTCCGTCGTGGCTATACCGAGTTTCGTGCGCGACGACCTTGGTTCCCGCGGGATCAAGCCGAGGGAGGAATGCTCACAGGTTGTTTCTTGTCGAAGAAGGTCGTCGCCGCATAGATCAGGCTCAACTCGTACAACCTCATTTATCTGAAGCTCGTCGACGTCTTCGCTCTCGTTCGTTCTTGCTCGTCAACGTTCGCGCTCGACGCGTTTCTCGGTGTCTAGACTTTGTTTTTAGAGTTAATTCCGCTAGATGTTACAATACGTATGCGTAGATGCTCATTGATATACTGTCGTGCCCCAAGAGAAGAAAAAGGAGGTGCAGGAAGTAGGAAGAAATGAAGCGAGAGTCGTCGCGAAGGAACCTCAAAAAGAGGACGGCAAGAGGCCCCCCTCCCTTCCTTCCTTTCCTTCCTTCCTCTCAACGTCCAGCACCCTCCCCACCACTTTTGTCCCCCTTCCCCCCAAAATTATGTCTGCCCGAGGACGATCAACTTCCCCAAAAGTGCTGGCTGGCTCTCCTCAGCGAGCAGCGTCTGCTACGACCACGAACGGAGGAGTCGACGAGAAAGAGAAAGGGATCCTTCCCGTCATCGTCATCTCGAACCTCACCAAGAGTGAGTACAGCTTCAGCTTCAGCAGGATGTGGGTGAGAGTGGAAAATGTCCTGATTCTCTTTTGGGTGCTTTGTTGGGATCGAATCTTAGATGTTCAGAAGGCTCACCTTCAAGAGATCTTTGGCCAGTACGGAGAGATCACTGGAATCGATTTGCCCTTGTTCAGGAAGAGTGAGTACCCCCCTTCTTCGCTTGAGGGTCCTGTGTCCATACACATAATCCCGACCTGAGTATTCTTGAGGTGGATGGATCTCTACGAGTGGAGGAGGAGCTCTCGAGAGCAACTCCTTCTTTCGTCGAGCTCGCCTCCTTCCCTTCCCTCCCTTTCCCCTCCCTTCCACCGCCTCACTTCTCCCTCTCGCCCATCCATCTTCGTCGCTCTGATCTCTCCCTCAACCCCCGCTGACTCGTCAACTTCTTCTCTCGTTTTCCTTCCTTTCCTCAGCCGGTCTCAACCGAGGCAAAGCCGCCATCGAATACCGCTCTCCTTCCTTCGCCTCCCTCGCCGTCTCTCACATGAACAAAGGTCAACTCGACGGATCCGTCCTCTCAGTGGAGATCTCCGAATTCCCTCTCCCACCCCCAGAAAAGGAACGATCCCTCTCCCCAGTCGGTTCCTCCACTCGTCGTCGAAGGTCTCCCTCCCCTCGACGCTCCCGTTCACGCTCCCGAGGAGGACCTCGACGAGCAGGGCGATACGACTCCCGTTCCAGATCCAGATCCCCACCTCGACGATCCAGACGTTCGCCTTCGCCAGTTGGAGGAGGAGGACCACGAGGAGGAGGAGGCTACCGTCAGAACGGACCTCTTCCTCCTCCTCGAGCTCAGTTCGGAGGACCTGGAGGGTACGACCGAGGAGGGTTCCGAGGTGGCTATGGAGGTGGAATTAGGGGCGGAGGAGGGTTCAGAGGAGAGAGCAACGGCTTCAGGGGTGGGAGAGGAGGAGGGGTGTACAGCAGTGGTGGAGGAGGAAGGAGGTCTTTGTCGCCTGGAGGAGGACCTGTTCGACGAGGAGCTGAGAGAGGTGCTCCTAGGAGGAGAAGTCCGAGCTACGACCGAGGTGCTGGAAGGAGGAGGAGTAGAAGTAGGAGTCCCGTTAGGAGAGGTGGAGGGGCTAGGAGGAGGTGAGTTCTTCGTTTCTTTTTCCTTGAGCTCGTCGCCCGTCGCCAGCTTCCTTCCACTCCACGACTTCTCTTTCTAAGATCGTCGTAGGCGCAGGAGAGCAACCATTGACCTTTCATTTCCTCCTACCTTCCTTCATCTCCCTCCTCTCCTACTTTCCTTCCCCCCAAACCCTCTCTCGCACACCCATCTCCTTCGACAACGACTCACCTCTCCGCCACTCACCCCCATCGACTCTTCGACCACGCTCGCTACTACCAGATCCCCGTCCGATTCTCGATCCCGCTCAAGATCTGACAGCCGCTCCAGGTCTCGCTCAAGATCCTACTCCCGCTCTCGATCTCGCTCCTTCTCCAGGTCTCGCTCTCGTTCCAACTCCAGGTCGAGGTCGAGATCTCCCGCTCCCAAAAGGAAGGGAGGAGCACGAAGTAGGTCCAGGAGCATGTCGATGGATGTGGATAAGAAGGACGGTGACGATGGGAAGGGCGGGGAGGCAGAGGAGAAGAAGTAGATGGAAGAGTGAAACTTTTGTTGGAAGAGAGAGAGATCAGCCTGAGTAGATCTGAGATCGTTTTGCTTCTTAGTATGTATCATTCCTTCTCTGTTTATGTGCTCTAGAGAGGGTTGGGAAAGGATACACGACTGTTGGAGGTGGAAAGGGAGGGGGCAGGAGGAGAGATCGGATCGAACAGGACGGGAACAGAACTGTACAGAGCTGCGAGTTGCCATCGTGCCGTGTCGGCTCAGAGGAGGGTATCTATATCGAGAGGAGAAGAACACGAAGACGGAATTTCGGGAGACGGATTTGAAAGTCGTCGGTCTGAGACGCGATGGATCTCACTCGTTCCCAATCGCACTGCCTTCTCTCACTTACTTTCCAATTAGCAACAAGATGTGTATAAGTCGCAATCCCGGTGACCTCTATATCCCTTCGTACGTATGTGGAAAGGGTGGACAGGGGGAGAAGCCTAGCGTAAACAAGCGAAGAGAAAGGCAGTCGGCGCGTCGTCGTCGTGAAGGAGGAGAAAGCAAAGGGATACAGCGTCGAGAGAGATTCGTTAAAGCGTGTAGGTAATCGTAGATGAGACAGTATAGGGATGAAGCAGCGAGAGAAGAGGAACCCCAAGAAGAGAGACAGAAAGAAACAAATCGACGACGACGTTGTTCACCACGACGACCTTGGCTTCCCCTCCTCCTCGCAATCGACTCCCCTTCTTCCGGCTCCTCTCGCAAAAATTCTAGCCCTGATTAGTCGGAAGGGAAGGAGGAGCCAGAGCTTGATCCTGCACCTTTGTGGTCGGGTCGATGATGGGTTGCATGGGAGTGGGTTGCGAGGGAAGAGCAGGTGGCGGGAGGGGAGAGGGAGGAGTCTGAGGTTGAAGGACTGCTGGAGCTGCTCTCCTCAGGCTCTCGATGCTGATGGTGAGGTAGATTTGGAGAGGAAGAGGTAGATCCTGGCGAGAGGAGAGGCCGGAAGGGTGAAGCTCGAAGTGCTAAGGGGAAGAGGAAACGAGAATAGAGAGGCGTCGATGATCAGCTTTTATTCGGCGGGTGGTCGACGGAAACGATAGACCGAGCAACTTGAACTTGTAAAGGTGGAAAAACGTACGAGAGGAGAGTAGCTCGTGTTCGTAATCGATTCCAAGAGCGGTAGGCAGATGTGCCCTCGTCTGAGGTTTCTGTTTTCTTCGACTGTTATCTATAGTAGGAGGAACGGGGATAGATTTGTTTCGGACAGGTAAGAAGAGGCGTTTTTATTCTGACGCGTTTCATTGTTTGCGGCCGGAGACAATCGAACGCTCCATTGATCCTTGATCCCTCCCCGTTCTCTTTCAGTTTGAACTCCCAACGGCGACGACTCCCCCCACCCCGACTTTGCTCCTTCGGGGCTTCCCTTTCCGTCCTCTGTCCTCTAACTTCCACCATCAAGCCCAACCGTCCTTGCTCTGCTATGCTCGGACTCGAACATCCCTTTCGACGCCAACGAGCGACGTCGAGCTCTTCACCTCGACGTTCCACTCACCGGCCTCCCTTCAACCATCCCTCGCTCAAGAAACCCCGGATATCCCTCTTGGAGAGCAAGGAAGCGTCTCCCACCAACCTCGTCCATCTCGTGGGTGTCTCTTGCTGGTAGAACGTGCGAGCGAGGGGCGGGCGGAGGGAGGGGAGGGGGCTGTTGAGCTTCGCTGATCCTTCTCCTCCCTTCGTCCTTTCTTTATTCAGATCGCTCCGGAGTGGCAAGAACAAGAGGAGGGTTCAACGAGGTCTCGGGTTTCCGTTGCTCCCTCTTCCCTTCTTTCTTGACCTCTCCCACCGTCGATCTCTTGTTCTTGTCTTATCATCTCGCGTAAGCCCCGCTGACTCGCCCAAGCGAGCTCCCCGCCGGAATCGGGGAGTCTTCTCCCTTCTTAGTTTGGTTTTCCATCCGTCTCTCTTTGTAGGTTCCGACGACGACGCGTCGTGGGGCTGAACTCGATCTCTCACTTTCGCATCGCCCTTGATATATAGAGAGCTTGAATCTAGATCGTCGTCAACTTACCGAGCTAGGAAGATGAAGACTGTGGTAATTGACTACTTTACTACGAAGACAACAAGCGAAGAGAGCGAAGGAGACGTTCGGGAGTTCCAGAATTGGAGAAAGACAATGCTACACGTCCTCTAGCACCTCCATTCCCACTCAGCCTCAAGATCCACCTCAAATTCTCTCTCTCCTCCTTCAAGTTCACGTTCCAGATCCTCTCCCTCTCTTCCGTCGTCGCGTCCAACTCCACCCTCCTCCCTCCCCAACTCGGGACCTCGCTCGATCCCGCTCCCACCGAGCTCTCACCAGCTTTCCAACCGTCACCCCACTCGGCCCTTTTCCTTCTCCCATTTGTTCTCCCAGCTTCTCTAGCCCCTCGAACTCCGTCCTCCCTCTTCAACCAAATCACAGATCCCCTCGACCCAGGACGGCTCGGGCTCGTCGACGGTCTTGGGAAGCGAATCCTGCTGGTTGACGAGGCCAGACTCCAACAGACTCCATGCCTCTGCGTAATAAATTGGATCCTGGGTCTGTTCGATGGGACTGGGAGTGGAGTGGAAGCCGGAGGAGGAGGAGGAGCGAGGGAGGAAAGGAGATTGAGGATGGTACGACGAGGTTGACGAGGCTGCGGGGAAGGATACGCTAGTGTTGAGCTGGTAGTCTTTGTAGGAGCAGTGTTGGGAGGAGGGCTGATGGGTATTGTATACTGAGAGATCGTAGGTCGTGGGTCGAGGTTGGACAAAGTCGTAGGAGGACGAGGAAGAAGTGGAGGCGAGCTGGGGCGGCATGTAGAATTTCCTCGAAGGCTCCGACGTTGTGGAGATCTGAAAGCGTCGATTGGGGGCTGTAGCTGCTTTGGATCTGTTGAAAAAAAGGAAGGAATGGATGAGATGAGACGAAAGAACTTGGAAGAAAACGCGACGCGGGTTTTTACCTTGAACACAACGAGAAAATGGACCAGGAAAGAAAGAGAGCTCGCCTCCGAGTTGTAAGAGCCAACACCATTCCATCCTTGGATCATCAGAGTAGTACCAGGAGGATAGAGCTGATTCAAGGACTCTTCGTGCACGCTCTGTTCCGTCGACGACTGAGCGTAAGATGAGTTCCGAGATCGAGGATATCGAGGATCCTTGGCCGAGACGTTTCGGCCAGTCGAGTTGGGCGCGGAGGAAGAAAGAGATAGCGTGAAGGGGTTGGTGTCGGGAGAGGCTTCGGAAGATGGAAGAGGAGGAAACGGTCGGCTGGCTGGGAATGTCGAATGAGGGTCAACGAACGCGACGCTCCTCCGCTGAGGTTGGTACTTGTAGTCGGGGTAGAGACGAACATGCTGTAATGGAAATAAGAGAGTGAGATTATGGTTCTTTCGGAGGAGAAGAAAGGAAAGAAGAAGCGGGAACGACCTCACCTCTTCCTTCTTCATCAAACTCAATTCCTCGTATCTCAGCTTGGTCTCCGTGCTCTCGTTCCTACCTCTCCCTGCCGAGGCGAGTCGAAGTTCCCTGCCACAGAACCACCCGACGCGTCCTCCCCGCTTCTCTTGGGCACGAAGGTGGGAAACAACCTCTCCTTTCGCCTTCGCCTCCTCCATCTGCTTGAGCGTGTCCGAACGGTAGAGGATCCAGGAGTTCGGAGGTCGAGGGGTATCGATAATGGAGGGTGGTAGAGGGCGAATTGTTCCTGAGCCTGCAGAGAGGTCCCGGGAGGACGAGGTGGTTGGATTTGGTGAGGAGGACTCGAGGAGGGGAGAGAGAGTGTGAGGTCAAGGCTGAGGATGTTGTCGACGAGGAATGGGACGAATGGAAAGGAGGAGCGAAGACGACAGCTTGGATGGAGGAAGGAGGAAGTATCGAGACGGCTTGTTCTCTTCGAATGGGGGAGGAGGGATCCGTCGACGACCTGGGTCTGACTTTCACGTTGTCGGCTGCTTTGGAACGCGATGGCATTCCTGATCCAGATCCTGAGAGATTTGAACGATCAGAGGAGAGGTGGTGGAACGTCTCTCTACGTTGATCGTTGAGGTGGGTGGGAAGAGGAGAGTTGGAGGCGGAAAGGGCCGGTGGTGGAAGGTCGGACGGATGGAAGTGGGTCGGAGGAGATGTTGACGAAGAGTTGAAGTCCAAAGTGGGGATAGATCCGAACTATAGAGAGCTAGATGACGAAGAAGATATCTGGGATGGAAATTGGTAGTAGGAAGGGGGCGGAAAGGAGGGAGGGATCGACCGTTGCGATGAAGAGGACGGCGAAAGGTCGAGCGAAAGTGCAGAGTGTTGTGTAGATGAAGGAGGTTGAATGATCGACGTGGTTGTTGATTCAGATCTGTTGTAAGATATAGAGCGAGCCTGAGAGAGGTTGGACACGCAGAAGGGAAGGCAGAGGAAGGGAGAGAGAAGGAAGGAAGTCAGGCTAGCTCGCTCCTCTCGCTCATCAAACAAAACCGATTGAGGTTCGAGTGGTGAGTGTACGCGACAGAGAAGGTAAGAACTCACAATATTTGGCTGAGAGACACGATGAAGCCATGGCTCTTCCGACGAAAAGCGATATGAAAGGCCTGTTGAAGTTGGAGGTGTGGACTGGAACCGAGCGGTTGCGAAAGAAAAAGCGGCGAGCTCGGACTGTTCCTCGTCGACACTGATCCGGGGAGATGTGGGCATCTTCGAGATGTTGCGGGAGGAAGTTGGAGAGAGTACGGAAGAGCGTGAAGAAGTTGGGGTGATGGTTGAAAGAAGGGGAGAGGGGAGAGAAAAGGAATTCCGAGACCTTTTCCTTTCGTCGCATTGATTGACAGGCTCCTATCGAACCCAACGAGGGTAAAGGATCTTCGAGGGCGTCTATAAGTCCAAAGAGGGGGTATGCAGGGCGAGCCGAACCCTCCGCGGCAACAACTGACCTGTCATCGAGGTTGGATCTTCTTCACGACGCGTTCCAAAAGGGCTTCTTCTCAGCGAGGATGCTTTACATGGAATCGGAGTGAGTAGAACAGGTAGAAAACATGCAAGGGAATTGATTATATCTGAACTTCAGCGTCCTGGGAGACTTTGTGCGAGATATAACAGCGCGTCCTCTCCCCTCTTCTTTCCCCGACCCCCAAGTGTTTGGTTTCATCCCCTTTCCGCCTGGGCTTTCATTCCTCGTGTTCCACGAACAAAACTTCGGCGTGGAACAGAGTTCTAGACTTGTCAGGTTGAGCACCGACGCAATTTTCGCTTCCAGCTGCTCGGCGATGCCTTTTCGCCCTCGCTTTCTTGGACACTCCCTTTCCGTTCTCCTTCGGAGATTCGTCCAGATCTAGACATGGAAAGATGCACAACCTCCTGAAGTTATGTGATGCCTTCTTAGGCTCTCAGCTTTCCACATTCCTTCCTCTCTCCCACCAAACCTGTCAAGCACGCTGCCAGAAGACGGAGGAAGGACGCCACAGCTAGCTCGTAATCACTTTCATCGAGCCCGACGTTCCAACAAGCCCCGAAAGTTACAGATCGCGATCGGTGCTGGTTCACGTGGAAATTCAGCTTCTCGCGACGCGTCGACGGTTCCACAAACGCAAACAAGGGATCGCGGTGCCGTTGGAGAAGATATATCCCATATCACTCTAGATACATGAAGTCTAGAAATGGCCCTCGACTTCGGCCTACTCGCACACAACCGACCAGCCCTTCGGTCCAGAGACACGTCCCTGCTGGATTCCTGAGACTTCCGTCAGGAGTGCCTTGGTGATGGCACCGATTCCAGTATCCAGAGCGGTGGGGACGATGATATCGTGAATCTCTCCAGAAGAAGCGGGGATACCGATTCTGAGAAGAAAATGAACAACGCGTCGAAGGTCAGTTTTCGAAACTCGTTCGAGCTCGAGTCTGGTCGGAGAAGAAGAACTTACTTTCCAACGGGAGTGATCACTGAGTATGATGGGTAATACCCCAAGTCAGTAACCGCGAGATGAAGCCTTCTGAGATTGGAAGAACAAGATAAAGGAGGGAGAACGAGAGCGAAAGAACTCACGAACAGCCGTTCCGGCACCGAAGCACTCCTTCAGCCTTCCCTGATCCGACCACCGCCTCAGCTCCGTCAGAGTGAACTCTCGCTCCTCGATGTCGAAGTTCTTATTCGGGAGACCCTCGATAACGATCTCTCCGGCGAGGTGAGCTCGAGTGAGGATCAACAGAGAATCCCTCGTGATTCCAGGCAGGATCTGTCCGTTCAACGGAGGAGTGATGAGGCGAGTGACTAGGATTTCAGAGAGGAAGGAGGAGCGGTTGATGAGCACTCGAGGGGATGAGGAAGGGAAAAAAGAAGGAAAATACGACTCACCTCCGTCCTCGAAATCGACAACAGCAAAGAGGTTCATTCCTCCGCACTCCTGAGCAAGATCTTGGTAGCACCACAGGTTCTGGTCGTATCCCATCTGCTTAGCCTGTAGCGCGGGAATCATGGCTGGCGCGTAGTTCCCGGCGATCTAGAAGATGGAAAAGGGAAGAAGAGATTGAGTTCGTCGTGGTTTCGAGAACGATACTTCTACAGCAAGGAAACGGACCTTGTGAGCACCAGTTCCTCCGGGCCCAGCTCGAACGGTCTCCAAGTTGGCGAGAATGGAGATACCCTTAGATCCAGGGTTGAAGAGAGGGGCGACGGGGCTCAAGCTGCGAAAGAGTGGGAGGAGACGCAGAGGTCAGCGAGCGCGTTTCCTGGTCGAGATACAGGCAACGACGTACATGACGTAGAGAATGCATGACTCGCTGGGGTCCAAGGACAGCTGAGGGGCTGTCCCGATCATGGTTGGACGGAGGTAGAGGCATCCTGGCTCTAGAGGGATGAGATGCGAATCGATCTTGACGAGAGTCTTGAGGAGAGATACAAAGGCGTCGGGGTCGAATTGCTGTGAGGGACGACAGAGTGGATGAAAGCAGTAAGGGAGGGCTTGGGATCAGTTCCAGATCGAGGAAGAGGCGAAAGTTCGACGACGCGTCGAAAAGAAAGAAAACGAGACGAACAGCAAGTCCAACTCTCGCAGCAGATCTGTTCAGAGCACCAGATAAAAATGAGAGAAAGCGTGAGTATTCTCGACAGTCAAAGTATGGTTCTGAAAGATCCCTCGAGACGCACCTGTTCAGTCTAACAGCGTTCTCTCGAGGTCGAAAGAGACGAGTTTTTCCGTCAGCAGTCTTGTAGGCCTTCATACCTGCAGGGATGAGAGTGAAGAAGAAAACCGAGTCAGCAAGTATATCTCTACGTTTGAAAAAAAAAAAAAAAACTCAAGGACTCACCCTCGAAGCAGGCAGGAGCGTAGTGAAGAACGGAGGAGGCAGGATGAAGGGAGAGGTTCTCGAGAGGCCCGATGAGAGGAGCTTCCCACCCTTTTCCTGGGACGAACTTGACCGTTAACATGTCTGAAGAGAGAGAGAGAGGAGGCAGAGATCAGAGTATGTATCTGGAAGTGGACTGTGGCTCGTAGAGAGAACTCACGATCGGTCTGCGAGGAGAGAAGAGAAGGAGGAAGGAGGAAGTTGATGAGCTCGACCTTCAAGTTTCTTCCTCCCGACTTAGGAAAGAGCCACTCACGAAGCCAGATCCAAAAGGAGCAGGAGTCGAAGGCGTACTGGGCTTATCGGTGAGGTTGATGATGAGCTTGGAGGGCTGTGTCGATCAAAGTCATGGGAGAAGGAGGGGAAGGAAGGGAGGGACAGGATTCGAAGTTCAGCCCTCCTTCGTACACATCCTTCTCTCCCAACGACCGGGAAGCGAGCTGATTCGACTCACGTCAAGAGGAGCAAAGGTGGGAGTAGGAGTGACGGTCATGTCGAGAGAGTTCGCTGGAAGGGAGGAAGATGCAGTTAGAGAGCTCGCTTCAAAGGATCGAAGGCGGGCTTCGATTTCATCGGAGAAGACCCGAAGCGTGACTCGACCTTATGAAAACACTCTTTTCCTAAAAGTAAAAATGGTATAGATGCATCTCAGCTTCAGTTTGGACCTTTTAGACGATACTCGCGTCGAAAAACAAACCTTCGAAGCAAGCGTTTGCGTTGTGGGCCTTCTTTCGTCTTCCTTGCTATTGAGAAAAGGAAAGCAAGTTGAGCATCCAGAGGAAGAGAACGATATGTAGCGTAGTGTGGCGTAGAATAAGCTATCGAGGCAAGGTGGCACGTAGGAGGAGAGCGAGAGCGAGAAAGGACCGGATTACGCGAACGAAGAAAGAGAAGAGAAAGGGTCGTGAGAGGAGAGACGGCGAGAGAGAGAGAGCCAAAGCAAAGGGTATTAAAGAGAGTGGGATGTCTAGAAATGAGAGGAGTACAAGCATGAGAGGGAGAGAGAGAATAGAGACGGAAGGAAGTGATGCGAAAAGAGAAGAAAAAAAGAGAAGCGAAAGCTCAAGCTCCCGACGAGCTTCCTCCGGTGCTTCCCTCCCCGTCCTCTCCCAGAGGAACGGGCTCTCCACCCTCCTTCACAGTCCTAACCAACCCTTCTCCGCCTTCAACGACGACTCCTCCTTCGCTGATGGTTTCCAACTCCTCGACTCGTCCGAGAAGACCTGACGAGGCGAGTTCCTCCTCGAACGAGACGCGTCGAGTCCCAGCTTCCTCTCCTGCCGGTGGAGATTCGGTTCGAGGAGCAGCCACACCGAGGGAAGAAGTAGTCGAAGGAAAGGTGGTGAGAGTAGGGTGAGAGCTGGTGTTTCCTCCTCCTCCAATCTCGGAATGGGGATCCTCGTTCTCGTTCGACAGCGTCTCGTTCCTCTCCGGGATGGGTCTCGATCCTCCTGCCCTGACCGCCCCAGCAAACTCTTCCGCCGTAGCTGCCTCTGCCAGCCTCTCGCCGAACCCAATCGAGGAGGGAGAGTATCCCAGATCTGCCGTTCGAGGCTGAGCGACGGCCGTCTCGGGTCGACCGGACGACTCTGGTCGAGATTCTTCCTCTGCTGCCAACCTCGACGCGGCTCCGACTGGAGATCCGAAAGGTCGAATACCGCTGCGACTGGGTTCGGCGTTGAAAGGGACCTGGGATTCCTCCTCCTCGTCGTCGTTGTCGGCGTCGACCTCCGAGGCGTGAAGAGCTGATCCGAGGGCTTGCTCGAAGGCTTGTCGGACGGATTTGAGGGAGCCTTTGCGAGAGATGAGGGATTCTCGTCGGGAGGAGGTTTCAAAGACGTCGTCGGTTTCGACGTCGGCTTCCAGATCGGCGAAGGAGCGGCAGACGGGGCAGGAGAAGCCTGGGTGGTGGAGGGAGAGCAGAGGTCGAATGCATTTGTAGTGGAACTGGAGGAAAAGATGAAGCAAAGATAATTGTTAGACGGCGAAGAGAGAAGGCTCCAAAGAGAGTTGGGAGGACGAACGACGTGAGAGCAGGGACTGGAAGGAAGGAAAGAGGAAGAGAGATTGAGGTCAGCCAGAGGAAAGAGCTCGAAAAGGGACGAAAAGTGCTGTACTCACGCGATGAACAAGCTCTGGCAGATGGTGACCGAGAACAAGCCTGCGAGAAGAGCAAAGAAGATCGAGCCGTCAGTCTCTGCTCTCGATGAGACGCGAACTCGAGCACGAACGGACGTGAAAAGAGGAAACCGACTCACAGATCACACAATCCGTCACGTTCACCTTCTTCCTAGCGTTCTCCTTCCCAGGTCCAGCCTCGGATGAAATCTCGTCTCCCCGAAGAGCGTTCAGCTGCTTGAGAGCGTTGGTGCTGAGGAGGAAACACGAAAAGCGAAAAAAAAAGGCAGACGCGTTAGATCCTTGTCGAGACCTCGCCATTTCTCCTTTCCTTCCATGCTCGCAACTTTCCAGCAGCTCCACCAGAGATCACCGCCTTTCGGACCAGTAAGGAGAGAGGATGATAAGCGACTCACTTGAACGTATTCGCTCCACTCTGCCATCCTCGCCCGAGCTCGACCTTCATCTTCACGCATCGGTAGATCTCCTCGGTTCCTCCTTGGTAGTCGACTCCGAGCTGGATCACGTCTCCGTCCTAATAAGCCACGAAGTCGAAAGGTCAGCGAGCTGACACGCAAAGGCGCGTCCTTTCCTACGGCCGCCTCAAGAGGAGAAGTCGGCTGGTGATTCCAATGTAGGAAAGGGTTGCAACGTACCTTGATAGCGAAAGGCTTGGACTCTACACTTGGAGGAGAGAGTCGAATGTGGTTGAGGAAGGTTCCAGAGGAGGATTTGGTGTCTTTCACGAAGAACTGGCGGAAGAATCGAGACCGACGAAAGAAAGAGAGATGTCGGTCAGCTGAGCTTCTTCTAGACGAGTAGATGTCTATTTCCCTCAACGACATATACCTCTCCAGCTCCTTGACGACCTTCCAACGTTCCCTTCCACCCAAAAGAACAGAAGGCGGCTGAAAAGGAAGAAAACGAGACTCACCTTCCCACCCGGCTGAGCCCAAACCTCAGCATGACACCTGCTCACCACCTTGCTCTTGAAAGCGACCTTGGTACTGTTCAGCGCCCCTCCTCGAGGCGTCCCATCCGCTCCGCTTTGCTTGTCGGTGAACCGTCCAATCTTGAGAGCGAAGACGTCCGACGACGAGGAAAGCGAGTCTCCAGGTGATTCGCGAACGTCTCGTACAACGGGATCGAAGGGGAGGGAATGGGAAGCGTCGAGGAGAGGGACCAGACGAAGTCGATGGACGGCGACGGATCCTGCTCCTGAGGAAGATGGGGAGGCGGTGAGGTGGTGGTTGGCGCTGGGAGAGGTCGAGAGAGGGGGAAGGAGAGAGGCTTGGGTTGGCGGAGGAAGACGACCAGAGTCGGACTGGGCGCCAGGGGAGAGGACGAAAGGAGCCGAATTGAAAGGGGAGATAGAGATGGTGTTGGTGTTGGATGGGTTGGTGACGATGATGGTTGAGGTGGCTAAGAGAGCATAAAAGGAAGAAGGAAGAAAAAGATCAGCTTGTGAAGCGAGATCAAAAGCATATCGCCTGCGTTCCTTCAGTCGATCGCCTTGGGGAGAGCCCTCGTTTTTGGGCGATCCCTTCCCCCTCGCTTCACCGGCCCAGGCCCGACTAAAAAGAAGGAAAGACGAGCAAAACTTACGGGCCAGCTCTCCTCCAGCACCCTCCCTCTGAAGCTCTAGTCCTTCCTGGTCAGGCCTGGATCCGTGGGTGGCTGCTCCGAAAGAGTGAGAAGGCACGGGTGGGGTGCTCGAGCTTCTTCCTGATCCTCCTCCCGCTCCCGCCGATGTAGATCTCAAACTGGCAGCGGAGCCAGGTTGACTGGAGGACGATCCTCCTCCTTGGTTAGAGATGCGACGAAGAAGACGATGTCCGAATCCAGCGAGAGGATCCTGCTGGTGGGAGGAAGAGAGGGGCGGCGAAGGGAGTCCTCCTCCTGCTCCAGCCGTCGTCCGGCTGGCCCTGTAGCTGGCTGTCATAGGGGTGGGTGGGGTCGAAGGGGACTGGAGTGATTCTGATGAGGAGGGGATGGGTTGGGGGGAAGGAGGACCGTTGTGGAAGTGGGAGGAAGAAGATGACGGAGCGACGGCTCGCTCGAGCTGCTGAGAAGAAGGCCGAGACATGGAATCCGAAGTAGCAGCTCGAGGTCGGCGCACTGCAAGAAAGAAAATACAGGCAGGCAAAGATCAGTCCCAAAACCAAGGAAGAAAAACGACGAGAGCGAGGAAGAACGACTCACTGAACGAGGGCAAGAAGGACGGCCGAGGTGAGGTTGGACTCCTCATTCCTCCTCCCGAACTCATATGGCTCATAGACTGCGACATCCCAGTAGCATCGTCGATAAAGGGAGCTGCCGGGTACGTCGAAGGGCTGATCTGGATCGGAGAGGGCATCGAGAGAGAGGGAAGGAAGGGAGGGAAGGAGGCCGTTAGGGGAGAGAAGGAGAAGGAAGGAGCTCCAATCCTCCCTCCTCCGCCAGCTCGAACGCATAGTCTAGCTAGCGTCTGAGACCAAAACTTCCAGTCTCACAAAAAGATGGGATGGAACGAATGCGATCATACTAGTCCCGGTCGATCTCAGAAGTTAGGCAGCTGGTTTGAGATCGAATCGGAAACAGGAAGAGGAAGAACAAAGTCGGAGGGAGGAGAACTCGGCTCAGACGCGTCGCGAGCCCGAACCCTTCTTTCCTTTTGCCCTTGTGCAGAGACAAGGAGTGCTCCGATATCCATTCCTATCAAGCGAAAAAGAAAAGAGAACCTCCCAAAGTCCACTGAACCGAACGCGGCGCGTTCGGCCTCGCTCACTTCCTCTCTCTCTCTTCATCCTCAGGCGCCCTTAGAGAAGACGTAAATCATAAAAACCAAGACTACATTAAAAGAAACCTCGACACCCGAGTGATAAAGAAAAAGAGGAAGAAGCCCAGCAGAAAAGAGAAGATCGCGTCGCGACGAGCTTCATCGAACCTCAAGTTAGTGTCCCTCCTTCTCAGCCTTGTTCCCAAGCTGCCCAACAGGAAGCCTGAAGTATGTAACGTTTCCAGGAGAGATCAAAGCGGCGAAAGCGATGTAGAAGGCGAATCCTGCGGTTCCCAATCCGAACCTGAAAGAGAATGAAGGGAAAGGAAACCGAAGTTCAGTTTCAGCTCAGTTCGACGCAGTTTCGTTTGCTAGGGTTTGAACTCACCACCCAGCGATGTGGAACCACTTCTCGGAGCCTGTCAAGATGGTGTTGGCGTAGTTTAAGTAGCCGATCCCTTGGCTGTGAAAGGAAGAAGAGGAAGAGGTCAACCAGAGAAAGAGAGCTGGAGGAAGAAGAGCGAGGGAACAGAGACGAACAAGAGGAACTGGAAGAACGTGCACGAAAACATGCCGACGATAATCACATTTGATTTGAAGGAGCCGAGGACGAAGATGAAACTCAGGCTGGAGAGGAGGGAGGATGAGCGAAGAAAGACGACGCGTCGAAGGGAGACGAAGCGTTGCGGAGGGAGACTTTGAACTCACATCATCCAGGAGAAGAGCTGAATTTAAGAGAAGAGTTAAATCAAGTCAGTCGCGTCGCTAGGACCAGATTAAGAAGGGCAAGCTCGAACTGAACGTACCCAGATGGCAATGGCATTGCCCAATTCCGTGTAACCTTTGATCAGAGCAGCTCCGGTGAGCAGAGCTCCTTTCTTGTCGATCAGGTAGGCGGCCTGAACCCCGGAGGCTGGTAGGAGAGCAGTCTGTGGAGGGAGAACGTAGAGGAGGGGATCAGTTCAGACGCGTCGAGGCTCGCTTGATTTCGCTCCTTTGGGTAGCTACTCACCGAAAAAGAAAGGTAGAAGCCTCCGTAAGACGTGAAGGTGGTAGCGGCAAAGGTGTTCCCCGAAGCGACTGTAGAAGGAAGACAAAGGGGAATTGATCAGCAAACTGAACGATCAACAGAAGAACTGACGCGTCTTTTGAGCCTCTCAGGCCATGGAAGCTGAGAAAGAGAACTCACACTCCCACATCCCAGCAAGAATAGTGCATAATCCTCCCGTGAAGAATCCGACCGCAATGATCGGGTTTGGGTGGTGAATCCCTCTGGCGTTGAGAACGTACATCGCGTTGATGAACGTTGCGATTCCGAAAGAGTAGAGGCCGAGAGGAGCTGGGTCCGCGAACTGGGAGTGAAGAAAGGAGGGGCGATCAGCTCAAGCAGGAGGACAGGGCGGTAGACGAGAGGAGAGATAAAAGGAGTTCGCCGAACGCGATCCACACCGTCGCTCTTCCCTTCAACACGACGTCCTCTCCCTCTCGACCTCTTCTTTCGGCAATCCAGAGAGACTCACCTTCCTGTGGTACACGGGAAACCCAGGCTGAGAAGTATCGACTGCGTGTCCACCTGATGAGCAGAGAAGAAAAGAAGGAAGGTCGAAGAGTTAAGCTCGACGACTCTCGGATGAACAGATCGCATCTCACTGAGGCTCACCTGGAGTGAGCATCGGTTGGAGAGGAGGAGCGCGCTCGTGGTGAGAGATCTCTTCTTTATGCTCGCCATCGGAAGAAGATTGGTGCGAGGATGGCTGGTGAAGAACGGTGGACATGGCTGGAGTTGGACGAAAGGTGGAGGGAGGTCGAGGGAGATGGATGCGGTTGGGGGAAGCGAGAGGAAGATACATACAAGTGCTGATTTTAGCCAAGGAAGATACCCAAGCTTGTCTTGGAGCTTCGAAAGATCTTCTGACCCTCCGGGGAAAGGGAGGGAAGCTCAGCAGGGGTCGATTTTCCGGATAAAGAGAGGTCGGATGGAAGACTACCGACGGGTCTCGACAGATACCGGCGCTGCGTGGAGAGCTCGAAAAGACCGAGAAGGGCTCCAGGGAGTCCCCAGGTCCAGGCTCGGGGTGCTAGGGGAAGAAGAGAGGATGTAAGTTGAGCTGACAGAAAATCGAGTTGAAGAGATGAGGAAGCTGGGAGGAGGAGAGAAAGCTCACAATACACGTCGTTCATCCCTTGGGATTTCCGTTGAGACTTCTGGGATTGGTCCATGTCACCGAGTAAGGGCTGAAGCGGAAGGTCCTCTGCTCCTCGTGACGAAGAAGAAAAGAATAGGCGGAGGAGTAAGCGATGAAGAGAAACCCAGCGCTCGTCGCGGCTCCCTCCGCCCAGATCACTTCCCTCTCTCGCTCTCGTTTCCTGGACCAGTAGGGGACAGAACAAAGCAGAAGGATAATGAAACTAGGTCAGCGGATGAGGCGGTAACCACTATAGGCCTCGAGATTTCACTCACTTCTGGGAAAGAGAAACCGCGTCGTTCTCGTCGCCCTCTCACTCAGCCCTGGACCTGACTCTCTGTTTCAAGCGATAGGGAGTTGAAAAGCAAACCAAGAATCGTATCAAGTCATTACTGAGAGCCGCGAGGGTATAGTAAGTTAAAGAAACCCAAGAGAGAACCGAAACCGGAAAGGAAAGGAAAGGAAAAAAAGAAACAGAACGAATCGAACGCCAGATAATTCGACGACCTCGAACTAAAACACAAGCCGAGAACAGCCCAAAAATCCCTCCTTCAAGCCAACATCGGAACACCCCTCGCGTCCATCTCGTTCTCCTTATCTCCCTCCTCAATCCTCCCTCCCTCCTGCTGGTTCTTCTCCTTCCTCACCATCACCCGACTCGGCTTCATGCTTCTCGAGCTCGTTGGTCCTGGAGCCGATGCAGGAGGAGCCATCAGCCCTCGAGCGGGAGTCATGGAGCTCCGACGGGACGAGAGAAGTGCGATGGAGATCCGACGAGGGGTAGCTTGAACCGTCGAGGTCGAGCTTTGGCTGGTCGTGTTGACGCTGCTCGACGAGGTCGAAGTCGCGAGAGGAGTAGCTGCTGACGAGGACCTCCTGAGCGATGCCGACGAGGCCGAAGCTGCGACTGACTTCATGGACCTAGTGAGGATGGTAGGCGACTCGTCTGGGATCTTGCCGTGGTTGGCGGTGGAGAGGGGAGGAGCGGGAGCGAGGGAGAACCGTCTCGCGGCCGTAGACGGATCCACGGCGGTTCGAGAGGTGGTAGAGAGTGGAAGAGGTTGAGGAAGTTGGGCGGAGGTGGAAGAAGAGACTCCGAGGGAGGATCGCGAGCGAGGAGGAGCCGGTCGTTGGATGGGAGTTCCCATCGCGAGGGAGGAACGAGGACGAGCCGAGCGAGCGAGAGGTCCAGAAGTTTCTTGGACGGCAGCCGAGGGAGTCGCTGGGAGAGCAAAGGTGGAAGGAAGAGGGGGAGCTGGACGGGGAGTGAAGGGAGTGGAGGCCATGGATTGTCGTCGCGAGACGGTCGAAGGAGCAGTGCTGTGGGAGGAGTGAAGAGCTCGATTGGGAGCTGGTGTCGATCCTGCGACTCCTCGGACTCCGAACTTCCTCTTGACCTGCAAGAACAAAGTAGTATGGATACAGAAGAGTCAGTTGAAGGTCTCAAAGCAGGAAAGAGAGAAGAAGAAACGCGTCGCCCGCGAACTTACCAACTCCAGCTCCTGCTGCTTCGACTCCAACGCGATCTCCGAACTCTCCAACTCCTCCTTCAACTCCATCTTGATCCTCGTCAACCTCATGATCGTCACCTCCTTCTTGGCATCCTCTCTCCTCAACCCCTCTATCAACTTGCTCAACCTCTCCAACTCTCCCTCCCCGGCATCCAACCTCGACCCACTCAGATGAGCCTCCATCTCCGCCGACGCCCGCTCAGCAATCGCCTCCTCGAACATCTTCCTCTCCTCCTCTCTCGTCTTCTCCAAGCTTGAGATCCGTCGAGTCTGATCCTTGAGAGTTCGGTTGAGATCGCGAACTCGTTTTTCGGCTTCTTCCTCAGCTTGTTCGAGAGCGAGGGTCTGTTGTCTGAGGGATTTGGAGTGGGTCTCGTCGAGAGAGTGGAGTTGAGATTTGAGGGAGGCGAGTTGAGTGTCTTTGAGGGTGAGAGAGGAGGTCAGGGAGTCGAGCGCTTCTTGGTGAGTTCGATCTTTGGAGGTTTGGGAGTCTTGCAGGGAGACGAGTTCGAGGTTGGTTGCTCGAAGCCGGACGAGGGCGCCGATGTCGATGGTTCGTTGAGCAGTGAGGGTGTCGATCTCTTCGGAGAGTTGTGCCATCCGCTGCGAGGGAGAGGGAAGGAGAGATAACAAGGAGGGGAGAATCAGCGATCGATCTCGGTGTACGCGACGAGGTCTAGAAAACGCGAAACCCACCTCGTTGAGTTCCACAACCTCTCCATCCTTCTCCTCCGCCAATCCTATAGCCTCCTCCAGGCTCTCCCTCAGCTCATCCCTCTCTTCCCAAGCCTCATCCCTCTGCGCAACGATCCTATCTCTCTCTTCCAACAAGAAGTCCCTCTCCTCCTCCAACTCCTGCAGATTCCCTGCCTCCCCGCCCCCATTCTCCAACTCCTCGATCGCCTTATCTCTCTGGCCAATCAACGCATCCTGAGTATCCAACAAACTCTCCTTCTCCGCTGAGATCTGGATGAGCTGCTGGTCCAAAGCCGCGTAGTCCTCCTCGAGTCGAGTGACGGTCTCCTTGAGCTGATCTCGGTGATGCTTGAGCTTGGTGATCTCGTCGTAAGTTTCATCGGCTCGTTTCCATTGGTTCTCGAGCTCCTCGGAGTTCATCTTGATCGTGGCTTGATCGCGAATGGAAAGCGAGTTTCGAGCGGCGAGATCTCGACGGAGGGCAGCGACGACGACGGGGAGGATTCCAGATTGGAGCTCAGGCGACGGAGCGTAGATGGGAGGAGTGGTGGTGGTGTTGACGGCTGTGGAGGTGGCGAGGAGAGATCGAGAAGACTTGTCGTCGACGTTCGGGCTGGAAGAGGGAGACCGAACGTTCTCGAGTTCGACTTGATGAGCCTTCTCGACCTTCGCCGCCTCCTCGACGCGTTCGGACTCCTGGGTTCGAAGCTTGATGGAGAGACTCTCAATGAGTTTGTCCTGTTCCGAGAGCGTTTCGACGAGGGATGTGTTGGTTTCCGTGAGAGACGCGACTTGAATCGAGAGGGAGTCGACCTGTCGAGCGATGGTTCCGTTGTCTCCCCTGGCAGTGTCGAGATCCTTCCTCACCTCCCACAAGCTCAACTCCCTGGCCGAGATCTTCTCCCTCAGGTGCTCCACCAGCTCAGAGCTCTCTGCATCATTCCCTCCCTCTACCTCCTCTCCCTCGGTCCTCCGAACCTCTCTGATCTGCCTATCCCTATTCTCAGCTTCCAGCCTCTCGAACCCTTTTTTCAAGTCCTCCAACCCATTCTCCAACTCCATCCTCTTCTCCCTCTCCTCATCCCTCTCCTCTCGAACCCTCTCCGTCTCCCTTCGCTCAGCTTCCAACCTCACTTCCAAATCTCGAACCTCTCCAACATCCACCCTCTCAACCCCCTCTCCCACTCTTCCAGCCTCCTCGACCCTCCCGGCCTCTCTGGACCCAGCCTCGACCGCCTTCGACGCGGCGACCAACTTCCTCAACTCCCACAGTTCCGCCTCCCTCTTCTCCAAACTCGCCTGCAGCGTATTAGAGATCTCCAGCTGAAGAGCGTACTTCGCTCTCGAGGACTCGATGAGTTCCTGTTGAGACTCGTAGAACTCGGTGTTGAGAGCGAGAACTTCGTGAGGTGAGAGGGAAGGGACGAGGACCATCTCTCCATCTCCATGAGATCGAGCGAGAGCGTTGTTGACGGAGGGAGATTGATCGTTGTAGTCGAGGTTGAAGTAGAGGGATGGAGAGCCGACTTGTCCTGGAGTGATTCCCTTCTCGACGATGGACCTTGCGAAAGACGCGTCTGGGTTGGTGTTGTTCAGGAAGGTCGAGAGTTCAGACCGGTTGGGAGTGAGGAGGGTTCGAGGGGTGTTGAAGCTGATGGATCCGAGGTGGAGGGATCGGTTGGCTGAGCGGGGAGTGTGGTAGACTGTGAGATCCGCTGCTCGCGTTGACGAGGAGGACGAGGGGAGGAAAGGCGATTTGCTTCGAGAGGAGGAGGGAAGAGGGCCTGGAGTGTGGTAGATAGTGAGGTCGGCAGCGTGGCCTGGAGTAGAGGGAGAGGGTCGAGGAGGGGTGCGGGATTGATCGTCCGAAGGTTGAGAGTAGTAGTCGATAGCTTCGGTGATGGTGTTCTGGGAGGAGATGGCGGAGAGGGTCGAGGAAGCCGATTCGCGACGACGATCCATGCTGGCAGGGAGTTGGCGAAGGGACGCGCTGTGGGATTCGAAGGAGTGAGAGGCTCGGAAAGGGTTGCCGGAAGCGGTTCGCTCCTCGTCGCAGGAAGACCTTGTGGAGCTTTCCATCGAGACGTAAGGGAAGGAGCTCGACAACCTCGTCGTCGCGTCCTGTCCGTTTCCTCCTCCTCCTCGAGTTGTTCGACTCTCATCCCCGTCTCCATCCTCCTCCTTATCCGTACTGCTGATCGTCGAGTCCACAACCGACATCCCTGGCTGCCTCGAAACGTCTCCCATCAGGTTCGACATGTCCTCGGGAGGAGCTGGGAAGTCCATCGAGGGGAAGGAGGTAAGCGACTCGTCTCCGTCGAATCCTCCTCCAGCAGCCTCCAGCATGCTTCCTCTCGGCGAAGTCGATCCAGGGATAGTCGATAGTCGATGGGGAGAGTCCATGGGGAGATACTCGGATCCGAAGGCGAGCGACGAGTTTCGGTTGATGGGCGACATCGGAGGGAAGAGGGATCCTCGAATCGCCGGCGATCCAGTAGGAGTGGTGCTCTTCCTTCGGATTCCTCTCTCTCTCTCGGCAGCGGTAGAGAGCATATCGAGCGTGACTTCCTCCTCCTCGAACCTCCTTCCGACGCTGCTTCCTCCAAAGGACGACGACGACTGATGGTGATCTGGAGTGGAGGGAGACATGTCTCGGATCCTGGCGAGGAAGGACGACGTCGAAGCCATGAGAGGAGTAGTAGGGATCTCGATTTGGGAGCGATGAGCGAACTGCGAAGGTGGGGAGTCGTGGTGGGTTGAGGAGGTTGGGGAAGAAGTCATTCCAATGGCGAGGGACTGATCGATCCCAGTTTCCTCGTCGAAGCTCGTATCCTCCCCCTGCGAGAGGTGCTCCTGGTGGAGAGGGGAGTTTCTGGAGTCGGCGAAAAGTTGGGAGCTGTGGGATACGTCGGGGGAGGGTGCTGGAGAGATAATTCGGATGTTGTCTCGACTGAGGAAGAGGGAGAGGAGAGCGAGAGGAGTTGTTGATCAAAGTCAACGAGCTGGAGAACGAGGAAGCTGTTGAGCCGAACAATGAGAGCTCGACTCACGAGAAGAACCTGACACTATTCCCAGTACCGGGAGCCTGACCCTCCCTCAAGATACCCTTCCTTCCAGTCGTGGGAGTTCCAGCAGGGAGAGATTCCGGAAGCCTGAATGAGTAGAAGGCGTCCTCGGTAGAAGGTGATCTCGCAATGGAGACGTCTGGCGAGGAGCGAGCTGCTGGAGTTGTCGAGGTTCGATAAGGGGAGGAGGTTGAAGATTTGTCTGTAAAGAGAGATATAAGGCAGTTCAGCCCCTTGTTGCTTTGAGGCCAAAGAAGAGAGCGATGGGACGAAGGGGAAGCCGGGCGAGAGCTGAACGATGATCCATCCCTCCCCCGTCCTGCTTCCTTTGCTCTCCTCCCCGTGCGTTCACTCCCAAGGAGATGGAGACAACGGATACCTGCACTCACCATGCGATCCCATCCCATCGTACACGAGTCTGAACCTCCTCTTCTTCTCGCTCGCTGTGACTCTGACGGAAGAAGGACTCTCGTTTTCCTTCTGCTTCGAAGGCGTCCCTTCCCCTCCTGCTCCTGCCTCCTCCCCTTCGACGACGAGGGATTCTATGGAATGCCTCCTCCTGAAGAATCCACTCCTCTTGGGCGAGTGGATGGGAGTCGAAGATCCTGGTGATGTGAGGTTGAGGAGATCGTTGTTGGATGAGGATCGATTCGAGAGTTGTTGTTTGGATTTCCCGAAGGGCGAAGAAGGACCGCTGAAGAAGGAGGAGGAGGAGTGGGTGGGCTGATGTTCAGTTGGGGAGAAGGAGGAGTCTGAGAAGAAAGGATAAATAGTTCCAAGTCAGCATGAAAGGTGGACGGGACCGAAGGAAGCGACAGGCAAAGAAGAAAGGAAGAAGGGCAGGAGCTCAAAGGTCAAAGACTTACTTTCGTTCGACAAAGAGTTCCTTACGTTCTGCCGTTGTTCAGTCGCTGTTATCGAGTCCGTATCGATAGAGAGATGTCTCTTCTTGAATAGAGAGGCGAGCATCTTGGATGAACGGAAGGGAGGGGCTGTCGATGGTTGGAGAGGAAAGTGGGTTGAGCTTGGTTGAGCGACCCTCTCCGTTTTCGCGACTGACTTCGTTTCGCTTTTAATTTATTTATTGAAACTCTCTGCTTCTCTGTATTAGACATCTAGCTTCAGGAAAAGGTCGCATCTAGTCAAGCTCTACTGAATCTAATCGAGAAAGATCAAAGCATCCTACTCCCCTCTCCCTCTCACAGCGTTCAGCCCGCCCTCGCCCTTCTCCAACACCCTCGACAAGTTCTGCCTAAACACCTCCATACACAAGCTCCAGTACTTGTTCGTGAACGCGCTCACATGAGGCGTCAGAATCACGTTCTCCAACGTGTAAAGAGGGTTCTCCTTCGGCAGCGGCTCAACGGAAGTCACGTCTACGGAAGCTCCTGCAATCCTCAGATCCCCTTCCTTCCCCGTTATTCCTGCCTTCATCCCCTCCAACCCGTTCTGAAGAGCCTTGACGAGAGCGCCCTCGTCGTTGGTTTGGCCTCGTCCGACGTTGATGTAGTAGGCGTGGTTTTGCATCGACCCGAAGGCGGCTTCGTCCACGAAAAGGTCGGTTTCAGGGGAGGAAGGGAGGATGTTGACGACGATGTCGGAAGAGGAGTAGAAGGAGTGGAGGGAGGAGGGAGAGGAGGTGGAGTACCAGGCGGACGGGATGTCTGTGCGGATGACGATAGAGAGAGAAGGTGAGAAAGAGCGACGCGCGAAAGGGAAAGGGAGACAAAGAAGAGAACGAACCTCCTTCGTGATCACCAGTTCCAGGGAGAAGGAAACCACCGATAGAAGCTTTCTTCCCTGAGCGATTAGCCGCGATGATGTTCATGCCCAAAGCCTGGCCTAGACGAGCAGTCTCTCTTCCAATGTGGCCGCTGAAAACAAAAGGAGGAAACGAATCGCGTCAGGTCTCGTCACTGATCTTCGTACTCGTTGTTTCGCGCTGCTATGGATTGGATTGGACTCACTACCCTAGAACACCCATGGTAAGACCTCTGAGCTCTTGAATGAAGAAACCAAGCTCAAAAGCGCTCGTCCATTCCGATCTGTTTCGAGTCGCGAGGAGGAACTGAGGGAGGCGGTGGGTGAGCATGATGGAGGTTCCGATGACGTGCTCCTGTGTTGAGAAAAGGCCGATATAATTGGTCAGAAAGAAGTCGGGGTGGTCAAGATTGGACGACGGGAGGAGGAGGAGACGAACAGCGATGGTCTACAACGCGAGAGTCAGAAAGGAAGAAGGCTCGTCAATTCAGCTCGCTCTGGGAATAAAAAGGTAGAGATGAGGAACCTACAGAGACATGAATCCCGCTCGCCGTTGAGATGATCAAGGGGTGAGAGGTAGAAAGGGAGTTGTAGCTGCTCGAAGAGAACGAGTGGAATCAGTCAGCTTCGCCGAACTCGCAAAAAAAAGCATAGATCAGAGAGGAAAAGACGCACAAAGGAGTGTTGTTGAGTTGATTAGCTCCGGAGGACGAGAGCTGGATGAATTTCAGGTTTGGGACCTGGTCGATGGATAGTCTGGGATGAAGAAGAGAAAGCGCAAAGAAGAGGAGAGGTCGAGTCAGCGAGGGATCGGGAGTTGGGCTGAATGATGAAGGTGCGAGTGAGGCTGCTGCTCGTCTCTCCGTGGTACAATAAAGGATCCAGAATGAAGAAAAGATGCCTTTTCTTCGTTCTTGTTCTTCTGGACCTCGTGAGAAAGCATTCGAGCGAGCGACGGCGGCTCTTGCATGCCTCGAGCTCAAGCTCAACTGATCCCTTCCCTCTTGCCTCAACTCCAAGCTCATTATCTTCCCTCCCGTTCCACCCACCGCACCCAAACTTTCTCGAGGACTCACAGATTCTTAGGAAACCTGAAAAGGAACATCGCGTCGGCCTTGAGGTAGTCCTCCTCCGATGGTAGAGAGTCTAGTTCCGCTGCGAGCTGGGTCGGTTGCTCCTTCTCGTTGTGAAACCGACAGACGACGTCGTAGTTGGAAGGGAGGGACTTCTTGAAGTTGTCCACCACCGATGCTGGTTCCAGAGGAACGATGACGAGAATCGTGATTCTTTTGGGTGAGGCCATGGCGAGGGGATGGAGTTGGAGAGCAGGAGGAGGTCGAGCGAGGCCAGTTTCGGGCGAAACGTCGTGCTCGAGGAAGAGGAGGGGGAGTAAAGATGGTTGCCGATTTCGGACGAGAGGAGCGAAGCTTTATATAGAGAGCGGGCATCGGTGTTTCCCTGTGGGCCGTGGCCAAGGGTCTTTGAGGGAAGAACTTCTCGAGTAAGAGAAGAAGGAGGAGAGAGAGGCCGACAACTCTCTCTCTCCCTGAGCTTTTCCGACCCTACGAAGCCCGAGAAAGGCGACGCGTGAGCTGAAGGAGGATTCATGGTGGACAATCCTGAAGATCCTTTGACGGCTGAGGAAGACTGAGCTCGAGAAGGGGTCTAAAGGGTGAGGAGATTGTGGAGGAAGAGAGGGAGGAAGACGAAGGAAGATCGAGCTCACCATTTTCAGCCCACCGCCGACTTCCTTCCTCCCTCCCTCCTAACTACAACAACCGAATTCCAGTCCTCCGACATAGAATCCCTTCCTGACATCCAGCTCTCGTCCCTCTTTCTTGCTCCCTACCCATCAACAAGGTCCAGCTCTTTCCCAACCCGGTCCATCGACTCTCTACTCCCTCCCTCCCTCCCTCCCTCTCTCCCTCCTCCTTCCTCCCAATCACGACCATGGCTCCTCCTCCTCCTCCTCCTCCCGCCTCTCCTGACTTCCTCTCCAACATCACCGACCCTTCCTCTCCCCTCTTCTTCATCGGACTCGTCGCCATGACCCTCTTCGGAGCCATCACAGCTCGAAACTTCTACCTTCAACTCACCTTTCCCATCGCCGTCTCTCAACTCGGAGGAGGCTTTCAAGCAGCGGGGACCATTCTCATCTCCATCGTCGGTTGGCAGCTTTGGTTGGCTGCTCTGAGAGAGAAGAGTGATGCGAGGAAGGGTGGGGAGAAGACGAAGAAGATTGGGGGATCGGGAGGAGGAGCGAAGAAGCAGGTCGGGAAGTAGGGGTCCAGGGCGTGTAAGCAGAGAAAGGGCATCGCCTACAACGGGCTTAGGCCACTTCTTAGTAGAGATATATGTGAGTATATGGAGAGACTCTTCTTGCTGGAGTGCGCTGAAGAGACGGACGAGAGCTCCCGTCGAACCGGAGCTGAGCTGACTTTCGTTCCTCTGCTCTTTCCGCTTCAGGTAGCCATAGTAGTCGCCGAGAGAATCCAGGCTCCGACTCAGCGATGGCAGCGAGGTCCCGTTCCTGTCTATGAACGAGGATGGAGTCCGAGGAAAAGAGGATGTCCATCTCTTCGAGCGTCCGACCAGCGGTCCAGAGGAAAAGCAGAGGGAGGAGTTAGCTCGACGAAAATTCGGGAAGAGATCAGGGAACAGAAGGAGAAAGCTCACCTCAGGGTAGAGGAAGTAGATGATGGGCATCGTACAGAAGTTGAGGATTCCGAAGAGGATAAAGGTCCAGTAGGCTGAGAGAGACGAGGAAGAGGAAAAGGTCAGCTGGAATCGACGCGTCGCTGCTCCGATCTCAACATGAGGCCGAACTTATCGCCTGGAACAGGAAGGGAGTAATCTCTGCGATTACTCCGTTCCCCATCGAAAATTCAAGGACAGAGACGGCTGCTCCCTTGGCTCGGATAAAGAGGGGGAAGATCTCGGTAGGGTACAGCCTGAGGGAAAGAAAAGGTCAGCGCGTGCCGCATCGAGAAAAGCAAGGGGTTGAAGCTCGCTCACCAAGGAACGGTGAGCCAGGTAGCTCCGTAGGACGAGGTGAAGAGAAAGATGAAGGTGGTAACAACCGCTCTGTTCGAAAAAAAAGGGGGGGAAGGTTCAGATCAGGCTGAGGAAAAGAACGAAAAGGAGGAACAACGAACCCGTATTGATCTCTTTGAGCTCCCTCGCTCGCGTAGACGTATCGAGCACAGGCACCGGCGATGAGTAGAGAACTTCCCATCATTGTAGAGCCTATGAACATCGTCTTCTTCGGCCAACCCTATCTGCGGTGAAGACGCAGACGAGAACACTGAAGGAGGAAATTAAAGGAGAGCCTGAAGGTCAGCTACGACGCTTCTGTGGTGAGATAGAGGGAAAAGAATTTTCCTTAACAGAAAAGAAATTTCCTTAACATATAACAAATGTCATTGCCAAAAAAAAAAAAAAAAAAAAAAAAAAAAAGGAAGCGAAATGAGCGAAGGTTTTGGACAGAAAAATCGCGGAAACGAACGAGGAAGACGCAGGACTCGCACCAGAGAGGAGATCAGCCTTGTATTTCGAGTAACCGGCCTGACTGAAAACCGTGGCGGCGTAAACAGTAATGACGGCGATTATGATGAAGTAATGAAGAGGTTCAGCTCAATCCCTTCAACAAAGAAGCAGTATTGACGAGGACGAACCCGGAGCATTCTGCTAGAATTTTCATGAACACCACGAGCCACGTTCGCCTCCTGAGATGATAAGAGTCGGCAGATCCGAAGAGGATAGATACGTAGTTGTTGAGATGGTCGAACTGCGAGGAAATTGAGATTGAAAAGTCAGATCCCTGGATGATGAGACGCGTCGAACTCACCTGCCGCTCGGATTTGACGACTTCGAGAATCTGTAGGGAGATGTGAGTCAGCTTGATCTCAGGAGAAAAGAGATAGATGAAAAGACTCACATCGTAGAGCTCAGCGGAGACCATCTCGTCGTCTTCGTTTCCGTCCTATAAACCAAAGGATGTCCAAAGAGAGATCAGCTCGACGGAAACGAGCTCCCGTACATACCTCAAATGAAGTTTCACGTACCTGAGTCCTGCACAAAGCCAGCACATGACGAGCCTCAGCTTCTCGACCGACCTGGGCAAGCCATCGCGGCGATTCAGCTGAAAAAGAGAAGAGAATAGAGAAAAAAAAGAGAAGGAGAAGGGAGAAAAGAAAAAGTCGTGAGCTGCCCCGTCGATCCTTTAAAGTCGACGAAGAGAACACTCACGGAAGACCGAGATGGAGAAGAGAAGGATGAGAAGAAAGACAATTTGGAAGGCTAGAGGGAATCTCCAGTTGAAGGAGTCCGATCGATCTGTGGTCCACTTGAGTCCGAATTGAAGCCAGCTGGAGAACGAAGAGAAGAATGAGCCTCCAGCGACTCAGCGAGAGACCAACCTTTGGATCTGAGAATCTTACTAAGCAGTAGCGAGACCTCCGATGTTGAGGAAGAACTCGAATCTGAGAAGGGAAGAAAATGCGAGAGACGCCGGTCAGTGGAGGCGAGGAGGAAAGACGACGCGTCGAGAATTGAAAGAACGAAAGCTCAGCCCACCCCATGATCGCTCCTCGAGCACTGTGAGTAGCGAGCTCCGAGATCAAGACAGGTACGATGGCGTTGAGTCCTCCAGTTCCGAGGCCCGTGATGACTCGACCAAACCTGAAGGAAACGAAAGAGGGAAAGGTCGGCGAAAGTTGCCAAAGAGGGATGGACTTGTTGATAAAGAATCAGGTTCGCTACTCACATCATCCAAGTGATGTTCTCGGCTGAGGCTTGAAGACCAGCTCCGAAGATGGAGAAAACACAGGATATCTCGATCCTGAGGGAGAAAGAGGGCGTCGTTCAGTTCTTGCTGACTTCTCGATCAACTTTTGGGCCTCGAGATTCGAGAAGAGCTGGAACTCACGTCTTGATTCTCCCGATCTTATCTCCTAGCCATCCTCCTGCAAAACCTCCAATCAAAGTACCGACATAGTAGATAGCGACTGAAAAGGTGGGAGAGGGAACGAAGAGAAAGATCAAGAGCAGCATCGCTATCCATCCATCCATTCCGGCACCGACAAACGAACGAAGGGTAAATCGAAGAAAGAGCACAAGAGCAAGAGACCGACCTTTCCAAAAAAAAAAAAAAAATGCGAGCAGCTGAGGGAAGAGAAGCTAGAAGGGTGGAGATGAGTGAGAGAAGCCTAAAGAGATGAATGCTGAAGAAGAAAGTGGTCGAAGAGCACAGAGAGAGAGAAAGGAAAGAACGAAAGGGAGAAAGAAAGAGCACGGATGGCGAGAGAGGAGGGAAGAAGATACGAAGGAGCCTGCGGTAGGTAAGTAAAAGGACAAGAAGGGGGAACGTGAAAGCGAGAGAGAGAGAGAGGGAAGAGGAGGAGTGGCGAGGGAACCGACCGCGACCAACAAACTGACGCGTTTGATTTCCGCGCCAACCTCGCCTCGATCGAAAACGCGTTCAAAACAAAGGAGGAGGAAAGAGGTTATCTAGAGCAGTTTCATCCGCTGAGTTGAGGTCGAGGTCTGGTAGTGTATCCGTAGGACGAGGCCTGTAGGTCGTTCCTTTTGAGGGTCGTGTATCGTGAGGAGGAGAGGGTATCGTTTGGGTTCGTGAAGGAGTCGTGTAAGTGAGTTCGTTGATGGTTTCGTGCCGTTGCTTTCCCTCCGAGCACAGTCGTTGGTTCAGCCTCTGAGTCCTCTACCGCCTCCTCCGAGTCCTCCTCCTCGCGCTCGCTTGGTGGCGGTGGTGCTGGAGGTGGTGATGGGTGGGAGGGAAGAGGAGAGGGTAGGTGGAGAGGCGTAGACGGTGAAGGTTTTGCGAGAGGAGGAGGAGGAGGACTTGGAGTCGTGAGAGGAGGAGCGAGGTTGAGATTTGGATTTCGAGGAAGGGAGGGGTTCATCCATGAAGATCTTGAGCTTTTGAGAAGCAGGTTCTGGTTTGAGGATGGGCTGGGAGAAGAAAAGCAAAAAGCCGAGGTGACGGACCCAAAAAGAGGGATAAGCTCGGGGAGAAGGGAAGGAAGGATGGAAGGTCGACTTGGACTTACGACCTCTCTCCAGCCCTCTGGCTCCTCCCCATCCACGTCGTACTCCTGACTGACATCCCTCAACGCTATCCTCCTCTTCTTCGGTTGCTCAGCCTCGGAGCATACCCCCAAAGCCTTGAAGGACGCCTTCTTCTTCTCTCCGAGCGCGAGACGGGCCCCTGAAGGAACGGCGGCGACGACGTTCTCCTTCGCGTGAAGAAGGTGAGGTCGAGAGGAGGCGGAGGCGAGCGAGAGAGACGCGCAGGCTTCTAGGAGGGATGGTGGGAGGGATGATGAGGTGGATGGAGGGTCGATGAAGACTGGGAAAAGCTTCTTAGATGGATGGGACTGTTGAACAAACGAGGGCGAGCAGATGGGTGAGCTTTTCGACTTTTTGGCGCCGTCTCCCGTTCTCCTTCTTCTCATCGTACCTCTCTAGGACTCACGGGTGGCATCGCGAACGTGAGAAAGAGAAGAGTCTAAAGTGCGCTTGCGTGAGAGGATCGGGCGCGCGTTCGTGAGCGAGGATGGTAGGAGGCTGGCGGAGTTGGCGAGGAGAGAGGAGGGAGGACGTCGAGCGTGGGGTGCTTCGTATGCGGACGTTTCAAAGGTTCGTGAGAAGGAAGAAAGCCGTGAGGGATAGGATGGAAGGGGGAGGCAGGGAGGAGCAACGGGATGGGAAAAACAAGAAAAGAAGAAGAAGAGGGAGAAGGTCCTGGGTTGGGGAGAAAAACGAAGCTCGGTTTCAGTCTCGCCTTCATTCCCCTCCCCCTGCGGCTTTTCGGTAGCACTTGAAGCTTCTTCCACTTTTCTGATCCAGATTTCCGATACGAGAGAGGCAAGAGCAAAGGTCAAACCAGATATGCATACCAAAAAAATGAGAGCAGGGAGCAAGTAGAAGGGGGAAAAAGGGAAGAGGAGAAGGGAGGCGATCATGATTCAACTTTCCTTTGAACCGTCCTCGACACGATGTGAAGAGAAGAGAACGGAACGGATCTACGACGTTAGGGGCATCAACAGAGAACAGAGACAGAGAGGGAGCAGGAAGGGTCGTATCTATACTAAGAGAGAGAATCTACACCAGCGAGCTCATCATCTGTACCACCTGCAAGACCAAAACAAGAAAGGCGAAGAGTCGTCATTAGCACCCGAAAGCCCTCTCTCTCATCTTCGCGTCTCAGAAAAAGTGAACGGAAGTAAAAGAAACTCACCTCCTCGGGAGTCGTGACGTGCCATCGAGCGAGCGTCTTCTTCGCTGGAGGTCCGACAGCGGTCGAGAAGCAGTCCTCCGGATGGATGCTGAGCTCGACGTCCTTCAACGCCTCAATCTCCTTCGGCGTGCAAGTTGAGGTCACGGCGATGGGAGCGGACATGATGGTAGGTCCTACTGAACCGGTAATGGGGAAGATAGTTCGAAGGGATCGGAACATGTCCTCGTCGGTCTGGAAGAGAGGGAGGAGAGGAAGAAGTCAGCGACGCGTCATTCAAGCTCCGTTCTCCTGCGTCTCCAGCCCAACTCGTTAGTCAAAGTCAAAAGGGAAAATGTGGCCCACCTTATCGTCACCAGCACAGAAGACGAAGTCGGCGTCGGGGTTCTCGTAAAGGATCTGCTTGACGATTTCTCCCTTGTTGATGGCGAGAGGTCGAACCTCGAGGTTCTTCTTTCCGACGAGTACTTCGATCGGACGCCGAGGAGCGAGAGTGCTCTCTAGAAGATCGTGACACTGCTTGCATTGGAAGGATCTGTGCGAAAAGATAGAGGGAAGCGGACAGCGAAGTCAGCGAGATTCTTCAACGTTTGGAGAAGATGCAAACAACGCGACGACTCACCCGAAGTCGGGATCTGCAAGGAGGAAAGAGTGAAAAACGTGTTAGACCATGTTCTTAGAAGCGAGGAGAGCAGGGAAGGGAAAAAGCTCACCAGAAGCTCGGTAGTGCCAAGTTATCGACGCCTTCTTCTCCTCGACGAACGCTCCCGCCGTCCTCTCCGAGTAGAACTGGAAGATCTCCTTCACCTCGCTCATCCATCCCATGTCCAGCTTATCCGTCAACGATCTCCACTCCGTAGTTCCAGGAGCTCGAACGAAGCACCCATGCTCGGCCGAAAGTCCCAGGTTCTTCACGCTTCCCCAGTTCTCGAGGAGGAAGGCATCGTCTCGACCAGAGATGAGGTAGACGACGTTCCTAGGATCCTCAGTGAGCTTGGTGATGGTTTCGAAGGCAAGAGGAGTGGGGACGGCGTCGGAGGGGTTCTTGACGATGGGAGTGAGGGTTCCCTGGAGACGCGACGAAAGGAAAGGCAAAGGTCAGCTCGCGCTCGATTCGACGACGACATTGAGTTGCATCGGCGACGAGAGGCGAGAAGGGAGAGAAAGAGTAGACTCACGTCGTAATCGAAAAGAAGAAGTCTCTTCTTGGCTCCGTCGTACTTGGTCTTCAACGCCTTCTGATCGAGGAAGGGAGTCTGATGAGCCTGGTGCTGCTGATCTATGTTCTCGAGCAACTGGACGACGATGGCGGCAGCCCACGAGTGAGAGGTGTAGCTGATGACGCTCTCGTAGAGTTCGGCGTGTCGAGTGTTCTTTTCCTCGTCCGACATGACGAGTCCTTGATTGATGGCGTCGGCGACTCCGTCGATATCGTGCGGGTTGATGAGGAGAGCCGACGAGAAGGAAGCTGCTGATCCGAGGAACTCTGAGAGGACGAGAGGAGCCTTGTTGGTCTTCTCCTGGCAGATGGTGAACTCCATCGAGGTCTGGGTAAGCAAAGGGGAGAAGGGGAGTCAGTCGACGAAGAAGAGGGGAGAGTCGACGGGAGGGGAAATGAACTGACGGTGTTCATACCGTCTCGAAGAGCGGTAATGAGAGCGAGATCGGCGACGGAGAGCAAAGCGAAGTACTCGTCTCGATCAATGGTTTGATGGCTGAAGAAGGAAAAAGGGTCGAGTCAGCGTCGAGCCTTCGACATGTTCGACACAAAACGACAGAGGAAGACGAGAGCTCACTAGTGATGGACAGGTGTGAAATCGAGAGATCCGTAGACTCCGTTGATGTGAGAGACGAGCTGCAGAGATGAACGCGAAAGTCAGCTTGGTATCCAGAGCTCGAGAAACAAGACTGAGACTCGCCTCCGAAACCGCGCGCTCGAGCTTCGCGCTCTCGCTGAGAGCTGGCTGAGTGACCTGAATCAGAACGACCTTTCCACGCCACTCGGGATAGCTCTCCAACAGTCTCTCAAAGGCTTCGAGCTGTATCAGAAAGAGAGCGAAAAGTCAGCGAAAAAGATGGAGACGACGAAGGGAGACGAGGAACGGACCTTCTCGAGCACACCCTTCGACACGTCCAACTTCTCTCGCCCGACGATGATCTTCTTGCCTTTATAAAGAGCTCGCAGAGCCTCGATCTTGGGAAGTACACTCGCTCGATTACTGGTGAGACGAAAGAAGCTCGAAGTCAGCTCGCATTCAAAGAGAGACGCGTCCACCGAGATTAGAGGTTGAGCTCACCGATCCGAGGCGACTCGCTCAGCGTCGATTCCGATGGGACAGTATCCGATGGCAGTGACACTTCCGTCGTGGTCGACTCCAGTAGCGGACGACTCGAAACCGCAGACTCGGATGCATGTGCTGAGGAAATGGCGAGAGTACGAGTAGGTCTACGAGAGAATGACGGGAAAGAAGGAGAGGTCAGCTTCACGACTTTGTCCGAGGGCCAAACGATGTATGAACGAAACGAACCTGGAAGCAAACGAGGTTGGCTCCGAGCATTCCCTCCAGGATCTCCTTTCGCCCTAGATGAAAAGAAAACAGAAAGAACGAGGTCAGAGGAGACGAGCGATAAAACACGAACTGAAGCTGAACTCACGAGGCAGACATCGGAAAATCTCCGAACTGGGGAAAGGAGCATGAACGAAGAGTCCAATGTTGGCTTCAGGGATGAGCTCTCGGATCATCTTGGGAGCGAGGAGGAGATGGTCTGGATTTGAGAAGGAGGGAGGATGCAAAGTGAGCTTGGGAGGAACGCGAAGAGCAGGGAAAGAGCACGAACAGTCGTGAATGAAGATGAGATCTCCAGGCTGATAGACTTCAGCGACCTTAGCGGCGAAGATCCTATTGGCTTCGCTGTAAGCCTTGAAGGCAGGATCGTCGACGGGGAACTCGGAGGTGTCTGAGGGAGGAAGAGTCGAGCGAACCAGCAGCGAACGAGATCAGCCAGGCATCGCTGCATTGAATCGATCAGGGATAAGAAAGAGACTCACAATCCTGCCAGAGGAGGTAGTGGAACAAGGGCCAGAGAGCTACAAAGAAGAAGAAGAAAACAGCAGAAACTCTGGTCAGCTCATGCCCTCCCTTCGACTCTCCTTCCTAAGGTCCTTCCGAACCACGTCGAGAGCTCGAGACGGAAAGTTAGACTCACTCGTCTTGCAGTAACCCTCGTAGTGTCCCTTAGCGACCTCCTTCTTGAGCCAAACGGGAACGTACTGGATCTTGTTCCCTGCATCCACAGGCACTCCAGCAGGCGGCACAATCTCCTGGCCGTCTTCGTCCTCAACATCGAAGTTTTTCATCTCCGACTCGAGCACCTTCCTATCCTCCTCCGAGACGTCCTCTTCTCCCAACTCGGGGGTGTTTCCATCCTCTCCTGTAGCTCCAAGCACGCTGGGATGGATGGAGCCGGTCCAGCCGATGACGATCTGCTCGTGGGTTTGGGTGAGCGAGCGGATACCAGAGACCATGGCGGTGTGACCTCGTCGAGTTGAGAGGGACCATCGAGAGGGTACTGAAGAGGAGATGGGGGTGCCTGAAGGAGGTGGGGCTGAAGCGGAGGTGGTAGAAGAAGGAGCGAGGGCAGAGGAGATGGAGTTGACGACGGATTCAGCGGCTTGAGTGAGCTCGTCGACGATTCCTGAGGAGATGGGAGGAGCTGAGCCGTTGGATGGTGTAGCGGGAGCTGTGATGACATCCGAGGGGATGTTTGGAGTGGATGGGTTGAGAGTTGGGAGGATGGGGAGGTAGTGCTGAAGAGCAGAGAGGGAAGGGGAAAGGGAAAGGGCAGGAAGGGATGGGAAGAAGAGGTCAGCTTTGAATTCCTACCCTTCATCGCTGCAGAGAAGCTATTCGATTTTGACAAAGTGGCCCAGAGGGTTTCTCCCACTATAGAAGCTCAAGACGAGTTGAGGAGATGCGAGGATATCCCGAAGATCTGAGCTCCTTCCTTCTAGCCCCAACGTTCTTCCTCGGACGAGCACTCCTCCATCTCTTCCTTCCCTTTCCATGCCTCCCTCCGTCCCTCAGCCCGACCCTCTCTCTTCCTCCACCTGCTCCGAGACGATCACAGCACGACCATGTAGCTGTAGAGTGTACTCACGCAGACGTGCAAGATCCTGCCCGAGAGCTTTGTGCCCTTCTCGAGGTGTGCGGCCTCCAAGGCTTTGATCTGTTCTCGAAGAGTGGAGAGAGGAACGTTGGGGGTCTTGGGAGGCTCTTGGATGGAAGTGAGGGAGATCTCCATGGTCGAAAGAGGAAGTCGAGGCGGTGGTTTGGCGGAAAACGAAGGAGATGGAGGGTAGGAGGAGAGAAGGAAGGAAGAGGAGGAGGAGGAGAAAAAGAAGAACGAGGGGGCAGTTCTTGCTCATGACGCACTTGGCCACGTTTTTGTTCTTTTCGCTCTCTTCTCCTGAATAAATTTTCACGAGAATACATCATCGTACGATAAATTTCATATCACCTGATTTTTTGGAGCTAACACGTCGGTTCGGAAGGTCTGGAACGGCTCGCTCTACGAGGCGTCGACTTTCGACGGTTCACGCTCTCCTCTTTCCTCCGTACGGTATATTTCGAGGGCCCGTCGAGGCATCAAAAGATGAGTAGATAGTACCTCTAATTCAGCTTCTTTCTTTCTAACCTCTCTTACACGGCCAAAAGACCGGGGAGGAGAAGAAGGCCTCGACGCGCGCGTCTCGGATTTCCTCTGTTTCTCCACTCCCGGCTCGAGCCTGCGAGACCAGCGGTGGAAGTCTACGAGGTAGCCAATCATATGTTGCTCTCCCCGGTATTTCTACGTGATTATCTATTGGCCCAGAAAAATCGTTCTCGTCGGTCGCTCATCGCCGAGGGCTGAGACTTTCCCTCAGGCTCTTCCTCCTCCTTCTCCCTTCCAACCTTCAGCCCACTCGTCTTGGATAACCATTCCTCTCCTTCTTCTTGCCCTTTCATTGTCGCCTCGGCCCGTCGTTGATGGCAGTGGCTTCTCTTCCGATGTCGACCAGGACGAGCTCCAGTGCTACAGTTCTCGAGCTCGATCCTTCACCTCCAGCGCCCAAGAAGGAGGTCGTCGATAACGAACGAGAAAGCTCGCCACGGACACCTACAGATATTGAGTCAAGCTCGGAGGCCGTCGAGGTCGATCCGTTTACTCGCTTTTCTCGTGAGTGTAGGTCTTCGATCTTGATGAGCGAGATGGAGGAGCAGGGAATGGGATAAAGAGGGAAGGAAGGAAAGGCAAAGCTCAACCTCCCACCTCCCTTCCTTCGCTTCCGCCCTTCGACCGCTAGACTAACTCGCTTCTCTCCTTCGACCCCTCTTGCAGCTCGTAGAAAGGCTCTCATCGTGGCCACGATATCCATCTCTGCTATCTTGGCTCGTGAGTCCAGCTCTTTTCTCTTCTTCCAATCCTCCCGCTTCGACCTTCGCTCATCATAGACCTGCGTTTTTTCTTCAGCCCTTGCCTCTGCGGCCTTCTTCCCTTCGATACCTAACATCGCAGAGAGCGTGCACACATCTGCAGAAGTCATAAGTGAGTCTTTCAGCTCCCACCTCGCCGCCAGAGCTCGAAGCTGACTCGAAGACAAAAAGACTACACGGTGGCCATGTTCACTGCCGTACTAGGCTGTGCCCCTCTCATCTGGGCTCCCCTATCAACCTTCTACGGACGGAGAGCTATCTACTGTGAGCAATTCCTTCTGTCTTCGACTTGAAGTGGCGCTTATCTTTGCGTCGTCTCCTCCAGTGGCTTCGCTTCCGATTCACGTCGCCGGCTCGGTTGGAGTCGTCTTCAGCAACACTCTCGGTGCTCTTATCGCTACGAGAGTCATACAAGCTATCGGTGAGTTTGATCCCGCATCCCAAGGCAACCATCGAACGGAGGGAAGAAAGAACAGGCGAGAGGAAGAACTGACAACGATTCTGTCGCTTCTCTTTTCAGGAGCGTGTGCTGCACTTTCCGTTGGAGCAGGCACCATCGGAGACATCTATAGACCAGTAGAACGTGGAACTGCCATGGGAATGTTCTATCTAGGAGTTGTTCGTGAGTTCTCTTTCCTTCCTCAGTCACCTTTCTCGACGCGCCGGAGAACCTGACGCGACCTTTTTCCCTTTCAGTCGGTCCCGCTTTAGCTCCCTCGATAGCTGGTCTGCTACAGCAGTACACTCGACCCGAATGGAGGTCCTTCCAAGCCCTACTTGCCGCTGCTGGAGGTCTCGTCTTCGTATTGATCTTCTTCTTCATGTGAGGCCCCTCGCCTGCTCTTCTTTCGCGTCCAAAGAGTTGACGCTCAAATCTGACCTTTTCGGTTCGATTTCAGACCTGATACCTCGAATGGGCCTACACCTCATGAAGTTGCGAAGAAGGCGACGGGCAAACGCTTTGTGATGTTTTGGTTTTCGCCTTTCCGAGCCGTCGCTCTTTTGAAGAACCCCAATATTCTTCTCATCGCGAGTCTCTCTTCACCACCTCTTTCGAAGGGACATGGGCTGATGGATATCGTTCTTCTTGCAGTCTCTCAACAGCAGTTTCACCCTTTTGGCGACCTACGTTCTTCTCGTTCCGCTCAGTTCGTTCGAGTCGATCTCTGATCTCTCTTCCTTCCTTCTTCATCTCGCTGATACCTTCGTTTTTTTCGTGATTCTCGCAGCGTACACCATGGCTCCTCGCTATGGAATCACCAACGTCGCGATTAACGGTACTCTGTATCTTCCTTCGGGTTTCGGAAGCTTTGTCGGGTCACGACTTGGAGGTCGCTGGGCAGATCGTTCGACGGCGAAGTGGATCAAGAAGCGAGGCTATCGTCAGTCAACTCTACTTTCGTCCCGATCTTCTCGCCAAAGCGATCTGCATTGCTGAAGCATCTTCTCTCGTTCCTACAGGGCGACCGGAAGATCGTCTTCGAGCTACCTTGGTTGCAGGTCTCGTCTTCTTCCCCACCACCGTATTGGGAGCGGGATGGGCGATGCAAACAGGAAAAGGTGGTTTGGCTTTGCCCTGCATCTGCCTTTGTGAGTAAGCTACCTTTTCTGGACGACGCACACGACGTCGCGTCGCTTACCGTGCTTCTTTTTGCCTTCAGTCATTGCTGGTGTTTCGCAGATGTTTGTTCTCACAGCAGGAAACACTTAGTGAGTCTCTCTCGAATCCGTTTCGAATATCACGGAATGGAACCTCACCTTTCTTCTCGATCCAAGCTGCGTCGACATCAATCCCGCTCGGTCGTCCGAGATCATTGCGATAGTGAGCCCGTTCTTTCTCCCTTCTGCCCTTTCTATAAACTCCAACTCACCCATATCTTCTTATCCTTCAATCAGACGATCTGCATGCGGTACTTTTTCGCTGCAGGTGCTGTGAGTCTTCTCGCATTTCCTTTCTTTCGACGCGTCGCGCTGATGTGCTCTTCCTCTCTCTCCCTTTCCTTCCAGTCGGCTGGGATCCTCCCTCTCGTCAGAGCGGTCGGAGTCGGAGTCGCCAACACTATCGTCGCTGGACTCAGTTTCTTCGGAGTCCTCCTACTTCTACTCGTCATCCGCTACGGAGAGGGATGGGCTGGGCGAGCTCCTCCTCCTCCCCCTTCACCGAAGCCTCCTTTTCTCGTAGAGACAGAAGTGGCGCTTTCTCTTCAAGAGAAGAAGAGAGATGGGGAGATGGGTGGCGAAGAGAACCTGTTGAAAGCCAAGGAGCGGCTCGCGATTCCTTTAGAAAACATCTCCTCGATAGAATCGCGTCCTTCCGTCTGATTCAGCTACGTAGATTTCCTCTCGGCGTGTATAAATATGTTCTCTCTATCCCAGGGCTGAGGCTCAACAGATGGGCCGGACCCTCCCTTCTTTCGGTTCGTAGAATGAGCGAGTCGGAGCGACGAGAGCTGCTGGAGTTGACGTGATTTCATCAAGGGCTACATAGACGAGAAAGTGGGCATGAGGTCAATCTGTAGAGCAAAACGAACTATGGACTAGTCTACCATACCTAAAAATACAACAAAACAGAACATAAGAGAGAGAGCAAGCAGATGCATAGATGGCCGGTGAGGAAAGAATAATGACGTGAAATGCTAGCGAACTGGGAGGAGAGAGGTGTTGAGATTGTAATGCAAGAGTAAGAATGATAGCGAGCTTTTCAGTGTTGGGTTTGGATAGGTCAAGGTTCCTGATGGGAGAGAGGCGAGGGAAAAGAAGGCAAGGAATACGCGTCAAAATGGTCAGTCCGCGAATCGCTGAATCAAGCCTCAGGAAAGGAGAAACAACTCACCAGCTGAATCAACTTGCTGAGTTGGCATCGAGCTTAACGATCCTTCTTCGAAGACGGTCGAACTGGAGGATCCATCGAAGGGGTAAAGTCCGAGGCGGGAGTTTGAGGAGGGAGCCCAAACGCTGTGGAAAGGATAGCCTCGAGGGGTGGGTTGATGGAAGGCTTGGCGAGTGTCGTTTTCGTGGTATTGGCCAGGGGGAAGAGACCGGGAGGAGAGAGCGTCGTTGAAAGACGACGCGTCGGGTTGTTGTTGGAGGAGGAAATGGGACTGTTCAATTTGGGGAGGCTGAGTCGGAAGACTGCAGACCGTCGGGGGGTAGGTTTAAGGGGAGAGGAGGAGCTGGGAGAGAGAAAGGGGAATGGTCGAAGACCGGCAGAGGAGTGTGGTGCGCGAAGGCGGGAGGGTAGGAGTGATGCTGAATCTAGGGAGAGACGGGTTGATGGGGCGGATGAGGAGGCGTGAGGTTGTGGTCGTAGTAAGAGTTAGGAAGATGATAGGAAGGTTGGTAGGAATGGCAGAGGTGGTGATGCTGTCGCTGGGAGGGAGGCGTGGGAAGAGAGGATCCAGATGGGGTTGGAGTCTGGTCGGAAGCTTGATAGGGACCCGACGATGGTTGCTGACTACGACGACGACGAAGATCTTTCGTTCCATCGACTTCCTCCGCCGAAGGTCTTTCCGTTGGGGTCTGCCTTCTTGGAACCGACGTGCCATCCATCCTCCCTTCTTCCACCGTTTCGTCGAAGCGCTCTCCTCCTGGCTCCCAGCTTCCATCCGACGTGTTCCTTCTCGATGGACTGGCTACTTTTCGTCCGAGGATGACGGAAGAGGGTCGATGGATGAGAGCCTCGGTGGTGAAGCATGGAGTGAGGGGTACGGCGGAGGAGGAAGAACGACGGCTGGTTTGTTCTCCTCGGGCCCGAGGCAACCTGGCTACATAGATGCATTTGAGGCCTTTCTTTGCGCAGCGGATGCAGTTGGCTTGACCGTCGCACTGAAAAAGAAGGAAATGAAGACGAGAGAGAGATCTTTTCAACAAAGACGGAGACGAGAGAGACTCCCGCCTCGACGCGTCACGAACTTCGTTTTTTTTCGACAGGGAAACTCACCTTGGACTTCCTCGTTCGACAAGCTTGACAGGCCTAAGGAATAAAACACCAAGGGAAGAGAAAAGCGTCAGATTCGGGGCCTGGGCGAGGAGAGGGAGATCTGATGAGGACGCCACGACAGCGCCACGCGTCGGTGGAGGAGAGAGCGAAGAACTGAGGTATACAGAAAGAGTAGATCAAAATCAAAACTCACGTGTAATGTCCTGAACTCCTCGACACTCCTGTAGACGCCAAGGACCGGCTTCCCGGTGATGCGTCCTCCATCTTCTTCCCCAAGAACGAGTTCCGCGGCGAAGGGGTCGAGGGAGTCCCACTGCGCTGAGTTCCAGTCGATAGATCGTTGAAGTCGGGAGGGTTGGTCGAGAAGTGGGGATGGAGGAGGAAGGATGGAGGAGGAGGAAAGGTTGGTGGGAGAGGGAGCCGCCGAATGACTGAGAAGAAGTGCCGAAGACCCATCCCTCCCGTCGAGGGCGAAACTTTTGTTGATCTCGTCGTCTCCTCCTGATCCAGTCCTACTACCTCCTCTATCCCTGAAGTTGAAACCGCGTTCGACGAGATCCTCTCCGAATGAAGGTCGTCGTATGCCAACGTCGAGCGAAGCTTCCAAAAAGGACGAGCGAGCTGACCTGGAGGGGTAGGGATTGGATTGAGTATGAAATCCCTCGTCGGGAGAGGGGAGGTAGGAGAAGGAGTGGAAGTTTGAGGGTGTTGTCGACGAAAGGTGAGAGAAGGGAAGGGAGGAGGGGGCGTCGACGGGAAGGAGGTTTGAACGACCTCCACCGTCTGTGAACGATGAATGATCTCCTGAGAAATGCATCGCAATGGGAAACTCAGGTGGAGGAGTTGAAGCGGTATATGCGTAGGTAAGAAGAAAGGGACGGGAGGGAAAGGGAGGCGGTGGTTCGGATGTAGAAGCTGCCAAACTGGTTCTCTGAAAAGAACGAACGGAAAGATCAAACTCGCCAAGCAAAAGCTTAAACTCAGAAGAGAGAGGGCAGGATCCGAGACAGCGGTTTCGAGCGATCAAAGAAAAGGCCAAGAAAGGACGATCATGGAAAACCAAACTACTAGTACTTCGAGGAAGGAAGAAGATGGTTGCGATCAACTCTTGAACAACCTCCGTCTAAAGTGAACGACGCGTCTTCCTTCTCTCCGACACTCGTTCGAAACGGCAGCTACATGCCTGCTTCGAAGGATAAGAGATGTTATGTACAGGGAGTGAACGAAACAGCGGGTACCCAGGATGCTGGAAGAGGAGAAGGGAGGGGGATTGTGGGAACCGCGAAAGACGGCCGCTGAAACGATCTGCCGCCGAGACTGCTTCCCGGGACACTTACGCATTTTACATAATCTACATCTGCTCAAGCCTTGTGTCACAAAAAAAAGACCAGAGAAGTAAGAGAGCAGTGGAGAAGGAGTATGCAGTAGAAACTTTAAGAAGGAGCAGCTGCACGCGTTCGTTCATCCCAAGTGAAAGAAAGAACGTCGACTTCGCCTGTAGGACGTGTACTACCATCATCTTTATCTTCTAGAACGAACAAAACGAATCCTAGACTACATCGTAAAGCACAAAAAAAAGAACGAAGCGAAGCAAAGAAAGAACGATAGGAGAGCTGCTGAAGGAGAGATGCGAAACTGGAACTGAAGAAGAACAGGGAGAACGAAGAAGGAAGAAACCAATCTAGTAGATAGATACTTGATGGAGGCGGAAAAGAAGAAGCTTTAGGCTCCACTGTTATCCGCGCAGGAGAAGGGTCTTCCAATGGTTCCGGCGGAGAAGGAAGCCTGGATGGAGAGGATGGTAGCCCAAAGACCTGCTCCGAGGATGAAGCAACCGACGATGATCATTGCGATGGCGTTGGCGAAGAGGAGCTGCGAGTGGGTAAAGACGAAAGGGAGGAGGAGGAGTAAGAGGTCAGCACAGAGTCACGCGAGAGGAAAGGTTGAGAAGGCCACAGACGCGACGCGACGAAGAGAGAGAGAGGGAGAAAGTTGGGGTGACGAGGAAGGACTGACCTTGTTGCTGAGAGAAGGAACTTTAGGGTGCATCTTGTTATCGTAGAGCCACATGATACCACTGTTTCGTTCGAGAAGGAAGAAAAGAAAAAAGACGCGTCGTGTGTCAGAACGATCGCGCTTCGGCTGGAAAAAGAGAATAGAGCGAAGAGCTGCTGCTTACAAGATGGTGATACAGAAGAAGGAAGCAAACACTGCACCAATGAGACCGATCAAGTCGTCGAAGAAGGGAATGACCTGCATGGAACCAAAACAAGAAAGGAAAGGGAAGGAAAGGGTCAGCGATTCGGTTTTGTCTTTCTACTCGACGACGGGAAGGAGATGATCCTGACCTCAGCGATGATGAACGAGGACGAAGTAACAGCGAGCACGATACTAAGCCAAGTGACCCAGTGCGTGGGAGTCGAGTGCTGAAGATGATGGGATCCTCGAAGGAGTCGAACAAAGCAGAACTTGGAGCTGGAATGAACGGCGATGATGGGTCCGGCAAGAAGACCGGGGATCTGTCGGGCAAAGGAAAGATGGAAAGAATAGATTGGTGAGCTTGGAAGAATAGAGGAAGAGAGGGAGGGAGTGGTGTGGAGGAAAGAAGCGAGAGGAGACGAGACGAACAGCAACTCCGTACGCGATCTTCTTGATCAGAGGTCCGGCGGATCCGAGAGCTGGGGAGGTGACGTATTGACCGCAGAAGTACCACAGGACGGTCTGGAAGACGCGAAAGAAGGGAAACAGATAAAAGAAACAGAATCGGTCAGCTTTCGAGAGCGGGGAAAAGGATGAAAGGAGACGCGTCGAAAACGACGGAGAGCGGGAAGGAAGAGATGAAGGAGAACGAACCGAGATGGAAATGTAGATGATCATCGAGAAACCCTGAGCGGCGAACATAGCCTTGTTGTAATCCAGAGGGTTCTTCATCTCAGCGATGATGGAGAAGAAACCGGGCGATCCTCCGTAGGCCTTTTTTTGGAGTGAAAGAACCGAGAAAGGGAAGAGGATGATCAGTGCTAGTTCTTGTCAAAAAAGAAGAAAAATGCACCCTTTAGAGCCTGGTAAGAGAAAGAGTACTCACGAAAAGAACAACAACTACAGCGACCATTCCCTCAGCGAAAGTAGGGTTGTTGAACGCTTTGAGTTCCTTGTCGTAGAATCCCGTGGCAGGAGCTCCAGCAGGTCTGGATTCGATTCCGGAAGCGATGGTGACGATGAAGATGGCGGGGAGAATAGATGACATTCCGACCCATCCGACCCAAGAGATCTGCTTGAAGGCTTAGAGGAAGAAAGGGCAAAAAAAGGGAAAGTCGGTAAACGACGAACGAAACGAAACGAGGCAGAGGAGTTTGGTTGAGCTGCTCACTTCTCGCAGATCCGATGCATCCGACAACAACAGCAGCAGCGCAAGCGTAGGCGACGGTACAGGTAGCGTGAGAGCTGACGGCGTTGAGAGCGATGGACGTGGCGAGGATTCCTCCGGCTCCGATGAAGCATCTGGAAAGAAACGAAGGAGACGAGAACGCGAGTCAGACTTGGACTCGAAGGGATTGTACAGGCCCTCAAGAAGGATGAACGACTTACTGGTAAAGCCTGATAGGAGAAAGGAATGACAAGAAATAAGAAAGGGTGTGAGTTCGTAGGTCTTCTCCCCTCTTCCCCTTCGGACTCGATTCGAACCCTCCTCGTTTCTTCGAAGCTCAGCACTCACATGTACGACCAGCCCATGGCTTCACGACCCCACACTCCTGCCATGATGTATCCTACATCCCCGACACTGAAAAAGAGAAGGAAGGACGAAAAGCTCTGTCAGAGAGGTTGGTCGAGGGAGAAAGCGGAGGACGAATCGACTCGAACAAATCAAAGACTTGTCGTCGGAGAGGAATCGAAACTCACGTATGGACTCCTGGGTAGATACTCCTGAATCGACCGATCTCGTAGTCTCCGTAGGTTCTGTAGCAGAGAGAAGAACAAGACGATGGAAGGAAGGAGACGCGAAAGGGAAAAGAGAAGCAACGGGAAGGGAAGGAAAGAAAAGGTCAGCTCTGAGTTTCCTTCCTTCTCTCCCTCCGCGCCGCGACCCGTTTCCCTCCCCTCGTCTTCGCCTTCCGATTCTTCTTCGATGGAGGAGAAAGAAAACTCACGTGATGGCACCTAGGAACAGGATAAGAAGCATTCCCGGTACCTGGAGAGAAGCGGAAAATGAAGCGGTGAGAACGAAAAGAGGATCAGCGACGAGGTGGAGGTGAAGCTCAACGAGCGGAAGAAAAGAGGAAGCCAGCCTTCTTGGAAGGAATCTGAACTCACGTATCCGACGGTATTCAGTACGTGAGGGAGAGAAAGTACACCGAGACCTGGCAAGAAGGGGAGGAGGAGGAAACGAAATACAAGGTCAGTGAAAGGCTCGAAGCTCACGCTTCAAGAAGTCAGAACCAGAACTCACCGATCTGACTCTTCAACAGCAGCACAAACGCTCCTGGCCAAGCGACACCTCTGTAATCAGGGCCGTCTCCGTCGACATCAGCCGTAAAGACATCGTCGATGATGACGGCTTCCAAACCCGAGTGAGCTCCATCCTTGTTGACCTTCTCGTTTCGAGTCGACGAGGCGGAGGAGGAAGGGAGCGTAGAAGAGTTCTTCTCTAGATCGAGACGGTTGAGGTTGATGGAGCTGGGTGTCCGTGAAGGGCGAGGGGAAGGGGTGTCCATCGATTAGGGTTGGAAGTAGTAGTAGACTAGCGGAAAAGGAGAGGAAGGGAAGAGGAAGGGGGCGAGAGGAGTGGTGTTGGTGGTGGTTGGTTGGTCGGTGGTGGTTGAGCGCTTCGAGTCATGTCGGAGCGAGGCTAAGTCAGCAGGTTTGAGAAAGGTGGGGAAACTGGACGAATAGCAGAGAGAGTTGAGAAGGATTGGGATGATCTGGAGGGAGGATTTCAAGTCTTGGGAGGGAGGTGAGCTTCGAGATCCAACGAAGATGGAGTCCTCGAGTTTTTTGGGCTGCCCGACCCGAAGGCCGACGCAGCGTCCTCATCCTCACGCAGCGTCCTCAGCCTGGGCCTTCCTCGTCCGTGAAGACGCTGCGAGGGTCGGGTCCTTCAAATCTTCGAGAGGTATACTAGCGGCGAAGAGAAAGCAGGAGGAGGAGAAGCAGGAGGAGCAGGAAAAGGACGCGTCTCGTTGCTCGGTCTTCTCTCCTCGGTGCTCGAGTCGGCCCTACGTCTAGTAGCTGGAGAGCTTCGGTCGCCCTGCTGCTCTTCGACGTGACCTGAACCGAGAAAGCAAAAGGAGGAGATTGCCTGATGACCAGCTTAGATCCATAGCGCTTCTATCGGTCAACAAGCGCTTCCTTTGTTGATGAGCCGCTCGGCGAGCGGTCTGAAAGGAGAGAGCCAAGGAGGAAGGAAGGGGATGAAGACTTGGGCGCGTCCGGCTGATGACGAGTACCGTCGAGTCGAATTCGAGAGAATGGACATCAAGGGAGGGAAGCGCAGGAGTTCAGTCGAGTTGAAGCTGCCAGCTTCTGTAGGGCTGAGCCTGATCGGATGGAGTAAAAGAGGAAGTGATCGTCAGCTCAGAGGCTAGCATTGGCTCTGAAGAAGTTGTTTTGAAAGCTAGCGTGGCTCTCTCCGAAAAGCGAGAGAAAGACCGAGGGGGAGGGAGGGAGAGGAAGGAAGGAAGGAAGGAACGTCGAGCTCACCACCTTGGAAGAAAGCTCTCCCTCGAGCTGGGAAGAGCTCAGGATCACCCTCGAGAACTCAAACTATCTCGGAGGTCGAAGAAAGCTTCTCTTCTGAGCTGAGGGCGGAGGAAGGGAGCAGTCTGGCTGAAGGATGAAGCTCGAAGGAGAACGTTAGGGGACAAAGGGAGGCGCGAGGAGGGGAAAGCACGAGGGTCGACTCGGACGGAGGTCTGTTGTTTCTCGACAATTCTCTGATTGAGACTGTCAAAGAAACTCTCCCGACATGCTGCCACACCATCTCTCGTGGACCAAAAAAAAAAAAAAAAAACCCGTCACGTCCCAGATCCTGACTTTCCTGAGCTTCGTTTCTCCGCTCGTCCGTTCGCTGTGAACCCTCCTCTCTCTCTCTCTCTTCTCCAACGTCCACCGAACCCCTCCATCTCGCCCAGGAAAGAGCAAGGGAGCAGCACCCGCCAGCTTAGTCCCCTCTCCAAGGAGCTCGTCTGTAAACCCCCCTGCCTGCTCGCCTGCTCGTTCGCTCGCTTGGATGGCCTCCTCCTCCTCCTCCTCCTCCTCGCTCGCTCATGCTCCTCACGCTCCCTTACCGCCTCTCCTCCCCCTCTCCACGCCGATCCAGCACTCGTCGGACGTCTGGTCGTCGGATCTACGGACTCTGTTCGAGAAAGCGAAGGAGCGGTTCGGAGATGTCAGCTGGGAGGTCGGAAGGGAAGGCGACGACGAGGATGAAGACGACGAGGACGAGGAGGACTTCCAGTCTGCCGAAGAACGCGAGCAAGGTTTGAAGGAGAGAATTTGGGGTCACAAAGGTAAGTAACAGATGTCTACATATCTTTGGGGAGCTCTGCATTTGAGGGGCGTGAAGGTCTTTGGCGGGACGGGAGGAACGAGAGAAGGTTGGGATCCATCCAACTCACGGACGAAGGCGGAGAATCGATCTCGCTGGAGAGATCTATAGATCTAGCTCAGCTTAGGCAGTGGAAGTAAGTGCTGCAAGAAGTATATATATTCCTTGCCCTGAGCTCTCGTAGAGATCCAGCTGCTGTGTGTCCAGCACCAAGCGCGCGAACCGAGCTCAACCTTCCCTCCTTCCCCTCCTTCTTTCCCTTTCACCACCGCTTCCCTCCTGCCTTCTGCTTCTTCCCTGTACTGACTTCTCTCCCTTCTCGTTTTCCTCTAGCCATGATCTACGCCCGGGCCCCTCCCGCGTTCCAAGCGCGCTACTTCCCTCCCATCCAACCTCGCGCCAACTCTCCTCTCGGCACGCTCAACCCAAACCTCAACCACTCCTCCTCCTCAGCCTATCTCTCCTCGTCCTCCCTCCAAATCCCTTCTTCTTCCTCCAACCACCACCACCACCCCAACGGCAACGGCAACGGAATCCCTTCCAGCTGGTCCAACACCAACAAACGAGGTCTCTCTCAAACTCCCTCCCAAGTCTCGCTCGCTTCCAACTTCTCCTCGGTCTCGACGATTCGACCGCCGTTGAGGCTGAGAGTAGGAGTGACGCCCCAGATGTTCAAGGCTGAGTTGGAGTGGCTGTATACGGGGGAAGGAATGGGAGAGGTGGTCGAGTGGTTGAACGATAGGGAGGGGAGAGCTCCTGGAGGAGGAGGAGGAGGGCTCGGGTTGGGTTTGGGATTGGATGGAGAAGGAGGAGAGTGGGGGAAGATTGAGGGTCCTGGAGGGGTGGGGAGTAAGACTGAACGGTTGAGGAATGTGAGTAATATCTCTTTCCTGCCTTTCGTCTTCCTTTTTATCGGCAGCTTCACTTGATCGCATCTTGCTCGAGCTCACGTCCCATCTCTCCCTCCCTCGCTCCCTCCCTCAGGACCTCGTTTACATGTGGCGATCCAAACTCTACTCGGACGTCAAGATCACTCTCCCTCTCTCCACCACTCGAGATCCATCCGCTCCTCTCGACACCGTCTCAGACGATCCTTCCTCCTCGGCAACCACCGCGACCTTCTCGACCCACAAGTTCATCCTCGCCTCCAGATCACCTTACTTCGCTCAGCTCCTCCTCAACTCCGGCGGATTCAAGTCGAGAGGAGATCTCATCAGTAGAGATGGAGGAGAGATCGAGCTTCCAAGTCCGCCGTTCACTCCTGCGAGTTTGCACTTCTGTTTAGGCTTCATGTGAGTTTGACTCGACGCGTCTCTCCCTCCTTCTTTTCCTTTCTTTTCTTTCTGTTCTTGTCCACTAACTCGACTTTCCGCTCTCTATCCTCGGTCTGTAGATACGCCGGAACCCTCTCCTTCTCCAACCGATCCTTCGACCTTCAAACCGCTTTCCAAATCCACCGCTCAGCAACCTACCTCCAACTCTCCTCCCTCCGCACAGAAGTCGAAGCTCGAATCGTTCACGAGTTTTGCGACTCCCTTCCCCTTCTCAACGCTACCACCACCACCTCTGGCAACTCCACCCTCAACCTCAACCCCAACGCCTCCTCCTACTCCCTTTCGTCTCAACACCAAGCTCCCTCCAAGCTCACCGCCCGTCGAGTCCCTCGAGTCTGGCGCTTCGCCTCTGCTCCCGACGTAGCAGCCAAAGACCTTGAACTCCGCACGCGCGAATGGATCATTCTTCATTGGGGAGACTGCTGGGGTCGAGAAGTCGGAGAAGTAGGCAAACGAGAACGAGATTCCCTCGTCAAAGACGTTCTCTCCTCTCTGTACCCCTCCACGGTCGTCTCCTTCGTTCGATCGATAGGAGCTGTTCGAGCAAGGGTGGAGATGGATGTGAGGAACGGGGGTGCTGGAGGTGGAGCTGGGAGTGGGTTGCCTGCGACGAGGGGGTTGAAGCAGAGTGCTTGGGTGGATAATCTTTTGGGGATGATGTTGGAGATTGAGACGCGGGTGAGGGTCGTGCTTGGAGGGAGGTTTGGAGAGGTTGTGAAGGGCGGGGAGTTTTCTGGGTTGGTGGAGGGGAGGGGGTTCGAGAGGGAGCTGTTGGTGAAGGTGGTGGAGGAGGCGGTTGCGGTTGTTGGGACGGCCGAGGGGTGTAAGGATGGAGGAAGGGTTTACGAGGTGAGTCTCACGACCTTTCTGCTCGTTTGTGTTTCTCATGAACGATCCCAAGTTGAATCGTCGGGCTTGTTTCTCTTCATTTGTAGGCTCTTGTCGGTCTTCTCGTCCAGGTCCAAGAAGAGACGTCGGAGCCTACCCTCTCGATCGGATCTGACAATAGGAGACTCGTCGAGTCGGCAGCAGCGGAGACGATGAAGCATATTCGACGGAGATGGCTTCAAGTGAGAGAGAAGGGTGGGTTTGTGGGACTGCCGAGCTACATTCTGAAGGAGATCAGCGATGGTAAGTCGTCTCCTCTTCCTTTCCCTTCACGTGTTTCCTTTACTGGAATCATCCTGACTTCCTTCGTTCTCGTTCGCTCTTCTTCAGGCATCGATCAACCCGAGGAAGAGCTTCTCGTCGCTCCTCTCAACTCGGCTCCCTCTCGACCAGCTCCTCGTCTCTCCAGCTCGGTCTCAAGATCTCGTCTTGCGAACGACGACGCCTCTTCCCTTCGGTCGACGATCCTCACTCGGAACGCAGCCAAGGGATCAGATCATGGGAAGGACAGTGATTCAATCAGCGTTGCCAGTAGGATGTCGACTACCAGTCGGGCTTCGGTCGCCTCGAGGTCGTCGACGGTTTCTCGAGCTTCAGTCGCGTCCAACGCCTCCTCGGTCGTCACCCCTCTCAAATCCTCCCTCTCCTCGAAACCTCCCATTCCTCGAGCACCTTCCTTCGGAGGATCCTCCACCGCCTCCTCCTCCTCCCGAACTCCGGTCGCCATACTCTCAAAATCCAGCTCGGTTGCAGCAATGAACCCTCCTCCTCCTCGCTCCTCAGCAGCCGTCACCTCCCGAGCTTCCATCTCCTCCCTCGCCTCGACTTCCTCACGTCAAAGCATCACAAGATCCGCTCCACTCTCAGCTTCCCCAGTATCAGCTCCATCAGGAACTTCCGCTTCGGAATCAAGCCGCAAGAGAACCATCACCGTCACCTCTCAAACTCAACCTTCGTCTCGTCCTTCCTCCGTCGCGTCGTCGGTTCGATCCACAGCTTCCACCCTCCGGAAGGTTCCCACACCCATCTCCTCTCCATCTACGCCAGTACCGAAACTACCGCCAGCGAAGACAACGATCCCTCCTCGACAACGAACGACTTCGGCGGTGTCCGCGACCTCAACTCGCTCGGTCGCTGCTTCGACCAAGTCGACGACAGCTCCATCCAAAACCTCGACACCTCCCCTCCCTCCTCTCCCCGCCTCACCACCTGCTAAGGTCCATCTTAGACCTCCTGCAGCGGCGTCTGCGATGTCTCGGTCCCCAGTCAAGGCCACTCCTCCTCCTCCCGCTCCTCTCGAATCGTCGGCGACTTCGACGACTTCAACCCGAACGAGAGTCTTGTCATCGGCTTCAAGGATGTCGACGAAGACTTCCAGTCCAGACCTCAAGTCGGCAGCAGCAGCAGTTACTCCAACGGTCTCCAAGCCGCTCAGGCGTCCTTCCTCGGTCACATCGATTCGCTCGACGACGAATGGCGCGTCTCCTTCTTCCTCTTCAACGAAGAAGGTTCCTCCTCCTCCCCTCCCAACCTCCATCTCGACTCCAAACCCGACCCCAACCAAGACAGTCACCACTCTCCCAACTCTCAACGTCCCCTCGATCATCGCTCCTCGGAAACCTCGTTCTTCCTCCTCAGCTTCCTCTCTGCAACCCCACACAACACCTCATACGACTCCCTCTCGAATCAACCTCGAACTTCCTCCTTCTCGCTCCTTTCCCTCCGCTCCTTCCTCCCCAACTACCCAGACCCACAATCGACCCTCGCGCTTCCATCCAGCAGCAGCCTTCGACCCACCCAAACGTCCCCCTCCCGTTCGCAAAGCCCCCTCCGTACCGACTTTCGTCGTCCACGCTCTCGGATCCTCCCTCCCCATCCTCCCTTCCCCCGGAGTCACCCTCATCGTTGGAATTCCATGTATCATCTCCATCACCGGAGGATCTACCAAAAGAGGGAGATGTCGAGCGTTCGCGAGGTACATCGGTCAGCTTCAAGGCGAGAAGGGACCGTGGATTGGAGTTGAGCTTTCGTCGGACGCGTTTGGTGGAGGGACGGTAACGGATGGAGCTGGTGGTGGTGTTGGGGATGGGGAGCTGAAGGGGTTGAACGATGGGAGTTTTGGTGGAGTGAGGTACTTTGATATCGCTGGAGCGGAGGAGTGGGAAGAGGAGGGAGGGAGAGGAACGAAGATGAGGAAGATGAGTTCGTCGTCGAGGAGCGAGGACGGGAGTGGAGGTGGAGGGTTGTTTGGTGGGATCTGGGGGGGCGGAAAAAAGAGGGATGCTGGGGAGTCGGCGTTGGGGGAGGGATCGGATCTGAACAAGAGGATTAGGAGTCATTCGCCCAACTCGAACGGAGGAGGAGGAGAGAGAAAGACGAGAGGGTTGTTCTTGAGACCTAACGCTGTGGTGATTATAAAAACGTCTCCCTTTTTCTCTCGAAGCTTTTCTCTCTCTTTTTCGCTGACAACCTGACTTGATCGTTTTTCTCCGCAGGTCTGGGTTGAAGGAGCTGAGTAGATGGACGCGTCGTCGTTGAATCCCCTTCCTCTTCCTCTCTACTTATCTTCTTCCATCTCTCTCTCTCTACACACGCCTTCTTGGATCTCCAATCTAACGCATTCCACCGTCCCTCTCTCGCCCTGCTCGCTCTTCTCTCCTCAACTACATAGCTTTTCGCTCGTTCATTCTTCCTCTTCGCTCGTTGTTTTCTCTTTCGTTTACCCTACGTTCTATACCCTCTCTATCTCCATCTTACACCTCATTTATATACCTTCTGCTCCTCTTCACGATCCATTGCATGACGATCGTTCCCAACCCCTCCGACCTTCAAACAAAGGAAGCAGAGGAGTAGCGGTATACTGATCCCTCCTTAGAATGATTTCTTTAACAGGGAAGTCGGCGAGGATGCTTGGATCGGTAGATGCAAAGAATCGTATCACGTCGCCGACGCGTTCCACTCTTTCCCCTCCCTTCCTTTCCCTTCCCTTCCCTTTTCTCTCCTGCGCTGACTGCGACCTTCTCTCTTCTAGATCCGAGCTTTTTGGTCCTCCCTCTGCTCGTTTAGATTCCGGCCGAGCACTGAACCACGTTTTCTCGATCTGAAGGTCTCGCCCGCGATGACTTCTGCTAGTCCTCTCCTCTTTCCTTCATTTGGTTGCTTCCACGAACCCTCAGGATTCCTTTTGCTTTCCATTCTCTTGTATCGGAGACCGTCCCAGAAAAATCTAACCCTGGGAAAGAGCCAGAAAGGGAAGAAAGGGCTACCCCCCAAAAAAGGCTGGTTCACGCCGTTTTCATTGTGCTGGCTTTCCCAGGAGTCCAGGCCCTCTTTCGACGATCTTGGATATCGGAACGTAAGCTGGTAATTCATAGATTAGTTCCGAGATTGAAGTCGGCTCTTCAGCAAGGCCTGCACCCCGTCGTCTTTCCGTCGCGACTTTTCTTCTCTCCTCTCTAGAGCCGTACCTTCGGGTCCTCAAAACTCGAGCCTTCCGTAGAAATTGCATACCAGTTCTTGAGAATTCATCGTGACTCGCAGCCCAGTGCAAAGAAAGAGGCATCCTTCGTGCTCGACGTGAAAAGAAGAGAACAGCAGTGAATGAACGGTTTGATCATCATTTTCATCCTTCGTCCCTTGCCCTCCCTTGCTCTTGCTCTTCACTCTCGATCAATCTCGCACGATCATCCTTCGCATGTCTCGGACGTGAGTTCTTCCGACAATCACAAACAGCTCTGCTTTTTCCTCCGAGGCCAACAGAACGCCACCTTCTCTCTCTCACCTGTCCTTCCTCCCGCTTTCGTTTCCCGAGGCTTGGTGTCTCCAGACGCAGAAGGGTTCTCATCACGGACAAACAAATATATCCATCTGGGGAAGAGTTTGTCTTGTTCGCTTTCCTTCGCTTCCCGCAGGACTGGGCTCTTCGGAGAAGACGCGATAACTTTTCTCCTTCAACCACCACCACCACCTTCTCTTCTCCTTCCATCCCACTCTTCCAAACCTCGTTTTGCCTCTACCCACCCGCCTCTCGAGATCCAAACCATGTCTCAGCAGAGAAGCTTCCCGCTGCAACGACCTCCCTTCCCTGCCCACCTCTCCTCTCGCTCCTTCCCTCCCTCTCCCTACCAACCGACCACTTCGCCTTCACAAGAATACTCTCCCTACTCAGAACTCGACTCTACGCCCAACTCTCATCCCTTCGGATCCCCTTGGTCGTCGGCTCACGGTCAATACGGGATTCGAATCGCTTCCCTCCCCGAAGACGACGAGGAGGTTCTCGACGAGGTCGATAGAGCGAGGAATAGCTGCAGCAGTGGAAGTAGTGGGACTCAATTAGGAGAAGAAGAGATGTTCTTCAGTGAAATCAAGCTCGACGGACTCGCGTCGCCATCTCTTCCTCTCCCGACTCCCCAATCAACGCTTCCTCTACCCTCTCCCCTCCTTCGACAATCCGATGACACATCTTTCACATCCGGTTCGCGTGAGGGATGGGAGTCGTGGGACTCCGTCAATCTCCTTTCGCCGACGAGAGAGGGGAGGGAGAATCAAAGCTGGGTTTGGTGCTGGTGAAGTCGCTTGACGAGAGCAGAACGCGGCAGGTGAGCTTTCATCTCTCTTTCCAGACTAGTAGGACTTCAAGGGTGCTATTTTGGGCTCCGTTTTGCAGCATCTTCAAGGAGCCTTCCCATGGGTCGCTTGAGACTTCAACTGTCTGACTTAGCTCGTGTTTTGCTTCCCGTTCATCACTCGTTTATCCGTACAGGCCTGTCAGGGCTGCAGAGCTAGGAAGTCGAAGGTGAGAATCGATCTTCTTGTTCTCTCTTCAGAGCGAGATCCGCAAAGCGCGGCTTTCAACTGCGCGGCGCGTCGACTGAGCTGACTCGACTCTCCTTCTTCTAAACGCAGTGCGACGGGAAGGCCTCCTGCATTCGCTGTACAAAGAAAGGAATCATCTGCATCTACTCTTCACAGGCTCCCCTCCCAGGCAAACGTCCCTCCAACCCCAGAACATGCTCCTCTTCCTCCCTCTCCTCCTACTTCACAAAAGACGAGCTTCCCCGCCAACCCAATCGAGACGGATCACCTTCAATCCCTCAATCTGGGAGAGGAGCCGGTCGAATTCGAGGAAGGAGTTCGAAGGGGAGGAGGGAAGAAGGGCAGGGAGGGGTTGAGGAGAGAAGCGCGTCGCGGCCGCAAGAGGGAAGCAGGATCGTCGCCAGTAGGGTCAAAACCTCGGGATCTCTTTCACATATTCACTTCGGAACTCCCTACGACCGGTTCTATCGGCATACTCCTCCCCCTCGTCCTTCTCCAACTCAACTTCGATATCAACACTTTCACGTCGATCATCCCTCTGCTCCTTCAAGCTACCCACACTCTTACCCCTCGTTTGAATACGAAGCCAACTACTCCACAGCTACCCACCACTCTTACTCGTCTCCAGCTCATCCTCTCGGTCAACAGCCTTCTTTCCTCGACGCGTCGCAATCGGCCTTCACCCCCGGTGCCTCTTCCCAACCTCATCCCTCCTCTCGCCACCACATCGAGCCTTCTCACCCGTACGGATATCCTCAGGTCTACTCCTACTCCTACCCCAACGCTCAATATCCCTCTCCCCATCTCGGATCGCCTCCTTTCGACGCGGAGCACATTTTTTCAACACAGTCGTCGTTCGCCCAGGAAGGTCCCGTCGTCGGGGCAACTTCTCAGTCTACGTGAAACACAGCGATATATCATTCGGATGACATATCTGGAGCTGGTGAGTTTTTTTTCCGTACTTCTGAAAGGCCAAATCAACCGTTTCGCAAACTGACGCGACTCTTCCATTCGCCATTTTCCCTGTTCTCCTCCAGAAATGTTGCATCGTCCGTTCTGATTGACGTATGCTGCTCGATAATTTTCCATCGCTTTCGTGTTTAGGTCTTTTACTTCTTACCTCAGCCGCTCTCTCCTTTCCAGCTCTTTCTCTTCGCCCGATCTTTTCCTTCATCTGTTTTCCTTCGTCCGCCTTCGCTCTAATACCCTTGGTTTCTATCGGGGATCAGATCCTATATGTATGTAACTTTGGTATTTTAAACGTCTGACTCCTTCAGCTAGGAGACGGTATGAACGGAGAGAGAACTACAGAACAAAGTGAAAGAAGAACGGACGGTCGCATTCACAAACCTCACTGGGACTTCTTCTTCCCAACCCAGCTGTCCTGGCCGTAGATCCCTGGAAGATTAATCACCCCCGTAGAAATATCTCTTCGACTCCCAACTCCAGGGAAAGGCGACCTCACGAGCGATATGGGAGAACAGGACCATCGAAGAACCCTTTGAGGTTGCGTTGAATCAGCTTCTTCTCCCTCCTGCTTTGGGTCGCTTGCTCTCTGTTGATTCTGAAGAACCGAGGAATGAGTCCAGATGATAGATAGAGTCCCAAAGAGTAGTATTGGCTACTTGTGAAACCAACTCATCCCAAAGAGCAGCAAAGCTTGATCGGAGAAAGATCAGGACTTGAGCTTCGAGCTCCCCTTCATAATCCCTTTCCAGGACGAACCTCCCCCCTACCAGCTTCGATACCCTCCAGAACCCACACCTCCGGCAGCTCCGAAACAGCCTCAGCATCGGTGAGAACGCAGGTCCATCGCACGAATTCGGTTGTGTCGTTTCGCCAGGCGTGAATGCTGGAGGAGAGAGAACAGCCGAACAGAGGTCAGCTCGAGCTCGCGCGATTTGGCTTCGAAAAGGCAGAGAGCTCGATCAAGGAAACGATTCGTAAGGGAGAGCGAGAAAGGGTGGAGGTACTCACGTTCCACGCTGAACGACGACCTCCCCAGCAGACACTTTCGTTTCAAGCACATCCGGACGAGAGGAGAGGAGGGAGGAGGGAGGCCATTCAGAAGGGACGGAGGGGATGGAAGGCGTGAGGAGTGTCACCGTTCCATGGGTGATGACGTTGTAGTCTAGAGAAGAGGTTCGGTGCTGAAGACATGAGTCAGAGAGGGAGAAAGCGGAGGGAAAGGGTGAGCTAAAAGGAGAGGGACGCGATGCGCGCGAGCTAGCTCTGTGGAAGGGTCCAGAAGTTCGTATGAGAAAAGAGGAAGGGCAGAACTTACCATGGCAGTAACTTGACCAGGAGCGAGAGTTGTAGATCTGCAGTTGGATCCTCCTCGTACGACGAGCGACTTTGGGGGGGTTTGGGCGACGTCGTCGCTGGAGGAGAAGAGACGAAGAACGAGGGAGGGTGGGAGGGTGAAGGTCAGCGTTTTCATGAGCTCGCGACGCATCCAGAGCAATTTAAATCGAGAGGAGCGAGCTCTGAGAGGACTCTGGAAGCTTTGAGTTCCCTTCCGAGGCTTTCACCACCGTGGGGGAGGCAGGAAAAGGAGGAGAGCAGAGGCATCGAGGCGAGCTCGGCTCGTCGCTTCCTCCGTCCGGTTCATGTCCTCTCTCTCTCCTCTCTCTATGCTCACCACGTTCGAGGTCCCAAGAGATATGGATGATGACTCACTCTGTATGTTGCTCTGCCGGAGTCTTTCCCCACCAGATCTGGCCTGTTCCTTTGGCGTTGTCGTCGTCGAGCAGGATCCTGACTGGAGGCTCGAGGTTCTCTCCGGTCTCAACGTCGATTCGTCCCCGATCTTCTTCAGGAAGGGGGATGTGGGTCGTGACGATTCGGCGATAAGGAGGAAGGGGCGTAGGAGAAGACATGTGGGGAGCGTGAAGGCGAAGAGAGAGGAGAAGAGGAAAGGTAGGAGGAAGGGAAGATGGAGGTCGGTGGAAAGGGAAGGGAATGATCCGAGCCGAAGGGATGGAAGCCGTTGTCAAGGAGGTCCTTCCTCCTGTTGAAAATCTGCGAGAAGAATACGGACTGCATCGAGGATCGAAACTCAGAGGGATGATCAAAACCGCAAAGGAACAGAAGAGGAGGGCAAAAGAACGCGGCACCAAACTGAAGCCTGGAAGCTCCACTTCGTCTTCGAATCCTCTTCCTTCCCTCAACGGCGACCATCCCCCAGCTACTCTATACTTCCTTCCCTGCAAATGCTCTACTTCTGTTTGCATTCCTGGTGAGAAGGAGATATACCTCCCTTCGCTAAGGAACCGTTTGGCCTTCGAGTCAGGGATCGGATCGCGAAGATTGCTCAATCGCCTTCTCCCCTCTGTGTATATATCTTCCCCTGAACGGCATCATCTTCTTCAAACCATCACCTCGAATCTTTACGACTCCTCGCTCCCCCGATCTCCTCGAGATCCAAGTCTCTGTGGTCGTACTCCCTTCATCCTGTTGTTGAGCTTCGCCCTCCTTCCTTCCTCCCCTCCCTCCGTTCTACTCGATGTCCCCTCGCTTCCCCTCCCTGGGACCATCTCCACCAACTTGCCTTCTAGCGCTCGTATCCCCAACCTTCTCTTCCCCTCTATCTCTCACCAGCACCACCACGACCATCCCCACGGAAACCTCCCGGCCCTCCAACTCCAATCGACAATTCCCTCAGCCTTCACACTCTCCCTCGCCTCACCTGACTCCCCTTCCTCCCTCCTCTCCCCCAGCCAATCCAACCTCTTCCTTCAACGACCTCTCCACCTCGAAGGAATCGAGCGATCTTCCTCTTCCTCTTCTCCTCGGGAAGGATGGAGAATCAGCAGCAGCACGGTTCGCGGTCGAGATCATCGGGCTTCAGATAGAGAACAGGAACCAGATGTCAGAGCTCATGTCTCTCAAGACCAGTAGAGCTGCTTGTGGTGAGTACGCAAACATACCATCCTCCCACTCAATCTCCAGTGTTCCATCCCAGCGAGGAGGAAGGATGGCCGACGACTTTTAACGCTCTTTCGCTGACCGACCGTTCGCGTCTCGCTCGTTGTTTGGTTTACATTCTCTTCTCAGAGATGGCAGCTGAAGTCGTCGGTCTTATCATCCCTGCTGATGGATACCACTCGGAGGCCAGGGTCGTGGCTGCAGAGAAGCAGAAGGAGATCATTGCACGTCGACTTCACCTTTGGACGAACCTGTCTCCCTCGCCGGTAAGCTCTTCTCGTCTTTCCCTTCTTTCTTCTCAGTGGACCTCAAGCTGACTCCCTTCTCTTGGGATCCAGCTTGTCGTACTGATCGTCACCGTCATCCTTCTCGAGCGACTCGTTGAAATCTTTCCACGCATGGGAGGAGATGGTGAGTGAGCTCGCTCTTTCGTTTCTTCCTCTTTCGTCTTCTCACCTCCTCCTCCCCGTAACTTTTCAGTCATCTCACCAGACGCCTCTCTTCGAATCGCCTTCGCTGGATTCCCCCTCGCCCTCAAAATACCGTCCGATGTGTCGCACGTCAACTCGTCGTTCGTCGGATTCACTCCCTGGAAGCTCACGGACATCAACGCGATGGAGATGCAACTCTTGAGGTGCTTGAAGTGGGACTTATGGATTTCGAGTGACGAGTGAGTCCACCTAGGTTTCGAAAGGCAAGAAGGAAGTAGGGAGAGAAGCCGACTCGACACGACGAGCTCTTTGTTTCTCCTCTCTTCTTCCTCCTTCCCTAGGACCTTTAACGCCCAGCTGACCTTGCCTAATCCTCTCAAATAACTTATTCATTTTTTTCTAGACTCCTCCATCGCGCCTCAGGATTCTGGAAGGAACATCAAACTTCGACCTCCTCATCCGACAATGGCAACCCTCTTGACGATCCGCTTCCCACCTTCAGCAACCTCTTCCTCATGCAACAACGGGAGGAAGTGAGCGGGCAAGGATGGAGAGATGGACTTGTTAGAGGTGCTGGGATCGGTGGAAGCAGGATCGCTCGAGAGGAAACGGACCCGAAGGCGGATCACGTCGAGGTTCCCGAGGAGACGACCGTTTGGAGACGAGGGAGGCTGGAGAGGAGAGAGAGCTCGGACGCTCATGGAAGAGTGTAAAGGGATTTCTGTGTTATCCATAGGATGGATGGCGTAGCTGTGAGTATCCGGAGTCGTCGAGCAAATCCCTCGAGTTTCTCCTGTTTTCGCCGTCTTCAAGCTGATTTCCTCCCCTCCTCCCTCCTTCCACTTCTTTCGACAGTCGAGTCAAATACGAGAAGGCCTCGATCTCTCAACTTAAGTATTTACATTATTTACATCCCACTCCCTCTCTCTATGAAGTGGTACCGTCTGAAAAAAGAGATTCACTCCCGCTTTTCGTTTCCGAGCCTCATCGTACGTTACAGTTTTCAACATCAAGTCTCCTTTCATCTCTTCTTTCCTCAACAACCTTGCGAGAGAGAAGCAACGAAAAGGAAAGGTCGACCTGACCGGTCCAATCTTCAGCGTCGGAGGAGAGCGAGCCGCGTGTGGAGGGCTGAAGCTCGAGGTCGACCTCGAAGCTGGAAGGTCAGTTCCTGCTTAACGCCCACCCCAACGATGTCCATCTCTTCCAGCTTCAACTCGGAACATACCCTCGCCGTTCCTGATCTCGAGAAGAGCTTACCACCCAAGGAACAAGGATTCAAGCATCTTCACCGGGTCGTCTCGCGAGTCCTCCCTCTCTCTCCGAATCGTTCTTCTCCGACTTTCCTCCTCCTCATTCGAGCTGACTTAGAACTCTATACCTTTGCAGTGGAACCCCAGGACCCTACGGTACGAGCTCACCGGGAGAGGGAGACTCCACTGGACTTCCTGCTCCTCACTCTCAAGCAGAAGCATGTCAAGAGCAGGCGAGCCTCGATTCCAAGGATCGAGAACGAGAAGCCAAAGGAGAACCTGACTGGGAGGTCCGCTTCGAGGAAGGTGATCCGGAGAACCCCATGGTGAGTCTTTTCTCTCGCTTCTCTCTATGCCACCTCAGAGTCGGGGGATGTGAGGATGTGGAAGGAAACAGCGAGAGGGAGAAGGAAGGAGAGCGTCGAGAAGGTCTTGCTTCATGCTCACTCACTCACTCTACTTTTGTTTCCTTCGCTCTTGTTTAGAATTGGAGCATGCGATTTCGGTGGTACCTCGTGTTTACGGCTGGGCTCTTGGTTCTCAACGGTGAGCCTTTCCTCTCAATTTTCACCACGCATTGGCCGCTGCCAGCGCTCCTTCGGCAAGACGGATCAAGCCGGAACTTAGTCCGATGGCTGCGGAAGGAGTCCGCTGCCAAAGGGTGGGTTGAGGCTGGTGTGATCTAGGGGATAGATACGGGAGGGAAGAGTTGGAAACAAAGAAGGAGGAAGAAGGCGAAGAAACCTTTCGGCGGACGCGCCAAGAAGATCAAAAACGCCGTCGACCTTCTCGCGATCAACTCTGCTCACCTCTTCTTTTCTCGCACAGCTACCTTTGCCTCATCAGCTCCGACGGGAGTTCTCTCAGAGATGAAGACTGTCTTCGGGATGGGAGACACGGTTTCAGTCCTGGTCCTTTCTGTGAGCTTGACATCAACTGGACGCGTCGCGAGATCCAGGGTTGATCTTGGTGTTCTCCCTCCCACAGCTCTTCGTCGCGGGATATGTGATAGGACCTCTATTCTGGGGACCTCTTAGGTTCGTTCAGACCTATCCTCGTCTCTACAAAACGCGTCGATGGAAATGGAACGAGAAGCTCATCTCTCTTCGTCTTTCGCAGCGAGGTCTATGGAAGACGCCCACCGCTCATCGTCGCCTTCGTCTTCTACGTGGGCTTTCAAGTAGGCTCAGCGCTCGCTCCTAACACAGCCGCTGTTCTGGTATTCCGTCTCCTGGGAGGATGTAAGCACGTCTTTTCCACTTCTTGAAGGAGCCGGTAATCGAGCTCACCGACGTCCGTCCTCCTGCCTCTCTCCCCTCTTTTCTGTTCTGCATCGTTTAGTCTGCGCTTCCTCGCCGATTGTCGTAACGGGTGGTCAGATTGGGGACCTCTTCGAGCCTAGAATTCGAGGACTGGCGATTTCTGTCTTCGTGAGTTTTCTGAACAAACGCGACGCTCTCTCTTCGATCTTGATTCTTTGGCGCTTGCTGAATCCGCTTCTTTCCTTCCCCTCCGTATTTTTTTACTCGGATAGGTACTCGCTCCTACCGTCGGACCTGCCATTGGTGAGCTGAAGCTCCATCGGACTCTCGAAGTCTCGCGCGCGTCTTCTTTCTTTCGCTGAACGACTCATGGCTTGCCGTCTTCCAGGGCCGATTATCGGAGGATTTCTGGGAGACGCGGGCGTCCGCTGGTCTGCTCTGTATTGGCTTCTGTGTGCATTCGCAGGGGTTTGTCTGCTTGTTATCGTCTTCACCGTTCCGTGAGTTCCAAACTTCGTCGCCGTCTCTGATCCTGAAACTGACGCGTCTCTTGCTTCTTCCAGTGAGACTTACGCACCGGTGATCCTTTGCACGAAAGCCAAACGTCTGAGGAGGGAGACTGGGGACCCTTGGTATGCTCCTCGTGAGTATTCAGGTCGCGAACCTCGCCGTCGTTTTATCTTCGGAGCTTGAGCTGACTCGTTCTTCTTTCTTTTTATCTGCGCTCCTCAGTCGAGCGAAAGAAGACTGGAATCAAGGCTCGGATGAATGATGTCTGCGTTCGCCCATTCGCCATGCTGGGTAGGCATATCTTCGTCTTCTGCGACTTCGAGACCTTTGGCTGATGTCGACGCGTCTCGTTTTACTTTCGCAGTCGAGGAGCCCATGCTCGCCGCCATCACTCTCTACATGAGCGTGATTTATGGTGTTCTGTATCTATCCTTCGTGGCATGGCCTCTCATCTATCAGGGTGGCCATCATTTTACCGCCGGATTCTCTGGCTTGATGGTGCGACCGCGTCGTTTCCTTTTGTCCACTGCCTTTCTCTTCCCTCTCGCTGACATCCTCCCCCTTTTCCCTTCCGTAGTTCCTTCCATTCCTCTTTGGGAGTGTAGCTGGAACTGGTCTCTCTGCTCTCTACTACAATCCGAAGTATATCAGAGATTCAGATGAGCACAAAGCGGCGAAGTGTTTCCCTTTCGTCCAGTTTCGCCTCTGACGTTTTCTCTCTCCATCCCCCACCACTTCTGACCAACAGACTCCTATCCTTCTGGAGCGGCTCCTCCAGAGCTGCGTCTCAACTCAGCATACCTTGGAGCTCCCCTTCTTCCAATCTCTCTCCTGTGGCTTGGATTCACGTCTTATCCGTCGATCCACTGTGAGTCGCCTTCTTCTCTTTTTCTTGCCGGTCTCTAATCTGACACGTTCATTTACTTTTAGGGGCTGCTCCTATGATGAGTGGAGCTCTCATGGGGTTCGCTTTGAGCCTGATCTGTTCGTACTTGTACTTTCTTTCGCTCGCCTTTCTCGTTCGTCAAGCTGAAGTTGACTTCATTCTTTCTTCCTCTTTGGCAGTCCTTCCTCTCATGAACTACATCGTGGATACCTATATCTTCAGGTTCGATCCTTCGTTCCTCCTACTTTCTTCTCCAAGCTCGAAGTGACTTCTCTCTCGTCAACATCTGGCAGTGCCGCGACGGCTCTTTCAGCAGCGACGGTCATGCGATCGATAGCTGGAGCAGCCTTTCCTCTATTTGGGAGGACGATGTATGTGAAGCTCACCGCTCCGTGTTCGTATCTTTCTTCTCGATCTCTTCTCAAGGCAAAATCGAGCTGACCTTCGTTTTCTTTCTTCCCAGACGCCTGCCTTATCCTCGCCATCATCTGCATGATCCTCATGCCCCTCCCTTTCATCTTCAAGGTGAGACATTCGCTCTTTCCTCACCTCCCTACTTTCCTTCCCAGAGCTGATCGTCGATCTTCGTTGGACGAGCAGAAATTCGGTCCAGCGATTCGAGGTCGGTCGAAGAATGCTCGTCTAGCAGCAGAAGCTCTCGCTGCGAAGGAGACTTTGGAGCTGTAACTCTTTACTAATACCGCACCTGATATATGCCGTCTTTCCACTGCTCCCCCCGCGAAATCAAGAAACCGCCGTCCTTTCATCGACGCGTCGCGACTTTTCCTTTCTCTCTCCTTCATCAAAGGCCCATCGACCTCCCGCAGTATCTTCCATACCGAACAAATCTATCACTTTTTTCAGCATCCAGCGCTCATAAAAAGAGGAAGAGGACGAAACGAACTGTGCTTTCTCCGTGTTTCATCGCGTCCTTTGTCTCCCTTTCGCCAAGTTTCATCCTTGTTTTTCCTTTCCCCTCCCTCCCGGTCCCTCAGTTCCGATATCAATTCCGGCGCAGGCAAGATTCCTTGTCCTTTTCTTCCTCGCTTTGTTGACTTCCTCCTCCTCCCATCCCTTTGTCTCGGAACAAAGGGAGAGAAGATCGTTTCGAACCTCGCGATCTCTTTCTCTTTCCCTCAATCTTCCCTTTGAGCTCCCTCTCTTTCTTCGCGGTTGAGCCTCTTCATGCCTTTTGGTCCTGTCCTTGGAGCTGCCTTCTATACCTCCAACCACCACCCAACTCACCTCCCGATCCCAACTTCTTCCCTCTCTTCGCATCTTCTCGCACGCAGGTCGTTCTCCTTCATACCCTCTTCCTCGTCCTTTCCAAAAAGACAACCACGAACGCAGGTTGTCAGCATACCCCATCCGATGAACAACAACGACAGATTCCTCCCTCTCCCTCACAGAGCTCCCACGTCCTTCCTTCGAACACCCTCTCCCTCCGTCTCTCCTCCCTCCTCCAACACCTCCCTCCGAGTCAAGACGGAAGAAGCCGACTCCGCCGACATGCACGTCGACGAGGAGGATTCCTTCCAGCTTCGACCTTTCCAACAACGAACCCCTTCTCCTGGATCCCTCGCTGCATCCTCCGTCGGCCGAGTGAAGCTCCCTGGAGTTGAAGAGGTGTTGAGAGCTGGAGAAGTCGGAGGAGTGATGGGAGGGTTGAAGATGCCTGTTCCGAGGAGGGCGAGCTTGAGCAAGGCTTGGATGATGGAAGGGAGTGAGGCGAGGGCCAGGGTTTTAAACGTGAGTGACTATGCGACGTGAGAAAAGAGGAGAGAGAGAAGGGAGGAAGAAATCGACCTGACGCGTCGTCCTTTCCTCCTTCCCTTTGTCTTCTCGTCGCAGTATGACGACCACACCACCAAACTCCTCCTCCCCTACACCTCTCACTCTCGACATCCTTCCCTCCCTTCCCTCGACTGGTCGTCTTCCTCTTCCTCTTCGGAATCGGACTCGGAGATGGAGGATGTCAAGTTCAAGCCAGTCCAGATGCCTTTGACGAACTCGACCTCCATCCCAACTCTCAAAACGACTTCCTCCATCTCTCGACCAGAAGGACGAAGATCTAGGTGTCACCTCCGACCTCTGTGAGTCCCCCTTCTTATCACTGCCTCGAAGTACGAAGGGAAGAGGGAAAGAAACGCGAGCTCACCCTTTCTCCTCCCTTCCTTTTGATCTCAGCCCCCTGATCCTCCAACCCAAGACCACCCTCCTCTCTTCCACCACCTCCAACCTCCCCGTCCTCCTCCCCTCCTCTCCCAACACGCTCCAATACCACCATAGCCCCGTCGTGCACTCCCGCTCTCGCTTGATCAAATCCCCTCGCTGTCTAATCTTCCTCGCTCGACTCGATCCCGTCACCCACAAACGACAGCAGGCGGCGGTGCTCGTGAGACCTGCGGCGGCGAGGAGTTGGACCAGCTCGCAGAGAGGGTCTCCAACGAGAATGCGCTTTGTCGGTGCGGAAAGGAAGGTGTTGAGCGGCGGAGGAGGAGGATTGAGGGTTGAGCTGAAGTGGAGGAGTGTTTCGATTGGGAAAGGGGGAGATTGAGTCTTGGTTAAGTGAGGATGGTTAGAGCATGGACTCTACTAGTGAGATAACATATGTTTCCTTTGATTCGAGCTGCAGAGCGGGTAGAAAGAGAGTGTATGGTGGTTTAAGGGAGAAGGAGAGGAAGGTGAGCTCCCTTTGGTTCTGCTCTCTCCGACGATCATCCTCCCTTTTCGTTCAATTTTTTCTCGAGCTCTTGGCGCTGAAAGTTGAGAAAGGGAGGATGAAGTGTCTGTTTGCGAGTCTGAAAGTTCTATATCTTGCATATTCTGTCACCCAGGACGCCTGCGGCCGAAGCGAAGATGAAGCCGAGATCTTCTCGACTCACCTGGTTCACGTCCAATCTCCATCCTCGCCAGTTTGGGCCTCCTTCTTCTTCTCCAGGCTCGATCTCTGCCTTTGAGACATCCTCTCGTGAGTCCTACAGATCCATTCGAAGCTTCATCTGAGCTCTCTCCGAGCGAACGTCTTGGTAGAAGGCTTGGGGACGAAGGCTCGAGCTCAGAGCTGACTGATCTCCTTCCCTTCCTTGGTTCTCTCCCTCACTTTTTCAGCTTCCTCCCATCTCTCCTTCCCTCTGGATCCCACTCCTTGATACCCGTTCCTTCTAGGATGCCCTCCCCTTCGAACTCGTACCAGCTTCTGCCGGTCTCGTCTTTCCCTTCGATGCCTCGATTCGGTCGCAAAGGACGGCACCCCTCCTTCCCTCGGATCCCGATCCTCGTCCTCGTCCTCTTCCCCCTCTCCATCGCTCTCTACGTCCTCTACAAACTCGCAATGATATCGAACGCGTTCAGGACGTACGAGGTCAACTCGCCGGTGTTCTCGGAACCCTTCCGCGGGACGGGGGTGGAGGTAGAAGGAAGGGCAGACGAGTTCCCAGCTTGGGTCACTTCGGACCAGAGTAGCGTCGAGGTTACCGTTTGGAACATCAAGACCGAGTTAGCGACCAGGTTGGCCAACATGGGACTACCAGTAAGTACATCTAGAGCTCGTTTAGGTCCGAGAGCTGTGTTCGAAGGAGCTGGAGAGCTAAGCGAACGAGCTCAACCCAAAATGAGCTCGAGCTCGAGCTGACCTCCTCCTTCCTTCTCCCTTCTACCGCCTCCCAGGAATCCTCCGTCTCATGTCAAGGGATCCTTTCTGGCCAACGTAACCAACCCACCTTCCTCGAATCTCGCTACTCCCATCTCTTCCCTCTCGACGAAGGAGATCAACCCTCACCGTACATCTCGGAACCTCAAGGCTTCTACTTCGCTCTCAACCTCTTCAACTCCAAAGCAATCATCCCTCACCTCTTCCAGACTCTCCTCACCGTCGCTGCCCTCCTCGGACCCTCCAACGTTCACATTTCCATCTTCGAGAACGGTTCTTGGGACGAGACCGTCCCCGCTATGGCTCATTTCGCGAGAGCTCTCACTGCTCTCGGTTCGTCTCCTCTCGTCGTTCCTTCTTTCTTCATCTCCTCTTCTTTGATCCTGACTCTCTCTTGCCTTCATCCCCCTTACAGGCGTAGCCCACTCCCTCCGCTCGGATCCTCATGAAACCGACTGGTCCAACGTCGACCGAATCGAACAACTCGCTCTGTATCGAGACGTCGCTATCGCCTCCCTCATCCGCTATAACCCTGCCGACCCACCTCTCTTCGACCCAGCCCGAGCGCACAAGAACTCCCCTCATCCTACCTTACCGACCGACCTCATCTTCATCAACGACGTGTTCGTTTGTCCGGCGGATATCCTGGAGCTGCTGCACCAGAGGCGATTCCAAGGAGCGAGTGCGACGTGTGGGATGGATTGGAGAATTGCACCGGAGGGTTCGTTGTGGGGGTGGTTGGATGGGTGGATGGGTGAGAATTATCGGTTCTACGATAGTGAGTACCGCTCCGTTCTTTTGCGAGTCTTCCAGTCATTGCGAAAGCTGGGAAGGTCATGGAGGAGGAAGAGGGATCGACGCGTCTCTTACGAGAAACTGACCTTCGTCTCTTTCGTCTTCTTCTTCGTGCTCTAGACTGGGTGACTCGAACGATAGAAGGCTGGCCCACTCGTCCTCGAGTCGACATCTTCGCCGAACTCCGCGACGGAATCCGCGAGCTCTTCCACTGGGACGCAACCACCGCTTCTCTCAACCGTTTCCGAGCAGCTCTCCCCCTCCCCGTCTACTCCTGCTGGAACGGAATGATCGTCCTCAACGCTCGTCCTTTCCTCCCCTCCTCCATCCCTTCCTCCTCACCCACCGACTCCACTTCCACTCTCATCGAGGGCGGGCACGGCATCCACTTCCGAAACGGTCGAACCGATCAAGGCGAGTGTGCCGCTTCCGAATGCAAGCTCGTCGCGAGGGATTTCTGGGGAGTAGGAGAGAAGAAGTGGGTGATGGTTCCTAGAGTTGCTGTGACGTATCGGGAGGAGGCGTATAAGGCGGAGTATATCGAGAAGAGGGTGAGGAGGGGGGGTGCGGAGGGGATGAGGAGAGATTTGGAGGAAGGGAAGTTTAGGCATGCGCCGACGGAGGCGATGGAGATGGTGGAGAAGATCGATTGGAGGAAGGTGAAGGATCCGGAGAGGGTGGTTTGCTTTCCGTTTCATAGAGGGGATAGATTGGAGGTGAGTCGTGTCTCTGCGTTCTGGGTTGAGGGAGAGGAAGAGTCGCGTCTCGAGTTTGTCGACTGACCTTCGTCTTCCTTTATTCATCGCCATCGCAGGTCTGGCCCTTCTATACTGAAGGCCCAGCATCCAACTCGACACTTCGGCATAACTGGAATCAATCGTCGGCCCATATACCTTGGGAGGATATATTTTGATCTCGATCCCGTTCGTCTCGTCGTTGCTTGGACTTCTCACGTCCGTCTTTCGAGCGTGCGAGCTGAGAGGGAAGAAAGGATTGAGAGGAGGAAGAGCAAAAAAGGAGTATAGCGGCGAATCGTCTAAGGGAGTAGAGAGAGAGATGAGTGGGTGGAGATCTAATCGACGGGAGGAAGAGGAACGGCCTTCTTCGAAAGGAAAGCGATGGTGAGATAGCCATCTTGAACGTGAGGTCGACGGGGACGGAACTCGGTGTAGCCGCGACGAAGGTCTATACAGTGCAGATGAGATCGAACCGTGGAGAAGTTCAGTTGGGATCAATTTCGAGAGAGTGAGAGAAAGGGAGGGAGAGAACGAGAAAACTCACACCACGCCAGCGGTTCGGACTCTTCCCCTGTCTCGCAGTCTTCCGTCAACGTATCTAGAGTTATCGTCTTCCCTCCGAGCTCTCGAGCTATGGGTCCTTCTAAGATGTCCATGATCTGAGAGACAACGCGACGCAACCGGTGAGAAAGGAAAGCGATCAGCGACTCTGGCCTCGTTTCCTGCCATTCGACCGAAGAAAAAGAAAGAAAGAAAGAAAGAAAGAAAGAGAAGAGGAGATAAAACTCGCAACATTCCCAAATCCTTTCCCTTCGAAGTTCTGATAGACGAACAGAGATCCAAGCATGATCGTGTTCGTCAAGCGGTTGCAGAGCTCGAGATCTCCTCCGTGTGTGACATCTGTGAGCTCGTAGCCTGATCGCAAGAGAAGCAAATGATGAGGATATCAGCTGAGGATGTCTTGGAGAATTCGCTGGGGGGTAAGGGAGGGAGAAAGGGAAAAGGAGAAGCAGGAAGGAGGAGGAGCGGGAGGAGGAGAGGAAAGCCGATTGACGATTCTCACCTCCCATGCCCACAGGTTCCCCACGCGACTTTCCGTCGTCAGAGGGAAGGCAAAAGAGGTATATGGCCATATCCACGCCTTCGAGCATACGAGGTATCCGATCTGGACGACGAAAGAGTAAGGGACGAGAGGAAGGGAAGGAGGGGAAAAGGCGAGCTCGAGCTCAACCAAGTGTCCCTTCAGCTGCTAGTCTCGCTATAGCAGATGTAGCAAGGAACTGAGATTCCCTGGGTAGCACCTACCTTCTCCCCAGCCGCAAGCTCTTCGCATCGCTATCCTGAGAAGGACGAAGAGGGCAGAAAGCGTGAGCTCGAGTCGAGGAGGAAAGGATGAGCTTGCAGCGAGGAGAAGCGGCAACTCACAGCTCAGAAGCATCCTCCGGTGTCACTTTGTAGTACTCAAGTCTGGGTGGCATCCAAGCTGGTGCGAAGAGTAGAAGAAGGTGACAAGTGATAGTTGGGGAGGGGGTAGGGAACAAGAAAGGGAGGGAATGACTCGCCGTCTCGGAGCAGTCCGCGATCGGTTATTTTTTCCACCCACTGGCTCTTCGATAAGGCTCACACCAACATAGAGACCATCAGTATCTCTTCGACGTCCCAGGAACCACGTACAACCTGATATCCTGGATAAAGAGCGAGGCGGTGCCCTGATCGCTGAGGCGACGCGTCGTGGCTTCGATCTTTGCTCCAGAGCTTCCCGCCGGTATGAAGAGAAAGGTGGTATCTGAATAGTCGTAAGCTCGCATTCAAGCAAGTAAGAAATGAGAAAAACAAAGTGGAAGTGAAGGAACGAAACGAGTACAAGAAGAGAATGAAGCGAGAAGAAGATAACAAACAAGACCAGAGAAACCTAGATCTAGAGCGACCTTTCTGCCCTCAGCCTCCCAAGAACATCACCCACCAGTCCTTGCACGTCATTCCCTGGAAGAGCCTGCATCACCGCCTCGGAGATGTCGAGAGTCGAGCCGATCAGCTGCGAGGAGAGAAAGGACGAGTCGAGAAGTAAGAAGAAAGGAAGAGAGGTGTTCAGCATTCGTTGAGCAGTTTTGGATCCTACGTCTAGCCACATTCGAGACCGTAGGGGACGATGGAAGGAAGAAAGGACAAGAAGAAGCCGAAAGAAGGGGATAAGACTCACGGACGCGTCGATCAACAGTCCTCCTCCTCCTCCAGGCCCAATCGAACTGCTGTCGAAGCTGAGAAGCAAAGTCACGGGCTCAGTCACCTTTGTGGGTGGAGGAGCGACGTTTCGGCTGTTCTTGGGAGGTGGTGGAGGAGGAAGAGTAGGGAGATCCCAGGTTATGCGAAGATCGTTGGGTCCCGAAGGAAGGATGGATTCGATGGAGAGGTAGGCCTTGTGGAGACCGAGGAGGGAGGAGTACCTAGAAGCGATTCAAAATGAGTTCAGATCGAGGGACTATAGTAGGATGGAACGAACGTGAAGAAAGCTCAACGTACCACTTGCAAATCGACTCGATTCGCTTGGTGTCTCCGTCGACGTTCGAACGAGAAGCGAGAGCGTTTTTGACTCGGAGTTCCTCCTTGGCTCGTTCCGGACCGAGACGATCAACCTGAGAGATAGAGATGCAAGGTCAGATCACACTCTCTCTGAGTGAGGAAGTGAGAGGGGAGAAAAGAACGAAGAAGAAGGAGAAGAGCGACTTACGACTTTCACCAGCCTTCCGAGCTCACGTTTCGTCTCGTCAACCTTCGTACTCTTCGACTCAACCTCATCGGCAAGAGTTTGGATCTCCATGATCTGGTTGTCGAGGAGCTCGTTCGCCTCGGTAATGGTCATCCTCTGTTCGACGCGAGGAGAGAAGAGAGGTGAGGAGATCAGTGAGCAAGAGGTCCAGAAACAGCACATTTCCTACTCTCTCCTGAACAGTGCATCGAGTATGTTCGGCGGCTTACCTCAGAGATAGGAACGGTCGTCCTCAGTCTAGCGAGCTCCAACTCCATCTCTCGAATCTCCTTCTTGAGCAGCTCCGTCTCCTGGACTTCGTTGGTGAGCTGAGCATGACCTGGCACGTTCGAGGGGTGGATGAAAGTCAGCTTCAGACTCTTGTTCCACTCGGACTACGAAGAGCTGATGAGGAATGCTGGTTCGAGGGTAAAGGAAGAAGAGGGAGACGAACCAGTGGCGACCTCCTCAGCGACTCGACCGACCTCGTTCCTGAGCGCATCGAGCTCGATCTTCGAAGCCTTCAGGATGGCTTTGGACTCTTTGTTCTCCTCCTCTAGCAGGACATGAAGCGAAGAGAGTTGGTATGGTCAGCGTGGTTGCGCCTCGAGGAGAGTAAGGAGGAGAAGGAAGGCAGGGAGGAGAGGAAGGAGCTTCAAGCTCACCCAAACGGTTGTTGTCTTCCCTATCTATCTGAACGGGATCCTCAGCCAGGATGAGCTTCAGGAAGGTCTCCTTAGCTTCCTGCTCGAGGTACTTGAACTTGATCTTCTTGAAGAATTCCTGGGGGAGGGCGAGCGAGCAAAGCGAAGGAAAGGGAATCGAGGTCAGCTTCGTTCGCTCCTTCCTTCCCTTCCCTGAGCTCTCCTTCCTCTCGCCGTCCGCCCAAACATAGGCAGAGATTAAGCTGGCAAAGAGCAAAGCCGATGCTGGAGGAGAGATGAGTGGTCGTGGACGTACTATCTGAGCTGATATCTCCTCCTCCACGAGGGTAGGGTTCCCTGGATCCTGAGCCATGGCTGAGTCCGAGAAGGTTTGAGTCAAGTCGCTCTGGGCTTGAGCTTGGAACTTGTCCTTCATGGTAGCGATGTGGAAGCGAGTAGAGTGGAATCCGGAGAGGACACTGCATAAGGAGGAGAGGGTAGAAGAGGGAAAGGAGGGGACAAGGGAGAAAGGGAGGGAAGGAGAGGTCAGCTCGTTCGCTTTCCTGCCTTCGAGAGGCCTTCGGCGCTTCGCTGCTCTTCTGTATACTAAAGAAAGAGCATCGGACTTACTCTTGAGCCTGTGGTTGGTCTACCTGCATCCTATAGAGGGTGCTAGAGGGTGGATGGAAGGAGGGAGTAGGGAGGGGAGGAAAGGGAGGAAGGAGGAGCGAGTTCGGAGTGTTGTCGTTTGCGGCTGAAAAGAGAAACAAGTCGCGTCGACCTTTGCTCCCCTTCTCTGGCCTTCACGACCGAAGAAGGCGGGAAAGGGCTCCCATTTTTCTTCGGAGCTTGCGCGTATGGAGATGCAAAGTGCTTCCCAGCTTCGGCGCTCTTCAGATCGTGAAAGAAAAGCTGAGTGCTTCAAAGGCGACGCGTCTCTCTTCCCACAGGTCGTCGCCCAAGAAGTCCAAAAAAACGGATTTACATGAAAGGAAGCAAATCATAGACACAACTAAATCGTCGTTCCTTTCGCTGCAGTAAAGCTCAAAAGCCGGCGCCGCTACCTCCCTGAAGCCCAATAAACCCGAAGGAGGAAAGATAAGCTGCAGTTCATCGACTTCAAGTGAAAGAAGGGAGAAACTCACATCATCAAGTCCCATCCCTCTCCTCTCAGAACCCATCGGCGCATCCTCCTCTCCAGCCTGTTCTCCTGCGATCAGCCCTTCTCCCGACGACCGACCACCGCCATCCCATCCAACCTCTTGTCCCTCATCAGTCCTCCTCCAGAAATCGTATTCTCCAGGCGGCGGTCGTCTCGGAGGCTCCGGCAACGGCTCCCAAACCTCCCTCGACGGTGCCGGCTCCCAGATTGACGGATCGAAGGAGGCTTGAGTCGCGTTCGAGGGAGCGTTGGGTTGGTGGTTGATTGGAAGAGGTGAGAAGAAGGCTTCTGCGGGTGCGACATGACGTGGAGCATGAGGGAGTGGACGCTGTTGAGGTTGGGAGTACGAGGAGTAGTTTTGAGCGGGAAGAGGAGGCAGCGGTTGAGCGGGAGGGAAAGGTTCGTAGGGGGTGAAGGGTTGAGGAGGAGGTTGGAAGTTTGTGAAAGAAGGTGAAGGTCGAGAAGAAAGAGGAAGATGGGAGGGCTGTTGGTCTTTCCGCTGTGGGTCGACGGCGGAGGAGGGAGGAGGTGGGTAGTTCGGCGAAGTCGAAGGTTCTCGTCCGGACCTCGAAGATCGCTGGTGCTGCTGTCGCTGAGGCCTTGGAGGAGGTAGATTGACGTCCCAAGGTTGAGATTGGGCGAATGAAGTAACGAGGTGGGAAGGAGAGGGGAGACGATCCGGTTCGAGAGGTGAAGGGAAGTCCAGGTAACGATTCGACGACGACGATGGTCCTCCTCCTCCTCGGCCTTCTGGGAAACCTGAGCTCTCCTCTCCTCCGACCGCCGAGTTTCGTTGAAGCGAGAAAACTTCCTGTCTTCCTGGAGAAGGACCCAGATCGGACGACCAAGGCGAAAGTGAGTTCCGTTGTTCGGATCCTGAGCTCGTGCGATCCAAAACGAGATTCGAGGGCATGCGACCTCGAAGAGCCGTAGGAGGTGGCTGCGGAGGTGGAAAGGAAGAGGGAGGTGCCTCGATGGGTCGTTGGAAGTTGGTGGGAGGAGGAGGAGGGTAGGAAAAGCCCGAGAAAGTCACTGGACGCGACGACGACGAGGAAGACGCGCAGGAAGGGGAGCCTCCTTGATCCGACGGCCAGGATGAACGAACTCTCGACGGTCCAGGGAGGTAGGGCTCTTTGAAGATGGGTTGGGAGTTCGATGACGAGCTTGAAGATGATGTGAAAGGTTTTGAGGGATCGAACGAGAGCGATGGAGCTCGACGACGAGGAGGAGGACGACTCGCCTCGTTGTTCTGAATTCGAGGGCCGAATGACTCGTCCGCTGGCTGATAGTACTGGGGAGGGAAGGGTTGATCCTGGTGGAAAGATTGGTGGCTTGGAGGATAGGAGGAGGAGTGGTAGGGAGGTTCGCGATGTGCGTTTGGGTTGAGAGGATTCGGTCGTCGAGGTTGAGCCTGAGGTGGAGGAGGGTGAGAAGCGTGGTAGGATTGGCGATCGGGTAGAGGGAGAGGTGATTGTGGTGCTTGTGAAAAGGGAGGAGGAAGAGGTCGGACGGGTGGTGGAGGAGATGCTTGGACGTGGGACTGAGGTCGAAGGGACGCGTAGGGGTTTTGAAGAAATGGATTGACCGGGTTCGGACGATCCAGAGGCGTGATTGGGTGGGGATCGGAAGGTTGCCCAGGTCGATGAGTTCTCGAAGCCGAGGGTTGCGAAGGAGAAGGGAAGGGAAAGGGCCGATGGGAAAGAGAGGGCTGCGTTTCGGTGGAGTAGGTCGAGAGGGAGGAGGACGGCCCAAGGTCGAAGGAACGACGCGACGTTGGCTGGAGATGAACGAGTCCGGCCGAAGATGAATCTTCTCCTGAGAGTCGAGGGAAAGACGACATAGGAACCGCGACGTGGGGAGGATGAGGTTTAGTTGCTGAAAACGATGAAGCAGGGGGAGAAGGTGCTGGATGTTCGCTCGTCCGATCCGAAGGCGGCGATCCCTCCGACTTCCAGGAGCTCGAGGAAGCAGCTTCCACCTCGTCCGTGTTCGGTGACGGTAGGGACGACATGTCGCTCGAGCCATCGACCTCGTGTCCTTCTGAGTCCTGCTTCATCGTTGACGAACCAGAACCACTCGCTCGCTGCTTCCCTCTCCCCTTCCCCTCCTTTCCCTCCGCCGACCTCTTCCCGTGCTCGATGTCCTCCAGAGCAGTCTTGAGGGACCGGATTCGAGGAGCGATCTTCTGAGCAACGTCGGTGAACCTCCCTCGCTCCTTCCAGGTCAGCACGTCTCCAAACTCGGTCTTCGAGAGGTCGACGGCGAGAGGTTTAATGGCGATGCACTGATCCAGAAGGGACTGAAGCTCGACTGAACTGAGAGAGGACAGGGGAGGGAGAGGTTGGAGTTGAAGGTTGGTGGTGAGGTTTTGGAGGAGAGGTTGGTATTCGGAAGGGAGGGAGTCGAGGAGAGGAGCGAGGAGGTTTGGGAGGCTGGTGTGCTGGAGGAGACGACGGACCGGGCGTGAGAGTCGAGGAGATGAGAGAGGGATGGAGGTGGAGAGGGAGATTTAGATAGAGAGGGAAGCAGAAGGAAGAAAGAAGTAAGGGCGTAGTTCGACGTGTCAGCTTCAGCTCTCTTTTTCGCAGAATTTGAACGAGAAGAGAGGGCGGGACGACGAGCGAAGTAGGACTCACTCCAATCATCTCTACCGTCTTCCTCGATCGCTTTCCTGGTACTGCGACGTATCCTCCCAGTTGATCTATGGGTCGCTTGTGCTTTCGAGAGGGCTGGGAGGCAGGTGAAGACGGAGAGGGAGGTGCGTTGGAGCGAGGTCAGGATTGAAAGCCGTCTGATCACGAGTGGAGGAGTGGACGAGCGTGAGAGAGGACTCACTCGAGATCCTGAAGCGGCGACGGAGGAGGGAAGAGCAGAGGAAGTAGAGCTAGTTCGAAGAGAAGCTGAGGGAAGAACGGAGGAAGCGGAGACGAAGAGCTCGGTTCAGACGTCGTCCGTCCATCCTCGACTCCGATTGTTCTTGGCAGGCCCTGTTGAGAGCAGAGGGGAGGCCGAGAAGAGATGAACCTACTAGTTTGAGACGCAGGTTGAGCTATAGGAGGACCAGAAGGAAGCTTTCCCTCTCCTTCGCTCCACCTCTTCCCCGACTCGTCCTGCTCCTGCTCGTCTCCCGTCAACCTCGTGGCTCCCTCCGGACGAGGATCCAAATTTGCCTGCGGGTTCGATGTGTGTTCTGATTGCTGAGGAGTTGTGACCATTCGAGGACGTAGGAGGGAAGGAGGGGGAGAGAGAAGAAGGGAAGGGATCGATCTTCGGAAAGAAGAGAGAGGGAGAGAGGGGAGGTTGGTGTTTCGTTCGCTTCAAGTCGAGAAGTTCCAAAAGTCGCAGCGTAGATGAGTGCTGAGGGGGAGGGAAGCGAAGAGCACAGTTCTCGGAGATTTCTGGAGGGGAGAATGGAAGAGGAGGCGGGAAAAGGGAGGTGGGGAGAAGAAGGAGAGAGGAGAGGAAAAGAGGAGAGAGGGAGCAGAGAGGGGCTTCAGTCAGCACCGTTTTTTTCCACCCCAGAAAATGGAACGCTAAGGAACGCTCCGACTTGAAAGCCTGAGTTATCTACAAGGGATATAGGGGAGACGGCCACACAACCATCCCAGGGTTGAGGGCGCCAAAGAGCGAGAAAAATAACGAAAGAACTCACTTCGCGTCTTCATCTTCGTCTTTTACCTTCTCCTCCAGGATTTTTGCTGCAATGCTGCGCACATAAGCATAAGAGAGAAGGGATACCGGAGAAAGCGTTCTGCAAGGGGAACAAGAGGAGCCAGACGAAGGGAACACGAAGTCGAACCAAAAACAAAGAGAGGAGGTCGCGTCGCGTCAAATTCCCTACTGCTTCTCCTCTCCCTTTCTCCTTTCTCCTCTCACTTCAAACTTCTGCCCCTCGGAACAAGTTCGGCGGCATAGACTTACATATATCCTCCACCGCTAGTTCAACCCTTCACTCCACAAAAAAATCGCGGCCTTCTCCATCGCCTCCTCCGTCTGGACATGCCCGCCGTCGAACATCCAAAGCTCCTTCTTTCCTCCCTCTCCAACCTCCAGCTTTTCGAAGAAGGGTTCGGTGAACGAGACGGGTACGATCTTGTCCTTGGTACCCGAGATGGCGAGGATCTTCTTGCCCAGATAAGGGTTGAGGAGCGGGTCTTTGGAGGTGTAAGAGGTTGAGACGGGATCGTTCGTGGCGATGAGAGAGAGGAGAGAGGGAGGGAAGTGGGTTTGAGAGGTTGCGAAGATGGGTGGAGAGAGGGAGGCCCCTCGAGCGGTGAGAAGGGAGAGGTAGTCTGCGAGAAACGGGATATCGAGTGAGATTGAGGATGGGGAAGGTTACGGAAGAGAATGAAGAAAGGGCTTGAAACTCACCTGGGCAGCCGACGATAGGAATCCCAAGCGTGATCCTACGTTCATGACTCAGTAGAAGCCAGGATACATGTCCTCCCATCGAGAATCCGGTAATGAAGAAGTCGGTGATCTTCCGAGAGCCGAGGTGGGGGAAGAGGTAGGCTGGAAGAAAGTCGATGAGATGGGAGATGTCTCGAGCGGTTCCAGCTGCAAGGAGAAGGACGACGGTCAGCTCCGGACTCTCAAATATCGAGAAAGGGCATGCTCACTCTGTATCGCGTACATGTCTAGGCTGGCGAAACACGATCAAGAGGAGCAGGTGAGCTTAACAAACAGGAGGGAGGGGAGTTGAGCTCGAGCTCACGCATGCAAGTCGTTGCCTGAATCTGAGCTTGAGCCTTTCGGAGCAAAGCCCATGTTGGCCAGGGGCTGAGCAGCTCTTGATCCATGGTTCCGTTGATCCTGGAAAAATTATACGGCAGGTCAGCGAGGGAGAAGGAGATTGAGGGAGGAGAAGGCGGGCACCTCACGATGTTGACGACCAAAAGATCCTTCTCCTGCTTCCCTCCTGCTGCTTTCGCCTTCATAGCGACTGATTTGAGAAGCCACTGGCAGTACTTTGCCATCGAGCTGCGTTCGCTTCCCCTTCCGTGAGCGACGAACTGGAGCGAAGAACAGGAAAGGAGAGTGAGCGAGGGCTGAGAAGGGAGTCGAAGGGAACGTCGAGCTCACGATCACGGCCACTTGGTCTCCCTTGAGCTCCTCGATACCGTATACATCGCACTCAATCCCTGCTATAATGATGGTGCTGACCGAAAAGTCTGGAATGAAAGAAGGGGAGGAGAGGGAGCTCATGGCGGTTTGAGTCGTTTTCAGCATTTTCCCCGACGGGCGATTTCTGGTGCTCAGGGAGTCAGCAGGCTGGGGGAAAGTAGCAGCAGGCCCGACGGGCGGGCTCGTTTGCTCGACTGACCACCTCCTCCCCTTCCTTCACCGCCGTCCTCCTCTTTTGAACCCGCTTCCCGCGATCACAAACGTGCAAGAAGGTACAATCCATCGCTTAATCTCGTTCTATCTCTTCTCACTTCTTCTCAGACAGCTCAAACCGTCATTCCTCAACGATCTTCTAGCAAACGACCTCCTTCCTTCCCCTCGACGCGTTCCTCTCTATCGCCCTTCGATTTCTCCAGTACTCGTCTCCTTCATCCAACTCTCTCAGTGTATTTTTCTTCGACACAGGGCTCCCTAGATGGATGTCGCGATATCTAGAGGTTGGCTAGAACGCGCGCCGTCTGCTCTTCCTCCTTTCCCTCTTCTCCTCCAACGACCTCGGAGCTGCTCGGTGAAGGAGCTCAGCGCGAAGTTGCTGATGAACGTGCTAGGAGCTTTTTTCTGCATGCGTTTACTCCTTTGATTTTCGCTGCCAAGAAGCAAACTTCTCGGAGCTTGTCTTTTGTGTTCGCTCTTCCATCTTCTCTCCCAACGCCCACCATCTCTCCTCCCTTCAAGATCACCATGTGGATTTGGTCTGATTTCACGCCTCTCGAGCGAAGAAACATCGGTATCTACGTCGCAGGCGAGTCTTTCGAACCACACTCCCTCTTCTCCCTGCGAACCAAACTCATCTCGACTGACGGCCCTTCTTTCGTCAAATCTTCAGGTATCATGCTATACAAGCTCGGACTCGAGGCTTTCAACGGAAGCATGTGCGTATACCCCTTCGTTCCGCTCATCTTCAGCTTTTATCTCTCTCCCTCCTCCCTCCTTCGATCCGACGAGCAGATTCTGACCGAGGAACGTGCTCGCTCCTTCTCTATTCTCCTTTCCCCTTCCGCTCTCTCCTTCTCCTTCGTCTTTCTACAGAGTCACGCTTGCGACCGACCGCTTCAACGCCGCCAACACTTTTGGGAAGCTCGGAGCGCTTACAGGGGAGTCGGTCCAGGCGCGAATCGCGTTCTGTTCGAGTCGCACGAGCGAGCGAAGCTGACTCTCCTCTCATCTTCTTGCACACAGGTTTGAATCAGGCTATGCAGGTACGTCCTCATCCCTGCAAAGCCGAGGCAGGAGTTGAGTTTCAAATTCGCACGAGGCGGAGGAGCTGACTCTTTCTTCCAGGTCGTCGGATCCGTTCTCATCGCTCCTCTCATCAAGAGGTAAGTTCTCGCGAGACCAAGATGAAGAATGATACCAAAAAATCCTTCGCCTTCTCTATTCCTTGGAGGCTCGAGTAGGTATGACTGACGCTGCCCCCCTCTCCTCGAAGGTTCCCCACCAAAACGGTCCTTTCTTCTGCTATCCTCCTCTTCGGGCTCGTCGTCGTCCTCTTCCTAGCTATCGATGCTGGAACAGGAGGCAAGATTCGCAGCAACAACGGTGGTAAGGTAGCCTATGGTTCCTGGAGGTTCGTTCCTATTTTCTTCGAGTTCCCTCGCGTAGCCGTCGAGGACTACGCTCCTCTCCCTCTTTCTTGCTTTTAGATCGCTGACGACTTAACATCCTTTCAGCCCGAACGCTCTCTTCCCTCTCTACATGGTCTCTGGGATCACTTGTGAGTTCCCTGTCCCAACATTTCTGAGTCGGAGAGCAGCGGAGAGCTGATATCCGTCGCGTCGTTCCTCGTCTCTGTTTTCCTTAGACGGGATGGTAGAGTTGATTCGAAGAGTCATTCCTCGAGATATCGTCGGTGGAGATGTCCAGAAACTTCGACGTATGGATGCTCTTGTAAGTTGCCCACCTCTACTACGACGGGGGAGGTGAGCGGGAGGGGAGATGAGAAGGAGGAAACCAAACTGACTCTCTCTCTCTCTCTCTCTCTCTCTCTTCTTTTACTCTTCTTACAACATTAGGTCCACATCCTGTACGAGGTCGCTGGGACCGGTCCGTCTAAAAGGTTCTTTCTCGACATCTCACGCAGCGATCTGAACTGAACTTGGCTCTCTTCTCACGTCGCTCGATGTGTTACAGCGGGAGCTCTCCTTTCTGTTTATCTTATCAAAAAATGGGGCAACAACTTTAGGTACATACTCTCATCAATTCTGCCTCGTTCTTAACGAAGCAAGCTCACCAGCTCTTCAAATCCCCCCTCCCAAAACGTCTCCCCACCTCAAACTCGTCGAGCTCTGGTTGATTGCTGACTCCTCCGCCTTCGTTCAACGTACAGCTTCATGATCACTCCTCCTCTCTTCGTCCTTGCGTCCGTCGCCTGGTTCTTCATAGGAAAGCTCGGGCACGTAACGCCTCTGGAGCAAGCACGATTGGCGAGTGAACGTCTTCTTCTTTTTCGTCGACCTCGACCGCGACGTGACTGACCTTCGCCACGTTTCTTCTTCATCTCTCCCCACTCCCCAATCTTTGCCGTTCCAGGATGGAGTTGATCGACCCAAGCAAAGCTACGCTGCTGCCGTCTACGCTGGGATGAAGGCCTTTGGGAGGTGAGCTTTCTTTCTCGACGCGACTTTCTTTTTCAAGGTTGGGTTCTCACGTCGAACTACATCTTCTCGTTTTGCAGATCAACCTACAAGGGAGCCTTCATCGTCTTCTCGTCGAGGAAGTTCATCTGGCTTCTCCCTGGGTATTCGTTCGCTCGTGAGTGCTCTTCTACGCGACGCTCGAGCCGAGATGGAATCGGCGTCGCTGACTCTGCCTACTCACCCCTCCCTCTGCTTTAAAAGTCTATGGTCATCGCTACTTGGAGAACTCGATTTGCCCCGCCATCGCGAAACGAATCGTGAGTGGTTCCAGGGAAAAAAAGAGGAGGAAGAGAGGGAACTTGACTGACTCAGCTGCGCTCCGATCCATGGACGCTTCCTACGACTTCAAGATGCTGGACTCGTCCTACAGCCAGATCATGGTCTCGGGCTCGAACATGGGAGAACTTCTCGGCGCAGCTGCAGTACTATGCTTGTCGAGGCACGTCCGAACCCCCCTGCCGTTCGTGAGTGGCTGCTGCATCTTCAGCTTCTTTCTCTGTCTTCGCGTCGCTGAATTATCTCTCGTCTTTTCTTCAGCTTCGATGGGACGCTCTCATGCTCAACCTCCTCTGGATCCTTCCCTGGTACTCTCATAAGATTGTTCCTAGAGATCCCGTCTGGGCGTGGAAACTCGCTGCCTACCTCATTCCGGTCTCTCTGGGCTGGGCTGCCGGGTGAGTGTCTTCTTAAGATGAGAGGATGTCGAAAGATGGGAGGAGGAGTGAGCGTTGGAGGAAAGGAGGGAAGAGGAAGCTTCGCCAAACCAACGACACTCGACGAGCTGAGAACTGACCTCGACTCCTCTTCTTCTTCTTCTGAAGGGACGTCTCACTCGCTGCTTTCATTCAGGTCAGCTGATCGTCTCTTCCTCCTCGATACAACCTTTCACGAAAAGAGGGAAGCTGACGCCCCCGACTCGCCGTTTTCTTTTTTCTACCCACCAAGGCTTCTCTCGCTCGAATGGAGAGCATGGATCGAGAGGTTTCCGCTCTTGGAAGTGTCATGGCCTTCCTCTACTCTTCCTACATCATCCTCTACGTAAGTTCCAGCTTCTCATTCCTCGTCGAAGCCGAGGCATCCTTCGAACTCAACTCACTCACGCGATGTCTTCGTTCTCGCCAGGCCATTCTCGGCTCGGTTCTCGGAAGCTACATCGACAAGATCTACAAGCAAGATGGGAACATCTACACCGCTTTGGTCAACGTAGCAGGAGTTCAGGTGAGTCTTCTACGTCGCTCTTCTCTTCGACTCTTCCTCGGACGCGTTTCGAACCTAACCGACTCCAACTCCTCTCTTCTCACCCTTCTAGTTCACAGTCCTCAGCGTTATCATCCTCGCTGCTACTTTCGTTCCGAAGGTACGTCTCATCCCAATCCTTCCCTCCTTCCCTGCTCTCTCTCACCCTCGAACCGGGAGCTCATCGTTTTCGTCCTCCTCGACTCGACAGGGAGCCTTCGCCTTCAACCCTGATCTCATCAACGACGCTTACCTCGAAGGCGAGATCGAAATTGACCAGGAGCTTGGAATCACCGCCGAGAAGACCCAGCAACGGCCTTCGGACGAGGAGGAGGAGAAGCCAGCCAAGATGACCGATCTGGGAGCCATGCTTTGAATTCTCTCTTCCTTTCTAGTTCATCTACCCACCACGCCTTTATATATTTCTCCTCTTCTTTAACGACCCTACGTAGCTCTTTGATGAATCCTGTTTTGTTTCCCTTCCGTCTCCTCGTTCCTCGTTCATCACCAAGTCGCGTCGCGAGCTCATCAATTCGTTCTCTTCCAGAAGCCTCAATCTCAAGCGATCTTCACTTTCACTCCATTCAAGAAGAATGGCGGGGTGAATCAATCATACTGCCAACGAAAGCAAAAAAAAAAGAAAAGAAAAAGAAGGCAAAAAAAGGAAGAGCGAGTTCAAGTCGCGCAAAGATACTGCTACAAATGCTAGAAGACAGGGAGGGAACATCCAGAGAGAAGGAGGCAGAGCTAAATCGTGTGTGTGTGCTTGGCTTGTAAATACAGTGGTAGGGGGAGTGGTGAAGACCTGAATGTTGACCGAAGAGAGGAAGAACGAGAAAAATGCGAACTATGGAACAAACTAAGGGATGAAGGATAGCGGAGCCGATGATGAGGATGAAAAGACGCGTCGAGAGAAAGAGAGAGCACCTAGCCTCTTGATCAAACGACCTACTCCAGAACCCAAAAGGAGAGAAGAAAGAAAGAGCGAGCCGAACAGCTGGAAGATAAACACGAGTAAGGAGAGAGGGAGAGATAGAGAGAGGGATCTAGGATCTACAACGATGCGAATGCTACGAAATGGTTACAAGAGACGAGATACGATGCTGGTACATGACTGCAGTAAACTTTTAAAGAGTTCCGGTCCTTCTCATCCCCCAACTCGTCCTCCCCGCCGCTACCTCGTCGTCTCCCATCATCTCGACGTCGAAGGGTTGCTGGAAGTCGAGCATTCTCTTGGATGCTCGATCCTTCGGAGTGAAAGAAGGTGGGGTTGGGAAGATGGATCCCTGAAGAAGTTCGGCGAGCGATCTCGAGCTCGATCCTTCCGCGTCCTCCTCCTCCTCTTCCTGGTCGTCGTCGCAGGCTAGATGATCGATGGAGCCGACCGAGGAGGAGTAGGAGGAGTTGGAGCAGGAGGAGGAGAAGTCGAAGCTTGGGGTGGGAGGAGAGAAGGGGGAGACGCCGAGAAGGAAGTGGTTGGTTGTGGGAGTAGTGGGAGTTTCCGACGAGACTTTGTTGGCGGGGGAAGAGAACGGCAGGTCCGAGGGTGTGGCTGGGAGGGGGTCGGCTGGAGGTGAGGAGGGAGAAGAGGGCCATTCGAACTTGAGGAGGGTGGGAAGATGCAGGAATGGGTCGAGAGGCGAGGTCGGAGGTGGAAGAGCAGACGGTGAGGTCGGAATGGGTTCCACGATCTCGTCGTCGACGCTGATGAAGGAAAAGAAGGGTACAAAGGAAGGAAGAGGAGTCAGTCGGGAGTGTCCTTTTCGGAAGGAGAGGGATGGAAGGGGGAAGAAAGGGAATTCTCGACTCACTTTTCGACCATCTCAGCCTCGTCGAACGTCGTCCACCTCTCGATCTGCTGCACCCTCTCCGCCAGCGCCTTAATCGTGATCCTCTGCCTAGCATCCACCTCAAAGATGTGCATGAGAAGCTCCGAGGCATCCTTGGAAAGAGGGAAGGTGGCGAGGAAGGCTTCGGGATCTCGAAGGAACGATCGGAAGGATTCGTCGTCGAGGGAAGCTTCTCGCCATCTGCAGGAAAAACGAACGGAAAAGTGGGTCAGTCAGAGAGCTGTGATATTTTGCGAACTTCCTTCTGCGGCTAAGTCGAAGGGGCGACAGGGAGAGAGAAAGACGAGACGAAAGAGTTGAGTTTGAACGAACGGGTTGAGTCCACAAGCGAGAGTCACCAGCAAAACTCCGAGAGCCCAAACATCGGTGGCGGGAGTGTTGTATGATGTATATGGTTTGAACATGGCGTTTCGGCATTCTGGAAAAGATGCAAAGAGGAAGGAGTCAGTTTTCTCTCTCCGCGACGCGACATTTCGACAAGAAAAAGGGACGACGAACCTGGCGACGTGTAGAAACTCGAGCCTGCATTGAACTCCCTCGAATTCTCAGCCGTCGTCGCCAACCCGAAGTCCGCAAGGTAGACCGTCTCCCCATCCTTGGAACAGAGGATGTTCTCGGGCTTGAGGTCTCGATGAGCGATTCCGTTGTCGTGCAGGAAGCCGACGGCCTCGATGATCTGGAGGAAGACGCTGGAGATGAGACGGTCCTGAGCGAGGTAGCGACGGTGAACGACGATCTGGTCAAAAAGATCGCAGCCTGGTATGAACGAGAGGACGATGAGGACGAGGGTTTTGGTGGTAACGACTCGATGAAGGGTGACGATGTTGGGATGGGAGGAGACTCGTCGATGGAGGTTGACCTCGGTTTGGAGGAAGTGTCGGTGCTGAGGTGTAGGGCATTCGTTCGAGAGGACTTTGACGGCTGGGGAGGAGAGGAGGGTGAAGGAGAAGAAGAAGGTGAAGGGGAAGGGGAGAGGAGGGGGATCGAGTTCGGAAGCGAAAAGAGGTGAGGAGACGAAGGAGGCGTCAGGCCTGATCGAGAATGAAGGTGCTCTGTGAAGCGGGAAGAGATATGGGAGCAGATGTGTAGAGATAAGAGAGAGGACTCACCTACTACTTCCTTCGCCTCGATATCCTCGCAGGCAAAGACGCTTCCAAACGCCCCAGATCCTATCTTCTCGATGAACCTGAGGCCAAAGACGGTTGTTCCGATGAGGTTCTCTAGGGAGACGGTTGCGGAGTTTGGCATGCTGAAGCTCAGTCGTAGTTGTAGGAGATGGGAGAGGGTGTGGTGGTTGGTGGGGAGGAGAAAGGAGTCGAACGAGTGTGGTGGGGAGCGAGAGGAGTGGGACGAGGGGGAGGAGGTTGGGGGAAGGGGAGGGAAGACTTGGAGGGACGTGGAGTTTCGTGCTCTTCTTTTCGGTTGGGGGAATGGAAGGGTCGAGTGTTTGACAGGTTGTAGTATCTCAGAAGACGGGATACGATGACCGACGCAGGACGAGGAAGGTCTCTGGAAGTTAGAAGTTAGGAAGGGAGCTTGTTTCAATTTCCCTGAACCTCAGGCTGGACCGAGGGCCGAGGAGCGATTTTTTTTTTTTTTTTTTTTTAGAACTGCCTGAGGGTCCGAAGCGAAGAAAGGAGAAAAAACTCGAGAAGAAGTAATGGAGAGATCAGAAAACAGGGCAAGGAGAAGAAGGGAAGCAAAGGGAGGGAGGAAGAGGGAAAGAGGGAAGGAAGGTCGAGAAAGGTTGAGCTCGGGCTGGGTTGGGCTGGGGAAGAGAAAAAAAAGAGCTCTGCGAGGAGGAGGTTCTCTAAAAAAAAATGTCTTCGACTTTAGAGGCCAGGAATTCAGGAACCCCTGGGTAAAGAAATCAGAAGAATGAAGAATGTTTGGCGCTGTCGAGGGGGATCGGAAGGTCAGCTTCCGACTGCCCTGTTTCTCTTTCACGACCGTCATGGACGAGAAAAAAAATCTCCTTCTCCGTACATGGGAGAGAGCTCTGTTTTTCAGTAAGAATTTTTTTTCGGGAAAAGGCTGAAGGCACGGACGAAGTAGGAGAGGATGGCGGAAGGGAGGAGAGGGAGAGCGATGGTGAGCTCGAGCATCGACTCTTTTTCCTCGCGCTTTCGCAGCCTCCTCTCACCTTCGAAGCTTTTTCGCTACCCTCCACAACCCTCCAAGAGGATCTCCTGATCCATATTTATATCTCTGTGAAAATTAGACGAAAGGAGGCTTCTGGGCTCGCTCGATTTTGGCATCGGACCCTGGCCGAAGCTCAAGCCCGGCCCCCAGTCTCCCTCCCTCCCTCTCTTCTTTCCTCTCCGTTTTCTTCCCTCTCGCTCGAACGCATATCAGAGTCAAGGCAACGAGAAAATCAGATATTGTAGCAACCAAAACTTCCTTCGCCGACAGAAAGGCTCAAGCTGCTCCTTCCTTTGCCCATTCGAAGTGACGCGTCGTTGCCTCCTCTCCGACACTCTCTCGACGCGTCTTCCGCTCTCTTCTGCTCGCTCGTAAAGTTCAGGATAAATAGGTGACTATTATAAAGTGCTAGAAAAGGGTGTATGTCTAATGATGGACTCCGGTGGATGATAAGAACAAGGGCGAAAGGTCGAGCGAAGAAGAAAAGTATGATGATGGAGAGGAATACAGATGATGGTTGAAGCAAGGCATACAAGAGTGGTACAGAAGCAAGCGAAGAGATGAGTCTGGAAAAAGAGAAAGAGAATGGGATCGAGGAAGTCAGTTTCTCACGCGTCGAGAGGAAGAGAGAAGCGCGACGCGACTCGACTCACCGAAGAGGATCAGGCCTAAGCCTCCAGCGGTTGGAAGTCGTAGTCGTCTTCGGGCTGGTAGTCCTCCTCCGAGAGAACGAATTCCTCGATATCCCCTGGAGTGAACTCCTCCTCGCCCTCGTTGATCACGAACCTCTCTTCCTCCAAAGGGAAAACGACCGCGACGTCCTCCTCCGAAACGGATCCGCCGTCCTCCTCCTCCAGCGAAGCAGTCGAGGAGCCATCCAAAACGTCCTGCACAGCAGCCTCCCGAGCTTCCTTCTTCGCCTCCTCTGCCAGGACCCGATCCAGAGCGTCCTGAGCCATCGCTTCGTCCTCCATGCTTTCCTCCTGAGACATCTCTTCAGCCAGCTCTCGCTTCTCCTCGGCGACGGCCTCGTCTGTGATAATGGGAGATTTGGGTCAGCTTTCAATCGAAGAAAGGGAGGATACGAGAAGAGAAGAAGGGAAGAACGAGTCGAAGGATCGCTCGTTCTCGAGATCGACTCACCAACAGCTTCCTCCTTGAGGTTCTCCTCTGCCACAACCTCGGCAACGGCTTCAGCGATCCCTTCGAGCGTGAGATCCTTTCTCTCTTCGATGGGGAGGGAGGCTCGAATCTTCTCCATGGCGATTCGGAGGAGTCGCTGTGGGTTGGGAAGGGAAAGGCAAGGGAGAAAGAAGGTCAGCTTCGACTGGTTCGGGAGGAAACGAGAAGAAAAAGATGGAACGAACCTCCTTCTCAACCCGTTTGATCTTCTCGAGACCAAGAGTAGATCCAGCCGCCTTCAGAATATCCATGAGTTCTCCTTCTTCGTTGTCGAGAGCCTTTAGATCGTTGTAAGAGCCCATGTTCTTCCCTCCGATGAGAACGATGGGAGTCGTTTGGCGGCCGGTCAATCGAGCGAGGATGGAGACGACGATGGACAGATCAGCTGAAAGAAGGAGAAAATCGATAGAGAGAGTGATCAGCCATGAAGTCCCAGGGGAGGGAAGGGAGGGAGTTGAGTGAGCTCACGTCGAGAGTTGGTCTCCAAAATCCCCATGCCATGTTTCTTCTTCCCCAAGTACTGCTCGCCCATGAGGAGCTCTCGAATCAGAGCAGTCTCCTTCACTCTTCCGATCACCACCACAGGCCACCTGAATAAAAAGAGAATGCGAACCGACAGGAATTGAGATCAGCGAGCTGTCTCGCTTCAAGGTTCTGGAAAGAGACTCACCTCTCCCAGGTGTCCTTCTCGAGCTCATCGAGGACTCTAGTACGACAGTCGAGCGAGGATGGAAGAGGGACGTCGAGTATCATATCGGGGAGGAGAGGAACGGATGGATCGACGCCGAGGGGAAGAGTGTGGGAAGGGTTGCTGATGAGGAAGTTGACGAGAGACGCGAGCTCCTCTTTCGGAGTGAAAGGGATCACTGGTGAAACGCCGCTCGAGCGAGGGGAGACGCCGTCTGAGTGAACGAGGGAAGTGAGAAGAAGGTATGAAAGTCAGCGGAGCGCCTTTGTAAAGGAAGATGAAGGAAGAAGGAAGTCGAGCTGAGCTCTCGTCTTTCCTTCGGGACGTACTTAGGATGCTCTTCCTCCTTTTGACGTCGTCGAAGGACTTCCCGAGCTCCTCAGCAGATCCCGTGGGAGTGCCCATCTGAGCCAGCATGGGATGGACGTGTTCGGACTCGAAGGTGACCGAGAAGACGAGCCACCAAAGAAGGAAGAGGAGGACGACGGCTCCGGCGACGGTTCGAGTTGGACGCTCCTTTGCTGCTGTTGCGACCCTTTTCATGAAGGTAGGAGGCACGGCGTTGGTGTGATAGGATGCATAGGGTATAGAGGTGGTAGAAGGCTGGAAGGAAGCGAAGGAAACAAGGAAAGAAGGGGATCAGTGACGGATGAAGGAGTAGGTTCAAGGAAGCGGGTTGAAGCAAGCTCACCTTTCGACGCAGAGCCGCGACCGGTCGAGGAAGCTGTCGATCTGGCACTCTGGCGAGGTTTTTCGGGATGGTCCTGTCGTTCATGCTGAAACTCATAGGGAAGAGATGAGAGCTGCTGGATGTGGTTGATGAAGAACGTCCGAGACCTGGGTCGAAAGGGAAAGCTTCAAGAGAGAGAAAGTCAGATTCGCGGGGTGGAATCAAGCTCAGGATGGGGAGGGACAGTTGAGACACCTCTTCCTCAACAAGCTTTGGGTGGGAATTCGAATCAAAGAACACTGGGAGTCGATATTGATACCGTTTGTTGCAGATCCCTTTCAAAATCGAAGAAGTTTCCTTCTCCGCCCCGATCCGGCGAGCTCGACTCGTCGTTTTTCTCCATTGCAGCCCTCGCGTGGTGGAAGGGCTGATACTCGCCGAGCAACCCTCCTAACAGACGGATCTGAATCCGGAAAAGGTCGAAGCCCATCAGCGCTCCTTCTCCATCAAAAGAAAAAAAAGATGGAACGCGCGTCGAACAAGACTCACCTCGACGCGACGGGCTTCTCGTCCGCCAACCAGAGTGCCATCGCGAGCTTGATTTGCATGGAACGGAACGTGAAGAAGGAAACAAAGGTTGAATAGCGTGTTCTCACAACAAAGGAGACAAAGAGGAAGTAAGCGCGGAGTTGCGAAGAAAGGAAGACTCACTTTCTGGATCGTTTGAAAGGCCATGGCTACTCCGAATAGACCCCAAGAGCTATCTAGAAGCGTCTATTCCTAGTAACTGATTCTTTTTTGGTGGCATTCCTACTCTTTCCCTGCTCCATCGTGGAGACGAGAGAGCGAGTCGAGATGAATTGATCCTCCGGTTCCCGTCGTTGGCAGAGGAGAACAGAGCGCTGTGATATCCAAAGATCTGATTTTGAGTTAGAAGAGGGTAGGATCTGGCTGTCCAAGGTGGTACATAGATCAACCAAGGAAGGCCTCTTTGAGCGAGCGAAAGACCGAGATGTGGAGTCTTGCTTGCCTTATAAGCCTGAGGCATAGGACTGAAAGACGGTGAGATGCAGTCAGCCTTGCTTGATACGGGAAGAACGAGTGCAAGGGAACTGAAGAAAGAGGGAAGGAAATTGAAGCTGGCGAGTTGGGAGAGACAGCACGAACCTTCCTCTGCGGGTTCTTCTTGACAGGGTGTTTCGGAACTTGCTGTAGAGGCACTTCTTGATGATTCGGAGAGAACAAGGCCTTGAAAAGGTGGGTTGGAGAGGGAGAAAGGTGAGGAAAGAGGAAGAGAGAGTCGATGAGGTTCAGGATCAAACCGGTCGAGGATCGAGCTCTCGCGATCTTCCTCTTTTTACGTCTACATCGACCGCAGTAAGCTATGGCGAACCCTCTTGAGCGAAGAGAGGTTAGAAGATAGAGCACATATCCACAGGCAATCCAGGCTCTCTGTCTCTGTAGCAGAGATGAAGGAGGAAAAGGAGCGGAGTTCCCTTCTCCCTCTGTCGTCCAGCAGTGAAGAAAGCATCGGCGTTGTGCGTCGCGGAAAAAGAAGAGTAAATGATGAGGTACGAAAGGAAGGAGTGGTATGAGTGGGAAAGAAGAGAAGAGAAGAGAAGTGAAATCCCTGAAGAGGTTTGGTGATACAGGTTTTGATGTTGGACGTCCTGGAAGACTTGACGCTTTTGATGATTGGCTTTAGACCTCGGCGGGAGCTCCTCCCTTTCCGGCTGAAGGAGTGAACTGGTGGAACCTGAGGAGAAGGGAAGAGAGGAAGGGGAGAGAGAAGGGAAAGTCCGGTCAGCGGAAGAGTTCAGAAGAGACGAGGTCGACGCGTCTCTTGGACAGAGTCAAACCGAAAGCGAGGAAGGATGAGAACTCACCTCGCGTTGTACCTGACCTCCAAAGGTCTTCCTCCGTACATGTACCCAGTGAACTTCGCGATAGCGGTGGTGCTCTGGTCGGCAGCGGTGAACTCGACGATTCCCTGACCTCGAGATCGACCGGTGTTCATGTCGAGAAGGATCTCAGCGGCAACAACCTCCCCGGTAGTCTCGAAGAGCTCAACGAGATCCTCGTTAGAGGTAGACCAGGGAAGCTGGACGAAAAACGAGAAGAAGAAGCGTCAGTTCGAGTTGAAGAAGGTTGGAGGAGGATGAGGAAGACGTCGAAAGAACGACAACGGGAGATCGAAACTCACGTTGTTGACCAGGATCTGCTTGGAAGGGTTGTAGGAAGCGGCTCCCCCGGCGTGTCCGAAAGCATCTCCACCGCCGACTGAAGAAGGAAAAAGCAGAGCCGTAGAAGAAATCAGCGTCGCGTCGAAACCGAATCTCGAAATCGCGTCTCCTCCCCTCCTTTTCTGCTTGTTCGATGGCAGACAACTCACGAGCTGATTGCTGACCGTAAGCAGGAGCTCCTCCAAACCCTCCAGCTCCACCTTGGTATCCTCCAGGAGCTCCACCTTGGAACCCTCCTCCGAATCCTCCACCGAATCCACCAGGAGCTCCTCCGAAGCCACCTCGTCCCTGGAAACCACCTCGTCCACCGAAGCCTCCCATCATTCCTCCTCGGAAGCCCATACCCATGCCTCCTCGGAAACCTCCTCGAGGAGCGAAGGCGAATCGATCTTCTCGGACTTCGAGACGTCGTCCGAACCAGTCGAAGCCGTTGAATTGAGCTGTTGCAAAGAGAGGAGAGGAGACGAGGTCAGCGCAGCTACGACGAATGAGGCGATGATACGTAAGCAGCAGAGGATGAAGAAGTCTGGACGTACCGATGGCGTTTTGAGCGTCCTCGACGGTCTCGTAAACGACGGTTCCACTTCCCTTAGGTCGACCGTCGGGACCCATCTGGATATCAGCTCGGATGATGGCACCAGCAGGTCGGAAGAGATCCTTGAGGTCTTGCCAGTTGGCTTGGAAAGGAAGCTGACCGGACAAAGGACGAGGGAGAGCGACAGCGACAGTGAGAAGAGAGGAGAGAGGTCAGTCGAGACGCGACGATAGACGGGGAAGAGGCAGAGAGGATAGACGAAACGCTCGAGCAAAGGTGAAGCTGCGAGAGACGTAAGATGTAGACTCACGTTTCCGACGTAGACTTGTCGTCCTCCTCCACCAGGAGCACCTCCCATTCCTCCTCCGAATCCAGGAGCTCCTCCGAAGCCAGCGGCTCCCATTCGACCAGCAGAAGGAGGAGCTCCGAATCGAGCTTGCTCCTCTCGGTCCTGATAGGCGGGAAAGAGAAGATGAGAGAGAGGATAACGGGTAGTCAGGTTTAGCTCCAAGTCGTAGAAGAGACGTGATTCATCGTGGGGTCGATACCGACGAAGTGGGAAGAAGACGAACCTCTCGAATGAAGATGGGTCGTCCGAGGAGAGCCTTGTCGGCGAACTCGGTGATGGCTCGGGTAGCGTCTTCCTTGGTGGTGAACTCGACGATTCTGAGTGAACGAGGGAAGAGAACAAGAAGGTCAGCGGATAGTAGAGATGGAGCCGTGACCAGAGTGCGGAGAGGAAGGAGATGGAACGTACCCACAGCCCTTCGACATCCCGTTGGGAGTGAGAAGGATCTCAGTGAAGGCGACCTCGAGACCAGCTGTAGGTTTGGGTGAAGGTGAAGGAGTAGGCGAGAAGGGACGAGGAGGAAGGAAAGTGGCGAAGAGGAGGAGGGGGGACGAGAGAGGAGATCGAACCGAAACCCACACCCAAACCCAACGAGAAACCAAAGAGAAAAACCAGACTCCATCAGCCCTTCCCCTTCCCCTATAGCCATCAACCAAACCCAGACCTAAGCCAAATCCAACGCACCATCCGTCATGAACTGCTCGAGATCCTTGTATCGAACTTCGTAGCTGAGGTTTCCGACGTAGACCCTGTGCTCTCGGACGGATCGAGTGGCAAACTCGGCAGCTTCCTCAGCAGGAGCGTTGAAGGGACCTCCTTGGGATCGAGGAGGGAGAGCGGCGGCGGGAGGAGCAGCGGGAGGCATAGAGGTGTCCTGAGAGGAAGGGGAGCAAGGAAGAGCGCGAAGGAGTGGCGTCAGCGTAGAAAGAGGGACGGATCTCGTAACGTCGAGATGAGGAAGAAAGAGAGAAAGATATGGTAAGCTCACTCGATGTCTGTAAGCGGAGGCTTGTCTTCCGGGGGAGCGAGATCTGGATCGGGATCGAGAGGGAGTTCGTCGACGGTGTTGTCGCTGAAGATGGGAGGGAGGAGGTAGCGGTGGGCAGGAGAAGGAGGGAGGAACGGAAGGGATGGGTTGGAATGTGAAGAGGAGGAGGAGAGAGGACGAGTGTGAGCGGTCCTTGGTGTAAAGGTCGAGTTGAAGAGAGTAGGGAGAAGGTGGTGGTTGGAGGAAGGAAGAAGGTTGAAAAGAGGATTGGGAAGTCGTGGACTGGGCGAGGGGAGGAAAGGGGAGAGAGGTCGAAGGCCGGCCGGAAGGGAACCTGCTGAGCTTGTCCTCTCCCTCCCTTCCCTGGATACCAAACATTTTTGAACCCCTACCTCTCCTTCCTAACGAGTCCAGATACCACCAATGTTTAGAGATCCCGACCCAAACTCGCTCTTCTTTCCAGCCGATTTCAACTCCCTTCTCCGTCTGGGACGATCCCTCTCTCTCGCCATCCTTGCCGTCTGCCTGCTTCCCCAGTTCCACCTCCACCAGCGCGAGAGGGGTAGGTAGGCGAGGATAGGTTGATCGACGTCGAGGATGGTGCTGGGATGCGAGATCGGATGGGGTTGGGCGAGGAGGAGGGCGATGGCGATGGATATGTTTGTTCCTTCTCCTTCTCTCCCTTCCCTCCTGCCTGCTTCGAGCTCTCTCTCTCTCTCACGTCGCTCAAACTCCTGCCAAAGAAGCCCAGCCGTGCAAACCCACCTCTCCAGTCCTCGGCTCAGAGTCGTATTGATCCCCCTCTCGGTTGGATCGTCGAGGTCCTGTACATGCAGAAGACGAGTCAGCGGTCGAGCTCAAGGAGAAGGAGAAGGAGGAGGGCGAAAGACTCACGCTCATCTCTATCCCTCGAACGAGAACGAGAGGATTCTCTTCGTCGAGGAGGAGGAGATCGAGTGTCGTCCATAGCGGTTGAAGATAAGGATGGGGTTGGTAAGGGTAGGAAGAAGGGGGGGGGGGAGGGAATCCGAGAGCTGTTGGCGTTGGAGATTCGAAGGAAGTCGAGAAGGAACCTCCTCTTCTCCCAGAACCACGACTTTCAAACCTTCCAGGTCCCAAAAATCATATCCACGTTCTACTCTGATGTCCCACCTACACACGATTCGACTCCGAGATCCCCCCCTTCATGGCCCAAGATGAAATTTCAGCTTTCCTCTCCCTCTCTCCTCCGCTTTCTTCCTCTTCGATCTATCGAATCTCGTCCTCTTCCTGCACAGTGCTGCTTCCAAGCTCCTCGAGAAGTACACTCCGCGGGTAAAATCTTTCCGATAGTAAAAATGCACCCACTCATAGACTTGGGGGCCCTCGAAGGAGATAGATTGCGACTCGAAGGCCGAGCTCGACACTCTGAGTTCTCCCTTCCCCTCCCACTCCTCCTCCCACTGTCTTCTCCTCGCAGTTGCCGGAATTTCAACATTCCTGTGTCATTCAGACGCAACTTCCTCGTAGGCAAGCGCGCGAAATCCTTTCGCGTTCCACTCGCGTCTCCCCTGCTCGTCTGGCGCGTCGAACGCTCCCATCTCCCCTTCTCTTCTCTCTCCTCCTCTCCCGACCCTCGCCTCCAGCTCGTCAAAGTTCGGCTCGGACATTTTCCACATTCTATAGCCGTCACCATACTGTTGTAGATATCTCAACCCTCTTCGACGCGACGTTCCATAGAGGGCCAGGTTGTTGAAGGTTCAGCACCAAACAACGGCAACAGCACTCGAAGTTTGCAATCCCCTGTTGTGGAACGGTATACAGGCTCTCGATCCCCTTGTTCTCGTCGCTTCCTTGATGAATCTCTTTAGAGCGCGCAGTTCTTCCACTTCGCTCCACAGGCAGGTATCCGAACTCGGCCGTTGACGTCCATCCTCCACTCTTCCCGCCTCCCCAAAGGAACCTCCCTCTTTTCTTCCTCTTGATAGACTGGCTCTCTTCTTGGACCCCCCCTCCTTCTAGCCTGGCCTCGAAGGCTTCCATGGAACCTATCCCCTCGCAACGAACGTACAACCGCCCTCTTCACCGGCTCGTTCCCTTCTTCACCCTCCATGCCTTCTCCTTCGTTTCCCTCCTCGTCCTTCTCGTCACCTTCGCAACAGGAAGAGTCAAACGAGACCCAACCATCACCAACCTCATCGCCGTCTTCATGACTTTCTCTGCATCGACGGCTCTCATGTGAGTGAAGGAAGGGAAAGAAGAGGAAGGGGAGAATGAACCTTGCGGAGACTAAAGTCTCCGAGACCAGCTGAAGGTGTCTTTGCTCCCTTTCCTCCTTCTCCAGGTTTATCTCTGGAAATCTTACTTCTGGGAGTGACAAGATCTTTGGGCTGTGCTTAGTGAATGGAGCTACCGTTGTGGGAGGGACACCTTCCTTGTCAGCAGCTGCCTTCGCCGTAGTCCTTCAGGTGAGCTCAACATCATCCCTCCTTCTTCCTTCCTGCTTCTCCATCTCCTCTCCTTCTGTCAATCCTCATCTCCGTTTCCTTCTGCAACAACAGGTCTTCTTTCGCATCATGGCAGCGAAGGGTCGTCTCGTTCTCGTGGCCGGTTCCAAAAGAACGACGACCGTCCTCGTTTTGCTACCGTGGTCGCTGTGGCTTGCGTTCGTTGTTGGCTCGCTCATCGTTGGGCTTTTGGATAGATCGAAGGTCTACCGAGCTGTATATTACTGTGTGAGCTCGTTTTTTTGACACAACCTGGGTTGAGTAGGACGAGAGCTGATCTTTATTCGATCGTTCAGGGCATCGACTCCAATGGCCTCACTCTCGCCACCGCCATAGCCGCGTAAGTATATCTAGCCCTTCCCGAACTTTTCTCCTTCATCCTTGGAGTCACCCTAACCCTGAGCTCTCTTTCCAGGGCGATCATCCTCATCACAAATCTCATCTTCGAAGGTCCGTTCTCGCACGCGTCGCGTCTTCGTGTTTCTCCAGTCTCTCAAACTGTGCCGCGTTGCTTTCTCCCCTTCCGTTGTTTCTACAGTGGTCGTCGGAGTGATTCTCGCTAGACACTTCCTCAGCATCCGACGGGTTCGACGAGCTTCCATACCTCCAGCTCAAAACGAAGAGGAAATGGACTCGATGGGCTCAGCGATGGTCCTTGGTGTTAACGTCGGTCTCGTCATTCGACTGGGACTGTTTGGAATATGCGTCTTTGCTGCCTTGATGTGAGTGCTCTTGACCTAGAACAAATTACGCTGGTGTTGTCGAGGTCTCGAGGGAAGGTGCATTCCCTTCGCGACGTCGCACGTCCTGACGCTCTTTCCCCCTTCTTTAGCTGTGCCTTCGCCACTCTCTCGGACTTTACCTCTATCGTCGCCGACGTTGCGGTCGCTACTATCTCGGTGCTCGCTTTCGTCATCTTCTCGTCCCAAAGTGAGCTTCCTTTCTGTCTGTCTCTCTCCCTCATTCTTCCCAGATCGCTTCTCCTCGAAGCCCTTTTCTCTTTCTCGCTCTTCTCCTACACCACCTCAGAATTCTGACCTTTCCATCCATCGCCCCCTTCTCTTCTCAGCGGACGTCCTTCGCTGCTGGCACATCCTCCCTCCCTCTTCCAGAACCAGGCTCCACTCTCAATTCGACGAAGCCTCCTTCCGTCGGCCTGGAATTCTCAACCAGGACTACCCGTTGGAGTACCGTCCTCGAGACCCAGACGTCGAGAGCACAGGAGAGGAGCGGACGGAGGAACCGAATCGATTCATTTCGCCAGATTGGGGCGGGGGTGAGATGAGCGGGAAGTCCTCAGAGTAGAAGCTGAGGCATTGTCTCTGGATTGTTGTATCACTATATTAGAGCTTGCTTATCTTATCACTAAAATGTAGGAGTTCAGAACCAGCGAAGAAGAGCGGGAGGGGAGCAATACAACTTTTGGGCGGGAGAGACGGAACGACGACGCATAGAGAAGAAGATCATGCAACGAACTGCGAAAGATGATCTCCTATCTGATTCAGCGATACAGCAGTCCGATCTAGAGGCATCAAACGCACTCGGCTGCAGAGTCACTTCCTCGGAACGCGTCGAGTTACAGCAAGCGTTTTTTCCATTAGGGATACCTTCTGCGCCTAGATTTTGTATAGATTCTTCGCAAGCTCGACATAGAAAAAAAAGCTCAAAAGAGAGAAACGAAACGATCAAACGATCGAGTCGGGCGAAGAGAAGAAAGGAGAACGGAAAGAGCGAAGCGACGCGACTTTCACCTCTGAGCTCCTGTTCTCTCTTCAGTCCGGCCTCCTTCCCTTTCCTCCGAGTTCGAAAGCTTTAGCACCTTTGATCAAACGCGAACGCGTCCAATTAAATCTTCAGCTTGGAAGGTGAGCAAGTCAAACGGCGACGCGACGTTCTTGAGGGAAGGTCGTTTGTATCCTTTCGAGCGCTCGATTCCTGGTCCTTCTGAGCGTCTTTCATCTCCGTCTGCTGTTTCACAGTAATCGGATGCATCCGTTACAGGACGGCCTGGGCAAAGACTTTCTGCAGTAGCTCACTTTTTACGAAGAGGCAAGGGGGCACTCAGAACAAGCTTCGAACGAAACGGTCTCAGCGAGCGCGACCTTTCGATTTCCCAAACGGCCATCATCCCCTTCTGCCCTCGATCCTTCTCACATCCCTCAGCAAACTTTTCAGTAGCACTCAGAGTCGTATCTACAACCTCGTGCTCTTCGGTTGAGGTGAGTGCTTCTCTACGAGGTCAAAGAGGAGTAGGGGCGAGGAGGAGATGGTCGAACTGATCGAGGAGACGCTGACCTTGCCCTTCTCTCCTTCCAGTTCTTCTCCCTATATCTTCATCAGCTTGATACAGCTCTGACCAAGAGTCGACCTGCACCAGCCACCCCTTCTTCAACGTAAGTTCATAGCTCTTTCTCTACTGGGCCTTTCATTGAAGTTGGAGAGGGCAGGAAAGGAAAGAAGGAGGAAGAGAGTTGAGCTTCCCCTTCGTCCCTGCCTTCCTCCCTTGTTCATCGTCTGGCCTTAGAGTTCACCATTCACCATGCCTTCCGTCCCTTTCGCTTCTTCCTCTCCCTCTAGATGTCGATTCTCCCCTCCCAGTATGAAGGAGGACCCTCCAAACCTCGCCAGCGAAATGCTGTCGCTCGTTCGCTCTCTCCCCTCCCGCAACCCGGATTCGTTCGATCCTCCTCGTCCTCCTCCCTCGTAGCCTCAGCCACGTCCGCAGTCTCCCTCGCACCACCAGAGGACTCGGATCACTCTTCCCTCTTCAGGTCAGGAACTCCCTTCTCCCCTTCAACCTCGGACTCGTTCAACCCAGATCTCCAGGCCATCGACATCGACTCGGCCTCCCCTCCCAGTCCGGAACGAGTCCCAAAGGTCATCCCTTTCGTCAATTCCAAGGATCGTCGAAGGAGTAACACCGTAGAGACCGGAGGCCGAGGAGGCTGGAACGGTTGGAAGGAGAGGCAGTGGAAGGTTTTGGCCAAGAGAGGATGGACGAAGGCGGCGTTGGCCTGGAGGTTGGGAGCTGTTTTCTTGCTCGGACTGTTCTTCCTCAGTGGGAGGATCAAGCAGAGATGGGAGGACGCCGAAGCTGATTCTACCCAGCAAGGGAAGGACGGGTTCCCCAAGCGTGTCGTTCCTCTACACGAGCAGACGTGGAGTGCGAAGGAGGAGGAGGTGCCGGAAGAGCTGCTCGACCATGAGTTCTCGCCTGATGGGTTCCTTAGGAGCTCGTTGAGCTTGACGCAGAGGCATCCTATCTGGGAGCTTATCGATCAGGTGAGTAGCGGAGGATCGAGAGATGCTACTCTCGAACTGCGCTGATTCGTTCTCCTTTGCATTCGCTTGAAAACAGGCGACCGAACAGTACAACATCCTCGTTCAGTCTCAAGCGCTTTCGGTGAGCTCATTTGTTCTTCCAGACACTTCTCGCTCCCCCTGATCACTCTCGTTACTATCTCTCGACAGCTCGGAAACTTCGTCGACCACTACAAGAAGCTCAACGGTCGAAAGCCTCCTCTTCGTTCGTCCTTCGTCCGTTTCTCTCCAATCGCGTCGTCCTGCTTTTGGCTGACCTCCATTCTACCTCGTTCCTCCAGACTTCGACCTTCTGTACGTGCTTCTCTCGACTCCTACCCCTCTCTAGGCGATTGTTTAACTTGAGCCACTTTTCGAAACGCGTTGGCTGATACTCTCCTGCCTCTCTTTCTCCAGCTACCCTCACCTCCTCGCCGCTCGACCTTACTCTCCTCTTCCCTCGCCTTCCTCCCTCCACATGTACACCTCCATTACTCCGTACCAGATCCACGAGCGACAGCTCAACTCGGAAGCCTTTTACGAGCTCAACCCAGACCACGAGCCTCCCACTCCGGACGAGGATTCAGGTCGATTCGTTTTGGTCGTCGAGAACGGAGAGATCAAGATCGAGTGGCCGTGGAACCCGATCTCGAACGGGATCGAGCTGGAAGGGGATGACGGGGGTCTCAAGGCGAGACTCCAGGAGTGGATGAACCAGCCGGAATGGAGGGGAAAGATGTGAGTCGATATCCGGATGCGAGTCGAGCGCGAAGGGGAGAAAACCGAAGCTGACCTGACCTCTTCTTCCCTGCTTCTCAATTTCAGCGGAGACTTGAGGCTTACCGTCAGCTTGGTCAGTTCAGCTTTTTCGCCTGTCCTCAGCTCGAGTGTCTTGCTGAACCGTGGTCCTTTTCTTCGCTCTCAACCTCGCAGGACGAGCACAACCCTCAGCTCATCCCCTTCGCGTACGTCGAGGCTGCGAAGCGACGAGCTCTCAAGAACCACTGTAAGTTCTCAAGTCCTCTTCATCTTTGTGTTCTCAGCTTCAACTGACCTTGTTCTGGTTTCTGTTTACTCTGCAGTCGAGATGGATCAAGGAGAGCTTCGCAAAGCCGATCACGACTGGACTCTCGGATGCGATCCAACCTCTCCCTTCGCCAGGAAGACCGCTGGAGGATTCGGACTTCGAATGAGGAACCGAGCTGGAGCCTGTGAGTTCTCTCTCTCGACTTGATCCTAACGTTGCTAGAGCCTGCCAGGGCTGACGAAGGTCCTCCTCTTATCTCCAGTCTCTCCTCACTTCGTCCACAACCCCGCCGCCGCGACCGACATCTGCCAACACCCAGCTCTCAAGCCTTTCTCGGACATCATGGCCAGCTACGCTCAACCTCTCGAAGTCGATACTCGTCCGATCCCTCAACTCACCATGCGAGCTGGACTGGGGACGCTCGGAGCCGATATCGTTTCTCTCGGAATCGAGTACAACGAGCCCAAGTCGTTGAACGAGATTCCTTGGGCTTTGAAGACGGGGCTTGCTGCTTTCTGGGTGAGTCCGGCTCTCCAACCTCCTCCTCCTCCTCCTATCCTCTTTCTAGTAGAAAGAACAAACTAAACACCTCCCCCATCCTTCGTTTTCTTTCGCGTTTCGTTGTTTAGCGAGGGCCTCCCCCGCCTTTCCACCCTCCCCTCACCCCTCACGTCGCCCATCGACTCTCCACCGCCTTCCGAGTCGCTCTCCTCGATACAACTCCCATCGATACCCACTCCTTCCCTCTTACCCTCCTCGCTCCAGTTAACAAACTCGCTCTCGCTGCGGGAGGATCCTCCGTGCCTGAGAAGAAGGGAATGGGAACGGTGGATGAGGGGTTCTCGTTCGATCCGAAGGAGAGGATCAGTATGGGGGTTTGGGAAGGGAAGGATTACTTGGATGTGGCGTTTGAGACAGAGAATGAGGAGGATCGGTTGGGGTGTAAAGGGATGAACGGGTGTGAATATTTGGTGAGTAGTACGAGCGGGAGCGGGAACGAGAGTGAGGGGAGAGTCGCGTCGAGTCGAGCTCGAAAGCTGATCTCCTCCCTTGTTCTGCCCAGGCTACCCGAGTCAACTTTGACAACTCCAAGAAGGACGCTTCGTTCCAGAAATACGTCCTCATCTTCGATGGAGACGATCCTACCGCGGCTTTTGAATCTGGATCGTGAGTTTTTTTTTTTCTTCTTCTCTTCTTCTCCCTCTCTTTCTCTCTTTCCTTCTCTCTCTCTCTCTCTCTCTCTCTCACTCTCTTCCCCTCGATCCAACGAACACTCTCTTACTCTCCCCAACACTCTCTAACCCCCCTCCCCCCCCCCCCTCTCTTCCCTCCCCCCAAAAGTCTCATCCTCCACACCTCCCCCCTAGGTCTCTCAGCCTGGCAAACCAAAGCTCTCCCCTGGCACGACTACATCCCTCTCTCTCCCGACCTCTCCGACCTCCCTTCGATCCTTCACTTCCTGCGAGCGAACGACGATCAGGCTGAACGGATCGCTGCGAACGGACAGGCGTTTGGGAGGAAGGTGTTGAGTAGGGAGGCTGGCGTTGTGGCCGTGGCGGGGGAGTTGTTGGAGTGGGCGAGGGTTTGGAGTGTTGGGAGGGGGGAGATGGATTATGGGAGGTAGAGGAGGGGGATGGAATGGTGAGGTGAGGTGAGGAGAGGGAGAGGAGGAGAGGAGAGAGCGGGGACGAGGAATGGAAGGGATGGTGGGTTATTTATTGGGGTGTGTTTGTGTTGAAAAAGTATCTATCTATTGGATCATGTTTCTTATCTATACGAAACGAATAGGGATCGAGAGCGAGAGAGAGAGAGAGAGAAACGAGCAAAGACAAACGCGTCTCGTCGTCGTCGTCGACTTCGTTTGGTTCTCGAGCCATCAGCTGAATGAGCTCCTTCTCCCTCTTCACTCATCCATCAAGAGCAAGATTTCATTATCTGTCTGCGAAAACAGAACAAAAAGGTAGTAACCTCCCCCCCTCCCGACTGCGGCCGTTTCGAGACCCCTCCTCGACCTCCACGGCAACAGCGGTCCGTTCTCCCCCTCTCAACGACCATGTCGTCCTCCTCCCTCCTCTCCTCCCTCGACCTCCCTCCTTCTCTCCCTGAGGATAAGAAGAGAAACAGTGGGCCTTTCCACTTCAAGATCACTCATCCCTCTCTAAAGGTAAAGTTCTCTCTCTCTCTCTGCTCTCTCTCCCGCACGAAGCGTCGACGTTTCACCTTGCCACCTCTGTCCCTTCCCATCTCCATGCTGACTGACGCTCCCTCTCCCTCTCCCCTCTCTCCCGCGCAGCTCGCCCGTCGACTCCGCTTCCCCTCCCCTCCCTCCTACTCTACCCTGAGCGCAAAGATGGTCTCCCTAGGCTGGGGAGGCTGTCTCAAGGAGGAAGAAGGCGCAACGACGGTTGAGCTGTTGTATGTGGATCGAGAGGGAGATCGAGTCGTGCTCTCGTCGGAGGAGGAGCTTAGAGCGTTTTATATTGAGTGGAGGGAGGAGGGGGGAGGGGAGGTTGTTAAGATGAGAGTCGTTAAGAGGGAGAACAAGGGAGGAGAGGCGGTGGAGGGGGGTCCGAGCGAGGAAGGCGAGAGAGAGAAGAACGGGTACGAAGAGTTGGTGAGTTCAACATCTTCTCTTTTCTTGTCTCTTTCCGATCACTCTCTTCTTTCAAAAGCTCACCTTCTCCTCCATCGCTTCGGTTGGCAGCTCATCAAGAGCGAGGAGCTCACAGATCAACGTCCCGTCGTCAACAAGAAGAAAACGGTCGACGCTCCAGCTCCTCTCGCTTCCACTCCTCCCACTCCCTCCCTCCTCGACGACCTCACCACCGCCTTCACCCAGTTCACCACCTCTCCAGCCTTCACCTCCATCCTCGATCGAGTCGCTAAGGGAGCCTACTCTTCCTCCACCTCCACTTCCGCCGTCGTCGAAAACAAGAGCAACCAGGAACCCATCGTCGTCGCATCTCCACCCGCTTCCCGAACTCTCACGGACAAGGAGATCGCTCGAGTTCAAGGCTTCCCCGACTCCTCCTCCTACCTCTCTACCCTCCATCTCACTCCCAACCCCATCGTTCAACCCATCGGAAAAGGAACCGCTCCCTCCTCCTCGTCGTCGTCGTCGCTCTCCGTCGGAAAGACCCTCGTCGATCTCGATCAGCTTCTCGGAGGAGTAGGAGTAGGAGTAGGAGTAGGAGGCGACTTTGTCTACCTCGAGAACGAGACCGAACATGGATATCGATACGAGGATCCTGATCCCATCGTCGTCGGTCAGCAGCAGCAGCAGCACCACCAAGCGTCGTTCGAGGAGAACAGGATCAGGGAGATGACGAGGGCTATGGCGACGAAACTTGGAAACCGAGCTCACTCGGCTGGAGCGAAGGATGGGATGTTCGGGGGACGATCTGTCGTCGGAGGAGGGGCAGGGGGAACAGGTGCAGTTGGTCCAGTAGTAGGAGGAGGAGGATTCGCGAGGTTCTCGAACGAAGGAACAGGAGCAGGAGCAGCGTCGTCGACGGGACAGGAGCATCTCTATCCTCACCAGCAGTCGACCTTCTTCCGACCTCCTTCGTCCTACCTCGGGATGCCCGGACACGAGCATATCCCTTTTCACCAGCAGTCGAGCGGCCAATTCTACCTCAAAACCACTCCTTTCCCACTTGAGGAACGACAGCAGCGACTGCAGTCGAACGCGTTCGGTTCTCCTCCCTGCCAACGACCAGCCTCGAGCGACTTCAGTTCCGCCTTCGGCGGGGGAGGAGGGAAGTACTACGGCTCGCCTTCGTCCCTCAATCCCGCCTTCAACCAAGCTCGAGTCCCTTCGGATCCAACGGGATCGACGACGACGACGACGAAGTCGGGACTAGGTTCGGACGACGACGACGGCGGTCCTCATCCTTCTCTCCTCCTCCCCGTCTCGGCCAAATCCAAGTCAGCAACTCCCGCTCCCGCTTCTTCTTCTCGAACGCTCACGGCGAAGAAGTTGGCTGTGGATCTCGCGATGGAAACGGAATCGGACTCGGACTCGGACTCGAAGGACTCGAACGCGTCGAGCCTTCCTTCTCTTCTCCCCGTTCACGCGACGAGACAAGCTTCTCTCGCTCGAAACAAGGTCGCCACTCCCACCAGCTCCAATCCTACCTCTACTCTGCCTCCTACTCCCCTCGCGTCTAATAGCACTCCTCCTCCTGCTCCTCCCGCCAACGTCGCCCTTCCCACTGGAACCCAACCCATCCCCACCAACTCAACCACTCTCTACTCTCCCGCCATCAGAATCTCCAACATCAACGATCCCAACTTCCAGTACTACCCTCTCTCCGACGGTCTCTACCCTCTTCAACCCATCCCCACCAACCCAAATACTCTCTACTCTCCCGCCATCAGAATCTCCACCATCAACGGTCGCAACCTCCAGGACTACCCTTCCTCCGACAGTCTCTACCCTCTTCATCATGAACAACATCACCATCATCCCTCCGCGTCCACTGGTCTCTTCGGCTCGCCTTCGACTACGACCTCCTCGTTCTTCGGCGGCGGCGGCGCGTCAACAACCCAAGATCCTCAGTTCACCCTCTACAGGACTTTCGGAGAGTCCCGAAGTCGAGCCGGAGTTGGAGCGCGTGAGAGCGAGATTAGACGAGAGAGGGGACGAGCGAGGGAGGAAGCGAGGTACGGGATGTGTGCTAGGAAATTGTGCGAGATGGGGTTCGAGGAGGTTAGGTTTGGGGAAGCGTTGAGGATGGGGATTGTGGAATCGGAGATGGCTATGACGGGTGGGGGCGATCATGCTTATGGAGGGAAGACGGACGAGGAGGTTGTGGTCGGGGTGGTGAGGGAGATGGTTGGCGGGAGGGAGTGAGGGGAGTGAGGGAGACGCGTTTTGGTTTCTTTTCTTTTCTTGTAGGCTAGAGAGGTTTTTCGCTTCCTTACTTTTTCCTTTTCTGTTTCTTCCCTGATAACGTCTTTCTTACCTTCCTGCTATCCTTTGTTCTCCATCCTTCCTTCCTTTACGTTAGCAACGCCCTTCTTTGTTTCTCTTTCTCTTCCTCCTTGTTCTACGACCGTTCTCTTCTCTCGGATACTTTTTTTTCCGCCTTCTCCTCACTCTAGCTAGCTAGGTACTCCCCTCTTTTGACGCCTTACGAAGACTCCTTTTTTTGTACCAGTTGTGCGATTGGAGGAGAGAAGAGGGAGAGGAAGACGACGCGTCGAGCGAGCGTCGGTCTGTGGCTCCCAATTTCGAACCAAAAGAAAGAAGAAAGAAAAAACGACGAAGACCTGGGATATATAGAGACTTTGAGGATCCTTACCGGAGACGATCCTTCCACGAGAGAGAGAAAAAAAGTTCTCTCTCTTCGTGCCTCTTGCGTCCTCTCTCGAGCTCGGCCCTCCCTCTCTTTGCTCCTCCAACCCCCTTTGACCTTCAGCTCTCTTCTCCTCTTCCCTCCACAAATCCATCCCTTCCCAATCCCCCTCATCTCTCATCTCTCCTCAGCCAAAAAAAAGCGACGGACGAAAGGAAGGATGTCTGTGGCTGTTCCCGACTCGCCCGTTTCCCCCTCTGACAGAGGAGGAGGAGGAGGAGGCCGAACTCCCGCCTTCCTTCCTTCCATCCTAACACCCATCAGCTCGAACAAGTCAGAATTTGTGAGTAAGTGCGATGAAGAAGATTTTTGAGCTGCTTGAGGAGGGAGAGGAAGGGAAGGGAGAGGGAGAGGGAGAGAGGAAACGAGAGAGGAGCTGGAAGAAAGGGCGGCAGTGCTCTTTCTCTCTCTCGGAAACTTGGAGGGAGAGGAGAGGACAAGTCTTCCGTTGCTCGTAGGGATGTTTTTGTGGGACGGGAGGACTACCTTGTTCAGCAGTCCTTGGAGGATGGATGGGAAGGGAAGGAGGAGTTGTGAGCTCGACCATTCTCGGTTTGCTGATCTCGTTGGTCTTTCCTATTCCATCCATCCTCATCGCTTCCCTCTCGCTCAGTGATCTCGAGCGCTGATGGAATCTCGGCCTCCGTCGTCGCTCTCTTCCTCCCTCAGCTCTACCACCTCAACTTCAACCTCCTCCTCGTCTCCATCCTCTACCGTAGGAATCGTAGTCGGATCAACTATCCTCGCTCTCTTTCTCCTCGCCGCCATCCTCGCTCTCCTCCTCTGGTGGTTCTCCCCGACCCTTCAAGCTCGAAATCAACATCGAGATCCTCATTCCTTCGCTCCCCTAGACACCACCGACAACACCACCAACCTCTCCCGTCGAATTAGCAACAAACACCAACGCGAACCGAGGATCTCCGTTCCCGACGACTTCGACACCGCTTCGTCCTTCCTCGGACAGGGAGAGGAGGAGAAGAACGTCGGACTCAACAGGTCCTGGAGCGTCGGTAGTTTTTACAAGCGTTGGAGGAATAAGGAGGGTGGTGGAGATGGGAGTGACGAATGGTGGAATCCTCTGGAAGAGGAGGAGAGGAGAAGCCGAGAGCTCGAACAGGGAGGGTCGTCGTCGGATCATCATACGACGAGGAGACCATCTTCCCGGCTCGCGAGGCTCGTCAGAGTTCGTTGGGGTGCGAGGACTGGGAAGAGACTTTCGGACGTTCAGGAGTCCTCAGCGGAGCGACTCTCCTTCGGCGTCGAACCCAGGAACCGAGGATCCATGGTTCTCCCTCCTCTCGACGACGCGCCTCAGCCCTTCAACGACGAGATCGACCCTTACATCCCTTCCAGCTTCTATCCAGCCGTACCCACCGGTCCCAACTCTCGCAATCTATCCTCAGCTACCACCCTTCACGCGACGAGAGACGATTCGTACGAGGAGGACCCGAGTTCAACGAGTCTCACTCCTTCGTTCAGAGCGTACGTCCAACTCATCCAACGATCCCTTTCCTCGGCCTCCTTTGGATCCAGATCGATCACCAAATCCTCCCAACCGGACCCATCTGCCTCTCTCCCCTCCCTCCATCTCGATTTGAACAACAACGAACGACGCGTCGCAGATCTCCAACGAACCGCTTCCTCCTCAACCTTCGGTCCTCTCCCCATCAACACCACTTCCCATCTCCTCCCATCCTCCCACAGCAGCAACACCAACCCCAAACTTCGCTCCCTCCCATCCAACCCAAGTTCAACTTCCCCCTCTTCTCCTCGCAACAACAACAACCACCCCTGCCTCCTCCCTGCACCAAATTCACTCAACATCTCCCCAGCCGTCTCCTTCGGCTCCTCGTTCGCAAACTACGTAGGAGCCATTCAACGTTCCCTCTCCCTCTCAAGATCTACCACCCTCGGTAGCAACGCCAACTCCAACTCGACTCCTACTCGTCGTTCCTCTCCCGCTGTTTCTCGAGCTCCCACGAGCAAGACGTTCGGGACGCATCGAAGTCGGTCGCGCGAGGAGGAAGAAGAAGAAGCGAGGTTGGTGGGTTCTGGGAGGGGAGGGGGTGGGTGGGAGGAGGAGGAGACGATGGAGAGTCATGGGAACGGGACGCTTGAGGAGGAAGGGGAACTTGTTGAGGTTTGGGGAAGAGGGATGATGATCGGGACGGGGACGGGGACGACGGGTGGGGTTGGAGGAGGAGGAGGAGGAGGAGGGAGAGAGAAGAGGAGGAGGGGGGAAGAGCTGGGTGGGAGGGAGGTTGAGGTTGACTTGCGAGGAGAGACTGAGAGAGGAGGAGGAGGAGGAGGAGGGGGGTTCGACGCGACGAGGGTGGAGGAGGAGGAGAGAAAGGGGTGTGAAGGTTCGGAGACTTCCTGTTCCTCCTTCAGTCGGGTAGCAGTTTCCATATTTTTTGGACTAAACTTTCACGCTCTAGTATGTTTCTCTATGGCTTTTCATCTCGTCGTCTGGAGGAAGGGGAAAGAGGGTAAACGAGGGGCGGGAAAGGCGCGTCGTCTTGAGATTTCAGAGGCCAGAAAAAGGATAGGAATCCCAACCCGCTTTCCTCGTTCTTTCTTTCTCTTTCATCTTCTACATATTGTCTAGACCATTCAGATTCCCCTACTCCGCGACTCACTTATTTTTTCTGCTTCTTCTTTCTCTCGTGCGATAAGCCGTCGGCATTTCAAACCTGACCGCCGCGACGTTCCTTCCCTCTCTCTCTCTCTCTCGTTCGTCCTCCCAACTCCCAAGAACGATGCAGCCAGCAGGCTCCCCTTCTGAACCCTCTGGATCGTCCAAGCAGAATGCGGTCGTCAAAGTGTGAGTTGGTTGCTGGTTTCGCAGCGTTCCGAAGAGAGCGACGGTGAAAGAACGAGGCGAGCTGAGCTGACCTTCTCCCTTCCTTCCTGGCTTCCCGTTCTCTCCAGAGCGTGCGTGAGGTGTAGGAGCTTGAAGGTTGGTGGTATTCTATACATCTGCTCTCGATGGATGGTCCGAAGCTGGAGGATCGCTTGGGTTCTGGTCGTGAGTGAATCTCTACCCTTTTTCCTCGTTGAGCCAAGGTTGAGCTCGACCTCTCCTTCCTTTTCCTTTTCCGCCTTCCGCAAACTGACTCTCTTTCTCTCCCTTTCGGACTTCTCAATTCAGCTCATAGACCTCACTTCTACATCGTCAGCAGCTTATATGGATGACGGCGGTGAAGCAGGGCTGAGGGGAAGATATCGACGTACGATTCTGAAGCTCGATTCGAGAACTGACTCGCCTTCCTTTCCTTTCCCTCCCCTCCCTTTTTTTCGACAGGCTCGATGTCCTGGATTCGCACCAGGAAGTTCAAAGTGCTCCAAGTGTCTACGGGCTGGAACGGAGTGTGTGTTAGAACAGCACAAGAGGGGGAGGAAGGTTGGGACGAGGTGAGATCTTCATCCTTCAGTCAACTCGACCGCTGTTCCTCAACGCTTCTACTTGCGCTGATGCTGGAACACGTCTTCTTTCTACAGGCTCTCGGACCCTGCTAAGGCTCTCATGCGAATGAAGTCTGCCTTCGAAATCATCGTCAACGCTGGAGGTGGGAAACCACCGGTCGACCTTCCTCCCGAGCTTCAAGAAGCAGCAGCTCGACTTCTTCCTCCCCCCTCCTCCTCGAAGAAGAAGAAGAAGACGAAGAAATCTCCGTCGGTCAAGTCCAATACTACTTCTTCCTCCTACTCTCAGAGCGGTGGTCCAAGCCCCATCGACTCTTCTTCCCCTCAAGAAGGATCAAGCGTGCCCTTCACCTCCTCCCATCTCCCTTTCGACTTCGCGTCGTCCTCCTCCTCCTCCTCTCACCTCCCTATCCCTCATCGCTCGCTCCAATCGATACCGGAACTTCATTCAACCCCTCCGACCGGCTCGACAACCTCTCCTTCCAGCTACCCATTCATCTCCCCTGGCCTTCGACCTCCCTCCCCTGCCTTCAACGTCTTCCCTGGATCTCACAACCATCTCCATTCCTCCTCATCCTACGGCAACCCACACCTCCAATACCCTTTGTCACCATCTCTACCGCCGTTCCCAGCTCAATTCGCCGACCTCGGTCCATCGTCCAGGTCGTCCCCATCCCTCGCTCGTCTGTTCGCTATGAAATCTCCAGACGACGACGACCGAGCAGGCTCAGGGACGAGGGACTTGGATCTCTACAGGCAGGATCCAATTCATCTCGGCTATTTGACGGAGGAGATTTCGCGAGAGCTTTTCGAACTGTGAGTTGAGGAACGAGACGAGAGGGATCGCGTCGATCCGGTCGCTGATCGTTTCGTCTTTGTTCACCTCTCTCTTGCAGATTCATGGACTTCATCAACCCTCGAATCTGCTCCTACGATAGAATTTTACACACACACGGTGAGCTTCCATCCCTCGAAAGCCAAAGTTCAAGCTCTGATTTGACTGAAACTCGCTCTCTCGTTCTCGTTCAGACTTCGTACGATCGACTTCGCAACTGCTCTTCGCGACCATCCTTTCGGTAGCACTCAAGTTTTCTCCTCGCGGTGATCCAACAACTCGAGCTCTATGCTTTTCGTTGGCTCGAGATCAGGTCAGCTCAGCTCTCTCTCTCTCCCCTTTTGTTCTCCTCGACTTCAGGTGTCGACGCACCTTTCTGACGCGTCTCTTCTTCCTTTGCGTTCTCCCGTCAGGTTCTCAGGATCGTCAGCGATGACGGATTTCGAAGCGTAGAGAGTGTTCAAGCCTTGCTTTTGATGATCGAGTTCAAGGAGCCTAACGACGAACAGGCTTATCTCTTTCTGGGGATGGCGTGGTGAGCTCGCATCGCGTCTTCCATCGAGCTGAGTCTTCGTGGACACCCGCTGACTGATTCTCGTCCGTCGTTTTCAGTCGACTCGCGATGGATCTCGAACTCGGTCTCCCTCTCCCTCACCTCAGCGAACGGATGAACCGGAATCGCTACCGTGCCTACCTCAACGCCTGGAACAGCGATAGGAGGTTCGCTGGTTGCGGACAACACTCGAAACCGATGGCGATGGTTGAGGATAATGCGATAAGGAACAGGTCAGTGCTTGCCGAGCAGAGTAGAAAGAGGAGGACCATCGCAGGCTTGACGGTTCTGACGATTCGTCTCCTCTCTCATCGTTTCCCCTCCGCTGCAGCTCAACCTTCCACCGAAATACTCTCGCTACACCCTTTGACGCTCGTCTCATCGCTGCCGTCCATCTTCGTCGCATGCTGGCTCGCTACGACACCCTCCTCAAAGCCAACTCAGATCGACCCGAAGGCCCAGACTCTCCGCCGCTCATCAATCTTCGAGATCTCTTCGTCGCCGTACAGAGCGAACTCACCGAGTGGGGAATTTTTTGGACGAGTGAGATCAAGGCGATGAACCCAGACGGATACGTCCTTCAGCTTATTCTGAATCAAGAGCACGGGAAGCTTCAGGTTCGTCGACGCGTCTCGATCCCCTTCTCTTCGCTCATCTACCGTGCCCTGACCGCGACACTTTCGCTTACAGATCGCTCATCACTGGCTCTATCAAGCGTTCCGGTTCCCGAACCTCCCTTGGATCAATTCGGCTAAGGAATGGGAAAGCGAGCGACGCGCTGCTTTGGCTTCTTGCCTCGGATCTTCCATCAAGATTTTGAAGGTAGGTTGAGCCTTCCTATCTCTTCGGCCTATATAGACCGATCCTTGAGCTAATCTTCCTCTTCACACTCAGCTCATGTGCAGCGTTCCAAACGAGTCGCTGTCGTTCTCGCCGGACACGACGCATCTGTTCTTCTCGTATGGTTCGTTTCGAAATTCCTCCTCTTCCGTATCGATCGATCTTAGAAGCTGAGCTGATTTATCCCTTCCTTTATTCACAGCCTCTTTCTTCCTCGCCAAAGTACGTCGCAGCACTTCTTTCTCGTCTGCTCGAGCTCCTTTCTGATCTTCTTTCGTTCACGCAGATGTTCAAGGCCCGTCTACTCGACATCGAGCTGTTCGAGCCCTCCTCCGTCGCCTTGATCTTCGACGTCATCAGACAAGCAGCGGAAAAGCTGGAATCAGCAACACTGGACCCAACTCACACCATCGCTCTCCACTCTCAACTCCTTCGATCCCTTCTTCGCTCGACTCCTCGACCTTCTCCTTCACGCTTCCCCTCCTCCAGCAACCACCAAGCCACCTTCCCACCTCCACTTCCTACTCACAGCCTTGCTCCTCCTCTGCCCACTCTTCACTCTACCGATCCCTCTTGGCCCTTCCTCTCCTCCACGTCGCGTCTCCCTGGACCTCATCAAGCCTCGACGCCGAACACAGTCGACGCCGGGATGGATGGAGGGATAGGATCATCGACAGTGACCTCATCCTTCGTAGATCTTCACTTCGTAGAGGAGGGGACTTACAGCAACTTCAGCTGGTTGGAGGGAGGAATGCTGGAAAATATCGACATCGGCGCGCTGGTTTTCCTGAGACAGAGATGGCGGTGGAAGAAGCACGAGCTCGAAAGCTCGCTGCGTTTTTCGAGACCTTCTCTGATGCGCCACCTGCTTTGCCCGCCCGTTGCTCCTCCCTTATCTTCCCTATTCTTCCTCTTTCTCATCTCCCGAAAAGGATTCCGGGTCCAGGCCCAGGGAATGATTCCTGCTCACGGGACCTTCAAAGAAACAACCTGACGCTGATCGCATCTTCACCCTTCCTTCCCTTCAACCACATCCCTCCTCCTTCGCGCTTCCATCTCTAACCCTCGAAAGCATACCTCTCTTGAACATGGGTCCCACCAGAGTAAGTCCTGAAGGCAGATCTTCTCCTTCCTCTCCCTGCTGGAGTCCTTATCCTACCCTCCTGGACGTGTTTGGTTTGGTTGACAATTTCTCGTTCTTCCTCCTGCTTCCTCCTTCTATACAGACCTCTCCTTCTTCGACCTTTACTACTTCTACCTGTAAGCTGCCTTCTCCTCCCATTCTGGCAATCTCTTTCCAGCCAGGCTCGGCTGACTGACGATGCAACTCTTTCTGGACTCGTCTTTCGTGTTCGATTCGAGCAGCGTCTTTCTCCTCCTCTTCTCCTCCTCCTGCACCCACCTACCTTCGAAGGATCAAAATAATTCTTCTCGAGTCTCCAGAGAAGAAGCTCAGTCTCAGAGAGGTAAAATCGCTTCTACAGTCTGGATCCCGGTCGGCCTCTGCGGCTTTGTGTCAGAAGAGATTGTGTTTGAACGACTCGACCTCCTCCCTTTCAACAGATTTACACCGCGTTGGAGAACCAACCTGGCTTCCTCGACTCTAGAAGGAAGGGAGACAACGGCTGGAGGGTACGTACGTACGGAATTCGTAGAACTTTTCTACGATGGCGGAGCTTCGAGAAAAAGGTTCGATCCGCCACTTACTTTGTTCGTTTTCCTTTCCTTTCCTCGGTAGAACTCTGTTCGAAATCTTCTCTCTCTCGCACCAGGCTTCAAGGTATGTTCCTTTCCCCCATTTCGCTCTCAGATTTGTACTTACCCGCTCCTCTTCGACGACGTTGTAGAAAGTTCCAGGCGAAAAATCGGACGTTCCAGGTTCGACCTTTTCGTTTAGCTCCCTTCCTCTGTCTCGGTATTTCCTTCCGCTGACCTTTCTTTGTTTTGTTCGACCTTCAAACCAGGTCGAGGATCTTACTGGACTGTAGCAGAAGACGTGAGTTTTCCTCTCTTCCTCTCTCCCTCTCCCCCTTTCGTTCGTTCTATCGTCGCCTGACCTACCGAACTTAGGCCGCGGAGACTTTCACGAGAACCGAACGACTTCGAACGAACGGCCGAGGAAGGAAGAAGCAGAACGGATCTACCTCCTCCACTACCAAGCCCTCAATCGAGGAACATCGACCTCCATCTCCCGAAATCGCGTCGTTCACCTCTCCCTCTTACTTCTCCCATTCTCTTCCCTCCGAGACTCCTCCTCCCCTCAAGCCACTCCCAACCCACCTCCCTCTCCCTACCATCACTCCTCTCTCCTCTCCAACCCTCCACATCCTCCTCCAAGATCTCCGACAACCAAACCTCTCCCTCCCACTTCCTCCCCTCTCTCCGCCTCTCTCCGCTGCATCGTCGTCGTCGCTCTCGCCTCCTCCCATCTGGGTCGAGCTCGAGGAAGAAGTCATGGGCTCAACGAGTCCCTCGGGAGGATGGGTCTTCTGTGAGAGAGTTAGCCTGATGAGGAGCACGCTCCATGAAGGAAGTGAGGGAGAGGGAAACGAAAGGTTCACGAGATGAGACGAGTCGTCGCATCGAAGAAAGGGTGGGGAACGAGGTCGCTTCAAGTTAGCATAGTTTCTCAAATCAGCTCTGTTGTTATGTTGTGCGTTCTAGTTGGGTACCGATCTACATATGTATCTTCGTCTTCAAGTGAAAGTCCGGTCAACGCCGTCGCGTCTCGCCTACCCTTTCCAACAGTGAATCATCGCGGGAGCAATCAGGCATGATCATGAAGGGTCGTAAAAAGGGTGTAGCTAAAGATGGACAGCTTTCGAGATGTGAACGACCAAGATCGCTCAGTCGATTTCTGTAACGCGACAGAGAAAGAATGAGGTCAGAGACGAGACATTTCGAGAGCGTCTCAAGCTGAAAGAAGAAGAAGAGAAAAGCTCACCTTTCAACGAAGCAGACGCCATAGATCGAGTAGGCATCTCTACCTCCTCCTGTGAAGATGGGGTATGAAGATTTGCGTATCTCTTTCTTTCTTTTCTACAGTAGAATAGGTTGTTGAGCTCGCTCCTCTCGTTTCTACTCTCGCTAGCTCTCTCTCTCCGCACACTGCATTATTCCCTTAACCTTTTTCACTTCCCTCTCCTCCCTTCTTGGTCTCGTCTACATCTTGACCACCAAGCTAGCGTCTCACGAGTCCTTGTTCGTTCATCTTCTACTCTCCTTCTCTTCATCAGTCGTGTACTTATATTCTCTCTCTATACTTCTGCAGCTTTCTCTCTCCAGGTTAGCTCGATACATCGTCTACATCTTGACCACCAAGCTAGCGTCTCACGAGTCCTTCTTTCTCTCTCCAGATCGAACCAGACGCTAGACCTTACATCTTCATAGATTAAGAGTCTGATTGCTTGAGAGCAATAACCAGGAACCAACCAACCTTCCCCATCGAAGGATACCAGCACCAGAACCTCCACGACGTCCTCCGTCCTTCCTTCCCTCCTTCCCTCCCTCGAGCTCGACCACCTCCTCGCTCTTCTTCCCTTCCACTTCGTCCAACTCCCGCTCGAATACCCAAACATCTCCATCGTCTCTCCCATCATGGCGCCCAGCACCCAATACATCAAGCTACTCACCTCAGGAGGCAGGAACCAGCTCCAGCCCGACGGATCGAACTTCATTACCTGGAAGAGCTCGCTCAGGAGTGCTCTGGCGGCGGACGAGACGATCTCAGCCCTCACAAACGTCGACCCTCTCCTCGCCGATGCCACCGCCGCTGGATACGCTGCTTCCCTCATCGCCCACGCCGTCTGGAGCAAGGAGTCGAATGCCGTAGGATTCTCCATCAGGCTCCTCATGGCAGAGGAAACCAAATCGGGATCGAGGATGGAAATGGGAGCGAAGGAGCTCATCGAGGACCTCGAGGAGGAGTTCGTCGGAGTCGGTCCCGCCCTCATCAACAAGGCGATGCTAGACATCATGAACTTCAAGTTCGGAACCGATTCGCTAAAAAGCCTACGAGAATTCGAATCCCTCCTCACTCGAGCCAAGTCACTCCCAGGCTCAGGAGAACTCGGAGACTTCGTCAAGGAAACCTTCGTCGTCAACCATCTCCTCCACCAGCTCGGACCTCTCTACGCTACGTTCAGGACAGTCTTCCTCGGAACCAACACCAAACCCTCGGAATGGAAGATGAGCACGTTCAAGTCAGCTCTCACCCTCGAAGTCCAAAGTCAAAACGCCGTCGTCGATCTCGGAGTCTCCCCTGGATCCCTCCTTCGAGCGAGCGCGACCTCCAAATGCAACGCCTGTCAACAGCTCGGACACTACCTCGTCGACTGCACCGACCCTGGATGGCTCGCTTTCGTCAAGGCTCGAGACGGAGGACCCACTCGAGGAGCAGCAGCAACGTCGCCGCCAACAACCTCGTCGTCGCCGTACTCAGGACCCACCTGCACTCACTGCAAGGCCCTCAACCTCCGATGGAAGCATCAACCACTCCTCTGCTGGGTCCAAAACCCTCACCTCCGACCAGGTCACCATCGACCGGCTAGGAACGACGCTCGAGCAACCACTCACCAGAGCTGTTGCGAACATGACCACTCCTCGAACAACCAATCCAACCCACCCATGTACCGATGCTCCTACTCCACCAACATCGCGTGTCGCTCCACCACCACCAGGAGATCGGAAGATCCCATCCTTCTCGACTCAGCAGCCTCCTCCCACACCTGCGGCGACGAGAACGCCTTCCTCGACCTTCGACCTCTCCCTCAACCCAGCTCCATCACTATCGCGAACGGAGATCGGATCGAGATCAAGGGAATCGGAACCCTTCCTTTCAGGACCGTCGTCGACGGAAAGGAAATCGTCCACCACCTTAAGAACACCCTCTTCGTTCCAGCTCTCGACGTTACCCTCCTCTCCGTCGGAGCACTCCTCTCCGCTGGCTACAACCTCGGAACTCGACGAACCGCCGCTGGAGAACCCTCCCTTGCCGTATACACCAAGGATGGGAAACTCTTCCTCGAGACGAAGATGGTTGGAACGATCTTCGAGATCAAGTCGAAGACCGGGAAGGAGATCTGGGGATCGAACTGAGGGCGTGGGGAGGAGAGTTGTAGGGCTGCGAGGAGCGATGACGAGATTATCGAAGAGATCATTTTTACCCATAGAGGCATGGCTCACGCTTCGCTCAAAATGATCTTGAAACTTCGAGATCTCAACGTTCTCCCCACCTATTTCTCCACTCCCCTCATCGAGCAAGCTCTCAATCGACCCTGCATCAACTGCATCAAGTCCAAACTCAAACGTCATCCCTACCCTACCTCCACTCGCATCACCACTCGTCCACTCCAACTCGTCCACTGCGATCTCGCCGGCCCCATGCGATCTCCCACCTTCAGCGGTCAACGATACTTCCTCATCCTCGTCGACGAATTCACCGACATGTACTGGGCTTTCCCTTTAAAAAGGAAGTCCGACACCGAAACCACCCTCAACCACTGGATCGCACGAGCCGAGAGCGAGAGCGGCCAGAAACTCGGAACCTTCAGGTCGGACAACGGAGGAGAATTCACGTCGTCGACGATCCAGAGCTACTTCCTCGAACGAGGAATCCGTCACGAAACCAGCATCCCGAAGCACTCCTCCCAGAACGGCAAAGCCGAACGAGCCATCGCGTACCTCACATCCCTCATCACCTCCGTCCTCGTCGATTCAGGACTCTCTCAACGATACTGGGGAGAAGCCCTCAACTTCGCTCTCCGCGTCCTCGAACGACTTCCAGCAGCACCACTCTCCCCATCCCACCCCAAACAACGTCTCCACGCCTGGACAGGCACACCACAACCCATCACCCAACTCCACCTCTTCGGCAGTCGCGCCTTCATCCACAACGAGGGATACTACAAGTTCGATCCTCGAGGAATCGAGTGCATTTACCTCGGTCCAGGAGAGGAGATGTTCGGGAAGAAGGCCTATCGTCTTCAACAGGTCTCGGATGGGAAGATCCTCTTCGGAAGGAGTGTAGTCTTCGTCGACGAGAAGTCACCTCTGCCGTGGAAGTCGAAGACGGTGGAGAAGGAGAAGAGATCTTGGGAGAAGGAAGGGATGGAGGTTGAAGGAGGAGTAGTGTTTGGCAATGAGGATTCCGGTAAGGGGGATGAGCCCTTATCGGAGTGCGGGGAGGAGGTCGAGGAAGGAGAGGAGCCTGCTTCAGGAGGGGAAAATCCGTCGAGTCCATCAGAACTCGAGGACCTTCCCTCCGAAGCTCTTCCACCACCAGAGGAACTACCACCTCCTCCACCACCACCACCAATCCCAGATGATCCACCAGTCCTACCACCACCCATCCCAGTCGGTCCACCCCATCCACCAGCAGTCTCCGGCGGAGATTGGATTCGAGGAAGAACTCGAAACGAAACGCGTCGCAACGGAAACCAACCTCCTCCACGATCTCCATCTCCTCCAAGAGGACGAGTCCCAGCCTCCAAACGATGGACTTGGGTACCAGAAGCATCATCAGCTATCCACCCTCGCCAGTACGATCACTCTCTCCCCTTCACCGAATCGAAACCTCCCAATCCCACTTCCCCACAACGTCCCTCCCGCCCAAAACGAACTCCAACCACCTTCTACTATGAGCACTGCGCCTTCCGAACCATCAACATCGGAGATCGACCCTTCCCGAAGCTCCCTCGAACCTGGGAAGAAGCCATGAACGGTCCCTATCGAGAGGAATGGATCATCTCGAAGGACGAGGAGCTGAGATCGTTCGAGAGACTCAAAGCTTGGGCTGCCATCACCCTCAGGAAGGTCCCAGAAGGGAAGAAGCTCGTCAGCGGACGTTGGGTGTTTGCCCTCAAGAGGGACTTACTCGATCCCAAGACCATTCGGTTCAAGTGTCGATGGGTCGCTCGAGGATTCGAACTTCGACCAGGACTCGACTACTTCGAAACCTACGCTCCTGTCTGCGATGCTACCACTCGTCGTCTCTTCTTCGCCATCGGAGCCGCAAGAGGAGAGGAGTTCCGACAGGGAGACGTCTCTACCGCCTTCATCACCGCCCAGCTCGAGGAACCGGTCTACATGAAACCTCCTCCCGGATTCAACACAGACGAGTACGGAGAACCAATCGTCCTCGAAGTTCACGGAGCAATCTACGGTCTCCCTCAGTCACCCCGAGCCTTTCACAAGTCTTTTTCAGCAAACCTCGAGAAGATGGAATTGGTCGCGTCCTTCGCCGACTGCTGCCTCTACACGGGATGGAGAGATGGTCGACGTGTCGCGATGATCATCTACGTCGACGACTTCGTCATCAAAGCTCCTACCAAACCCATCGCGGACGCCGTATTCCAAGGAGTCGAGAAGATCTACGACATCAAGGACCTCGGGAACCTCGATCCAGGAAGGATGCTCGCTGTCGACGTCAAGAGAGATCGAACGACGAACACCATGGAGTACTCCCAACAACCCTACTCCTTCGAGATTCTCGATAAGTTCAACCACTTCCTCATCCCCAACAAGAACAGATCAACCCCAATGGACGAGGATCTTCAACTCTCGGCAGAAGATGGACCCAAGGACGAAGTCGAACGCGCCGAGATGGAGGACTTCCCCGTTCGAGAAATCCTAGGATGCCTCTGGTTCCTTGCCAACAACTCTCGATTCGACATCTCCTTCGCTCTCAGCCAATGCTCGAGATTCCAGTCCAACCCCGGTCCCAAACACAAGTCCGCGATCCTCGACATCCTCTACTACCTTCGAGGAACAACGGATTGGGGACTCGTTCTCGGAGGTCGACAACCAGGGAATGGGCTCGAAGTCTTCACAGACTCAGACTGGAACGGAGATCACGCCACCAGCAGATCAACGATGGGAATCATGATATTCTGGGAGGGATCACTTATCTACTGGTCCTCGAAGAAGATCGCCAGCTCGTCGAAATCGGTCCTGGAAGCAGAGTTCATCGCCTTCTCTCGAGGAGCAACTCAAATCGAATGGATCCTACAACTCCTCGAGAGTCTTGGACTCGACACCTCTACCGCCGTTCCCGCCTGGTGCGACAACCAAGGAGCAGTCGCCGTCATCAAGAAGGGTTCGCACGGAAAGTTGACGCGTCACATTCGAACGTCGATTCGAATCGGATTCGACCTTTACATCAACGGAGTGATCGAACCGAAATGGATTCCTACGAACGACAACCCATCGGACATCCTCACCAAGGCCCTAGGAAAGGTCAAGTTCGAGAGGTTCAGGGAAATGGGGGGGCTGGTGAAGTTGGAGGGAAAAGAGGTTCAAGGTTGAGATCCGCTGGGGGGGTGTGAAGATGGGGTATGAAGATTTGCGTATCTCTTTCTTTCTTTTCTACAGTAGAATAGGTTGTTGAGCTCGCTCCTCTCGTTTCTACTCTCGCTAGCTCTCTCTCTCCGCACACTGCATTATTCCCTTAACCTTTTTCACTTCCCTCTCCTCCCTTCTTGGTCTCGTCTACATCTTGACCACCAAGCTAGCGTCTCACGAGTCCTTGTTCGTTCATCTTCTACTCTCCTTCTCTTCATCAGTCGTGTACTTATATTCTCTCTCTATACTTCTGCAGCTTTCTCTCTCCAGGTTAGCTCGATACATCGTCTACATCTTGACCACCAAGCTAGCGTCTCACGAGTCCTTCTTTCTCTCTCCAGATCGAACCAGACGCTAGACCTTACATCTTCATACCTCCTCCTCCTCGCCGTCTTCGAGATGGGTCTCGTAGCTGGGTTCGTCGGCGTCGCGATCTGCTGCCGAGGGACCGTTCTTGAGTCGTTCAAGGATGGGTTTGGAAGCCTCCTCGAGTTCTTGTGAAGCAGAATCAGAGGAGATGACGGTCAGCGAGCGAAGGGAAGAGCTGCAGACTCGACGCGTCGAGGTGGAAGAGAAACTCACGGCCTGACGCTCCGAGTACTCTTCCTTCGAGGCGGCACTAGCAGAGTCAAGCCATCCGATCTATAAAAAGCACGAGGTTCAGGAGTATTAGCGACATGCAACATCGCTCTCCTATTGGGGACTTCGTCGAGTCTGCCCTCTTTCCTCCAATCCTCGTATTTCTCAAAGGGACTCACGGCTTCTTCTACTAGCAGCGAGAGTTGGACCTGATCATCCTCCAGCCATCTTCTCTCCATGGCATCGTCTTGGACCATGCTGCGAAGTCCGTAAACGACTCCTTCGAAAGAGTTTTTGGCGTCGATCCGTTCCGCTTCAGCATCGTCCTCCTCCTTGAACCGCTCGGCATCCGCCACCATTCGCTCGATTTCCTCTTGACTCAGTTTTCCCTTCTAGTTTCGGATGACGACTGTAGAGTAGAGATAAACGGGAAGGTCAGCTCGAAAGACGAGAGAACGAGGCGAATGGCGCGCGAGCTGGACTCACCGACCGTTGTTCGATTTCGAAGTTCCAGCGCTGATCGACATGATACCATTTGCGTCGACGGAGAAGGAAACTGTTGTTTAGTGCGTGAGAGAAAGGAGGAAGAATCGAGTTGAGTGCGAGAGAGAAAAAAGAAAAGGCGAGCGAGAACTCGCCTTCGATTTGTGGAGTTCCTCGAGGAGCGGGAGCGATTCCCTCCAGCCGGAAAGATCCTAGGAGGTTATTATACTTGGTCTTCTTACGCTCCCCTTCGAAGACCCTAATATCGACGGAAGTTTGTTGATCGGCGTTGGTGGTGAACATCTGGCTCTTGACGATAGGGACGGTCGAGTTTCGTTCGATGATGGCTGAGAAGAGGACTCCCTGAGTCTCGATTCCGAGACCGAGAAGAGAGTAACAAGAGAAGAGAGGAAGATGAGCTCGATAGAAGGACAGGACGACACACGACGGACGAAGAAGCGACGCGTACGAGAGAGGCGCGACGTCGAGCAAGAGGATATCTTGAGTCTTCTCGGAAGAATCCCCAGGGAGGGTGGCGGCTTGAACGGCGGCTCCGTAGGCGACAGCCTCGTCGGGGTTGATGGATCGGTTGGGTTCCTTCCCGTTGAAGGATTCCGAGACGAGCCTGAGAAGGAAGAATGAAAGAGGGGAGAAGACTCAGCTCGCGAGCTCGAAGAAAACAGCCGGAAGAGGAAGCGGAAAAGGATACTGACTCTCTAACTTTAGGAATTCGAGTAGATCTACCGACGAGGACGATCTCGTGAACTTCATCCTTGCCGATATCAGAATCTCGAAGGACCTAGATGAAAGGAAACAGTCAGCAACGAAGTCCAGAGACGTGGACGAAGAGGAGAAGCTGACCTTCTCGATCGGAGTCGTCAAGTTCTCGAATAGCTGCTGACAAAGCTCCTCCAGATTGGCTCGAGTAAGAGAAGTGTAGAAGTCGATTCCGTCGAAGAGTGAGTCGATCTCGAGATTGGTAGTCGTGACGCTCGAGAGAGTTCGCTTTGCTCGTTCGCAAGAGGTTCGAAGGCGTCGAATGGCTCGAAGGTTTCCGGTCATGTCTGCGACGGCGAAGAAGAAGAGGTCGAGCCGAAAGAGAAGAGGATTAGCGAAGCCGTGTCGACGCGTCGGACTCTTTCTCCATCCTCTCCCGGAGACTCACTTCTGTGATGCTTCTTCTCAAAATCCTCGATGAAGTAATCCACGAGCAAGTTGTCGATATCCTCTCCTCCAAGGTGAGTGTTGCCGGCGGTAGCCTTGTCAAATCGAAGCGAGGGAGAAGGTCAGAGGCGAAGCGGCGAGGAGGTTGAAGGAGACGGGAGAAAAGAGGAAGCAACGAACCTTGACCTCGAAGACTCCGTCCTGGATGCTCAGGAGAGAAACATCGAAAGTTCCTCCTCCAAGATCGTAGATCAAAACGTTGCTCTCTCCGTGCTTCTTGTCGATTCTGAAGAACGAGGAAGGTCGCGTCGAGTCAAGGTCTGGTCGCGGTTCGTTCCCTTCCCGAACGACTTTGATTCTCATCTCGACTGCTCCTTCCACCCTCAAGATGGCTGGTACTTACCCGTAAGCGATGGCAGCAGCGGTAAGCTCGTTGATGATTCGAAGCACGTTGAGACCAGCGATGGCTCCGGCGTCCTTGGTAGCTTGTCGTTGAGAGTCGTTGAAGTCTGGACGGAGAAGTAGTGGACGGTTCAGCGAGAGTCCAAGGAAGACTGAAAGGAACAAGATGACGTACAAGCAGGAACGGTCTGAGAGAGAGAAGCAGGGGCCGAGGGAGGAGAGAGAATCAGTTCAAGCCCTGTCAGCCAACTCGACGCGAAGGCCATGTCGAACTCACAATAAGCGCGTCGGTGATTCCGTATCCAAGATAGTCCTCTGCGATACCCTTCATTTTCAGTAGTACCATCGATGAGCTAAAGGAGGAGAGAGAGAGGCAAAAGGTGAGTCAAGAGAGAGAAACGCAAAAGGGGAAGAGAGGAAGAGGGCGTGCTCACATCTCCTCCGCCGAGAATGTCTTCTTATCTTCTCGGTAGTAGACTTCGATTTTCGGAGCACCAGTATCATCCGAGACAACCTTAAAAGGCCAAGGCTTTCGTGTCCTCCTGGACGACTTATCCAAGAACTTCCTGCCGATCAATCTTTTCGCGTCGAAGACCTGATGAAGACACGAGAAAGCAGGCAGGTCGATAGAGTCAACGGAGGTCTTCACCGAGACAAAAAGCCAGCAAGGTAGATAGAAGGAATGTAGAAAAGCTACCGACAGTGTGCTGAGGGTTCATGGCGACCTGTGAACGAAGGAAGGGCGAAAACGAAGACGGAAGGAACGGAATGTTGAGCTCGACTTTCCTTCCCCTCCTTCACGAAACTGTCCCAAACGACAAGAAAATGGCTCACCTGGTTCTTAGCAGCATCTCCAATGAGTCTCTATCAGTGAAAGCAACGTAGGAAGGAGTAGTCCTGTTTCCCTGGTCGTTGGCTTGAACAGAGAGAAGATGGTGAGAGGAAGGGAAGGAGAGAAGAGGTCAGCTCGAGAGGTCGACGAGAGGATGGAGGGAAGGCCTTCTGCAGAGAGCATGAGGGAGGACGAAAGTTGCTCACCGATGATCTCGACCTGGCAGGTGATCAAAGATGAGAGATAAGAAGGTCAGGAATATTTTCGCGTTCTAAAGAGAGCAGAGTGGCGACGTCTAGATTTCCTTCCAGCTCCTTCGCTCGAGCTCAACTCCGCTGCGTCTCAGCTGGAGTGTAGGGCGCCTATCGAGCCATCCTTCCGGCAAGGGAAAGCTAGGCATCCAGAAGGTCGTGTCGTTCGCCTTGAAAGTCAAGAGAGAGCGCGTTGCTCGAGAGAGCAGAAGACATGACGACGCAACCTTGAATCGCTCTTCCGAAGCTCGCCTTGGCCCCAGAGTTCGATCCTAGCAAATACACTCGTCGATTGTGCCTGCTCCTGCTTCAAGGAAAACAACGCAGTCGGAACGACGACAAAGTCTCTCCCTCCGACGCTTCCCGTCTCCTCTCCTCAGACGACGCGCTCATCAAACGGCGGGCAGAAACATTAACATCGTAAAAGGAGAGAGAGTACGGAAAAAAAACTGAAGAGTAGAAGGAGAAGGCAAAAAAGGGAAGGAGGGAGCCGACTCGGATCGGACGAGCGATGGGGAGACGCGATCTGCACGAGGAAACAGAAGCGAAAGGTCAGTTCTGAGAGGAGGTAGAAGATAACAGACCTGCTTACTCACTTAATCGACCTCCTCGACGGAAGGTCCAGCATCAGCAGCAGGGGCACTTCCTCCTCCTCCTCCTCCTCCGTGAAGTCGCGTCACTGATGGGAAAGAACGAGAAGAGTTGTGGTTAGTTTTCAGGTGAAGAAGGCTGTGAAGATGAAAGAAAAGACTTACTGATGGGGTTAGCGACGGCTGAATGAAAAGGAAGAGGAGAGAGAAAGGAAAGGCGGGAGTGAGCTCGGAGTCGACGCGTGCACATCGAGGAAAAGGGTAGCTCGGCCCAAATTGAGACGAAACGCCTTTCGATGGTCTGGCTCGAGACTAAGGAAAGGGAAGACTCACCCTCAAGCTCCTTCTGTCTCTCTTCGTACTCGGATTTGGCTGCTTCAGAGGAAGACTCGACAAAGTGGATCGCCTCGTCAACAGCTGTCTGAAGCGTCGCCTTGTCGTCCCCGTTCGCGTCCCACTGAGCCTTCAATTTATCGTCCTGGATCGAGTTTCGTAGGTTGTAGGCGTATCCCTCGAGACCGTTTCGAGCGGCGATTCGAGCGGTGGCTTCCTCGTCCTGGAGATGAGAGGGAAACGGTAAGGACGTGCGCTTGAAGGGGGAAGGAGGAAACGGGAGAGGAAAAGACGAACCTCAGCCTTGTATCTCTCCGCATCCGAGACCATCTTGTCGATATCCTCCTTGGAAAGTCGACCCTTGTCGTTGGTGATGGTGATCCTGTTGATCTTACCAGTGGTCTTGTCGGCGGCGGAGACCTTTATCGGGCGAAGGAGTGTGACGAAGACGAAAGTGGAAGGATTTGGGTCAGATCCGTGAAGAAAGAAGGAGAGAAGAGAAGAGAGGAGAAGGAAGGAGTGATGGACTCACGTTGAGAATTCCGTTGGCATCGATATCGAAGGTGACTTCAACTTGAGGGACTCCTCGAGGAGCGGGAGGGATACCAGAGAGGTCGAACTAGACGTCCAAAACAGAAGGATTCGGATCAGAGGCGTGCGAGGGAAGAACGGGAAGAAGAGTTCAGTCGTTATGGGCTCACCTTTCCGAGGAGGTTGTTATCCTTGGTTCGGGCTCTCTCTCCTTCGTAGACTTGGATGAGGACTCCGGGCTCTGGAAGGAAGAGGGAGACAGGAAAGGGAGAGGTCAGTGAACAAGAACGAGCAAGAGACGGACGCGAGAAAGAATCGTTGAAGAGTTTAGCTTACGATTGTCAGCGTAGGTTGAGAAGATCTCCGACTTCTTGGTAGGGACGGTAGTGTTTCGCTTGATCTAGAGTTCGAGGAAAAGGAAGTACGAGAGACGCGCGGTCAGCTGCGAGCTTCGAAGTCGAACGAAACCGACAGGGGACGATGGTACGAACGAGAGCAGTGAAGACTCCACCAGCAGTCTCGATACCAAGCGAGAGAGGAGCGACATCGAGGAGAAGGAGATCTTGATGCTTCTCGGAGGCGTCACCTATCGAAAATCAAAACCGAAACCAAGGTCAGCGATTCCCTCGCGACCTCTGACGGACAACGTTCGACTCAAAGCTCACCATTCAAGATGGAAGCCTGAACGGCAGCACCGTAAGCGACAGCCTCGTCAGGGTTGATGGATCTGTTCGGCTCCTTTCCGGAGAAGAAGTCCGAGACGAGCCTGGAGGAGAAAGAAGGAAGGGAGTCAGCTCGAGCTCAATAGAATCGAGCGACGAGGAAAGCGAACGCAAGAGGGAAGACTGACTTCTGGATCTTAGGGATTCGAGTAGATCCACCAACGAGAACGATTTCATTTACAGCTGCCTTGTCCATCTTGGCGTCCTTGAGAACTTTCTCGACACTGGAAAGGAAGAGGGACAGGAGCTTCAGTTCAAGTCGCGTCCTCGTCATCCTTTTTCGAAAGGAAACCGATACTCACGGCTCCATCGTGTTCCTGAACAGGTCCTGGCAGAGCTCCTCGAAACGAGCTCGAGTGAGAGAGGTGTAGAAGTCGATTCCGTCGAAGAGCGAATCGATCTCGAGAGTGGTTTGAGCGGCGGAGGAGAGTGTTCTCTTCGCTCGTTCGCAGGCGGTTCGAAGTCGTCGAAGAGCTCGAGGGTTTCCGGTTATGTCTGAAGAGCGAGAGGAGGAAAGAGAGACAAGAGTCAAGCTAAGTTCTTTGTGTGACGGGAGGAGAAGGAGAAGGAGACGAGAAGAAACCCACCCTTCTTGTTCTTCCTTTTGAACTCCTCGCAGAAGTGATTGACGAGTCGGTTGTCGAAATCTTCTCCTCCCAAGTGGGTATCTCCGGCGGTGGCTTTGACTTCAAAGACACTGCGGTGGAGGTGAGGGGAAAGAAGGAGAGAAAGTCAGCGAAAGAAGAGGAAGATGGCGAAGCCTTTCCTTGTTTCAAAAGAAACCACTCACCCTTCCTCGATGGTCAGGAGAGATACATCGAAAGTTCCTCCTCCGAGATCGAAGATGAGAACATTCTTCTCCCCGAGGTTCTTGGTCTTGTCGAGTCTGGAGGACGAGAGAAGGAAGACGGGAGGCAGAGTCGACTCAGTCGCGTCGTCTTCGGTCAGATAGATCGAACGAGCGAAGCACACTCACCCGTAAGCGATAGCAGCGGCGGTAGGCTCGTTGATGATTCGAAGAACGTTGAGACCAGCGATGACTCCGGCGTCCTTGGTAGCTTGTCGTTGAGAGTCGTTGAAGTCTGTTCGGGTTGAAGAGAAGAGAAGGGATCAGCGACAGCGAAGGATGGAGGACGGAAGCCCGAGGAGGAAAAACATGAACTTACAGGCAGGGACAGTCTGAAGTGAAGACGATGCAGAGGGATAGAAAGGGTAGATTAGCTCGCGATACAACCGAAGGGAAGAGGGAAGAGAAAAAACGCACCACAACGGCGTCGGTGACGGCTGTTCCGAGGTAAGCCTCCGCTGTCTCTCTCATCTTGATCAAGATCATGGCTGAAATCTCCTCAGGAGTCTGAAATGATCAAAGGAACAGGAAAATTTGGTGAGCGAGCAAGCTCTTTGAAGACTCCTGGCCCCTCCATCTCTTTCCTCTCCTCTCCTCTCTCCTCCCCAGCCATTGATATCGAGGCGACTCACAAAAGACTTCTCCTCTCCCTTGTGCTGAACGACAATCTTGGGTTTTCCTCCATCCGAAACGACCTTGAAAGGCCAGTGCTTCATGTCGGACTGAACTTCAGCGTCGGCGAACTTGCGTCCGATCAAACGTTTCGCGTCGAAGACCTGAAAGCGAAGCGGATGGTTGTGAGTAAAGCTTTGGGAAGAGAGAGGAAGGGAAGTTATTGAGGAGGATGGGAGCTCACAGTGTTGGCAGGGTTCATGGCGACCTAGGAGTGGAGTGAAAAAGAAGAGCAGGCGGAAGGGTCAGATGGCAGAAGAGAAGGGATTCGTCGTCGCGAGCTTGGGACGGACTTGATTCTTAGCAGCATCTCCGATGAGTCGCTCGGTGTCGGTGAAGGCGACGTAGGAAGGAGTAGTTCTGTTTCCCTGGTCGTTGGCTGTTGTGGAAGGGAAGAGAAAGAAAGAGAGGAAAGGGAAGAGTCAGCGGTCGAGCGAGATGGTGGTTCTTCCTTCGAAGGAGATGGTCAGCGAGCGAGTTGAAGGAAAGGCTGAGAGCAAGTACCTACCGATGATCTCGACTCTGTCGTTCTGCCAGACTGCGACGCAGGAGTAGGTGGTTCCGAGATCGATTCCGATGGCTGGAAGGAGGAAGAAAGGAAAGGAGATGGGGTGGAAGATGTCAGATTGATAGCTCGGGACAGATGGGAAGGGAGCTGAGAGAGAAGGAGAGGAGGGACAGAGAGCTGACCTTTGGGCTTAGACATGGTTTTTGGAGGTGGTTGGAGTGGATGGGTGTGGTGGTGTGGTGGGGTGGTGGTTGGGAAGGAAGAAGGAAAGACGAGGGCGGATCACAGAAGGACAGGGAGGAAGGGCGTGGAAGAAAGGGAAAGAAACAGCTAGAAAGCTCGACGGCGTGTGTTTGAAAGACCTATTCCAGCTCAAGGCTTCGGCGACAAGAAAAGCACACGCTGGAGAAGCGAGCTAAGAATCAGGAGAATCAGCGTTGATCATAAATGTGGTCTGAAAAGAAAAAGGAATGGTGGTAAGAGGGAAGAGAAGCCCCCAGGGGAACTTTGAGCTCGAAACTGGATCTCGATCTGACGGTCAACTCCATCTCGCCTTCGCCGTCTCCTTTTCTCGCAGACGTTCGAGGCTCAAAGAACAACAAAATGAGAGCATTTCACGATCTACCAAAATTCATCAGAGACAAGGCGTCAGTCTTCCAAGCTCTTCCGTTTGAGTTGAAGTCCAACGGACGAGAGTCGAGCTCACCTTCCCTTCCTTCGTTCCCTTTGGATCTCCTTCTGACCTCCAACCATCAGACCCTCCACTCTCACTCCTATACCCCGACATCTCAATCATCCTCTCATCATCAACCGACCTCTGATAATGTAAATCAAGCTCATCGTTCAGGAGATCGACCTCGTCAACGCCGTTCAGGAAGTCCAAGCTCACGTCCCTCCCTCCCTCCTTTTTTCCCCTCTTCCTCCAGAAACGCCAACTCGATCACCGACTCGCTACATTTCAGTGATCTCGCAGATCCAACGAGATTCGTTCGCGGCTGGCACGACTTGCTCAAGGACGTTCAGGCTCTCGAGGGAGTCAAACCGACGATCGTGCTGCCTCCCGCTCGACTCGATGGAAAGGGTTGGACGGTGAGCTCGCTTCCCACTCTCGGCTCAGTCGATTTCAAACGGAGAATAATAAGGAGATATATACTAGGACATCTTCTCCTTGGGGAAACTTAGGGGGCCAGATCCTTTGCTTCGAGACGCAGAACGACGAGCTCACCCACTCTACTCTCCCTCCCGTCCTCTCCCGCCTCGTTTCTGAACCACAGAGACCACCAAGCTCATCCCTACCATCATCACCACCCACCGACTCCTCAGAACCATCCCCCCTCCGCGCCCGCTTCACCTGGATCAACTCCCTCCACCACCAAACCTCCTCCTCCTCTCCATCCTCTTCCATCCCTCCTCTCTCCTCCCTTCCCCGTCCCAAACCACCCATCGCCTCCCACACAACATCCTCTATCCTCCAAGGATGGTCTGACGACCAGTCCCTCTGGGTAACCCTTCGTACTCTTGAGGACCAAGCTTCCGCTTCCTCCTCATCCACCAACCCAGTCGAAGCCTTCTCCAACGCGATCATCTCCCACCGACGCAAAATCGCTAGACAACTCTGGCTCGAGGGAATGAAGAATACGCGCCATACGGAAGAAGACCAGCAGGAAGTGCTTGAGGTGCTGAGGTTAATGGGGGTCAGGGTTGTGAGGTCGAAGGAAGGGGGGGAATCGTTGGAGAGAGTTTGCCGGAGGTTAGTTGTTGAGGAGGAGAGGAAGAGCGGAGGCGAAAGTGGGGAAGGGCTGGTGATGAGTGGGAGCTACGTGAGTAATCTATCGTCTTCTTTCCTTGGCTTCTCTTCTTGGAGCTGGAAGAGGTCTCGAGAGGAGGACGCGCAAAGAGGACGCGTCTTCCTTTTTTCACTCGTCCTGACGCGTCTCACCTTCTTCCTCTATCTTCAGCTCCCCCTCCTCTACGGCTCCTCCACCCTCCACTACTCACCCCCTTCTCCCAATTCAACTCTCAAACCTTCTCCTCCCTTCACCCACGCCTCCCTCCCCACCCTCCTCTCAATCCTCTTCCCCTCTTCCTCCTCCGACCCCAACTCACCCTACCCACCGCATCCCAACCCCCTCACCTCCCTCGTCAACCTCTCCCTCCTCACAGGATACACTTCTGCTCAAGATCCCAATCTCAACGTACCAAAGATCCCTCAAGTCGCGTTCGTAAGAGCCTGTGGAGCCATCACCGAGTTTGGATCTCCCGAACGGATCGATGCGAAGAAGTGGAAGTACGCCAAAGGTGTGAAGGAGGCGGGGATGAAGTGGGAAGAGTGGGTTGAAAGGATCGCGAGGGCGCGGGAGGAGTTTGAGGTGAGGGAGGGGGAGGGAGAGAGTTGGGTGGAAGAGGAAGAACGAGGGCAGGGAGGGGGGAAGGATGAGGTTGGGTTGAGGGAGTTTGGGGAGGAGAAGGTGGAGGGGAGGCAGGGGTTGAGGGATGGGGCGTTTTGGGATGGGGTGGCAGAGGGTGAGTCCTTTATGGCTTTCTTTTGAACTCGAATTGAAGGGAAGGAGAGAGGGGAGAGAGGGAAGAGAGAGAAAAGAGACGACGACGAGTCGAGATTTTGAAGGAAAAGCCGCTGACCAACCTTCTTCTTCGTCCTGTGGGATCTGACAGAGCTTGATTCGGTACACGTAGAGTAGACTATGCTTTCGCAGCACTCACTCTATCTATCTTTATCGTCCCTCGAGCCTGAAACAGAGCTGAAAAGGTTGACACCGCCAAAGCCTTTCGTCCCTCCTTCGCTTCTTCTGTATCTTTCCAGGAAAAAAAAGTGAAACAGACAAGCTTGCTGTTATTCGGCACCACTTCCTTCCCTCTTTTGCTGCAAGCTTACTCTGCGTTTCTGACTCCCTCCTCCGCTCTTTCTCCTTCCCTCCCTTGGATCGACTGATCAGAGAAGCCGATCGAAGTAGTGTAATATAGCCGAAGAGAGCAAAAGAAAGCGAGAAGAAGGGATCGGCCGGCCCAGCTCAGCCTCAGTGCAGAGAGAGTTCAATCCTGCGCAGGCGGCGAGTCCTCCTCCCTGCCCTTCTTCGCTTCCCTTGAAAACAAAAATCTTGGCATCGTTGAGCTTAAGTAAACGAGGAGAAAGATGGCACACTCCTGCCTTTCTTTCTGCCACATGAGCTGAGGTCCTGCTGACCAGGAGGACGAGGAGCAAAGACAAGAAAACTTCTTTCTCGCAGAGACGACGCGCGCGTCGGGAGCGAATCTCCTTCTTATGTACTTCTCGGACCTTTTCCTTTCGACGATCTTCTTTTTTTACGCGGGCTATGTATGCTTTGAGCGGGGGGCCGCTTCTAAACGACTTCCAACCTCCAAGAGCACTGTAAGGGTTTGGGAAGAGAGAACACGGAGAGAAGAAGGCCCAGCCAGCGTGCGGAGGTGACCTTCGGTTTCGTCTCGACGGAGTCCTCTTTCGCACGAACAAGAGTTTACCTTCAGGTCATACTGGATTTAGGATTGCTTTGAAGGACATCTTTTCTTTTCTCTTTGCAGCGGGAGACCAAACTTGGAAGTTCGCGTTGAGTGGCTGCTTGTTTTCTTGAACGCGATGGGCTTCGTCTTCCCGTTGATCGTCCCTTTCGTCCACCGAGCAATATAGCCCGTCGAATGTCTCGGGTCGTCAGGATTCCCTTGTTAGTTTGACCTCTTTCGCCTTCCTCGTCCATCTTTTGCTTTTAGAGAGCTTGAGGGCTCTTTCAGAAGGCTTGTCGCATGGCGTTTTCCTCCGCCTCGATCGTCGTTTTCCTCCGCCTCGATCGTGAATTAGGCTTTTCAACTCCGACAAACGTTTTTCTATTTGGTCTCAGGTATTCAAGGCCTCTCAGGGCGGCTTCGTTCATGTCTTTACGATTTGGCTATCTCGTCGGGAGCGGTTTCAGGAGGTGTCAAACCACCGCAAAGCCGAAGAGGCGGCGAGGGAAGTTTGGCGACTCCCTCTTCCTCACCCTCGAAGATCTTTCCGAGGCAGCCAAGAGAGTCTTTCCTCTCACCACCACCTTCTTCCTTCTTTCCTCTTCCCAATCTCAATCCTCTCTCCATGTTTCCGACCCAGAATCAAGAACGATCGCGCTTCGTCGACGGTCGTCCGAGTTTGAGCTTCACATCTCTCGTCCCTCCCTCCTCCACTGCCTACTCTCCTCTCTCTTACACGACCAACTCGTCGTCATCAACGCCCATCGCACCCCTCTATTACTGCTCCCAATCGTCTACCACCTCCAACCCAGAGCTTAGCATACGACCCGACTCCTTTCCTTTCGGCAGGTCGACGAGCTCGTCTTCGAGAACGGAGGACCGCGTCATCGTCGTCTCGCCCACCGTCAAGCAGGATTTCATCGTCCCTTTCGAGAATGAGGACGGTATCAGCACCAGCGGCTCCACAGCGGAAAAATTCGGCGGTTTCTTCGGCACCTTCGAGCTACAGTCGGCAGAACTTCTCCGTCCTCCTCCTCCTCCCCTCCTTTCCAACGACCTTCCTCCTCCCTCCCCAACCCTTCTTCCCTCCTCCTCCCGCCCAATCCTACCTCTACCATCCCCTCTGATGCCCCATCACTTCGACTCGACCCCCCCGGCTCCTCATCTCGGATCAGGGCAAGGATGGGCATCGACAAACCCTTTCGCGTCGGATTCGCCAGGCCCAAACGGTTCAACAGCGGTCGGGTTGACGATGTTCAAAGCTTCTGAGGAAACAAGGAGTGCTCATGTGAGTGGTATCGGTCATTTGGTTCCGACCTGTCTGCTTGATTCGGAACGAGCTCCCTCTGTAATAGTGGAACGTCCTGTTTGACCAGCTGCCGAGGCTGATCAGACTCTCTCGTTCCTGTTTAGGCATGCAAAGCCTGCCGAATGAGGAAATCCAAGGTTAGCTCGACTTTTCCTCAATTTCAGCTCGGTCTGTTTCTTCTTCGGGAGGAGTGGCGAAAGGAAGGACGTCGATCCGTTTGCCTCGACGCGTCGAACGTCGAGACTGGATCCCGAACCCTCGCTCATCCTCACCCTCTCTTCCTTCTATTTCGTATCAGTGTGATGGGAAGGTTTCATGCATCCGATGCGAGAATAAGGGAATCCCCTGCATCTACAAAGCTCGACCGGTTCGCGTTCCAGCAAAACGACCCACCGGAAACACCCGCTCCTCCTCTTCCTCCATCCCCCGCTCCTGCTACAACGACGAACCCTTGGACTGGGAACCCACTCTTCCCTCTCCTGGATCTGTATCAATGTCACAGCGAAGGAGTCCACCAAGCCCTCCTCGACCCTCAACGCATCCCTACCTGCCGACCTCGCGACGCGCCACCTCCTTCAATTACGGATCCTCCATCTCCACCGTCCCCGTCCCCATCCCTTCCAGATCCAGCCCTGCTCTATTCGGATTTCCTATATCCACCTACAGCAAATCCTACGAAGCTCCTCCTACTCCCTCTCAGCAGCAGGAGCAGCAGGACTTCTACTCCCCCCCTTCTCCTCCCCCCCTCCTTCTCGATCTCCAATCCAACCCTACCCACCACCCTCCCAATCGTTTCAACACCAACCCCACGTCTACTCTCACCCGATCAGCAACCTCCCATCCTTCGAATTCAGTCCTCCCTCCACTCGATACCATTCCTCTCGACAACCCGACACCTCCTCGTACATCAACTCCGATCTCGGAGACGGCTCCTCCTACTTCCCCTCCCCCAAATACCACGAGGACTCCCCCCATTCCTACCTCCAGCCAAATGTAGCTCCTCGAGTTTGGGCGTCGTCCTCGAACCTCGGTTCTCTTCCTCCTCCAGCTTCTTTCGTCGGAGGCGGGTACGAGTTCGTCACTCCTGTTCAACGAACTTGGAGAGATCGAACGGGGGAGGAGTTCAGATTCTCTGGGTGACACAAAGCTCTACAGACGTGTACAGGTGAGCTCCAATTCTTGCTTAAAAATACGAGTAGGAAGAAGAGCTTTGGAACGGAAACTGATGCGCGACGCGTCTTCTCTGTTTCTTTCTTCCCCTCTCCAGGACCGTTGATGCTCTCATCCGTAACCCACCGGTCTCTCATATAATAGCCCTTTCTTCTCCCTACCGTAAAGTTTCCATACTCCTGCCGCTTCTCCGTCTCGCTTTTGCTTTTGCTTTTGCCTTTTTTCTTTCCGCCTTGTCCTCTCTTTTGCTCGCTGTTCGTTGCATTTTATCCCTTTTTCCCGTCGCAAGATATCCATCCTTGTATCCGTAGACTATGCCATTCATTAAAAATCGTGCACAACAGTAAGCAGGACGGAAAGGGAGAGGAAGGAGCGAAACATCCAAGTTCGCCCCCATCCACACTCTCCCCTTTCAGCTCGGTTTCATCCTTGAAAGCTCTTCTCACTCACTTTTTTGGAGGCTTGGGTCTTTCGAGATATGCTCGAATTCCTTGGATGACTTGAGCTAACTTGATTTTTTTTTCTTTCCTGGAAAATCGATGACGTCGAAGAGGTGAGCTCGTCCAACCTTTCTCCTTCCCCTCCTTCCCTCCTTCCCCCTCATCTCCCATCTTCCTTTCTCTGCTCGCGACTCTTCTCTTCGCGCCTGATGGCGTTCCCTCAACCTTCCAACCTCACGAACCCCAACACGGCTCCCCTCCCAACTCCTCCTCCTCGACCAGAACGAAATCGACGAGGATTGCGAGCCGATACGACAGCTCCTTCGTACAGGAGCAACGTCTCTACCTTCCATGGCCAAGTGACGCTCCTTCCACCTCCCAACATGGTGAGAGTTCGACAAGGGAGGTCGAGTCCTTATTCTGAGGATTACACGAGTGCTGCCAGCTCGAGAACAGGCTTGGAAGTCGTGGACGAGCATGCATCGACGACGGGATCAGCAACAGCCCCGAGGAGGAGGAGGAAGAAGAGGCAAGGAGGGGATGGCGTAGATGGCAGGGAGGATATAGTGCTCAAGCCTCTCCAGACGGCATCTGAAGCTATCAGGGAGAGGTATAGGAGGAGCGAGGCGGCGATGCGAGCTCCTCCTCCGCCCGCTCCTCCCCCAGCTCCCTCCTCCGGCGCTTCGACAGCTCACGTTCGAAGGGCTCGAGCTCGAGTGGGAATGAACCTAGACCGAGGAGCCTCTATGAGAAGGAGGAATGTACAAGAAGGTGAGCATCGTTCTCCCTGTTGACTTGCACACGAGCGAAGGAAAAGAAGGAAGAGCTCACGAGAGCTGATCGAGATGTTGGACATCCGTCTTTCTTCCACAAACTAGACATGGTCGCGCCTACTACCCTCGAGGACGACTCGGATCTCACCCCAGCCCTACCGCCTCCTTCGTATATACAGTCGCGGTCTTCACCACTCCTCCTTGGAAGCAGGACCCCAGCCGAACCTCCTCCCTCCTCCCCGCTTGATCCCTCTCCTCCCTACCCAACCTCTTCCACCTCCCTGCCACCACGTCGCACTCCCCCCGTTCCCGATCCGCCTCCACTACCACCCCCCACCGCACCTATCCCGTCTTCACCACCTCCTTCCTATCTCCTTCCACTGGTCAGTGAAGAGCCCTCTTCAGCATCGGTCGAGCCAAGGGTTCCTCCTCAATCCCCAACGACCGAGGTTCCGCACATCGTCGAGCCGCTCTCGCTCTCACGTCGGATATGGGACGAGATGGTGAGGGAGGGTATTGGCTTCGAGGAGAGGATCAGAAGGATGAAAGCTTGGGAGAATGCAGGAGAGTCGGAGGAGGAGGGAGAGTCAGGTGAAGAAACTGCTCTCGACTCGACAACGGACACGACCATCCCATCTCCTCCCATCCCACGGTCCCCTCCACGACCCGTATCGGCTCCTCCCATCGCATCTCCACCTCGAAGACCTCCAACTGAGCGCGTACCGTCTCTTCCGTCGTTCAGCTGGGACTCAGAACCAACACTCTCCCTCGACCTCCCAACCCTCGCGAACGTAGCCGAACGCCCAGCTCCTGCATCCTCACCACCGACTCTTTCTTCCTTACCACATCAGCCGTTATTTTCGTCACACTACGACCCGGTTGCACATCTCCTCGCATCCTCTTCCTCCTCCATCCCAAGCATCATTCCATCTTCCTCCAACGAAACCACGTCTCTCGACGCGTCGACTTCATCTCCTAATCTCAATCTCATCCCTCCAACCCCTATCACCACATTACCAGCACCTCGAGCATGGTTACGGCAAGCCTCGTTCGAACAGCGAGTACGGAGTCCTCTCGGCGAGGAGGTCACGCCGTCGCGTTTCAGCCCGGACGTCGAGACACGACCGTCTCCCTCTCGCTCTTCGTCTCCAGGAGAAGCACCACCTCTTCCTCCTCGTCAACCAGCCAATCCTCCTCCCGCGATTCTCCTTCGGCTCAGTCGTCGACGAAGACCACCACCTCCTCCTCCACGACGTCCTTCGACTCAAACGATCCACGAGGAAGTCGACGAGTCTTCAGACCCTCAACCGCCCTCCTCGTGGGATCAACCTTCGATCCGAAGACCACCGACACCCCCTCCTTCCCTTCCTCACCCCCACGCTCTCGCAACCGTGCCACCCTCACGTCGTCCACCCGCTCCTCCTCCTCCGCCCCCACCTCCTTCGACTCCTCCTTCTCGACCTTCCTTCAACGGAACCTCCTCCTCCCTCTCCTCGGCACGTCTCCAACTTTCTCACAGAGCATCAGCCGTCTCGGTCTCCTCCTCCTCGATCTCGGAATATCCTTCAGGACTTCAAACTCCCATTAGGCCGGGGAGCTCGACGGGAAGGACGAGACAGAGCTGGAACGGGGTCGATTCGGAGCGTCGAGTAGGAATGGAAAGTAGAGTGCACGTAGGTGAGGATCGACCTGCTTGGGCCGCGAGACCTCTTCCTCCTGTTCCACCGGTGGAGAGGGTGGTAGCTGGAGGTGGGGAACCGATGGGATCCCTTCGACGAGAGTCGGTGGAAGAACAGGAGGTAACGAACCCTCAGCCGTTCGAGATCACCGATCTTGGTGAGTTTCATCTCTGCGTCCACTCCATCTCTGGTACACGAAGCCTTGTAGCTCACACTCTTTTATTTCATCTTCTGTTTCGTAGATCTCCTCGTCAGCCAGCTCGATCAAAACGCGAATCAGTTCGAGGTGAGTCGCGTCTTCTGCTTCTCCGTCCTCCTTCCTCTCTTCTTCTTCTTTTCTGATTCCTGAAGCTGACATCTTCTCTCCCCCCTAAATTCCCTTTCCTGAACGTTTCAGGCCGCCCAAGCTCTAGAGACCTTCCTCTCCTCCTCCGTCCCCGCTCACCTCACCGCTCACGAGCTCTCCCTCCTTCCTCACCACCGCATCGTCGAACTCTCCCGCCGAACCACCAAAGCCGGCAAAACCAAGATCAAACTCTCGTGGGATGATCGTCGAGTGGATCGCTGCTCGTTTGGATGCCTCAGCGTATTCCGCGCCGGGGAGATGGCGGTCGGGTTGAGTTGTGGGCATTTGGGGCACGAGGAGTGTGCGAGGAGGTGGTTTGAAGGGAGTAGGAGGTGTCCAATCTGTAGAGAGGAGGTTGGAGTGATGGAGGAGGGTGGGAGAGGAGAGGTCGGGACGTTGATTTGATGGGAAGGAGGGGAGAAGACAGAGAGAGTTTGGATGTTTTGCGTTTGCGTTTGCGTTTGCGTTGCGTTCGTTCTCTAATGTGTAGCTGTATCATCAGTTTGTAACGGCATCATCAAATCTAGCTTCTAAGTCTCGATCTGTGTAGACGCAAACTCAGTGCCTCTACGTCGTGGCCGTCGGTGATTTCGAAGCTCGTTTCTCCATCTGGACCTCGGCTCTCTCGTCGTACCAGCGTCTCCAGACCTCATCGTCTGCCTTGACATCGCGAACCATGCTCTGAAAAAGATCGAGGACTCCTTCTCTGTGCGTGATGAAATCATCGTGGTCTCGATGGGGGACTGAAGTGAAGGGAGAAGATGAACGAGGATCAGTTTGATGACGCGTCTGAGATTGAGAGGGATAGATGGGGACTTGCGAGAATGACGAGTGAGCTTGATCTGAGGTGAATGGGACAACAAAAGAAGATCCAGCTGATCTGTGAGTGGACGAGGAGATTCAGTCCAGGCTGGCGGAGAGAGGAGAGGGAAGAAAAGGAACGCGAACTCACCTCTGGCTCCCTTTCTGACGAGATCATCTTGCTCGCCCCACCATATCTCCAGATGTAAAGTCGCAGACCGCTGCTCCAACTGATTGGATAGCATTTCTAGGGTTCGGAAGTACCACTCTTCGCCTGAATCGACTCCTCGTCCCAGGCAAAGAAGAAACTCCTCTGTCGCGAGAGAGAATTAAAGGAGAATCAGATCGTCGAAGAAGAAAGGGAAAAAGCAGACAGGGTGAAAGCTCTCACCGACCACTGCTTCAGGCATCCCTTCAGCAAGAATGGCTTCGAAAAGGAGATCAAAGAACCGGGGAGGGAAGTACCTGTAGAGAAAGAGAGAGAGAAGCGACGATCAGCCCTTTGTTCTTCGTCTCGCCTGTTCTCTTCCCAAAGCAGGGCAGGGCTCACTCTAGAATGATCATCCCGTCCTCCTCTAATAAAAGCTTTTTCTCCCTCTTCTCCACTCTCCCAGAACTGAGCTTGTCTAGCATCCCTGTCGAGAACTGGAGGCAGGGAAGACCGACGGTCGCTGCTAAGTGAGCGAAGAAAGGGACGGATCTGACCAGGGCGGTAGGGACGAGGAGGAGAGGATGGAAGCTTGATTTGAAGGAGGGTGGAACCCATGGAGAGAAAGAGTAGAGCCGAGGGTTGATGGGGTCGAAAAGTGAGATTGGTGAAGGAGGAGATGAAGAGCGTAGCTGCGAGTTGGAGAACAAGGGAGGCATGGAGGGAGGAGGAAAACGAAGCTGGGTGAGCTCGCAGGAAGCTGAAGAAAGTCCGTCGAGGAAGTAGATTAGAGAGCTCACTATATGCCATTACTGATCGATATCAGTCTGCACTTCCCAAGCTCGATTTTCTCCTTCTCTAGGACTGTTTCCATCATGAGGCACCCGATTCTGACCCTCTCCTCGAGCTTCACCCTTCCAACCCCTTCTGTTCCTCTAGCTGTCCCTCCAGATCCTGGCCTGTCGATAGCGATGATTCTTATCCCCTTCTCTCGAGCGAGAGGGTGCCACTGGGTTGGTAGCAGTCGCGTGTTTCCTGCTGGACCGCAGAGGAGGAAGGGAGGAGCGTCGACCTCTCCCACAGCCGAGTAGGTTATAGGAAGGCCTGTCCGAGGGCAGTGGGCGATCCGCCGGTGGAACTGACGAGAGGAGAGGAAGACGGAGGGGCAGGTGAAGGGAGAGGGAGGGTTGCACATCGTGAAGATCGAAGGAGTCGTGGATGGCGGATGGGAGAAAAAAAGGAGAAGCAGCGATGTTCAGCTCGTTGAATTCGGTCTTGCGCGGTCGACCTTCGGAAGCGAGAAACAGCGAGTTTATCTAGAAGATTTTTACCGCGATCCACAAAGAGTAAGGAGAGCCAGCTCGAAAGGAGTTGGGAAATAAACGTTTGAGAGAGGGCAACGAGCGAAGGGAAAAGGAAGCGAAGAGCCGAAAGCCGAGCCTTTGAATCGTTACTACGTAGCTGATGTAAAGGAAAAAGAAACTAGAGCTTATTATCCTTCTCTCCATCCTCGTCATCCGAATCTCCGTCTACCACGTCAAAGTACGAAGGAGGGAGGAGTCCTGTAGCCGACGCGTCGAGTTCCTCATCCTTCTCCCCGACGTTCGAGGAGATCTTGACGGACGGGAAGATCTTCTCATCTAGATCCTGGAAGAGACCCTTGAGAGGAAGTCTAACGTCGAGGCGGTACTGGGAGGAGCAGAAGAAAAGAGGTCAGCAGTTCGGAGAGGAAAGAAGGGAAAGGCAAAGGAGGAGGAATCGACGCGACTCACGTTGACGGCAAGGGAGCCGATCCTCTCGAAACTGGGGACCACATCGAAAACCATCTCTCCGACCATCAAAATCTCCACTCCCCATCTCTTCCTCTTCGGATCCTTTACCTCCTTCCCTTCATCCTCGTTTGAGACGACGTCGTCGAACTGATCATCCCACAATCTCGGTTCTCCGTACCACACTCTCCCTCCAACAGCCTCTCCGACCTGTCCCAAAGTCTGTTTAACAGTCTGGCTGGCTCCTCTTGCCGTTGTCCAGAGCTCCCGAATCAGGAAGAGCCCGATCTGCTGAGCGGAGGGGAGGTTGATGGGTTGAGGAGAGTTTTCGTTTGACGAAGGAGCGAGAAGAAGGAGGGAAAGATGGTACGGGACGGGAGTGGAAGAGGAAAACGCTGGGAGGGAGGGAAGAGCGAGCTGGGAGCGGGAGGGAAGATATCAAACGGAGGACGAGGCGTCAAGTCGAGGAACTGGAGAGCGAAGGAGTGAAAGAAGAAAAAGCGACCTACGATGACAACGAGCTTCTTCTTCTTGGCAAACATTCCTTCTCTCCACTCCTTCACGACCATGTTCGACTTCCATCCCTCACCCTCCGACGGTCGAGCAGGAGCAGCAGCTGGGAGAGAGGTCTCCGTTTCATCCTCGTGCGAGACGGCGATTGGAACGAGAGTGGGAGGGATGGCAGCCGGAATGGTGATTCGAGGAGGAAGGTAGATGAAGGGGAGGACTTTCCTGAAGTTGAGATAGGACAAAAAAAAGAGGGAGAGAAATCAGGGAGGAGAGTTGAAGAGAGGAAAACCGCAAGCTTAGACGACGCGAAACGAACCTTGTTGTACTTCGCGTGAGTTTGGGAGAGACGCCGGTGACTTTGATGAAGTCTGCAGCAAAGAATAAATGGTCAGAGTTCCAAGCTGAGGGGTAGATTAGGGGGGAAAAGCGTACATCGGTTGTATCCCACGGTTCTAGAGTAGAAGGACCACTTGGCCATGCCAGCGCTGATCCTTTTCCCTCCGTCAAGAGAAGGAGGAAGGATGTTGCCCGTCTTCATCTGCTCCTCCAGACTGGGGATGGAGAAATAGAACGGGATCGACTGCGAGGTTCGAGCTTTGCTGGAGGGAGAGGCGACGGGAACAAGAGAGGATGAGACAGAGGGCGGAGGAAAGGCTCCCTGCTCGTCGTCTTGAAGCTTGAGATCTTGGAGCTTCTCGACCAGGGGCCTTTTCTCGGTGAGGGGGAGAGGAGCTTGGGTCTCGGATGACCAGATGACGACTTCGTCGGTGTACTGAGGGAAGCAGAGAAGCGAAGAAAAAGGCGATGTGAGCTCGAACTCCAGCTCGTCGTTTGAACAACCAGAGAGAAATCCGGAAGAAGGACGAACGAGCTTCTTTGTCTGTTGCCTGTAATCATGGCTATTACCACCGTAGTAGCGGTAGAAGGTCGAACGCTGAGCAAAAAGGGTCGACGAGGAAGGAGGGGAAGGTCAGCAAAGGTCGAGCTCAACATCCTTTTCCTACTCCTTCGCCTCTCTTCCCTTCATGCTCCCATTTCGGACCTCCTTCGGTCTCACTCTAGAGATGAGAAGCTCACCTGCTCCACTCTCAGCTTCACTGTGATCTCCTTGATCCCTTCCTTCTCACAGACGGAACGGTCGACGTTCACAGATCCTTGAACGAGGGAGCCTGCAGAGTGAATCATTTTCTGCTTCGGGAAATCGACGGTGAAGGGTGGTCCGCGAGGCGAAGAAGGACCGGAAGAAGAAGAGACGGAGCGGTGAAGGGACGAGAGGATGGTCTGGGGGTGTTCGAGGGGAGGGAAGTGGTAGAGAGAGGAAGGAAGAGCCAAGCGAAAGAAAGTCGGAAGCGAGAGAAGAAAAAGCTGTGAGCCGAGATGGTGACTACCCGAGCTGCGAGAAACTCTTCGGAATCGTGTATCCTGACCTATATCCCAGCATTCTTTCTTTTGTTCTCGACGAGCTCTCACAAGCTTCGGAGTCTGCAATCTGACGGTCGAGAGATGCGTCGCGGTCCTCTTCGGAGACCTTGCGAGCAGTCGGAGGAAAATCATACAAAGAAAGGAAGTGTAAGAGGCGTAAACTAGGCTGTCAAGTCTAGATGTCAGCGAATAGGGTAGGTTCCTGAAGCGATAGCTCAAGCTGCACGATGTCCGTAAACGCGAAGTCGTTTGACCCCACCGTCTGCGAACGAACAAGAAAGAGGAAATCATCAGCTCGACTCGACGTACCACAACGAAGATCGATATCAGAGTTGTAAGGTCACTCGCCTGGGAAGATGGTCATTCGGCAGTGGGAAAAGATCTGGTCCTTGGACGCGTTGTCGACTTGGAAGAAGTGTTCGTTGTGTGCACCGACCGTCGATCTACCGATAAGTTGGGTCCAGACTGAGTCCAGAGAAGGAATCTCCTGAAGAGATGGAGGCCGAGGAGGAAGGAGGATAAGGAAACATGACGCGACGAGGCTGAGAAGAGAAAGAAAAGAAAAAGAACCCACCTCTTCGCTCAAAACGGCGTGAACGGCGACACCAGCAGGGAAGTTGCCGATAAAGTGGAGGGTATCGATGTTGATTTCTGTGATCGTTCCCTGAGATCCTCTGCCGATCGTGAAAGGAAGAAAATCAGCTCACGCTAGAGCGAACTTCGAAGCTCCACCGTCCGACTCACAGCTTGATTATCACCGAGTCTGAATGCCCCGGTATTCGACTCCTCTTCGTGTGCCAGCCATCGGCCATCGTCTCTCCTCTGCCTGGAAGAAGGAGGCATCGAGCTCCGCCGTAATGCTCGTCGCTCTGAGCCACGACATGTCCACCATTGAACGAGTGTGCAAGATCGGTCTCTCCCTTCTCCACTCGATCCCAAGCGTGCAGACCTGCTGACGGATGAGGAGCTACAACATCACCATACACCCTGAAGCGAGCGATTCCTCCGTCGGGGATATTATTCAGTCGAAGATGGGTGAAGGGGATAGACGAGGAGGAGGACGTGGTGAGCTTGAAGAGATGGCGAGAGGAAGGACCGAGAGGTTGAGGGAGGAGAAGGGAGGTCCACTGGAGAATACAAAGAAGCTATACATATCAGCTACTTAACATGCGGGATGTACGAGAGAATGAGGAAGAACGAACGAGTGGGGAGTCGTTGGGGGGCACGGTATCAGGAGAGAAAAGGGCATCGACGGAGGCTGCTGGTGCTTCGTTTCCAGAGAAATGGGTCGTATCGATGTCGAAGCCTTGGATACTAGCAGATGGAGGGCCCAGCTTGATTATCACCCCTGAGTGAGAAGTCCAACGGACGAAGGAATCAGTCGGAGAAGTCGAGACGAGGGAAGAAGGGGGAGGAGGCTCACAATCGTGGTTCGGATTGTGCCTTCGACTCTCCCATCCGTCCATGACGGACCCGTTCTTGTTGAAGACTCCAGGATAAGCGACCGCTGGCTAAGATCAGTAGGCAGGAAAGTCGTGAAGAAGAGTAAGAGACGGCGAGGGAGGGAGGGAGCAGATGGCGAAGGGAAGGAAAGGTGAGCTCGAGCTCAGAGGAGGAGCTCGCATAAAGAACAGATGCTCACGCCAGTCTTGAGCAGATCCGAAGCTCTAGCTTTGCAGGAAAGAGTAGCGAAAGGGTCCACCGTCAGCTTCAAAGCCTTTACGAGGACCTATTATAGAGAAGATGGGAGGAAACTGACGGCGAGAAAAGGTCGTCGCTGACCGAAACGATCGTTCCTCCTAAGCTCTCGCTCGATACCTCCGTGAGGGATCCAAAGGTGGCTTCGAAGTCTTTGAGGGGGATGGATTGAAAGGACATGCTTGGGGTGGTACAAGAGAAGGGCGCTGGGGAGCGGAGGGGAGGGTAGGGTGATGGTTTGGGGAGAGAAAGAGAGAAAGAAGCGCCGTCCTGCTTTTCGAGATGACCTGGAGGAGACTTATCGCGTCGCCTCGTTCTTCCTTTTCGTCGATCTGCGCAGCTGTAGTAGGATTCGGTGCCTTGGAGCTCAATCTCGATATAAAAAAATAAAAAAAGCAGGATCTAGAAGCATCCTATCAATCGTAAGGCCCAAAAAACGTCGAAGTCGTACATAGCAAATCGAAACCAAACACGCACTCGCGAACCCAGAAAATCGAGTAGATAGGTATCCCATCAGTAGCTTAAAGCAGATATACGAACTCATCGTTCTTGAAGTCGGAGAGGCTGAGAGAAAAAGAGAGAAGGTCACGATTTAGCGAATTTGGGACGCGTCGCAGAACGAGAGAGGAAACGCGACTTACTCCTTAAACGAGTTTCCTCCCAGAGCAACACCTCCCTTCCCGACTTCCTCGTCCTCTTCGACTTGAGCAGCCCCGTACTTGGAGTCCATACTCCTATCGTGGATCTTGGCAGGCTTCCCGTTCTTGACTCGCTCGACCTCTTTCCTCTGGTTGAGTGCGAAGAGAAGGCCGGCGAGGATGGCACAGATCCCAACCACGGAGATGAAGAGACCCAAAACTGATCGAAGACCGGCCTGTAGCGTAGAGCTTGTCAGTTGAGAAGAGAGGAGGTCCGCCGCTGTGCTGAAAGGAAAAGAAAAACGCGCTTACCTTGTAGAGAGGAGCTTGATCGGTCGAAAAGAGCAGAGGACCGACGATGTTCTGGGAGAGAAAGAAAAGGTACAAATGCGTAAGTTCTCGATCGGATTCTTTTACGGAAAAGCTGAGGATAACTCACTCCAACGGAAGCTCCGACCTGATACATCGCGATTGTTGTGGATTTCTTACTCTGTCCAGAGACGTTGGCCGAGAGCCATCCAATAACGAGAGGGTTCCCTGCAAAAAGCCACGCGATGAGGCTGGGGAACAAGAAAGGTTCAGCACTGAAACTGTCCTTCGCTTTGAAGCGCACTCACTAGTAGCCAAGAAGAAGAGGTCCGCTGTTTCCCTGACGAGGAAGCGCGTAGAGCATTGCGCTTCCAGCAACGCAGGGAAGAACGATGGCGGCGATGATGGCGGATTTCATTCTGTACTTGACGGCGAGCCAGGAGGCGAGGATGATGACCAGGATTTGAAGAGCACCGAAGGCTGGAGGGAAAAGGGTTTTGAGAAAGAAGAGCTGAGATCAGAGCTCGAAATTCTAGAGTAGGCAGAGATTTACACTCACGGATATTGAGAAGGATAGTGACCCTAGAAGTAAAGCCGAGACCTCGGATGATCAAAGGACCGAACTGTAGTTGGGGGTAGGGGTAGGAAAGAAGAGAGAAGATGGAAAAGCTCAGCGGGTCGCGTCGTCGTCTCTCTTCATGGCTGAGCAGCTCTGAGAGAGGCTGGGTCGGTTTTCGGGGGCTTGTAGAAGTAGTTCGACCTACAGTGTTGGACACAGATGCACACGTATTGATGCAAAAGGTAAGAGCCGTGAACTGATGAAGGAAGAAAAATAATCAGCTCGACGCGACCAGCCCGGTCCTTCTTCCTCAAAGGATTTGATGAAAACTCACAAGCCAAGTCACAGGCGACCACAAAGCCTCTCCAACTTGTCCCCAGTTGACTCCTTGTCCAGAGGATCCTTGATTGTTGTCTCGAAGACGTTCGACCGCCCACAGTCTTTCTTCTGCGGTCAGGAACCGAGCCTCGGCGGGGTTGTTGTCGAGCTTCCAATAGATCCAGGGAGCAGTGATGACCGTGAGAAGACCGACCACGAGGAAGAGAACCTGGTATCGGTAAAGCGAGGCGGAGGGAGCAAGGAAAGAGATACCGAAGGCGAGCAGAGAGCCTAGCATCGACGCGAGCCCGTTCGTCCCGTCTGTTTTTTGGAAAGAAAGGGTCAGCTCCGTACCTCTCTACAAAAGGGTCGTAGATACTCACACCAGAACGCGATTCGGACGGGCCTTTGTAAAGAGAAAGGAAGAGTTGGTCAGAAAGATGGCGATGTGAAGCAGAGAAAAGTAAAACTCACTGCTCGCTTCGTCGGTACCACGTCGTGGTAATGATAGCGAATAGAGGCAAGCAGGAAGCCTCGAAAAGACCTGATGCGATTAGAAGAAAAGAGGAAGAGTCAGAAGGGGAAGTGAAAGAAACGACAGGAAGAGAAAGAAGAAGCCTCACCGAGGAGGAATCTAGAGACCAGGAGACCGGGGAAGCTCGTAGCAGCGGCCAGTCCACAAGTAGAAATACCCCAACAGGCGACGATGATCGGCATTAGGATCCTGTGAGGTACCGTGACTATCAACCACGCGGAGAACGGTTGCCAGCTGATGTCAAAGAAAGTAAAGTCAGCGCGACGTTGAGAATCGAGAAGGAAGGAGAAGGGAGAAAAGACGAACGCGAGCTGAGCCCAGTATCCAGAGCTCGAGATGAGAGAGTATTGATGACCAGTGAGGTGCTGAGGAGAAGCAGAAGAGAGGAGAAAGAAGGAGAAGGAGAGAAGGCAGGGGGAAAGGGTAGAAGATCAGCTCGGCACGTTCTCCCTCTCCCTATATTTCCTTCAGTAGCACTCACTGCATCGTCTCGAAGTCCGAAGATGGCTCCATATCCCTGCGAAGGAGAAAAAACCGAGAGAGTGGTTCAGTACGAGAAAGCACGACGCGCGGCGACGACGTCTGATCACTTTCCCTTTCCCGCTTTTAATTTCGTCGAAGGACTCACGAGAACGGACTTGTCAAGAATCTGAAGGAAGTAGACCCAGATTAAGACGGGGAGGATGACCCTATCAATCTTTTTGCTGCAGAAACCGAAGAGTCAAAAAGAGATCAGATGAGATCGAAGAACGAAAACCTTGTTCTTTCTCGAGAGGGAGATTCGTACCAGACGAGGCGACTCTGCTCGTCGGTCATGAAGACTCGCTCCTCAGCGAGGACATTGAAGATTTGCGTATTCCTTGTGAAGACGAAGAAGAAGAAGAAGTCAGCAAAGCGAAAGGAAGGGAAGCTGAAAGAGGAAACGACGGGAGGCGGAAAGGCCTTTCCCTCCCTTCTCTCCTTTAGAAGATCTCCCCCCCCCTTATCTTCGTCGGACTCACTTAAGCTTATCAGCATCGGGATGCTCGATGTGATCACTCTCGACCTTGGACTCGACCTTTGCGGACATCGTTGAGTCTGTTGTTGACGAAGAGAGAAGGAGCGAGGCGGGAGAGCGGTCGGTGGGTCGAAGGAGGGGGGATGGTGGGGGTTTGTGAGAAGAAACGAGGGGCAAGAAGTGGGCCCAAAAAGCAAAACTTCGGGGGACGCGGTTCTGAGCGGGAGGAGTGGGTTCAGACCGCGAGGGAGAAGGTTAGGACGCCGCATCGACGTTTCTCGGTTCCCTTGGCGACCGTGTACCATCGCTCGAGGAAGCCAGGAAGAGGCTCGGAAACAAGACCGGAGAATAAATATCTGAAGCCAGTTCTGCTGGTCAAGTAATCCTCGGTTTCCAGCTTTGTTCCGAGACGCGTTGGACGGTCGTCGTCGCGTCGACCTCCGGAGCTTCAACGACAACCTGCTGCACGTTTTTCGCCTGCGTCAAGTACTCGGAGAAAAGATCAGCGTACAGGGAATGCTCAAACATCCTGAGCAACATCTTGAAGAGAACCGAGGCTCGGGAGCCGAGATCCACAAGTGCCCCCGTCCGCCGCGTCCCTCCTCCTTCTCCCCCTCCGTTCTCTTCATTCTGTTCCCTTCACCTCCCTTGTTTTACTGACCTTACCCGACCTCTCGCGGTTCTCCAAGGGGGCCCACTCTTCGACGCATGATGTTCTCATCCTTCCAAGACTCTTCGTGCTTGGAGGTTTGGAACCGTGAACGAAGGAGGAAGAGAAACCTCGGCCGCTTCAAAGACGACGCGACGAGGAACGCCTCCTTCTTCCTGTTCTGTTCTCGCCTTCCTGACTCCTGAGCATCGGAAAGGAGGAGAAAGTAGCAGAGCAGAGCAAAAGGTAGAACAACTCACGAAAGCTGAAGGATGTTCGTCGAAGAAGAAGAAGAAAACCCGTCGTAGAGGAGGGAGGAACCGCGTCGTCCCTCTCGTCGAGTCTCTTCCCTTCTTCTCTCCTCTCCCTCCCCCTAGACCGAAAAAAAAGTAATCAATCAACCAAGAGCGAAAGAAAAGGCAAGCGTAGGCTACATTATTATACAACGAAACTCCGAAACCATGAACCCAGACAAGATAAAGAAAGAAAGAAGGGATTAAAAACCGCGACCGAAAGAAAAACACCAACTCAACTCAACTTCCCCCCGAACGCCTCTCCTCTAGACCTAGCTAACTCTCCTCTGCCCACCTTGCCCATCATCTCTCCACTGCTGCTGCTGACCTCCTCCAGGTCCCCAACTTCCTGGAGGGGGAGGACCTCTCTCCCTCTCTCCTTCCCTCCCGTACGATCCCTCAGGATACCCTCGATGATACTCCTGCGACGACGGATGAGGAGGAGGAGGAGTTCCATTCCCGTAAGATCCCTGAAGATGATCTCCTCCTCGATCCGATTCATAGCGAGCGTAGTGCTGAGGGGGATAGTTCGAAGAAGGAGGAGGTTGCATTCCTCCGTAGTCGTACTCTGGACGATGGTAATGACCTGGAGGAGGAGGTGGCCAGCTACCGTTGTTGGAGGAAGAGGAAGAAGAAGAACCAGGAGGAGGACGCGAAGGGAGAGGTAGGTTGTGTTGCTGTTGTTGCTGGGGATACTCGCCGTAAGGGTGCTGTTGTTGTTGACGAGCTGCTGCTTGGGACGAAGAGGGAGGAGGAGGGTGGGAAGCTGGAGCAGCGTAGTTGGGGTAGGAGGGAGCTCGTTGCTGATCCGAAGGAGGAGGGTAGTGATGATGATGAGGAGGAGGAGGCGGAGGAGGGGGGTAGTTTCCTGAGCGAGGATCGTGTTCGTAAGATGCTCTTCTCGGATCGTCGGGGTAGCCGAGAGATGAAGGTGCTCCCCATCTCGGTGGTACTTCTGGTCCTCGGTAGGGATCTCCACTTCCACTCGAAGAAGAAGGAGGAGGAGGTCCGAGTCGATGCTGCTCTCCTTCCTCTCCCTCTCCTCCTGCTCCTCGACCTTGTTTCGACGAGTCCTCCCTCTCCCTCTCCCTCTCCCTCTGGAACAAAGAACCTTCATCCCTAGAACCTCTCTCCTCCCGCTGCATCATCCTCTCTCTCTCCCTCTCCCGATCGTAGTCGCTTCCATTCCCCATCGGCGGCCACATCTGAGGAGGACGCGACAAAGCCGAAGCGGAGGAGGTCGAAGGAGGAGGAGCTTTATCCGGCGAGTTGAGGAGATCGTGGATGTTCATCGCGCTTCGAGGACGACCTAGATCCATAGGAGGGAGAGGAGAGATGGGTCGAGAGGATTGGGATTGAGGTTGAGGTTGGGGTTGAGGAGGTTGGTAGCCGAGGAGGGAGTGGGAAAGGGATTCGAACAGCGCTGCTTGAGGTTGATCGTAGTGAGAAGCTGAATCGGCCGACTGAGAGGGTAAATGAATCATCGACGGGAGGCAGAGTCAGCTGGAGTTTCGAGTAACGGGAGAGAGAGAGAGAGAGAGAGAGAGAGAGAGGAAGGAAAGGGAGGAAACTCACCGAAATATCATCCTCCAACCCATTCAACAAAGCCACCAAATCCCCCGTCGCAGCCTCTGCAATCTCCTCCAACCCCAACGCCTCCGCATTCGTCTGAAAGTAATTCTTGACCTGAATCGCCGTCTTCCCACCTCCCATGCTCTGACTAACCAAAGCCCACTCCTTCCCAAACTGACTCAACCCGTTCATGAACGCTGCCTTCTCCGCCGCAGACCAGTACGAACTGAAGAGCGACTTCTTCCTCTTGTTGCTGCTGGCGGCAGTGGTGGAGGAGGAGGGTTCGTCGTCGTGAGGGTGGTGAAGAGGATCGTGTAGGTCGGAGGGAGAGGGGAGGGTTGGGTCGTGAGAGGTGCAATTGGAAGACGTAGAAGGATCGATGGAGTTGGAGTTGGAGGAGGGAGGTGGAACGAGGGAAGGTTTTTTACGACGAGGTTTGGAAGCGGGTTTGGATTTAGGACCTGGGGTTGACATCTCTCCGCCGGAGGGATGAGAGGAATCGAGAGGATGATTGTGGTTGGTGGAAGCCGACGCGTCGACGGGTCCGTGAGGATGTCCTCGACTTGGAGTTCCGTTGGCATTCATTCGACCATGACCGTGACTGTGACTGGTAGCTCCCTCGTTCGAAAGATCAAACACTCTCGGCTTCTTCGCTTGAGCGCCAAACTCCTCCAGCGTCGTCGCGGCCTCTCGATCTCCCCCAGGAACCACCCCCCTCGCCCTCTTCTTCTTCGACCCAGTTCCAGTCCCTGCAGGTAGAGAAGGTCCAGCTTCGAGTCCTCCTCCTCCAGCAGGCGTAGGAGGAGCCGAGGACGGTCCGAGCTCTTCGTCGCCGCCGACCACCTTGGGCGTCGCTGTTCCTGATCCGTTGGCGTTGGCTGCTTCGTCGTTGGGAGTTCGTTTCGGACGTTTCCCTTGACCGTTGAGATTCGAAAGCAGACGGGAAGCTTTCCCAGCTCGACGACCTCCCTTTCGACGACCTGCTCCTCCTCGTTGAGCGACGATGGTACGGTAGTCGATGGTCTTTTTGGTTCGGTAGTAGTAGAGGACGCATTGAGGGGTGGATTTGTGAGGGAGGAGTTCGGAGATCTTGCCTGAAAGAGAGGATGGAGAGACGCGACGAAAATCGAAGAGAGAGTCAGCGATTGATCGAACTCCTCCTCGTCGCCTTGGAAAGAAAAAACGCGAGGAAGAGAGAAGAAAGAGGAGAGAGAGCGAAATAAACTCACCAAACTGCTTCGGATACCCAGCAAACCTCTTCTCAAACACCTCAATCTCCTCCTTCGTCCACTCACCGGCCACCACCCTTCCCTCCACCTCCCCTTCACTAAACCCTTTCTCCTCATAAAACCCCACCGGGTCCTCTACCTTCCCATTCTCATCATTATACCCATCCTCCCTCCGTTCCATATCCCCCAAAATCATATCCGGCACCACCGCCGTCGTCCTCGCCGCTCGAAGGTTGGGATCTCTTGAATCGGCATCCTCGAGGGAAGCTAGGATGGATTGAAACTCTGCTTCCGATCGAACGGCATCGGCGAAGTAACCCCCGTTGAGATTGTTGGGATCGTGGTTGTTTGCTCTTGATCTGGAGGCTCGGGAGGAACGGGTGGATTCTTCGAGGAAGGAAGGGACGGAGGAGGGAGGGAAGAAGGACGCGCCAGGAGTGATCATGACGTTGAAGGAGCTGTGCTGGTGGTTGCCGTTGTTGTTGTTGTTGTTGGAGGAGGATGAGTCGTTGGGAGGTCCTCCGTTGGGAGTGGAGGTTCCCGAAGGAGTGAAGAGGTGACCGTTGGATCCGTAGGGATGGTTCTTCGCGTTGGCTTTCGCAGCGTTCCTTTTCTCCGTCAATCGGTCTAGACGTTGGCAGGTCGCTGACCATTCGGCGTTGATGGTTCGGTATTCCTTCCTCAGGCGTTCGACCTTCTTGAAATCCTGGTGGAGGGAAGTTTCGATCCTTGCTTCAATGGTTCGACGGAAGCGAGTTGGAAGGGGAGAGAGCGGGAGGAAGGGTTCGGGTTCGAGTTCGAGTTCTTGATCTTGATCGTCGAGAGGAAGGAGAGAAGGAGAGGATCGATTGGGAAGAGAGATTGGAGTGAGAGGAAGTCGAGAGGAAGGTGGGTCGCAGAGGAGGGAGTTGAAGTGGATGAGAGAGGTGATGGTTTCTTCTTCCAGGAGGGCGGTCGAAGGGTTGAGGGTGACCCGACTTTGGACTTGGGAGACGACGACATCCGCGATTTCCTCCTCCGTGAGAGGCACGGCTGGAAGAGCTTCCTCTTCTTCCTCCTCCTCTGGTTGAAGTTCCGGCTCGACTTCCATCGAGATCTCGGCGGTCGATTCGATCTCTTCCTCTCCAGCGTCGACGACGGCCGCGACGGGAACCTTCGAGCTGATGTCCTCGACCTCCATCGCGGTAGGCTCCTCTACTATCGACACCTTCACGAGCTCGACTGCCGTAGGAGTGAGAGGAGAAGACATGACGACGTCCTGCTCCTTTGAGCTCGACGAGGAAGCCTCCGAGACGACTGGTGCAGGGGAAGGAGGAGTGGCCGAGGTTGGTATCGAGGTAGGGATTGCTGGTTTGAGGACGGGTGAGGGAGTAGGAAGGACGATGGCAGGGATGCAGAGGGTAGGAGTGGGTGCTGGATCTGATGATGACGTTTGGAGCGGGGGTTTCTTCGATGGAGTAGGAGGAGGTGGTGGGGAAGGAAGGCGAGCGATGGACGCGACTTCAGGTTTTGAGGAAAATGGCGAAGGTGATGGTTCTGCGGCAGTGAGTGACGTGGGAGGTGGTAACGATGGTGGAGGAGGTAGAGGAAGCTCGGAAGAGGTGATCGGGTTGGAGAGCGGAACGGCGAGAAGAGGAAAGGAAGGAAGAAGGGAGGAGGACGATTCGACTTCGCTGGTCGTCGGTATCGAGGAGGCTTCTGGTTTAGGTGGCGGTGGAGGAGTGGCGCCCAATGATAACGGTGTGGACGCAACGATGGTAGCTGGAGGAGGAGAAGGAAGGGACTCCAAAATTGTTGTTGACGAAGGAAGCGCGGGTAATGGAGAGGGAGGGGATGACCGAGGAGAGGAAGAAGAGACGGATGCTGCTGCTGTCGGTGCTGGTATCGAGTCGACCTTGGTTTCTAGCCTCGAAGAGGGCGAAATTGATTTCCTCGCACTCTGCTTCTCCCGACTCGAAAGAACCTGCTCGGCTCCCTCAATCTGCTCAACCTTCACAGCTCTCGAAGGATCCACCCTGATCTCGTCTCCCTTCTCCTCCCCGTCCTCAGACTGAACCTCTCCCTCCTCCAGCTCCTCTCCCTCCTCAGGCTCTTCGTCCTTCTTCTGACCGATGTAGATCCCAGGCGTCGTTGTCGTAGTAGTCGTCGTCGAAGGACCTCCTCCAGCAGTCGAGCTGCTCGCAAAGCGATCCACACTCCCGCTCCTGCTCTCGCTCGCACTCGCACTCGCCGTCCCGCTCTGACCAGGTCTCGCTGGCGGATCGTACTCGAGCGAGGGATATTGATCTGACGGTGGAGGAGGGTTGTAGCTTGTTCTCCAAAGCGAAGGATCCACCATAGACGACGGAGGAGGTGGTCGAGAGTAACTGCCTGGACCTCCTGATCCTCCTCCTCCTGCTCGCGAGTAAGGCTGAGTGTTTCCTGAGGCGTTTCGAGGTCGATTCGAGTGGTTGGTGTAGTGTTGAGGAATGGAGGAAGGGTTGGAAGAGGAGCGATCTGAGTCGTGAGGAGGTGGAGGACCGTTGTTCGGACGACGTTGCCATCCCGGATTGGGATTCGAGGAGGAGGAAGAGGAAGGGGAGTTGGAGGTTGAGTCGGAGAGGTGTGGTGGTGGCTGGCGGTTTGGTGGACGACTGGAATGGGTTATTTTCGAAGATGGGAGAGGTAAGTCTGGGCTGTAGACCTGGTTCGAGAAAAAGCTGGGAAAAAGAGAAGAAAGAGAGGAAAACTCACTCTGAATAGTCTCCTCCTCGGGCATCCCTCTCGTAGACTGCTCTGCCTCCTCCTCCACCTCCTCTGCCACCGTCTCTCGGGTCTCGACTACCGCCATCTCTACTATCCCTCCCTCTATCTCCACCACCACCACCGCCACCACCTCCTCTTCGTCTCGAGGAGTTCCAACCGTCGTCTGCTCCTCCTCCTCCAAGCCCACCTCGGCTACCTTTGGGAGCTTCTCTCCCTCCTCCTGGAGCGACCCAGGTATCTCTCCCACCTCCTCCGTCTCTGTCCCTGTCCCTATCTCGCTCGTAGAAGGGCTTCGTTCCTCCCGATGCGTCTCTGTCTCCTCTTCTGTCGAATCTGCGAGCGAGAGGAGGTTTGTTGTCGAAGGTGGGTCGAGAAGGGAGAGCTGAAGCTGGTGCTGTAGAGGTTGAGGCCGAAGGTTGCGAGTCTTCCCAGCTGTTGTTGTTATACCTGCGAGGGTATGCTGAAGGGGTGGATGAGGAGTGATTGGATGCTGTAGGAGACGGGGATCTTCTCGCGTTTGAAGGTCGGTAGGAGGAGGAGGAGGTCGAACGGTCGTACGTCGAAGGCCCTGGTTCGTCGGTCGAGTAAGGACGGCGACGCGCTTCAGAGGAGGGAGTAGGGGAAGGAGCCATGGGAGAGGGAGAGAGAGAGAGAGAGAGAGAGAGAGAGGAGCTGAGATATCTACGAGAGAGAGGATGGTCAGCGAGAAAGAACGAAGGGCACACGTCGACGAGAAAGAGCTCAACTCACTCGTCGTTTTGCGTTCAGATTCTGGACAGAGTCGAGTCCATAGATGAGAAGAAAATCGTTCGTCTCGTAGAATCGAAGAGGGAGATGCGGACGAGAAAGAGAGAGGAAATGGGAGTGCTGGCGGTTGGGAAGAGAAGCGAGCCCAAACGAGTCTCCAACCTTTTCGTGCTTTCCCCTCCTCGTCTCCACCTAACACCCATCCACCCTCCCACCCTCCCTTTCCTCCTCTCTCTCCCCTTTACCCACCCCACCCCATCCCACTCTCTCTCTCTCTCTCTCTCTCTCACCATGGACGTTGATATGTCTCTTGACGATGTACGTCTTTTCTCTCTCGCTCTCTCTTCTCTCACCTCCTCTCCTCCGCTGACGGCTCTTCTCTTCGCCCTTCTCCTTCCCTCTCCCTCTCCGCTTCTTCTCTCCAGATGATTGCCACCAAGCCTCGAGGTGCCGGACGACGACGCGGAGGAGGACCTTCCCGAGGAGCCCCTGCTGCTGCTGGAGCCGCTACCATCGTTCCCGTCAAGGGAACCACCGTCCGAGCTCGATACGCTCAACCCGTCCCCATCGCTCAGGCTCAGCAGAACAACCAGAGACAGGCTCAGGCTGCGGCCAACATCCAGGCTGGAGTGCAGGAGCAGGAGGCTTTCAAGATCATCATCTCAAACCTTCCTCTCGACGTGGACGATAACGCTGTCAAGGTACGTTCCTTCCTCTCGTTCCTTCCCTCCTCCTTCCTTCCTCGCCACCACGTCCACACCTCTCGAACGCGTCCTGACTCGTCTCCATCCACCCATCCACGTCGTCCTTTTCGTTTCTGTACTATACAGGATCTCTTCCAATCCACCGTTGGACCCACCAAGGACTGCTCGCTCACCTACGACAGGAACGGAAAGCACAAGGGTGTCGCCACCGTCGTTTTCCAGAGGAGAGGAGACGCTCAGAAGGCTTTTAAGACTTGTGAGTTTCCTCTTTTCCCTTCCTTTCAGCCGATGGATATAGTAGAGGGTTATCCTATCTTAGAGCCCTCTGGTTGCGTCCTCTGTTCGCTTTGGTCGCGTCGAACTCGAACTCGAAGCAGAAGCTGACCCTTCGCCTCCTTGGCTTCCCTTCCCTTCCATCGCGCCCGCCTTCCCTACCTCTCCTCCAACAGACAACGGACGACTCATCGATGGACGTTAGTAGACTCAACTTTTTAAACCTCTTTCTCCCCATCCCACAGATCCTCCACGCAGGATCTCATCTCTAGCTCGACTAGAACGAACGAAACGAAACGAAACGAAGGAACGAAACGAAACGAAGGCAGGGTCGACTCTCCGATCAGGATCTCGCTCGTCTCTCCCTCGGTGGACGGCCTCGCTTCACCATCGAGCAAGGTAGAACGGCAGATCCAGTCGAGGCTCGTTGAAGTGATCAGGTCGCAGGATGGGCAGTGTCATTGGCTCGAGGAAGGAGAAGGGGAGTCGGCGGGTTCGAGGCTCGACGAAGAGGAGGGCTCAGCACGACGAGTCAGGCTTCCCTTCCGAGGCCGGAGGATCTCGACCAGACGCTCAACAGCGCTCTCAGGGCAAGGGATCAACGTATCATGGGAACGATATCCCTCTCGCTCTCGCCGTCGTCGGCTGTCCTCGATGCGTTAGGTCGGTCGGCCAGTCGGCTCGTCAGTCTCCTCGCTCGACTTCGGTCCTTGCTTGAGCGAGCAGTCCACTTCCTCCGGGAGGTCTCGCTCCTCCCAAGCAGTCTCCTCGGTCCACCGAACACGACGATCAGGACTCCGACGTCGAGGATCTCGCCTTCCTCTCGGCTCCAGCAGGCTCGTCCTCGGAGGGTGGCTCCCTCTTCGGCTCGACCGCTCCCTTCCTTTCCTTCCGATGGAGGAGGAACGTGCCTCAACGTGCCCTCCCTTCCCAACTTTGGCTACCTTTCCCTCCCCTCCTCCACTATCTCACACGAACCTCTTCCCATCGCTCTTTCTCAACTCTTCGAAACACACACCTCTTCAACTCCCTCACAAACTCAAACGACTTCAAACATCGACTGATCCGAAACCCTCCCTCTCCTCCTCCTCCCACTTTCATCCTTTCCTCCCATCTTCTTCCTCCATCGCTCCACCAACCTCCTTCACATCGTCCCATCGCAAAAACTGCTATCACCAATCAAACCGGTCGCCAACCCATCCGTCCCTCCTTCACCAAACCCCTCCTCCTTTCGCCAACCCTCAATCCTCCTCCTCCCTCCCTCCCCCGCCTTTCGCCATCCACGCCCTCTCCCCGACAACCACACCCTCCTTCCCACCGGTATCCTCTTCCCTTCCCCAATCAAATCCAGGAACTCCCATGAAGGTCGAGATCGTCTACTCGGGTCTCCTCGTCGCTCCTCTCGCTTCCAGAGTCGCTCCCATCGCTGCTCCCGTCGTCGTCGCGCCCGCACCTATCTACGCGTCCGTGGCTGTTCCTATGGGTGGAGCTCCGTGAGTCTCATCTCCTCTCTCCCTCTTCGTGCGAAAAACAAGCAATCTACGACACTGACCTCTTCGTTTCCGTTTCCGTTTCCACGTTTCACCTTCGCCTTCTTTCAGTCGAGGAGAGCCCCGAGTTGGTCGAGGAGGACGAGGTGGAGGACGAGGAGGACGAGAGAGGGGGGTTGATACTGGACGAAGGCCAAAGAAGAGTCAGGAGGATTTGGACGCTGAGATGGACGTGAGTTTTCTCGATATCCTTTTCCTCTCATCTCGAGATCCACGTTCTGTGCACCACGATCTGACCCCTTTTTTTTCTTTTGATGACGCTGGACACACAGTCCTTCCTCGCTGAGAAGACTGCTTAACCGTCTTTGATGGTCGGTCTGGAAGGGAAGGGTTGGGTTCGAAGGGTTCTCTAGTTGTTTTGGTTTCGTTTCAATCTCTATTCATAACGCCTACTTTTTTTTCGTGATGGAGAATATGCGAGAGGGGAGAGCGACCTCTCGAAAGGCTTGCGATCGAGTGCTGTAGCAGCGAGAAGATCCGGACTTGAAGCAGGGGGGAGTAAGACCTTTCAGCTTCCATCGACGTCGCGAAACTCGAGCTCGACGAAAGTTACCTCTCGCAAGACTCCCCAAGAAACGTAAGGAAACTACTGGACCATACTCGTGAAAAATGGAGAGAGATCTGGTCGACCGATTTCGAAGGGCAGGGAGGAAGACGCGCCGGAAGTGGAAGCTTTTCGTTTCTCGTTGATCTGATCCGGACCAGTCCCCGAGTGGTGATCTTCGTGCTCCTCCTCTTCCTCCTCCTCGTGGTAGTCGACTTGTTCGGACGAGAGAGGAGTGGAAGAGGGGAAGGAAGAGGAGACGAAGAACTTGAGGTTTACGACGAGGGAGGGAGGAAGGGTTGGGGAGGCGACTTGGAGGGCGGAGTCGAGTTGGGGGCGGAACCAGGTTAGATGAGCTACATAGATGGAAAGGGAACGAACGAACGAGAAGGTTTGTCAGCGGAGTGGGAAAGTAGGCGAGAGAGAGAGGCCACTTACAGGCGTGTCGAACGACCCAAACGAAGTTGATTTCGCGAACGAGAGAGTTCTCGTCCAAGGCGTGTCGAAGGAGGCCGAGGAAGTGAGCGGTTGACCAGGAGGCTCCTGACTGCGATGGAGGAGAAAGATTTAGGAGAGGAAGGAAGGAAGATTGGAAGCTGGTCAGTTTCGGCGATGAGGAGGGAGAAGATCTGGACTCACTCCTCCCGCGATCAACAGAACTTTCTCGTACCCTTTCCAGCCGATCTTCTCTGCGATCCAGTCTCCTCCGTAGGGTCCGTCGATGACGACCTTGATCTTCTGCAGCCGGTGGTTCTTCTGATGAAGCTCTGCGACGAGACCGTGGGGAGATTGCGTTCGGGCCAGGAGGGTGATGGTGGAGTGTTTTTCGGAGGATTGAGGAAGTGTGCTGATTGTGAAGGGATGGGAAGCAAATTTTCTGAGAGAGGGAACTCTAACTGAGGGGAGGAGGAAGAGGAAGGAAGAGGAAGGGTCAGCTCGACGCGAAGGAGAAGGAGAGAGAAAGGAGTTGAGGAAAGAAGGACGAACCAAGAATCCATTGACCCGGCGACCACTTCATCTTGGTCTCGACATCCAAACGAACGACTCCTCCTTCCAGGACGGTAAGTTGGGCTTCTCCTCCTCAATTTGGCGAACGAGGAAAAGACCATCCAGGAGAGACAAGCGAGTCCGACCATGCCCTGAGAGGGGAAGTGGAAGCGGAGGAGGAGGATTAGTTCGACAGCTTCGGAGGACTCAGATCGCAAGCGAAGACTTGGCGCTCAGAGAAGATAGAAGGTAAAGCGATGGAAATATAGGACTTGCATTCCAGTTGGTTACGTAATCGAACTGTGGGAGGGAAGAGGAAGCGAAGTCAGCGGACGCGTCGACGGAAGTCGTCCAGTCGAGAGCGACTCGCATTACACTGATAAGCGAGTCCCTCAGGTCCCCAGTCCTTAAGAGTTGGATGGACTGGGATGGATAGTATGTCAACTCGAACGAAAACGAGCTCGGAAGAATCGTCCCCGCGGGCGATCTTCTCACCTGAAGATACCAGTTATCGAGAAGCGCCCAAGCCATCGAGTTCACTCCGTCTGGCATGATTGGAGGGACGAAGCCTGAGGTGGGCATGTCCATGTCGTCCATCGAGTGCGATTGAGTCGAGTTGAGTTTGAGCTGGTAGAAGGAGGAGAAGAGAAGGGTAGGAAGTTGATACTGGTAGTTTGAAGGCAACCAGCAGCGCGCTAGGTTTTCTCCCCGAGGGGGAGATTCCTAGGGAGGAAGATCATTCATATGGGGGAGAGGGCAGCTCAAACAGCTGCGGTCAGGAAGAGGCCTTTTAAGTTGTGGGAAGGAGTGGTTTTAGCTGAGCCGAAAAGAGGGTCAGTAGAGAAGGAAGAGAGTGATGGCCGTTTGCAGTAGGTTGAAAGACGTATAGATCGACCAGAAGAGAGGAGAAAAGTGCGAAAGGCGTTCGAAGGAGGCGAGTTTGGTCGCTGAACCTGAGAAGTCGAGCAGTGGCGGCGGTCGAGCTCAGCAAGCAACGAAGCTTCTGGATTTTGTCGTTGAAGAAGAGTGAGTAGCTTCATAGGGAAGATGATCCGGGAGGAAGAGGTAGAAGGGGGGGGGAAGTGTCGTGGGCTGAAGATCGATGAAGCAGAGGAAGGAGGAGAGAAGAGTCGAAGGAAGTCGAGTCCTCGAGTTCGTTCGCTTCGACAGGAGATCTCTCAGAGGTCAGGAGGGAACTTGGAAGGCAGACTGGACATCAAGAAGGCGGTAGGAATCAAAGTCAGCTGTGTGAACCTCGCGGAAAAGAAGCAGAAGGAAGGGAAAGAAGGTTGAGCTGACCTGATCCTCGACGAAGTCGGGCTAAACCGAGAGAAGCTTTTCCTCCCCCTGTCCAACGCTGAGAAAACTGCTCGTCGGAAAAGTGGAAGAAATCGCCGGCTGTCCCAAAGCTGGTCCGCTGGCGTGGGTGGAATATCTGACCGCAGAGTCGTGAAAGTGGTCGATGTGGTTCTGTGAAACGGAGAGCTCCGCCCTGACCTCGAACTCCTCCTCCCTTTCCTCTCCTCCCCCACCCTTCACGACAGGAAAACTCATCCGTGCCAGACCTCTTCTCTCTTCTTTCTGTGCGCGGCCTTCGGTACTTCTTTACCTCTAGATCTTGAATCTGTCCCCTTCGGTTCATTACAGCGGAAAGCTCTCCGGCTCGTCGTCTCGATTCACGATCTCCCTCCTTCGACATGTCTTGGATCCCTTCGACGGCTACTCCCTCTGCCCCGTTCCTCTCACCTCACGCTCAATCTTCCAGCAGCTCTAGTGTCTCTGCAAGGTGAGATCCTCGACCAGCCTCTTTCGACAGAGAAACAAAGATAGAGCTGACCTTCCGATCCCTCTTCCTGCTCGGTTCTCTTCCTTCTTCTCCCTCCCGACTCTCGCTGACCGTCACCTTGCTTCTCCTATAGAGCTTCCGATGGTTTGAGTCCTGAACTGCACCTCTGAGTAGAATATCTCGGAAAGAGGCGTCGTGTGAGCCTTAAGAGAACCGCGCGTCGAAGTTCCTCGCGTTGCCTCCCATTCCTCTTTGCTTGACTTGTGATGTCTCTCCTTCTGCTACAGTGTTGTTTCATTCAATATATATACTCGAAAATAATACAGGAGCCCAAGCGCTGTCGTCAAAGGTGTCGCTCGCCTCGCTTTGACCTGGCAAAAGACGAATCAACAAGGAGTCAACTCAGGGAACCCCAGACGGGTCCTTCCACTTTTCCGAGATGACGATAAACGGGACGGATACTTACTCTCCGCTGTAGACCGCGCTGACCTAAGTCGATTTAAGCCGATATCAGTCAGCAAATGGAATGTGGTGAAGATGATGAAGAGAGAGGTGGAGGGGAAAACTCGAGAACGTCTTCGATGCAGAGGTCGAGGGCTCGTCGAAGTATAGGGAAGGGAGAGGAGATGAATCTGACTCACTTGGGGGACGACCTGTTCTGAGGCTTCCCAAACCTTTGGCGCTGCGTTCCTATTCCAGATGACTGAGGGCAGGAAAGGAGGAGATGAAAGGTCAGCTCGTCTTCTTTTCTTTCTTTGTCTGCTCTGCTGCACTCACCGTCGGGTCCACGAGCGAGTCTAGTTAGATACCAGCTTCCTCCCATGATAGCACCCCCTGTAATGGCCCATATCCTGCAAATCCAGCAAGGAAAGGAGGAGACGTCAACGCTTGAACCCTACCGCTCGCTCGGAAGAGGAACTCACGGAAGCGCCTCGACAGCAAACATCTTGCTGGGCTTAGTTGTTCCTTTGGCGGGAGTGGAGAGTCGAACGAGAGAAGAGCGCATAGAGAGGAGTTTGGTGGGGAGCATGATGTGGTTAGTTGAAGAAAGACGACGAGGGCCAAGCTGTTTCAAAAGCAGAATGACCTTGAATATCCAAAGAAACATGGTCACTTATGAGCGCAGTATCTCTGCATTTTCCCCGAAAGGGAACTCTCGGTTTGATGAACAAACCGAGCCCCAGAGAAAGGAAATGAGAGTGAAGACGTGAGGAGAGAGACGCGTCGACCTCGTCTTTGGACGTTGCTACGAAAGAGAGTTCAAAGCCACTTTTTCTGCTCAAAACGCTCGACTGGAGTCTTCAAACAAGACTTTCCCATCGGACCCGATAACCACACCTGGGAATACGGGAAAAGCGCAGAAAAAACAATGACGGACAAGAGCGAAATCGTCGACCCAGCATCGAGTGCCCTCCAACCACCTGCTCCCTCCATCCTTCCTCTTTCGTCCATCTGGAGCGAATGTCCAACGTCATCATCCCAAAGGTGTACCGGACGGTAATCGACCACGTCGTCGCTTCTGTTCGACTGGACTTCGACGAGTTCGCAGTGGAGGAGGAGGTTTTGGCTCTCCTTCAACAGGTGAGCTCGAGCTTCCTTCCCTCCCTCCTTTCTCTGCTTCCCCCGTCTTATGTTCTACCCATCCACCTCGCTCCTCTCCAGCAAACGAAGCTCATTTCTCGCTCTCCCCCTCTTGTCGACTCAGAAATGGGAAACCAAACTCGTTGCATCCCGAGTAGCCGACTTCGACCAAATCGAGGAACCAGCTCCCTACTGTTCGAATCAGCTTCCCATCCCTCCTCCCGCTCCCCTCTACCATGCTCAAAACCAGGAGGATCGCAAGTCTTCCGTCTTGTCTACGAGTCTCTCCCAAGTCGAAGGATCAGGGCAGCAGCAGGCGAACTCGAAGAAGGAGGACGTAGATGGTTGGGGAGCAGGCGAGGGAGGAGGATGGAACGGTGGGTTGAAGGGAGGAGGAGAGGTCGTGTTCGAAGGGCTTGCTTTGAGGCTGAGGGGAGGTGCTGAAACTGCTAAGGAAGGAGAGGATGGCAAGGTGAGCTTCCTTTCGTTCACACTGCTCAACCTCGCCTGAGTCAAACCGACCTCTTCCTCCCTCCTCCCTCCTCCTCCTCCTTCCCTCCTTCTATCGGCTTCCATTCCTCTTCGAATCCCTTGACACCTCAGCTCTCAATTACGCCAGCTATCATTCACCCTGGAACCTCCTCTCCCGATCTTCCCGACGAAAACGAGCTCAATTCGTCGCTGGACGAGGAAGAGTCGAGTGACGAGGAGGAGGAAGGGAGGAGGAATATGCTTCTCTGCTGCTTCGAGAAGGTCAGACTCTCTCACTTCACTCTCATCTCACGCTCCTTATATCCCATTCTGTCCTTTCCGAAACCTTTCCTCTGGGGGTGCTAGAGGGGACGCGTCGCGATCCGCTCGTTCAGCTGACTCCTGACGATTCTCTTTCTCCTTCCTTCTTCCACTCGCTCACCAGGTCTCTCATCAAAAGCGAAAATGGAAAGCAAGTCTTCGAGCAGGAATTGCTCATATCGACGGGAAAGATTGGGTCTTCGACAAGTGCCAGCTTGAGGTCGTCCTCGTCTGACTCTCGTTTCGTCTTCTCCGCTACTCTATACCTTTTCATCGCTCCAGGTTTCGACCCAAATATATTCTACAGTAGCTTGCAACCTCTCACATCCCCCCACACTTCTTTTTGTATCGCGCGACGTCCCTTCCTCTTCTCTTTCTTTGCGACCGCCCGAGATCCCTTCTCTGCCTCGCTCAACTTGTTTCCTAACCGACTTTCCCAGCTTACTCTTCCATACCCGCACGCACACGATCTTCATGCCTTTCTCTCTCTCTCATGAAGGTCGACGCGTCCGTCCGTTCGTTCTTACCACGCGCGCGACGCTGTTCTTCAGTCCAGCGCAATCTGTGAAGATTTGCGTATCTCTTTCTTTCTTTTCTATAGTAGAATAGGTTGTTTAGATCGCTTCTCTCGTTTACTCTCGCTCTCTCTCTCTCTCTGCACACAGCCTTATATTCCCTTAAACCTTTTCGCTTCTTTCTCCTCCTTTCTTACTCTCGTCTACATCTTGACCACCAAGCTAGCGTCTCACGAGTCCTTGTTCGTTCATCTTCTACTCTCCTTCTCTTCATCAGTCGTGTACTTATACTCTCTCTATATACTTCTACAGCTTTCTCTCTCCAGGTTAGCTTGATACATTGTCTACATCTTGACCACCAAGCTAGCGTCTTGCGAGTCCTTCTTTCTCTCTCCAGATCGAATACGACGCTAGACCTTACATCTTTAAACAATCGCCTGCTTTTCTCAACTTTGTCAAGACGGATCAATTATGAGGTATGGTAGGAGGGGTCTTTCTAGCGGCTTTCCACCCCTCTAAACACGAGGGCGCGGTCAAAGAAGGAGAGGGGGCGAAGTGGCCGGACCCGTGCTTCGTCTTTTCTCCTCTGACCATCACCACCCACCTACTCCCTCTCTCTCTCAGAGCACCCACCACTTCCCTACTCCTCCAAGATGAACTCAGGACCTCCCTTCACCGCCGATTTCTTCTCCAATCCTCCTCTTCCATCTCTTTCACCTTTGAACGTGCTCGGCGGACCCTCGGAGGAGATGCTCAACTCGTTCTCCTTCTTCCCCAACTCTTCCTCCTTCACCACCGACCCCAACGGACTCCTCGCTCCCAAGAAGCCTTCGTGGGAGGACCAGAAGTGGATCGATCATCAGAATTGGGCTTTTTGCGAGTCTCTTTCTCTTCGCTTGACGATGCTCGGCTCCACGGCGGCTCCGACCTCAACGGCCTGCTTTCCCCACGCAAGCTGACCTGAGTCTTATCTCTGTCTTCTGATCTCCAGCCTTCGCTCCCACTGCCTATCCCTTCAACTTCTCCTACGACTTCAATCCTCTTCCTTCGTCCACTCTCTCTTCCCGATCCAACTCATTCGACGCGTTCCTCCCTCTCGGTTCCGTGTCGCCTCTTCGCCCAACTCCCATCGCGTTCACCGACGATTCAGTCTGCAACACTCCCAAACCAGCTCATCAACAATCCTCTCCCTCAACGGTCGCAACCACATCCAGTCGAGGCAGGAAACGCATCGCTCCCGCTTCGTTCGCGGAGGACGACTCCGGATCTGGCGACGGCGACGCGTCTTCTTCTAGGAAGTCAACGAGGAACAAGGGGAAGAAGAAGGAGGTCGAGGCGGACGACGATGATGGATCGGATTTTGAGGACGGAGGTGGGAGTCGAGCTGGAGGGCGAGGGAAAAAGACGAAGAGTGAAGTCGAGAAAAAGGAGAGGAGAAAAGCTACGAATCGAGCTTGTGAGTTTTCGTCTTTCTCTTTTTCCTTCCCTGTGGCCTGCGAGAGTCTGAAATAAATCATCCTCTTCTCCTGTGCTCGTTACAGCCGCCAAAGCCTTCCGAGCTCGACGAAAAAACCTTCTCAGCGACGTCCAGGCTCAGATTTCGGAACGAGGTGAGATTTTCTTTCTTCTTCTCTTCCCCTTCCTCAAGAACTCTCGCTGACCTCTTCTTTCGGTTGGTACCTACAGACGCTGAAATTCGAGAACTTCACTCCCTCATCGCTCAACTCAAGGACGAGAAGCAGGAGATCCTCGCTCAACGAGGTTGATCGAGTCGTCGCGTCGTGATGTCCGGTTCGGTTCGACCCTCTTCTTCTTCTCATACCTCATACTATCCTCTGTGGGAATATGCACATCATTTTACTTCTAGTATCTTATTTCTTCTTACACGATTCTTACGATTTTCCTTTCACTCTCTACGATTCTGTGCTCCCTCTCCGATCGTAATCAGTTCGTCTTCTCTTTAGGCCGTCCGTCTTCTGCTGGTCCCTTTCTTTTCTAGCTCCTCGTCCCAGGCTGATCTATGTCGAGTTCTCGGCAAATTGAGCATCTGGAGAAGAAAAAAAATGAAAGAGGAGGAAGGGACCGGCTCCTTTCCGCAGACTTTTTTTTGGTGAGCTTCGTCGTTCCTTCCTTCCCTCCCTTCTCCTTCCTCCGCCCCTCACCCCGTCGGATTGGTCCCTTCCCCCTTCTCTCCTTCTCTCTCCCCCCCACGATGCTTCGACTCCCCTCTACTTCTTCCCTTGTCCTTTCTCGTTCGGCTTGCTCGTCGTCTCGGCCTTCAACTTCCTCCCTCCTCCTCCCTTTCTCCTCTCCCTCCTCCTCGTCCTCCTCCTCCCGTCGACCCGTCTCCTCCCGACCCTCTCCTCGAGCCGCTCGTGGTCCTCTTCCTCGTAAAGACAGCTACGGCTTGACAGCGGCTGCGTCTCCTCCTCCTCCTTCGTCTCTTCGGCAGAAGTTGTGGAAGCACCAGCAGGAAATCACCTTCTCCCATGGGTTCGTCAAGAAGGAGTTCACTCCCAGTCCAGCTCGCCAACCTCCCAAACTCGCTCCTTACGGTCCAGGATCAGGAAACGCAACAGATCCCAAAGTCTACAACGCCATCGAAGCAGCTCAACGACAACAGAACAAACTCCTCCACTCTCCCACCTCCCGTCCTTCGATTTCAGCACCACACTCTCATCCCTCCTCCAACGCTCGCTACGAGACAGCACGAATCGACGACTTTGGATTCAAGCCCGTAACCTGTAAGTATCGTCTCTCTATGTTGTCTCCGCTGGCCTCTCCTTCGTTGTTCCCTCCCTCCAAAAATAAGAAAACGAGCTCACCAAATCCGTCTCCTTCCCTCTCCTCCTCAACCCTCTCCTTTAGCCTTCACCTCGGGAGGAATCAGCCCCGACGCTCCTCCTCACCGAAAGCCTATCGATCCAGGATCGTTCCGTCACACTTCCATGCTCGCCCGAAGGGACGGACCCGTCGTGAAAGGCTCAGTCGAAGGAGAAGAGCTCCCTCCGCCTCAGTTCCTCGACGGCAGGCAGATCACCAAAAGCTACGGTTCAACAGGACCCACAACCTCCACCTACGGTCTCGCCAGTCGGTCCTCAGATTCTCATACTCGTTTCCAAAGGAGACCTGCAGCCGAAGAGGATGAGGACAGGGTCTGGGGAGGAGCTGAAGACGACGCCGAATCAGCAGCCTGGAACGAGACTTCCTTTCGAAACGCCGAGATCTCAATCGCTATGGACAACTTCAGCAGTGCCGACCTCGACCCCGAAACTCGTGCTTCTCTCGAGAAGACCGACAAGGAAAACTTCTTCCCTTCCCCTCAACCCTACTCCTCCGGCTTCAACTTCGCTCCCATCCCAGGCGACGTGATCCCTTCCTCGGTCGTTCCAGCCAACAGGATCGTCCCCAACTTCGATCCTCACTCCTGGGCCAAGCTTCCCGATCCACAACAAGTTCGACCCGCCGCTCCTCTCGTCAGTCCGAGGCCCGTCGAGCTGCCGAAGATCGTCCTCTCCGAGTGGAAGGGAGACGAGGAAGCGAAGATCAAGGGTTCGAGGGAGGGAGGAGGAGCTTGGAAGGGAGACGAGGAGGGTCCCTTCCTGGCGAAAAAGAGGAAGGGAGATCCTATGCCAGTGCCGTCGAGACCGACACGAGCTTCGCAGATCCCTCATCCCAGCATCACCCTCGGACACGCGTCTTCCTCCAACCTCGTCGCGTCGACCTCCTCCTCCTCCTCTTCCAACGTCCCAACTCCTTCCTTCGACCCCGACGACCCTCACAACACCTACGCCGAGGTCTCCGACGCTCCCTCCTCCTCATCCGCATCTCCCTACGTCTCCACCGATCCCCTCCTCCAACCCTGGTCCTACACAACTCCCCTCCCTCCCTCCCTCGTTCCTCCTCCTCCACCTCCAGCTCCTCCCATCCTCTTCAAAGGAGCTCCTCGAGGCCCGGACGTCAACCTCCCAGCCTGGTCCCTTCGAAAAGCAGCCCACCTCAAGAAGGCGTACGAGCTCAACGGCGACGGAACGACCCACTGGAAACCGACGTACAAGGTCTCGAGGGAGAAGATGAACGAGATGAGAGCTCTCGCGAAGGAGGATCGGGAAAAGTGGAACATGAAGACGCTCAGTGAAGCGTTCAACCTGGATCCCGAGGCTGTGAGGAGGATTCTGAAGTCCAAGTGGCAGGAGAAGGACGAGTGGGAGTGGGATATTCACGGCGGAGGGGAGATGGAGGAGGGAGGAACGAAGATTGGGACCAGCTCGTTGGACGAGGATGCGTTGACGATGGCGATGAGGGAGGACGATGGGGCGTTTGATATGGAGTTGAAGACGCGTGAGAGGGGATCTCGGAAGGAGTTGGCGAGTGGAGGAGGGAGGAGGAGGAGGAAGCGGTTGAACGAAGAGGATCCATTCGGGGATATCGACGAGGTGGACGAGGAGGAGTGGCACATGTCGGGTGGGAAGGAGTTCGAGGCCACGGCGGAGGCGAAGGAGATCGAGGCGGAGAAGCGATTGGCTTTGGAGGGAGCGGCAGAAGGAGAATCATCGAGTTCGTCGACGTCGCCGGCAAAGGTCGTGAAGAGGAAACCGTTGTTGACGAAGATGAGCAACACTCCGTTCGGAAAATCGAGCACACGACCATCACCCTCAACCCCAGTCGAACCCACTCTCATCTCCTCCGACCCTCCTCGTCGTCGTCACGACGCTCGACTGAACGACCCTACTCCTTGGATCATTAGCCCTTCCTCCTCCTCCTCCTCCTCCTCCTCTACCGCCACTCCTTCCCAATCCACCACCACTCTAACCCTCCTCCAATCCGTCCTCTCCTCCAACAACCTCTCCTCCTCCGAAGCCCGCAAAAAGTTCGAATCCCAAGCCGCCGCCGCCCGAGCAACCATCGAACGAACACGTCGAATCCTCTCTGAACGTAGAGCCTCCAAATCCGAAAAGCTAAAAGTCTTCGAACCCCAACCCCTTCCAACCGCTCAACCCTCTTCGGCTTTCACGGACGAACCGACGACGACGTTCTCATCCTCGTTTAGTAGGAAGAGTGGAAGCAGCGATCTTCCTCCTCCTCCTCACAAGTACATCGGTGCTCACGCGGATTCCGTCACCGTCGCGGAACCCTGGCTCAGCAACAAGTCCTCCAGCAGGACTTCGCCCTCGCCCTCCTCGTCGTCGTCGTCCGTACCGTCGTGGAGCAGTCCGAGTGGGAGTGGTGGGAGGGGGAATTACGGGTTGGGAGGAGGAGCAGGGGTTGGAGGACGTGTCGAGAGGCCTAAACCGAGGTGGGAGAAGAGGGAGGAGGTGAGAAGTGCTTGGGGAGTCTCGACGCCGAAGAGGAGTAGTAGCTCCAGTGAGGAGGTGAAGGGAGGGGAGAAAGAGGGGAAGGGGAAGGATGTGGACTCGTTGTTTGGGTAGACTTTTTTCTAAAGGTCTGGATGATTTGAAGACCACTCAAAAGACGCGTCGCGGCGACGGATTGAGAGAGAGAGGGAGTTGGGAGTGGAGGATTGAGCTCATGAGGAGAGCGGAGGATAAAAATCCAACGCGCTGACTTATATCGGAAAAGAAAAACTTCTTTGCTTGTCCCCTGGCTCTAGAAGAGGAAGGAAACGAGGGCGGCTGCCTGCGACTTTCGAAGTCGAGTCGGCAGGCGGTCTCGTTCGCTTCCCTCCAACTCCCTCCCGCTCCTCTCTGCTTCTCTTTCCAGCTCGTGCTTCATACGCCCTCATAATCGAATATACTCACTCTCAAAACTCGAATAGCCCTCAGCCAAGCGCAGGATCGCATCAAGGCCCAAGACAAGGCACGGGACGAGGCCGAACGCGTCTGGGAGAGGGACGAGACTTCGAAGAGACCTCATCCAACGACGACGCGGCCAGGAGGAGGAGGAGGAGGAGGAGGAAGAGGGTTGAAGGAAAGGCTGGGAGGGTTGGTGGGGAAAAAGGGATGGGGGAAGGTGAGGAGAGAAGGGAGGAAGAGCGTTCAGTTCTTAAGTCCACTATCGGTTTTCTTTCCTTCGAGGGACGAGAGAACGGGGTTGAAGAGCTGGAACTTGACGTATCTGGCTATCGCTCAGGGGATGATTCTACTCATGATGGGGAGTTATCCTTTCTACTTTCAGTGAGTGTTTCGGACTCATCTTCTCGAAGGATTTCGGCTCGAACGAAGGAAAAGGGACAGCTTTGTTGTTCGTTTCTCTCGATTCATCGCTGATGCTTTAGACTATGCTCTCCCCCTACTCGCAGATTCCTTCAACTTCAATTCGCCTGGGGATTCGAGAAGATAGGTCCTCTGCTCACTCTGAGTGGTGGGATCCGAGCTGTTCATCTCCTTTTCGTTCTTCCCGGTGAGTTCTCTCCGCTCCTCCCTCTTTTCGTTCTTTTCCTTCCTCTTCTTCTTTACAAGCCGCTAATACCCCCCTTCCTCCGTCCACGCCAGCCATCATCCGAATCTACAAGCCCAAACCAGCCCACAAGATCGACGACGACGTCCCGTCCTCGGACCTCGCAGCTTCCAAGTTCGATCTCAAGATCATCAAGGTCTCGTTGCTCATCGATATAACATCTTATCTGGGAGTCTTGATCTCTCAGACGCCGACTCAGTTCGTCGTAGCGTCGACGCTAGCTACATTGGGCGGTGGAGCGGGTCCAGCTGTAAGTTCCAGAACTCGAGATCCTTTTCGCTCGATCGAGAGAGCTCGCTGAATTTCTCCGCTCTTTGGGGTTACTCTTCTCTCTCTTTCCAGATCAGCTCTATCGGACTCGAACTCGCAGGATCTGCGAATGCTGGAAAGTTCTTCTCGGGTGAGTCGCCTCTCTCCCTCTTTTGTCTTTTCTTCGCTGCTCGCCCTTTGTCCTACACCCTGATCACCCATCCTCCTTCATCTTTTCTTCCAAAACAGCCATGGCCGTCCTTCAATCTGTCGGAGCAGTCTTCGGTCGTGAGTTTCACTCTCCTTCTCTCTTCTCTTCTTAGAACGCGCCTCCTTCTCCCTCGTCTCATTCCCAACACTGACCTTCTCCTCCCCTCGCACATCTCCATCACCTATCCCTCTCTCTCGCAAAAGTCCTCATCTACGGAACCATCTACACCCTCACTACCTCCTTCTTCCCCAAATCAATCTTCATCCTCAGCCTCGCCATCATCTCTTTCTCCCTCTTCTCCTTCTCTCGGATCCGACTCGCCCGACCGTCGCTCACACTCGAGGAGCAATCTTTCTTACTCGCGGAATCGGAGGATGGTCGGTTGGGGGCTGGAGGATCGCAGGAGGGGAGGAGTAGACCGTCGTCGCCTTGATGCGGTCTTGTAGGTCGTTCGTAGGTTTCAATACGTCGATACAGCTGCCTCTATGGTCTCTCGTTTGATTCCAAAAACAGCTTTTCTGTTGCCGTTCAGCTCACTAGGTCGAGAAATGGAGCACCGATAGGCGATGAGCTGGTGAGAAGGAGAGTTGCGACGCGACCTCGCCCTCTCTTTCTTTGCCTTCCTGTCCCTTCGAATCTCGAGATGTGCTTCGCTCACGTTCTCGCTCTCTTTTCGAGCTCTGCGTCTTCAGCTCTTTCTCTGCTCATGGACGATCTCTCCTCGTCGTCAAGGAAGAGTGTTCATTCGATCAGGGGCGAAAGAAGAGAGGGAATGAAAGGAGGAACGAGCTCACCCATCTGACCTTCAACTCTCACTCTCTCCCTCCTTCTTCCTCCTAAACCTATCTTCACATTTCACAGATGGTAGCAGTGCCCGCCATGATTCCGGCTCTTGTCTTGGATGTCTCGGGGAAGCTCATCGTGAGTCTCTCGAACGGAGGGAGAGGGAGGAGAGAAAGAGAGGAGGGAGCCAGCTCGATCAACACAAAGCTGAAGGTGCTTTCTTTTCCTTTCTGCCCGTATCGGGACAACTTCAGACCCCCGGTATGGATCTCCGAGAGGTCCTGAAGGTCACAAAGATCCCTTTGCCCAACTTATTGGAGAGAGAAACGCTCGTGGAGGTCAAGGTGCGTTCTGCAGGGAGGAGGAGGGAGTTGGGAGGAGAAAGAGCTGAGCTTGAGCTCACCGGTTTGTTCGTCGTTCCTTTCTCTTCTTCCCCTTCACCCTTTCCTTCCTGCGATTTCTTCGTGTTGGGTTTCCTAGGCCGTCGCAGTCGACTCTACAGACCGTGAGTCACTTGCTACTATAGCTGGGGTTGGTGGGGAGCCCTTGCAGAGAACGACTTCACTCATCACTCCTTTCCTTTCGTCCCAGTGGCCTGTCTACAACTCCAGAAGAAGGGAACTACGCCCGGCTTTGATATCTCTGGGTGAGCTTGCTCGATATCTACTGGTCGAATGACGATAGCTGACTTCTTCTGTGGGGACAGAGTCGTCGTTCGTTCGAGCAGCGGAGCCTGGAGGAAAGGCGATCGCGTCTTCGGCATGGTGAGCTTCTTCTTCTTGGCTTATCTCTTGATCGTGAAGCTGAAATGCTTCTCTCGTTTAAACAGGTCATTGGAGGTCTCGGTTCCACGTTGATGCACGGTTCGTTCCTTGGAGGAGCGTAATCCGAGTCGAACGCGTCGTCAAGCTCATCCACTCTCCTTTCTTTCATTTTTAGGCTACGATCGAAAGAGACATCAGAACAACGGTTCTTTCGCCAACTACGCTCGAGCGCATACAGACTTTCTTGTCAGACTACCCGATGAGGTCCCTTTTGAAGCTTCTCCTAGCGTGTTCTCTGCTCTCGTCGCTTTCCAGGCTCGTTCCTCCTTTCCTCGCATCTCCTCGATCTCCGCAACCAAACTTACGCCATTTATTCGCAGGCTTTTGGGTTTTCCTCTTGGCCTCCTACTAAAGTCATGAAGGGGTGGATTCTGATCACTGGAGGCTCATCGATCGTCGGTCAGTTCGCGCTCGCGGTTTCTTTTCTTCCCTTTCAATCAGGAACGTAGCTGAACTCAGCTCGACGATTTCACTGCTCAACAGGCATGTCTGCGATACAGATCGCTCATCTCGTCGGCTACAACGTCGTCACCACCTGCAGCGGAGAGCACCTCGACGAATGCAAGGCGATCGGAGCAGACGTTGCTTTGGACGTTCGTCCCTTTCCATTCTTCTTGGAGTCCCTGTAACTGAGATATTCTTCTTCACGCAGTACAAGACTCCTCAGGTCGATCAAATTATCAAAGCCAAGACGGGAGGGTCGCTGAATTTCGCGATCGATGCTGTTTCAAGGGCGAGTGTCGACTTTCCACGACGCGACGGCTTTTCCCCTGACGTTTGTTTCTTCGGTCTTCGTTCTAGGGCAACTCGACTACCACCGCCTACAAAGCTATGGGAAATGCAGGTGGAACCATCTCGACCGTCTTGCCTCGAGAAGAACGAATCGCTCAAGTCGATGATGAGCTGAAGAGTCCAAAAATCCTTATCGAGATTAAGTGAGTTTGTATTTCCCTTCCTTCCGCCCCCCTCGAACCTTCGCTGACAAACCATTCCTCTCCCTCAGACTTCCAACTACCCTCTTCGGCTACGATGCGGTTTGGCATGGCGTCGATTACTACGTTCGTTCTCGTTCATCCCTTTTGGGACGCGTCTCGCTGTCTGTCGAGCTCACTCGTTCCTTTCCCCGCCCTACAGACCGATACCGGAGAGCATCACCGCGCTCAACGTTTTTTATCTTCCCTTGGGGACTGGTTGTGGCAGGGGAAGTGGAAGTCTCTTCCCATGACGGTCGACGAGGACGAGGGAATCGAAGCGTTGATTGAAGCCATGGAACGAGTCAGGGTGATTCGCCCTCTTTCGCTTCACCTTCTCAGTTCAATTTTGAGAGCTGACACTCGTCTACGCTCGGTTTCTGCGCCAGACTCGAGGGACATCAGGGAAGACGCTTGTTGTGAGGATTGGAAAGCCAGAGAAGTAGAGCGTCTGAGAAGGACATCCCGAGTCGACTTGATCTCTTATGCCCTCTCTGATATATTTCTTCCTTGCGAGTCTGAGAGAGAAGGCGTCCCTCCATCGATTCAAGTCTCTTCCTGCTGAGAGTCTCGGAGCCAAGTCTGCAAGGATATCGGGTTGTTCGGAGATCGCCTTCGGCTTTGAAATCTCCTCCTCCTTCCCTCATCCCTCCTTCCTCTCGCCTTTGACCCTCAACGCCCACCATGTCGCCTGCTACCAACAAGACTCCCATCTCCTCCTCTTTCGCTCCTCCTCCCTCAGCCTATCTCTCCTCCGCCATCGCGGCCCCTCTCGCTGGACTCGTCTACGCCTCAGGATCGTGCGGGATCAAGGATGGGAAGTTCGTCGAGGGAACGGTCAAGGACAGAACGATCCAGGCCTTGAAAAACGTTGAAGCTTTGCTCAAAGAAGCTGGGCTGGGCTTGGAGGATGGTGAGCGTTCTCTCTCATGCATCGACGTGCTTTCGGAGGGAAGGGAGAGGAGCGGAAGGGGAGCGAAAGAAGGGAGGACGGAGGGAGGGACAGAAAACCCAGGAGGTCGAGCTCACCTCCGATCTCGGAAAGAGCACCGGCGAGACTTGCTCGGATCCCAGGATTTTGCTTGCAGAGTCTTTAGAGTTCTTGTCTCGATAGGTTTCGACGGCTGAGGGATATCAAGAGTTGGGAAGGAGGGTAGAGAGCTCGTCGTTCGGAAGCTGCCTGAATCGCCGCGGCCATCTCTCTCCTCTTTTCAGCCCAGGATGACTCGAACGGGGAGGGAAAGATAGCGCCTGGCAGTTCTTCTCGGTCAGGATCTAACCCCAGAACCAACAGATGCCCGGGGAGACGTGAAATCGCCATGTCTTCAGTTTCTTCGAGCTTCAAGCTGACCTTTTTCTCCTCCCCCCTCCCTCTCTCCTTTGTCAGTCGTTGCCTCGACCATCTACCTCTCAAAGTACACTGAGGATTTCGCCGACTTCAACGAGGCTTATATCTCCATGTTCACGAGTGATCCCAAGCCCTCCAGAACTTGCATCGGCGTGGCCAACCTCCCAGCTGGCACGGATGTTGAAATCACCTGTAAGTCTCGTTTCCTCCAACCCAGGCGGTCGAGGCATTACAGGAGCTCATATATTTTGAAACACCCAACGCAGGCACCGCTCTTCAGCGCACTGGATCTCCAGCGAAGGCCATCACTGTTCGTTCGCCGGCTTTCTTTCCCTGTGAACCGAAACCTCACCGCTGACCTCGCCGCCTTCCTCTGGTCTTCTATCCCCTAGAGCGCCCTCGCTCCCCCTCCTGCTCCTTTCCTCTCCTCTGCTATCTCCACTCCCAACCTCGTCTTCGTCTCTGGATCCTGCGGCGTGAAAGACGGCGAATTCATCAAAGGAACCGTTCAGGATCGAACCAAGCTTGCTCTCGCCAACGTCGGAGCTCTTTTGGGAGAGGTTGGCTTGGGATTGGAAGATGGTGAGTTTGCATATTGGTTATTTGCATCAGATTTACACGTCCTTCACCAGAGATCACGTCCGCAGACGACCAATCCAAGCTGATTCGACGCGTCTTCCTTCTCTCTCTCTTCTCCTTCAATCAGTCGTTGCCGTCACCATCTACCTCTCAAAGTATACCGAGGACTTTGGGAGCATGAACGAGGCTTACATCGAGTCTTTCGCTGGACCTACTAAGCCATCGAGGACTTGCATTGGAGTAAAAAGCCTTCCCGCCGGAACCGACGTCGAAATCACCTGGTGCGTTGTCTTGCTGGTCCCCTGGTACATGCTCGGATCGCTGACTCCTTCATATTCTTATTTTGCCCTTCGACAGCATCGCCGCTCAATGCTCGACTTCTCCTCCTGCCATCAAAGTTGTCTCCACCACCCCTCCTCCTCCTCCTTTCCTCTCCGCCGCCGTAACCTCTCCCTCTTCTTCCCTGGTGTTCGTCTCCGGAAACACTGGATCTCCCGTTGAGGGAACCGTCGCCGATCGAACCACTGAGGCCCTCAAGAGGATCGAAGCTCTGCTGAAGCTCGAGGGATTGGGGATGGAAGACGGTGAGTCTCGTCGCTCCTTTCTCTCGCCGTTCGATGTTGCCGTCTCCGGTTCGAGCGAGCTGACTTCTATCTTCTTTGCTCTCCTTCCTCCTAAACTTGACATACTTTTCAGTCGTCGCCTCAACCATCTACCTTTCCCACTACGTCGAGGATTTCACTGCGATGAACCCGGCGTACGTCGCCGCTTTCCCGGATCCCAAGCCTTCGAGGACCTGTATCGGAGTGAGTTTCATTCGATTGGATCTCCTCGAAACTTCACTGACCGTATTCCCTTTCAGATTACCTCTCTCCCCGGAGGAACTGACGTCGAGATCACTGTAGTCGCTGCGACGAAAGCCGTCTGAGTCCGCCCTTCCTTCCTTCGTTCGAACGGTCGCAGAACACGAACTGACTCGACCTGTCTTTTTGATCTTCAGAGCTCATCGCGGCGGTCCAAGCTCTGAGTCGACGGGATTCGCAGGAATTGCAGTGGAGTGGACGCGTCGAGTCGCAAAACGAGTTGATGGGAGATGGGTTCGACCAGGGTTGTGTTTTAGATGATTTTTTCGAAGTTTCAGTAGCTATGTTTCGGATAAGAAACGCTCCGTCTCAACTATCCTGCTCCTAGATTTTTCTCGAGTTACCGCAAGGGCGAAGTCACAATGGCGGTGTGGACCGAAAAAAAAAGGCGAGCTCACCCAAAGTCTTCCCTTCCTTCCTTCAACCAGCCATGACCTCCCTTCCTCGTCCCCCTCGTCCGAAGATCGAGATATCGCCTCTCACGGCTGACGATTTCGAAGATCTCGCTCGTGCCCAGCTAGCTGCCATGAAGGACGATAACGTATACAACAGGATTTTTCCCGTCGAAAAACGTCCATCTGCCGAAGTGCGCGTTCGTTCGTCCCTTCTTTGCGCTCTTTCCTCGCTCTTCCCGTCTCGCTGCTTCAGCTCTACTATGCTAACTCTCGACTCTCTCCCCATCCTTGTATCCACACCTTCGCCTTTTCGGCTGCTCTCCTTTCAAGAACACTCTGTACACACCCGAACCTCTCGACCTTTCCCTTTCTCCCCAGCAACATCCTTCGAGATCAAAGCTTCCCTACCGGGATCGTCCAAACTAATCGGCTTCTCATCCTGGGAGGTAGCACTGGACAAGACTGCTACCCTCGGTGGCTCTACTGCTGAGGAAGAGCTCGAGGCCAAGGCCAAGGAAGGGGAGGAGAAGAGCCCGACCCAAAGAGAGAAGGATGCGACGATGGATCTGGGCTTCTACGAGGCGTTCAAGGGAGAGTCGAAAAAAGCTAGGATAGAAATCATGCAGGGGAAGGTGCATTGGTATCTGGTGGGTGTTTTTTTGTTTCCTCCACTCTGGAGAGAGACGAGACTCAGAGAGGAGACGGGATCTTAGCTCTCGCCCGTGAAGTCGAGCTGATCTCTCTTCTTCTCCTTCACTTCTTACCTCCCTTCTTGTTCACAGGCCGTTCTCTTCGTGGATCCCGCTTACCAAGGTCTTGGCGTATCTTCAGCTTTGCTCAACTACGGCATTTCTCGAGCCGACGCCGCAGGTCTTCCAATGTTCCTCGAGAGCTCGAATCCAGTTCGTTCATCGCCCTCTTCAGTTGTCCCAAAAAATATCTAGCTTTCTGACATTCCTCTTCTCGATACCGTTTCCCCTCAGGGACGAGCCGTATACGCTTCCAAAGGATTCGAGGTCGTGCGGATGATGGAACTCGACGATGAGAACGAGGAGGGCGGGAAGCTGAGGTGGCCGGCGATGGTCAGACCTGCAAGGGTGGTAGAGAAGGATCCATGAGCCTACTCTCTTCCTTTCTATGACCCTCTGACTGCAAGCTCTCACGCCTTTGTCCTGCTTCTGAGCGTGACTGCTTCTGCTTCCGTCGACAAAACGAGCCGTCGCATCTCTTCCTCTCTTTCAAGCTCTCAGCGAGATGGCGACCGTACCGAGAAATGTCCAAGAGAAAGAAACAATCGATAGCTATCTACCTCCAAGTGCCCTGAGCGTCTCTACCCTTCGGGTTCGCAGAATCCATCCTTGAAATCGGAGCGTAAGATCCCCCTTCCTTGTTGATTGCTCCGGAGTTGCTCATCGGGATCTCGGTGTCCTCATCCGCTATGCCGAAGCTGAAACGGGTGAGTAGAGAAGGGAGGGAGCTGTCAGTGAAAGAGGATTGGGAGGAGGAGGAGAGGGAGGAAAGGTTTGCGACGCACGCTACGTTCAGTCGATGGTCGAATCCGTTCATCTCCTTCGATCGGGTTCCAGGTTTTCCGCGCAGATATTCTAGGAAAAAGAGGTTGGCGGTCCAAATCTCCATGGCGAAGTCTACGGGAAAGAAGAAGTAGAGGGTCAGGAAAGAGAAGATGCGTCGACGGAAGAGAAATCGCGGAAAAAGATGAGGGAGAACTCACCTCCAAACCAGAACACATCTCGAATGAACCTCAGGTAGTTCAGGAATGACCGAGGTCTGAAACCGAGACCGTTGTACTCTCTGGCGGGGAAGGCGCACCTGCAGGAAGGAAGAGAAGGAGGGAAAAAGTCAGGCTCGTCAAAATAATCTCTCCCTTCTCTCTTCCGACGACTCTCAGAACTATTGCGTAGTGGAATTTCACTCACGCCATCCACACTGAGAACAGAACCATCTCGACGGAGATGCAGAGCGCGTTCTGCGAAGACAAAAGTCCAGGAGCATAAAAGTCAGCGGTGATCGCTGTCCCTTCCTTTCTACAGTACAGCTCCAGATCCTTCGTCTCGGGATGCGTAGAAAACTCACCAAGCCATCGGAAACTGGGCAAGTAGAGGCGATGAGGTAGAAGGGTCAGGTCAGCTTCCAGGCGTCGCCGACAAAGAAACAGAAAAAAACGACACCCCAGAACTCACTGTTCGCTACGGTCCAGTAGTCGTTTGCTGTGATGTAGCCATGCTTAGCTAGCGCAGATATCACGAAGGATTGGCTGGAAGAAAGTGAGGGGCCGTCAGCGAAGAGAGAGGAGGAGGAGGAATAGATAGACACGACGCGACTGACTAGAAGGCTGCCAGTGGAGAAGGGAGAGAAAGCAGCGAAAGTCAGCGACGGCGCTCCTGGGTTCGAGGTATGTATAGAATGCTACTTTCTAGCAAAGACGATCATCTTGATCGAGAGGAATTTTTTGAGCGGTTGACGTCCCGTGAGTTCATGTTTCGTGAGGTCGTACCATACGACGAGGCCATCTGAAAGAAGTAAGAATCGAAGCAGAGGAGTCAGTGACTCGGAGAACGACTTGGAGGAGACGCCTTCGAGGTGCAACTCACAAAGAGCGATCGAGATCACGACCTGTGAAGCAGAAGAGCACAGAGGTGATCAGAAGAGGCTCGTGGAGTATGGAGGAGAGGGGAGAGATAAGACTGACGAAGTCGAAAGCTTCGATGTAAACCTGAAGAAGAGAGGTTATTATTAGAAGATAGAAGAGACTCATAGAGGAGAACGACATACCTCGGCGAAGTAGACTGAGTACTGATCCGGGCATAGCTTGTCGAAAGCCTCGCAGACGATACTGATGATGGAGAGGAGAGGTCGAAAGATCGCGTACTGAATTACGGACCACTTCAAAGCGTGAATGAAGTAGGGTTTGGAAGCACGGCTAGGAGAGGGGAAGGAAGAGAGGGAGGGGAGGGAGGGAGTCGGCGACGCGTCTCGACTCCTCCTCGCGACGAGACGAGAAGGCTGAATCACTCACAATCTGATCTTCCCAAAGGTCATCGGCAGTCCCTCCTTATCCTTCCTAGCGAGCGCGTTCTTGACGTCGCCGTTGGACGCCGTAGTCGAGACGAATTCGACGAGGAGCAACAGGAACGCTGCGAGAGTGATTCCTTCGCTGTTTGATCACCGCAACGGAGAACGAAAAGAGTGGTGTCAGATTTTTTTTGGTCTTCCCGTACATCAGCCGGAGGAGGAGTGAGCTGACTAGGCGACCTCGATCTGAAGAGATTGAAGAAGGTGAGAAAGGATCAGCCTGCAGCCATGAGCCACGAGCGGAGGAAAGTCGTCGTCCGAAAGGAAGAGGACCAACCAGCTCAAAGTAGATGTAGTAGCGGAAATCTGAGCAGTCATCAAAGCAGGTGTGGAAAACAAATCAGCGAGCGCGAGCGGGAAGGACGCGCGGGGGAGAGTGTTTGGAACTGAGGGGGATCGAAGCTGCAGGGGCGATTCGACGAACAACGATACGAGAAGAAGGCGAGCACTCCATAAACCCACGGCATCAGCAACACGCGACCGATTTGACGCTGTTGAGCTGGGACTGCAGGGAGGAGAGGTGAAGAGGGAGAAGAGCAGATCAGCGGGCTGTGGGGATGTTGAGCTCAAGCAAAGTCGGTTCCGTCCCTTCGCACCCTGAGAGCTGAGAGAGAAAGAAAGATCGTACTTTGATAGTTGAGAGCGTGGAGTGTGAGGGATGTGAAGGTGATGATGGTAGTCTGTGGGCGAAGCGATGAGGATAGGATGATCAGCCGTTTTCGAGGGAGGAGGGAGGGATGAAGGGAGGGATCGTTTGGGCGTTGGAGAGTCGAATTCGAAGCTCACAGTTACACCACATGCTCCCGAAACTGTCCATCCAATCTTGTGAGGACTCCAGCTGTTATCGGACTGTAGAATGAAGCAAGTCAGCTTGACGGACCTACTGGAAGAGAAGAAGAGCTGGAGGGAAGGGAAGGTGAAAGGGGCGAGCTCGCATGCAACAACGTCGAAGTCTGAGGAACTCACGAAGTCCCAGAAGTTTTCCTGAGCCACCGTCAGAGTATTCGTGGAGTTGCAGACGCGAGAGTCGAGGACCATGGAGTTGAAGAGGAGGCAAGGAAGGGAGGAAGGGAGGAAGTGGTTGCAGAGAAGAAGAAAGGGAGGTCGCAACAGCTTCCGTTTGGTTTTGTCTGCGCAATCGCGGAAGCCGATCTGGTTCTATAAACAGACGAGATCAAGATTTTTCATTGAGCGGCTCTGGAAGATTTTCATTCAATGCTGCCCAGAGGAGAAGGCAGGTTTTCTTTGCGATGAAACGTCCCTCGAACCTCTCCTCCTGAGATTCTCTCCTCTGCCTCCTCCCCTTCGTCGCTGATCTCTCTCCGCGCTTTCACGGGTGCAGTTCTAGGGTTCGTTATACTCGCGAAGTATAGTAGATACCTTGCAGGTGTATCCCGAAACAATTCTCTGGGGGTGGGGGGGGGGGGAGTTCGAAAGAAGAAGAAGCAAGGGAGTAAACAGGAGAGCAGGGGAAGCAGTCGCGACGCGACCCATTTTTCCCTTTCTTTAAGTTGGGACGAGAGGCGAGACTTAGACGAGGTCGTGAAAGGTCATAGATAGAATAACGTACGAGAGTCCTAGTATAAATATAGAGAACGGAGACGAACAGCCCAAACGAGAGAGAGAGTACGAGCTTGGAACGAAAGAAAGGGATAATGCCCTCGCCAGATTATTTCCAGATGAGGAAGGCCCGTAGATCTGAACTGAGAAGGAAGATTCAGAGCTGAATCAGCTTAAGAGAGAAGAACTAGAGAGAGGGGGTAAAGCAGACGAGATGGGAAGAGGTCCCGCGCGCGCATCGTGACGATGCCAGGAGAAAGGAAAGCTCACCTTCTGGAACGTACTACAGTACCGCAGCTACCTCTAACTCCCTCATTCAGAACCCAGTCAGCGTTGGGAAACCAAGCTGCGATGCACCAACTTTCCCCTGCTTCTTCCTCGCCTCGATTCTAAGCTGCCTCTCCGCCTCTCTCTTCTCCTCAAGCTTCTCCTCTGCGAGCTGAGCTTCGGATTTGGTGCCCTAGATCCAACGAATATAAAAAGACGGAGATTCAGTATTGTGTATCGTGGATGGCTCCGTCGGGGAAAGAGAGAGGTCGTCGAAGGGAAGCGACGAAGGAGGAGAGTCGAGCTCACCAGACCCAGTTTCGCCAGCATAGAGTCCTTTGCGAAGGAGAGCTTGGTAGCGAAGGAAAGATTAGACTCGGGTGTGGTGGGGAGAGAGTAGGTTGTTGGGCCTGAGGGAGGACCTCGAGGGACGTAGGAGCAGACGAAGGGTGTAGTTTGGTTGGGATCGGAGGGAGGCAAAGAGGAAGCGGAAAGCGAGTTGTCCATGGCATTGAGGTCGGCCTTGAGAACATGCCGGAACCGAAGTCAGCTTTGCCAGTGATAGGGGAGATAGCGAAGGGAGCTCACAGTCATCGTTTGCAGGATCTTAAGAGTGAGGATGGGGCTGGCTTGATGCGGTCGAGAGAGAAGACGGCTCGAGCTCACCGAAGGGAAGCTCAGAGTCGAACGTCGAACGAAGGCTGTGAGTGGAGTTCGTCCCGAGCCCCAGTTCAACTGTCTTCCCTTGACTTAGGATTCCAGAAGGTGTAAGGCGTAGCGGTCATGCTAGATCGTCAAACAAAGATGGAGGAACAGGAAGGAAGACCAAAGCAAAAGTCTAGTACTCTTTCTTCCAATTCCCTCCCTCTTCGAGCGTTTTGGCCAAAAGATCGAGGATCGTTTGAGCGTGTACTGGGATCGAGTGAGCCGAAAAGTTTTCTCCTACCAGAATCTCTGGAAGCGAGGAAAAACAAAGAGGGAGAGAAAGAAAAGATGATCAGCGTGCGAGACGCGTCTCATCTTTTCAGCCGCTTGGATTCGAAGCTCACCTCTCATCCCGTCAGCTCGCCAGTCAAAGACCGTATCGTTGTGGATCGAGTGGTAGTGTATGCCGAGGGGTCCAGAGATCTGAGAATGAAAGAAGAGGGAGAGAGAGAGAACACAGAGTCAGTCGAGCGAGGATGAAAACGCGACGATAGATCGAGTTCACGAAATTTACCATCTCGTAATCCCGTGCGAAGGAGTCGGAAGGGAAGACTGGAAAAGAAAGAGGTGGTTCAGCTTCGATGAGATGAGGAGCGAAAGTCGTCGTGGCTCAAAGTGACTCACCCTCAAACAGCACGCTTCCTCTCTGCATCCACACCATGTGTGTAAAACCAGCTCCGTGAAGCCCGAGCATGATATCGGTCTCGAGAGCGAGTGAGATCTGCTGCGCTGGAGAGAGCTGAAAAGAATGAAGAGAAGGGGAGTTTGACGTTGAGCAAATGAGCTTTGAGAAAGAAGCTCACCTCTTCCAGCAACGCGATAGTCAGATCGATCCCCTTCACCGCACTCAAGCCTTCTACTAGAGCTTTGTGATCGGCTGGTAGCATGTTCCTCTGATTGGTGATCTGCCTGGAGTGAGCGAAGACGAAAGGGAAAATGCTGTAAAGCTCAGCTTAATCACGTCGATGAAGGAAGCTACCGTTGAGACAGGCTTACCGATTGATATAGGTGACCCTCGGTAGACTTTCTCCGACCTTGGATAAGAACGAAGCTTCGTGTCAACCACTGTACTGAAGCCCCGTTGCTTCACGACGTGACTCAGTGACTCACCGAATCGACGACGCCTAGATTCTCCTTCACCAAATCCCTCAGAGGATCGAACCAATCGACCTTATGAGGTACATTCTCGTACATGCCTGGTACAGGTATAGGTAGAGAAAAAGAAACGACTCAGTCTCGTCTCTGAGGGGAAGATGGGAAAAAGAAAACTCACCTCCAAAGACTTTGTTCCATCTTCGAGCTTCGTCGTCGATAGAGGTCTCCTGAGCGGCCCATCGATCGAGTAGGACAATCTCATCGAACATGAAAAGGTTCTCGGATGCCTTCATCGCTGCGAGGAAAAGTGAAAACAAATCGCCGTCAGCTTCAACCAAGACGCTGAGTTTCTGAAACGAGCTCACCTTCCCAAGCTAGCGTGTCTCTCATGTACGTATGAGGAGCAAGTAGTTCAAGAACGTATCTGCGAAAATCCGAGACGTGAGGGAGGCAGAAGGTCAGCGAGGAAAGAAAAGAGAGGGAAGAAGAGGAAGGAAGCTCGCGTCCAACTCACTCGTTGAGGTTGGAATAGAAGCCTCTCCACCCATCTCCTTCGTTGATCATACGACGTGGAAACACCGAGTTTTTGCTGAAGGTACTGAAAACCATATACGAAGAAAGGACGCTGTGAAAAGCAGAAAAAAAAAAAAAAAAAAAGTCAGCTTTGAATCTGAGACGCGTCTTTTCCCAGTTCGGCTCTTCCCAGCTCCCAGCGGATTCAAATCCCACAGAAGAGCTCCACATTACTTACAGCTCTATCAGCCAATGGTACGGAGACACCGTCCCGTTCCAACCAGACTTCGAGAAGAAGAGCGTTCCTCCTTTCAGCAGCTCGGATACAGCGACTCTTGTCTCCCTGGATCCGGCAAAGAAGAGCTTCTCGGCCTCTTGAGGGGAGAGAACGACGAAAGGATCCGCGTGAGTGATGTAGGTAGCGTTTGGGAAAGTAGTTGGATGATCCGAGATAGCATCTGGAGAAAGCGTTGTGGAAATGAGCGAGTTGTGAGAAACGAGCGAGTTGTGCAGTCCCAGCCGACATCTTCTTCACCTCGAAAGAGAGGGCTGAGCTCACAGAAGGTCCCGTTGTGATTGTAGAGATTCTTGAAGAAGTCTTCAAGAGCAGAGTTTGGTCAACTCTGCGACGATCCTGAAGTAAGAAAAAAAAAAAAAAAAGCGGCGGCCGTCGCGAGCTCGCTTGAGCTCAAACAACAGATGAAACACTCACAAAAACCTTCCTTCCCTCCCACAAGAATAGTTTCCCTCTCCTCCCTGAGCTCCCCATCCTTATCCAAGAAGTCTCGAGCTCCACCCTCCAAGCTCAAGCCCGTAGAAGCGAGATATCCAGTCGGCGTCGGCTCCATCCACGGTCGGAGATCTCGATCTTTTCGAAGAAAAACCAACGCCCCTAAGGCCACAAAAGCGAGAGGTGTGAGGAGGATGGCGAAGAAGAGAACGAAGCGACGATTCCGAGGTGAAGGAACGGGGAGGTGGGGGGAGAGTCGTTGGTAGCTGGAGTTCAACATCGCAGACAGATCGTGGAAGTTGGTGGCGAGGGAGCAGAAGCAGAAGGGAGGGACAGGAAAAGCTGAGCCGACCGGCAGACTCGGTACTGGAAAACAGGGGGTAAATGTGTCACCGACGGCCTGAAGGTGGGTGTGAACAGGTTGGGGGATTTGGCTTGGGAGCGTTCGGCAGGCGAAAGTTCACATTCTCGTCTGCTGCATTCCTGATCTCGATTGCTGAGGATGCGGAAAGAGACGGATGAGAGTATCTTTTCTTCCCTTTGCGTGAGACGAACGAAACCTGGGCGACTCGGTGCGTGCGCGACGCGTCCCGTCGCGTCGTTCCCCCTCCTTTCACTTCACCTCCTCCCTGTTCCTCCTCTTCGCGGCAGACAAGAGGTACTACTGTAGTCTAAATCAAGCGGGACGAAACTAAGTGGGCTGCTATCCAGGAGAGCCAACGAGAAGAGGAAGGGGAGAACCGAGAAAGAGAGACGCGACGCGATGGGTGTTGAATATAGTATCGTTGGATCATTGTCGAGGCTTCGTAGATCTTTCTAGTGTTTTCTCTAGGTTTCCATAGCTTGCTTAGTCAAGCGCGTTGCGTCAGCAACGTCATAGTTTAGCCCTGTTTCTAGAACATTCTCTGAATTCCTTACAGTATATAAGCTAGGTAGCTAGGTAGGAGTTCTCTTATAACAACCACTTTCACCTCGAGTCGTTCCGCCTCTGAGCTTGTAGCACCAAGTCCCATCTCGAATCTCAACAATGGGAGGGTTTGGTTGATCGATATCCCCTCCACTCCCTTTAGAGTCGACTCTGCTTTCTCTCGCAGACTGGGATGGAGAAAGGGTTGAGAGATTACATTATCGGTATTTCGGGGTCGCGAACGTCCTTTTTTCGACAAAATGAAAGGACAGAAGCTGAAGATGAAAGCAGGCGGGTGGAATCGCTGTCCTGGAAGCTCCCAACGGCCACGCTGCCTCGCCACCCTCTTCCTCCCTTCTTCTCCCCGTGCCTCCCTGGCGTATCCCCTTCACCGTAGATAGACAACCCTTATCGTCTCGCAAGACTTCATCTCGGACCAGATCTTCCTCTCGTCGAACGGAGGACTTCGCCACCTCCTCTCTCGCGGCTCGCTGGCTTTCCACAAAGGTGAGCTCTCCTTCCCTTTCTTTCGATCGGAGCATCGTTCTATGGAGAGTGGCGTAGTCTTGGAGAGCTAGGGTATAATAGGGACCAACTTTCACCAGACCAGAGCTCAAAACATTCGGAAAAATGAGCTCGATCGTTTCCTTCCTTTCCTTCCGAGCTGACCATCCTTCCTCCTCCCTTCCCGCACTATAGTCCATCGGGCGTGCTTCAGCCAAGACCTCACTACCATCAAACCTAGGCTCAGACCTCCCACGACCCCATTCCGTCGCTTTTTTCCATCTCCACCGCTTCCATCTCTACCAAATTCTCGTTCCAAGTCCTCAACACCTCGACGCTCGCTCCCTCTCGTTCTCTTCCTTCCTTCGATCAACCCTCTCGCTGCAACCCCCTCGCAGTCCACGTCCGCCTCAGTCCCCATCTCCTACTATATCCCAGATCATGCCTCTCCACCGCATCCATCGGATTCAAATGTTCTCTTCAAACGACCTTCAACCATGCCAAACTCTTCGCTCCTCCCGCCTCCAACTCCCTCTGTTCCAACCCCTCCCAACCTCGATAGATCCCAACCTCGATACTCCTCCCCAAGACACGATTAGACACCTTCCCTTCTCCTCCCGAACCCTCAAAGACACCGCTCATCTCGTTCTCCGGACGGTCCCCCCTCTAAACAGCTCTCTTCAATGGACTCTTTGTGATCTCGGACGGCGGGCTCTTCTTTCGGGATCAGCTGCTGCTCGAAGGATCGAAGTTCTGGCGTAGAGACGACGGAGGGGCATGCCACTGGACGTTCTAACCCTAAAGTGAGCAACAAACGGCATCTCTCTCGCCCAGGGGAAGAAGTCATTTGCGACGCTGACCTTTCCATCTCCGCGTCGTCTTTCCAGTGTCGACACAACTCCCCATCACCCTCGAACGAACGATGCGTCGGATCTCCCATTTCCCTCCTCCAAACTCTCGCATCATCTATCCCTTCCTTCGATCTCGGCGACGAAAACCCTCCCTCATCACAGGATTCACCACGGATCTCTCCCTCCTCCTCGTCGTCGCTGCTCTCTGTCCTTCGCGACCAGAGTTCAGAACCAGATCGGGAACCACCAGATCACGAGAGTCAGCTCGAGCACCACCCACCAGATCCACCATCTCCCACTCGTTCGTTCCAGCGGACACCCTCCCCTCCCCACCGGCGGCCAGACCTTCGTCTTCCCCTCTCGCCGCAAGGGTCGCCTTCCCTTCGTCCTTCCGTTCCTTCCTCACGACGCGTTATCCTTCGGGACGACCTCACGAAGGAGCGGATCTCGACGTCGGGAAGCTCGATTGCTCCTTGGAACCGTGTTCGCTTTGCTCGCAAGAGAGAAGCGTTGACGGAGAGGAGTAGACGGGCGGGTTTCTTTCGTCGCTCTTTGGGAGAAGAGGAAGGAGTCTTCTCAACAATCGTCGAGGGAGGAACTTCGTCTATGGATGGTCGATCGCGAGAGAGAGAGGACTTCCTTCATTGGGAGTTTTCTCTTTCTTGTCGAGGAGGTGTGAGAAACTCGAACGGAGGAGGAGGAGGGCAGAGCTTGGAGGGCTGAGGGTCCGACGCTGGGTCGCTTGGGTTTGATGGGGTCGACGAAGAAGGCTCTGGGAGACCTTGGGACTGTACAGGTTGGACGCTGGCTTCACTGGGAGGTTGATCGGGTTGGAAGGGAGGGTTGAGGAGCGAGTCGATGGGTTTAGAGGAGGAGGGATGAGAGGGAAGGAGTTCCGGTGTAGAGGAAGAGGAAGTGGAGTTGGGCGAGGAGGTTTGAGAAGGTTGTGTGGATTGGGCGAGCTGAGGAGGTGGAAGGAGGAGATGGACGACGAGGCGATGTCGAACGGTTGTTTCTCCACGTTGGCAGTTTGGGATCCGAGGGCACACAGAAGGGGAGGGGACGATTAGTTTCGTCTCTTTCTAGCAGTTCGAGGCGCAGGTCCTCGTTCCACTCTCGATGATAGACAGGTCCACCTGTTCTTTCTACTTTCGTTTCACCACTGCATTCTCCAAGACACCTTTCTTCCCACTCCCTTTCCTTCACCCCTCACCTCCCTCCCTCCCCTTCTCGCTCTCTCTTTTCTCTTCTCTCTCCCATTCCCTTCCTTACCCCTCGCCCCATCTCACAATTCGCTCTTCGTAGCTGCACCTCTTCGAGTCCACCCGCTTCCTTCCTTTCCCAGAAGGAGCGGCCATCTCGCCTCAAGTCTTCGTTTCTCCCATGTGGGCGCGTTCTGCAGACGAGCTCGATCCTTCGTTCGCGAGGAGTCGGGTTGACAAGAGCTTCTCTTTCCCCTTCCTTCTTTTCGCCCCTGTTCATTCTTTCTTCCCTTCTTTTGTGAAGGTGAACTCGAGATTGGGTGTAGCTGGAGGGACGGTCGCGGAGGAACACTTTGGCGAGAAGGAGCCTTTTGAGTGGATGAGACGCGTCGGGATCTCGGGATTCTCATTTCTTCTTCCTTCCCTCCACCCTCCTCTACGTTGTCTCTTCCTCTCCCCTCCCCTCGGCTCATAAACCAAGATCCCACTCCTTCCCACCACTGTCTTTTCTTTCTCTCCACCCTTCTGTACCAAACCCCTCCTCCTTCATCGCGTCTTCGCTCCTCTCTCCCCTCTTCTCACCACGCCAACTCCGTCGTCCGTCCCCAGCCTCCCATTCCCGATCATATCTCAAACCCAGCCTCCCGCCTCACTCTTCCACTCCGAAACCCCCCTCCATGCCTCCAGTCCTTTTTTCCCTCAATCTCACCCCAAACTCTTTCCTCGGATCCCTCTCCCACACGCTTCCTCCTCCCTTCGACCTCTCTACCTCGAGCAGAGCATCTTCTTCGGGGGATCGCTAGAGTCTTGGCTCGCTCTCCTGCACTTGAAGAGAGAGTGGGACGTCGAGGAGGAAGCTGGGATGGTCGTCGATCCGAGCGAGAAGAGGAGATTTGAGGAGTTGGACGGTCTCTCTCCTGTTGGAGAGAGGAGGATGTGGACGGTCGCGTGCTCGTTTTGGAGCAGAGAGAGGTGAGTAGTGGGAGGCTGGGGTGGTTCGTGGAAGGAGATGCTGGGATACGGATGGAGGTCGTGCGTTCGGTGCAGGGAGATGAGAACGAGGGTAGTTCTTCACAGACAGGCGAAGAGGAGGATTGGGAGGATTGGGGAGACGCTGAGGAGTTGTGGGAAGATGACTGGAGGAGTTCATGGACTCGAGCTGGGAGGATAAAGAGGTGGACAGAGGAGAGACTACGGAAGGAGGAAAGGAGAGACGGGGAGGGAAGATGAAGGACGCGAGTCTGCATTCTTCCTTTCTCGATCCTCCTGACCTCTCGCTGGTCCTTTGAGGATCCGCTCCTTCTGGGAATCAAACTCAATGGCCCTTATCCGTCGTTTCTCTCTCAACTTCTCTCCCTTATCTCTGTCGTTCTCGGGTTTGCCGAAGGAGGTGGAAGACGGGCCGGAGGGGGAGGAGAGAGGGAGGAGGAGGGAGCTTTTTCGTCAGAGAAGGATCTTTCCTTCTCTGTTCGTTTGCTGGAGGGTTTCGGGAACGCTTGTTGTCATACTCTCCTCTCGGGGAGAGATGGTGGACCACGAGGTTGAGTTCGAGCTTGAGGTGGATAGTTTGGCTCGAAGAGGAAGCCCGAGACTTTCGAGTTGGCGAGATCGGATTTCCTTCTCAGGAGGGCGAGGTTGGATCGATCGTGGAGAGAGAGGAGTGCTGAGGCTGGGTATTGGGCTGTTGGAGATGCAGGCACGAGGAATCTGGCATGGAGGAGGTGGAGAGAGTTGTCGAGCCGCGTCGCTCGATCGGGAGGAGGAGCGAAGGGACTCGTCGAGTCGAAGTTTTGAGAGGTGAGGTCGTTCTCTCGCAGACGACTCAAGATCCTCTCAAATACTTTGCATTCGGAACTTCCTCGTTGAAGTCCAATGCTTTTTTTTTCTCTCTCTCTTTCCACGTTCGCTCGCTGGCTCTGACATTGCGCGATGTTGGATCGGGCGAGGACGCGGTCGACGAGGTTTTCCACTGCCTTTCTCGATCATTCTTGGGATGGAGAGTCAGATCTCATCTCTGAATATTACCCGATCTTCTCCCCTCTCATCCCTCTCGACCTTCAAGCTCTTCTTCGTCCAACCCGTCGACTCGGAAGGCTTCGACGCGTCGTGTCTCTTCCGTTCTTCTTCTTCTCTAAGTCGATTGATTATACAGCCCGTCGACATTTACTCTCCTCCCCTCACACAAGCTAACTCTTTTTTTTCCTTCTTTTTCTCGCTGATCAGGACCTAAGTTAGACGGACCCGGCAACAAACTCTCAACGAGCGAGAAGAAACAAGCTTCCGGAGTCGACCGCGGAGGAAGAGGCTGAGGGAGCTCAATTTTTTCAATCCGTTCCCGGTGAGTCGATGTCAGCTTTCGTTGATCCGCTTTGATACAGAGAAAAGAATCAGGGGGTTAGATGATGATAAGATAAGGCAAGAAAGGAGGCGCTCACAAAATGCCTCGGGTATTTTGGTCGTGAACTTTCATCGAGCTGACTCTCCTCCTCCTCCCTTCCCTTCCAACCACCAGCTAGCCCTTATACCCTTCTTCCACACGATGGCGGTCTGCAACTCCACGAACATGGTCGGGTACGAGGACGAGTCCTTTTTCGACTTTGTGAGTCTGTAAATCCGTTCGAAGAGACCTTTCGGCCTTCGCGGCTTTGAGCTCGCTTCCTGATTCCTTCTTCAGCTCCAGAACTGATCAAGATCTTTTTTCATCTCAGTCTGCAGGCACCTGGTCATCTCACAAGATAGGGTGGACGGTGAGTGGGGTGTGTGCTCTACTGGTAAGCTTTCCTTCTCGTCTGGCTCTTTGTCTTTTCCGTTCCTTTGACGAACGACGACGTCGTCCCGACGAGGAGCTCACCTCTCTTTATTTTTCCTTTCGATCTGCAGACCACCATCATCACCTTCTACTCTCTCACTCGACACGCTTTGAACTATCAAAGTGAGCTTCTAGTGAGATTAAAAGGGAAGAAGACGGAAGAGGATCCCTTAGACTGACTTCTTCTTTCCTTTCGCAGTTCCTGCTCAACAACGTCAAGTCGGTCGAATTCTGATCATGCCCCTCGCGTATGGATGGTTCTCCTTCCTAGGATACCGATGGTTCCGCCACTTTATCTACTTCGAGCTCATCGAGACCGCCTTCGAAGGGATCACTCTGGCCGCTTTCCTGCTCCTCATTGTCGAGTTCGTCAGCAGCTCATCTACGAATGGAGATATTAGGGAGTCTATGGCTCAGAAGGAGAAGATAGGGCTGCCGATGACCGTGGGTCAAAACTTCTTGACTATGAATCCTGAAACAACACAAAGCTCACCGTTTTTTTTCTTCTTTTTTTTCTTCTCCCTAGTTCGGCAAGTTCAGGTTCCGAGCATCTAAGCCTTACTTTTTGCATGCTCTCAAGTGGTCGGTTCTGTGAGTCTCGCTCTCGCTTGAAAACCTTCGTAGAAGAACGCCGGGGACTGAATTGTCGCGCGTCTCTTCCCTCAAAGTCAGTACGCGTTCTTTCGACCTTTACTGTCCATCGTCAGCATCATCTGCGAAGCCTTCGATAAGTTGTGCCCTGAGGTATACTCGGTCCATTTCGCTGAGGTCTACATCGAGGCTTTCGACTTCGTTCGTTCACCCCTCCCTCCGTTTTCATTTCCCAACGCGTCGTGCAATTTCGCTCAGACGCATCACGGATCTCCGAAACGACATTCTATGCTAACTTGATGATCCCATTCTTCACTGTAGATTGTCATCTCCGTCGCTCTTTGTGAGATCTCACAACTCCATCGTCGAAAGTCGCTCGCGTCGCTGATTCTTTCTCCCTCTATCACCAGACGGTCTCGTGGTATGGTACGACGCCTTCATCCAGAACAAGACCCTTTTTACATCTCTCGGCACGTGTGACTGACTGGCCGCTCTCTTCTCGTCTTCACAGGTACATGCTCACGAAACACGAACTGGCGGGTCGACAACCGCTCAATAAAGTCATGAGCATCAAGGTCATCGTATTTGCTTTTGAGTTCTTCTTCTACCTCCTTTAGATCACAAAGAACTGTCGCTAATCTTCGCTGCTTCTCTCACTATCCTCCTCTCAGCTTTTTAGTCAGTCGAGCTCTTCCCACCTTCTCCCTCCCCTCCTTTCCTCGCTCTTCGCTGACCAGGTTCGCGTTCGTTCAGCCAATCCTTCATCTTCTCGACTCTGGCAGGGCATGGAGTATTCAAAGCAACCACCTACTGGACCGTGACGAACAGTAAGCCTCGTGGTCTGTCATCTCTTTTCGATCTCGACGCTGAGCTTACTCTTTTTCGCCTTCGCAGTTTCTGACGGGGTTCGTCTTCTCCGCCCTCATTCGGCCGAAGGATCAGACAGCTAACTCCATTTGTCCTGCAGCTAAACGCTCTCTGCCTATCCGTCGAGATGGTATTCTTCTCGGTTTGGATGGCGTGAGTGACGGAGTCTTTCCGTTCCCAAACGACGCGACTGACTTTTCTTCCCTTCTCCAGATTAGCTTTCCCTGCAAAGGAGTACAAGGGAAGCAAACCTAGATCCTTCAAAAACTACCTTCACTTCATCAGAGATGTTTGCTGGCTCGGAGGTTCGTTTCCCTCTTGATCCAAGTCTCGTCGCGTCGCGTGTCGTTCGCTGACCACTCTCCTTTCCCCTTCAGACTTTGGAATGGAACTCTGGACAGCCAGCGTGTTCTTCTGGGACTACATGCGAGGACGACCTGGTACCCACTCGAGAGGAGCGTTCAACGATCGTCTTGAGAAAGCGTAAGTCGGGCATCTTCCTCTCTGACTCGTCTCCCTCGATTTTGACCGACCACTGCATCTTCCGTCTCTCTCAGGTTCGGAACCACCCGAGACGATCAGTCCATCCCTCTCACTCTTTCTAGAAGATCCTCCAGAAAGGGAGATTCCTCCAGCGGACCCTACGCAGAAATCGAAGAACTTCCAGGAGGACGGGACGCCGACGGGACCTGGAGATAAATGCCTACATCTCTGATTTTCACTCTTACATCTTAGATTTTTAGACTCTTCTTCTCTTTAGCGATCCCCTGCTCTGTATCCATCCTCTCAGCCTGGACTCTTCCCATCTCGCCGACGCGTTGTTTCAAGAGATCGTGCGAAAGTGGATCGTACAGAAGAAAGCCCAAACCCAAGGATCAACAGAAGAAAATAAAATAAAACGTCCCCTATGATAGAGTAGTGCAGCAAGAAAGAGAAAGGGAGTAGAAAGCTTAGTTTGGTGCCGAGAAATCGAAGAAACTGAAGTCCAACTCTCCCGTGTTCGCTGCCCCGAGCATCTCGTCCACCATCCCGCCTTCCAACCACAGATCTGACCAATCCTCCCCCAAAAAGACCGAGATATCGCCTACGTCCGATCCTCCTCCAACTGCTACTCCTCCCTCCATCGCCACCGTCGAAGAAGACGACGCATCCCCTCCGCGACCTTCCTCCCCCCCTCTTCCGCCTTCTCCTCCTCCCCTGTCCGAATTGCCTCCTCCTCCCAGCTTCTCTCCTCCTCCTCCAACTCTGTCCGTGGTACCGGTCAGTCGTAGTCGGGTTGGCGATTCCAGCGAAGGAGAGGGGGTAGGGACGTTCAAGGAGGAGGAGGTGGTGGTGGAGAAGGAGGAAGCCAAAGCGTATTGAGGGTAGGAGGTGAGGATTGATTTGAGGAGTTGTAAGTGGAGACTGATAGTGTGAGTTGGGTCGAGAGCGCATTCCTCCAGTTTGGCGACGGAGAGACGGAGAAGCTCGAAGATGAAGGAGATGGAGGCTGGTTCGAAGAGTTCGATTTCCAGGATTCGAGCTTTGAACATCTGAGAGAAGAAGAGAGAAGACTGGAGTCAGCGAAAGCGCGAGGAGGAACGCCTGAGATAAAGTCGAAGAGGTAGAGCTTACCTTGAGGAGGAAGAAAGTGGCCTGTGGAAAGGAATCAAAGGAGTGAAGAGGTCAGTGAGGATCAAGAAAAACGAGATCATTGAAAGAGCGATAAAAGACTCACGTAGGAGTAGAAAAGATGTTCGATATCCGGAGAGTACGACAGCATATCCTTCGGCGTCGCAAGCATCAACTTCAGAATCCTACAGCTCCCCGAAAGACAAGCAGCCAACGCGGCTCTCCTCTCGGCCTCCCAATCCTCTTGCGAATTCAGGTAGGGCGGGAGGGTAGGAAAGCGGAAGACCTGGAAGAGCCAGTGGTGAGCGATTTGAAGTTTGCCGTGTTCCTCGCAGAGATGGAGTTCCAGTGGAAAGGCTTTGGGGTCTGCGACGCGAGAAGAAGGAAGGACGAGTCAGCTGGAGATCTAGTCCCAATGTAAGGACGCGTTGGAACGAACGATGATCGAGGATTTCTGCGGTCCAGACTCGCGACCAGCTTTCAAACGGAGAGAGGATGAAGCAAGGTCAGCAGGCTGAGTCTGAGAAGACGAGAGAAAGGCATGAGACGACGAAGAACTCACGTCTCCAGCTCAGAAGAAGCAGCGAGGAAGAGGTCGCGTAGATTGAACAGCGGCGTCTTGTCCGGTCCCTGAACATGCTCGGCGTTTGTCTTGATGAGAGTGTCGTAACGACTGAGCAGCTTCCGCAGTTCGATGGCAGCAGCGAGTCGAGCATCGCCGAACGAAGACATCGGGTGACGATGGAAGTTCAAGCTGTTTTGGCGAATGAATGAAGGTCAGCTCAAGTCGAAGCGAGATAGGAGAGAAGAGACAAAAGAGTAGCACTCACCAGTTCCTCACAGCCCAATCTTCCGACATCATCGAAGGCGACCCAACAGCTCCGCACCCAGCGAAACGACGATCTGCCGAGAAAGCGTTGAGCCAGGCTCTGATTCTATTCCGGTTGTTCCGTTCGTCGAGGTGTAAGAGAGGTTGACCAAGGTTGAGATCCATGGCGAGTCGACTGTGGAGAAAGAAGGAGAGAACGGATGAGCAAGGGAAACGCGTCGCGAAGAGAAGGGAAATCTCGTCGCGGTCAAGGCAAGAGAAAAGGCTCACCAAGCCATCCCTAGTAAGAAGTAGGCCTTCCGATCGTTCTGCTCCTTGAACTCGGTCATCAAGAGCCTACGTTGGATGGAAGAAGAAGAGAAAAGGAAGATGTCAGCGAAGCGAGGAGGAAAAAAAGAGATGAGAAAGCACGAGCGCGACTTTGAGAGGGAAGGAAGATACCCACAACGCCTGTACACTCTCCACTGTCTGCTCCTCTCCATCGCTGATGATCTTGAGTACCTGAAGGAGAGATACGAGCATCGAAGATCAGCGAAGGCAGGACGAGAACAGCAACTGCGTCGGTTGTGTCCGACTCACTTCATCTCGAGCCAGATTTCGAACTCGGTCGCGAGTCGTAGGGTCGATGTGAGGACTGAATTTGAGTGCTATGGATAGGATGGTGGCGAAGAGGAGCTGAGAGGATTCTCGGACGTAGTCTGAGACAAAGATCGCGTCGAGTCAGTGAAGGGAAACGTCGCGTCTCAGACCGAGCTCCGTCAATCCGAGCGAGCGAGGATATGAAGTGAGGACTGACCGTGGGTATAGAGAACGCGATCGAAGTAGCAGATAATAGGATCTATCTTGTCCATGAACCTGAGCGAAAAAGAAGGAAGAAGCACAAGCAGAGAACGCGAGACTCAAATCAGCTCTCCGTCGATGCTCTTCCCTTCACCGCTGCTTTCAATCGAGTCGAGCCAGTCTCTACTCACAGATCGAACAAAGCTCTCGATCCCTGTTCCGTCAAGTATCCCAACCTGATCGGATCGCTCTCCGAATTGACGTGAGTGTTGGAAGGTGAATGATCCTCCTCCTCCAGCGAGAAAAGCTCCGCCAAACTGATGGAAGGTCTGGAGGAAGGTCCGATATCGTCGAACTGGTTCGAAGCGGGCTGTAGAACGATGGGTGTAGAGGAGGAGGAGGAGGACTGGGAGGGAGGGAAGGTGAGGAAACCTCCTGGACAGGCCGGTCCAAGTCGATTGATGGGTGTGGAGGTGAGTTGGATGGTTGCTGCGACGGGGAGGGAGCTGGGATGCTGGGAGGGAGGAGGAGGTGGTGGTGGTGGAAGGAAGGTGGAGGGTAGCGAGTTCATGGGGGTTGAAGAAGACCTATTGAGGTTGTTGAGGTTGGAGGAAGAAGAAGAGGAGGAGGAAGGGTTGAGGGCAGGAGACTGCTGGGTTGAGGAGGCTGCTGGCGAGATTGACGAGGAAGACGAGCGAAGTTTCCGACGAGAGCGTTTCCTGCTGAGCTCGAGGTCTGGAGGTGATCCCATCGAGGAAGAAGAAGCTGCTGAGGGTGGGCGAGAGACTCCTGCGACGGCCGCTGGAGTCGAGGACGACTCGAAGAAGGCTGCGAGCTCCGCTGGGATGGCGATGTTGTTGGCCTTCTTGGACTTCTGGATGATGTCGAAGGCACTCTTCATTCGTATCAGAGCCTTCTCGGGGTCGGTGAGTCTGGAGAAGAAGGAGTGAACGAGTCAGGACCCACGCGTCCGAGCTGAAGAAAGGGAAGCTCGCTCGCGGGTAAGGGGGAGCCTTGTCCTCAACTGACCTCGTTCCCAGCTTCCGTCCTCTCCGATGCTGCTCTACCACACAGTCTACTCCAGCCTTGATGCACTTGACACACTGAGCGTTTCCAGGCGAGGATGGACCAGGGCAGCGGTACTGGTACGGCAAGAGCGACAGCGAACAAGTCCAAGTCAGCTGAGGTCCTTCTGCTCGAAGCTCATCAAAAAGCGCACTCCGTAGCAGAGAACCCTCTCACCTTCATCGATCGGCATCTCTGACAGGCCCTGTAGATAGGAGGGACCAACCACTCGGGTCAGCGATGTTGTTGTTAAGAGCTGGAACGAGCTCGACGGCGACGGAAGCAGGACGAAAGGAAGGAAGGAGACCAGGAAGGTCGCTCGACTCACACTTTGAGCCCATCCTTCGAGGCCTTAGAAGTCGAAGAAGAAGAAGGTACTGAGGCGCTCATCCGTAAGTGAAGAGGGTTGGGTGCGTGGTTGCAAGAATTCTAAGGCGGGCAGGTCGTGGGGGGAGGGAGGGAGGAGCTAGGAAGTTACTGAGTTGCCGAAAAAGGAGACGACCAGGCGAAATCTGTCTCCGTGCCAGTTTCCTTTGCTCTCTTTAGGACCCAAAAGTAGTGGGGATACGACAGGAGACATGGAGCGATTATCAGTTGCCGTGAAGACGGTTTAAAGAAATGGGCAAGAAAAAGCCGTCTCCTACTCGCTCGAGTCGGCGTCGTCGCTCACACCTCCCTCGACAGGCTTCTGTACGATGTTCTGCCTCGAAGAGCGAAAGTGAAACGTGCAGAATTCGACCTCTCTTAACGCACGAAGCTTTCCTGCCACGAGGACGCTTCAGAAAGTTCCGAACTAGCATACTTAGATCACTTTAGAGGTTAATCCTCCTTCCCTCCCTCGAACTGAGACCGGCAGCCTCAACGACCTCGATAACGAGAGCTGCCTGCTGAGGGGTGACGATAAGGTGGGAAGGGTTCTTGGTTTGAATCGCCTGGAAAGAAGTGGTGACGAAAAAGGGAGAGAGTCAGCTTCCAGCGGACAGAGGAAGAAACGCTCCCGGTAGAAGAGAAAAGTCGAGCTTGGAAAGATATCGCTCACCTCAGCAACGTTCTTGAACCAAGATCCATACGATCCAGGAAGAGATTCGACCCTGAACGAGCGGAAGCGGAAGCGAGAGCAATAAACAGAAGAGGTCAGCGCGCGTCTTCGGTTCGCTCGACCAGTCTAGAGGGTTCGTAAAAGACCCACTTCTTTCCCTCGGGAACGTCCTTAGTGTAAAGCGTTCCCCAAAGATCCTCGGGCTCTCGTCCCCAAGCATCGCTTCCGTCCTTGGGCGAGATGGCGCCCTCGACGACAGGGCCCTTCCAATTTCCAGACGCGATGAGCTGAGCTTCTTGGACGTCCGTTCCGTACTTGACGAAGGCAGCTTCGGTTCCTGTGAAGTGATACGAGATCAAAAAGGGGATAGTTAGTCCAAGCTGGGAAAAGATAAGTGGAAGAGACGAACCTTTGACGGAGAATCGAAGCTGAGGAGAAAGGAGGGAGAGCGTGGATCCCGAGCAGATGACGAGGAGAGGGATCTTTCGACCGGGAATGGAGGTGGCGGGATAGTTGACTATGGTTGAAGAGAAGTGACATCAAGGGAAAGGAAGGAAGGGAGGGGAGTTGATGAGTCCTCGACGCGTCGCGAAAGAAGGTGAGGGAGGAGTCCATTGCTCACGCTGGATGGTGAAAGAATCGGCAACCTCGGGATTCCCAAGAGCTCGAGAGTTTCGCACTACTCCTGAGACGGATTCAGGTCGACCGAAGAGCCAGAGAGCTTGGTCGAGCTAAGGGAGAAGGGAGGTGAAGGGGATTCGCATCAGATTGATGCTGCTCACCAAGTCAAGTGTGAGAGCCAGGAGATAAGAGACATACAAGATGAGATCCCAAATCATACTCAGCTCCAACTCCAGGAGCCTTGGTCTCCTTCCACGCTCGAGGACCGACGGCGAGTTCGTAGCGGAACCGATCGAAGTGAGACTGAAAAAGGAAGCAGGGAAGTCAGTTCAAATTTCTGGGTGTCGAGTAGATACGTCTATGGCTCACCTCAAACTCGCTGAGCTCTCCGAAGCTTCCTTTATCGAGTAGCGACTTGAGCGTCAGCATATCAGAGTCCCAACGACGATTTTGGTAGACGGCAAGGACAAGATTCTTCGCTTTCGCGATGGAAATGAGCTCCTGAGCCTCGGCGAAGGTGGGAGTCAAGGGCTTTTCAATGATGACTGAGAGTGGGACGTAAGTCAAGGAGGTTCAAGTCAGACGAGGAGAGGAGAAAAGCGGGAAGAGGGAGCGAGGGAAGGGAGATGGGAAGGAACGATGAGCTCACCGTGCTTTCCAGCGTTCAAGATGGCCTGGGGGACGAACATAAAGTCTGTCAGATATGCGTATTGGCAAAGTAGAGGCCCTCTATACTGCCTGGACTGACCTTGGAGAACTCGAAGTGAGTAGCGTTGATGGAAGTTACGAAGACGGCGTCGACCTCCTCATCCTGGAGAACCTCGTCGAGAGTCGTGACGACCTTGACGCCAGGGAAGAACTTGCGAGCGTCAGAAGCTTGAGGGGTAGCTTTACGCTCGAGGATGGAGTGGAGCTTGTAGTGGTCGGGGAGGGAGAGGATGAAGGGGATGTGGAAAACGCTGTCCAAAAGAAGGAAGGAAGACGAAGGAAGGAGGACGAGGTCAGCTTGAGCTTGACGGGGAAAAGAGAACGAGCTCGAACACACGTTGCGGACATGCCGATACCGATCACGGCTACACGAATGGGGGAGGACATTGGGTGAGTGGTTGAGGAGTGAGAGAGAGAGTTGGGATGGAGTGGAGATGTGGGTGTAAGAAGGGAAAGAAAGTTGAGCTCTCGGTTCCCCTGCGCAGACCACTGCCGGCGGAAAGCCCTCCACTTCTCCCCAGGTCCGAGGGAATATTTTTCGACATCCAAGCTCAGCGAAGACAGCCCTTGTAAGTTCTCGGGGAGGTCGGCTAAATTGCGTGTTTCAGAAGGAGGACGAGGAAGTCGAAGGACTGCGTTCATTTTAGGTCGAGCTCAACCCACTTCTTGTCCTTCTCTCTTCGCGTCTGACTTCTATTCTCCTCGACAGCTCTTCCCCCTCGTTCTCATCGCCTTTCAGAGTAGACACTGACTCTCCTAGTGCTGCGAATGACTTCTGAGCTGCTGGAGAGGCTGGCCTTGCCTTGCAACCTCGAGAAGGGGAAGGTCGACTTTCATGGACGCCTCGGTTCCGTCCCTCCTCTCCTCTCGCTGTTCTCCTCCTTCTTTGGCTTCGGACTTACCTAGAATCATTCTAGTACTTGTAATTGGTCATTTACATCGCTTGGTGGAAGCAGAAACGAGCTTCGGCTCTGCGTGAAGCGTTGAAGAAGCGCGTCGCCAGAATCGCCTCTCTCCCTTCTGTCCCCTTTCTCTCATTTCCCTTGCGGTCTCCATAAGGTCTCCAGACCGGTCCACTGTTGATGATCCAAGGCAGATTTAGAGGTCAGGAGGCCTTTTCGCCCAAGCGAGGCCGTCGGCTTCGTCCTTCTTTTCGTTCTCCCTCAAACCACCACCTTCCCAAGCTCATCGCAACCCCAATCGATCTCAACTATGCAAGACCAAAATCCAATCCGTCGTTCTATTAGCTCCCTTCGTGCGTACCTTCTCCTCTGTGGAGCACTTGACGAAGCTGACCTTCGACTGTCCTCCTCTCTCTCGCGTTTTGGTCTTTCAGAACGGTTCCAAAGACCTCAACAACGTCCTCAAGGTCACCGACCTCGACTCTCCTCCTACCGATCTTCAAGGAAGGGAGGTTCTCGTTGAGATTCACGTCCGTCTTTCCTTCCCTTCGTCTTTTCTTCCTCATTCCTGACGTCCCGTCAACCGCGGCCTGCTCCCTCTCCTTTCTTCTTTCTCCTCAGGCCGTCTCCCTCGGAGTCCCCGACAGTGAGTTTTTTTTTCTTCTCCCCCAGGAGTGCCTCATAATTCCAGAGGCTGAGCGGATCTCGCCCTTTTTTCAATCAACGCTCTTAAGATTCAAGGCCTCAACACGACCCCTGGTTTTGATTTCGCCGGGTTCGTTCTTCTCTTCTCCCTTAATTCCCTCCGAGGATCTAATCTTCAACATTTCCTCTCCCCGCAGAGTCGTTCGAAAATGCAACAGTCAGATGTGGAAAGAGGGAGACCGAGTCGCGGGAACGGTGAGGTTGTGAAGATGGGGTATGAAGATTTGCGTATCTCTTTCTTTCTTTTCTACAGTAGAATAGGTTGTTGAGCTCGCTCCTCTCGTTTCTACTCTCGCTAGCTCTCTCTCTCCGCACACTGCATTATTCCCTTAACCTTTTTCACTTCCCTCTCCTCCCTTCTTACTCTCGTCTACATCTTGACCACCAAGCTAGCGTCTCACGAGTCCTTGTTCGTTCATCTTCTACTCTCCTTCTCTTCATCAGTCGTGTACTTATATTCTCTCTCTATACTTCTGCAGCTTTCTCTCTCCAGGTTAGCTCGATACATCGTCTACATCTTGACCACCAAGCTAGCGTCTCACGAGTCCTTCTTTCTCTCTCCAGATCGAACCAGACGCTAGACCTTACATCTTCATAGATTAAGAGTCTGATTGCTTGAGAGCAATAACCAGGAACCAACCAACCTTCCCCATCGAAGGATACCAGCACCAGAACCTCCACGACGTCCTCCGTCCTTCCTTCCCTCCTTCCCTCCCTCGAGCTCGACCACCTCCTCGCTCTTCTTCCCTTCCACTTCGTCCAACTCCCGCTCGAATACCCAAACATCTCCATCGTCTCTCCCATCATGGCGCCCAGCACCCAATACATCAAGCTACTCACCTCAGGAGGCAGGAACCAGCTCCAGCCCGACGGATCGAACTTCATTACCTGGAAGAGCTCGCTCAGGAGTGCTCTGGCGGCGGACGAGACGATCTCAGCCCTCACAAACGTCGACCCTCTCCTCGCCGATGCCACCGCCGCTGGATACGCTGCTTCCCTCATCGCCCACGCCGTCTGGAGCAAGGAGTCGAATGCCGTAGGATTCTCCATCAGGCTCCTCATGGCAGAGGAAACCAAATCGGGATCGAGGATGGAAATGGGAGCGAAGGAGCTCATCGAGGACCTCGAGGAGGAGTTCGTCGGAGTCGGTCCCGCCCTCATCAACAAGGCGATGCTAGACATCATGAACTTCAAGTTCGGAACCGATTCGCTAAAAAGCCTACGAGAATTCGAATCCCTCCTCACTCGAGCCAAGTCACTCCCAGGCTCAGGAGAACTCGGAGACTTCGTCAAGGAAACCTTCGTCGTCAACCATCTCCTCCACCAGCTCGGACCTCTCTACGCTACGTTCAGGACAGTCTTCCTCGGAACCAACACCAAACCCTCGGAATGGAAGATGAGCACGTTCAAGTCAGCTCTCACCCTCGAAGTCCAAAGTCAAAACGCCGTCGTCGATCTCGGAGTCTCCCCTGGATCCCTCCTTCGAGCGAGCGCGACCTCCAAATGCAACGCCTGTCAACAGCTCGGACACTACCTCGTCGACTGCACCGACCCTGGATGGCTCGCTTTCGTCAAGGCTCGAGACGGAGGACCCACTCGAGGAGCAGCAGCAACGTCGCCGCCAACAACCTCGTCGTCGCCGTACTCAAGACCCACCTGCACTCACTGCAAGGCCCTCAACCTCCGATGGAAGCATCAACCACTCCTCTGCTGGGTCCAAAACCCTCACCTCCGACCAGGTCACCATCGACCGGCTAGGAACGACGCTCGAGCAACCACTCACCAGAGCTGTTGCGAACATGACCACTCCTCGAACAACCAATCCAACCCACCCATGTACCGATGCTCCTACTCCACCAACATCGCGTGTCGCTCCACCACCACCAGGAGATCGGAAGATCCCATCCTTCTCGACTCAGCAGCCTCCTCCCACACCTGCGGCGACGAGAACGCCTTCCTCGACCTTCGACCTCTCCCTCAACCCAGCTCCATCACTATCGCGAACGGAGATCGGATCGAGATCAAGGGAATCGGAACCCTTCCTTTCAGGACCGTCGTCGACGGAAAGGAAATCGTCCACCACCTTAAGAACACCCTCTTCGTTCCAGCTCTCGACGTTACCCTCCTCTCCGTCGGAGCACTCCTCTCCGCTGGCTACAACCTCGGAACTCGACGAACCGCCGCTGGAGAACCCTCCCTTGCCGTATACACCAAGGATGGGAAACTCTTCCTCGAGACGAAGATGGTTGGAACGATCTTCGAGATCAAGTCGAAGACCGGGAAGGAGATCTGGGGATCGAACTGAGGGCGTGGGGAGGAGAGTTGTAGGGCTGCGAGGAGCGATGACGAGATTATCGAAGAGATCATTTTTACCCATAGAGGCATGGCTCACGCTTCGCTCAAAATGATCTTGAAACTTCGAGATCTCAACGTTCTCCCCACCTATTTCTCCACTCCCCTCATCGAGCAAGCTCTCAATCGACCCTGCATCAACTGCATCAAGTCCAAACTCAAACGTCATCCCTACCCTACCTCCACTCGCATCACCACTCGTCCACTCCAACTCGTCCACTGCGATCTCGCCGGCCCCATGCGATCTCCCACCTTCAGCGGTCAACGATACTTCCTCATCCTCGTCGACGAATTCACCGACATGTACTGGGCTTTCCCTTTAAAAAGGAAGTCCGACACCGAAACCACCCTCAACCACTGGATCGCACGAGCCGAGAGCGAGAGCGGCCAGAAACTCGGAACCTTCAGGTCGGACAACGGAGGAGAATTCACGTCGTCGACGATCCAGAGCTACTTCCTCGAACGAGGAATCCGTCACGAAACCAGCATCCCGAAGCACTCCTCCCAGAACGGCAAAGCCGAACGAGCCATCGCGTACCTCACATCCCTCATCACCTCCGTCCTCGTCGATTCAGGACTCTCTCAACGATACTGGGGAGAAGCCCTCAACTTCGCTCTCCGCGTCCTCGAACGACTTCCAGCAGCACCACTCTCCCCATCCCACCCCAAACAACGTCTCCACGCCTGGACAGGCACACCACAACCCATCACCCAACTCCACCTCTTCGGCAGTCGCGCCTTCATCCACAACGAGGGATACTACAAGTTCGATCCTCGAGGAATCGAGTGCATTTACCTCGGTCCAGGAGAGGAGATGTTCGGGAAGAAGGCCTATCGTCTTCAACAGGTCTCGGATGGGAAGATCCTCTTCGGAAGGAGTGTAGTCTTCGTCGACGAGAAGTCACCTCTGCCGTGGAAGTCGAAGACGGTGGAGAAGGAGAAGAGATCTTGGGAGAAGGAAGGGATGGAGGTTGAAGGAGGAGTAGTGTTTGGCAATGAGGATTCCGGTAAGGGGGATGAGCCCTTATCGGAGTGCGGGGAGGAGGTCGAGGAAGGAGAGGAGCCTGCTTCAGGAGGGGAAAATCCGTCGAGTCCATCAGAACTCGAGGACCTTCCCTCCGAAGCTCTTCCACCACCAGAGGAACTACCACCTCCTCCACCACCACCACCAATCCCAGATGATCCACCAGTCCTACCACCACCCATCCCAGTCGGTCCACCCCATCCACCAGCAGTCTCCGGCGGAGATTGGATTCGAGGAAGAACTCGAAACGAAACGCGTCGCAACGGAAACCAACCTCCTCCACGATCTCCATCTCCTCCAAGAGGACGAGTCCCAGCCTCCAAACGATGGACTTGGGTACCAGAAGCATCATCAGCTATCCACCCTCGCCAGTACGATCACTCTCTCCCCTTCACCGAATCGAAACCTCCCAATCCCACTTCCCCACAACGTCCCTCCCGCCCAAAACGAACTCCAACCACCTTCTACTATGAGCACTGCGCCTTCCGAACCATCAACATCGGAGATCGACCCTTCCCGAAGCTCCCTCGAACCTGGGAAGAAGCCATGAACGGTCCCTATCGAGAGGAATGGATCATCTCGAAGGACGAGGAGCTGAGATCGTTCGAGAGACTCAAAGCTTGGGCTGCCATCACCCTCAGGAAGGTCCCAGAAGGGAAGAAGCTCGTCAGCGGACGTTGGGTGTTTGCCCTCAAGAGGGACTTACTCGATCCCAAGACCATTCGGTTCAAGTGTCGATGGGTCGCTCGAGGATTCGAACTTCGACCAGGACTCGACTACTTCGAAACCTACGCTCCTGTCTGCGATGCTACCACTCGTCGTCTCTTCTTCGCCATCGGAGCCGCAAGAGGAGAGGAGTTCCGACAGGGAGACGTCTCTACCGCCTTCATCACCGCCCAGCTCGAGGAACCGGTCTACATGAAACCTCCTCCCGGATTCAACACAGACGAGTACGGAGAACCAATCGTCCTCGAAGTTCACGGAGCAATCTACGGTCTCCCTCAGTCACCCCGAGCCTTTCACAAGTCTTTTTCAGCAAACCTCGAGAAGATGGAATTGGTCGCGTCCTTCGCCGACTGCTGCCTCTACACGGGATGGAGAGATGGTCGACGTGTCGCGATGATCATCTACGTCGACGACTTCGTCATCAAAGCTCCTACCAAACCCATCGCGGACGCCGTATTCCAAGGAGTCGAGAAGATCTACGACATCAAGGACCTCGGGAACCTCGATCCAGGAAGGATGCTCGCTGTCGACGTCAAGAGAGATCGAACGACGAACACCATGGAGTACTCCCAACAACCCTACTCCTTCGAGATTCTCGATAAGTTCAACCACTTCCTCATCCCCAACAAGAACAGATCAACCCCAATGGACGAGGATCTTCAACTCTCGGCAGAAGATGGACCCAAGGACGAAGTCGAACGCGCCGAGATGGAGGACTTCCCCGTTCGAGAAATCCTAGGATGCCTCTGGTTCCTTGCCAACAACTCTCGATTCGACATCTCCTTCGCTCTCAGCCAATGCTCGAGATTCCAGTCCAACCCCGGTCCCAAACACAAGTCCGCGATCCTCGACATCCTCTACTACCTTCGAGGAACAACGGATTGGGGACTCGTTCTCGGAGGTCGACAACCAGGGAATGGGCTCGAAGTCTTCACAGACTCAGACTGGAACGGAGATCACGCCACCAGCAGATCAACGATGGGAATCATGATATTCTGGGAGGGATCACTTATCTACTGGTCCTCGAAGAAGATCGCCAGCTCGTCGAAATCGGTCCTGGAAGCAGAGTTCATCGCCTTCTCTCGAGGAGCAACTCAAATCGAATGGATCCTACAACTCCTCGAGAGTCTTGGACTCGACACCTCTACCGCCGTTCCCGCCTGGTGCGACAACCAAGGAGCAGTCGCCGTCATCAAGAAGGGTTCGCACGGAAAGTTGACGCGTCACATTCGAACGTCGATTCGAATCGGATTCGACCTTTACATCAACGGAGTGATCGAACCGAAATGGATTCCTACGAACGACAACCCATCGGACATCCTCACCAAGGCCCTAGGAAAGGTCAAGTTCGAGAGGTTCAGGGAAATGGGGGGGCTGGTGAAGTTGGAGGGAAAAGAGGTTCAAGGTTGAGATCCGCTGGGGGGGTGTGAAGATGGGGTATGAAGATTTGCGTATCTCTTTCTTTCTTTTCTACAGTAGAATAGGTTGTTGAGCTCGCTCCTCTCGTTTCTACTCTCGCTAGCTCTCTCTCTCCGCACACTGCATTATTCCCTTAACCTTTTTCACTTCCCTCTCCTCCCTTCTTACTCTCGTCTACATCTTGACCACCAAGCTAGCGTCTCACGAGTCCTTGTTCGTTCATCTTCTACTCTCCTTCTCTTCATCAGTCGTGTACTTATATTCTCTCTCTATACTTCTGCAGCTTTCTCTCTCCAGGTTAGCTCGATACATCGTCTACATCTTGACCACCAAGCTAGCGTCTCACGAGTCCTTCTTTCTCTCTCCAGATCGAACCAGACGCTAGACCTTACATCTTCATAGAGGTGTGCGACGCGCCTGTCGTTTCTCCCAAAGCCTTTTCTTCTGGTCTTCACGTCACACCTTCTTTGTTCTTTTCTTCTAGCTCCTTGGAGGACTTTCTTCCACTCTCGATAACAGTTCGTTCCTTTCCCTCTCCGCCTCCGCAAGTCGGGTCGATCTGATTCTTCGTCTGATTTTTCGCCTTCTCAGAGACCGACGTTGGGCGGTATGGCGTTCAAGGCTCCTGCTCAACCTACTGCCGAACCCAGTGCGACCTCGTCTTCAAGATTCCCGATGTCGTCAACTTCGAGGAGGCTGCTACTCTTCCCTCTTCTCTCGCGATGGCGTTCCAGGTTCGTCCGACTCCCTCTCCTCGCTCAGCTTTCTTTCGTTCTTTCTGGTTCCTTTCCTGACGCTTCGTTATTCCTCTCCCTTAGGCCTTCAACTTCCCTACCTGGCCCTAACAGAGCCCAGCTCATGAACCTGTCCTCGTCCTCGGAGCCGGAACCTCTCTCGGTTCGTAGAAGATCTTTGTCCGGTTTTCCTCAGACGAGAACGAAGCTCATCCGTTTATTCCTCTCCTTCAGGACTCGGCGCCGTTCAGATCGCTCACAACTGCGGAAAGAAAGTCATCGCTATCTGCGAGTCGAATGAGCTCAATCTCGTCAAGTCCTTCGGAGCTGAAGTCGCTGTCGACGTTAGTTTGGCATCCCTCGCGTCTCCGCTCTCTGCGACGCGTCTCATCTTTCCGTCTCTTTCTTATCCTTCCTTCAGTATGTCAACCCAGATCTCGTCACCAAAGTCCTCCAAGAGACTCACAACTCTCTCTCCCTCGCCATGGATTGTTCGTTCAAGGTAGGTTCTCTTCTCGACCTTCCAAACGCTTGTAGTAGTGATCCCGAGATCTGCTTTGCGTTTGCAGGAGGAATCCCTCGGCATCGCCGCCAAATGCCTAGGAGCTACCGCGGGAGGAACCATCGCTGCGTTTCCTCTTCTCTTGATGGGAGAGCGATATACCGCGACGAAAGAGGTCTCGATCGTCCAGAGGTGAGTTTCCCTCCTCGACGCGTTTTCTCTTCCGCCCTTTCTTCTCTTCAGCTCACTCTCCAAACTCATCTTCTTTCCCATCCAGACTCCTTCCTACCATCTTCGGCTTCAAAGCGACACTCTACGGACAGTCCTTTCCACGTTCGTCTCTCTGTTCCCTTCTCATTTTTCCGACGCGTCTCCGTCTGCCTTCTGCTCACTTTTCTCCCCTCTCACTTCGTTTCGTTCTCACCCAGCCCCAAGCCGACGAAATCAATCACACCCAAGCCTTCTTCCGAACGCTCACCGGTTGGATCGCAGAAGGCAAGATTTAAAGATGTAAGGTCTAGCGTCGTATTCGATCTGGAGAGAGAAAGAAGGACTCGTGAGACGCTAGCTTGGTGGTCAAGATGTAGACGAGAGTAAGAAAGGAGGAGAGAGAAGCGAAAAGGTTTAAGGGAATATAAGGCTGTGTGCAGAGAGAGAGAGCGAGCGAGAGTAAACGAGAGAAGCGAGCTAAACAACCTATTCTACTATAGAAAAGAAAGAAAGAGATACGCAAATCTTCACACAAGATTCGTACCCTTCCCTCGCAGATGGCCTCGAAGCAAGGGATCAACGGCCTTGTCGACGCTGTGGAGGAGATCAAGGTTTTTTTTTTTTTTTTTTGGCTTCTCACATCATCTTAATGATGCTTAGACCATCAGAGCTGACTTTTGTTTGGGGGTTGGGAGAATCGAAGGAGGGAGGAGACGAGAAGATGGGAGGGAAGAGATTGGTTTCTGCTTTGGGAGTGTCGCTTGGAGCTTGAGTACGCTTCGACTTCAGCGAGTTTCTAGCTAGCTTCTATCACTTTGATTGTAACGAACTTCTCACGACTTTGTACGAAGCTGCGATGGAAACGAAAGGTGGGGTGAGGGAAAGGAAGATGCGCTGCGATGAAGCTCAACGACGACTCATCGAGTCACCTCTTCCTCCGCCCCGAAATTTTCCTTGGCTAGTTAGATATCTCTATATATCCAGCTTCTGAGATCCCTTTGTCCCAAACTCTCTTTCTTCCATCCTCAAAGATCCTCAAGCACACTTCCCCGCTTTCGCTTCCAACTTCACCTTCCGCTCATCTCCCTCCCAACGACCAGGACCTCCCCCTCCCCTTCCCCTCCTTTCTTCCCGCCTCGCGCTACATCCTCCTCAAGATGTCGAGACGAATCCCCTTCCCTGCCTCAAAGAAAGAACCCTCCGCCGGCGGTAGTAGCAAGGGCAAGGGCAAAGGCAAAGCTGATGGCTCATCTGTTGGAGCTGGAGGATAACGAGTGAGTAGTGTCTCCCAGAGTCTCGTGGCTGATGAGTGGCTGGGAAGGGGGTCGGATGAGAAGGGAGGCGAACTCTCCAAGGGGAAGCTTCTCTCGTCGTTGAGATGTTGCTAGAGGGCATCCACGGTTCGACCACGTTGTACCCAAGCTCTCTTCTTGATCCGAGTTATCTGAGGGGATGATTCGTGGAAGGAGAGAGTTAAGCCTAGAGCTCGTTCTCCTTCTCTCTTCCCTTCCTTCCGTCTAAACACCTTCGTATCTCGCCAACTCCAGCGTCACTGCTTTGTAGACGTCCCAGACATATGCCTATACACGTTCTCTCATGTCCCTCTACCTCTTGAAGTCGAAACTGACCTGCCGCTCTCCTCCTTCTTCTCTCCCCTCTCGCGAACCAGCGGTCAACAGCTCGCTCTTCCCTTCCTCTACCTTCCTGACTTAGCTACGAACAAGAAGTACTATCAGATCATCAAGGAGCCCCTTTGCCTGAAAGACATCGTCGTGAGTAGATCAAATTCCAACTCTTCCTCGAAGGCGAACCGTTCAGGCGCTGAAGAGCTCGTCCTCCTCTTCTTTTCGTCAGGACGGACTAGCTGTGGACGAGACTTCGGAGGACTTCTACTTCGATGACTTCGAGGAAGTCAAGGATAAAGTTCTCGAGGTTTGCAACAAGGCTCATAAGTGTGAGTCGTGCCTTTCTTCCCGATTGCAAGCGAGGATGGCGGAGAGCTCGAACGAGCTTGTGGGAACGCGACTGACGCTCGACCTCTACCTCCTTTCTGATTTCTGATTTATCTTTGCAGGGTACGAGTACAAGAGCAAGACTCACTGCGATGCTACCAAGATCAAGGCGAGTCTTTCCCAAGCCTCTTTCTCTCGGCGTTTTCTCTCGCCTCTTCGACGCGTCTCGTTCCCTCCTCAGACGAGCCTTGCTGACGGTCACCTTGACTTCTCACAGACTGCTTGCGTGGCCCGATACGAAATCTTCAAGAACTACCTCCACGACGACGACCCTTCTGCCATGCCAGCGACACCCGCTCGAGCACTCGCTCGACCTCCGGTCCCCAAGAGACACTTCGAGGACATCGATCCTCCCTCAGCATCCACCTCTCGAGGCAGCAAACCGTCGTTCGGACCGGAGGGCTCTTCGTCTTCTGGACAGAAGAAGAAGAAGAGGGACGCTCCGGTACGTCGATCTCTCTCTCTCTCTTCTCTTCCCTTCGTATTCTCGCTAGCCTGCGGTCGTCACATCTCCAATGCGTTCTCGTCTTTCTCGTCTCCTCACTCCAGTCTCACACGGCCGATCCGGAGGGAACGATCCTTGAACAGGCAAAGCTCATCGAGTCTCTCAGGAAACAACTCACCAAGGAGAAGAGCGAGCATCAAGAGACGAAGGGAGAGTTGGACGTCTCTCAGAAGAAGGTGAGCACGGACTCTCTCCTCGTCGTCCGTTGTCTGCTTCTTTCGCTGACTCAAAGCTCTGTCCTTCCATTTCTGCAGCTAACGAGGCTGGAGAAGTCGTTCTCGGACGTAGAGCACGACGTCCGTCTTTCCCTCTTCATCCATCCATCTTCGGCTCGTCCCCGTGCTAGGATCTGACCCTCCTTATCACTTTATTTGGCTCGCAGATTCGAACCCTCGAGACTAATCTTGCGGTCTCCGAAGGGAAGAACGACCGAATCCACACAGAGGTTCGTTTCCTCTTCCTTCCCTCTCCCTGCCCCCTTCCTCTTTCTCCAGGATTCATCACCTTCCGTTTCGTCTTCTTTCCTCGCTGACGACTCCTTCCACATTTCTTTCACAATTCCATCTTCCAGAACATCACCCTTCGAGCCACCGTTTAAGCACTCCAACAACCTCCCGCCGTCGATCTCGACGCCAATCTCATCGACAACGCCGACGACATCGACAGGAAACCCGACCTCCAGCAGCAGCAGCAGGAACACCAGAAGCAGATCGAGCAGATGATCCCGGACTACGACGGTCTCTTTTGGGTTTTCATTGAGCTCGAGGGACTGAACCCTTCGGAGGCTGCTGAGGGGTTGATCAAGCTTGGAAGGCAGCGACTTCGCGGGATGGACGCGTTGAGGGAGGGGTTGGCTGCTCAGAAGAGAGATCGTTGAGCTCGAGGTGAGGTGAGTTTACTGCCTGTCCTTTGGACTGGAGCGGTCGGGTGAGATAGGCGGGAGGGGAGAGAAGGCGGAGAAGAGAGCAGAGGACGATGCTGATCGATTCTCCCTCTCTTTCATCGTCAGCTTCCAGAACCGGGTCGCCTACACTTCAATTACGAGCACTTTATGTCCTTGACCGTATTTTTCATGATTCTTACTCGGCGCTCTCGCCTCTTGGGTCGAGCGAAAATCGAACAAGAGAAAGGAGGAGATGGGCGAGCTGCGACGCGTCTGAGAAAGGGTCGAGATGAGGAAGCTTTTCTTCAGAAGCGTTGCCAACTGATTTCAGCGAAATCCCAGTCTCTTGAATACATACCATCTACCTAAGTAGCCCTTCGGCGTGGTCGACGGCAAGGAAAATCAAAGCGAACACGGAGTGAGTCGAGTGACCAACGGACCTCGCTCGGTCCTGTTTGAAAACGAGCCCTCGCCCTCGCCCTTGCCTCGCCGCCCTCTCTCTTCTCTTGGTGGCAGGGGTCCCCTCTTTCGGGGCGGTGGAAAAAGCTTCCACTGGTTCTTCTCTAAACTCTCATAGAGACGCTTTTCGTGCATAGACCACCCAACCACATCAATCCTGATCCTCTGCAAAGCCGTCGAAAGCTCTCGGCTCAACATCAACGACCTTCCCTCCTCCATCAGCGAGTTTCCAGCCGCGCTGTATCTCAGCATACTCGAGGAGAACGGCCTGTAGAAAATAAAGAGGAGAGCGTGAGGAACAGGTTAGAAGAACGTTGGTTCGCAAAAGCTTTCGCGAAAGCAAGAGAGAAAGAAAGAGAGATGCGGAAAGAAGACGACTCACGTAGTAGTACGCGTCCATTTGGCTGAAAGGCCCCCCAAAAGAGATAGAGACCGATAATCAGTTTCGAAGGTTGGTTCAGGCGAAAAAAAAACGAAAGGAGATCCAAGCGAAAGAAGGAAAAAAACGACTCGTTGAGAACTCACTCTTCGGTAATCATCCTCCTCACCACCTCAGACCCAGCAGCTTGGATCCTCCTCGCTTCTATATCGTGCGTGACAGCCCAATCGACCTTCTCGTAGAGATCCGAGAGGTCTGGAAGGACGGGGATGTAGTGGACGTACTGAAAAGGAAAAGGAAAGAAAGGAGAGAGGATCGAGATAGGTCAGTTCGAAGGGACGGGTTTCGCTCGTGTTCGATCTCGATCTCAGGTGTATAGATGTGGTAGAAACGGCTCGTATGAGGTCTGGGAAGGAAGAGGAAGAAGGAGGGAACGGAACTCACAGGCAACAGCCAAGCCGACCAGAACTCGGTCCAGATCGTCGACTTGAAGACGAGTGCTTTTCCGTGAAGGAGACCCATGAAACGACCGCTGAAGGTGTTTCCGTCGATGTCGAACACGTACTGAATCGCGGGAAGCCGAGGAGGGGGAATAGAGGATGAAAGAGATCAGTTCAACGCTGTCGTCGCTATGGCGAAGAAGATGAGGGAGGGAGGGAGGGAGGACCTTGTAAGGATAAGCATCTGACCAACCCTTCTTCTCAGACAGAGGGAACTGCAAGAACGGAGCGAAGGCGAGGTGTCAGCGAGAAATCTCGAGGCAGGACTCCGAAGCTCAACCCGACGAGATCGTTTGAATCGACTCACCTCCTTCTCCACCTCCTTACACACTTCCAAGCAGTAATCGAGGTTGGTGAATTTAGCGTTGATGATGTCCTGGAATGACGACAGAGAATAAAGCTCGATTCAGTTCGTGTTTCGGAGAGGGATGAAGAAGAAGAAAGGAAGAAACGAAACGCGTCTCCACTCGACTCGACTCGAACGAAAAGGAAAGGATGGGACGACTCACCTCCCTCTCATTCGCCAAAGTGATGAATCTGAACCTCTGGAAGTGTCGGAAGTTCGTCCCTTCCATGTTCCCACCGGAGGTTTGACCTCGCCTGAAGAACAGTAAAACAAAACGAAGAAGCGTCGATTTCGTCAGTCGAGCAGAAGGAGACGAAAGGGATGAGAAGGGCTAGATGAGAGCTACTGACCACCAAAGCTTCGGGATTTTATCCTCCCAGCTAACGTTATCAGGGTTGTCGATCGCTTCTCTCGGTCCCCAGGTGGCTCGCTGGTAGTAGTCTGTTCGAAAAAGAAAGGCAACGTCGAGGCAAGGTCAGTTGCAGCGGCAAGACAAGAGAGAGGAAGATGAAAGAGGGGAGAAGGAAGGAAGCACGTACAGATGGAAGGAACGAGGATATCGGCGAAGCAGGGCTCAATCCTATCGTAACGGAGGAACAGGAATTTCGATGAGCAAGAGTCGCGTCGAACGGAGGTAGAGAGGAGCGAAACTCACTTCGTCTGCGAAAGGACGGGTCTCAAGTTTTCCGTGAACCCAGTTGACGGACTTGAGAGAAGGAAGGCATTGTTGGGATTGACGAGGTTGGCGAATCCAGTGGCGGAGTTCACGAGCCTGCGAGCGGAAATAAAGAGGATCAGTTCTCTCTCGTCTCGTCTCGAAGTCGACCTGCCTCGTCCGACTTGTACTCACCTGCATTTACCCTGCTCAAGGTAGTACTCCGACGTAGGATGAGGACCACGTCGATAGGCCTGATCGTCGTCGAGATCGTAAGCTTTGGGTACCATGTCTGGGTCGCGAACGTTGAAGACCACCTGAACGAGTGAGAAGAAAGAGGAAACGAAGCGGTGACCAGGTCAGGTTTGGGAAAGACTTGAAAAGAGGATAAGAGGTGAGTGAGAGGAGGAAAACATACTCTGGGCTCGTCCTGGAGGAAGAGAAGGGAGCGAAGAAGTCAGCGGGATGTCAAGTCGAGAATAAAAAGAGAGGAGAGTCGCGTCGCGTACTTGATAGCTGTTTGAATCAAGCCCAAATCCCTGAGTCAGCTTCTCATTCCCGCCAAAAGAAGATCAATAAGGCACTCCAGTACTCACTTGAAGATCACATCAAAATCAGGGATATCCTTCGCGAACTGACAGAACCACAACAAGAACAAAATCAGCTTTCCCTTTTTTCCTCTCTCCCCTTCACCCAGCCTCCCCTTCCCGTTCGCCGTACTCACCCTCCTCAAAATCCCCTCCCAATCTCCAGAGAACGGTCCTCCCTTCCCAGGCATCTCCACCTTTCCCTCCGCCTCTCCCTCAGCGTTCTCCACGCTCCTGGAATGGAAAGGGATGAGCCGTCGCCCGTTGGCGACCGCGTTCTGGAAATCCTGAGCGATGGTCTTCTTGACGTGATGAGGGGAGTTGAGTTCGTAGAAGGGAGCGAAGTCTTTGTAGATCTGGGGGGAGCGAAGGGAGCAGGATCGAGGTGAGGAGGCCGAAGGAGGAGAGGGGAGAGAAGGAGGGATTGAGAGGTGAGCTCGAAGCTCGAATCGTTTCCTTCCCTTTCGCTCGTCTGCGGTCAACAAAGTGAACTTGAACGTACCTGATCATACTCATCAACTAACAACCCTCTTTCTTTAACCCACTTGTACCACTTATCGTAACCCCTCGGCGTCTTCCTCCCCGTCTTCAACTCGTACCTCGCTCGAGCCTGCCTCAGCGTGGTACTCTGTCGCTCGTAAATCGCATCCACGCCGAACTTGGCGAGTCCTTCGGGAGACAGATCGTACATCGACTCGCCCGAGGAGGGGGAAGTGGGTGACGTTGGTTGTGGAGGAGGTGTGTGAATGGGAGGGATGATTTCGTCTTCGGAGATGTCTGGAGTTGAGGAGGAGGGATCTTCGGGCCAGTCGTCCAGCGTTGGCGTTAACGGCGATGTCTTGGTTGGAGAGAAGAGGAGGGTTGAGATTGTTATGAGGAGAAGGAGGTGGAGGATGATGAAGTAGGTTGAGGAAGACAGGAAGGAAGACCGTCCACGATGTCGAGTGGGTGAAGTTGAGATGCTGCCTTCAACTCGAGCTCCCCCGGATGAACCGACGAGAGGGAGATCCACTTCTTCGTCGAGGTTGGCTCGGCCGTACGACGTCTTAGGTGGACCGAAGAGGAGATTGGTGATCTTCATGGCCGCCATCGAGTCTACTAGAAAGGGGACGATGGAGAGAAGGAAGGGAGGAGGTCAGCTCAAGCTCGCTCGCCCTTTTCTTTCTTTACTTCACTAGCACCCTGTCTCGAGCCCCATTCCTCTCCCAGCTCATCACCAGTTGATTAAGTCATCTACTAACCTCTGCTGAAGATATTTGGGCGATCACACGAGTCGAAGGGGGCTTAAAGGGGGGGTCGAACGGAGAGGGAGAGGAAGGGAGGAAGGAAGGAGGTCGAAGCGAGCTCGAGCTTCCTTTGGGCTGATTTTGAAGGCTCTCGAGCTTGAGCTTGAGCTGAGTCGGTTGTAGAGTACGAGGAGGATCCGAAGCTGTTCCGTTCCGACAAGAAGATAGAAGGGAGTCCGAGACGTTGGTGAGCGTTGGGGAGGACACCCTCGAAAAAGGAAGAGGAGAGGAGATCAACGTGGACCTTCGAACTTCGAAGCCAGAGCGGTTCGTCACGTCGAGGGGAAATGTCAGTCACCTTTTTGGGCTTGCAAGTTTTCGTTGTCACTCGTTGGCAACAACAGCTTTTGCGTTCTCAGCTGCTGGAAAGGACGTCTCTTGTTGGATGAAAAAGGAGGACCTTTTCGATCCGAGAACCGATCTAAACTCAGAGGGGCGCGTCTTTCTTTCTCTCTTCCTCCGTCGAGAACGAGCAGAATCGATCGCCTCTAAAGTCGAATGAAATACATCTCTGTCATAAAAAGATCCAAACAGAAACCGCCTACTTCCTCCTCCTCGTCGCCTCGTCGTACCTCCAATTGCGCGTTTAAAGAGGCCTCAACAGCATCTTCCTGGGATCCTCGATGTACTGCTTGATCTTGACTGAGAAAGCGCAGAGACCAACAAGAAAATGGGTCAGTGAATCGGCTCGAAGAGAAGGGTGATAGATATGGATAATTGGTCGACGAGGAAGAGAGAGGGGAAGTAGGAGAGAGGGAAGACGATGCTCACCCAAGAACTGAACGGCCTCTCGCCCATCGAGAAGTCGGTGATCGTACGTCAGAGCGACGGTCATGATAGGTCGAACGACAATCTGTCCCTTGACAACAACGGCTCGGTCGGTGATGTTGTGCATACCTGAGCGAAGGAGAACGCAAAGGAAAGCAGGGAAGGTCGCGTCAGTTTCGAGATCGCGAAGGGAAGGAGTCGAAGAGTGTGGGAGACCGAGAAAGGTATTCACCAAGGACGGCAGCCTGGGGAAGGTTGATGATGGGAGTACCGAAGAGGGAACCGAAGACACCTCCGTTGGAGCTGAGGATGAACGAGGAGCAAAGAAAGAAAGGTCAGCTCGAGCTCGAGCTATTTGCTTCGCCAGGGAAGTTCTACCGAAGCGAAGAGAAACGTACATGGTGAAAGTTCCTCCAGACATATCCTCCATGGTAATCTTTCCGTCTCGGGCCTGAAAAGCGATCGTGGGAAGTCAGCAACGCGATCTCGACGAGCAAAGAGAGAGAAAGGAAGACGCGTCGACTCACCTTCTTTCCGAGCTCAGCAATAGCCTTCTCGATCTCGACGAGACCGAGCTTCTCGATGTTCCTGACGACGGGAGTGACGAGACCCTTGGGGGTAGCAACGGCGACGGAAAGGTCGACGAAGTCTCGGTAGACGATGGTGTCTCCTCCTGGGAAACGCGAAACGAAGAGATCAGCTCCTGCTCTTTCCTCTCCATCTCTCCTGCCCGACCCAGTCCAACTCGCCGACGCCTCCAGGCCCAACAGTTCCAGCACCAGCCCTCCCGCGAACTGCTCCCAACCTTCCACAGCAACGAGCCGCCGAGCTGAAGGAAGACTCACCGTTCTCTCCCTCAATCGAAGCGTTAGCTCCAGGGATCTCTTGCAGGGCAAGAACCGAAGCTCGAGCGAAAGCGCTCATGAATCCGAGCTTGACTCCGTCCTCCTTGAGAATGGCGTCCTTGTAGAGAGTTCGGAACTCCATGAGGGAAGACATGTCGATCTCGTTGAAGGTGGTGAGGGCAGCGGCAGCGTTTTGAGACTGCTTCAGACGCTCGGCGATTCTCAGACGCATTCGGGACATCTTGACCTGGTGGGTTGAGAATTTGGTAGTGGAGGTGAAGCGCGCGTTGAGTTGGCGTTTGGTCGAGAGGAGGAAGGAGGTGCGAGCGAGGGAGAGGGAGGGGAAGGGGACGGAAAGCGAAGGTCAGATCTCTCTCTCTCTCTCCCTTCCTCGCCCTCGCCGCTCCACCCAACACCTCTCACACTAATCACAAGCAGCTCAACCTTGCCCTGGCTGATTCCACATCAAAACTCACCCTAGTCTCAGTCCTATCTCCCTTGGAAGCAGCGGTCTCCTCCTTTGCCTCCTCCTTCTTGGGCTTAGGTGCCTCCTTCTTCGCAGGAGCGGCCTTGTCAGGTTCGGGAGCCTTGGGCTTATCCTCCTTAGGCGACGACGACGAAACCTCCTTGGGCTCTTTACTGAGCTCGGACTGGGTCTTGGAGGTCTCCTCGGTAGGGGCAGCTTTTGACGCTAGAGAGCGAGGGAGGCCGGGTTTCAACGGAAGGAGGAAAGAGGAGTCAGCTCGAGCGAGAGGACGGAGTCGTGAAAATGAGAGAGAGGGAGGTGGTGCGAATGTGGGGATGATAGGTTCAAGGTAGCATGGCGTGTGATGCGAGGGTACGAGTTGTCGGAGGTGTGTTTGGCGAGAAGGTAGGGGAAGGGCGGGAAGAGGAAAGGAAGGAGAAAGAGGAAGGATGGGATGACGTACAAGCTTCTCCCTCTCCAGCCTCCATCACGAACAAATCAGCACCAACGGTGACGGTGTCCTCCTCAGCCGAGAGGAACTCGAGGATCTTTCCAGCGAAAGGAGCGTTCACAGAGACGTCAATCTGTACGAAACGAAACGAGAAGGGGAGAGGAGGGAGCGAGGTCAGCTGGAAATCGAAGTGAGCTCTCTTCCTCCTTCTCGTAGATGAACTGACCTTGTCGGTCTCGATGGTGCTATTGAGGGGACGCAGAGAAGCATGTATGCGGTCAACTTCTTGGGCTCAGAGGAAGAAGTACAGAGGGAAGAGAGAGACTCACGCAATCTCCTGGTCCTGAGCGACCTGGTCCCCAATGGCAACCGACCAAGTCTTCAAGGTTCCCTCGGTGATGGACTCAGCCTGAAGACATCCAAGCAAAGAGTAGACAGTTAGCTTCCTTCTGGGTCTGACGAACGAGGTGGAAGAAGGAGACTGACCATGGTAGGGACCTTGATTCGCTCTGCGAACCAGAAGAGAGTCAAAGCGAGAAAGAGATGAGCTCGTCCGTTCCCTTCCTTCCTTCCTTCCCCTCTTCTCTTCCCCTTCTGTCAGCTCCTATCAACTCACCTGAATCGAGCTTCAAAGAAGTAGAGAACTGTCGAAGGGCAGAAGGGAGGGTGGTGGGGAAGAAGGCGGAACTGCAGCCAGGGAAAGAGACGAAGGAGCGGACGGACGGAGGGAGGGAGAGAGAGAGCGAGGTCAACAGGCAGCTTTTGGATACCGATATCAAGAAGGGAGTACTCACACAGATCTCGAAGCAGAAGCTCGGAGGAGGGAGGTGGCTACACGCATGGCTGGAGGAAGGAAGGAAACGAGAAGGGGAGAAGGGGAGGAGGAGGTGGTTGAGGGGGAAGAAGGGCAGACGGGTTTGATCGGAGGGTGAACTCGACGAGATGGGAAAAAATGTTGGAAGGGAAAGTTTTCGGTACAGGTATCCAGACGAGACCTGGAAGATGAGACACGCTTGCAGGACAGCTCAGGAAAAAAAAACTGGCTCTCGGATCTGAAACGTAGAGAGCTCTCGACAGAGGGAGAGGCGGAAGTCCGTCGCGGAGACGCGTCGACTCAAGTTTCCTTTCGTCCTCGCTTGTCTCCAGCCAGCTTCCTCCTTCTCAACGATTATGCAATGATGAATCTCCATTAGGATCAGTACACCAGCTTTCCGTGCGGATGCCCATCCCCGAGAGAGCTGGCGAGCTTGATTGCAGACGCGTCTCGCAGATTCTCCTCCATCGTTCTTCTCTCTTTCCTCTGCTCCGATCGACCTCCAAGGGAAGACCCATCATAATCAGTACACTGCTTGATCCTCCTTTCTACCCTTCCCATCTGGCTCTCTCCTCTCCTTCCTCTCCTTCTCCAGCTCCTTCGCTCCGGCTCGAATACCTCCTCCCGTCTCCATGTTTCTCCTCGCATCATCCCGCTTCTCCTCCCACTAAGAGCTAAGCAGCACCCCATGATCACCGCCACCATGATAAGTCCAAAGAGGCGTAATGGGGTATAGCCTAGCGAGCCTGCGAGGAGGGCGAAGGTGAAGAGGAGGATGCAAGGCAGGAGGATGTTGATGCGAAGTTCGGCAGCCGAAAGGCCTGGACCGGTCGAGGTGTGGAAGATGACGGCGCTGGGACTGCAGTAGATGGATACGGTTCCTATGGAAGGCATGTTTGAAGCGAGGGGAGTTGGAATGGGCGTTGAGAGGAAGGGAGGGAAAGGGTAACAGGTGGGTATCGGAGTTGAACGAGACGTGAGATCGTGAGATCATGACGAGTTGAGCGTGGCCCGGTCGTTCAGAGTGCTACGGTAGAGAGAGGCTAGAAGTTTTGATCAGTTACGGGGGGACGTGCTCGTACTAGCTTCATCTGGTATAAGACGAAAGAAGGAAGGAAGGGAGGCCAAGACTCACACGTCGAAGCTCACCTCTGTTCCTCCTCCCTCTTCCTCCACGTCGACCCACCTCCAGGCTTCAAAACCATTTCCCAGACTTGCCCACTCTTTCTTCCTCATCCTCACACTTTCAGCCAACTCCCTTTGTGCCTCCCTATTGAACCCAGCCAACCTCACCTCCCTCCTCGCCCCTCTCGAAGCCTCCTCAACGACGAGAACGCTCCTCGCCGTATCGAACGAGCTGACCCTCGAGTCCATGTGCAGGACGATCTTGGCCTCCCCTGGGACGAAGCTCGCTATCCGATCTCTGTAGAGATCTGCCGAGAAGGACTTGGAGATCGAGAGGGAGATGGTTTCGATGTTGGGGGAGGAGGAGAGGATGGACTTGAACGTTCGAAGGCGAGGTCGTTCGAGCTCTTCTGCGACGGATGAGAAGCGAGGATCCCACCGGAAAGGAGGAGGGGAGGTCGAAGAGTGAAACAAGCATAAATGCTTGAGATTTGGGAATACGATCCTCGTTCGTAGACGTAGAGAGGAGGGAGGGTCCGCTGCCTCCCCGTCGTCGATGTTGAGCTCGTGGACGAGGGACCTCCTCTTTTCTGCCTGGTCTCCAGCGACGAAGATGCCTCGTTGAGGGTGAAAGAATGCAAGCCAGTCCTCTTCTCGGTAGAGAGTGATGGAGCGATAGAAGAAAGGGGAGACGAGGTGGGAGAAGCCTTTGGATACGAGGAGGAGGTCGGAGGTTGAAGGGAGGGGAGTGGGAGGAGAGAAGGGCGTAGAAGGCTTGGACGGGAAGGTGAGGGATAGGATCTGCTCTATGAGCTCGACGGGGAGAGAGGGGAGGAAAGAGGACATGGTCTCGAGGAAGCCTTGGGGTTGGGTAATTCTGGTTGAAGGGTAAAAGAGGTTGAGGAGGAAGGTGGGGAGGTGAGCTCGGCCAAACCCTCGTTTGACTCTTCCTCCCTTTTTCTACTTTCGACGTACAACTTCAGCTCTTAAGACAGCGCGCTCTTAAGTTCGGAGCCTAGTTGAGAGGTGAGGTGCCATCTGGCCGTTATAATCGTTTTCGCAACGCGTCCAAACTCTGTCGTCTGCTCCGTTTCCCTCCCTCCTCTCTCTCACTTCTCGACGTTGAGCTGGGCCTCCTCCTCATCTTTCTTCGGCGGGTAAAGGTAGACGACCGTCTTTTTCTCGTAGACAAAATCGAGAGTCAGCCTTGTCAACGAGAGTCAGCCTTGTCATCCTCTCCGAGGGAAAACTGGGTCGTTCGCGGAGTCGTCAAGGCGAGCTCAACTTCCTTTTCGACGAGGGCTAGCCACAGCAATGACGGATTGTGAACTCACTCCTATAACGTGCACCGTCGTCTCTGCTCCTACTGCTAGCCACTGAAGGTCGGTGCGAGGAGAAAAGTGGGAGAAGTTTTCCATCAGAAACTAACTCAACCAAACATCTTACAGAACTCACCACGAGGGTCTTGTTCTTCTCGTAGAAGATCTTCAGTCTCTCGGCAGTGCTTCTCGTTGAGGGACTGGTGTTGGTATATCTTCTTCTGCTTGAAGAGAGAGGAGGGAAGAGAGCTCGCGACGCGATTTGACTGGCGGGAGAGAACATCGTTGGTTGGGCTTGGATTGATTCGAGGGAGGGCTGGACTGGTGGTGGTGGTCAGTGGCAAGCTTCAAGCTTTATTCACTTCCCTTTCTTGTCTGCCGAGCTGGATTTCGGCAGAGAAATACGGAAGCGAGAAAGAAAGCGACGCGTCGCCTTCTCGTCTCGACCCCTCTCTTCCCTTTCTCCTTTTCTCTTCGTCCTCTTGGGTTGATTCCCGCTTTTTTTCCTTTTCTCGAAGAATGAGGCTTGAGGCGCAGACGAGAAATGTTGACTCCGAGATATGTTTCAGGGTCTCAAGAACGGAGCGAAATATGAACCAACAAACGTTCCCAGCCCTTCGAGAGGGAGACGAGGAGGAGGAGGGAAACTCAAAGAGAGAAGAGATGCTTTCAACCACGACAACAGCATCTTAGGACCGTTCTCGAAAGGAAAAAACGGGCTTGGATCTTGAATACGAACATGGTGAGTGACTTCTCTGTCGTTAACGGATCCGAGGCTCGAAGAGAGGGGAGAGAAAGAGAGGGAGGGAGAAGCAGACGAGAGACGAGGTCTCGAAGCTTGAGCGGACCAGCATGGCTCCGCTGGATGCTTGCTCTGGCTGTCACTTCGCCCCTCCTCGCAGCAGTGGATGGACAGAGCATGGTCGTATGATATATTTACCATCGCATGGGCTGCTCAAAGTAGAAGCCTGCCCAGAGCTTGGAGCAGTAGAGAACAAGAAGGAGGGCAAAAGAAAGACGGACTCCGGACTCCTCGTCGTCGCCTCCTCCTCCTCCTCCTCCTCCCTTGCCGTCCTTTCTCCGAGCAGCTTTCTGACCATTCTCCACCTTCGCCTCCTATACAGAAACACCTCAAAAAGTCTCTGGTGAGTCGCTATCTCTAGGCTTGGCTTTGGATGGTGAAGGGAAGGAGCTGGAAGGGAGAAGGAAGGCGAACAACTCCGGCTCGAACCACCTCGTCGGTACCAGGATTCTCGTCGCTCAAGAGCAGCTCAGCACGATGCAGAAAACCTGCCTCACCGAGGTTAGCTCGTTCAGCTGAGCGAGCTACTGAACGGCGATGGAAGCGAGCTCGACTCAACCTCATCGCCGAAGCTCACCTTCGCTCGTCCCTCCTCCTTCCCTTCCTCTCCGTTGCTTCCCTCGACGTCAATCTTTCTCCTGCACATATCCTCCATCCCTCTACTGAGACAGTACACTGACATGCATCTTATCTTCGCTTCGTCACAGCTCAACCGTGGGAAGTCTCACGACGACAAGCCCGGCAAACCTAAACTAGCTCCCTCTCCCTCTCCTCCTTCCATCATCCCTTCCGCCGTCCCATCGTCCAACAGCAACACCAACAAGCCCACTCCATCTCTTCCTACCAACGGATCCACAAACTCGGCTTCCAAATCCACCTCTCCTTCCCCAGCTCCCTCCTCCGTCCCATCATCCTCCTCCCTCGACGCAGGAGCCTCCTCTTCATCTCGAGCTCAACAACAACCTCCAACCACTCCTGAACGGAAACCTCTCGCCAACCCAGCCCACATCACCTCCCCAGCTCCTCCTACCGTCGTAGTCTCGACTTCAGCGGAGGACATGGCTATCGACGCGCCGTCGAAGAAGGATGGAAGGATCCCTGGAGGAGGACCCGCGAGTGGAACGTTGGGAAGGCTCAGGAGCGGTTCGCCAGACACGATTCCTACGGCTGGAAAGACTCCCAGGAAGCAGAGGAGTAGTAGGTTCCATGTCTCGGACAGGGTGGTGTTGGAGAGGCTTCCTGGTTTCAACGGTGAGCTTCATCTCTCTTTCCTTCCTTCATCAGTTCGATTCGTCGTCGGGAGCTCATCGTTTCCTCTTCTGTCTCGCCGCTTCCCTTTCTTTTTCGCTCTCTAGAGGTGGCACCTGCCGATCAGACGGAGCTATTCATCCGGAAGCTACAGCAGTGCTCGGTGGTCTTCGACTTTAACGACGCTAGTGCGGATCTGCAGGGGAAGGGAATCAAGGGACAGGCTCTCCACGAGATGCTCGAGTACATCACCACCCCTCGAGTAGCTATCCCGGAGCAGGTTTATGTTGAGGTTATCGGGATGGTGAGTCTCAGGTCCAAGGAAGACGTGTCTCGAGCAGGAGAGCTGACTGCTCCTTCGCGCGACTCCTTCTGCCTTTCCAGTTCGCCTCGAACCTCTTCCGATCGATTCCTCCTCAAGTCAACCCTTCAGGAGCCGCCTTCGACCCAGAGGAAGACGATCCTATCGTGAGTTTCGCTTATTTTGGTCTTCATCAGACTGCAGACGCGACATAAGCTGATTTCTCCGCCATCTCTGCTCTTTTCCTCTCCGTCCCTCCCTTCAGCTCGAGCTCGCTTGGCCTCACCTGCAAATCGTCTACGAGTTTTTCCTCCGGTTCATCGAGTGTCCTGACTTCAACCTCAACATCGCCAAGAAGTACATCGATCAACGCTTCGTTATCCAGGTGAGCCTGCCTTTCCCTCAGCAAGTCGACGAGGAGACACGACGAAGCTGACTCCTCCTCTCCTTCCTTCACCTTTCTGCTTCCTTCTTTTTCCATTCTCTCAGCTCCTCGAGCTCTTCGACAGCGAAGATCCCCGAGAGCGAGACTTCCTCAAAACTACCCTTCATCGAATCTACGGTCGCTTTCTCAACCTCCGAGCCTTCATCCGTCGCTCCATCAACAACGTCTTCTTCCAGTTTGTTTACGAAACCGAACGTCACAACGGAATCGCCGAACTCCTCGAAATCCTGGGAGCCATCATCAACGGATTCGCCTTCCCTCTCAAAGAAGAACACAAGACCTTCCTCACCCGAGTCCTCGTCCCCCTGCACAAGGCCAAATCCCTCGCTCTCTACCACCCCCAACTCGCCTACTGTGTCGTTCAATTCCTCGAGAAGGACTCGACGCTTACGGAGGAGGTCCTGCTGGGTCTGCTGGGGTACTGGCCCAAGGTCAACAGCCCGAAGGAGGTCATGTTCTTGAACGAGGTGGAGGAGATCTTGGACGTGATTGAGGCGGTGGAGTTTGTGAAGATTCAGGTGCCGTTGTTCCAGCAGTTGTCGAGGTGTATCAACTCCCAGCACTTCCAGGTCGCGGAGAGAGCGTTGTACTTCTGGAACAACGAGTACATCGTCAACTTGATGGGAGACAACATCGCCGTGATCCTGCCGATCGTCTTCCCTGCTCTGTACCAGAACTCGAAGGCTCATTGGAACCGGTGAGCTCTTCCTTCTTTTCGTTCTTTGCTCCTCTCTTGTTTCTCGCTGCTCTTGACGCGTCGAGGAAGAGCAAAGAGCGAGTCGAGTCGCTCTTCGAGAAGATCGAAACTGACGACGGACCCCTTCTTCCTCTTCCCAGAACGATCCACGGAATGGTCTACAACGCCCTCAAACTCTTCATGGAGATCAACCCTACCCTCTTTGACGAATGCACCAGCCATTACAAGAGTACTCGCATCCAGTTCGTTATTTTTTCCCGCTTCCTCTTCCTCTCTCCGCGAGCTCGATTGTGATCTTCACCTCGCTGACATTTCCTCCTTCCTGCGATTCCTTGTCATCCCACAGAGAACAACGAAAGGCTCAGACGAGATACGACGAGTGGGAGGCTCTCCGAGCTGCCGCCATCGCGAACTGGACGTCTGCTGGACACGTCGGACCTCTTCCCAAAGCTCTCAGCACTCCTCCTCCTGCTCGACCCCCACCCCCTCCCGAGGACGAGGATATGACCGACGTCTCGATGGAACTTCACAATCAGATGGGACTGGACGCTCTCGAGGCCGAGGGAACTGGTGCTTTCCAGATGGAGGATGTGAGTTTCCTTCGACGCGTTCTCGTTTCTCCTTTCCCGTTCTTTCTCGACCGTTTTCTGACCTCTTCCTCTCTCTCCTCTTTACACTCTCAGCCTCCCATTGACCAAGCCGAGTACATCCCTCAAGGAGACGACGCCCACATCGAGGACAAGGACCTCGTCGCCTCTCCTCCCTCCTCTCCCAACAAGGAATCAACCGCCCCCGTCATCTCCTCCCCTCTCACTGGATCCCACGTCCGTCGGAAGTCGACTCTCCCTCTCGATCCCCAGGTCCTCAGGGATCTCCAGAACCATCGGTCACTCGAGTGAACGGAGCTTTTTGATTTGCGTCGTCTTTGCTTTTTGGATGGAGGTTAATTTGGAGGAGGATCTGACGTGATATGTGTTGTAGACTACGCTGCTTTCCCTTTTTTTTTTTTTTTTTTTTCCTTGCTACTCTTTCTTTGCATCTGCTCGTTCCTGTGGTACCTACAGCCTCGTTCGGGCTCTCTCTCTCGAGTCTTTCTTGCTTTGGGTCCCTCGTTTTATGTTTCATCTTCTTCCTCTCTCCCTCTCTCTCTCTCTCTCTCTCTCTACATAGCGAGCAATTGCATTCACTTTCACTCTGCTCCCCTTCCATAGGAATCTGACTCTTTGCTAACAATCAGTCCTACTGTAAGCAAGCGTCAACGAAGTCTTTATCTCTCTCGATCGACGCCGAAGCTTGAGCCGAGCCCGAGGGTGCGTGTTTTTGCTGATGAATCGATCTCTCCTTGATCAGCCTTTCAAGGTTCACGCGAAGGTTTGGTTTCTTCCTTTGCGGTCTTTCTCTTTGCCTAGGTTAAGCTGAAAACTGATTTCCTTTTCGTTTGGTTTTGGAACTCGATCAGGGAGGTCTGATCTACCTTCAGCTCGGGGCTCTGTGAAGAGCGAATCAGGGAGGTGTACCTGGAGTGGAGATCGTCTCGGCTTCTGCTCTTCCCTTGAAGGGAACGACCATCATTCCTCGAGCTCTGACCATGGAGGATATCGCTAGTGAGCTGACGCGACGCGTTCTTTCTTTCCTCTTCGTCTTCTAACTTCCGTGCCTTCTTCCTACGAAGCTAACCTTGATTCATTCACTTCTCATTTTCAGGATACGTTCAGAGCTACAAGCAAGCTGCGCTCAACGCCGTTGACGCTGGGTTCGACGGAGTGGAGATCCGTGAGTCGTCGCGTCTTATCTTCCTTTTATCTCTGCTTCTCTAGCTGAACGATTCCTGCTCTCCCTCATCTCCTCTTTCTCCAACAGACAACGCCAACGGTTATCTCCCCGATCAGTTCCTCCAATCGGTCTCCAACAAGCGAACCGACTCCTACGGTGGATCCCTTGAGAACAGAGCTCGTTTCCCCTTGGAGATTGCTCGAGCCGTCACCGAGACTATCTGACAAGAAAAGACCGGTATCAGGCTCTCTCCGTGGTCTGACTTCCAGGTGAGCGACACCTTCGCGATTCATCCCATACCCTCGAGCTGGAACAGATCGAACCTCCATCGACGCGTCTCCCTTCCTCGTTTACGTGTTCATCAGGACCAACTCGAGCCCAATCCCAACGAGACCTTCAAATACTTCGCCAACGCTCTCGTTTCCGAGTTCACCAAGCTCGCCTACGTTCACTTCACGGAAGCTGTCAACGCGGAGGGTCTTCCTGAAGAGAACTTCCCGTCGAACGACTTCGTAAGTTTCAGCCTGTCCTTTCCATCTTTTCCCCTTCCTTCTCACCCTCGTACGGCACTCTCTGACCATCTTATCCTTCTAATTCTAGTTTCGAGCGATCGTTCGAGGAATCGACTCCGAAACTCTTCCCGCGAAGCCCACCACTGTCTTCGAGGATCCCGAAGCCACTCATCCAATTCTCTTCCTCTCTGCCAGTGTGTCCCTTCAACGTTCTATCACACAACAGCTGCCTCAGACTGACAATCTAATTTGTATTTTTCTAGACGGCTTCACTCGAGAGTCCTCCGTGACTCACTCCCAAAGAACTGGAGATGTCGTCGTTGTTGAGTTTTGTCTCCTTCAACCTCCGTTCTTCTCCTTCCTCTTTCTCTTTTCTTCGAGCTGAACATCTTCTTTCTTTCTTTCAGTTCGGCCGATCCTTCATTGCCAACCCCGACCTCCCAGCTAGGATTCGTGACGGGATCGAGTTTTCCCCGTACAACAGGTGCGCCGTTTCTTCTCTCATCTCTTCTTTTCCTCCTCCATGAGGCCGAGGCTGACTTTGACCTTTAAATCCACTAAGGATACATTCTATACTCCGGGTCCTGTTGGATATACCGACTGTCCCACCGCTGTCAAAGCTCAGGCTTGATCGAGCTCAGAATCGCGACGCCTTCGTTCTGTTCTCTTTAGACTGCCCCTCCCTCGCTTCTCGACCTTCATACCCCTCGCACATCCATCATTATATATCACCTCACTGAAGAAGCTCGAGAGCGAGTAAGGAGAGAGAGAGAGAGCGAAGACGAGACGAGGAGAAACCACTCGACTTTTCAACGAACCTTCAACACTTCACCACCGTTCTTTGAGGTGAAATGCTCCTACGACATGAGTCTCACAGATAGATGTGGATCTCGAGCTAACAACTTCAAGATGCATGAGCTGTTGAGAAGAAAAAAGAAGCTGCCGGAAGACCCCCGCGAAAGAGCGAATCGAGAGTTCGACAAAAGAGGGGAGAGCTCACGCCGTTCCTCCTTCCTCCTTCACCTTCCACAAACCTCAACACCCTCCTGCCACCCCCTCTCTTTCTTCTCCTCTCAACATGACCACTTGCTTACGCTCATCAGCAGCCCCTACCCTTCTTCGCTCGCTCCGAGCTCCTCGTTCGCTCCTCCCCTCTCCTCCAAAGTTCTCGCGGTCCTACAACTCTCGTCCGAAGGAGTCGCCCTTCGTTCGCTTCTTCCCCCTGATCGGACTGGTGCCCATACCGTTCATCTACTACTACAAGACCACAGCCGTGGACCTGGAAGACGACCAGGTACCTGCAGGAACTGGAGGAAACGAGAAGATGATCAGTCTGGAAGAGCTGAAGACGCACAACTCGATCAAGGATGGGCTGTGGGTCGCTATCAAGGGAGATGTCTGGGAGTGAGTGTCCTTCTGCTCACCAGCTCGATATCAGTCGATGAGAGAGGAAGAGTGGAAGAAGTTCTGAAGCTAATCAATACATCTTGTTTCGTTCTTCGCTCGTTCGTTCACCTCCTCCTTCAGCCTCACCGAGTACCATCATCAGCACGTCCGTCCCAGCTCCTCCTTCGCCTTTCTTTCGCCTTGACGAACTCGAAGCTAATCACAGCTCACCCTCCTTCTTACTCGCTTAGCCTGGAGGTCCTCAAGTGATCCTCAAGAACGCAGGGAAGGACAATACCAAGTTCTTCATCCACGCTCACGGCCCAAATCTCAACGTCCACGAACAGCTGGATCCCTCGAAACTGATGGGGAAGTTGGAGGGATATGTGGGACCGGTCCAGACGGTGAAGAAGCAGAAGGTTGTGGAGAGGATGAAGGTACCGAGGAGGGAGCAGCCAGCGACGTCGAGTTAAAGCTCAGAAGGGAGGGACGAGCTTTGAAGTTGCCATAATCAGAGTGAACACGTCATATATGCTATCCTGCTGTTATGAGAGAGAATGGACTCTGAGCTCTCGAGGAAGAGGAAGCAGCACAGCCGGCTCGCGACGAATGGGACGACGGGTCAACCAGCCATCGCATTCTCCTCTCTCCCCTCTCCTTCTTACGTTCGCTGCTTTACTGGTACAGATCACATAAATCGGCGCTGCATTAGAAACCAGCCTGCCTATCCGAATAATCCACCAGCGATCCCCTCGCTCCCCAACCAACAGTCTTCGCGGGATGCTGTTCCCTCTCCACCTGCTCCTCCTTCGAAGGTGCTCCCCAACCTCCTCCTCCGGGTGTGTGAAGAACTAAACGATCACCGGCTGAAAAAACGGGAGTTCAAACGAGAAGGAGGAGTCAGTTTCGAGACCGAAAGCGAAAGGGCGAAGCGAGAAGAAGCAGGGGAAAAAGTCGACTCACCTCCCATCTTGACCGTCGATTTTCCTCCGATGTTTACCGTTCTCGGGGTAGGATTCTCCTCCGTAGGAGCCTTGATCCAAAGGTTGAGTCCGCAAGAAGCGGGTTGACCTCCGTGGAGACCGAACGGGGCGTGAACTCGGCGCTGGAGACAGGGACGAAAGGAAAAGGCGAAAGTCAGCTCGATGTCGACGCGTTTCGCTCCTTCGTTCTCCATGTAAAGGGATACTTCAACCCTGACTAGATAGAGATAAGCTGAAGCTTTTGGGGAAACTCACCTCAGAAAGAATCGAAACCTGCAACGGCTCCGAGAACTCCATCTCTCGGATCACTCCATCTCCTCCGTTGAACTCTCCTTTCCCTCCCGATCCTTTTCGGATGCTGAACTGATGAAGGAGGACGGGATAGCGACGTTCGAGGATCTCAGGGTCTGTGATTCGAGTGTTCGTCATGTGAACTTTGTTCGGGACGGGAACAAGGCAGGAGGAACGAGGAGAAGAGGCAGATGGTCAGTCGAGCTCGACCTCGCCAGAGACTGTTCAGAGGAGAAAGACTCACCATGAACTCCCGAGGTTCCATGCCAAGTAGGTCCAGCTCCTGATCCTCCAGCAATGGTCTGTCAAGAAATAATGCCGAAGGAAGCGAAGACGGAAGGTGAGCGATAGAGAGGTGAAGACGACTCGCTCGCCGAGCGTCGAAGAGAAGAGAGATCAAGCGAACGAGACGAACCTCATAGTACCCCCACCCAGCTTCGATCTCTCCCGTCTTTGCGTTCTTCCCACCAGCTCCGAAAGTAAGGTTGTTGCAGCACCCTTGAGAAGCAGCAGCGGCATTGAAGGCTCGAAGGACTTCCAGGTCGTACCAAAAGAGACGAAGTCAGCTCTGATCCTCTTCCAAACGACGAAACCCATGAAACGAGACTCGAGCTACTCACCAACATCTGTGATCCTCTGACTAGTAATGACGTTTCCACCACAAACAGCCGCCTCTTTGCTCGGCGCGAGCAAGCAGCCAGCTGGGATCTCCACCCGAATCGGAGCGAGACATCCTCCGTTGAGCGGCATATCGACGGCGCACATAGCGCGTAGACAGTAAATGATGGCGGCGTGGCAGACGGAGGTGGGAGCATTCCAGCATCCTCGAATTTCGGGACCCGTCCCTGAAGAACGAGAGCGAGAACGAAGAACGAGCAGAGTGGTCGGACGTCAGCGAGATGGTAGAGACGAAAGGAGGAGAAGAGGTCTCGCTCACCAGCAAAGTCAAAGACGGCACTTCCTTCGTCGGGATTGATAGTGACTTTGAGTTGGATCTGATGAAGAGGAGGGAGAGAAGCGAAGGGAAGGATCAGCTCAAAGGAGAGGAGAACAGACGCGTTCGAAATCGAGAAGCAGAGAAGAGACCCACTGGAGATCCATCATCCATGAAATCCTTCGCCTCAAGAACACAACCCAGCTCCTTCGCAGTCTTTCTAAGGAGAGCTCGAACTCCAAGCTCAGCGTTCTCTCGGATGTGACCCTGCGAGAGAAAGAGAGAGAACCACGAGTCAACTCGATCTCGGCTTGAAAAAGAGCTCGGATTGGCAAGGGTGATGGGAAGGGGGTAACTCACCATGTACTCCTGAACGACTGGAAGAGAGAAGTCCTGGATGAGCTTTCCAATCAGCTGAGCTCCTTTGTGGTTGGCGGAGATTTGCTGAAGAAGAAGAACGAAAGCAAAAGGGAAAGTGAGCTCTGATCGTCGAGAAACAGGTTCTGGGAAGGTTAGTGGAAGAGAAAGAGACAGAAAACCCACAGCTTTAAGATCTGACTGAACGTCCGAGAACGACCTACACCCGGAGCTGCCAGCAGCCTCGGCAGGCACGTCGACGAGAAGGCGACGAAGTTCCTCCCCGTTGAACACTCCTTTTCGAACGACGAAGAACGACTCGATACAGGCTCCTTCATCAGAGAGGGTCGTTGAGGTTGGAGGCATCTACCAGGCGACGAAAAGTATGAGGGGGCAGAGTCAGCGGGTATGCTGGACGGACGACGGGTTCAGAGCAGGGAGGCAGGTGAGCTCACGGATCCAGGCAGGATACCTCCGACGTCGACTTGATGGCCTCGGGAGGCGGTGAAGAAGATGATCTTGGGGGCATCCGAAGGGTTGGAGGAAGGAGCGAAGACGGGAGTGATGACGGTGATGTCGGGAAGATGGCTGAACGGACGAAGACGAGAAAGTCAGCTTGAGCGAGATCGAAGAAGCGAAGTCGAACGGGGGGACGACTCACGATCCTCCTGCTGATGGACTGTTCGTAAGAACGACATCTCCTGGAGCGAGAATGGATCCATGTAGTTTGAGCTGGTACTTGACAGCGAAGGACATCGAACCCAGGTGGACAGGCTGAGAAGAAGAGGAGGGATATTGAGGCCATTGGCGAGAGCGTGAGCTTTGGCCGGGACCTCCTCCTGTCAGAGCAGCGATGAGCTTACGATGAAGGGGGCGTTGGCCACTAGATCTCCGTCTGGTGCGAAGAGAGCACACGAGTAGTCGCTGGAGACGAGGGAAGAAAGATTAGGGGAGAGGGAGAAGTCGCCTGGGTCAGTTTCGGACTCATGTCGAAGGAGAGAGAGCCAAAGAAAAGAGAAGACTCACAGACGTTCCTTGATGTTGGTTGAGATGGCAGTCTGCTGAAGACTCCTACCCATCGCCTACGAGGAGAGGAGCGGAGAAGGAGGGGGAGGGGGAGAGAAGGAAGGGAAGAGAAAGGTGAGCTCGACATCTCTTCCTTCGCACCAAGCCGTCGAGGGAAGGAGATCGTCGAGCTCACCTCTGCGACGCTCATGAACCTGTTCGCAAACAGAGAGAGCGCGATGGGATCCGGTTTGGATGAAGGACGAGCTGGAGGAGCTGGAGACATGACTGAGGAAGGAACGAGGTGATGGTTCAAGGGAAGGGAGGAAAGGTTGCATTGGATTCGAGGGCGAGAGGGAAGGGGGGTCCCTCGTCGGTAAACTCGAGTCTTATCTTCTTAGCACCATTTTTTTGCGCACTATTTGCTTAGGTAGTGTATAGGTCACCGGGAGTGCTGTCTGGCTGTTATCCACAACAGGTCAGAGCCAATTTTTCCATCGGGAAAAGGTTGACTCGGTCTTCGCCGTTCGACTTTCGCTCGCTTTCCAACCCGCGAAGTCTTTCTGTTTCGCCATCAACGACGTCTCTCCCATCTCCATCTCTCTTCCATCTCCTCTCCTCGACATCATGTGAGGCCCTCTTTCTTTCTTGGAAGGCGGTCGATAATCAGAACCTGAGGTCTTCTCAGGAGCCTTACTCCCTCCAAGACTTCTTTGAGAAGGGAGTTCGAGCTCATCCTCTCTCCCTCCCAGCTTAACCCTCTTCTTCCTTCACCGAGCTGACTTTTGCTCCCTTCTTTTGTCCTCTGATTCTTTTCTCACAGGTCAAGCTTCACCACATCAACACAGTGAGGTAAACGCTCTTCTACGCCGATACCACGAGAGCTGACCTCTTTCTCCGTTCTCTCTTCTCTCCTCCATCTTCCCTTCCTCCGCAACTCGTTCACTCTTCCCAGACCTCCTCTCCCAGAGATCCCCGACGCCTCCATCCGAGTCGCTATTGATCGTGGGGGCACGTTCACTGACGTTTGGGCGTCGTTTCCCGATCTCACTGGAGGCTCAGAAGCAGCCGCGAGGAAGGAGATTGTCGTCAAGCTTCGTGAGCTCTTTCTCTCCCCTTCTTCCCCTTCTTGCCCACATCTTCTACTTTCCGAGCCTTTTTTTGAACATTCTGACCTTTCTGGACCCTTGCAGTCTCCGTCGATCCCTCCAACTACGGTGATGCGCCGGTCGAAGGGATAAGACGAGTTCTCGAGATCGCGACAGGCAAACCTCATCCTCGAGGAAAGAAACTCGACGTCTCCAAGCTCGAATACACCAGACTATCCACGACAGTCGCCACCAACTGCTTGCTCGAGCGAACAGGAGAGAAGGTTGCTCTGCTGATCACTGAAGGGTTCGAGGTGAGCTGAAGCCTCAACTTCCCTCGCTCTCCTCCATCTTACTTTCTCGGACGCGTCTTCCCCTGTACCAGTCTCACCCTCCCTCAACTTTGGCTCACAGGACCTCCTACTCATCGGGAATCAATCCCGTCCCAAGATCTTCGATCTCAACATCTCTCGTCCCTCCCAGCTCTACGACACCGTTCTTGCCATCCAAGAACGAGTCACGCTCGTCGGGTTCACGACGGATCCCAAGGCTGAGGAGAATGCGATCGTTTGGAACGAGGCTGGGGATAAGGTGGTAAAGGGGTACAAGGGTCAGGCTGAGGTGGGAGAGGGTGGAAAGGTGGTGAAGGGGTTGTCGGGGGAGTCGGTGAGGATTTTGAAGGAGCCTGGTAAGTTTAAGGCTTCGTTCTCCATCATACTCATTCGCGGTAGCACCTGCCCCAGGAAAAGTCTACCCACTGAATTTCTTCTTTCCTGCCTTTTTTCTCTTAAGATCTCGACGAAATTCGACCCAAGCTCGTCGCGTTGTTCGAGGCCGGATACCGCTCTCTCTCAGTGGTCTTCATTCATTCTTACACCTTCCCAGGTAAGTGGACGTTCCCTCTATCGTTTCTTCCATACTCGGATATTGAATTCTCATCGTCTTCCGCAGATCACGAACTCCTCATCGGAAAACTCGCTCAGGAGATCGGCTTTGAGCACATCTCGCTTTCGTCGCAGCTTCTCCCGTTCGCCTCATTCTTCCCTCGTACTCCGCTTCCATTTCAACGTACGGAAGCTGAACCTGCTTTTCTCGCCTCACAGGATGATCAAAGCCGTGCCTCGAGGAGTATCAGCCACTGCAGACGCGTGAGTTTTGGACTCTTCCCTGCGAGTTTTGCGCGTTCGAATCGAAGAAACTCATTCTTCTTCCTTCCCTCAAATCCTACAGCTACCTGACTCCTGTCCTTCAAAAGTATCTCGATGGGTTCTTCTCGGGCTTCGACCTTCCCAACGGTGACAAGGACGCGATGCGCGTGGAGTTCATGGGAAGCGATGGTGAATTTTGCTTTTCGCCTAGTTCAACAACGAAGATCTGAAGCGGCGCTGATTTTGGTCGACTGTATCTCTCCTTTATAGGTGGCCTTCTCAACCTCAGGGGGTTCTCTGGTCTTAAATCCCTTCTCTCAGGTCCAGCTGGAGGAGTCGTGGGCTTGTGCGTCCTCCCTCTCCTCCTCTTCTTGTCTCAAAGCTCAGTCCACTCCATCGAGCTGACTTTCGGTCCTTCACGCTTTCGTATACTCACAGCGCTCTCACCGCTTACTCCCCAACTTCACCTGATCCTATCATCGGATTAGATATCGGCGGGACGTCTACTGACGTCTCTCGCTACGCTGGAAAATTCGAGACGGTATACGAAACTACGACGGCAGGGATCACCATCAACTCTGCTCAACTCGACATCAACACGGTTGCCGCTGGAGGAGGATCTTGCTTGACGTTCAGGAATGGACTTTTCCTTGCGGGACCTGTGAGTTCGCCGCTCTTTTCTCTTTCCTTCTCTTCGAAATCTTACGCTTCTCGGATCTGACCTCGCCGCTTTTCTTTGTCTCCTTCTACTACTCCAGGCCTCCGCTGGAGCTCATCCTGGTCCTGCCTGCTACCGGAAAGGAGGTCCTCTCGCGCTGACGGACGCCAATCTCTTCCTCGGACGACTTGTTCCTTCTTTCTTCCCTAAGGTACGTTGTCGAGCTCATCTGCTACTCAATCTGTGCAAAATGACGCTAACTTTCGTTTCTGTACCTCCCCGCAGGTTTTTGGACCTCACGAGAACGAAGGTCTCGATCCTTCGGCAAGCGAGAAATCGTTCGAAGTCCTTGCTCGACAGATCAAGGAGGAGACAGGATGGGAGGGAGATCTCGACGCGCTCGTGTACGGATTTGTCAAGGTAGCCAACGAGTCGATGGCTCGTCCGATCAGAAACTTGACGGAAGCTCGTGGATTCGATCTTGGGAAACACATGTGGGTACGACGCGTCGGTCCTTCCCTTGCAAGTCTCTTCCCAGCTTCGAACAGACGCTGACCAATCCTGGCTCCTATACCTTTCCCACTCTAGTCTGGCCTCCTTCGGTGGAGCTGGAGGTCAACATGCTTGCGAGATCGGTTCGTCCGTTGTCGCGCTTCTCTATCGCCCTCCCGCCTCCCTCACTCTCCTATCTCCTCCCTCTTTCTTACTCTCTCTCTTTTCCTCCCTCCCTCAGCTCAATCCCTCGGAATCCGACGAATCATTATCCATCAGTACTCCTCCATCCTCTCAGCTTACGGTCTCGCTCTCGCCGACAGGGTCTTCGAAACTCAGGAACCTTCGGCGGAGCTGTGGGACTTCGAAAAACGAGCTGGGCTCGTTCAGCGACTCTCAAAGCTGGATGCGATTTGCCAGGCTGGTCTAGAGGAGCAGGGATTCGAGCCTTCGGGGATCAAGGTTCAGAGGTTCCTTAATATGAGGTGAGTCGAAGAAGCTCTTTTCCTCTCTCTTTCGCGAACGCGACGCGTCGAGGAGTCGCTGTCGAAGCTGACGATTTCTCGTCGGAATATGTATCCAGATATACTGGAACGGATACCTCGATTATGACTCTTCAGCCAGAGGACTCGGAGGACTTTGGAGCCGCTTTCGAGGCCGAGTATCTGCTCGAGTTTGGGTTCAAGCTTACCGTGAGTTCCTGCTTATATGTTCTTCTCCTACGTGCACTTGACTGAGCATCCCTTCTTCTGTTCTCTTAGGCTACCATCATCGTCGACGACGTCCGTTGTGTACGTATTCTTTTTCCGTTCTTCTCTCACCTCGCCTCGTCGCGCGACTCACTTTCTTACCATCTCTTTCCCCTCTCTCTTTGTTATCGCAGCGAGGAGTCGGAACCTCCTACTCCTCCCTCCCTCCTTCTCCACTCCTCGAGATGGACAGCCTGAAGTTCCAGGATGTGGATCCGTCGAAGAAGAAGGAGGTTGCGAGCGTTTACTTCGATCAAGTCGGACGCGTCAACGAGACTCCTGTCTTCCTCCTTGGCGATGTGAGTTTCTGTTTCTACTTCTCTCTTCGGACCTCAAGTACCTGCTATCTCGTCTTTGCTGACCGTCCGTTTTACCTCAGCTCGACGTCGGGGACAGGATCGTTGGACCTGCGTTGTTGATCGATGGAACCCAAACGATTTTGCTTGTGAGTCGAGTTTTCTCCTTTGTTCCTTTCGCCTTCGAATCTGACCTCTTCCTCTTCAACCCCTTCACTCTCTTCTCAGGTCCCTGAAGCTGTCGCTCATTCGACGTCGACGTCGCTCGTAATCGATCTGCCAGAGAAGGAGGTTGCGGAGGAGGTTCAGTTCGCCTGAAACCGCTGCCACGCCTAGAATGATAAAACCGTAGACCTCTGTCTTCCTCAGGCAAGCATTGCATCGAAATCGTAGCCTTTGTCGTGAAAAAGCGAGAGAGCAACGAGGGCGGCCTCGTCCGAAAGACGCACGAGGTGAAAAGAGCCTTGCCTCGCTCCTTCCTCCCTCCTTCCAACGGCCAGCATCACTTCCAGCATGTCTCTTACGCTGCTATCGATTGGTTTCATCTTTCTTGCGACAGCTGCTGTTGCTGGAGGATTCCCAGTTCTGAGGAGGAAGGAAGAACCACGAGAGGATCGTGCAAAGGTGAGTCGTCAGTCGAGCTCACTCCTCTTCCCTCCTTCCTTTGAGGACGAGGTTCAAGAGATCCTTGAGATCGAAGCTGATTTTTCTTGAGCCCTCCTAACTATTTCGAAGCTCGAGGATAAAGATCAAGTCCGCTTGAGCTCCCAGGAGGAGGATGAAGTGGGGAAACTGGGTGAAAAGACGAAGGGGAAGGAAAAGACGGTGCGGCTGCTCATCACTGGGTTTGGGTCAGTTTCGACGCTTCCTCCTCTCTGGTAGGAGCCCAAAACTGACTTTCCACTCTCGGTCGTTCATGTTTACTCTCTTCAGACAATTCCGTGGCTACCCTGGAGCCAATCCTTCTTCGGAAACTGCCTCCAAGCTCGACAAGCTCGTCCTCACATCCTTTCCCTCCCCGATCTCTTCCTCGGATGCAACTACAGCTCCCACTCCTGTTTCCACGCGCGTGGAGATCAGTTTTCTAGGACCCCTCCCCGTCTCCTATCCTCAAATCGCATCTCTCGTCCCTCCCCTTCACGAGAGCGGAAAGTACGACGCGATAATCCACGTTGGCGTCGCGTCGGGATCGAAAGGCGGGCTCTTGATCGAGCAGCGAGGGAGGAGGACGGGGTATCTCTATGCTGGGTCGGACAATGTGCCATGCTCGGAGGAAGGGGTTGCGAACTGGGCCGGCGGGAAGGGGGCGGAGGAAGAGCTTTGGACGATCGTCGATACGGAGGGATGTCGGGATTGGCTCGAAAAGAAGATGGGAGTTGAAGTGAGTTGTCTATCGCGTGTTTGTCTAGGAATGAAACCAGGGGGAGCTGGACGACCAAAAGAAAGAAGAAGGAGAAGGAGCTGATTCACCGACGCGTCCGACTCTTTCTCCCTTTAGCACATCAAGACCTCGCACGACGCCGGGCTATACCTTTGCGAGTTCATATACGGAGTAAGTACTACTTTATGTACCTCGACCTAGTCTCTGATTCTGATCTATACTCCTTTTCTGTTGAAGACCTCCCTTTCGGCCTCTCGTCAAAACACCAAGACTCCCGTCCCCGTTCTCTTCGTCCACGTTCCCGACCTTCGGCCAGCCGATACGCCCTACGAGACGGGAGAACCAGTTTACACTGCTGAGGATGTCGCCGAAGTCCTGAAGCGGATCTGTTGGTGGGTGGGAAACGGGGGAGCTTGAGGTCGGCCGCGCTTGACGAAGGTTTCTTCTGCAGGAGGAGAGGAGCGGATAGATTGAAGCTAGATGGTCATGTCGTAGTGTAGGGGATGGTTCGTTAGAGTTCGTACGTATACGTCGGTCGTAAGATAAAAAGAGCAAAAGCGTGAGGGAGGAAAGGAACGGATCGACAGAAAATGAGAGAGAAAGCGGAGGAGCAAGAGGCAGGGAGTGCAAAGAGGAAGGAAAGAGCCAAGTAGTCTAGTTCTGCGAATCCCCATATTCCGAGTCGGATTCCGAAAAGGGAGGAGTTTGGAGTCGGGTCCGTCGAGGCGAGGTTGAAGTACAGTCTTTCGACGCGGCGTTTCGCATCCACCACTTTCCAACGACGACCTTGAGGGGAGTTCCGATGTCGAGAACCTAAAGAGGAGAAGAGGGAATATATGGATATATTAGCGATCGAGGTAGATCTCACGACGAGAGAGCACTTTACACAAGCTGAAGAAAGAAAGTGCGCCAAACTCACCCGTACGTTGACGATCAAGCCTTCACAAGAGTAAGCACTTTCGTCCAAATGCTTCCCTCCTTCAAGTTCTCCGAAGAATTACCCTCTTGCGAAACCAACCGGTCAACGAACGAGACCGAATGCGATCCCCTCCGCCTTTTTCTTTTGTTCACTTTGCTCCCGCTTTTCTCCTTCAAACCTCCTCCGGCGACACACGGTTTCTCGACTATAGATTCTTCGCTGTAAATAACTGTTTTTTCGCTGTAGATATCTATCTTTCTCAAAGTCGCAGAGCCTTCCTCGCGCGCTCCTCTCTCCCTGACTCCCTGATCTTCCCTCCTCGCAAAGAAATTAAAAAAAGTCATCATTAGTTTCAGAGTACTAAATATATAGTAAAGAAAAGTTTACACCTCCCCCACCCCGATCAGATCGCTCGCTCATCCCCCCATCCCCCAAACCTCCACTCCCACACACTCGAATCTCCCCTTCCTCGTCCCCTCCCCAGCAGCACAAAGGACGTCGTTCTCGAACGCTGGGCAGCGAGCGGAGGATCCGTTGTAAAGAGCTGAGTCGAGGTAGAGACCGTATTTGCCGTCGCTGAGGAGGAAGACGAGCGGGGGGGGGGGGGGAGAGGGAAAGAAGGAAGAAGAGAGGGTCAGCTTCGGTTCGAGAAAGACGAACGCGCTCCGCGAGAAAAAAAAGAAGGAACTGAAGGAAACTGTTTGGAAACTCACCCTCCCCCAACGGATAAGAAGCTCGATTCGCAAAGAATGAAGTACTCATTCTTCCCTGTCCAGCGATACAGTTCGAAGCCTCCTGCGGCGGGCGTCGTCGAGGTGGGTTGGGATGCGTTGGTTGTTGTTTGGGGTGGTTGGGAGTTCAGGAAGGGGTGGAACTTGAAGAGGAAGCTGTGTAATTTCGTCAAGCGATTAGAAAAAGGAGGAGAGGAGAGCGGAGGCATCAGCGGGGAAGGAAGCGATGGGCGAGAGGGAGGGAGAGGGAAGAAGGGAAGGAGAGAAAGAGAAAGGTTTGAGACGCGTCGAACTCACCATTCCCCACTCCCGTAGTAGCTCCCTGGTTTAACTCGGAAGGCTGTTCGTTTCAACCCAACCAAAAAGAAAACTTCGTTAACTTCCTCTCTTCTCTCTCCCTACTCTCTGCTCCTTCTTTCCTCGACCGAGACTAACCCTCGTTCACGTACGCTCCAAACATCCCACCCTCCGAATCCTTCACGACGATCACGTTCCCGCTCTCGGGTCTCTTGTCAGCGAACTTGCCGCAGAGGTAGTAGAGCGTAGTGAGGGAGGAGCCGTGTTGATCGAGGGAGTAGAGGAGGGTCCATTTGGATTCGAGCCGTTGGCGGGGAGGGAGGTGAGGTCGGATCTGATGAGGGAAGGGAGGGAGTGGGCGAGACGAAGGGAGGGAACGAGAGGAATAAGACGAGGGAAGTGGATAGAGGGAGAGAGAAAGAGAGTAGAGGAAGAGAAAGGAAGAGCAAAAGAAAGGTCAGCTCGAATTCAAACCTCAACCCATCGAACGAACGAAAGACGCGTCGTTCTCGTCGTCTCCCTCTCTGTCTCCCTCCCAAAACGAAGCTCACCATTTCCGCCCCACTCCCGTTCAAAACTCCCAACGTCCCCTCTCCCCTCCCCACCAGTTTCACCTCATCCTCCACCCCATGTCCCTCCCCTGGCAACTCCCACCCGCCTGTATTCCAGCCCTCCTTCTCCGGTCTGAACCCAGGCGCTCCCGTCGGCGGAATGTAAACGCTCTCTCTCTCCCTCTCTGCCGAGGACTGGGAAGAACTTCGGAAAGGGTTGGTGTGGGTGAGAGCTGCTGGGGTGTTGGAGATGGGTAAGGAGTTGGAGACGAGGGAGGTCCAGCGGGAACGTGCTTTGAGGATCGAGGGGAGGGTGGCTCCTTTGGTCGAGGACGGGGTTGGGATGGGAGCAGGCGGGGAGGCGGAGGTGGGTGGGGTGTTTTTGGAAGAAGAGGAACGGGAACGAGAGGTGGCGGTTGGGTGGGGAGGAGTGGAGGAGGGTCGAACAGGTGTGGAAGGGTTGGATTTCGAAGTTGAGGAAGAGCCGAAGTGAGGGAAGGAGGGTCGAAGGGATTTCGCGACTGGATCGTGGTTGCTGTTGTTGTGATGGAAGAAGGATCGATGACTGTGGAGGGACGGGTCCGAGTAAGGGGATCCTCGAGGTTCGAGACTGATTTTGCGGACGAGGGGAGAGAAGAAGTCTTCGGCGTTCTCGCGATGGGGAGTGTCGGCGTGGAAGATATCGGCTGTGGAAGACGAGAGGAGGGACGAGGGTTCCTGGGTGGTGTATCCTGAGATGGCGTTGGGTTCGAAGTTGAGGTTGTGAGGCTGAGCGGAGGACGACATGATGTGGGAAAGACGACGTGGAGGGGAGAGGATGGGTCGAGTTGGAGATGTTGCCGTCGACGAGCTCAACCTACGAGTATGGACGATGGGTCGACTTCCGGTTGGACCTTGTGAGCTTCCTGAACTCTCTTCCCTTGTGGTGGTGTTCGTCGGTCGACCAAAGAGCTCTCCCTCTTCTCGATCCAACAAGTCCTTCAAAACTCCCTCCCTCCTCTCGTCGTCCCTCCGTTTGGCGTCCTCCAAGAGGGACAACCCTCGGACGTTGATTCCTAGTTGGTCTGTTGGCGAGAAGGAGAGCAAGTCGTTGTTGGTCCCTAGCGGATCGTGACCTTCCGGGACTGAGACGAAGGATCCAAACTCGTCTTCGGAGGAGGAGATGGACGGAAAGCGAGAGTGCGACGAGGAAGAGGTCGAGGTCGTCGCCGTGGGTGCCGTCGAGGCTGAAGGGGAGGTTGCTGCGGAAGAGGTGAGGAGGCCGAGAGGGGGTTGAGGTGATTTCCTCGTAGGAATCAAAGGTTCAGGGAGACCCATTGCGTCGAGGAGGAGGAGGAGAAGGGGAAGGAGGGAAGGTTCGAGCTGAACAGAAACGGAGTCGTCCTTGATCGAAGGAAGATCTGCTTCGAAAAGAGACAAACGAAGAACGGGAGAGTAAAGGATCAGCTACGAGCTTGCCATCGATCTATACGAGAGAGATGGGCCTACGTTGGTCGATCGATTAGAAGGCAGAAGGAAGACGAGAAGGAAGGAAGGCGAAGGGCAGTCGAGATGATGACGTCCTTGAGTCGATATCGCAGGAATCCGTCTATACTTCAAGCAAGATCGTGTAAGGGATCAGCTTCTGTATACACTGGAGAGGCTGCTGGAGGGACTCACGTTCTTCAAGTCTCGAACTGGGTTCTGTGGAAGGTGGAGGAGATGACCGTTTGAGTCGAAAGCGAGCTGACCTTCCTTCTCTCCCACCGTTCACCCTCCTCCTTCTCGGACTTCAAAAATGCCACCACAACCATCATCCCCTCGTCGTCGGTCTCGGTTCTTCGGTCCAGCTTCCTTAATCCCCATCTTCCTCGCTCTGATTGTCTCTCTGATCGGCTTTCTCCCTTCGACGAACGAAACCGCCTTCCCTCCCGGCTCGACGTTGATCCTCACAGCTCACCCGGACGACGAAACCATGTTCTTTGCTCCAGCTGTCCAGTCTCTGGGGAAAGAGAGGGACGTACGGGCTGTGTGTATGAGCACGGGTGAGTACGCGCGAGAGTTAAACCTATGGGAGAAGAAGAAGAAGAAGCGGCGAGCTCGAGCTCACCATCTTCGCTTGTCCTTTGTTCTTTTTTTTTCACTCGCAGGCAACGCTGAAAACCTCGGTTCTCTCCGCGAGAAGGAACTCAACAACGCTTACGGCATCCTAGGAGTCGAGACGAGCAAACTCACAGTCTTTGATCATCCGTGCGTTCTCTTTCTCTCTTCAGCCCGTCTCGTCTCGCGTGGGCGCCAAACTGACCTCTCCTCTGCTGCTACTACAGAGACCTCCAAGACGGCATGAGAACCATCTGGTCCCCTTCCTTGATCGCTTCTCTCGTTCAACCCATCATCGATAAGAACAACATCTCCATCGTTCGTTCTCCGTCCTCTCGATCGTCTCTCTCTCTTCTTCTTCCAGTCCCCCTCTCTCTCTCTCTCTCGCTGACTTCTTTCTTTCTTTCTTTCTTTCTTTCTTTCCTACCCTTCCCTTCCCTTCACCTCGGTAGATCCTCACCTTCGACTCCCACGGCATAACCCACCACCCCAACCACATCTCTCTTTCCAAAGCTGCTCTTCTCCTCCGCTCCCCTCCTCCCTCCTCGACGACGACGTCGTTCCTCAAGCTCAAAACCTACTACCTCCTCTCCCACCCCCCAGCTCTAAAATTCTGGTCCTTCCTCCCAACCCTTTTCCACCAAATCACCGCAAACAACCCCGTCAACGCAGCAGCCGGCGTTCGTTCATCGGAGGTCGTCCTGAAAGGAGACGAGGGCGAGGAGATTCGATTGGTGCGTGCGAGTGTGGGTTGGGAGGGGTACGAGAAGGGAGTGGTGGCGATGTTGGAGCATGCGAGTCAGATGAGGTGGTTCAGGTGGTTATATATTTTGACGAGTCGGTATATGTGGGAGGGGAGTTGGGTTTTGGTGGAAGGTTGATTTTGGGATTGAGGAACGAGGAGAGGAGGGAGGGAGGAAGGAAGTGTGGGACGCGTTTTCGGGTTTGGATCGCTTTTTTTTTCAGTTCGGAGTGGATAGATCAGAGCGGTATAGGGAGAAAGGAAACCTTGCTGTTTTGTTTCGACTTCGAAGAGTGTTTTGGTGGGGAAAAACTCGACGCGTCTTTGCTCGCGACCCTTCGCTTCCCTCTCCCTCTATCCTTTTTCGCGGCCACTCTCCAGTCAGCGCATCTACCAAAGAACGGGGATCATGTTTTGTGGTGCTGCTAGCTACGTAACTAACTAGGTTCACGAAGAGAGAGCGAGAGAGAGAGGTAAAAGCCAAGAAAGAAGGGAGGAGGAGAAATCACACAAGGAGTGAGAAGGAAGAGATTAAAACGAGAGGGATCGATAGTAAGGAGAGAAGCACCGAGAAGGAGAGAGGGCTGATGTAGATTAGCGAGTGGGTAGGAGTGTGATGTAAGGAGAGGGAGAGGGAAGAAGAAACCCAGACGAGAAGAGAGGTGAAAAACACTAAGGAGGAGGGATCTACAGACGAGAACGGGACGGATGAGAGGAGAGAGACGAGACAGGCGAAACGAGCGTGGGGGTGTGAGTATAACGAGAGGGGAGAAGAGAGAGAAAAAAAAAGAAACGATGCAAAGGGAGAGACAACGATGAAGGGGAAGAGAACAGAAGCGAGGAGCGAGCTACCAGTTGATCCTCGACCAAGAATCCTCCTCGAGACCTCCGGAGGTAGCGAGCTTGTGCTGGTTGGAAGCAGGGTGAGTCAAGCCCAGTCCGATCGTGGGGCCGAAGGTCGACGAGGTAGCGGAAGTCGCGGTCGAGGAAGGGAACGACGCGAAGTTCTGCCCTCCTCCGACTCGCAGTCCGTTGAAGGCGCTTTGCTGCTGAGCTTGCATGAAGTAGGAAGCTTGGGCGGAAGGGTAGAAGGGGAGGTTGGTGTAAGGGAGACTTAGAGGGTTGAACGCTTGCTGGTACCCGCCGAGGAAGGGAGAGCCGGGACTTGAACGAGGGTGAAAGAGAGAACGACACGAGTCAGCGATGGATAAAAAGAAAGAAGAGACAGAAGGAGAAGATGTATACATACGTCTGAGGACTAGACATGGGGGTAGCCCAGCTGTCGGGAAAGGAACCTCCAGGCATCGACGAGGTCCAGCTGCCAGTGGGAGAACTCGAAGCAGAGTCAAGATCCTTCCTCTTGAGTTTGGCGGCCTCCTCTCGGACGATTTTCTGAGCCTACGAAGGAGAAAGGTAAAGGGAGTCAGCTAGCTCTTCTTTTCCTGGAGGGGATTCGAAATCTGAAAACGAACAGGCGAATCGGCGAATCTGACCACGAGAGGACCTTGAGAGTTGGGGAGGATTCGACCGTGAAGACCGTCGACGGCGGAGTGAGCTTCGTCTCTGGTCTGGAGTCTGAGAGGGTGTGGTAAAGAAGAGGAAGGAACAGGAGTCAGCTGCAATCTCGGAAGGGAAGACGGGAGGGGTCGACGACGGAGCCCAAAGAAGAGAGTGTAAACGAACCGAACGAGCGCTACTCCCTTGCCGAGAACTCCTCCATTTCCACTCTCGAGAATCTTGCTGGAGACAATGATGCTGGGAGCGAAGAGTCTCTGTGGAAGGGAGGGAATTGAAGTCAGAAACAGAGGCGAAAGGACGGATGAGACGCGGGCGTCGGTGAACTGACTTCGAGAGCCTGGAGAAGACCAGCAAGCCGAAGAGTTGGTTAGTTTGGGTCGGAGGCGAAAATATGGGAAGGTATGTTTATCTTACCTGAGTCGAGTACTGAGCAGGAAGACTGCGAGAGAAGAAAGAGAGAAGCAGGAGTCAGCGAGTCGTCGACCAGAGGAGACGCCAAAGGTCGAAAGGCTCACTTCTTGACGTAGACGTTGGTCTCGAAGGGATCGGCGAGCTGTAAAGGAGGAAGAGAGAGGTCAGGTACTGGAGAAGTGAAAGGAGTAAAAGTCGACGAACCCTCTCGAGTTTCTCCTTGAGCGTTTCCTGCTCGAAAACCAGGGGAGTCGCGTCAGTTCGAACTGGACTCGTCGCCATTTTCTCGAAGACGAAGGATCGAAGAATCTTGTGAACTCACTCTCGCGAATCCGACCTTGTAGCCTTGATTCATGAGACCGAGGATACAGTTTTGAGCCTCAGCGACTTTTGGTGATCGAAGAAGCGACGGATCAGCTAACGACGTCGAAACACCTTCTCGTCTCCACAAAAACGACGGATCTCGAGACTCACCGCTCCCGAACATGATGAACCCGAAACTATCGCCCCAGAAAGAAAGACCAAAAGAGAAGTCAGCCTTTTTCCTACTGATCTGGCTGCAAAAATCGACCGCCCCTTCCCTGTCAACCCCTGACTGAAACGAAAGCGAAATGGACGAGCTCACGATTTTCCTTCTTGGGCTCTCTGAACGAAGCGAGCAGACTTGACGTAACCGTAAGGGGATCCAAGAGCCGAGAGCTGAGCCTCGTTGGTAGTAGGAGGGAGTCGAGAGAGGAAGACTGGAAACGAGAGGGACGGGAGGCAACGAGACGGGTACCGATCAGCTTCCGAACAAGATGAAAGTGAAGTTGTTGGGGGGAGAGATGGAACGAAGGTCTAACCAGTTGGGGTAGGAGCGGAGCTTGTGAGAGCAGAGGTGACCTTGGGAGCGCCGAAGGAGGTGTAGGTGACTGCAAAAGATGGGAAGGGAGAAAGAAGAAGGGAGAAGAGGGCCGGTTCAGCCATCGTTCCTGGGAGGGAGGTGTTCGGCTCTGGTCTCTCTCGAAAAAAGAAGGTTGGAGGAGCGGGAAAACTTACCTGCTTGCCCTTGAGGAGAGTAGATGGTAGCGAGAGGATTGAACGTCGTCATACTGGAAGAAGGGGGGGAAGGGAGAGCTGTAGATCGGAGGAGGAGGAAAGTAGAGGAACGAGGCGAGCTTGCGAGTTGAGCTGTTGAGGGTGGGCGTGAGAGTCTAGAGGAAGGAGTCTAAGTGTCGAGGACGAGGAGGGAAAGAGAATCCGAACAGGGGAACGGGTGAAGAAGGCAAAGAAGGAGGCGAGAAAGAAGGGAGAAAGATGTGGTTGGAGGGAGGAAGGGAAAGAAGGCGCTGCCACCCCTTTTTAGACCGTTCACGTGCGATTTTGGGTACCTTTGGAAAGAGGAGCAGGTCAGTTCGGTGTTCCTGGATTGCAAGAGAAGAGAAGAATGAGGAAAGGAGAGAAAGAGAGACGGAATCACCTTCAAGAGCGAACCAGTTGAGAGTCCAGAGGATGAGGCGACGCGTCAAACGGCTTCCTCCGAGTCAACCTGGGAAAGAAGTCGAGTCGGATCTCAACGAGGAAGATCGCGATCCCGAGGAATCGCACTTGACTTCACTGAGGCTAAGCCAAACCAAAAAAAAACGGGGGAGGGCGAGCTTGTAACGGACGTCGAGCTCGCATTCTCCCCCTTTCGCCTTCGCTGGAGCAGAGAGCCGAGTAGATGCAAGCACTCTGATAGGCGAAAGATGAGAGGTGAGATGATGTCGAGGGATCTGGAGATGGAGAAGAAGAGATGGCGTCCTTGGAGAAGAGCGGAGTGTGACGAACCGAGATTTCGTTTTCGTTCCCTGGAACAGCTGAGACGGCATGGAGAAAGAGAGGAATTGAGTTAGCTGTGAGTGACGTCGAGGGATAAGAAGAAATCGAAAGGGGGAAAGGAGAAGAAAGGGGGAGGAAGAAAGCATGCTCAACTAACGCGTCGAGGCATTCCACCATTTCCTTTCCGCTCTCGTAGATTGGAGGGAGGTTGAAAGGAGTTTGAAGACATCTACGTCGAGATAGAAATCTTCCCAGTTTGAGACCAATCGCGTGAGCTGGGCCTGGAAGATGGTCGAGGAGAAGCGAGAGCGAAAAGTCGACGACGCGATTGAGTTTGACGAGGGAGTGGACTGCTGGTATAAGGAGGAGGCGAAAGTGGGAGTCAGTGTTTTTGAGGTAGGAGAGCTCAGATAGGTAAAGATTGAGATGGAAGAGAAAGAAAAGCGGAAATTGGGAGAACAGTCTTTGAACAGGGGTTGAAGTCCAGAGGTAACTTGACCGCCAGCTCTTTGGAAGTTCTGCATCAAAGATCAAGATGAAAGGAGAACGGGAGAGAGTCCAAAAAGGTGAGCCAGGCAATCGAAAAGGGGAAAACATTGCTGAGGAAGAGAGGGAGATGGGAGAGAAACGGCGAATTCTTGTCGTTCGCGTGTGTGGAAGAGCAAACGACGAAGGGACTAGAGGGCATTGATTCCAGCTACCTATCGTGGGCCAAAGTCCTTCTCCATCTCCTCGTCAAGCTGAATGGAAGAGGAAGCGTTGGGAACAATGAAGTGAGGGAGGAGGAGACTCAGCGACGGACGCGCCTCGAAAAGTGGGAAACAGAGACGAAGGAATGGAAAAGAGAGCTCATCTCCTTCTTCTTCTCCAGTCAAAACCAGCCCAGGCAGTTCACTCAAACTCAAAAGACCTCGAATAGCAGGGTTCTTCCCGGTTTCGTAGTTGGCGTCGTGATCGTAGGAGACGGCGCTGGTGCTGATGGTTCGCGCTTGCTCGTAGTGGGAACGAGCGATGAGAGCGGCTTTGGCGGTGGAGAGGATGGAGGAGTGATTGTACTAGTGAGAAAGCAGACATGAAGCGCTCGATTATTAAGGGGGAGATGATAAAGGGAGAAGAAGGAAGACGGAGGAGAGAGCTCACCTTGTCCGCGACCAAGAGCATCGATCGAGTTTCCAGCAGCGCCGGTAGGGCCTCTGTGAATGATCTGAGGCCCAAACGAGGGATGAATCAGCTCAATAGGTCACCTTACCTCCAGAGGGGAAGCTAAAACACTCACAGCGATCGTACATCGCTCTCAACATCACGTCCCGATCCTCCTTCTTGTCTTCGAGCTTGATCGTTGGAAGCTCCCCTTCCGCTCCTCCTTCGTTCGACCCAAGGAGAAGAGTGTCGGCGAAGACCTCGGCCTTCTCGAGGAGGCTGCGATGTACCCTGTACAGTGTAGATTCGACGTGAAGGAGGGCGTTTCCGTCGGCGAAGAAGAAGGAAGGCGAAGGGGAGGGAGGAGAAGGGACGGAGGGATCGTTCGAATCGCCGTCCTCGTCCTGAGCTACTTTGCGCTTCTTAGGAGCCGAAGGGCTGCTGGAGACAGAAGAGGAGGTCCGAGGTGGCATGTCGACCGAAGAAGAAGCAGAGAAAAGAAAGAAAGAAGGAGGAACGGAGGAAGTCGAAGTTGGAGGTGAAAAGCGAGGTGAGCTTGGGCTTTTCAACCTCAGCACCTCTTCACTACCTCTTCGGAACTCCTCCTGAACGATTCTTCCCTTCTCAACTCTTCCTGATTATCGTCAAGAGATACAGGGAGTGGAGTTTTGGTTTCTATGGTGAGAGTTTGCACTTCCTCTCCCCGTTCATGAGCTTAGAAACAAGCTCATCACTCATCTGCCTTCCTTCCACCGTCGCGCTTTCTCCCTCAGCTTCTCAAGTCGGTATAGCTCTCCTTCGCTTCGTCGATGTCTCTCTCGACGTTTCAAGATCGGTTCCTAGTCGGTATTGTCCTCTTCTCCACCGTTTTCGTCCGACTGGAGACGCTCGACCATGTCCCTCCCTTCCCTCTCTTCCCTCCCTCCCGCCCTCCTTTTGTCCCTTCCTGGAGCAGACCATCGAAGCTCTCAGGCTCTCGTCAATCCTTTCTTTTCTCGCTCTACTCGGTTTCCAGGTATCAAAGCTTGAAGGGGTCGAGATCTCGAGCTTGGGAGGTGTTGGACGGTCATCGCCTCCGGCTCCCTTTCGCACGGAGTGTCTCCGATTCTTGCTTCCCTGTTTTGGAAGGACTCGCTCAAACTCGCTGCTGATTGTTTTCTTCTCAGCGCTCGCCAAGGGGAGAGCCGCGAAATTGATGTAAAGCGCAAATTTGGTATAAAGCGGTCACTCAGAGATTCCTCCGGTCTCCCTTGATTGCTTGCCTCGACCGAAGCTGATTCTTTCTTTAGCCCTCTCCCCCTTTGGGCAGATTCTGACGCGCTGAACTCGCCCTTCCGTCTTCCCTACAGCTTCCCACTACTGCTGATACTACATCGCTCCCTCAGGAGGTGAAAGGTGGGTGTCCCAGCGTGCTTCTGGAGAAAACCTCAAAACATGACGATATGGTGGTTGACCCCGTTCTGTTTTCTTCGAGGACTCCTCACCTCTTTCTCCGCTCGGGAGATCGTCCTCCCAGAGTTCGTCCTTCCTTCCTCAGCTCCCACGGTCTCTCGGACCGAATCTCTTACATAAAAATATCCTGCCCCAGAAGAGCCCCAGCTTCAAAGCTTCCTCTCCTCTCCCCAACTCCATCAATCCCCCCTTCTTCCTCCCCCTCCCCCACCTCCTCTCGTCAAACACCCTGCAGATGTCCACCAAGAACGAGATCTTCAAGTCGGAGGCCGCTCACCTCGAGGAAGCTGCTTTCTCCGCTGGATACGTGCCCGGCACTGAAGCAGAGAGAAAGCTCGTTCGCCGTATCGACATCAGGTTCGTTCTCGAGGCGCTCTCGCCCGTCTGTTCATCTCCCTCCGACGAAGCTGACCTTTGTTTCCTTCCTTCCTGCTTCGCCATCTAGACTGCTACCTATGCTTTGGGTGAGTCGTCTTCCCTCTTCCACAGATTGTCGAAGAGCGACGCTCCCACGCTGACTTTTTCTTCGCCTTTCCTTTCTCTCGTCTCCAGGTCATGTCGGTCCTTTTCCCTTCGCTTGGCTCTTCCCTACTCTGAGCCAGACTGACGAGCCTCTCTTTTTCTCTTTCTCCAGGTACATTCTCAACTACCTGGATCGAACCAACATCGGAAACGCGAAGGTCGCTGGAATGCAAGGTGAGTTGAACTTCGACACGACGTGGCAATTCATGTTGCTGAACCTCACGTCTCTCTCTCCTTCTGCAGTCGACCTGAAACTCACCTCGAACGATTACGCTACGGCTCTCAGTGTATTCTTCGTCGGTTACCTCCTGAACGAAGTCGGTCCACTTCATTCTCTTTTCTCTCCAACAAAGCAAACTCTAAAGCTCACTCGCTCCTCTCTCTTCTTTAGATTCCCTCCAACTTGGTCCTCACTCGATCTAAACCCTCCATCTTCCTTCCATGCATCAGTACGTTTCCCTCCCACTCGGCGTTCGTTCTTGAAGCTTGGACGCTCACCTCGCGTCTTTTCCAGTGTTGCTCTGGGGAAGCATCACCATCGCCTTCATGGGTATCCACGATCTCGGAGCTCTCATCGCCGTGCGATTCATCCTTGGGTGCATCGAGGTGAGTGAACTCTACCATGTCGAGGACGCCCGAATCTTGAAGGTTCTGTGCTCACGCTGTTTCCTCCTCTTCTTTTTCAGGCTGGATTCTTCCCGGGTGTGGTACGTTACCTCGCCCTTCTTAAACAGATTCGCGATCTCCAAAGCTGATCTGTACATTTTCTCGCGTTTCCAGATGTTCCTCATGAGTTGCTGGTACAAGGTGCGTTCGAGAAATCAGGCGGAGAAGAGAGGTGTTCAGCATCTCTCAAAGTCAACCTTGGACGCTGATCTTCTCCCCTACGCTTTCTCTACGTCCTTCCTCTCTTGCATCAGCCCTACGAAATGGGAAAAAGGATGGCCCTGTTCTACACAGCTTCTCTTGTATGTATAGTTTGAAAGAGGAAAAGGAGGAGGAAGAGAAGGCGGCCGGAGAAACTCCCTCCCTCTCTTCCTCTGCTCCTTCAACCTTTGCCTCCGTTCCAACGAGGAACTCTCTCTAACTTGATTGTCGCGATATTTCGCTTTTTACCTAAACAGATGGCTGGAGCCTTCGGAGGAATTCTTGGAGGTGAGCACGATCACCGGTCTTGGAGGAAAAGAAAAGACGACGGGCTGACCTTGCGACTCGTTTCTCCTCTCTCTCAGGCGCTATCACCTCCGGCATGGAGGGAGTCGGAGGGATTAGAGGCTGGCATTGGCTCTTCGGAATCGAGGGAATGGCTACTGGTAAGTCATTTCATCTCTTCTCGTCGTCGCGACTAAAAGAAAAGGAAACCTGACGCGTCTGCCTTCATTTTCCCTCACTCCTGTCTCCTTCTGGTCCACTCACCCTTCAACCGCTCTCAGTCGTCGTCGCTTCTTGCGCTTTCTTCGTCCTCCCCGATTTCCCTCACAACACCAAGTTCCTCAGTGGAGAGGAGCGAGCTCTCGCCGTCCTTCGACTTGTAACCGCAGAGGGATCCAAGCCCCGACTCTCCCACAAGGAAGCTTTCATGCACGCTGTCAAGGACTGGCACACCTGGCTTCTCACCGTTTCTTACATGGGTATCTCTGGATCTGGAACGATTTCGTACTTTTGTGAGTGTTGAATCGCTCTTCGCTCGAGACGCGTTGATTCCTTCCAACGCTCACTTCCTCCTTCTCCCTCTCTCTCCCACAAAGTCCCGACCCTCATGCTTGGTCTCGGATACAAAGGAACGATGGCCAACTATGTTAGTACTGCTCAGAGTTATCTTTCACCGAAACACTCCCCGTTTCTTTCCTCTTCCCTTCGAATGCGTCTCCCTCTCCACCCCACTCTGGGTTCTGAAGCTGACGCTCCTTCCTCACGCCCTCCCCTGCTTTAGATGACCGCTCCCATCTACGCTGCCGCTCTCGTCGTCTCGGTCTGCGTCGGATTTTCCTCAGATCATTTCGCCGAGAAGCCTTTCCACGTCCTCGGTGCGACCATCATCGCCGGAATTTCGTTCATCATCACTGCCACCGTTCCCAACGACGCCGTCAAGTACACCTTCATTCTCCTCGTGAGTTCCTATTCCCCCGCTAAGATCCCTGAACTTCTTGAGGGAAGAGGTTGTGGGGGAGAGCAAACGCGTCGCTTGGTTTTTGGGCCTTTCTCTTCTGTTTCGCTGACGAGTCCTCTTCTCCCTTTGCTGCTTTTGCATTTAGGGTGGATGTGGTATCTGGAGCGCCGTCCCTCTATGTCTCTCTTACTGCCTCGCCAACTTCAAAAATAACGAGCAGCGAGCTGTGAGTTGAACTTCTCACGTCTCCCGTCCTTTCCAACGCTCTTCGATTTTGACCTGACCTTCCCCTCAATCTTCCCTCCCTCACAGGTCGCCATCGCCATCATCAACGGACTCGGAAACACCGCGTCGATTTACGGAGCTTGTGAGTTGCCTATTGCCACCTCTTCGCTTGACAACTCGACGCGTCGAGTCGACTCCTAGCTTTCTCCCTCCTTTCCTGACTTCGTTCTTCTTACATTCCTTTCAGATATCTGGCCTAGTACCGATTCTCCCAAGTATAGCTTGGGATTCGGATGTACCACGGCATGTAAGTATCAATACTGCTTGTACCATTCTAGAGAAAGATTCATCGGACTCGAACTGACCTCGCTCTTTCTCTTCAGTCGTCCTCTTCGGTGGGCTTTGCACTGCCGCCAACAGGTTCGCCGTGGGAGATCTCGGCCTTCGAACACAAGCTCAGGAAGACGAGGACGAGGATGCTCGAGTCGCCCATCAAAAGGCCATCAACGCTGAAGGAGAGGGAAAGACCGTCGACGACGCCGCTTCGGTCTAATCGACCTTCGCTCCTTCCCGTCTGGGGTCCGTCGTGTTTACGTTTAGTTAGCTGTACTTGATATCATCTTATGTAGCTATATCGAGTTTAAGAAAAGCTCATGAGAGACGGAGAGCTGAACGAAAAGAAAGCAACAAAACGAAAAGGCGAAAACGAACGAAGCAAAATCACGAAAACAAAACAAGAACGAAACTCTCGACCATACTAGTTCAGCAGCGGTATCAGCTTATCCGTCCTCCCACCATCCCAAACTCCCTTCCCTACTCCACTCCACTTCGTCCCGCTCAACCTCTCCACCCCTCTTTCCTCCTCCTTCGAAAACCCTTCCCAATCCCTCTCCATCACCTCCCCAAGTCTCTCCCTCAAGCTCTTGAGACTAACCATCTCCTCGATGAACCTTCCCTCCATCGGGTTCTCCACTGCACCCTTCACAGCCTCGACGAGAGAAGTGACGTTCCAGCGAGGCACGTTGTAGACTTGGGGAGGGGCCTGGTTGAAGAGCGGTCGATGTTGAACTACACGAGGGTCCCAGTCTTCGGGTCCGGGGTGGGTGATGGAGGAGGTGGAGACGGTGGAGTCGTATGGGTTGATAAAGGGGATGCCGAGACAAAGGGCCTGACAAGAAGAGGAGATAAGAGGAATGATCAGTTCTGAGACGCGTCGAGGGAAAGAGAAGGAGGAAGGAGATTCACCTCGTAGGGAGTGGGAGAGACGAGAGGAAACCCGATACCAATGAGAACTTTGCTGTGAGAGAGCTCGCGAAGGAAGTCTTCTCGTGAGAGGGCTCCGAGGGATTTAATAGCTGAAAGAACGAAAAATCAAACGAAGGGCGAAGGTCAAAACCGTCAGGTTTGCTGTTCTTTCCAACTTCGGCGTATCTAGGAGAGAAGGGATCAACGAGAGTACTCACGAGCAGGCACGTCCAACCTTCCATCAGTATCATCCTTCGAAATACTGACGAGATCGAGACCCGTTTCGTCCGCGATGGTTTGGTAGGTTTCGAGAGTCCAGGCTGCTTCGTAGCGGTCAAAGTAGGAGTGAACTTTGCCGAGGATGAACGCTCTAAACGGGAAAGACATAAAGGAGAAAGAAAAGACAGGCGGAGAGGGCGGTCAGCGTTGCAAAAGAAGGGAGGAAAGAAGAGGAACGACGCGAAGGAGAGAGCGAAGCGAAGAGAGGAGACGCACTGGTTTCTCCTCTCAGACGGAGGCACCCAGGGAGTAGAAGTACACTTGTGCTCGATGCTCGATCCGATGACCGTGTGGCCGTCGACTGGAATGGGAGTGACGACTTTTGGAACGCGAAATCGAAGAAGGAAAGTCAGCTCGAGGCTCTCCTCTCTTTCACTCTTCATCACCTCCCAAACGTCAAAGCAGAGCCTTGTACTCACCCCAGGCTTGTCCTAAAGGATGTCTCTCTTCCGGAACTCCAAAGTATGAGAACCCCACCATCTTCCAGGTCGGAATCCCGAACGGATTCTCCTCCTCGTGGTATGCGCAATTCGGGTCGTTTAGGCAGTCGTCGACGTAATTGATTCCCCCGTCGATCTTGACCAAGATGACCTTGACGAGATCGGGGAAGATGGAGTGGAGCTGTGGAAAGGGATGGACGAAGAAGAAGACGCGTCAGATGAAGAACGAGAACGAGAGGGACGATGGAAAGTTGAGAGAGAGGGAGAAGAGAGAGAGTGTTCAGGTGATGAAGAGGGCATGAACTTACTCTGATGGCATCAGGAATGTACGGTCCAATGAGAACTGTGTAGCCCGAGGTTCTCAGGGCGTGCATCTGAGAGAGAAGAGAGAAAAAGATGAGCTGAAAGCCGGAATGGCTCGACCTGGAAGAGAGGACGAAGGGAAGGATAACGACTCACGACAGCTTCTCCCCAAATGACCTCTCCGTGTGATGCTCCGTTCGTTGTAGCAGTGAAGTCGGGGCTGCAACGAAGAACGAGACAAAAGGGATGGTCGAGATCAGTTCTCAGCTCGTCGGCTCCTTTTCTCTCTTCGCTATGTACTCACTGAATCAGCAAAGCCACCTTCGTCTCATTCTCCCCACATCTACTCGGCCCATCCAATCCCTCCGCCAGACACAACAGCACCCTCTGAATGGCAGCCTGGTTGTCGTGAAGCCAGGCGAGACCTTTGTCGGGAGCAGGGCGAATCGGGCTGACTTGATTCAGAGCGTGCTTGAGGGCCTGAGCTCGGAAGGTTTCCTCTTGATCCAGTGAGTCGAGATAGGAGGAGAAGTAGTCTTCGTTGTCGTTTGAGGAGTGGAAAGGGAAGGCTTCCTGATCGGCTGGATAATGAGGGGAGAAGGAGGAGGAGTCGGAGGAGAGAGCTGTCGAGGAGGGAGGTTGGTAGTCGTTTGGGAGGGGAGAGAAGTGGGGATGTCGGGCGATTTTGGGCGGCGATGATGAAGAGGAGGATACTGGGACGTTGTTGCGATGATGAGGTGGGCTGAAGAGTTGATGGTGGTTGAGTTTGAGAGACGAGGAGAGAGAGTGAGGGCTGAGGAGACCGGCTCCTCCTCCGCCGTTCGAGTTGTCGCACTGCTGCTGGAGCTGCTGTCGATTCGAAGCTGACGTCGACCGGAACAGGAGGTAGAGGAAGAGAGCATTGGCTACCGCCGGAGCGAGGTAGAGTATGCTGTTGGAGCGTCGAACCATAGTGGAGAGAGAGGAGGCGAGGTCGATCGAGGGAGGGGAAAGACGAGGAGGAAGGAAGGAAGTTTGCTGGAAGAGCGAGCTGGTGAGTGTTGAGGTTGTTGGTGGTCAGGAAGCTGGTGGAGCTGGGGTCAGCTTTGCCAGATTTTGGAGATCGTGTCTCTGGAACCAGAGCGGGGAGGGAGATCATGGCCGTCCGAAACCAAAAAGAAGGAAAAGCGAGCTCACCAGGTCTCACCCTCCCTTCCCTCCGCGTCTTCACTTTTGTCGACGTCGAAGATGACAACCGACATATACAGAAATCAGTTCAGCTACAAGATAGGGCCTCCATTCGTCCAGTGAGAGAAAAAAAAAAATGTCGGCCAAAACGCTCCGGAGCTCAACTTTTCCTCCAACGAAGCTCGCCTTCTCAACCTCCCTCCCATCTCCCATCTCCTTCCCGTCCTCAGCAGCATGTCCTTCCTCTCCAATTCCTCTTCCAGTATCCTCTGGGCCTCGTCGCTCTTTGAACACTACCTCCCTCTCGAATCCCCTCGCTTGCCTTCCGGTCCCTCCATCCGAATCATTCAGCTCGTTCGACGGACGGTCCTCAACTCGCTCGCATCTACAACGTCCCGGAGATAGGCATCAGGATGTTCGAGACTCCTTATCCGTAAGTCATATCCCAGCTGCTTCTCTGTGTAGAAGTGAGCTGCAGAGATGAAGAGCTGGGCGAACGAACTCACTCTCTTTCTCTCCTCTCCTTCTTTCAGCTTCCTCTCCTCCAATGCGACTTCCTACCTCTCACTTTCGACCCGAGACCATCCTTCTATATTATCTTCGAGACCATCCAAACTTGACCCGGCAGCCCTTCCTCTTTCATATCAGGTCTAGCTGAGAACGTCGTCCGCGCGATTCGACTGGGAAAACTCCGTAAGTTTTGCTCTGCCTTAGACCTCTCAGATGGATGAGATTCGATCTTTGTTGGAGGGATGTATCTACCAATCTCTCTGCCTCGCGCCTAGGCGACCATCGCTACCGAAAGGAGGGCGATGAGATGTGAGAGGAAGAAGGACAGGAGAATCCGACGCGTCGGCTCCGCTAACCAAGCGCTAACGTCGCTCTTCCTTCTCGGCGGTCTGAAGATAACCACGGCCGAGCCTCGATCTCTACAGGCTTTCGGTTTCTCCTCGCAAGGGTCCTTGGGCTCGGTAAAGCAGGCCACCGATTCTAGGCGCCCGCTCCGCGACCTAACTTCCGTTGCCTTCTTTCCCTTTCTCCTCTGTTCGACCGCAAACCGTCACCATCTCTAGCCAGCATCTTCACCTATGGGACTCAAAATCAAGCTCTCGGTGCAACAAGTGAGTCTTTCTCTATCTCTGGAAGAAGCGAGATGGGAGGAAAGCTACGACGATTAGCCCGAAAGAAGGTCTGGCGATCAAAACACGTTGCTCATTCCGCCTTTGTTTTTTCTTTCTTCTCATCGCTTGCCCTTCCTCTCAGCCTACATCCTACGTAAAGAAGAAGAACTATCACTTTGGGTCTGTGAGTCCTCACTTGCTTCCTCGATTTTTTTTTGCCGCATCAACTGCCGCTCCGATTTCTCCGAGCTCACGCCTCTTCTCCCTCTTCCTCTGTTCTTCACTGTTCACAGGTCATCGGTCGAGGAGCCTACGGCGAAGTCATACGATGCACATGGAAAGCAGCCCCCCCGCCTGGTCTTTCGGACAGGGAAGTAGCAGTCAAGGTGAGTTGGTTTCCTTTCTTCCCGCGACTCGAACTCGAGAGTTCGAGTTCGTCTCAGCCAAGTCCAAGCCAGTCTGACCCTTCTTCGTTCTTCGTTCTTCTTTGTTATTTTTCTTCGGCAGGTCATCTTGAAGAAGGCTGTAAAGGGGAAGGAGGAGGAGGTCCTGCGAGAGATTGAGCTGTTGAAGGATTTAGATCATCCGAATGTCGTGAGTTCGAGTTGGGAGGAGGAAGAAAGAGGGAGAAGAGCGAGAGAGCTCGACGACTTGGATGCTTCCACTCAAGTTTCTCAAGTTGAGCATTGCATCTATCGACAGAGTCGATGTTGACATTACAATTCGGTCTTTTTTTCAGCTCAAGCTCTGGGAGTGGTTCGAGTGTTCGTCCGTTTTTTTCTCCTCGACGCGTCTCTTGTGCATCTAACTCATCTCTTCCCCTTTCTCAGCTCGCGACAAGTTCTACTTCTCGTTTGAGCTCGCCGTCGGCGGAGAGCTGTTCACTCGGATAGTAGCGAAGGGGAGGTTCGCTGAGTCTTCTTCGCAGGACGTTGTTCGGTTCGTCGTCTTCTCTTTTACTCCCTCCTTTTTCTCATCAGTTTCCTCCTGCAAGAGCTCACCAGATCCATATTTCTCGGTACGTTTCAGATCTATTCTATCGGCGGTGGAGTATCTGCATGCCCACGACATCGTTCATCGAGATCTCAAGCCGGAGAACATTCTTTATCACTCGTCGAACCTGAACTCAAAGTTGATCATCTGCGATTTTGGAATGTAAGCTCTTCATCTCCTAGATGTTTACGTCTGTTGAGCTGACTGAGGATGCGCTTCTTCCTCAGGGCCAAACACCTCGACCCTCCAAACCAGCTGCTGACTTCTGCGAGTCTTCCCTCCCCTTTCTTCCTCCTCTTTTCTCGCCGAGAGCCCAGCTTTCCGCTAACAACTTTCTCGTTCTTTCTGATTTAGGATGCTGGCTCGAATGGATATGCTGCCCCCGAGATCTGGGAAAACGTTGGTCATGGAAAGCCGGTTGATGTCTGGTTCGTCGCGTCGTTTTCCCACCGTTCCCTCCTTCTTCTCTCGACAGAAATCTTTAGCTTACCCGCTCTCTGTCTGAACTCCAATCAGGTCCCTCGGGTAGGTTCAACTTTCTTCTTGCGGTCGTCTCCTCAACGTCTCGCTTAGCTCGACTTTCTTTCTTTCTCTTTCAGAATCATCACCTACGCCCTGCTCTCAGGTTCATCCCCTTTCAACTCGACCGAGCCGAAGGCTTTGATGGAAGAAACTCTTCGAGGAGATATCCAGTTCGATCCGGTCCTTTGGGAGAAGTCGAGTTCGGAGTGTGAGTTCTCCTTCTCCCAGGTCTTCCAAGCACTCGTCTTCTCTTCCTGCCGTCTTCATCGCTGACCTGTCTCTGCTCTTCTTCTCCCCTATCAGCCAAATCCTTTATCCGATCTCTCCTGGAGATCAATCCCTCGAAACGACCTTCAGCAGCCGAAGCAGCGAAGCATGCAGTACGTTCCTCTTCTCACGTCGTCGAGTTTCAATCACTCACTAAACCTTCCTTCTCGGTTAATTTTACAGTGGCTATCACTACACATAGATGATACTGATAGCGAAGGAGGAGCTCTCTCTGCTTGAGCGAGTGGGAACGGAACGTCAATGGGTTCGTCGCGTTTTACCCTGCCTTCCCTCTCTGGCTCCTCCGTCTACTGCTTCCAGCTGATTCCTCATTTCTGCTATATCCAAGCTCGTATGAGTCTGATGGAACACTCTCATCTCTCTGGGACGCTCTCGCGAGACTCGTGGACGGAGAACGATCCAACCTCCCAAACTGGCCGTCTTCTTCTCGTCGTCTCCTGAGCCATTACCCTCTTCCATCTTGATCTCAGAGACTCAGGAACTCGAGAGAAGATCTATATTTCTCTCCTGAGTTCATGTGGATGACTTTAAAAACCCGAACGGAAGGGGGGCCGGCGATTTTTTTGATTCCCGCCAGCGCCAACGCGTCGCGATTTCCTGCCTCGCTGGCTTTTCTAAAATTTTAGACTCGATATGACGATCAGCATCACTCTTCATATCCTGACCTCTCCCGAGCTGATACCTGGGACGCGCGTCGGAAGAGGTGAAAGAGAGAGTGCAGCGTCGAACGCGTCGCGAATGAGGCGGTGTGACTGGCGATTCGCAGAGACGCCTCCTCTTATGCCCGCGGCTCATCTTCCGTGAGAACCTTCTCCAGGAGATCTTTGCCTACATAGGAAGATATTTTCTAACGTCGCCTTAATTTTTTTTTCTCTTGAAATAGCCGGCCAGAAGCGAAGGGGGGTGGGTCGAGTCGAGGCGCCCGGGGTCCCAACTTCCACGACCATCCCTTCTCTTTCCTTCCTTTTCCGAATCCTCTCTTCTTTATCAACAATACGAACATGGGATTCCGAGATACTGTGCTAAAACAGGTGAGGGTGCCACGTCTCTCTGAGTTGGGGAAGGAGGGAAGAGAAGAGGGAGTGGCGAAGGTGGACGGACGCAGAACGATGGAAGCTCATCCTTCCCCCTTCCTTCCTTCTTTCTCCCCACTCTTCTCATCCACAGCCCCCTTCTTACTGCAAGAAGAAGAACTACAAGTTCGGAGCTGTGAGTAAAGATATCTCTCCAATCGCTCCGCTCAGCGCGATCTTCCCAAGAAGAAGCAAAGAACCGACTTCTGTCGGTCAGCGGTCGAGCTCAACCCCACTCTTCTCGAGCTCATCCTGATCCCCTTCTTTCTTCCCTCGTCTTTTCCATCTCATAGGCGCTAGGAAAAGGCAGCTTCGGGAAGGTCATCCGAGCGACTTGGAAGGCTGCTCCTCCTCCGGGCATGCAGCAGAGGGAGGTCGCCTTGAAAATCATTAACAAGAAGGGTCTGCTCAGAGGGACTGGGGAGAGCGTTCTCTCAGAGATGGAGCTCTTGACGGGTCTGGACCATCCGAATATCGTGAGTGAAGCTCTTTGTATATCCGGAGAGGTATAGGCTCGTCGAGCTCCTAGGAAGAGGGAGTAAAAAACGAAGAGGAGAATGGACCGAGAGGAGCCGAGGAGGGAAGAAGCGAGCTCAACCCTCGATGAGCTTCGGCGCTTCTTCTCAGCCGTGGCAGAAGGACGTCTCCGGTGGGATACATACTGACCTCGTTGCTTTATGATGCTCAGGTCAAACTTTGGGAGTGGTTCGAATGTCGGTCCCTGTTTAGTTTTCCCTTGGACCTCTTGAAGGGTTGAGAACCTGTCAAGCTCCGCTGATCTCTTCGTTCGTTCCGTTTCTCCTTTTCAGCTCGCGACAGATACTATCTTTCCTTCGAGCTCGCCGTCGGTGGAGAGCTATTTAGTCGGATAACAGCGAAAGGCAAATTTTCGGAAAAGGACGCACAGGACGTGATTCGGTTCGTGTCTCTCCCACCCTCTGTTCTTCCTATCCTTTCTCTCGGATCGAAATCTCACGGCGCTTTCTCTCTATATCTTAGATCGATCCTCTCAGCAGTCGCTTACCTTCATAGCCACGATATCGTGCACCAAGACCTCAAGCCCGAAAACATCCTGTATCACACGAAGGACGCCGACTCCAAGGTGGTCTTGGGGGACTTTGGGATGTAAGTGTCTTTTCTTTCCGCGATGCCTACGAATTCGTCCGCACCGAGCTAAATCGAGATACGGGACGCTTCCATCACCAGGGCTAAGCACCTGCTCAATCCAGAAGAGGTTCTGACGGCAGTGAGTTCTTCCTTCTCGTTCCTCCTTGTCGGGTCGACTTGTTCGACGTTCCGCTTTGAGCTTGGCTAAGATTCTCCTTTCTCTCTCTTAGGCTGCTGGATCGATAGGCTACGCTGCTCCTGAGATCTTCCATGGTGCTGGTCACGGGAAACCTGTTGATGTCTGGTCCGTCACGTCTCTTCTTTCCCTTCCTGTTCGAGCAGCCGATCTGAAGCTCTCGAAGCGACCACCGAACTGACTGTAGATCCTCTCGAATTCAATGAAACACAGGTCTATCGGAATCATCACCTTCGTTCTTCTCTGTGGCTACTCGCCGTTCAAATCTGTCGACCAGCAGGCTCTGGTGGAGGAGACGATCCGAGGGAAGTTCGAGTTCGAGGAACCGTACTGGGAGAAGCAGAGTGAGGAGTGTGAGCCCGACGGGTTTGTTTCCTTGCCTTCTTTCTTCTTCGCTGATTCTTCGATGCTCTTCGCCTACAGCCAAGGAGTTCATCAAGCTACTCCTGCAAACGGATCCGACGAAGCGTCCTACCGCTGCCGCTGCTCTACAACATCCCGTTCGTTCTTCGGCTCTCTTCTTCCTCGTCTCGCTTCAACAACTCATCCCTCCTTCCCTTCCTCTTCCTCCTCAGTGGCTTACTTCTCACTCTGCCGACGAGTTCGATATCGGAGAAGGACTGCGACAAACCTTCTCTCGTCGTCCGGAGAGGCAAACCACAGGGAATGTTCGTCGCGTCGACCTCCTCTATCTCTCTTCCTTTCGAATGCTCACCTTCATCGATCTTATCTTGTGTTCGTTTTCAATTTCAGTCTCATTTCTCGTACTACTCTGATGAAGAGGAACTCAGCAGCGGAGTTAGAACCCCCAAGATTCCAACGCCGCCGACGGAGAAGAAGGAGACGTCGAGTGAAGATGGAGTGTGAGTTCTCGATATCTTCTCTGTTCCGTCTTTTGAGCCACCTCGCATAGCTGACCTCCAAATCCTCCTATTTTGACTTCCAGAGCTGGACTGGAAGCTGCAACGAAGAACCTCGCTGTTTGAAGGACTCGAGCAACAGCTTCTTCTTTTCCGCTCTTCATATTTTCTCCACCATCTCATCTCCTTCCGAGTTTGATAGGTCTCCTGTGTGTACTCCTACCTCTCGTCGACTTTGATGCCGTCAGCTTTTTCACGCTCCCGATTTGCCACGAAGAAAGAGAGAGAAAACGTGATCGATTTTGCGACTCAAGAACCTCCTTGAAGTAATCCCCTCTTCAGGCAGAGCATCGAGCAAGGCAAGCAGAATCATATAGACTAGAGTCCTACGCGATTCTTGAATTACGTTAGGATATAGAAACAAGAGCAAAAGCGTCCATTTGTCCATTTGTCCGTTAAGTGTGAGGGAAGGAAGGAAGACGGGTCGTTACGAGCAAAAACGGAAGGAATCGATGGCTGGGAAGTCCAAGAAGAGATGAAAGATGCGAAGGGAGTACTGTATGCAAAAAAAGAAGGGTACGTTAGAGTGTAGGGAGGTAAGAAGGAAAAGAGAGAAAGGAGTTGAAGAGAAGGGTCGTGAAGAGCAAAGAGAAACAAACGAGCTAGACTACGAAGTCCAGAAGATACAGAAAGTGGATAAGAAGGACGAAGACAGATTTCAAGCAAACCTAGTATCCGTATTCCTCGGCTAAGATGGGAAAGAAAGAGGCGAAAAAGCGTGGAATCAGTTTCCGAGGAGTCGCGTCGGAGTCGAAGTCTCGAGGGTCGGAAACTCACTGTAGATCTCGCCGATGTGACCTGCTCGTCCCTTCTGTCGAGCCCGCGAGGGAGATATCAACGAGGCAGCGATCTGTAAGATTTATAACGATGGATAGAGAGAAGAGTCAGCGATACTTTCAGGGGAGGAAAAGGTGAAGAGGATCGACTCACGTTTCGGACGACAGCGTTGAGCGACGAAGGACCACAAGCTTGGATCGGATGATAGATAAGGACGGAAATTCAGCTCTCTCTGAGTTACTGCCGAGATAAGGTAGACTGGGGGATGGATTTCGACTCACAAGCGATCGCAATGGTTCCCAAAGCATTCTCGACCTCCTCGGCGATGATCTTCTCCAACTTCGGCCTCCCAGGTCTCGCCAGCTCAGACACGAGGTTCAGATCCTCCTCGTCCTCCCCATCGATAAACTGAGCCTTATCCTCTCCCATTACGGAGCTCCTCACGAAGCTCTGCCTGTTCTCGTCCCACGCTCCTCCCACCAGCCCTCGTGTGCTCTCCGTTCCTGCTCCTCCTCCCACGAACGATCCCACGTCGTTGAACGATTCGCTGGGAGTCATGGCTCCTGAGCGAGGTCCCGAACCTTGGCTGAAGAGGTTGGGATCCTGGGAGTAGGAGTCGGCGGTCAGGGAGCTGGAGACGGAGTAGCGTTTCGAGCGAGCGAAGGCAGAGGGAGGGGAGAAGAGGCTCGCGTCTTCGTTGTTGGTTCGGAAGGGAGTTGCTGAGGTGGGTTGTTTGTCGTTGTAGGAGAGTTCGGGGTAGGGATTGTTGAAAGCGTTGAAGGAAGTGGAAGGAGAGGGGTGTTGAGGTCGTGGAGAAGCGGTTGCCGAGCGAGGGTTGAGACCGCTGTTGGAGCGAGGAAGAGGAGGATGGGGAGGAGGTGCTGCTGCTGCTGGAGATGATCCTCCGTCGGACTCGTCCCCGTACCGTTCCTTCGCCTGAGCAGGAGTGAGACGAGCCTTCTTCGTCTCGGCTCTCTTCCTCGACTTGGCTCGACGGAGTCGTCCCTCCTTCTTGACGTTGATGGAGAGTTGTCGTTCGGCATGCGGTCGTTCCTCATCCTCCTCGTCCTGATCCTCGTCCCAGTTCGTGAGCTCGAGAACTGAATCTCGACGGTCTCCATCCGAGTCGGCGTCTCCGCGGTCGGCGAGGTACGCAAGATCGGTGTTACTGTCGTTGCTCATGGCTGAGGAGACGGAGTCGCGAGAGTTGGATCGAGAGCGTCCCGAGCCTTTGGCGAACATGGGTTTGGGAGGAGCGAGTTCGTCGTCGAGGTTGGCTTGGGAGAGGTAAACTGACTTCTCCGACTGACGGTAGTTGGTCACGAAGATGTCGATGACAAGCTGGTCGGGAGGGATCATGTCCATGCAGCGTCGGATGAGATTCGAGACCCAAAGGACCTCGGCTGGAAAGATGAAACGAAAGAAGGAGGAAAGTCGAGAGGTCGGAAAGTCAGCTCTCTTCGCCGAACTACGACGCGTCGAAAGAAAGGAGAGAGAAAAGAAGACTTCACACTCACCGAAATCCCTCACGATCCACAAGAACCTCACCCTCCTCGTGATGAAATTCCTTCCACCCTTCCCACCTCTTCCCATCCCCATCTTGTCTCGACTCGCGATACACTCGCACACGTACGTCAAGATCGCGATCCCAAAGCTCACTCCCGAACCTCCACAGATGATCAGCACCGTCGAATGATCTCCCCACCTCACTCTCGCCGAAGATCCATACGGTCCATCCACCAACGCTCGGAAGAAGACCGGTTTCGGCGTCGAGAGCTTCTTCGTCGACGACGCGAAGTAGTACGACTGAGGACGATCCATCGTCGTTCCGGGCGTGGTCGATGTTGAGTTCGATTGGTTGTTGATCATCTGAGGCTGAGATCCCTCGTCCATTCTCTTCTTGGTTTCCTTCCAGAGATCCATCGTAAACCCTTTCCTCGCCTTGACGAGAAGAACAATCTCCTGCTCGACATCCTCGTCGTAGACGCTGACGATGGAGAAGGGATGGGATGTCCAGATGGAGATCTCCCTGATTTGGAGGAGGACGTTCTGACCTGGTGCCCAGCGGAAGGGTTTCGGAAGTCGAAGGGTGAGACGAAGCATTCGCGAGGGTAGGAGTTGGCAGAGTGCGTAGCCTGCTGGGATGGGAGCTCGAATGGGACGAGGGACGGGGATGAGGGCTTCCGAGTAGATGGAGAAGGTAGAGTGGGCTCGAGGAGGACCTGGACGAGGGAGGTTGATTCGGAGGGCTGAGGGAGACGAAGTGCTGCGAGGGATGGGAGTGGGATGGGAGTCGACGACGAGAGGATCGATGGCTCTACTTCCGAGATCGCCGTCGTGGGTGCTGTCGCTCTTGAAGTCCGAGTAACCTCCTCCGAGCGAGTTTCTAGTGTAGTGAGAGGCTGACGAGCCAGTTCCATAGCCGCCGTAGGGAGGACCGTTCCTGGAGTTGATCGACTGTTGACCGAACTCGCCGTTGGGAGCTTCGTAGGAGGTAGGGTTCGGATTGAGAGGAGCATTGTGGTTGAAGGGAGAGTTTCCGGCCGAAGGACTTGTGGGAGAAGTGTAGTCGTACATGGACATGATCTCGTCTCGTCCCATCCCCAATCCATCTCCCGTCTCCGCCATCTGGTTCATCTCCCACTGCTCCAGCTTCTTCCCCTCCATTCCTCCATTCGACGACCTCCTCTTCGACGACGCCGACGACGATTCCCTCGACTCCCGCTTCGAGGCCTTCTTCTCTCGACGCTCCCCGTTCCCCAATCCTCCCCACCATCCGTTGACCCATCCGTAGCGAAGGAATCTCCAGAGTCGTTCGAGAAGCCAGAAGCCTCCTGCCGCTGTCGGCCACCAGAATCGATTTGGGAAGTGAAGAGCGGCTGTGACGAGGGTGAGAGGGACGAGGGTGACGTGGATGATGTAGAAGGTCTAGAGAAGAAGGGGTTTCGAACAAAAGTCAGCTCTCGAGGGCGATGGAGAGACGCGTCGAGATCGAAAGGCGAAAACTCACCTCGTAGAACCGCTTCCTGATAGGACCAACGCTGAGAACGGTGAGGAGAGTAAGAGCTCCGAAGCTGACGGCTCCCCAGATGAACTTGCTGTAGATCCAGACGACCCCGAAGACCGTTCGATCCGTCGAGTCTCCTCTCTTGTCCTGAACGAGCTGAACCGTCCAAAGCGCGACGTGGAGAGCGGTGACGAGCCAAACGAGTCGACCGGCCCACTTGTGGAGGAGAGTGAGGGTATCGAAGAACATGTGGGTGAAGATGGAGAGGGAGAAGATGGCGAAGGGAGGGGATTTGAGAGCGAAAAGGACGGTGAGAGGGAGGAGGGAGAACGCGACGAGTCCGTTCCTCGATGCCGACGTCCACCAGGATTTTTCGATCGTGTAGGCTGGCGAGAGTACGACCGTAGGACCTGTTGCTGCTCTCTTGATAAGCTCGGGGAAGGAGGTTCGGTAGTCGAAGAGTTTGGATTTGGGGAAGATGTAGTCGGCTCCGATGAAGCAAAAGATCAGAGGGATGGCGTAGAGGAAGAAGATGGCGAGGAGTTGGGAGTTGGATGGGAACGAGAAGGGCTGCTTTCGTTTCTTCTTCCCGTTGGCGGGTTTGGCTCGATCCGATCGTTTGCGTTTCCAGACCATACGTCGGATGGAGAACTTGTGCCACCACGCTCCGACGGATCCTCCTCCGTAGCGAGACTGATGGCCGAGGGTGAGGAGGATGAGGATGAGAGCGAGGACGAAGTAGAGCGTGTAGACGTATCGGGCGGATGCTCGGCTGGAAGTGGCGGGAGGGTTGAAGGAAGGAGGCAGCAGGACGTGAAGAGAGGGAGGGAGGGAGGAGGTGAGCTCGATCCTCCTTCCTTCGATGATCCAGGTCTCGACTCACCTCAGCTGGTGGATTCCGAGATAGATATCGACGTAGTCATGGTCGTCGGCTCTTGGAGGAACGATTGGGCGAGCTGGACCTGTAGCGAGGGCTGCTTGTCTGTCAGAAGATCAACAAACGAAAGAAAGAACGAAGTAAGCTCTCGAGCTCGAGCTGGAACGAGGTTGCCGAGCCACTGACAGGTAGGTGTTCGTCGTCGTAGCTCTCGCCTTAGTCGTAGTAGTAGCAACGCCTGTTCCTGTCGCAGGCTTGGCAGTTGTCGCGTAGGGAGGAACGTATCCTGAAAGGGAAGGGACAAGCCGGGAGGAGGAGGAGGAGGTCAGCGATTCGTTCGATTCGTTCGAGCTCGAACGGGTGATTCTGAGTCGGCCAAAGCACCAGTATAGACAAAGCCGCATCCTCTCAGCCCCTCAGCACCCTGCTAGATCATCTCTGATCTCTACGAGCTGAGGAAGGAGCTGAAGGAGCACAGGTCAACCGAGACTTCCCTTCAATCTTCCTGCCCCTTCGTTGCGTCCCCACCGGCTCCCCCGGTAAGAAAACAGGCTCCGAAGACCTATCCAAGGTGCTTCTCGAGGGTGGGAGGGTATCTCCCATCCCAGATGAGATATACAGGTTCGAGAAGAGGGTGAGAAGCTCGACTCACTCAGCCCCCTTGGAGGTGTTCGTGAGCTCAAGCTCCTCCCTCCCCTTCCTGTCCCTCCTTCTGTCACCAACCCTCGAGAGCCGCAAAAGGAGACAACCTCACTCACCTCCAGTGTTCAAGCTCGCAGTCGCCATCCTTCAGGTCTATCGCTGGGAGACGGTCGACGAGCTGCGATGAAATCGAGGGAGGGGAGGAGGAGGGAGGGGAGGGAACGGCGGAGAGAGCTGGTCGCGGGGGTGTCGGCGAAAGCTCCCTTTCTCTGAGGTAGAGAAGTAGGGAGGGCGATGAGATAGGGTTGTAGAGGAAGGAGAGGGAGAGGGCGGGAGGCTGAAGACCTTCTTTTGAGCAGATCTTCGGGGGTGAGAGTTGGAGATCAGAAAGAAGATCGAGCTCCGCTATTTCCTCCCTGCCTTCGCTCGTGTTTGTTTCTCTCTCTCTCCTGGCTTCCGACTCGTCGTGTCACTACAGATCATTCGTCCCAGTAGACCAAGATCTCCCTCTCTTTGATTAATGTATGATCTACTTCGAAGTTCAAAAAAAGTTTCACGCCTCGGCACAAGCAGCACTGAATCCCTTCCCTGCCTTCTTCCTTCAGTAGACTCTTTCGTAAAGAAAGCCTGAGACTATGACATCAAGATCATTTACCGAAACACGAAAAAACAAAGAGCCATTAAACGAAACATGGAGTAGATGATAGAAAGCGAAAACAATATAAGAACGTCCGACCACAAGCGAAAGAGGAAAAGAAAACATGAAAGACGGAGAAAGGTCGAACGAAAAACAAAACGCGAGATTCAGGAAGAGGGAAGACTGGAATCACGAAGCCCAGGAAGAAACGAAAGGGGAAAAGAGAGAAAAGAGGAACGTAAACAAGAGGGATGAAGAGTGAGAGAGAGAGAGAGAGAGAAAGACAGACGAGATCGTTAGCAGAAAGGACGTGGGTGAGAAGAGAGAACAAAGCGAGGTATAGATGAATGGACGATTGGTTGAGAGAAGAGAAGAACAGGGGACTATGCAAGTGGGTTGGAGGTGAGCGTTGTCGTTGACGGTGGTAGCGGCGACGATGGTTGATGCGAGGAGAAAGGTAGTGTTCGAGGCGGAGCAGCAGAGTTGGAGGAGTTTTATCGAATCTTCGCAAAGAACGGGTTGAGCGCCGACGATTCCGACTTCCTCACTTCTCTCGCTTTTTGGAAAGCGTTCCAGAACCTAATCAAACCACGAACGAAGGAAGAGTCAGCTCGTCGTTTCGTTTCGCGTCTCGTCTCGCTCTCCTTCCCTCTCTCCCCTCGTTCCTCCTTCCGTTCAGAAATCACCCACTCACCTAAGCGTCTCATCCCCAGCCCCCGTACAAATCGTCTGTCCATCCGGACTCATAGCGAGGTAGAGGACCCTGAACGTGTGACCCGAGAGAGTGGCGACCTGGTTCATCGAAGGGTACTTCCAGATGCAGACTTGGTTTTGGATCGGACCTGCCGAGTAGCCGTGGGTGGAGACGATCTCGTTGGAGGTTTTCGACCAGAGGAGGTTGCAGACCTGGGAAAAGGGAGCGAAATAAAGAGGGACGGGGAGGGGAGGGGAAGGGGAGGGAAAGGAGGAGGAGGAGGAGAGACGCGTCAGTTTCAGGGTTTCGAGCGGGAAGGTCGATGAAGGACGAAGAAGAAAGGAGAGAGGGAGAGAAAGATGAGAAGAGAAGAGATGTAGAAAAACGACTCACCTGCGATCCAGTATCCGTCGAACTCAACATCGTCCCCGTCAACGTATTCCAAAACCTAATCTTCTTATCCGCCGTCCCTCCTCCACTAGCCAAAATTCCCCTCTGATGAGGACTCCAAGCAATAGCCTTCACCGCCGCCGTATGTTCTCCAAACCTCCATAACGGCTCTGAACTCTCGGTCCCGTTCCAGATGATCAACTTGTTGTCGTTGCCTCCGCTCGCGAGCTGGTTCTCGGAGACGTTCCACTTGAGACCGCAGACTTCTTGACGATGGGAGGTGAGTTTCCGGAAGTGATGCTGAGGAGCTCGAACGTCTCGGTGGTAGATGTGACGGTCTCGAGAACCAGAAGAGAGGACGTTGTCGTTCCAGGCGAGGCATCCGACGCGACCTGTGTGGCCGGTCATGGTTCGAATCTTCTTGCAGCGTTCGGCGTCCCAGATCTGGACTTCTCCCTTGTCGGTTCCGACAGCGACGGTGTTGCCCTGAGAGAGAATCGAAGCTGTCAGCGACGAGCTCTCGAAGGAAAACGAGGTTCGAGAAAAGCAAGCTCACCTTTGCCGTCCAGTTCAAACTCGTCACCAAGTCTCCTTCTCCACTCGTACTCCCCACCGGTGCCGTCAGATCACACAGCTTCGTCACCCTGCTCGTATTCGCCGACCAGAGATACACACACCCTGCCAACCCTACTCCGAGGACGTTGGTCGAGCTCCAGTCGACGAGGTTGAGGTAGTAGTCGTCTGCGAGGTCGGGAGCGTCGAGAACCTTGAAGGGACCTTTGGAGACTGTTCTTGGAGGTTTCCTTGGACTGAGGAGGATCTTCTGAGATTCGGAGGTGACGGGTGAGAGGGAGTAGGCTTCGTGGGTAGGGTCGTCGAGGTCGACGGCTTTGTGGATGGAGTTGGACGCGGACGAGGAAGGGGAAGCGTACGAGAAGAGACGACGGCGGGTTGGTGTGACTGGAGTTGGGAAGGAGGAGGAAGCGTGGGAGTGATGAGAGGAGCGGGTGGAGGAAGGTGAGGTAGGGTAGGCTGTGTGTCGAGCTCGAGAGGGAGTTGTGGGTGCTGTGAGAGGGTGGTGAGAAGGGGAGGTGGAGAAGTAGTTGACGACCTGGTGGGAGGAGCTGTTGATGCTGGAAATGGAGTTGTTGGAAGGGGAGGAAGAGATGGAGGAGGATGCGAGGGAGGAGATGGATTGGGAGGAAGGAGAGGTGTGCGTTCCGGAGAGGAGTTCTGATTTCAGGAGGGTTGAGAAGGTACGGTTCGTTTCGTCTGGAAGGTCATCAAAGGGAGAGAGCGGGGAAGGGAAGGGAAGGTCAGCTTGAGCTCGTTCTTTCTTTCTTCCTCCCTCTAGCGATCTGACTGTATGCGAACCTTTGAGAGCATCCATCTCGCCTGGCAGGATTCTCTTCTTTGTCTTTGTGGGCGTCGTGGGACCTCCTTGACCTTGTCCTTCTCCAAACAAGTGGTAGTTGGCGTGGAGGTCGGATCCGTCCCTCGTTGGTATGAATCGATCACTGCATCGTATGCGAATGGAAAGCATCAGCCTCTCTCTCTCTCTCTCTCTCTCTCTTTCTCTGACAGCATGTACGGATGTATGCTCCTTGAAAAGGGCGAGGGAAGGAAGGGAAGGAGTGGGATTTGAACTGACCTGTCTCCGTGCGTATCCCTCGACTTCCTCTTTGTTGCAGCTCCATTCCCTCCTGGACTCCTTAACAGATCCGCGAAAGCACTCGACGAAGGTTGACCTCTTCTGGATGAGAAGTCCTCGAGAACTGTTCGTGAGGAGGACGAGGCGTAAGAGGGTTGAGGTGATCGTGGAGAGGAAGGAGGTTGGGAGGAGGAGCGGAAGGGATCCTGCTGACTGCCAGAGGATGAAGCAGTAGCGTTCGTACTGGATCGATAACGAGGGGAGGAAGCGTCCATCGTAGAAGAAGATGAGGAGGATGAAGAAGAGAAGAGGAGGAGGAGGGAGGGAGGGAGGAAGGAAGGAGGAGGAGAGAGAGGTGTTGAAGGAAGGATCCAAGCTCGAAACGGTGAAGGTCGGTGGCTGCTTCTCTGCTCTTCTCTTTCACTGTGGTAGAGAGAGGGGCTGCGGAGGATGTGAAAGAGGGAGGGGAGGCTGGGTGTCGGTTCGTTCCTGAGGGCAAGAGGGTTGGTGATCGTTGGAGAGAGAGGAACAAAAGCAGTTGAGCCGACGAGCTTCGAGGGGAGCGACGGATCTGTCTCGCGAGAAGAGAAGAGAGGGGGCGTGCAGAGAAGGTCGTCGACCCAAACCTTCTATAGCATGCGTAGAATCAGGCCTTGGAACATGCGACGCCCTCCTTCCGAGACGAGAAGAGGAAAATCTTCTTCCCGAGACGAATTTTTGGAGAGGGAGATTGGGACCAGCCTTCTCTTCCTTTTCTTTCCTTTCTTCTCTTCTTTTTCCTTGCAGTGAGTAATAGTGAAACATAGGTCGTTTCGATTCGTGTATGCTGTGAAAGTGAGTTTGCTCTAGGACAATGAAATCTAGCGATACAAGGGTTGGGACGTTGGGAGAGATGGAGCGAGAACGAGCTGAGCAGAGATAAAGAAAACAAGGAGGAAGGAGGAAGAGGTATACAAGCCCAAGATAAAGCCTAGATGGAGAAGTCTAGATGAATGAAGAGGGTGAGTGAGAGGGAAAATTCCGTTGTTGAAAAGAAGGAGGGAAGGATGGAGAGAAGAAAAGTTGAACGCGCGCAAGAGTGTTCCGGTTCGACTTTGGTGACGACGACGACGACGAAAAAGCAAGGAAGGTTGAGAAAAATTGTAGAACAACAAGAGGTAGATGGAAATCTGGAAGGAGAGGAGGAAGACGTGAGGTCAGCCAGGTTTCCGGTTGTTGAGAAAAACGGAAGGACGGCGAAGGGAGGAAACAAAACCAAGCTCACTCACGTCCGGTCCGGTTCGAAGGAGAGGAAGGGTCGAAGGCGAGAAGAAAAGTGCAGGGAGGGAGGGATGGGCAGAATCCGAGAGGATTCAGGAGAGTGGTTTAAGCTGTTTCAAGATAGGGAAAAGGAAGAGAAGAGAACGAGGGATCAGCAAACAGAGAAGGCAGACGGACGATCTCTCTCCGAACAACCGCGTCGCTCGCTGTACTCACCTGCTCCATTCCTGCACTCACACCACCTTCTGAGCCTTCTCCAACGACACTCCTTCCGCTCCCAGTCCCGCAACCTTCTCAATCAAAGACTCCATATGCCTCTGCATCTCCTTCGCGTACGAACTCGTCGTCAAACTTCCTCCTCCTCCTCCACCACCCGAAAGTCGTCTCCCCTCCGCGATATCCCTCGCTACAGAAGCGACCACCTCCACCTCTCTCGCCACCCTCTCCCCTTCCTCGGCAACCCTAGCAGCCTTGACTTTGACTCTCGAGTGCTCGACTTTCTCGGCTGCCCGGTCGACTTTCCGAGGTCGTCGTCCCATCGTCTTCTCCTGGACTCTGAACCCTTTGCCTGACGTTCGTCGTACGAGATTGCTGATTTCTTCGTCCGAGTTGGATTCTTCCAGCGAAGGGTGAGGGTCGTCGAGGGAGGAGGAGGGAGTCGTGGGTGTCGAGGCGACGTTGAAGGGAGTGAGAGGAGCGGAATTTTCGACGGCTGGAGAGGGCAGGGGAGTAGCTCGGTAGCGGGCAAAGTTGGAGATGGGGGGCGAGTCGAGAGAGGAGGAGGGGGAAGGGACGGAGGTGGCTCTTTCTATAGAAGGGGAGGAGAGAGCCGACGCGGCGAGTTTGATGAAGGAGGGATGGCGAGAGGAGGAGTTCGTCCGAGGCGAGGAGGAGGAGGAGGAGGAGGAGGGCGGGCGGAGAGGAGTGGACGCGGTGAGCATGACTTGAGAGGGAAGGAAGGCGAAGAAGAGAGAAGGGGAGAGAGAGAGAGTGTGGAGGGGAAAGAAGGATCCGAACAGAAAAAGAAGGGACTGAAATGGTTGAGAGAGAGGGAGGGAGGAACGTCAGCTCTCGTCCTCGTGCGAGAGCCCCCTCTGGCTCCTCCTCCCCGCTGACGGACGGATTCCGGAGCTCGATCCCTGGGTTGTTCATGGGAGCGTCAAGGGTTCTTCGAAGCTTTTCCAACAAAAGGAAGAACTCAGAAAAAACCCTCGAAGTCGGGAGGAAAAAAAAGAAGGAAGGAGAGGTAGAGGGAGAGGGAAAGGACCCAGAAGAAAAGGGGAACCAAACAAGAGCCGGAGGTGGCCGAGGGAGTCGATTTTTGCCTGACTTCCTTCGTCTCCTTCCTTCCTTATCTCTCTCAAAGCCATTTGTTGTCATTAGTTCTTGATATTCTGACCCCTTCTCTCTTTCCTCTCTCAGATACTACACCTGGTCCCCATCGAAAGAACCGCAAGGCTTCAATTTCTCCCTTGAAGAGATTCTGCCCTTTCGCAACTGCCTCTCCTCTTCCTCGTAGGGAGACTCCCACCAACTAGGGGTGTCTACACCTTCTTATCTATCTCGGATCGGTCTCTATAGATGACTCTCCTTCTAAAACGTTGAGATCTATGACTCGTTCTCTTCATGCAACCTTTGATCCGTAAACTCCCTTCTCCTCATACAATTTCCTACAGTCGAATTATCCTTTCGTTGTTCCTTTCACCCATCATAATAGTCTTCCAGCCCTTCTTTCCTTCCTCAGCTCATCAAACCGCAGGTACTCTGATAGGATCGGACAACTGCTTTCGAGGCGCGTCGCGCGGTTCTCTTCCTCTCTTCGATCTCTCGTTCTTCACTTGAAGCTGACCGACTAATCACCCTCCCTTGTATTTGAATGTTAGCACTTAAATATACTCCCTACGAAGCTATTCGAGCTTCTCTATCCGCGGGGGGAGAGCTCGGTTTTGCAGACGCGTCTTCTTCAATATTTTGACCTCTTCTTTCATGTTCACTTCTTCTCTGGTCCACTCGCGGCGTCGAGAGCTCGGCCGCACCTCATCTCCTTGACTTCTAATCTTGCTTCAGGGCTGGCTGGGATGGAGTAAAGAAGTACATTGAGCTGAGCTCGTGTTTTGGGGGATCGGTTGTCGACGTCGCCTTGAATCACCTTATCTCGCGTTTCCGAAGGCAGAATTGGCAGCTATCAGCAGTTACCTGTGGAACGAGATGACCTCAGAGGTTCTGGTGGTCGAGAAAGGGAAGCGGTTCAGATTGTCGATGTCGACGCGTCGAGGTCCGTGACTTTTTGTTCCTACTCGCTTTGTTCTCTTCTTGTACCTTTGGCACGAAAGTTGTATGCAACTCCAGAACCGCCTCTTCTTCACTGCCGGCTGAACTATAGCCGTGCTCTTCTCCTCATCTTTTTCGGACAAAGGACGAAACGAACACGTCCGTCTTCAGCTAGCTCGTTCGCGAGGGCTTCATATCTTCACGTCGAAATGAGCTCTAGCGGAATGAAGGATGGCGGTTCAGAGGTGCTGCTGGGAAAGCCATGCATTGGGGAAGTCGTGAGGAATGGTTTGGGGGAGGAGGAAAGAACAGGAAGAAGAAGGAGAAAAACAAGCTCGCGGTCTGATTTGGAACGCGACCAACGCGGCTTTCTCTCTCTCAGCACTTCTTCACAGCTTTTTCAGGTTTCTTGCTTCAAAATCGTGGCAGAGCATGCGCTTCATCTCACGCTTTTGTTCCTTGGTTTGAAGGAGGATCTACATTTTTGTTGGAGAGAAGATCCAGACTTTCGCGATCGACAACGGTCGAGCCGCCTTGTCTGCTCTGTCACCAACCTTGCTTCCTCCTTCTTCTCCCTCAAACTCCCATGGTCTCTTTCTAGCTCTTTTTCTCCTCTCTTCTCCATCGTGAGTCTGCCTGCCTTCGAATCTCTCCTTTTCGACTTATCTACCTCAAGCTGAAGATCTCGTTTCTTCTTTCTCTACCACAGCTCGACTCTCTCTCCTTGACCTCTCCTCCTCCTCCTCCTCCTCCTCCCTCGTTTGGCCCAGTCACTCCTTTGCGACACGACGCTCGTTTATCCTCTCAAGATCTACATCACCTCCCCTCTCATCTCTCTCCACCATGGAATCGTCCTCCTCCTCGTCTTCGTATAGACCTCCTCGGCGCGCTCTCTTGACTTCGCTCCTCCTCGCAGCCCTCCTCCTCCTGTCAGCTCCGACTCCTTCGCTAGCATCCTCTTCAACCGTTCCTCATCCCTCGCCCACACCAGCACCTCATCTACGGACCTCTCCCTCTCTCCTTTTCCCTGGAACGATCCCCGTCCAGCTTCCTTTCCTAGAACCTCTGGAATGGCCGTCAACGAACGAGGACGAGGAGGAGGAGGACGTTGAGCTCGAGATCAAGGAGGAGGACCGAGGACGAATCGAACCGCCATCGATAAATCCAAGTCAGCAGCAGCAGCAGCATCAAACCCACTCCCGTCCCTCTCGGCTACCATCTCCGTCGCTCAGGATGAGAGGAACTTCGCTCGGGAGGAGGCAGGAGACGGAGCAGGAGGCAGGAGAGACAGCCGTCGCAACCGTCGAGGCCAGCATCAACCCTTCCTCGGCTGGAAACCCTCTGGCGGTGGCTTCTGCTACCACCGACAGTCTCAGCTCTTCCACTCCTACTCCTACCTCATCCTCTGCTTCCGCCGCTGCGGCTACTACAACAACTTCAGAAGGAAAAGTCGCTCCCCCAGTCTCGACACCAGCAGCTCCAGTTCCCAACCCCTTGTTCGTTCACGACCTCTCTTTTTCCCTCTCCCTCCCCTGTCCCTTCCTTCCCCACTTTTTTTTCGTTCTCCTTCCTCTCCCTCATCCCTCAAACTGCGAACCCTCCATCTTTCTCCTTTTGCTGACTCCCTTCCCCATCCCAACCAACCCTCTTTCTCCTCCCTCTTCGTCAGCCCTCAACCTTTCGACCTCACCCTCAACCTCAACCTCACCTCGACCTGCCTCGACTACTTCGCCTACTTCCTCTCCTCCCAATCCTTCCAAGCCTGCAGAGCCTTCTCCCTTCTCTTCTCCTCCTCCTCCGCCTTCTCGTCCATCGCCTCCCAGGACAACCTCACGGATATTACCGCCGTCGTACAGGCGACGTTGAACTCGAGCTCGACGTGCGAGAGTTCCATGGTTGGGATGGGGACGACGTTGGCGGATAGATGCAAGGCGGATTTGGTGGCTGGAGTACCTATCGCGAAGGAGGCTTTGACTGGTGAGTTTTGGAGCGGCGGCAGAGGCGATATCCAAGGAGGAGAACAAAAGCCGCTCGAGCTGACTTCCTTCTCCTCGTACATTCTTTCTCAGGCTTCCAAACATTCGGCATGATGAAGAAGGCTTCGGCACTCGTCTCGCCAGACTCAGGAGCCTACTGCTACGTCGAAGCTCTGGCTTCCCACCAGCCAGCGGATCTGTTCCTCTGGAATCTCTACACTGGAGCAGCGTTCGTTCTCTCCCTTGCTCTCCCTCTCTTTCTCCTCCAACTTTTTTGCTGACTCGCTCCTTCCTTTTGTCTGGTCAGTCTCCCGAATACGAGCCTACCCTCTTGTTCATCATGTACCAAGGATCTCTTCGCAGTCTATCAAAGCTACGCTTCCAACGGCTCGCTCGCTCTCACCGCTTCCTACTCCTCAGCCGTCGAGCTGTTCGTCCTCTCGCTCTCTTCTTCTTTCTCCTCTTCTCTTCTCCCTCGACCCTTTTTAAACCTCCCTGCTTCTTCCTTCCTCAGCTCCAACACCCACTGCGGCTCCTCCTTCGCCACCACCGTCGTCGCCGTCTCCTCTGGATCCTCCACCCTCTCGTTCTCGACGACGCGGTTGACCGCTCTCCTCAGCCTCGTCGCTCTCTCCTTTACGCTATAGCTCCCTCTTCTCCCCTTTCTCTCTCCCTCTCTCTCGCCCTGCTACTCTATAAACCTTTATCTATTCCTCTCTCTCTCTCTCTCTCTCTTCTTCTTTTGGGCCTTTGGGGACTCGCTGGGTGGGTGGTTCGGCGGACCTCTCCAATAATTTTTTTCATTCTTTACTTAACGCCTTCTTGCTTTTGCATCTTACGACCACACACCTTTCTTCCTTGGATCCTATGCGTAACTTTATACAGCTTCTTCCAGCGTGGCTTCTGCCGCCTGATTAGTAGAAATCCTCCGTCGTCCTGCGAGCTAGCAACTGCTATCCTGATATCGACCCTTCTGGTTCTCGCGCGGCGATTTGGCTGTTGCGGTCCGAGCTCACGAAGTCCTACTTTGGCTCTCTACTCACAAAGGTTCACCTATCCTCGTGCTCAAGCTCTCACCCTCCTCGCTCCAGGTCTATGCGGGCTCATCTCGATGCTATCGATCGCGTCTCTCTTCGGCTACATCGCGGCCAAACACTTTTCTGGGACGTCGACTGGGAAGGCGGCGGCAACGTTTTTCATTAGGAACTCGTTGGGCATAGTTTTGATGTCGGTGAGCTCAAGGCCTGATTCTCATCTCTGGCTGCAATGCAGTCACCAGTCGACGACTCACTCCTAAAAGCCTCGACTGACGCCTCTGCTGCTTTCAGCAGCTGTTCATCACGGACCTCTTGTGAGTCATACCTCTGGCCTTTCATCGGACGAGCATCGGCATCTATTCCACGAGAAGGACGACGATCTTTGCGAGGGGCAGAGAAAAGAGAAGCTCGACGCGTCCTGACGTGTTCTCCGTCTCTCTTAGCGGCGCCGTGTCTTAGACGGTCATGATCAACTGGAGCGTCAAACGAAATATGTATCAGGGTGCCGCTTGCTCATTCGCCGGAGTGTCTGAGCAAATCGGAAGCCTAGATGCGGGCGTGTGGTGAGTGAGATTCGATCTGCGTCGCGAATCAAGGGAAACGTCGAGGAGATTTCGCTTTCTGATTTAGTTGACTGACTCAAACTGCTCGCTACGCATCTTACTTTCTTCTCCCATAGGAATCTTCTTCTCTCGGTCCTTACCTTTTCGGTTCTCGTACTCAACTTGCGAATCGACACGAGGTGAGCAAAACGCCCCGCTGCTTGGAAGCGAAGACGAGACGAGAATCGCTCTTTCCGAAGCTTGCCACTGACTGAGACTGACCTTCTTCGCAGAATTGTTTGGATGCTTCTCTCGTTGGGTTGGATCTTCATCTTCGTGAGCTCACTCCTCGAGTCCTCGACTCAAAGGAAAACCGCACCGTCGAACGGCGATTGACTTTCTGCTTCGTTCTCTCTCTCTCCAGGTCGTCGTTATCGCTGGTCCTCTCGCTTTCCACTTCGAGGGATACCCAATGGACAGACAGATTCTACGGCCCAAGAAACACGTGGTGCTGGATGGGAGGTGAGTTCGACGCGAGGCAAGGGCTCTCGTCCTTACTTCTCTTTCGTCCCTCTCTGTTGACTGATCCAGGACCCCTCTCTCTTTCTCCCAGGGAACGGAAAAACTACCGAAAACTTCATCCTTCTCACCGAGGTCGTCGTGGGTCTCGGGATACTCCATCTCCCCACTTTTTGCTGGACTGCGCTGATCTTTTCTCCGCTCTGTCCACTCATTTTTTTTTTCACTGCGTCGCGGCAGCCGTCATCTCGCTCATTCTCTACCTTGTTATCTACCTCCGGCTTTCCGGTAGGCTTCGCTTCACCGACGGAAGGTGATTGCAGCTTCTCCCTCTCTTCCTTCCGAAGTCGTCGCGTCGAGGTGTTCAATCCTGACCTTCATTCTCTTTTTCCGAACAGGCTCTCGATGAACTGGGCTGGGAAATCTTCTCATCCCACGGAGACTAGGATCTTCTCGGGAGGAGGACATATTTCTCTCGTTCCTCACGGAGGGAAGACTGTAGGGGGAGGTGAGTCGCAGTTGAGAGTTTCCTACACAGGGTTGATGATCGCTGACGCTTCCTCTTCTTTCCTCCTCCTTCTCAGTGAGTCAAATCGAAAGTATTGGGAAGCAGGTCATCTCGATCTGCAAGAAGCGTAAGTCTCTCCTACCTTGCAGCCATCCCAATGTTGAGATTCGAGATGGGACTTGGTGCTACAAGCTCAGAGGCGGAACGACTCGAGGTGAAAGTGGTTGTTATAAGAGTACTCCTACCTAGCTACCTAGCTTATATACTGTAAGGAATTCAGAGAATGTTCTAGAAACAGGGCTAAACTATGACGTTACTAACGCAACGCGCCTGACTAAGCAAGCTATGGGAACCTAGAGAAAACACTAGAAAGATCTACGAAGCCTCGACAATGATCCAACGATACTATTTTCAACACCCAACGTCTCCCTGAATCTCATCCTTTTTGATCAAACCAGTCCTCTTCTACCCTCTCGTCTACATCATCATCATCGTGAGCGATTCATCTTACTTACTAGTCCTATCTCATCCACTCACAATATCTTCCCTTTATCAGTCTGTAGACTCCCATCGCCGCCGCTCGTCTCTTCTTCTTCACCCACCCGTTCGCGAGTGGAGTTTACGTGGACTGGAGAGTGAGCTGCGATCCATCTCTCCCCCCATTCTCCCATACTCGATCCTGACCTGTATCTCTCTCTTCGTCGTTCAGGTCATCATGATGGCATCGTCTATCGAGGCTTGCAGTGGATTCTTAAACACCGTTCTCTTCATCTTTACCCGTCACTCGTGAGTCTCCTCCCCGTCTTGTTCCCGACGGTTAAACTGATCCGTCTCCTCTCGCAATAGCTGGGTTTGATCTCCAGCCTCGTCATTCGACCGGCCGCTCTTCTCACTGGAGTTCAGATCACAACGACTCGACACGTCGCCGAAGACTACTGTACTCTTCTGCTGGTTCGTCTTTCTGCTCTCCTACTGTACTCCTCTCGCGTCAGCCGTGACCTCAACTCACCTTTTCCCTCGAAAACCCTTTGGATCCCCTTCCAGATCACCGCAACAATAACTTCAACCTCCGTTCCATGTCCGGAGCCGGCAACAACAAATCCACCTTCCCTCGCGACTCCAAGGGCTCCGACGAAGACCTTCAAGCTGACTTTGACGCTGTGAATGCGAGTACCGCCGACTCACTTTCTTACATGGATACGAACCGCTCGAGGACGAGCATCCCTGTCAGCGAGGGAGCGAATGGAGCAGTGAGCGAGTTGGGGTTGGGAAGGGAGCCTGAATCGCACGCGAGGCCGAGGGGGATTTACTAGAATTGTAGACTTGCATTTACTTTGCTAATTTATCAGCTCTCTATTTCAATCGATCCCTGTGGCCATCTTGTTACTTGAATCTTTCTTACGGGAGTGATGATGATGATGAAGGGATCATAGGCATAGGTTTCCGAAACTACGAAAAAGGCCTGTTTGAAGAGTGACGATGAAACGATGTAACGAAGCGAAAAAACAAAGACGAGAGCAAATAGGGAAAGCGAAAAGTAGATCGAAAGTGTCCTTGTTGATGCGAGAGAGAGATTTTTTGTTTTTGTTTTGTTTGGATAATCAAAGGGTGGGAGGAGGAACGAAACGCAAGCGAGAACGAGCGAAAAAGATCAAGAGAGTCGAGAAGAAGAGAGGGGGAAGAAAGAGAGAGCTAGATCAGTCGCTCCCTTCATCGTTTCGTTCATTTCTCTCGATTTGCTCTCCTATTTCGTAGCGTCGATCAAAGATTGGGCCGTTCTAGAGCCTACGATCCTTCAGACAATTCTGAGTGAGAATCAGAAGTGATCTGGACGCCTCGAGATGCTGCTGATCGGTGGAGAGAAGGACAGAGGGAGAAGCAGAAAGTGGAGCGTCGGTGATTCACCCGTTTTGCTTCCTCTTCTTCCCTCCGAAAATTTCTGAAAGTTCGCCGCAGGATAGGGTTTGCTACCCTATCCCTATCGCCTAACTCTGACCCTTCATCTATACCTGAAAATGGGGTGAACTGCGTGACTTTTCTGCGGCGGCTTTGTCTGTCTCCGACGTGTTTCCTCCTTCTCTCCTGTTCCTCCAACTGTTTCGACACATGCTGGCCGGATAAAAAAGCCATCCCTGCCCTCTTATACTCCCTCCCCCAATCATCTATACAGAAGCTCTGCCGTATGCGCCTTCCGTCTTTGTTCTCTGTGAGTCTGATTCGAAACGAGACGAGAAGAAAGAACGAGACGAAGGAAGGGAACGTGAGCTGACTTCCTCCATTCGCTCTGTGCTTCTCCGGCTGCTTCTCTCGTTCGCCTACGCCTCTCTATAGTACGCTGCTTCTCCTAAACGGTCTCTCCTCATCCTCGCGTGCTTGGTCCCCGCTCTCTTCCTCGTCCTCCACACTCTCGGTCGTCCATCCTCGAGGCCGTCTTCTTCTTCTTTGAGCTCGTCGAACGGATTCGCCAGTCCAAGGAAGGCCACCTTCGACCACTCCCCTTACGTATTCGACTCAAACTCGGACAAGCACAATGAGTTCTGCGCATCCCTCAAGGGGCTGCAGGTTTTCAAGGATGCGCTGAAGGAGGACGAGGAGCTCGAGAAGGAGGAAGGAGGAGAATCAAAGGTGAGCTCGTCTCGCAGTTTCGTTTGCCTTCCGGATTCGGACCCGTAAAATTATCACTGGAGCGAGTCGCAGCAGCGAAATCTACATCTATCTCGGTCGAGGTCTATGCATCCTCTAAAATCTGCCACTCCTTCGTCTCTCCGCTTCCGAGCTCGTCTCGTCCTTGAACGCCAAGCTCACCTTTACCTCCCTTCCTTCCTTCCCTCTTTCTCTCCCTTCAGTCCTCAACACCACCACCACCCAAGCCTCTAGCCTCCCCCCTCTCCCCCTCCATCCTTCTCGAATCCCTAGCCCTCCGTATAGCCTCTCCTTCCTCCCCTCCTCCCTCCCCAAACCACCACTCCCACCCAACGCTTCCCTTCGCGTACCCTCCTTCCCACTCCGTCCCCCATCTCATCCACCAATCCTGGAAATCCCACGACCCACCAGTCTTGTACGAACCGATGATCCAGAGCTGGAGGGAGATCTACCCGGAGAGTCGATGGGTGCTTTGGAACGACACGGACAACAGGAGGTTGGTTGAGGTCGGTTATCCGGAGTTGCTGGGGGTCTACGAGGCGTTGGGTGGGGAGATCTTTAGGGCGGATTTGATAAGAAATCTGTATATGTGAGTAGGGGAGTTTGAGGTAGTTGGTGGGTGGGAGGGAGTGGTCAGGAGCGAGGGAGGAGGGAACAGAGAGCTGACCATCGCGCGTCGTTTCCCTCCCGTTTGTTTCTCGCTTTTCGTTCGAAACAGGCATGCTTTCGGAGGAATCTACTCGGACCTAGGTATGTCCCTTTCTCTTTCTCTCACTACCACCCTCTTCCGACCTACCTTCCTCAGTTCTCAATTCTAACTCCCTCTCCCTCCTCCCTTTCCCTGTCCTCTCAGACTCCCAAGCCTACTCCTCCCTTCACCCCCTCTTCAACCACCTCTCCCCTCCCTCCTCCAATCCCGACCCCATCGCCTTCCTAGGCCGCATGGAAACTTTCACCTACGAATCCCACGCCATCCCCAACGCCTTCTTCGCTTCCTCTCCCGGCCACCCTTTCTGGCTCGAAGGGCCCGTCGCTCGAGCCGTTCAGGCGTACAAGGACGGGAAACTTAAGACGACGGATCCGGAGCATCTGACGGGGCCGGTGGCGTTGAAGGAGAGTGAGAACTGGTGGAATGCTTGGGGAGGGAGTGGGAAGAGAGGGAAGGTGGTGGTGTTGGAGCCGGATGTGGCTTATCCTTATTCGTGAGTCGCTGTTGACGGTGCTGCTTTGTTGCGAGGTTAGGGGACTTGGTTGGAGGTGTGGGGGAGTTGAAGGGAGAGGAGCGGGGGTGAAGGGACCGAACGAGAAAGAAGACGCGTCGACGACGACGAAGCGAGCTGACCCCCCCTCCTTCTCTTTCTCCTTCTTGCTCATCTCGCCGCCAACCACAGATGGGACTGGCGTTCGGAAATGCAGGAATGTCTATGCTGGGCTCGATCCATCGAGTTCAACGCCAAGATGTGCAGAGCTCTGCTACCGGAATCCTACGTGATTTCGTTCTGGAAGGTAAGCCGAATCTTCCGTCTCCTTTCTTCGCTCGTTCCTCCTCTGCGGTCGCTGATCTCTCTCTCGCTTCTCCTTCCATTCACAGCACTCTTGGTAATCTCCCTCGCTTGTTCCAGTTGGCCCCAGCTCGCTCGAGTCGCAATTTACCCTTCGACGGGACCCGACCTCGTCGACGGCCTCTCTACCCCCTTCTCTTCTTCTTCTTCAGCTCTTTCTTCTTTCGCATTATCTCTTGGGCCCTTGTTTATAATCATCCTAGCTTCTTGGTAGCCGTGGTCGGCTCGGTGGAACCAGGAACCGTTTACTCTCCTCAACGTACTCTTCTTTTCGGATCAGTCGCTCGTCTCTTCCTTTTCTTCCTCTGTCTCTTATCTTACATACTTCGACTTATACCCCTCTCACTCCCTGATCTAATCAAATCCAGCTCTATCTATCTCTCCAGATGATCTCGCAGATCTTTTCGAGACGTGAGAAGGAAGTAACAAGAGCCATTACTCATCAATCGCGTCTCACATTCGTCCGCAAGCTCCAACCACCCGCCGAGCCTGCTATGATACCCGAGATGACCAGGGTCGAGCCTGAGAAGAGGATCAACGGTCCGAAGGAGCCGAGACCGTAATTTTTGAGAGGAGCGGTGGTGAGGAGGGCGGTGGAGATCTGTGAAGAAGAAGGGAGGGAGTTGAGAAGCGTTGCTGGGGAATGGAAGAGCGGGGAGATGTGAACGTACAGGAGCTACGACCACATTCCCAAGTCCTCTTCCGAAGGAGAAGATTCCGAAAAGAGTTGCGGCTTGGGCTGGGGACTCAGCTGCCGAAAAGCGAAAGCAAGATGAACGAAATCATCAGCTCGCGGCAGGAGTGAAAGAGAAAGGCGGGAAAGGTTCAACTCACTTCCAACCTGCCTGATCATCCCAGCCCAAAGCGACGAGAAACCTCCCGAGAAAATCCCGTAGATGGTTCCGAAGACCAAAAGACCTGGTGGGGTTCCAGCAGCCAGGCCCCAAAGCAGAAAAACCGTCAACCCTGAACCGAAGGAGGAGAGGAGAATGAGAGGAACGGTGAAGCGGGGGTTGACGTCTACGAGAATGCCGAAGCCTACTCGAGAGATGGCGGCGGTGACTAAGAGTAGTGCGTGAAGAAGGAGAAATAAGGGAGAAAGGGAAGACGAGAGGAGGAGAAGCGTGAGATCAGCTGGAAGATGAAGAAACAGGTAGGGTGAGAGGAGGGGAACGAACGATTGATGAGAGCGAGGGAGTAGGTTCCTAGTGAGGCGGAGTTGGCGTCGACTTTGGAAGCGTAGACGGCAGCATCTACAAATAGAGAGAATAAAGCGGGATGAGTTGGAAGCTCATCTCTTTGCGACGCGTCTTTCTTGACCTCAAAGTCGCCGAACTCACAAATCGTTGGTAGGAAATGACCGAGAGACTGAACTAGGTTTCCCTGCAAGATGAGAACGAGGTGTGAGACGGAACTGTCAGTTGGCCGTTCCTGTCGACGCGTCTTCTCCTCTGACGAGCCAAACTCACAGCGAAGAGCACCCAGAACACCTTCTTTTTGACGAAGGAGTAGTCGAAATTTGGCGACTCGTGTCTCGGTCTCTCTCTTCGAACCCTCCAGGACGGTTCTGGGAGTCTTCCCTTCAAGAACGGCAAGAGACATCCGACGAGAAAGAACAAAGCGACTCCCTGCTCGAAGCGAAAGAAATCGAGTCAGCACGAACAAAGAGAGTTTCCGAAATGGAGAAAGGACTCACGAGTACCCAGAGAGTTCCTTTGGATCCGTAGCGTTGTAGACCAGCCGATAGGATAAAGGGGAAGACGATACCGGCGATACTAGTCCCTGCGAGAAGGAGAACGAAAGAGCTCAGCTTCGAGTCACTCTCGACGAGAACGGAAGGGAACAAACCTGCAGTGAGCACTCCGTAGGCGAATCCCGTACGTGTGAGGAACCACTCATGGAGGTAGGAGATGATAGGAGCGTAGAGGATCGCTGGAGGAAGAGGGATGGGAAAGTCAGCTCGACGCTCAGTCGCGTTGAAAGACGAAGGGCGAACTCACATCCTCCCGTCGAGTACAAGATGCCTTGGGTCAGGACAAGCATCCCCGCCTAGGAGGAGAAGATAAAAGAAGATCAGTTTGGCGCTTCTCGACTCTACGAGCTACGGAAGGAGGGAGGAAGAAACGGAACTCACAGACTTCGCGAACGCGCTCCCTATACACCCTCCGATCATGATCAAGAATCCGATGTACAGCGAGGGACGACGCCATTCAGGTCTGCAGACCGGATTGGAAGGATATCAGCTTCGACTTTCCGGGTGTTGAAGGCTTTGAGATCTGCTCACTTCTTTTCCAGGATTGGGAAGACTGTCGAGTCACGGCGGCAGATGCATCAGCGAGGTTGATAGAGCTCGGCGGATAGAGTGGAACTGAGTACTTACGTACTGCTCCAGACATGAAGCCGATACCCTTTCCAGACGAGACGAAGATGGGAGAAGGTCGAGATCAGAGTTCAGCGGCGGAGGAGCGAAGGAATCGAAGGAAGCCTGAACGAACCGAAGTGAGAGTACCAGTGAGGGTGACCAGACCTGCATCGTTGGGGAAGGTGTTGGAGATGTAGTAATCTGGTCGAACCAGATTTGATAGGTCAGCTACGAAGGAGAAGGAGAAGCAGCCGTGTCGGACCACGAGCGAGAGGGAGGCAGGAAACGAGCTTACCTTGAAATATAGCGTAGGAGAAAGGCAGTCCCCATCTTCAGGACCAACAGAGTGAAAGGTGAGCTTTGGTGTCGTACCTGCTCTGAATGAGAGATGGTGACGAGACTCACACCAGCGTCTCAGCGAGGAACGACGCAAACAAGAACAAGTATGCTTCCTTTCCTCGATCCGTCGGCGGCAGAGCTGGAACAATCCTCGAAGGAGAAGGGGATCTCGAGTACCGTGAGGGTGCTGCGGAGATATCCTGAAGCTCGTGCGAGTTTGCTGCTGGAGCTGGAGGTGGGGAGGGGGATCGAGATGAAGGAGCAGAGGAAGGGGGAGGGGAGGAGACATCTTCGTCGAGCTCAATATTGGCGCTGAAGGAGGTTCGATTCGATTCTTCCAGTTTCGAGAGATGAGGAAGGGCTCCGAGCTCAATTTCCGAGGTCGAGAAGGGTCGAGAGGCGGCCGAGAGCTTGGGCATGGCTGGGTAGGGTTGTAAAGGTGTGCTGAGGGTTGAGAGAGAAGGAGGGAGGGAAGGGAAAGTCGAGCGCCTGATCGAGAGCTCAACTTCTACCGCGCTCTACTTCGCTCGGACTTAAATTGCGAAGAAAGATGTAAGAAGGACAAAATTATCACAGTAATAAATTAAGGGAAAGAACCGATGCTGAAGAGGAAAACCGAGGAAGAGGTTCCTGACTCAACGAGTTGAGAAAGCGAGGGAGGCTTCTCGGGACGATGGGCTGGCGACGCGTCGTCCGCTTCTTTTGAGGATAATACTCATAGCTAGCACTTCAGCGATCTCTTTTAGACCTCCCCGATAGACATCCAGCACATCAAAGCGAGCGTTGACCCTTCGAAGCAGGAGAGGGAGTGAGAAAAGGGACGAGTTCACGCATGATGAAGCTTCACGAAGAGTCAGCTCGAGGATCTTCGCTAAGCAAGCGAGCTCCATCTTATGTTTGCATGTGAGTGAGAAACTATACAAATAGTCGATCGATTGGCTCAAGCAGCTCATACAGATCAAGGAGGGAGGAGAAAAAGGAAGCGGAAGGAAGGACGTCGCGCGAGCTGCCCAGTCTTCTCTGGCGATCCGCCTGCTCAGATGTTTCCAGATCAGAACGAGGGTCCACCGTGTTCAGATGGAGCGAAGGGGAAGTGATGCGATCCAGCCAGGGAAATTCTAAGGACTCCTGCTTGTTTTGTTCGTCGGCGTTGGCGACCAAAAGAGAGGTGAGCTTCGGGCGTTCGATTTCGTTCGATTCCTCGTCGACCGGCATGAGCTCCTCCACCACGTACGATGCTGCTACGCTCAAGATCTTTGTACAAACCGTCAGCAGAGCTTTCTACGAGTCATCGGCGATCATCTTGCTGGACCAGCTCCTCAAGAAGCAAGCGTGAGCTCGCTGCTCTCTTCCTTCCTCCACCACCGTCGAGCTCCAGCTGACTCTCCATACCATCTCCTCCTTTTCTCCCCCTCGCTCGCACTCTGTTCAACCCCCTTCTCCCAGCTTCCGAGACGACGAGATTGCCGCTACGACTGGCTTGACTGTGAAGGAGTTGGGCAAAGTGGCAGGACCTCTGTTTGGAGACCGGTTGATCAAAACGTGAGCTCACCTCCTCCTTCCCTTCCCTTTGTCCTTCGCCACCTTCTCTCCTCGCTCGCCTGGAAGCAGCATCTTCCGACACCAGAGCTTCATATATACTGTATGCTCACCTCGAGTCTCTTCCCTCGCTTTTCGTCCACCAGCTTCACTCGAAACGAGCACAAGGAGGGACCCATCATGCCTCACGCTCGTCCTCTCTCCAAAACCTACTACTGGATCGACTACAAGGAGTTCTGCGACGTCGTTAGATGGAGGATGGATACCTTGTACAAGTCTTTGGATAAAAAGCTGAGAACTGTGAGCCCTCCTTTCTTTTCTCTCATTCCTTGAGCCTCTGTCTGCCTTCTCGAGCTCACCACTCTCTCTCCTCTTCCCGCCTTCCTCCTTCTCCCCTCGCAGGAGCAAGAAAACAAAGGCTACATCTGCTCGAACCCAACCTGTCGACGAACGTACCTTCCCGTCGACATCCCTATCAACTTCTCGCCAGAAGGCAACCTCCTTTGCGATAACTGTGGCTGGGAACTCGAGGACAACGACGAGCAGGAGGACGTGAAGGGTTCCGAGGACAAGATGGCCATGTTCAACAGTCAGACGGCTTGGATCCAGGAGGGTTTGAGGAAGACGAGTGAGATGATCTTCCCTGTGTGAGTTTCTCGACCGCCATCATTGTTTTGGCAAGCGTGGAGAGGAGGAGGAGGAACCGCGAGTGAGAGCTGAACCCTTCACGTTTGCTTTCGGTTCGGCTTCCAGATTCGACATCCAGGAGTGGCTCGCAGCCAATACTCGGGGAGGAGTCGACGCCGAGATCGTGTCTGCTACGTCGGTTCAGGTGGAGCTTCAGCTCGATGGAGACGACGCGAAGAAGGCGAGCGAGCGGGCGAAGGTCATTGCTGAGCAGAGGTTCGTCTTTCGTCTTTCTTTCTCTCCTTTGTCTCCCCGTCGAAGCTCACTTTTGCTTTTGACATCCTCCGAACATCCAGGACCCAGAACGTCATCCCCTCCTGGCATCTGTTCTCGACCGTCTCAGGTCAACGAACCGCCCTCGGTATCACTCACGCCGCTCAAGAGTCCTCTAAGGCTGGCCAGTCTTACTCAAATGATGACGATGAGGTTCAGGTCGTTGATGAAAAGGGTGTGGAAGGTACGAAACCCTTTTCCTCGTTCTTCGACCTTCTCTCCCCGACGCGTGGAACTCACTCCCTCGACTTCTTCCCTCGACCTCCAGCTCTCGACGACTACTACACCAATCTCCGTGCCCAAGCCTCCACCTCCGGCTCCTCCTCATCTTTCCTCGTCAAACCAGAACCGACGTCCGACGACGAGGACGCTTTCAACCCGAACGGCAAACGGTCGCGAACGAAATCCAGTCCGCCACCCCAAGCTCCCATCCCTTCTCGCGAGCCCAGCTACGCCGATTCTCCCAGTACTGGATCGGAACCCAAGCGAGCGAGAACGTCGGGAAGTCCAGCGGAACAGGCTACGGGAGAAGGAAGAGAGGAGAGAACAATGGTTTCTGGTGAGCTCAACCTTTTCTCGTGCTTCTCCTCGCTCGTTCGAAACTTAGCGACCCTCTATCATGCTCTCTCTCTCTTAGTCGATGGAATAGAGATGGCGTTCGACGATGTGACGGAGGAGCATCAGGAGAAGATGACGCCGGACGAGTACACTGTTCGTTTTCTCTTTCTCTCTACCCTTCCCTTTCATCAAAGCTGACCTTTTTCTCTCCTCCTTTCGTCTTGGGTCTCAGGCCTACTTCGAAGTCTGGTCGGAGATCAACTCGTGAACGGGCTCTCAGTCGAGAGATTGGAGCGAGGAGCGGGTGCCTTAGTGGGGCGAGACGGACGACGAGTCTGGAAGGGAGGAATGAAACGAATGAACATGAACTGTTATGATCAATGAGCATCGACGCTGGGTTGTGGACTTCAGGGAGAAATCTTGATTCGCTCGCCAGAGAGTGGCAAGATCTCTCGCTCGTTTCTTTTGTGGGAAGGTACAACGCGCTGATCATGAGCAGAAACAGACTGAAAGAAAGCAAACCAGCTATGAACCGAGAAGAGAAGAAACGTAAAGAGAAAAGGGCTAGGCTAAATCACTGCGTGATAATAGAAGAGAAAGTCGTAGCTGGTCGTAGCAAAAATGCGATCTGACAAGGAGCGGGAGGCGAGAGAGAAACTGTCAGTGAACGAACTCGATCGACGCGAAAACGAAGAGAAGAAACGCACCTAAGCCCATCCACCAGTTCCAGGTTCTTGTCCGATGTATCCGGTAGCGGGGACTGTGAGTCGAGTACAGGAGTTTCCGTCGCATCCCTCGTAGGAGATGTTCTGAAGGAGAGGGAAGAGTGAGACGGGAATCTGAAGTCAGCGACGCAGCTTCCGGCCCTTATTCCTCCCAGAAGAGAGACGTGAGACTCACGTTTCCCCACCAGACGGGAGCCCACTCTTGGTTCTCGATGATTCCGAAGATAAGGATCTGGAAAGAGGGAGAAGAAGAGAAAGGAGGTCAGCTTTGGGGGTTTCGGAATATCCGAGGACGAAGAAAAGCTCTTCTTACACCACATATAGGGATAGCAGACCCAAAAGCGACACTGAGGATATAGTTGTCAACACGGGCGGCGAAAGAAGGAGAAGCCGAGGTAAGTATCATGGTCTGAAGAGGGCAAAGGGCGTTCGGGAAGGCGCGTCGCCGACGTCCTTTGAACTCACACTTTGACCACCACGCAAGGTATCTCTTCTTGATGTAGACCTGGAAGATGTACGCGACGACCAATCCGGGCCCTACAGAGAAAGGAGAAGAAAGGAAAAAAAAAGAAAAGGTCAGCTTCGAACGCGTCGCATTTTCCCGTCTCCTTCAACCTTTTCTAAACTCACAGTAGTTGGCGAGGGTGGAGTAAGGTCCCCACACGAGAGATCCGTTAAGCATGACGACGGTGTGGATCTTAGACACCCAGCTGGTAGGCCATCGTCGAGCGAGCAAGTAAGGAACTACCGGCATAATTGATCCAGCCCCGAATCCCCAGAGGAGGGAAGGGTAGATTCCTCCGGACGAGAAGACTCGCTTGGGTCCAAGAGTTCCCCAGAAAACAGAGGCGCTGTAGAAGGAGGGAGAGAAAAGGATGAAGAGTCAGTTTGATCGAAGATCGGTGATGAAGGAGGGAAGAGAACTCAACGTGAAGAAGGTGTTCTCTCCGTTGCAGATGAAGTGGTCTACTTGGTGAGCTGTACAAACTCCGGGGATCTTTGTCATCTGATAATTGAGGATCGAGATGGAGACGATGCAAGCGACTGGGAAGGAAGGAACGAAGAGAGAAAGTTAGCGCGCCAGAGAGACTTCGTCGTCGGAGAGGAGGACGTCTCCGCTCCCTGGAGGAGAGTTGCAGAAGCAGGTTTGGTGTGAAAGATGAATAAACTCACTGATGGCACCGTAAACCTGAACTGCGAAGGCTTGACGTTGAGGGATCTTCATGTAGTGAGCGAGCTTCATGTCCTGAGAGAAGGCGAGGGCGTTCACGCTGGAGCGAGAGAGAGAAATCGAAGTCAGCGAGACGAGACGACGGAAGGAGAAAGATGGAATATGAAACCCACGTGGTGATGACTCCATAAGACTTGAAGTAGTTCATGCTGAGTGCATTGCCCTGTAGATATTGAAGAAAAAGAGGAGGGGGTCAGATTTCGAGGAGAAGAGGTTTGGAAGGAATGGAGTCGAAATTACAGAGTAGATATAGCCGCCGACGAACTCCGCAAACACGTTGAGGGTAACCTGGACTCCAGTGATAGAGAGAATGATTCCGATCGGGATCACGAGTCTAGAAAAGGGAGGGGAGTCAGGATCGTTCATCGACGCGGCGAGCCTCTCTTCGGACGAACACGATGCAGAGGAGGATTCCGAAGAAGATGCAGGACACCGAGGACTCGGTAGGGTAGGCAGTGAGACCGACTACTCCGAGAACCTAAAAGAGGAGATATACGCAGCGAGGAAGGGAGGAAGCGAAAGAAGAAGTGAGCTTTGACGCGTCGGCGTACCTGGAAGTTGAGTCGACTCACGATCGCAAGAACCGTGACCGACAAGAACCACCACTCGGGGACTTCGGGGTATCGCATCATAGCCTGTGGGAGAGAGATAGAGAGAAGGAGTCAGCCTCAGCCGTTGGGCAAACGGTTGACGCTTCCAGACTTCAAACGAGCGTCAAGCGAGCTCGAAGACAGTAGAGATGACGAACTTGGTTATGGTAGTCCTTGAAAGAGGCGTTCTATTTTGGGCGGTAGAATCAGAGCGAAGCGAAGCATGGGAAGAAGGAGGAAAGGAGTGAGTCGACGTCTTCGCTCGGCTCGCCTTTCCTTCATCCTTCTGAACTCACCCCCTTCTCTCCGGCTCGAATGGACCTGTAAGCGACTTTGAAACCGTTGGCAATCTCGGCTCGGTGGTAGAGAATGGTGTGAACGACGGTAGCCTAGATGGAGAAGAAGGAAGAGAAGAAGGAGGGAGGGAGAGGTTCAGTTTATAGATTCTTTGGACTGAGAAACGGCGAGGCAGATCAAATCAAGACGCACGGTGTAGATCGCGAAGAAACCACCGTAGAGAACGAGGTTGGAAGCGGCCTGAAGGGTCAGGAGGTCCAGAGCGTCGAGATGTCAGCGAGGAAGCCAACTCGACGAGGAGGGAAGTGCTCGAAAGAGAAGAAGATCAAAACTCGCCATGTAAGGCTTGGAGTAGGAAGCGTAGGCATCGACATCGAGCCTCTTAGTGGCCTGGTCGAGAACCTTGGTGACGTTGCTGAGTGAGAGCAGAAGAAGTGGTGGAAGTTTGTCAGTTCATCCTCTACCAGTTTCAACCGAAAGATCGGAGACTCACAACAGATCTCCATCGTTTGCGAAAACACCTGTCGGTCAAAAGGATGGTGTAGGAACGATGAGCCCGGAAATAGGGATGAGAAAGTAGCGAAGACGAAGAAGACGGACGGTTGGAAACTGCAAAGGAGAGAGATGAGTCGAGATTAGCGACGCGTCCTGAGGAGGTTGCAGCAGTCTTATCGAAGAGAGGAGAGACTTACTCATAGGGAAGTAGCCAGTATCAAAGAGGTTTGTGTACCAGACGGCTGATACGGATGAAGAAGGATGGTGAAGAAGATGAAACAGGCGTTGGAAGTCAGCTCACTCGATCTTTGCTTCTGCTGATTCAAGGTCGAAATCTCCCTTCCGGAGCCAAGGGCCTCACCAAGGATGATGGGGGCAGTGATGAGCATTCCCATGAAGCCGTTGAACGTAGCGAACCTGCGAAGGAAGAAAGAAAGGCAAACCAGTCAAAACTGGAGCGGAGAGAGAACGGCTCAGATCGATGGAACGCACCATGGGTAGACGATAACAGTGCTTCCAGAGAAGATCTTCAGATCCGAAATGGAGAAGAAGAGTGAGCGAGAGCGAAGAAGAGAGAGGGCTGGAACTTCGATGCACTCACGTTCCAATCGAAGGTGGGCAAGGGGTTCAATCCGACGCCGGAGATTGTTCCGAAAACAGCCATGACAGCGACGGAGGTAGGGTTGATCCTGTGAGCGTTGAAAGTGGGAGAGGAGCACGTCAGCGACGGATATAAACGAGAGCGAAGGGAGAGAACGGACCAAGTGATCCAGTTGAAGTACGAGAGAGCTTGGAAGAGAGATCCGGGGAGCCAGAAGTAGATGAACATTCCGGTGAAGCAGTAGAGGAAGCTATCGGAGGAAGGAAGAGCGTTAGTTCACGTGGGAGGTGGGAGGAAGAAAGCAGGATTGTCGAACGGAACTCACAATTTCATCCTCGAGATCTTCCATCCGTTGGCCACGATGTTGGTCTTGTCGTGGAAGGACTTGTTCAAAGCGATGGTGGAAAGGTTGAAGAGCCAGATGCAGTCTGTTTGACGTGCAAAGAGTGGAGGAGAGGTGGTCGTCAGCGGTGGAGAAGGTCGGTGGTCGCGTCGCGTCGTCGTCGCTTCCTCTCTTCTCTGCTTCCTCCGTCTCCAAGTTTATCCTTAGACTCACGCTCAGGGTACACGATAAATCTACGGCACATTCCGGCAAACCCGAATCCAATGAGCTGGAGGTTGCGGAAGGCAAAAAGGAAGGTAAGGTGGTGAAGTCAGCTTCGGAGGTGAAAAGCGAAAGAAGAGAGAAGGGAAAAAGGGACCATCACTCACCTGAATGGAGAGACCGGTAAGGATTTGGTATCCGTAGTTGGCGGCCCAAGGCTGATTGTAGAACATGGCTGATAACAGGAGGAAGAAGTCGAGAGAAAAGGTCGCAAGTCAGTTCGGGGAACGGCGAATAGAGAAGAGCGGGAAGCGAGCTCACGAAGAATCTGGGTGATCAAAACGCTGGTAGAGTAAGGAGCAAAGAGTCCGGTGTTGGCCATGATGGTGAGGAGCCTGGTGAAGGAGAGAAGAAAGGTCAGCTAAGGAAGTCGAGACGCAAAGACTCGACTCCACTCACATGTGCTCCTTCTCATTGAAAGGTCCAGGGTTGAGGGTCGCGTTGTATCCGAAAAGTCGGAAGGTCTTTTTGGGCAGAACCTTCTCGAGGAGTTTGGCGAGAGGGAAAGTGAGGAGTTGGACCTGAACATGAGGAACGAGCGGAGGAGTCAGACGAAACAAAAGGCGAGAGGAAGAGGGAGGATTGAATGATTGCGAACCTCGTTCACAGACAGCGTGAAGGCTGGCTGCCTGATAGAAAAGAATTGATTGATGAAGGATCCGATTCCACACCAGAACGTTCCCATAAGCCAGACTCTGAAGGTGCTGACGGGGAGCTCCCAGTTGTCGACGCTGCAAAAGAGGGAGAGAAAGAGAACGAGAATTCAACATCAGATCAAGACGAAATCGCAGCTTCAGAGCTGAGCGAAGAACGAAGAACGTACCAGGGAACCACAGCTCTAACCTCAGGATAGGGAGAAGAAAATCGAATCAAGGCGGCCTCTGAAGAGGAAAAGAATCGAGATCGAATCGAGTCAGCGAGACGCGTCGGAGAGCTGAGCCGCGTTTGAAGAGAAAGGAAGCTAGTGGAGGCTCACCGATCTTCATCTCCTCCAGCAGAAGTTCGTAGTTCTCGAGGGTCGAAGCATCCCCCGAGAGGAAGTACTGAACGGGCGCGGAGAGAGAGAAGAGAGGGTGAGCGGAGGGAAATTAAAGAGGAGGGAAAGAGAGAGAAAGGAAACAGATCTCACCTCCATCTTAGCTCGGACAGCTGGAGGGAAGTTGGGATCGTCGTTATGCTCCAGCCAGGCATGCTCGAGAATCTCAGTGACCTCCTCGGCGCTGAGAAGGATGGCTCGGTCGTAAACGGCGTCGACGTCGTGCGAGAGAATGGTGAGGTCGGACTCGAGAGCGACGGCGTGGACCTCTCCCTTTCGTTCACGAAAGACAAGAGAGCAACCGTTAGCGAGCCTTCGTCAGATTTTGTTTTTAAAATAAGAGACGTTTACTAACAGTCCGAGTAGGCTCGAATCCATCCTCCTTCTTCTCATCAGAGTAATCAGGAACAGCGGTCGAATCAACTCCCAGGACGTTGACGTTGGCGCTCTCCTTCTCCTTCTCCTCCTGGGTCTTCTCGTTGTTGTAGTGGCTGGCCATGATCGAGGCTTTGCTGCTGATCCACGAAAGGTCCAGCTAAAGATAGGGGTACGAAGGTGTCGAAGTGGGTGAGAGGAAAGAAGGAAGGAGTGAGAAAGAGGAAAGGTGCAATCCGTCCCGACTCGCTTCGATCCGAAACAGAGCCCATACACTCTACTTCCTCAAATGAAAAAGGGAGAGAGCGTACCTCGTGCTGCTGGGTACAGGGTCAAGCATGGGCTGAGGGAATCATATGGGTCAAAGCAAGGAGGGTGGAGAGGGTTCTATTTCGAGGAGGGAGAGTTGGAATTCCAGCTTGATGAGATTTCGGATCCGGATCCGAAGGACGCGTCTGGAAGGAGAATCTGGTGGTAAAAGTGGGGTCAAAAATTTATTAGACTGCTGAGGTCCCGAGAAAGGAGAGCTGGGAGAAAGGAGAACTCACTGGGAAGGAAATCCAGCAGGTCGAAGCTCGAAACACGCGTCTCGATCCCGAAGCTCCTGCAGATCACCTTCCCTGCATTTCATCAGAAAGCTCCTCGTGTAGAAGGCTTGGGTGCAAGACAGCTCCGAAGACAGATAAAGGGAGGAAAGTTGGAAAGAGGCTGGATATAGAAACGAAAGCATCGCGCGTTGACCGACGGAGGTCGGCGGATGGCGACCTTGAATCTAATCGTTGCAAAAACCTCTTCATCTCGAGGCGTATGGTACCAGTTTTTGGCAAACCACCGAAGGCTGAATTGGACCGGTCTATTCTTGAGCTCTTTTTCGGCAAAGGGAAAACGCGAAAGTGAGCTCGAGGGAGAGCGACGGCGGGAGGTCGACGAGAGGTTGGACGTCCGATAGAGTGATAGTAGGGCGCGGTGGGTCGAAGCATGATGGCAAGGATTGGAAAGGATATCGTGTATCTAGATGCTTGGCTGCTGGAATTTGCCCGTTGATGCGCTGGTGGAAGCCGAAGGGGACGCGAGGAGGAGGAGCTAGATCGTTGGCCACGGCGTTCTCGTGCTGTAATAGGGAGAGGATGGCGGAAGGATGAAGACAAAAACGAAGAGCCAAGCAGTCAACTCTAGCAAAGCTCTGTTGTAGATCCAGCAAGCCGATCTGGGCGAGTGCGAGTTGAAGGACCAGGAAAAGTTGTCGAGAGAGAGAGAAGATCTTCGTCGCACGACGTTCGTGAAGATCGAGGCTCGACGAAGATCGTCTTCGAAGCTATAAAGGCACGAGCTGAAGGTGAATCCGTTATGGTAAAATCGAGTCGATTCCATCATGGTTGGATCGTGTTGAGAGATTGCGGAAGGAGGGAGCGAGAGGTTGCGAGAAGGTGAGTCCGTCGACAAAACTCGAGAAGAGGGTAGCTGATGGAACGTCAGGGAGAGTGAGCAGGTTCCCGAGTACAAGGTCAAGAAGAGAGATAGGGTGAGAGAGGCGATGGGGAAGGAGGAAGGAAGGAAGTTGAGCTCACAAGCTGAGCCTCAGTGGAGCTCGTGTCGATGCCGACCCCTGACCTGCCCTTCTCCAGCGATTCGAGCACGGTAAGACGGCTGGGGAACTGGATCAGATACCGACTGAACGACGAAGGTGACGTGGACAACTAGAGGAGGGAGGTAAAGGCGGGTTTGAAAGAGGGAAGTCGACCGAGCGAGAAGGGAAGGAAGGAGGAAGAGCTGGCCAGAGAGAATACTGTCCTGATCCGAGTGATGTCGTGATGCTCTTGTCGAAAATAGTGCGTTTTCCTACTACCAGAGGTCGCTGGAGGAGGAAATCCTCGGAGTTGTGCTGGCTGTTTGAGGCAAGAAGGGTCGTCAAGGTCTGTCGATTTTCGACCAAGGTCAACTTCTCCTTCCCTTCCTTCTCTCTCTCCTCCACGAACTCCCTCTCGCCTTTCCTCCGAGATGAACACTCTCAACAAATCCCTCACCTCTTCGTGGCCCAACAAGCGGTCTCGCCTGAATCTCAACTCTGCGACGGCTCAAGAGCCAGAGTCCTCGGCCGCTTCCTCCTCCCAATCCAACCCTCCTTCTCCCGCTGCTTCGACGTCTGCCACCCCTCCAGCAACAGCAGTTCGAAGACGACCCCGTCCAGCAGGATCCACCTCTTCCTCCGGTACTCCTTCCTCCACCAAGAAATCCAAAACCACTCCCTCCTCCACTCCCTCAGCGAGAGAACCACCCTCCGCTCGACTCTCCTCGGTAGGAGGACTCCATTCGACCATCGAACGGCTTCTCGAGCTCGTAGCCCTTCCTCTCCTCCATCCTGAGCTCTATACTCACACGGGAGTGCAACCGCCAAGAGGAGTCCTGCTTCACGGTCCTCCAGGATGTGGAAAGACGATGATGGCTCACGCTCTCGCTGGAGTAAGTCTCTCGTCCCTCTCTTCCTCCCTCCTCATTGATTCGTCCCCTCCGTCGGTCCTCTTCGTCCAAGCTGACTTGTATCTTCACTTTTGCAGGAGCTCAGCATGCCCTTCATCTCCATCTCGGCTCCTTCGATCGTCTCTGGAATGTCGGGAGAGTCGGAAAAGACGCTCAGGGAGACCTTCGAGGAAGCAAGGGTGAGCTCGCTTCTCCTTCACTTCGGTTCTTTTGGACCTTGTCGCTGACCCAAGCTCCCATCATGACCTTTGCTTCCGCCAATCAGAAACTTGCCCCGTGCCTTCTATTCATCGATGAGATCGATGCCATCACTCCAAAGAGGGAAACTGCTCAGCGAGAGATGGAGAGGAGAATCGTCGCTCAGCTTCTGACCTGCATGGACGGTTCGTTCGACTTTCCACACTCTCAACTTCATTCTAATCTTCGCCGACTCTCAACCTTATCTCTCCTCTTCCTCTCTTCTTCGCTTGCAGACCTCGCTTGGGACAAAAACGACGGAAAGCCCGTCATCGTGATTGGAGCGACGAACCGACCGGACTCGCTCGATCCTGCTCTTCGACGAGCTGGGAGGTTCGACTGTGAGATTGCCATGGGAGTTCCAGATCAGGCTGGAAGGGAGGAGTGAGTTTTTATATCGTCTCTCGCATCTCAAAACTTGTTCAGCCTGAAAGGAAGCTGAACCTACCTCTCGCCTCTCGATCTCAGGATCCTTCGCGTCCTCTGCTCGAACCTCACACTCTCAGGCGACTTCGACTTCCGAGCTCTCGCCAAAGCTACCCCAGGATACGTCGGAGCCGATCTCGCCTCTCTTACCGGTGCTGCTGGAGTTATCGCCGTCAAGAGGATGTTCAAAGAGATGGGTCGACGCGACCACCGACAGGTCACCGCCGTCGTCGAGGAGGACCCCGTAGCTCAGGTCTCGTTGGGATGGACTTCAAACGGCGACGAGCCCACGGAAGCTGGAGAGTCGATGATTGTGGATGGAGTCGACGAAGTCCCCGTCGTCGTTTCGGAATCCTCTTCCGAAGTCGTTCAGCCCACACCGCTCGAGAACGAGGGCAGCCAACCTCCTTCCTCCGCCGACCGAACAGCACCCGCCTCCCCTGAACCTCCCTACCGACCTCCTCCCTCCATGGAAGCTCTCTTCGCCACCCTTCCTCGTCAACTCCTCCGAACTCCCATCGCCTCCTTCCTGGTCCATCATCCTCAGCCTCTCCCCGATCCCATCCTCTCCTCCCTCTCCCTTCGTCCCTCCGATTTCTCCACCGCTCTCCTCACCCTTCAGCCCTCCTCTAAACGAGAAGGATTCGCTACCGTTCCCGACGTCACCTGGTCGGACATCGGGGCTCTTCATTCGACGCGAGACGAGCTTCACATGGCCATCGTTCAACCTATCCGTCGGCCTGAGCTCTTCAAGAGAGTGGGAATCACGGCTCCTGGAGGAGTGCTGCTTTGGGGACCTCCCGGATGTGGAAAGACGCTGTTGGCGAAGGCGGTGGCGAACGAGAGCAGGGCGAACTTCATCAGTGTGAAGGGACCGGAGCTGCTCAACAAGGTGAGCTTTCGACCTTCGCTCTCCTCGTTTTGGACGCGTCTGGATAAAGCGAGCATCTACTGACTCCACTTTTTATACCTGTTTGTCTACTTTTTGATATCTTAGTACGTCGGGGAGAGCGAGAGAGCCGTTCGACAGGTCTTCGCTCGAGCTCGAGCTTCCTCGCCTTGCATCATCTTCTTCGACGAGTTGGACGCGTTGGTTCCTCGACGAGACGACAGCATGGTAAGTCCTGATTCCTTTCGCCTACTTCCCTGCTTCTCTATCTTTTATCGTTTCCTTTACTCCACTTCTTTCCCTTCTTCTTCGTTTTATCTATCTCTTTTCGAAAAGCTGACCGACGACTTCGTCCTCTTCTCCCTGCCTTCCTCCCTCCCTGCTTCTCCTTCCCCTCACCCAGTCCGAGTCCTCAGCTCGAGTCGTCAACACCCTCCTCACCGAACTCGATGGCCTCGAGTCTCGTAAAGGAATCTACGTCATCGGAGCCACCAACCGACCAGACATGATCGATCCGGCCATGGTTCGACCTGGACGACTCGACAAACTCCTCTACGTCGACCTTCCCACTCCCAACGAACGAGCCGAGATCCTCCGAACGATGACCAAGAAGACTCCCCTTTCGCCGGAAGCCGACGCTGCTCTCGAGTCGTTTGCGACGTCCGACAAGTGTGAAGGATTCAGTGGAGCGGATCTGGCCGCGTTGGTGAGGGAAGCGGCGACGTTGGCTTTGAGAAGCAAGTTGGAGAGTGTTGGAGCTTTCGAGGTGGACGATGGAGTGTTGCAGTTTGAGGGGACTGGGTTGGAGAACGAGGATGGGGATGAGGAGGGAGAGGAGAGGGAGGGAGAGAGGATCTTGGTCGGAGAGGATCACTTCAGAGCGGCGATGGAGAAGGTGTCTCCCAGTGTGTCCGTAGCTCAGAGGAAGAGGTACGCGGCGTTGAGGAACAAGTTTGCTGGAGTGCCGACGAAGGGCGGGAGGAGGGGAGAGGGGTTGGGTGAGGTCGGAGGAGTGGGAGTGGTGGAGGGAGGAGCGGCGGGAGGATTAGAAGAGGGAGTTTCGTCTTCGCTAGATGCTGGGTTGGGTGGTGGGGAGTTTTCGATGGGTAGAGCTGGGCAGATGATCTAGATACGTACGTATTGGTGTATATCTGAAAGGATCGCTCTCTGTCTAGCAGCTGGAGGTTGTCGAGAGAGGGAGGAAGAGAGGAAGGACGTTTCGCGGGTCGACGCGTCTCCTCCCTTCAGTTTGCTCCCTGCCCAGCTTTTTTCTGACGCCGAACTGAACATCCCTTGAAGAGAGTTACGGAGACTATCGCTGAACTAGAGATACTCGTCTCGAGCATCCAAACTTTCAAAATCGGCTCGAAGATCTCGTCTCGGAAACCTTGAGACGACCCCGCGCGTTACTCAAAATCGTGGTGAGTCCCGACTTTTCCTCCCCCTTTGAAGGATATATGCCCTATCTCCATTCAGAGACATACTTTTCGCAAGCTTTTGGCTGAGCTCCTTCTTGCATTCGTCCCCCTCTTCGACAGAAACCTCCAACCCCCACTCATTCACCTCTTCTTCTCAACTCCGTGATGTCGTTCTCCTCCCGTCTTCGAACTTTCTTTCACTTTATCCTCACCTCGGTCGCTATCTTCCTCATCCACACATGGACTCGGCCATCCAGCAATTACGACTTCGAGACGCCGGAAGAGGAACACCTTCGACACCAAGTCCTGATCCTTTCGGCCACCACTTTTGCTGCTCTCTTTGTCCTGACAGCGGGAGATCTCTTCAGTACTGAGGAAGTGCGGTCTGAGGAAATGGAGGACGATGATACTGAGAAGAAGGTCATGTACTGGCTCGAGAGCGGGATCGCTTTCAACGGAGCACTTCATTGGACTGGTAAGTTTCTCTTCCTCTCGCCCAGCTTCGAAAAACATACCGGGTCGAGAGCACCGCTTCCCATCCTGATTCTTCTCCCTCTCGATCCCTCTTTCTCTACCCCAGCGATGCTTCCTCTCGCCCTCGCCGTTCCCACTCCCGTCCTGGAACGATCCCCTCTCCTCCTCGTCCTCCCTTTGGCGATGTCCTACTTCTTCTCTGGATCCCTCCTCCTCCACCTCATCACCTCAAAACCTATGCGGACCACGAAAGGGATCGAGCAGACCAAGGAGGACCTTGGATCAAAGGAGAAATCAGCAACTCTGCGTCCCGTCGTCGCTCAGGCAAACGGATTGACGACAGGCTTCGGTGAGGAGGAAATGAACGACGGCTTCTTGGACATCGCGTCTCGGAGGTTTTTGTTTGTCTGCAGTATCGTTTGCCTGGTCCTCTCAACCACCATGGTCAGGTATCACACGCGGGGTGAGCTTTGGGTCTCGTCCTCGTTTGTTGTTTCCGCCAACTGAATCACCTGGCTCGCGACATCTTCCACTTCTACAGACTCTTCAGCTGGTCTCTTCATCCTCCCGTCTGCTCTCACTCTACCGTGCACGTTCTTCTCGAGGTATGTCCAGCCTTGAAGCTAAACTTCTCGTTCGCTTTCCGTTCTCCGGTCGCATTTCAGGCTTTGCCTGAGTCCTCCCTCAAATTCACACTTTCTGATCCCTCTGCTCTCTTTCCTCTTTCGTGTCGATATCAGCCACCAATACCGATCTCAACTCATCCTCGTCATCTCCGTGATCCTGATCTTCCACTCGTTCGCAAGAGCCACCCACTCCGTCGTCTGCGGCGACTTTCTCTTCGATTCTGGGACCTCCTGTTTGTCCTTCCCTCTCTATCTCCTCGAAATACAAAGCACTTGGTTCATTATGCTCGTAGAACTGACATACCTCCGTCTCCTCTTCCTTCGCTGACAACTTACAGCTCCTGATCACCTAACGGAATGCAGAATGCTTCACTTCATCTCCCCCATCACTCTCGCGAGTCTCGTGGTGAGACTGGGAGTATTGCATTCGATTCCGAGAAGAAGGGAGGTCTTGGTATATCAGCCATCGGAGAAGAAAGAGTGGGTAGGGAGAGACGTGAAGTACTAGGTTGAGGAGGCTCGACCAACGCGCGCGTCGACGGCTCGTTGGCTCTCTTGTAGGCTGGGGATCCGTTCGCTTTCTTCTTATTAGTCGGCAATAGTAGTTGTATCATTTATATCTTACAGGAAATCCGAGGCTATCTTTCCGAGCGCGACTGGGTGCGACGCGTCTAGAAAACCGACGGCTCCGCTTTTTCGCTTTTCCAGCGACGACGCTGGGCGATCCCCTGATGTGAAACCGTACTATGGTATATGGTAAAATAACAATACGGAGCAGCAACGGTGAGAAGAAGCAAAGGAAAGCCCATAGGCGTGGAATCGAAAGGAGAGATGCAAAATGCAAAAGAAAGGTCGTCGAAAAAGGTTCAAACGGTGATCTCCCCCTCATCCTCCCCTGGTGCTTCCTCCTTGAATCTCAGCACTAGATGCTCTCCCTCTCTCTCGGCCACCAACAGTCCATCAAGGTGCTCGTCCATCGGTTCTAACAGGAGTGTCCGAACCCATCCTCCGACGGGGAAGTCTTTGGCCCATTGATTGTGGAGATGCAAGGTGAAGACGCCTCGATCTTCCCGCCAGTTGAGAGTTTTCTGGAAGGAGGTAGAAAGAAAGGAGGAAGGGAGAGTCAGCTCGAAGAAGAAAGCTAGACGCGTCGAGAGAGAAAAGAACGAAAGACGAACCCTCAGCTCCTTCTCCCCTCCGTCCTTCCATCTCTTCCCTCCCCACCATCCAGGATCCATCAAGAAGGGATCGGGAACCCGTTTATCCGTTCTGCAGTTCCTCGGATCGGCGAAGCACCAAGGGAGGACCTGGAAGGGAACGATCTCCTGATCGAGGAGTCGACGGAAGGCTTTGAGGTAGAGGTGAGATCCCCAGGTCGTTGAGGCTGGTTTCGGTGGCGGGGAGAGGGAGATGAGGGAGAGGAAGGTGCAGAGGTAAGGGGAGTGGGCGTGAAAGTGAAGGAGAGCGCCGTTGAGGGACTGGTAGGGTTTGTCTGCGAAGAGAAAACAAGGAGGGAAAAGGTGAGCTCGAGCTCGAAGTCGACGCGAGTAAGGGAGCATGCGACGAACCGTAGCAGTCCCACTGAGTCACCCACTCATCCTCCATCAGAACATGCAAGTCTCTTACGAAGATGATATCCATATCCGCCCAAATCCCACCGAAGTTCCACAGCACCAGCAACCTCACAAGATCTCCGTCGATCCAAGCTCGCTTATCCGACCTGCCGACTCCTCCAGCCAGTCCTCCCGGACCCAGCAGCAGCTCCCACCTCCCCTCCAACGCCGTACCTCTCGCCAACTCCGCTACATCCACCCTCCGAACCTCGAACCTCCCAGGATACGAGATGAGGAGATCGCGAACGATTGGCGAGAGAGCCTCGAGGTCTCCGTTCGACCAGATGATGAGGACGGAGTTGTCCTTGTTCTGGGTAGCGAGGAAGGATTTGACGGTCCAAGCTTGACGGTCTTGGAAGGGTAGGAGGTCGGCTCTCCAGTAGGTGTGGTAGTAGGTCTTGACGAGAGGGACGAGCGGGCTGGGTCGAAGCGTGGAGGAGTAGGCGAAGCAGTCGTGCCGATGGGTGAGGGATATGGTGGAGGAGAGCGAGATATGAGAGGGAGTGTGGGTTGTGAGGGAAGTGTTCCATTTTGAGGGAGTTGAAGAGGAGGCGAGGGAGGAAGGAGCGAAACACGTCGCGGCGAGGTCGATTTTGGGATGGGAGAGATCTAGCACCTCCTTCTGGACCCACTGCTTCCTATACACCGAGTATTCGAACTGCACCTCGTACACCCACCTCCACAGTAGTAGAAGCACCACCAGAAACAAGAACCAGATCCTCCAAGCTGAGCGTTTGTTGAACCCCCAGCCGTCGACGAGAGTATGGACCCATCGATCTCGTTTCCGACGTTTGCGAGGACGAGAGCTCCTGTACTCTGGCGAGTCGGGCGATTCGGATCGGAGGGGTGCTGAGAGCGTACGGGAACGCATTAAGGGGGTTGTGCTTGAGGAGGAGGAGTAGGAGGTCGGAGAGAGGAGGTCCGTCACGCGTTCGAAGAGGGACTTGGTCGGGGAGTACGGATGGGTTGTTATCGGGCGATGGTAGTGAGGGGATGGGGAGCGAGCGGCAGAGAGGGAGGGACCTGTCGAGGAAGGGGTGAAGGGAGCGTTGGTGGTTGAGAAGAGGGTCGGGATGATGCCTGGGGGAGGACGGGAGGGAGAAGAGGAGAAAGGAAGGGAAGGGAAGGGAAGGAAGGTCGAGGTCAGCTCGGAGAGTTCAATCTTTCACGTGGGTCTTTGTAATGAACTTGAGTGTCGTTCTAGAGATCCTACGGCATACCTTGCCTTTCCATCGAAGCATAGCAGGCGAACCAGCTCGCTTCTGAGCTCCTCGAGGCAGAATGAGCTCTCCTCCCATTCTCCTTCAAGGTCTGCTCCGACGCCCTACATCTGCCTTCTACTGCTAGGGAAGCTAGATAGCTTCATCGAGAACAATAACATCGGGTCTCGACCACTCTGTCGATGTTGAAGAGGAGGACCTGTCCCAGTAGCGAGCTCTCAAGCTCAGGCTCTCGTCCCTCCTCCTGCTCTCTCTCTCCAAGCTCGCTCCCCTTCCCTTTCTTCCTCCCTCGCCGTCTACCGCTCGAGATGCGTATCGAGACTCTGAACTCACCACTCGAACCGTTGGACACACTAGGCCTCTGAGGACGCTTCTTGGCCTTGGAGAAGTAAGGCTCCGTTGCTGGCTGGGATGAAGGAGGAGCGTAGGAGGTTGGGAGGTCGGACGACGAGTACGAGGAAGGAGCCATTCCCTTAGCTCTTCAGCCGCTTGGCTGAGCTCTATTAGAGAGAGGTAGACGTAGAGGGGATAGGAAAGGGGAAAGGAGTTGGAGAGGGGAGAAGGAAGGAGGGGTAGATGGCGGTTGAAGGCTTCAGAAAAAAAGGGTCGAGGCGTTTGAACCTTCTGAGCCCGCCTTCTTTTTCTTTGATTTTCTCCGGCTCAGAAATGTTTTTGGTTTTAGGACGATACATTTTTTTGCGTTTTGATAGGCCATGCTCACGCTGTCTTGATGTCGCGGCTCGAGAAGAAGAGGCGAGGAAGAGATGTTCATCGCGCGTCGCAGAATCTCATGAGCAGAAGAGATACCAGGAATTATATGCACATAGAGAAGCCCAAAATGATGCACTGATACGACGGGCGAACGAGTACGAGAAAAAAGTGGAGCCGATACCCAACAGAAACACAACAGAACAAAGGCAAAGAAAGCTCGACGCGTCGAGAGCCAGCCCGCTCGATCTACTGCTTGTCCATCCCTCCCACCCAAACACCTTCCTCCTCCGGGCTGGCCGAAGGCTCCTTCGTGGTGGATCTCGAGTGAAGGACTCCGAGTCTAGCGATGAGAGCGGCGAGGGTGAGAGGGGGCACCAGCTGGAGTATTTGAGAAAGGTCGCATTCCGTCGGCAGGCGAGCTGAGTTCGAAAAGGGAGGAAGGGAAGAGGATGAGTCAGCGTAGAGAGAAAAAAATTGAAGTGATGAGAGAAGAGAGAGAGCACTAACCCCAGAGTCCTGGGACAAGGTCCTGGGAGGGGACGGCGCCGCAGACGGGAGGGAGGGAAGAGAAGCAGATGAACGTATAAGATGCCCTGGCGAAGGAGTGAAGGACAAGGACGACGGAAACCACGATGATGAGATGAGATCGGTATCGAGGTCTGTCACATGAGATCGAGAGGTGAGACGGCGGGTCAGCTGTGAGACGGAAGAGGTGGAGGGTTGGCTTGAGAGAGAGGGGGGGGGGAGGGAGACGTTCTAGATCAACTCACGCTGGCAGGAAGACGGTCGAGAGGCTCAAATGGGGGGAGGAAAAGGAATGCTGGGGAGGCTGAGAATGGGGGAGAAAAAGTCCAGAGATGGTCGGCGAGAGCGATGGGCATCTTGAGAGGGATGGAGGACGATGAACGAGCGAGGTTAAGAGCTCACCTGTTTTGAACACGAAGAGCTTTGCAAGGGAGAGCCCCAAGCAGACCGAGCTGCAGCCGAGCAGAAAAAGGGAGGATACGGTCTCTGAGAAGCCTGCCTTTGGTTCCTCCGTGGATGAGAGCCCCTGGAACCTGCCTGATTCGACGGCGACGAGGAGGAGCGCCGACGCCAACTTTTCCTGGGGTCCGATGTTGTCCTCGATATCCTTGGCGTTCGAATCGACGATCTCTTGGACTGGTCTGGAGATGAGGTGGAGGAGGAGGGATCCGAGGAAGAGCGAGGTCATCGTGGACGACAGGACGAGCAGTGAAGATCTCCTCTCCAAAACGGGAGCGGGAGGGATCGAGGCGAAAGACGTGGCAAGGAGTCGAATCGTTGCTAGAGTCGAGAAGAGGCAAAAGAGTATCAGCTCCTAGTCTTGAATGAGTGGCGAAAAGGGGAGGGAAGACTGACCTCCCCAGCTCAGAAAGCCCAAGAACCCGACGGCGGCTTCTGCTGTACTGTACCGCCCACATCCCCCTTCTTAGGGTGTCGTCCACAGGTTTCTCGTCAACCAGCTCCTCCTCGTGATGGAAGAGATCTTCAGCTCTGAGAACGAAGAGGGCTCCGTAGATTGTCGCCGCGAGGATGAGGATCTTCTCCCGCAGAGCCTCTTCCTCTCGACTCTCAAAGCGGTTGAGAGGTTTGGTCGTAGCGTGGACAAAGACGAGAGCAAACGCTGCTAGGATAAGGTGGAGGCCGGTTCGGAGGATATGGGAGTAGGACATGCAGAAGCAAATGAGGAGAGGAGGGCAGAATGGGAGGTTGGAGCGGAACGAGAGTGGGAGCGTTCAGCGTGAAAGAAAGTGTTGAAAGTAGTATCGTTGGATCATTGTCGAGGCTTCGTAGATCTTTCTAGTGTTTTCTCTAGGTTTCCATAGCTTGCTTAGTCAGGCGCGTTGCGTCAGTAACGTCATAGTTTAGCCCTGTTTCTAGAACATTCTCTGAATTCCTTACAGTATATAAGCTAGGTAGCTAGGTAGGAGTTCTCTTATAACAACCACTTTCACCTCGAGTCGTTCCGCCTCTGAGCTTGTAGCACCAAGTCCCATCTCGAATCTCAACAGAAAGCTCGTGAAGCGAAACCGTCTTTCAAACTCAGATTTCCACTCAGATTTCCGTCAGCTGTCCCAGCAGCCCCGTTCCCTCTCGGGAATCTTGCCCCCATCCCAAATCGAGAGTTGAAGAGACTAACAATTACCGGTGTATCCTTCTGAAAACAGGTAGCAGAGTCGAAAGAGCAGGACAGAAAGGCATGAAATCGAAAAGCAAAATATGCGTGCACTATAGCTATCTAGTGAGAGAATGGAGAAGACGATGATGATCCTCCAGAAGTGGATCGATGATGTATGGGATTCCCTCACCCGCTGGAAGATGAGGAAATGAACAACAAGGGCGGTCAGCGAGAGCGACGCGTCGAGGGAAGAAGACGAAAAGAACGAACGTAATGAGACTGATGATCCTGAATTCCCCGTCTTTATCGAGGACGCAGTGAAGGAGATGATCCCCAGGAGGAAGCTTAGTCCGAACGGTTCCGATCCTGCAGAAGATGGGGAAGAGAGGTCAGCGGGCGAAACATAAAGAAACAGAAGGCGACGAGACGATGCTCACCTGCCGATGTTGTGAGTATATTGCCATACTGCAGTTTGGGAAGAAAAGAGGAGAGTTAAGAGATCAGTCCGAGCACAGAAATACAACGAGGGAAGGAAAAAGCGGAAAATGGACTCACGCCCGGTCAAGTGAACAGCCAGCATTTCGTCGTCGTCGATCCAGCATCGAACACTCCCTAGGCCAAAGGTCGAGCTCATGAGGTACCAAATCTTGACATCTCCCTGTGGAATTAAAGCAGGGATAAAGGACGAGGGAGCTGGTCAGTTCTCGCGACGGGAAGGAAGGGAGGCGGGAAGACGAGTGGAAAGAGAGAAGAAGAAAGATGAGAAGCGACTTACGGCTCCGGTAGTGATCTTGAAGGTCGCTTTCGCATTAGGAGATTGAGAGATGAGGTACTGTTTATCTGGTCTGTGTTTGAAGAGAGTGAAAGAGCAGTTAGAGCTCAGGTCGACGGAGACGAAGGGTGGACGCTTTCGCCGCACGCCGAATCAAGGTAGAAAGAGAGATAGCCACTCACGAAGACTGCCATTCAAACCATCCCTGCCCTCCTCCTGGATAGATTTTTCCGTTCTCGACTCGATCTCCTTTCGTCGAAGAGAGAAGCTCGAGCTTCTCTCGAGTTCCAGAGATCGAACGACACCGGGGTACGGAGGTTGGGATGAAGGAGGAAGAGTGGTAGCTATCGAGGAGGGACATCTGATACAGCCAAAAAGAGAAGACGGGGAAAGCGAGTGTCAGAAGGAGAAGATGAAGAAGGATTGGAGCTCGAAAGGAAAACGCGACGCATCTTCCACTTCTCATCGACTCACCCGTGGTACGGCTTCCAGATCCTCGTTCCTGAATCCCCAATCGGGTTCCTCCAAAACACTCTCGTCGTTCTGCCAGAACTTGTACTGCTCGGGCGCCCTTGGTTCCTTCGGATCGTAGACTCCCTCCTTCACCTCGTCGACGACTCCGATCCTCGAAACCGCAAGCCTCTCGAGAGCGACATCTTCCTCGTTGTTGTGAGCTTCGACGAAGAGGATTTGCTTCCAAACGTGGTGCTTGATGATCTCGGCTGCAGCTCGATGGCCTCGGATGTCGGGATGTCGAGGATCCACCTCGCCTCCCATCGACAGAGGATATCTCTGTTCAAGATAAATGTCGTGAGCTCGAGTTCCCAGAGAGAACGAAGGGACCAAGGAGGAATGAAACCTACCCCGAACCAGAAAGGGATCCGATGTGGGTGAAGAAGGATTTCCGGGAGAAGAGGATTTCGAAGAGATAGAGAGGGGATGTCCATGTAGCGGGAGGAGTCGAGCTGTTGAAGGGAGGGAAGCGTCGATCAAAACGGGAGAGTGAAAAGCGCAAGTCAGTCGCGAGCGGCGAAGAAGATGAGGAAAGAGGGGAGAAGAGATGGACTCGAAGCGCTTACCTGATTGGAGCCGCCCAAGACCATCGGCATGGCCGGAGCGATAGCGAAGAATTCCATGCTGATGATGGCGGGAGCCGCGGGAAGGGTGAGGATCGAGCGAAGGAGAATGTCATACGAGCGATGCTGATCATCCTGTCGCTGGTCGTTCACGGCTGAGTCCAGGCTAGATGGGAGAAGAGAAGGAAGAGGGGAAGAAGTAAGTCAGCTTTGTTATAGATGGAGAAGGAAGGAGGGAGGAGGAACGAGAATTGAGGAGAGAAGAGTCTGCGAGAGTCAGACGAGACTCACATAACGAGATCGACCTCGGCAGGGATATGCTCGAGGAAGCAGTTGGCGTAGTAGCTGCAGATTATTAGAAGAAGCAGAAGAAGGGAAGAACGAGTCGAAGTCAGATCTCGCCCGTGCTCGACGCGTCTCTTCCGCTCGCAGCCTTCAGTCCTTCACGTACTTCGAACCAAACCCTCCGAGACCACTAGAGCAACGCAAGAGGTATGACAAGAACCGAGAACAGGTCAGTCTAACTCTAGCGGGATGCGAGAGGAGCTCTGGACTCACACGCCGTGAAAGCTATGGTTCGCATTCGGGAAGACTTCTTCGATCCATCGACCGAACAGGGCATGGTAGGTGTGCTCCTTACAGAGCCGCAGAGGAAGATTATGCCCAGCGGTAACTGAGGCAGGAGGAAGTGAAAGCAGAAGATGAGGAAGGAGAGGCCATCAGCCGTTTGCTTATTTGGACGAGAAGACAGAGACATGCTCTCACCCGACCCTCCCAGAGCTGCGATCACGAGAGGCTCTCCAGCTAGAGCTCGACGGATGACCCGACGAAGGCGATGGTTTGTTCCGGAGTAGGAGACGGATTTCTGGAAGGAGGAATAAAAAGAGCCTTGTGAGTTTCGCGAGAGACGGAAGGTGAGGTCGGTTCGGTTCCCTTGATGGAACGCACGTCGAAGAAAGCTTGACTGTAGGTTGGAGCAGGGAGAGCAAACATACAACGAGGTGTCAGCTCATCATTCCGAGAAGAATGAGAAGAGGGAAGGGAGGAAAGACGCGAGAGTGGAGGAGGGGAGAGGGAAAGAAAGAAGTCGGCGAAAGCTCACTCACCCAAAGTGACGAACGACGTCTTCCATCTCTCGATCTCTGATAGACTGAGGTGGTTGAACTCCCTCCTCGACCAGCAGATGAGCTGAAGTGTGTTCCTCGGAGTTCCATACCGGGAAGAGATGGTTCGAAGCGACGTGGACTTGGAGACTCGCGTTCCTCGACAAGATCAACATCATGCCTCCAACTTGAAGCAGAGCGACGGCGAGGAAGAGTTTGGTGGACTTCATCCGAGGGCGAGAAAGAGCGGGAATCGGAAGGGAAGATGAAGGAGTTGGGAGGAGGGTTGATAAAGGGGATGCGGTCGGGAGCCCAGGAGGTTGAAAGAAGGGAGGGAGGGAAGGGGGAGGGAAGGGAAGGAAGAAGGTCGAAGGAAGGAGAGCGCAAGCCTTGATTTCTGCATCGGCCGGAATCGTTGTCGACAAAGAGGCATCAATTTCATCCCGTCGGGAGGACGGAGGAGAGTTTGAGCGAGGGGAGGCACGGAAAAAAGGGCGAAAAGGAAGGTTGAGGAGGTGGCCGTTCGTTGAAAGTCGAGCTCACCTCTTTTCCCTTCCCTTCCCCCTGCGGTTCAGCTTTCTCTCCTTTTTTCTTTGCGAACATTTTCAGCCGAGCCATTCTCGTAAAGATTGATCATCCTTTTTTTTATCCCTCACAGAAGAGCTCAACATCGAGACGGAAAGCAAGGGAGACTGGGACTTCTTTTTGATCTTCAAACCGTCGGCTGACTCTTTGAACCCTCTGAGCCCTTGTAAATCCGAGTCTCACAAGGGAAACCGTCCTCACAAGGGAAACCCTGGGAAAGGGAATCTCCCCACCGTCGAAAGTTTGGTCCCATGCGGTCGAATCCAAAGCTTTTATACTCTTCTTCGCGGCGACGTCGACGCGTCGCGTCGAAGCTCGAGAGCGGAGGATTACTTACGTTCGTACTTTAGATGTGAAGGTGATGATAAAACCATATACCCAAGGCGAAGAAACAAAAACAGAAGGAGGCATAGGAGAGCGAAGAGCAGGGCTCGAAGCGTAGAGGGATGACTGAAACTAACAACTACAGTGCACGGATGGATAGGAAAGGAGAGGAGAGGAAACATGCAAAGGAACCCAACTCGTTTTATCACCCACTGAAAGGGAAGAGAGGAACAGGCCGAGGGCGAAGGAAGAAGAAAATCAGTACGGGCGAGCAGCGACGGGACGCGTCGTCGAGGGAAGAGGGAAAGAAAGACGAAACGAACGTGATGACGCTACTGATTCTGAATTCTCCGTCGCCGACGAGCAAGCAGTGAAGGAGGTGGTGGCCGGGTGAGAGTTTGGTCTTGACCGTTCCGATCCTACCGAGAACAGAAGACGAGAAAGGAGAGAAGAACGCTCAGCGATCAAAGCGTGAGAGAATGACGGAAGGAGAAGAAACGAGGCTCACCTCCCTATGTTGTGCGGGTATTCCCACACTGAAAAGGAAAAAAAAAAACGCAAAATGTGAACAAGAGTGGAAAGAGGTCAGCTCAAAGGACGGAAAGGAGGAAGAGAAGAGAGGAGAGAGATCGACTCACGCCCCACCAGCCTGACATTCATGAGCCTGTCGTCGTCGACCCAGCATCGAGCGCTTCCGAGACCGTAAGTGGAGCTCATCAGGTAAGCGATCTTGACGTCTCCCTGTCGAAAGAAAAAAGCCGGCGACGCGAAAAACAAGAAGTCAGCGTGGATCGACAGACTCAAGGACGAAGGGTTCGAAGAGAGCCTTACGAGTCCTACGGTGATGGCGAAGGTAGCTTCAGCTTTCGGAGAACGGGAGATGACGTACTTCTTCTGAGGCCTACATTCACGACGCAGAACGAAAGAGGTTATCCCAAGGAGAGAAGCGATGCGTCGAGTGCACTTGACAGCGAGCGTGCTCGAGATGGAAGAGAAATAAAGCAGGGAAGAAGAAGTCTGGACTCACGAAGACTCCCACTCGAACCAACCATCTCCCTCTCCTGGGTAGACCGTCCCGTTCTCAACTCGATCTCCCTTCGTCGTCGATATCAAAACGAGCTTCTCTCGAGTTCCCGCAAGAGAGCGACACCTCGGTATGGAGGTTGGAATGAAGGCCGACGGATGAAAGGGATCTAGCAGAGCCATCTTTGAAGAGGAGGCGAGAGGAAGAGAGAAGAGGGGAAGATCAGGAAGGAAGATGAGGGAAGGGCGACGGTGAGCTCGAGAAGACGCGACGAAGGGGGCTCACCCTCGGTACGATCTCCAACTCCTCGTTCCTCGATCCCCAGTCCTCCTCTGCCCAGAAGCTCCTATCGTCTTGCCAATGCTGGAAGTCCTCAGCCGTACTCGGCTCGTTCGGAGTGTAAACTCCTTCCTTCTCCTCGTCAACGATTCCGATCCTCGACACCGCAAGCTTCTCCTCCGCGACATCCTTCTCCGTGTTGTGAGCCTCGACGTAAAGGAGCTGCTGCCAGACGTGATGTTTGAGGATGTTGCCAGCGGCGAGATGACCTCGAAGACAAGGGTGTCGAGGATCGACCTGACCGTTCATCTGAAAAGGCGCGCGTCCGAAGAAGGAGGGTATGCGAGAGGGGTGGAGGAGAAGTTCTGGGAGTAGAGGGTTTCGAAGGGAAAGAGAAGGGATGTCCATGTAGCGAGAAGAGTCGAGCTGGATGAGGTGAGGATCGGGTAACGAGGAGAGAGAGTTGAGCTCGGGTCAGTCGCGACTTGGAGCGATGAGTGGAGGAGAGGAAGGGAGAGAAAGGAAGAGAGATGAAAGATAGATTGAACTCACCTGATTTGTACCTCCAGTTGTCATCGGATAGTTTGTAGGGATGGCAAAGAACTCCATGGCGATGACTGCTGGTGCAGAGGGCAGCGTAAGGACCGACCGAAGGAGGGCGTCGTAGGACCTGTGTTGATCATCGAATCTCTGATCGTTGACGGCGGCGTCGATTCTACTCGAGATAGCGGGAGATGGGGTAGTGAGGGAGGCAGGGAGAGAAGAGAGCCAAGGAAGAAGGAAGGGAAGAAAGGAGGAGTAAACGATCAGCTTCGAGGGAAGAAACCAACGGTAGCTTCGACGGAAGCAATTCACACATACATGACGAGATCTACATCTTCGGGGATGTGTTCCAGGAAACAGTTGGCGAAGTAGCTGAAGAAGGAGAGGACGAGGAGAAGTCAGAGCTCGTCGTTGCTCGACCCCCGAACCTGGTTTTTCCGCAAAGACTCACTTCGATCCAAATCCTCCCAGACCACTGCAGAGAAGGAGAGACAGACGAGCTCACGCGTCAGTTATGAGAAAAGAGACTTCAGAAAAGAGGAGAGAGAGACGACTCACGCTGGATGATAAGAATGATTGGCGGCGGGAAAAGTCGCCTGCCACCATTCCCAGAAATGTGCATGGTAGGTGTGGTGCTCAGCCATGTGCTTGGGTGTGTTGTTTCCGACAGTTACTGTAGATGATATCCAAGAGTGAGGTCAGCTTCGAGACGTATAACGGAGAAGAGGAGAAGAGAGGGTTTCGAACTTGATCCTCCGAGAACAGCGATAGCAATGGACTCTCCGTTCATAGCTCGACGCAGGATACGGCGAAGACGATGATTGGTTCCAGAGTACGAGACGGATTTCTGAAAAAGCGAAGCGAGCAGAGGATAGAAGAGAAAAGCGGGAAAGTGAGTCAGAGAAGCAAAATCAAGGAGACGGGAAGAGGTCGAGGTCGAGCTTCTTCCTTCCCTCAAGCTTGAACTCACATCAAAGAAAGCCTGACTGGGAGAGGTGGAGAAACAAAGAAGATCGAGGTAAGCTCTTTGCCAAACTAATGGAGGGAAAACGTTCAAGCTCACCCAAAGCGTTGAACAATCTCCTGCATCTCCCTATCCCGGGTAGCTTCGTGCGAGTCGTCGACCATGGCCAAAGCCTCGACGGGGACGAGCTCGGAAGGAGGAGGAGGACGATGATGACCCGACCTTGTTGACGAGAAGAGGGTGCTGGCGTCGACGTGAAGCCGGAGAGACCTGTCCTTTGAAGAGGAGAAGAGGAAGAAGAGGAAGGAGAGATGGAGGGCGGCGACGACGGTGAAGGCTTTCAGGGTCCTCATTTGAAGAGATTCGGGAGAGGAGAGAGAGAGAGAGGTTGTTGGGGAGGAGAGATAAAAGGGAGAGGTGAGTGCTGACAGAGTTTGTTGCCGCATTTAAAGAGGCAGATCAAAGCCAGGGAAGCGTCGGAAAAAGAGGGAGGAACGTCGCTGTAGAGTTTGAGAAAGGGTCAGCTCCCTCCATGCCAGAATCAGGGTATAGGTTAGCCTCTCCTGAGGTTTAAAGCTCGACCTCCAGCCGCCCCTCTATGTGGTTGGACGGCAATTCAAGGAAGCGAAAAAAAGGAGAAGGAAGAGTTGAGGACGAGCTCATGTTGGATGAGAGGAAAGGAGAGGAGGAGTTCCAGAGCCTGTTTTTGCCCCGACTTCTCGATAATTTACCCACCAAAATGCAGATCTATGGAATCAGATCACCAGTAGCCACCCAAAGAGAAGTCTAGCCTGCTCAAAGATGCTCAGAAATTTTCTCCACAGTCGCCAGGTCTGCGATGAGCTCGAGCTTCCTCCGTTTGAGCTCAACGGTCACCATCTTCCCTTCTTGCTCGCCATGGCTGCCTCCTCCTCCTCCTCTCCCCCGACCCCAGCACCTCCCAAAACGACAATCGACGACGAATTCACCTTTGATGGTCTGAATCCTCGCGCAAAGAGCAAACCTGGAGGTGAGAAATGAGCAGCCTTCGTTGACCTCGTTGCCTTGAGCTCACCAACCCATCTCCTCCTCCTCTCCTTTCTCAGAGGGTCCCGGCGAGAAGACCTACCCCAAGATCCCTCACCCTCTTACGGGCCAACCTGTCTCTAGTAAACCTGCGAACGGAGCTTTCCTCAAGCATGCTCGATGGAAGGCCGAACAACAAGCTTTGGAGGAACGACGAGCGAAGGGCATCCCAGACGACATCGTGCCTTCGGAACCCTGGACAGCTTGGAGACTCATCAAGACCTTGGTAGTGCTTCTGATGGGGATAACGGTGGTCGGAAAGTTCATCACTGGGAGTCCAGTATGGGGTTACGAGCAGGCGTTGGCGAAAGTGTGGAAGGAGAGCATCTGGAAGGTGAGCTCGAGTCTCCCTTCTTTCTTCTGGCTTGGACGCCGAGTTTCTTGAGCTTGATCGGCTCAAGATATTATCTGGACGGTAGCTAGGATCGAGAAGAGTAGGGTGGTAGCAGATTAGAACGAGAGCGGTACTTCTTCAACGAGAAAATTGAGAACTGATGCCTTCCTTCCCCTTCGCGTGACGACTCCGCCCTTCCTCGCCGCTCGCAGCCAGCACCCATCCTCCTCAACCACAACCAGCTCGCTCGCTACACCGGAGCTGATCCCAACAAACCAATCTACCTCGCTATTGACTCGGTCCTCTTCGACGTGTCCTCGAATCGTCGTGTCTACGGACCGGGAGGCTCTTACAACATGATGTTGGTAGCTTCTCCTCTCTCCTCTTCGCGTGCCTTCCAGGAAACTGATGTACTCTCCTTTCTGGCCTTTCAATCTAGGACTGGGAAGGATGCCTCGAGAGCCTTCGTCACTGGCTGTTTCCAACCTCATCATCTCACTCACGATCTACGAGGTCTGACGGAGGAGGAGCTCAAGGTTCGTTGCTCTCATCGTCTCTCGTCGCCTCTGTCCCCTCCTTCGCCTTCCCCTCACCCTCCTCATTCTTCGAATCAACCCTGATGTTAATTTATTCTTTCTTCGCAGGGTGTCCCAAACTGGAAAAAGTTCTTCTCCAACAACCCCAAGTACAGTCGCGTCGGAACCGTTCTTCTTCCTCCCATCGATCCCTCGACTCCGATCCCTGGGCCGTGCGTCGTTGAAGGAGGAGTCACGCCGATGGCTCCTGGAGAGAAGGGCCACCATGGGCATGGTGGAGGAGCGAGGCCAGTGCCGGTGAAAGAGGCGGAGAAGCAGGAGCAGCAGCATCACAAGGAGCTTTGATCTGGATGAAGTTCCAGACGCGTTGCTTGTTTCATGATTAGTGCGTGGCAAGAGACGGAAGTCCCTAGAGGAAAAGGGGAGGATTATCAGCTTACGATGAGTGGCGAGTCGTTTTGGTTGACACGATGAGAGGGAGAGCGCGTCGTGGAGACGATCGACGACGCGTCCTTTACCCCCTCTCTCTCGCGTTGTGAGCAGTTTGGCTACGCTGAGGATATCTTCCACGCATACTATCCTAGTCTTAAAGCAGCGTATCGCTACTCCGAAGCCCACTCGAGAGGTACTTTCCTTCGGGAAGTCGTCCACACGCGCGTCGTCTTCGTCGTACAAGAAAAAAAAAGCGATGAGGAAGTCGGAGGAAGTCGCTGATTTTTTCCTTCCTCGCTTGAGCTTCGAGATTCTCTTCTTCTTCTCTACGGAGGAAAACTTCCAGCCTCGCCCCCCGAAGATCTGAAACCATTCCCGAGGCAAAGCCTCGCCCGAGAGAAGGCGGCCTACGAAATCTTGATTCCTGTTTCTCGTCCGGCCTTCCCTTTTCCCCCCTTCAAGTTCTACAACCATCACGACACCAAACCTCCCCCTTTTCCTTCTTCTGTACATGGCAGCCTCTACGAATCACTCCCTCTTCCCTCTCCTGTCGTCGATAACATCGACAATCTCGCTCGTCATGGCGTCGTCGTCCGGATTGCTTCTTCTTCCGTCGGTCAGCCTCCTGGAAGTGAAGCTCAACATCGCTGGTACTGGGGAGGTTTTGAGGGCGGGAGTCGGATTGTGGAGTAGCTGTATATATGGAGCGTGAGTCCCGAGCTTCTTTGGGGCAGTTTCATCTGAAGGATGGGTCGAAGGAGAGGAGCAAAGAAGGGAATGGTGAAGAAGGTGAAGCTGACCTGCCCTCCCTCCCTCCCTCGTCTTTCTCTCCTTCGTCTGCACCATCAGATCCTGCACCTTCCAATCTCCCTTCACCACCTCATCCGACTCTCTTCTACCATCGTCGCAACCTCCGTTAAACCCAATCCTCCCGTTTTCCTCGACCCTCTTCCTCCTCCTCCTCCTCGCCATCCTCACCTCCTCGATCCAGCTCTTCGTCAACCTCTTCCTCTTCCTGGCTTCCTCCCAGTCCTCCTCCCCGGCAAAGAAGCTCAGTAGAGACATAGGACTGATAGGTGGAGTCCTATCGGCAATTTCCGTGAGTCTTCATTTCTTCGATTCGAACAACCCAGTCATCCTTCCTCTCGTCCGGCCGCCCTCGGGCTGGCCATTCCCCGTTCCTTCTCTCTCCCCGTCCTCCTTCTTCTACCTTCTTACATCAATCATTTTTCTCTCTCTCACCAGATCGCAATCCTATCCTATCCTTCTGTCTCTCTGCATTGGAGCTCACTCGTGGGCAACACCGTCTCTGGGTCCGTCGCGGAGGCGAGGTGGCGAGTCGCTGGTCCAGGCTCGGCCACGAATTTGGTGGTCCTTGCGGGAGTTTTGCTCATCTGGGGTGGTAGGGAACGAGGCTCTATATCTACGACGTGGGTTTATCACTTCTTATCTGAGCTGTCCTGTCAAGCTTTGGCTTTTTCTACATCCCAAGTCCTCGAACTGACGCGACGCGTTCTTCTCTCCTCTTGTTTCTTCTCATCAGATCTCCCTCTCCGAACGACCTCGAGAGCTCGGTACCCATGGAGAAGAAGGATTCGGATTTTCTCTTCGCCGAGGATGTTAGTTCGAGATGAGATTCTCTTCTCGCTGCTCTTCTCGTAAGTCGCGTCCTGTCTCTCTTCGACTTCATCCTCTCGACCTTCCGATTACTGATCGTCTCTCCTTTCTCCTCTCCACCTCTCCTCTCTAGCGGACCATCTCATCTTCCGTGTATCTCTTACTACTTCTCACCACCACCACCTCTAACGAACTTTAGCTTTCACGACTTTCTCCTCCTTTTTGCTTGTTCTTCTATCTTTCTTCACGACTTTCTCTTCATCACCTTGCTACAAGCAGATCGACGCTTAGCCCTCCGATTGATAGCATGCGCTTCTCACGCTTCTCTATCATCCATCGAGTCGACGACAGAAGAGAGCAGGGCGAAGGACGCGTCTTCCTTCTTCGCTTTCCTTTCTCTCTCGAAACTCAAAAGAACACACGCAGAGCATAGCAGAAGACGAGCACGATTAAGAACATACTGAAAACAAAAACCCAAAAAAGTCCACTGTATCACTCGAAAATCGGCGTGGCAGCCAAAGATCCTCCTCCTCCTCCCCCTCCCCATTCTCCTCCCGTACCGATGTCTCCGAACCCCCAGTTACTGGAGAGAGACGAGACTTCTCCTGAAGCTTCGAAGCCGGGGAACCTGAGTGGTGAAGAACGAAAGAAAACGAGGAAGGGTGAGGGAGAGGTCAGAAGCGAGAGAGGTGGAAGGGAAAAGGGAGAGAGGACGGGAAAAGCTCACCAGTTCGAAGGGTCCGCAAACATGTCGTCGAAAGAAGAAGCTGGGTTTACTGGAGGCTGTAATGAAGGATCGAGGGAGAGCAAGCGTCAGCTCGAGTGCTATCTCTTCGACGCGTCTCTTCTCTTCCCCGCTTCTTCTCCTTCCTTTCCCTCCAAAGAAAGATCGCAAGCTCGACTCACAAAAGTCCACTGGCTAACCGACAAATCTGAAATCCCATTCAACTGGCTGTCCAATGCGGACAGATCCACAGGTGCGAGAGGTCCCTTCTTCTGCTTCGCCCGCGGACTCCCAGCTCGACTCGGAGCAGCCGAGATTCCTCCTGAAACGCTTCCGGCGGTGAAGGAGATGGCTTGGAGAAGGGATAGGAAGAACCGGGTTTGGTAGGCGGCTGCGTCGACGGGTTGTTTGGCGGCCTGCGGAGAGGAAGGGAGAGGTTGTTGAGTTTGCGCAAAGAGGGAGAGAAGAGGGAGGGAGAAGAGAGAAGAGAGGAAGAGAAACAAACCGATCGACAGACGTGGGCGGCTCCCTTGATGAGGTCCGTAATTTCTGCGCGGCGTGGTGCTCGGGAGATATTCTGGAGAGGGGCAGAAGAGGCAAAGAGGTCAGATCAGGTCTCGAAGCGGAAGAAGAGAAAAAGCGACTCACACGAGCGAGGAAAACCGACACACTAGCAGCTCCAATCATGACCGTGTCCTGCGCAAAGGCGAGAGCTGAAAACACCCGAGAAGAGAGAAAAGAGAGCTTAGCTTGAAGTTGGGAGACGAGAGGAAACGAAACCGAGCTCACACTCAGCCAACTCCGTAACAAAGTACCTCAGTACGTCTATCGAAGCTCTGATGGCATAGTCGAAGGCGAGGATAGACTCCTCGTTCATGTTCTCGACGAAGAATCCTCCGGCTCCAGCTCCATTTCCTCCCGGATCTGGTGCGAGCGTCCTCGAGTTGGGAGCTGGCGTTCGAGTTCGAGCGACGATGGAAAGACGGAGAGCGGCGATTTCGAACTCGAAGAGGAGGCAGTAGTTCTTGATGCTTTGAGCTCCGAGGGGACTGAGAGGAAGTTTGGCTGGGGAAGGGAGAAGGGGAGGGTCAGCGTTTGAGACGAGGCAAAAACGAGATGAGAAAATCGCGAACGACTCACGCGTATCTGTCATCCAATCCGATTTCCACTTGTTGAAGAGCGAGATCTGATGATCCAGGAGCTGTACGAAAGCAAGCCAACAAAGAAAACAGTAAGCCCTTCCAAGCACGACGAGGAAGAGGAGGAATGAGAACGAGCCGCGAGCTGACCATCTTCTTCGTCTCAAAATCTATTGCTCGTCTACAACTCAGCGAGACCATATGAAGCTTGAGTAACACCGACGTGCATATCAGGACCGAGTCTTCCGGTATGAAGACGGAGTCTGCGACGAACGAATCAGAAGGGGAGGGTAAGCTTTCATCGGAAGGGCCCAGAGGAAAGGGGAGTGAAAAAGACCAAGAAGTTGGGAACGAACCATGATTCTTCCCCCATTCCTCCATATCAGGTTCGAACGAAACGTCGATCATCCGAGGTCGGCCTTGTTGGAAGAAGAGCCTGCAAGAACGAGCGGTCATTCTTTGAGCGAACGAAGGACGCGACACGCGCCGCGAAAGGAGAAGAAAAGACTCACGTCCTGTCGAACGCGATGAGCTGACACCAGACTCGTTCACGACTCTGCAGCAGCAAAGAAATAAGAAAGGAGTACGATCGAAGAGGTCAGCGTTGGTTCACTGTCCCAACGGATACGAAAAGAGAGAGAGAGAAGAAAGAAAAAGCTAAACTCACAACAACCTTCATCGCCTCGAGGCGATCCACCGGCAGAGGTCTCTTCTGAGGGAGATGCAAATCCAACTCGATAGCCAACCGAATGGCATATCCCAATCTCCTCCAAGCCGAGGAATCCTGCACGAAACAACAGCAAACGACGCGTCAGTTTCGCTCTCTCGTCTCCCTTCCCTCCCCTTCCCCTCTCCTTCCAAGCTGCCTCTCCCACCCACCCACCCAACCATCTGCTCCTCATCTCCTCCATGCCTCCTTCTCTCCTTCTATCCTTCGCGACTCACATGACTAGGTTTCCAAAAGCTCAACAAACTAATACTGCTCACAAACTCGACCGTCACCAAATCCTCTGCGAACCCCTTTGCGACGAGCGAGTTGGCGTGGATGAGTAAAGGAGGGTAGAGATCTGGACGTTCGACTTTTGCTGCTACACAGAGGACGGCGGTGAAGAGGACGGGGGAGGTTTGTTGGACGAAGTCGGGTGTGTGTACCCGGGAGTCGAGTTGGCAGGAGGCGGGGTTGAGAAGCGTGAAGAAGCTATGAAAGCAGAGGAGAGCGAAACGACACGCGAGGGAGGGGTGAGCTGAATTGAGTGGCGGAGTTTGGGGAGGTTTGGGAAAGGAGAGAGACAGAGAGGAAGACTCACGTCGTAAACAACGGTTCCACATCCTCCTGCAACAACAATCCTCTCCCGACAGGATCGTCCATCCCTCTCGTAAACTCTTCATCCCTCCCACTCCTCACACCCACCAACTCCTCCTCCTCCTCCGGCGTCCCTACCGCCACTCCCGCCGAAGCAGCAGTAACAGGTTCCTGCTCCTGCAAGATTGGCACGTTCGACAACATATCCACCACGCTCAACGCTCCTCCTTTGGAGGTCGAGCTCATCGATCCTCCTCCTCCCTCTCCACCCCTCCCTCTATGCAGAGCCGAAGACGAGGTCGAGGGCGACCCAGTGGCTCCCGTCGTTGCTGCTGAACCTGAACCGACCGAGGACGGCCCTCGGAGATAAGATTCGGGACGGAAGAAGGCTCCTGGGTCGATACGGGAGGTTGAAGAGGTGGAACCAGAGAAGGAGACGTTGCGGGTGTTGAGGTTCGTTGTTGGGGAAGGGGAGGGACGTTGGGAGGAGTTTAGAGCTGGGTGAGGGAATGAGAGGAGAGAGGTCGCGAAGGGGAGGGAAGGTTGAGGATGGGAGATGGAGGTCGAGGCGAGGGAGTTGTTGAGGGTGTCGTTTTGGTTTGGATAAGGGGGTTGAGGTGGAGCTAGAGGTAGGGGTGGGAAGGGAAGGGTCCAGACGGAGGGAGAGGGGAGGGAGGTCGTTGGAGGGAGAAGACCGAAGTTGGAGTTGGCGCCGGAGGTGTAAGATGGAGAAGGGAAGTAGAAGGGTTGTTGTTGCTGTTGTTGATTTTGGTTATTGGCTTGAGGTTGTTGAAGAGGAGGAGGCGGTAGACGGGGGCGAGGGTCTGACAGAGAGATAGAAGAAAGGAAAGGAGAGACGCGGTCGGTCAAGCTCGTTCGTTCCTCTCGTGAGGGAGAACTGACCTTCGGACTCGACATCAGGATGATGATCTCCATCGTGATTATCCCAGATCCTTCCCAGCAGTTCCTCCTCGTCCTCATCCTCGTCCGAAGGACCATCGAAGCGACGACGAGAGGAGGGAGGACGAGGAGGAGGAGCGTCGGTTGAGCTTCCAGCCTGTTGCGTCAGTTGGTCGCTCGAGGTTGAGCTTGACAGACGCGGTCTTTTGGGTCTCGACGAAGAAGCGTGAAGGGGTGAATTTTCTAGAGACGAGAGGTTGGTAGCTTTAATGATGATCGCAGGACTGCAAGAGAAGGAAAGGAAACAAGGAGCCGGGTCAGCTTGGATGGACGGATTGGATCTGCCGTCTCGGGTAAGACGGGCTTGCAAGGAGGAAACAAAAATCTTCACCTAGGCACGTCCGTCTTCCTCCCACGCTTGTCTACGGGGGCGAAAATCAATCGAAAGTTGCGTGAGCTTTGCAGGGGAGGGAGCAGGATGAGGGCAAGGACGGAACCAGGAAGAAGTCCGAACTCACTCGTCTCGTACTGGCAGGCCAAACTCAACCGCAAGCACCTCTTGCAGACCTCGTAGTCGCTGCTCGATTCACTCGCAGGAAGGCATCGCACCTAGACGTATAGAACAGAGATCGAACCAGCAAAAGAGGTCAGCTTGAGAAGGGTCGGATTAGCCGGCGGCGAAGGTGTGTTGAGGAGGTCGACAGAAGAGGAGGAATCCACCGACCTTGATCTTCCTACAGCCAGCACAAGCAACTCGATTCTTCTTTTCCTTCTCAGCATCGGGGAGCATCGCACCCTGTCCTGTAGAGGCTTCCAAGTAGCGAAAAAAGAGAGAGAGGAGAAAGTCCGGAGGTTGGCGTTGGAGGAAATCGTTGACGTCGCTCCGTCTGCGAGCTTCTCTTGAATTTCGAACGAGCTCAACTTCCTTCCCAACCAACTCCATCGACCTCCCGAAAGCAGATTTTCTCGCTCAACAAGATGGCCTCCTCCTCCTCCCAATCCCCCATCTCCTCGATAGTCTACCCTTCTCTCAAATTCCCTTCCCACCCTTCTTCCTCGCTCCCAACCCATCGACCTCCTCCCGTCCTCCTCCCTCTCGACCTCATCCCAGACTTCCGTCCAGAGCAGGTGCGTCCAACCCTTCCTCCCACGTCTTCTCTGCACCCTCTAGCTCAAGCTAACTCTCTCAAACCTTCGCTCTTTTGCTTCGTGTGATACAGGCCTTCCTGAAATCCATCAAACCCTTCCTGAACCCCATCTCCGCCTCGGAAGCTCACCTCGAACCCAACCCCCTCAAAACTGTAGACTGGCACGACGAATCTCTCGAGATCGATTGGACGGGCATCTTTTGGCTAACGTTGAGAGCTCAGGTGGGTGCCTATATCAGCTTCCTCTGATGAGCTCGATCCCTCTCTCCCTCCCTTCCTTCGCGAGCTCACGAGCTCACCTCCTTCTTTCCTCTTGCTTCCGTCCTCTCCCTCCCGCCAGGTCACCCAACCTTACCTCGTCGGAATCTCAACATACTTCGCCATCATCCTCTACCGCGAGTTCGCCGTTCTGGCGAGAGCGAGCGTGAGCAAGGCGGTCGAGTCATTGGGCGGGGTGTTCAGGCAGGGATTGAAGGGCGTGAAGTCGTAGGAATTGGGCTAGAAACGACAGGTCAATGGCGATGATACATTATAATGAAGTGAGTTCTTCGCTGGTCGGTGCAGGTGAGAGAAGAGAGGGAGAGAGGAGAGAATTATGTACGTAGGGGAGGAGAGGGAGAAGAGGGAGGACGATTCGGCCCGCCGTCTCCCTGCAGCAGCTCAGCAGCCCCCAGAACCCGACAAGCCTTCTCGTCTTTTCGGACCTTCGTTCGAGGAGTTCTTTTAAGGAATGAGTTCAAACTCATGCCTGGAAGCAGAACGAACAATCTCGTCTTCTTCCTCTCCTCCCTTCCTCCCTCCCGACCTTCCCCCCACCTTCCTAGCAGCCTCACCTTCTCCCGAGCAGCAGAAAACGGCCTTCTTGTCAGTAGCAGCATTTCCAACAGCAGGTGTTGGGCCTCTGGAAGTACTTCTTCGACGCTTTCCGTCGCGCGTTCTGCATGGCGCCGTCGCGTCCGTGGAGACACCTTCGTCCCTTTCTTCTCGTCATCGTCACTTGCGAGCTTCGACTTCAGTTTCAAGTGTAAAGCTGGATTACACTTTCCTGCCCCAGAACAGCTTTTTCTACAGCGAATCCCGAAGTATCATGACTCTGCGTGGCACGAGCGCTGAAATCGCGTGGGCTTTCGACTCTCGAACCCTCGCTCGACCTCCTCTCTTCTAATAACAACTCACCCTCGGCCCTCCCCTCCCTTGAATCCATCTACACTCCACCTTCCTCCCAAACCTCGACATGCTTCTCAGACTTCCCTTCGCTGGACGAGGAAGCACCTCCCTCCCCTCCCTCTTCGTTCTCTTCAACTCATCCTCCTCTTCCTCTCAACGACCGCTTTCTTCCTCTTTCTCTCGAGCTGGGAGTACTCTCGCTTCGAGGCCCACCAGAAGCACTCAGCTCTCTCTCAAGCTATCAGGAAGGGAGTTTGGGAGCCCAGAGATGGTGAGAGAAGGGAAAACCTGCTTCCTATTCTCGTTCCCGTGTGCGCTCGATCCTCTCATCGACTGCAGTACTTCAAGGAGGTTCTCGCAGGGCTCGAGAGGATGGACGGAGCGAATGAGGTGAGCATTTTCTTCTCTCTATGTCCCTCCTCTCTCTACTTGAAAGAGAAGTCTTGCCTCCAAAGAGAAGAGCTGATTGCAGCTCTCTTTGTTGGCTCATGGAAAGCAAACGCTCTTGGTCCTCTCCATCGATTGTCCCTCGCAACGGCTCTCCTCCCTCCTCGAAACGATCACCACTCCCTCCCACTCCCTCTTCTTCGGACCCTTCTGCTCCTGGGGATGGTCAACAAGCTCATCAACCTGGCCTACACTGAAATCGAAATGGTCCTGGATCAACTGGGATATCTCTATCCGACTTGTTTTCGGATCTGGAACGGGAGACGACGCGTCGTTGGGAAGCATGAGAAGCTTGATTCCCGAGAGGAGTCGAGTGAGGATGGTAGGGTTGCAGGGGATCAACGTGAAGGAGGAGCTTGGGAGTGAGCATGCGAAAGAGTGGGAGGGGATCTGGACTGGAGATGAGAGAGGAGAGGAAACGACGACGAGGGGAGGGAGGAAGGTCGCAGAGGAGGAGGAGAGGTGGGAGATAGATTGGACGTGGAGGAGAAGATAAGCTTGTCAAATGGATCGTAGGCCGTCAGAATCTCTAGAGAAAGCAAGAGAAAGCACACGCCAGAAGAGTGATCAGAAACGAACGGAACACTCTCGCCTTCTCTGCTCCTTTCGCTCCCAGAGGAAGAGTGAAGGGTATTCAGCTACACCTTCACTAGGACTGCTAATCCCTGAGCTGATCGTGCGAACGTTCGGGGCGAAACTCGACGACATCGATCTCAACGCGTCGCGGCTGAATCTAATCGTCTCCTTCCCTCTTCCTCTTGTACTTATCCGCCGCCTATACGATTCGAAAGCCGAAACAGGAGACAGTAGGTCAGATTTTGGGAGAGTAGAACAGAAAGGAGAGGAAGGGAAAGATACTGACAGCGATACGGTTCTGAGCAGCAGGATGGCGAGAGAGCTCAGGGTCGAGTTTACTCCTCTCTGATTTGGTGATCTCGTTCTTGAGGTCGTACCTGCGAGGAGTTCGTGGAAGAGTGTAATAATCGAATATACTATCAGCTCGGCAAGAACGCGACGCGAGGCGATGGAGAGGGGAAGTAGAGGGACGGATAGTACTCACAGAACTTCGTCGTCTTCGTGTCCGAGGAAGGTGATGGCGAGTCCAGTCTTTCCAGCTCGACCAGTACGACCTGTAGATAATTTCGAAAGGGCCGGAAAATTGATCAGTCACAAGCTAGCTGGCTCTCGCCCTACGCATGAGAGAGAAGAAAGGAATGAAGACGAGACTGAACGAACCAATTCGATGAACGTAAGCCTCAATGGTGTTCGCCATCTGCCAGTTGATGACAAGCGAGACGTCGGGTACATCGATACCACGACCAGCCTAAAGAACGAGAAGACCAGGAAAGGTCAGCTGGGAGTCGAGTGAAGGAGAGGAAAAAGGAAGAAAAGCTCACGAGATCGGTGGCGACGAGGATCTTGTGCTCTCCGTCTCGAAGACTCTGGAGAGCCGCTTCTCGCTGCTCCTGGTTCTTTCCAGAATGGAGCGTCGTAGCGGAGAACTGATTTGAGGGAGAAAAGACGGAGTTTTGATCAGTAACGACGAAGACGAAGAGAGGTAGAAAAGAAGATGGAAAACTCACTCCTGCTCGTTGAATATCCCGACAAACCATGTCGGCGGTCTTCTTCTGGTTGCAGAAGATGATCATAGGTGGTGGGAGACCGATGCTTCCGAGGATTTGGATCATTCGTTGCCTGTGAAGAGAGAGAGAAGAAGGAGAGGAACGTTTCTGGTCAGTTCGACGCGTGGACGGAAAGAAAGGGAACGCGAAACGAGACGTACTTCTTCTTTTCGTCTCCAGCGACGAATTCCGTTCTTTGCTCGACGGTATCAACAGCCTAAAGAAAAGAAAGAAAGAACGAGAGAAGAGAGGTCGTCAGTGGGTCGATTGTGAAGAGTTGGATGAGGAAAGAAATGGATGGAAACGAACCTGTCCAGCAACTCCGATGGTGACGATCGCAGGCTTCCTGAGGTACTTCTTCGTCAACCTCTCGACGGCAGGAGGCATCGTCGCCGAGAACAACGTCGTCACTCTCCAAGCTTGATCTCCCTCGGCGGGCTGAACCTCCACCATGTTCTCGACTTCGATCCCTTCAGGCTTCTCGTTTCCAGCAGGTAAAGCCTCGAGGATATACGTCAACTCCTCCTCGAATCCGAGATCCACCATCCTGTCGGCCTCGTCCATGACGACGTAACTGCACTGGGAGAGAACGAGGACGTGTCGATCGATAACGTCCTTGAGTCGACCTGGCGTCGCGATAATGATCTCGGCTCCTTCTCGAAGGTTGAACTGCTGCTCGTCGACCGATCGACCTCCGACGATGGAGACACAGGTGTATCCCATGGGTCCAGCAAATTTCCGGGTTTCCGATTCAATCTGTTGAGCCAACTCTCGAGTAGGAGCCATGATGAGAGCGTAAGGACCTTGATGTCGGTTTGCGTCGGAGAGGGGAGGGAGGTGACCGATGTAGGCGAGCATAGGGATGACGAAGGCTGCCGTCTTTCCGGAACCTGTGAAGCGATGGATAGAGAGAGGGAGGAAAAGGAGAAGAGAGGGAAGATCAGCTATGTCGCGAAGGAAAGGATACGCGAGGAAGGGAGAAGGAAAGCGGACGAACCAGTCTCGGCGATTCCGATTAGATCTCGGTTCTGGAGGCCGATAGGAATGGCTTGACGCTGGATCGCACTGGGAGTCTCGTATCCGATCGTCTTGACGACGTCGAGAATGGGAAGAGGGATCTTGGACTCGGTCCACGAACGCATCGGGAAGGGAATGGATCCACCTGCGAGGAAAGAGCAGAGAAGGCGAGTGAGTTGAAATAAGTAGAAATAAATCTTGCTCGGCAGTGGCAATAGATGAGGTACAAACCTCGAGCAGCAATACTGAAATCCTCCCTGAAGATACGCCAATCTCGATCCTTCATCTCGTCGAGAGGTTTGTCGCTCCAATGTCGCTCGTCCGTTCCAGACTTGTTTGCCGAACGACGTTCGAGAGAATCGGCGTATCTGCGAGGAGTGAAGAAAACACGGTTAGTCTTTCAAGCTCGAAGAAACTGGAGGGAAAAGAGAGAGAGAACTGACTGATCCGGAACCGCACCCTCGACGGCCTTCCTTCCTCTCCCAGCATCACCCATTCCGCCAACCATCCCACCGAGCATCACTCCTCCTGCACTCCGCGAGTCCACCAGACTTCCAGCGCCGGTATCTTCCTCTGCCTCCCAGTCGAAGACGAACTTCTTGTCTCCTGTCTTTCGAATCTTCCGCTTGTTGGCTTCGTTCCCGACCCCAAGGTAGCGAGCCTTGATAGCAGCGAGATCGATGTTTGGGTCAACGGAGGAAGAAGCTGGTGCTGAAGAGGATGCTGGGAGGGTGGGTGCTGAACGAGGTCCAGTGGGAAGGGAAGCTCCGTTGCGAGGACCGGAGGGAGGTTGACGAGGACCAGAAGGAGGACCCATCGTCGAGGAGGAAGAAGAGGGTTGATCTCGATCTTCGTAGGAGGGACGACTGCTCTTGTTGTACTGCTGCTGGTTCTGGTTCTGGTGCTGGTTGTTGTAGCCGTTCTGGTAGCCTCCTCGGTTGTTGTCTAGAAGGGACGAAGCAAGACGGGAAGGAAAGGTCAGCTCGACGTTCCTTCCCTCGACGCATCCACGCGACGCTCCGTCTCTGACCCTGAGAGCGAAAGAAAAGATACTCACTGTAGCCACCTCGACCTCCGTATCCACCTCTGACATTGTAGCCCTGCCCTCCGTATCGTCCTCCGTCGTACCCTCCCTGTTGAGGTCCTCCTCCTCCGCCACCTCCATTCTTCCTCCTCTCCTCCTCTGCCTTCTTCTCGAGCTCGTCCCGTTCGATTTTGGCCTTGTCGGCTACTCCACGTTGAGAATCAATCTCGGCTTGACGTTTCTCGAGAGCGATGGCGGCTCGCTCCGCTTTAGAGAGGAATTTGGGCTGCAAGGAGGAAGAAGGGAAGGAAGGAGAACGATGGTAAGCTTGACAACGAAGGGAAGGAGGAAGAGAACGAACGGATTCTGACCTTCGAGGCTGCTTCCTTCTCAGCCTTCTGTTTCGCGAGCATGTCTACGATAGAGAGGGGTGCCATCGCGAAGAACTAGGATATGGTTCGCGGCTGTGGTGGTGGTTGAAAGTCCAGGAAGCGGAGGGGAAGCCGGCAAGAAGTGGACTTGCTTTCGCGACGGTGAGCTGCTCCTCTCCTTCCTTCCCAACCCCGAGGCGGCTCAACCATCGATTTTCATCCCCAGGGATATCACCAAGCTTCATCTCCATCTGCATCAGAGAGAGATTTTGGTGTTTCCGAGACTCTTCTCAGCATCGCCGCTCCCTTGCGACCTCTGCAGTGCAGCACCACCTCCTTCCTTCCTCCCTTCCTCCGCCCGTTTCCGTTCCTTCCCTTCGCCTCGAGGACAGCTTCCCCGAGCTGGATTTTGGTATACCAACCTTGTTCACGAACTTAAAATGTCATCTCAGCTTGGGTTGACGTTGATTCACCGGAAGAAACAGGTTGTGAATGCCGCACAGTGAAAAAGGTGAGCTCGACCTTCCTTCCCTCCACCTCCCTCCCCTCCCTTCCCTTCCAATCCATCCTCCTCCTCTCCGGCTTTTCTTCGGATCCTCATCATCGGGTATCTCGTTTCATTCCCTTCCATCCCAACAACATCCGCCCAACTCCCTCCGAACCCTCGTTGATGCTCGCCTCTCGACGCGTCCCCTTCGTTTCCTCGAGCTCCCTTGGAGCAGCGACGATCTCTTTCTTCCCTCGGCCCTACTTTCTGCCCCTGTAAACTACTCAGGAAATCGACGTCCCTCAGTGTGAGCTTTCTCTCCTTCAAAAGGAAGGATCCGACTTCCTTCCTTCTTCGAGTTCGATCCATCAACAGTTCAAAGCGACTCGCCCAATCTTCAGCCCTTGAAGCCTCTTCCTCCTCCCGCCGGTTCGATTCAACAGCCGCTGACTCGGAGCTATATACTTTTGTCACGGGATCGACTTGCATCTCGGATCGACAAAAGGAGAGGAAGGCCTGGCCATCTGAAACGCGTCTGCCTGAGTCGGTGAGTCCTCTCTTTTGCCTTTCCCTCAGACCCAGTTCAACAGAATTCAACAGACCCTCTTGAGACCCTCAAGGCTTTCGCATGAATGCTCCTGGGTTTCTCCGAGGAATCAACTCTTCTGACAACCAACGCGCTGGGAGATGGCACCGCCAAACGACAGGGAAGGGGTTCAAAGCTCGACCTCGTCCTCGGCGAGCCTCCCGAATCCATCTCCTCCCCCTCCTTCTTTCCCTGCTTCTCCCCACGGGTCCTCGACTTATTTCTTGTTTCTCGCAGTGAGATTAGATCTGGTATCGACAGCTCGAGATGGATGGTCGTCTCGGTCATGTGAAAGTCGCAACGAGCTCAGGAGAGACGAACGGAACACAGGCTGAAACTTTCAGACGCGTCTCAACTCCCGCCTCCTGTTCATGTTTACATCTCCCGCCCCCGCCCGTCAAGCCCACGCGCTCCTGGACCTCTTTCCAGACCTCTCCTCGTTTTGCGAACCTGGTCCTTCTCTTCTCCTTCGAGAGTTCCGCCCTTTGAACGCCTTGCTCCGAGAAGTTTTGCCTCCAAGGCGAGACACGACGGTGATTTGGAGCTTTTGGAGCGCGCGATCGCTCTTAGACGGCGCCTTTCCCTCCCTTTGCCTTGGAGAAACAGGCTCAAAGGAGTGCTTGTTCCGTTCTCGGCTCTCGGTAGAAATCTATGCCGCACCAACTTTCCCTCTGCAGCTGACCGTGGCCTCTGATTTGGCTGTTTCCGACAGGAGAGACTTCCTTCTTCGTCGTCTATAAGTCCGACCTCGAGCCTTTTCAGTTTCCTCGGTTCCTCTTCTTGTTTTCCACCCCAACCACCATCTTCACATCCTTCCTCTCCTCCCCTCAATATGGCTCACGACGACAAGCACCAACTCGAAAGCGATCAACGACTCGGAACGATCAACGGAGTCGACGCCGCTACCGCTCACGACGCCGTCCTTCATGAGCAGCTCACCTGGCTCAACTATTCGGTCGCGGTCTTCTCTGGTATCGTGAGTTGAGCTTCCATGGATCCTTCATCTCCTGCTGAGCTCGGAAGAGTTGCATCGAGCTGACCTTTCTTTCCTTCCCCATCGCGTCCTCCTCTTCCCTCTCTGCCCTTCTTTCCATTGATAGGGATCTTTCCTCTTCGGTTATGACTCAGGAATTATCGGATCAGTTATTTCCGAGAACTACACCTTCTTCCACGCCTACTTCAAACAACCCGCTGACAAGTTGGTCTCTGAGACCAGTGAGTTGAAGAAATCGATCCATCGCGGTGAAGTGCTGAAATGGGGGCTGACTTTTTATTGTTTCTTTCCTGCCTCCCTTCCTCCTTCTAGTCACTGGAGCGATCGTCTCGGTCTTCGCTGGAGGATGCTTCTTCGGAGCCATCTTCGCTGGATACACTGCCAACAAGATCGGAAGGAAGCGCACTATCCAGGTCGGAAGTGCGATCGCTGTTATCGGATGGTGAGTCCTCGATTTCTCTCTTTCTTCTTCTTCTCTTCTCTCGCCCCTTCTGACGATCTCTCCCTCCCTCGTCTTTGATGAAGCACCATTCAAACCGCTGCCATCAACACTGGAATGCTCATCGCTGGAAGGTTCATCGCGTGAGTCAAAGCTTTCGTCTCGACGAGTGCTTCAGATCGCATCCTCTTCTTCTTCCAATACCAAGCTCACCTTCTTTCTCACTTTCTCTTCCTTTGATACAGAGGTCTCTCGATCGGAACCCTCAGTATGATCGTTCCTCTTTACCAGGTAAGTCTTCCGTCTTTTTATCACTCCCCGGGCTCTTTCAAGACAACAACTTGAAGCTGATCTCGTTCTTTCGACGTCTTCTTCACTTCGTCTCCAGGCCGAGATCTCTCCTCCTCACGCTCGAGGACTTCTTTCCGGATGGACTCAGATGATGATTACCGCTGGATTGTGAGTTTGAGATCTCTCTCTCGATTTTGTGCTGCCGTCTCGGTTGCGAAACGCGACGGCTGATCCTTTCTTCTTCACTCTCCTCCAGCTTCGTCGCCAACTGGGTCGGCTACGGGTGTCAGTTCTTGAAGAATGACGGACAGTGGAGGGTTCCTCTCGCTATCCAGATCGTACCTGCGTTGATTCTCGGCTTGGTGAGTCTGAAGACGCATAGAAGCGTACCGTCGCGATTCCATTCAACTCGAGCTCACGCCTTCTTTCCGTTTTCTCTTCACCAGGGAATGTTCGTTCTCCCCTTCTCTCCTCGATGGCTCGCGCAAGAGGTAAAGCTTACCATTATCGTCTACTTCCCCCTCTTCCCTCGTACTTCTTACTCACGCTCTTTTTCTCTCTCTCTGCAGGGCCGACACGAGGAAGCTATGGCCTCTCTCATCCGACTTCACGGATCCGAGGCAAACAGGGAGCTCATCGCCTTCGAGTACGACGAGATTGTTACGCAGGTGAGTTGCCCTAGCCTTCGTTTTCGACCACTTCCGACGCGACTCGATCGGCTCATTTTCGTCTACCCTTTCTCTTCTTTCCCTCACCCAGATCGCTTGGGAGAAGGACAACGTTAGCAACAACTTCATGGATCTCTTCAACACCCGACCTTCTTTGCAGCGAACCCTTTGTGGAGTTGTGAGTTCAACTTTCTCTTCCGATCCAATCTCCGAATCTGATCTCCTTTCATGGCTGATTCAATTTCTTCCTCTGTCCTCTTCTCCTCTTCTGCTCTTCTAGATGGTCCAAGTCTGCTGCCAGTGGACTGGAGTCAACGTCAACTCGTACTTCGGGCCTACCATCTACGTGAGTTCCATCTCCTGTTCCTGTCCCATGGCGAAGACGCGGCTGATCTCTTCGAGCTTCTTCCTCTTTCTAGGCCAACTTGGGATACACTGGACCTACTATCCTCCTCATCAGCGGTATCTCCGGAGCTTGGGGAATGGTCGTTACTTTCATCTTCATCACCTGGATGGTTGACCGAATCGGTCGAAGGAAGCCTTTGGTTTACGGAGGAGTCGCGAGTAAGTCCCTCTTTCTTCCGCTATCCCTTTTTCGACGCGTCCTGACCATGTTCTTCCTTTCATTTCTCCCTTCGCAGTGGCTGTTTGTCTCGCTTGGCAGGCTGGAGTTGCTTCTAGTGAGTTGTTGATCTTCTTCTTCCTCGATCAGTTCGACGCATTCTGACCTTCGCTTCTTCCTCCTCGTGCAGTGTTCTCTGGAAAGGTGGGCTACCAGAACTCTTCTGCTGGAATTGCCGGAATCGCTTCTATCTTCCTCTTCTCTGGAGTCTTCTCAGGTATGTCTCTAGCTCAAAGGAGACGAACGCGACCGGAAACGTCGTTGACTCTTTCCTCCTCGGCCTATTTCTCTTTCAGTCTCCTACGGCCCTGTCTCTTGGGTCTACCAGTCCGAGGTCTTCAGCATGCCTCTTCGAGCTATGGGAACGTGAGTCGTCTTCCTCTCCTTCCACTCTCCAACGAGATCCCATCAATCTGATGCCTTCATGCGTCTCTTCACTTCTCCTTTCCAGTTCGCTCTCTACTGCTTCCAACTGGGCTATGAACGTCCTCTTGAGTCAGATCACTCCTATCGGTCTCAAGAAGCTTTCGTACAAGTAGTGAGGACCTCAAGACTCTCCTCTTCCTCGCGACTGCTTTGACTGACGCGCATCTCCTCCTCTTTCTCTAGCTTCTTCATCTTCGTCGCTTCTAATGTCTGCAACTCCATCGTTGCTTACTTCCTCTTCAAAGAGACCAAGGGACTTACTCTTGAGGAGCTGGGAGCCGTCTTCGTGAGTTTTGAAGAAGAAACGCGTAAAGAACGACGCGTCGAAGCCGTGCTGACTTTCATCCCTTCCCTTTTCTTTTGCAGGGAGACTACGATGTCATCGCTCCTCCTTCCGCTCGACGAATCGCTCGAGATGCCGAGAACAGCTCCCCTTCGGGAGGGGACAAGAAACTCGATCTCGTTCACAACGAGCAGGTTTAAAAATTTAGCGGTCTTTCTATTTCTCCAGGGTTTCAGTCTTTAGTTCACACACCTTTCATTATTTAAGTACCGTTTCTCAGTACCATGCCATTTACAACAACATTCTCGCGAGCGAAAGAAAGTTTCGTTCGACGCGTCTCTTCTCCCTCCCTTCTTTCTCGGAAAGTGAGCGCTAACACGCTCATTGCTCATCACTACAGGGCTTCCCGACATCAGAAACAAGAGAGCTCCTCCCTGCCCAACACTCTCGTGATTATCAACGCAGGGTTCGTCGTCGTCGGCTCTTACTCTCGTCCAGGACGCGTCGGTTATTCGAGATGATCTCCCTTTTTTTTCCTTTCCATTGCACAGTGAATGCCGAATCTCCCCTCTAATATTTTCCAGAGATAAGCTAAAATCTTCGCTCTTCTGCAGTGTGTCCTACTGCGATCGCGGAGGATTGGGTTCCGGGTCGGGCTAGCCATGAGAAGGGAGGAGGGGTGGGGAGCTTGAGCTGTAGATCTCGAAGGCTTTTTTTTCTTTCTTCTCTTATGCAGATCTTGGGTATCGTAAACTTCTATCTTGTTGCGGCGAGAAAGTTGAGAGGGAGGACATCCAGCTGGGAGGCAAGGGAGCTGACTCCTGGCTTCTGCCTCAAGGAGAGTTGAGCTTCGATTCAAGTTGAGCTTCGACTACATCCTCCTTCCCTCTTTCACTGCTCTCCTACTCTCCCAATCCCCATAAACTCTCGAGCTATGATTCTGCAGCTCCTTCCCCCCAAGCCTCCTTATCTTCTCGATCCTTCCCTCTTCCCTCGTGAAAGCTAAAAGGGAAAAGAGTCGATCAGGAACGGGTTGCCCTCATGTCCTCCTTCAAATTCACCGTTCCCTAGAGCTTCCTTCCCTCCAGCCCCATTCTCTCCTTCTCCCACCATCTCTACAGCCAACTCGATACAAACTTGCGCCCACCCAACTCTTCTTATCTTCGAAGGTCGGAGTCTTTTTCCCTCCTCCTCCCGTCCCCTTCCTCGCTTAAACGATGCTCGTGAGCTCTCCTTTCGTTCTCTCCCTGCCGCCCCTTCCCTGGGATTCTACAAAAGCGGCAACGAATGGACTGCTGATACTTTCCTATCTCCCTCAGGTCTCTCCGAGACTTCTTCTCACCAGGCTTACTCGAGTTGCTTCCTTACCTCGACGAACGAAACCTCCTCACCTCGCTTCCTCCTCTCCCAAACGCTTCCTCCTCAGCAACCAACTTCCTCGACCTCGCAGGATCCTCAGCTTCATCATCCTCGTCTTCACCGTCTTATACTTCTCAACTCTGCTCAACAACGGCGATGAGCTTGACAACTTGGACTCCTCGAACTCCATCTCCTTGCCGCCGACCTTTCACCTCCCTCACTCTCGAAAAGGGGCAGGAAGAGCGACTCACCAACGAGTTCTGGGACAGCCGGCTTGGTTGAAGGAGGGTTCGGATGGGTTGGTGACGGTGGAGGAGAAGGACTGGAAGGAGGGGCATCCTATCAGGTGAGTTTGGTGCCTCGTTTTCCTTCTAGATCCCTGATGGCTCAAGCTAAGAAGAAGTGGGATGATCAGCTTTCGAGGTGAGGCTTCTCTTTCATCTCCAATCTCTTCGCATCCTTCTGAGCCTCACTCCTGTTCTTTCCCTTCGCTCTACTGCAGGCAGAGCACATCTCTGTGAGCTGATCTCGCTTGTTTGGCGAGTCGAGCTCGTCGCGATCTGAGCTGACTTCCCTCCCCATCTCCTTTTTTCACTTCTTCCTAGAGATCAAGCAGTCGAGACCTACAAGAGCCGATATGGAAGATCGCCTCCCAAGGGATTCGATTCCTGGTGGAACTTCACTCGTCTCAACGACGTGATCATCGTTCGTCTCCTCCTCTTCCTCTCCTCTCCTCTCCTCTCCTCTTCCTTTCATTCGAGACCTGAAACTGATCACTTCCTCTTCCTCCCCTGCTAGGTCGACGACGTAAGAGATCCCTATGTCTCTCGCTTCCTACTCTGAGCTGATCTCCGACTTTCACTTCTTCCTCAGTACGACCAAATCCACGACTCCATCACTCCTTTCCTCGCCCTGGACCCAACGTACCTCGGCTCTCGACTCAGAGAGCTCCTCAAAAAGGAACCTTCCGCGTACGAGCTTCAGGTTGGACGCAGTATCCCCGTTACCATCTCTGGAGAGCGAAAGCAGTCCGCTGGAGCGGTCGAGATCGCGAGTCTGATGTTCGTTCTCCGCTCTCTCTCAGGTCTTTGACAACGCAAAACCTCCCGCAGAGCTGACGTTCCTACCTCTCTCGTTTGCTCTCCACAGCGACGGATTTCGACGCTACCTTCCTGAAGACTTCGGCGAGGGTCTTGGGTCACTCGGAGAAGTCAACAACACTCTTGGACTGGTGAAGCTCAGCGTTTCAGGCGTCGAGCTCGGGTCGAGAATCATGGGAGAGGAGTTTAGGAGTAGAATGATGAGTCTGGCTGGGCAGGGAGAGTGTGAGACCTTCTGCCTCTTCTTTGTTCCGCTCGTCGAAGCTCTCCCGATGCAGCGAGCTCGACGCGACCGGGAAAGCTGATTTCGTCCCTCTCTTCCCCATCAACCTTGCAGATATCCAAGAGGAGCAGCTCAAGATCCTGGAGGATACGGCGAGGAAGGGTGCTCTAGAGGATGGTCTGCTTAGTCAGTAGCCGTTCTTTCTTTCGCTTCCGCGAGCGAGCTCGATCTGACCCATTTTCGTTCCGCTCGGGCTGCTTTCGCAGAGGCTTGCTCGTGGCGATCGCTTTCGGACAGGAAGCCTTACAAGAAGGCTTTGGTTCTTACTGATGGAGAGGACTACAGCGAGGATCGTGAGTCTTTCTCATTCGTCTTGCCGCCTCTCGACCAAAGATGATCCAAACTCACGAATTCTTCCGTGCTTTTATCTTTTGATTCCAAGCCATCATCGCTCCTATCTCCTTCATCAAAGATGCTAACAAGTCCTTCGACTTCTGTCGTTCGTTTCCCACTCTCGCTTTGGTCTTTCGAGAACGCGTCGCTGATCCAGATCGCGTCCTCTCTCCACAGACAACCCTTCCATCATCCTTCTCCACGGCTCCTACGCACGGAGCTCCGTAAGAAGTCCCAAATCCTCCCTCAGTTCGTCGTCTCCAAGGTTGCGACCTCTCCCCAGATCCTCCTCGCCTCGACGGTCGGCTTTCAGAACGAGACGAGAGGAGTGAGCTCGTGGGAGAAGACGATCAACAAGGTCAGCTCTCGTTCTCCCAACAGCTCTCAATCCTCCATCCCCTCACTGATTCTCTTCACTTCCTTCTATCATGCCTTTTGATAGATCTACTGGAGAGGAAGCACGACCGGAAGTCACTACGAGCACAAAAACGACTTCAACTGGAGAGATAGCCATCGAATCCGACTCAACGCGCTGGTCAACGATCCTTATCTCGATGCTCAGACGGACGTACTGGTTGAGCTCGGCTCTCCGGTTGGCATGGATCCTTCTTCGAGCTTCGTCAAGCCAAGGAGGACGAGGGAGGCGTCGATGAGCAGGCTGGATGCGAGGCAGTTGAACGAACATCTCTTCGACGTTGGGATCGCCCAAGTGACTCAGTGTGAAAGGAAGGACGGCACTTGTAAGTCTCATCAGTCGACCTCGATTCTGAGCTCGGACAGAAGGAGCACTGGCGAACGAACGAGAAGACTGAAATCCTCCGTTCTCTCTCCAGGCGACGAGATGAAACAGGAGATCAGGCTTGCTCGTCCCATCTCACCAGAGAGGACTCTCTCTTATCGATTTGGGTTTGATATGTAAGTACCTCGAGTGTGGAAATGTGCGCCGGGGAAAGGAGAAACTGACTTCCTGCTTTTTTTTTTTCGTTCTGTCCTCTTTCTCGAAGTGACGGAAACGCTGGTGAGCACGTCTTCCCATCATTCTTCGAGTTGAGAAGCTGATACAGGCTTGCCTTATATCAGGCTCTCCACAATTCCGTCGACTCCTCGCTCTCGGACAAGTCGTCTTCAAAGTGAGCTTCCTTCTCGTCCCTCTTTCGACGCGTCTCGATCAGAACTGATCTCTTGTTCCCTCGTCGCAGGTCACCATCTATCCTGAGTGGAATTCGGAATGGCTCACTCCCTGGCTACACTACATCCCTGTCCAGCTCGATCTAGGGGATCTGTATCGTGAGAAACTGTTCCTCTCATCTCGAAACAACTACAGGCGTCGAAAACGAAAGCTGAACCTCTCCTCCTCCTTCATTTTCAGATTCCTCGACTTTCTTCCTCGGCGCTCCTGGAGTATCGGAAGGAGAAGATGATCTAGCCAGGAAGACCAGCTAAGCCAGTCAGGACTTCGTCGAAAAGGTTTGGAGGTGGGAAGGTTTACAGGCTTAGTGAGTTCGATTTCGTCCTCTCCTCCTTTCTCTCCTTTGGACGCCACTGACATTCTCACCTCCTCATCTTCAATATCCTTTATCGCAGCACGTTTCGACTCCTTCTCGAGTACCGACGAGCCATGAGCTCAGATCGCGACGAGATGGTGAGTCGAGCCTTTCTTTCCCTTCTCCCTCGTCCACCCCTTCGAGTCACTTTGCTGACTTGGTCAACTGTTTCATTCTTCTTCAGTCCATGGGCGGTAGGATGCCTCTCTCGTAGTCGTCGCTACTACAGTACCTTTTTTTTCAGGTCTCGCTCTCCGTCGTTCGCTCTCTCCCTCTACAGCTCTTTACGTTTACCTCACTCCTTCTCTTTACCTAGACTCGCATGTGTAGACACCATTCCATTACGAAGCATTTTTGAAGTCTACTGAAGTCTATCACTCTCCAACCTGAAAGACCCTCTTCTCTTCCTCGCTGCTCAACTTCCTTTGTCAAAGTCGTCGTCTCTCTCGTCTCTGTACTCTCCTTACTTTCCTCCTCTGTAGATTCAATCTGCCATCTTTGGACTCTTGCTTCTTCTTTGACCTTTGTACACGTCCCTTCAACATACGCACGCGCATGCAAGACGTTCCCGGAGAGCTGAAGGAAAGAGGGACCATAAGGATAGGAAAAGGAAGCGGACCTTCGATAGCGGAAGGGGTATCTAAACGAAACCGAAAAAAAGCAGGAACACCTCCTACGAAACCAATCCGAAGGGTTTCTTCAGCCTCTGAACAAGAGAGGAAGGGAAAGAGCAGAAGAGGAAGCGGTCAGCGAGAAAGTCGACGCGGCAGGGAAGACGAGAGAAGAAAGGAAGGAAACCAACGTGATAAGACTACTGATCCTGAACTCTCCGTCCCCGTTGAGCACGCAGTGAAGAAGATGGGGGCCGGGTGGGAGTTTGGTTCGAACGGTCGCCATCCTGATGAAGGTAGGAGGGAGATCGTCAGCAATGAACGAAGTTCGCAGAAGAAGGAGAAAAAGAAGGGCCTACTCACATGCCGATGTTGTGGGAGTACTCCCACACTTCATGCAAGAGTAACCAGAGACGGGGAGGAGAGGTCAGTTCGAGAACGAAAGGAGACGAGGAGAGAAAGGAGTCCGCGAAGCCGACTCACGTCCCGCTATCCTCACTGCCAACTTCTCCTCATCGTCAACCCAGCAGCGAACACTTCCCAGACCGAAAGTCGAGCTCTTGAGGTACCAGATCTTGACGTCTCCCTGAGATTTTGGAAGTGAAGCGAAGAGAAAGAGAACGCGAGTCAGGTTCGAAGGTATCAAGAGGGAGGGAAGGAAAAGACGAAACGACTCACGACTCCGGTAGTGATTTCGAACGTTACTTTGGCGTTTGGTGAGCGAGAGATGATGTACTGCTTTTGAGGTCTAGGGTTTGTGGACCCAGAGATGAAGGAAGGGAAGCCGAAAGGTCAGGTTCGAAGAGCAAACGAAACGCGTCGAGTTGACGAAGGCCGGCGAAGCTCGGGGTGGGAGGTAGAAAGAAAGCGGCCGGGAAGGATGACTCACGAAGATTCCCACTCAAACCAACCATCCCCCTCTCCAGGGTAAGTTGTCCCGTTCTCCACTCGATCTCCCTTCGTGAACGAGAGCAAAGCCAGCTTCTCTCTAGTTCCTGAAAGCGATCGACACCTCGGTATCGACTGGGGCATGAAGGATGAAGGGTGAAAGTGGTCGAGGAGGGACATCTGCAGGAACGGGGAAGAAAAAATCAAAGAGAAAGGGAAGGGGGTCAGGGCGGACCGAAGGAGAGGAAAAGGCGACGCGACGGTCGACTTTTTGGCCTTTAGCGAACTCACCCTCGGTACAACCTCCAAATCCTCATCCCTAGACCCCCAATCCTCCTCCTCCAAAAACCCCCGATCCATCTCCCACCTCTGAAACTCCTCCTCCGACCTCAGCTCCTTCGGATCGTACACTCCTTCCTTCTCCTCATCCACCACCCCAATCCTCGACACCGCAAGCTTCTCCTTCGCCACGTCCTCCTCCGTGTTATGAGCCTCCACGAAGAGAAGCTGCTGCCATACGTGATGCTTGAGGATGTTTGCTGCTGCGAGATGACCTCGAAGGTCTGGGTGACGGGGGTCAACTTCGCCGTCCATGGAGAGAGGTAGACGGCCGTAGAAGGAGGGAATGCGGGATGGGTGGAGGAGGAGTTCGGGAAGAAGGGGGTTTCGGAGAGAGAGGGAGGGGACGTCGAGGTAGCGAGAGCAGTCGAGCTGGAGTTCGGAGAAGTCGCGCGAGGGGAGAGGAGAGAGTGCGAGGTCAGATCAGAAGTTGTCGACGAAAGGGCGAAGAGGGATAGCCAGTCTGAGCAGGAGGATAGGAGTGTAGCGTACCTGATTGCTTCCTCCAGTTACTATGGGATAGTTTGTCGGGATGGCGAAAAACTCGAAGCTGATGACGGCGGGAGCCGAGCGCAGAGTGAGGAGAGATCGTAGAAGGACATCGTACGATCGGTGCTCGACGTCCAATCGCTGATCGTTCACAGCCGCTTCGACGCTGGAAAGCAACGAAGAAGAAAGGCGAGGGAGGGAGAGAGAAGAGAGGCGAGGAAGAGAAGAGATGCGAGGGTCAGCTTCCCCAGGACGAAGTCTATGGACGAACCAACATCGAACGCTGAGGAACTCACATGACGAGGTCTATGTCCTCAGGGATGTGTTCGAGGAAGCAGTTGGCGAAGTAGCTGGAAGGTGGGGAGGGTCGTTGAAGAAAAGAAAAGCTCGATTCAGAACAGGGTCTTCGAATCTTCCTTCTCGAAACGAACGAGCTGCTTTGACTCACTTCGATCCCACACCGCCGATACCACTGTTACAAGAGAAAATATCCAAATCAGATTCAGCGAGAAGATCGAGCGAGCGGTGGACTGGAGGAGACGCGACGCGAGAGGACCATCACTCACGCAGGAAAGTAAGTATGATTCGCGTCCGGAAAAGTTTCCTGCCACCACTCCCAGAATACAGCGTGGTATCTATAGTGCTTGGCCATGAGCCTAGGTGTGTTGTTTCCGACGGTGACTGGAGAAGGAAGGGAGGAGGGAGGTGAGCCCTGGAAACGATCCGAGGAGCGGAGAGGGAGAGGAGAGAGAGCAACGAACTGGATCCGCCGAGGACAGCGATAGAGATGGACTCTCCGTTCATAGCTCGTCGAAGGACCCGACGGAGACGATGATTGGTGCCGGAGTAGGAGACGGATTTCTAGAAAGGTTTAAGGGAAAGAGAGCAAAGAGAGAGGTGTGAGTTTTGGTTTGGTCGACTTGTGTGTTGTTCCTTTTTCGAGCTGAGAACTCACGTCGAAGAAGGCTTGACTGAAGAAGAGAAAGAAGCAGCAGGAAGGTGTGATCAGCTTATCGTTGGTCCCAGACCAGAAGAGGTTCGGAAAGGTTTGAGAGAACTGAAGAGGAAGGGAGGGAATGAGCTCACCCGAACTTTGCCACGACCTCCTCCATCTTGCGATCCCTGACGGCCAGAGCTGATTCCTCCGGCTCCTGCTGCTGCTCCTGTTGCTCCTGTGAGACCATGACTTCTATAGAAAGAGATGAGCTCCATATGGTGGAGAAGAGCGTGCTTGGACCTTTGTACTGTCCAAAGTGGACGTCCCTGGCGAAGAGGATGGAGAGAGCGCCGAGCTGGAGGACTACGATGGCGAGGAGGACTCGAAGGGACTTCATTTCTGAAGGAACGAAGAGAAAGGAGAGAGGGAGCGGTGATAGTCGATGAGGGAGAGAGTGAAGTGGTGGTGGTTCGGCGGGATACGGTTAGAAAGAGACCTGGAGGGAGGGCGAGGGGGGACGAGCTTCTCCTTTTCACGTTTTCAGGCACCCATTCAAATCTGTTCCTTGAAATAGAGAGGTGGACTTTTCTGACAGGGGGGAAGGAATGAGACCAAGAGTCTCAGAAGTACACAGTAGAACCCGGGATAGGAGCTGGAGGCGGAGGGAAGAGGCGGAAGCGGCGAGCGAAGGGAGGTCGAGGCGTCGGGTGGGCGAAGCTCGTTGAAGGGGTTTGGGAAGAGCCTCACTGATCATCTCAAGGGGAGCAGAGATGTGGAAAGAGCTATGAAGAGAAGGGGGCAGGCTGAGAGAAGGAGAGAATTCTTCGACGATGGCGGTTTGGAGGACAAAGGAAAGTGAGGGAGGAAGGAGGTGAAAGCTCACGTTTTCGCACGGCTTTCTTCTTTCTCCCACAGATGGGCTTCCAAAAATGTTGAGATCATCGAAAAATGAACTATCTGGGAAGATACAGTGGTCAACTTGAAGAGCGAGAAAAGCTTCCTGTGGCCCTGGGTCGAGCCATCTCCTCCTCGACTGGATTTGGTGAGCTTCGACTCTCCTTCCCTTCGCCACGCTCCTCTTTCTCTCCCTCCAACCACCATGTACTCCCAGCACCATCTCTCTCTTCCTCTCCCATCTTTCCCTTCCCTCTCTCCTTTCACCTCTACATCCCCCCTTGAAGCTGAAACGAAGGATGAGATCGAAACCAGAAACGGGTTGCCCTGAGCTCCTTCACCTGCCTCCCTCCTCCCCTGTGAAGCTTCCTCGCTTTTCCATCCCTTGATGTTCGACTTCCCACCACCACCACCACGAACAACAGGCTCGTCCTATAGCTCGTATGCATCGACATCCCCGAAGCTCGCATCAACTCTCTCTTCAAAGAGCTTCCTTCTTCCCTTGTTCGCTTCACTCTTGCGATGCCCGTGAGCTCTCTCTTCTCCTCCTCCTCCTCCTCCTTCTCTTGAACCTGTCCAAATCGAGCAGCAACTTACTCCTTCTCCCTCACCCTTCTTATGTCTCCCCTAAACTCTTTCTCACGAAACTCCCTTCCCTGTTCCCCCGACGAACGAGACCCTTCTTGCCTTCCTCCTCACCTCTCCTCCTCGCCCTCGTCTCCCTCGAGAGCTTCCCTCCTCAGAAATCAGCTCCCTCGACCTCGTAGGATCCTCAGCCTCATCATCCTTCTTTTCACCGTCCTTTACATCTCGACTCTCCTCAACAACGCCAGCCCCGACTTGTCCAGCTTCAGCTCGTCTCCTCCGACCTTTCATCGCCTCCCTCACTTTCGAAAAGGGGCAGGAAGAGCGACTCACCAACGAGTTCTGGGACAGCCGGCTTGGTTGAAGGAGGGTTCGGATGGGTTGGTGACGGTGGAGGAGAAGGACTGGAAGGAGGGGCATCCTATCAGGTGAGTTTGGTGGTAGCAGAGGAGAGGAAGAGGAAGGCATCAAGCTCACCTTCCTCTCCTCCCTCGTTTTCCTTCTAGATCCCTGATGGCTCAAGCTAAGAAGAAGTGGGATGATCAGCTTTCGAGGTGAGGCTTCTCTTTCATCTCCAATCTCTTCGCATCCTTCTGAGCCTCACTCCTGTTCTTTCCCTTCGCTCTACTGCAGGCAGAGCACATCTCTGTGAGCTGATCTCGCTTGTTTGGCGAGTCGAGCTCGTCGCGATCTGAGCTGACTTCCCTCCCCATCTCCTTTTTTCACTTCTTCCTAGAGATCAAGCAGTCGAGACCTACAAGAGCCGATATGGAAGATCGCCTCCCAAGGGATTCGATTCCTGGTGGAACTTCACTCGTCTCAACGACGTGATCATCGTTCGTCTCCTCCTCTTCCTCTCCTCTCCTCTCCTCTCCTCTTCCTTTCATTCGAGACCTGAAACTGATCACTTCCTCTTCCTCCCCTGCTAGGTCGACGACGTAAGAGATCCCTATGTCTCTCGCTTCCTACTCTGAGCTGATCTCCGACTTTCACTTCTTCCTCAGTACGACCAAATCCACGACTCCATCACTCCTTTCCTCGCCCTGGACCCAACGTACCTCGGCTCTCGACTCAGAGAGCTCCTTCTCAAAGAATCCTTCGCCTACCAGCTTCACGTCAGACGAAATCATCCCGTCAGCGTCTCCGGAGAGCGACTCGACTCCGGTCGAGCTCTTAGCCTGTCGAACCTGCTGTGAGTCGTTCGACGCTCTATCTCTCTCTCTCCGTTCTTTTCTTGCGAGCTAGGAAGGAAGGCCGAAGCTGACTTCCCTCTCCTTTTTCTTGACTACAGCGAAGGGTTCCGACACTTCCTCCCTGACGACTTCGGAGAGGGCGATGGATCGCTGGGAGAAGGCGAAGGGGACGATGGGTTGGTGAAGCTTGGTGTGTCGGATCATGAACTTGGTGGTTCGAGGGTGATGGGAGAGGAATGTAGGAGTAGGATGATGGATCTGGCTGGAAGAGGAGACCGTGAGTGTCTCCCTTTCTCTCTCCCTCCAAATTGTCTTCGACGAGACGCGTGAGCTGAGCCGACGAACCCGACCCTTTCTCTCTTGATCTCGTTCAGACATCGATGAGGAGGAGCTCAAGTCCTGGGAGGATACATCTGGATGGGATCCGGTCCACAGGGGATTGATTAGTCAGTTTTTTTTTTCTCCTTTCGCTTCACTTGGTTCGTTCTCCTTCGAGCCTAACCCCTTCCCTTCCTCGCGTCCTTCCTTCCTTCAGAGGCCTGCTCGCGGTCGACTCTAGTGCACTGGAACGCCTCGAAACCAAGCACAATCTTCACGGATCCATTGCATTCGAATGAGGGTCGTGAGTTCTTTCTTTTCTTCAACTCGAGCTCGAGTCCGTTTCTGACTCTGAGCGAACGACGACGCGCTGATACGTTTGTTCCGCCACTTTTCCTTCCCACTTCTAGCCACCAACACTCCCATCTCGTTCCTCAAGGATCCTCTCAAATCCTTCGACTTCTGTCGTGAGTCTTCCCACCTTGCTCGCCCGGTATTTTTCCTCTCGACGCGTCGCTGAGCTGGACTCCTTTCTCTCTCTCTCTCCCTCGCTTCCTCGCCCCTCTCTCTTCTCTGCAGACAACCTTTCCATCATTCCTCTACACGGCTCTTACGCTCAGAACTCTGTCCGAACACCATACATCAACCCTCAATTCGTTCTCTCCAAGATCGCCCAAAGTCCTCAGATCCTCCTCACTCCCTTGGTCGCCTTCCACAACACGACGAGCGGATTCACGTCCTGAGAGGAGAAGACACTCAACAAGGTATGCTCTTCGTCCCTCTTCTCTTCTTCCTCTCTTAGACTCGGGTCCTCCTGCGAGCGATTCTCCCTCTGACTGACTGCTCTTCCTCTCCTCCGTTCTTAAAATGCAGATCTACTGGCGAGGCAGCACAACAGGAAGTCACTACTCCGAGAAGAACGACTTCAGCTGGCGATCCAGTCATCGAGTTCGACTTAACACGCTCGCCAACAACCCTCCCTTTGGCTCGACCTCGGACGGGTTGGTGGAGAGCGAAGGAGGAACGTCGTCGATGATGAGGAGACTGGATGCGAAAGAGTTGAATGAGCATCTGTTTGATGTTGGGATTACCGAGGTGTTTCAGTGTGAGGAGGGGGATGAGACTTGTGAGTTTTGTTTGTTCGAGCTCGAAGAGAGGGAGGGAAGGAGGAGCTGACTCGCGTTGTTTTTCTCTCTTGCGTTGCAGGCGACGAAATGAGGAAGGATATCAAGCTAGCTGATTACGTCAAGCCTCATGAGACGCTTCTCTATCGTTGAGCTTTGGACATGTAAGTATCTTTCCGAGCAAAGAAGGAGAAGACGAGAAACCGACTGAAGCTGATCCTCTTCGTTTTCTTTTCTTCCCAGCGACGGCAACGGATGTGAGTTTGACTGCTCCCTCTAATACTAAGAAATCCTCCTCTGACTTTGCCTCATCTCTTTCCAGGGTCCTCTCGATTCCGTCGACTCGTCGCTCTCGGCCAGGTCGTATTCAAAGTGAGCTTCATTTCTCCTTCGACGCGTCTCGAATCGAACGGAAGCTGACTGACTCTCTCCCCTCTCTTCTTTTTCCACCCTTCAGGTCACCATCTACCCCGAGTGGAACTCGGAATGGCCCACTCCCTGGCTGCACTACATCCCCGTCAAGCTCGATCTCGAGGATCTCTACGACATCTCCACCTTCTTCGTCGGCGCTCCAGGAGTCTCGGAGGGAAACGAGCTCGGGAAGGTGATCAGTGAGGCTGGTCTCGACTTCGTCGCGAAGTTCTGGAGATGGGAGGATCATCAGGCTTAGTGAGTTTGACTTTCTCGGCTTTGAGAGAGGGAGTAGGAAGGAAAGGAAGGCGAGGTAGGAGAAGGAGATGGAGATGGATGGCGAGGGAGAAGAGTTTCGAAGGCTCAACTCTTTTGCAGGCTTGAATGAAGACTTCCAATGACCTACTTCGCTGACCCTTCGACATCTCCGTTATCCTTTCATTCTCGCTCAGCATGTTCCGATTGCTTTGGGAGTACCGAAGAGCGATGAGTTTCGATCGAGACGCGATGGTGAGCAGAATCGATTTCTCCTCTTCCTGTCGAGTGTGAGAAGCTGACTGTTTGCGTAGTCTATGGGAGGGAAGATGCTTCTCCGTTGATTTTCAGCAGTAGGTCCGATCCTCCTTCCTCGACCTTTTAATCTCTTCGAGAGCGCGTCTGACTTCGCTTTTCCTTTTTCAGCCAACTTCAGCGTCTCCCTCGCTTCCTCTTCTCCGTCGTTGCCGCGCAATTCGGGCCGATCCTAGCAGTTATATGACGCTCCTTCTCCATTATATCATTCGACCTTCAAAACTTTCCTTGCTGGACGCTGGGAAGGTAAGCATGTCTCGCGCGAGCTTCATGAGCGAAGAAGAGATGTTTGGTTGAATGGGTTTGAGAGTGACCTGCTCTTTCTGGAGGATAAGGAGGAGTCGGATCTGAGACTGTCAAGGTGAGTTGTAGCAGAGAGGAGTAGCGGCTCAGGTGAAGAGGGAAAGAGGCAGAAGGAAGGGAAAGAACCGTCGACGTGGGCTGTTCGGAGAAAAGCGAAATCTAGCGAAGGAGTTCACCGTTCTTTTCTTTCGGAAAAACAGAGGGAAAAAATTGACCTTGAAACCAGTGAATCGATGGAAGTGCACATCTTAAACTCTCAGTGAAAATCTGACCTCTACAAAGAGGGACGATTATCACGACCTGGCTTCTTTCTCGTGCGAGCTTCAACCTCCTCCTCTCCTCCTTCTCTCAACGCTCATGACCCTCGCAAGCTCATTCTCGCTTCGTTGAACCTCGGGTATGACGTTCTCGTGATGAAACATCATCTACTCCAAACTTCAAACTTTCTTTCTCTCTCTCTCGAGTCTGAGGATTCTTTTTTGGTCGGCCAAGGGAGAAGAAGGGCTTGGTCTTGAACTTCACTTCTCGAACGCCTTCTTCTCCCAACGAGCACTCTCTGATAAACCTCCACGAACGGCTCTGCTTGCGCATGTCGGTCCACCCCTCTCCCCCACCGAATCAACCTCCTTCGTACGCCCAACCTGCCAGGACGAACGGCAACATGGCCCCTCCTCCCTCCCCTGCTCCAGCGTTCCTCCCTCCTCCTTCTGCTCCTCCTCCTGGCCCCCCGGTCCTCCCCCTCCAAGCCTTCGAGACATCCTCGGTCAGTTCTCAGAGCATGGAGGAGGGGATAGGGAGTTGCTTCTGAGCATACTGAGCGCAAAGACTGCAGAGGAAGATGTGAGTGGTCCTTCTCTCTTCCAGCTGAACTCTGAGGGTTGAGCTCGAGCTGATCACCTCTTCCCCTTCCCTCCTTCTCTCGTTTCTTTCCCTTGTTTTCTCCAGAGAATCGCCTCTCAAATGGCCTACAACTCCCTTCTCTTCTCCCTTTCCAACGGATCCTATTCTTCTTGCCTACCTCCCTCACCAGCACCATCCTCAATACCCGTCCCTCCTCTCCCTCCTCCCGCCCAGCACTCCTCCTCTCCCGCCTCTTCCTCAACCCTCATCCCCTTCTCTCCTCTCGCTTCCTCTTCCACCTCCACCACCTCGAAGCCACCGCACACCTCCCTTTCCTCGATTCCTCCACAACCAGACGAAAATCCTTCCCGCTCTTTACCCTCTATCTCGACTCTCCCTCCTCCTACTCCTCCAACGATCACAACCGCCCCTCTTCCCCTACCAGCAGCACACCATCTTCACCTTCAGCTCCATTCTCTTGCACCAAATACCAACACAGAAACCACCTCTCCTCACGCACCTCCCTTCACCCGACGAGGTTCTTCCACCCTTTCCACCAACAACGGAACGACGAGAAAGTTGGGTGTCTTGGATTTGCTTGGTGGGTCTGGGTCCGAAGCGACCAGCAGTGGGAGTAGTGGCGCGGTGATGGAGAGGGAGGAGAGTTTCATCAGAGGGTCGCCGTCGAAATCGACTGAGAGAGGGGAAAGGAGAGAGGGAGATGGAGTAGTTGGGAAGGAGACGGGGAAGAGGAGAAACGCAGACGATGGGGAGGAAGAGATGGAGGTGGATGAGCTGGACGAGGATTGAGGACACGAGGGCTTTGGGTGAGCTGGTTTTGCACGATGTTTTGAAATCGATGGGAGTGTACGGTCTACTCATTTGTAGGAAGCCTCGGCGCTTGAAGAGAGAGAGTGGAAAGAAGAGCGACGCGACGCGTCGGAATGAGCTTTGCGAGTGTTTCCTTCGTTTCACGGCTATAAGGACTTCTACCGCCCCGTCCCTAGACTTTCCAAAGATATGCTTCTCACCGAGAGTCGAAGGAGATTGACTTCTATGCGAGGAGGGAGGAGAGAGAGGATCAAAAGGATGAGTGGTGGCGAGCCGGCCTAAACGTTCGTTGTTTGGCTTTTCTTCCGCAAACTACGTCTCAGACTTTTACATGGTTTCTTTGCCTTGGGCTCAAAGAGAAAGAGAGAAAACCTTTCTTCCGCTCTCTCTACCTCCTTTCGGTAGCGTTGCAGAGGGCGCTCAGGCAACGAACGATATCTTCAGGACAGATCGCGTTAAATCGCGTCGTGCTCAGATCCTGCAGAGGGCGCGTATCGAACCTGGGTCCAGACTTCCTTCCTTCCCGAGAAAAAGGGCAGCTTCCGGCCTCTTTGATCGGACTTGGCTCTGTTTCCTGTTATCCGGCACACCCTGTCCTGTTTCCCTCGTCCTTTCTTCCTCTTCCCTTTCCCTTATTTCCCTTCAACCACCAAGCCGTCCTCTCCCTCCTTTTCCTCCTTCCCCTCCGCGACATAAAATGCCCCTCTATCCCTATATCAGAACGTCCCTCCACCTGTTCCTCTGCTTCATCTCTCTCGCTCTCGTCTATGCTGCAACTGTTGTGAGGTTTCGTCTCTGGAGGAGGATGGTCTTCAGTACAAGTGAAGAACCTCCTCCTCTCAGTGCGAGCCCTCCTTAGACACTCTACGAGAACCCTCTACGAGAACCCTCCGCAGCACCTATGACGTATCTACTATTACAAGAGATGACTAAGCTACCTACGGAGAAACTACTAGAACTATGGAGAAGAGAGAAGGTGCTAGAAACAACTCGACGCGGCTCGTCTCAGTGACGCACTTTTCAACAGCAACCAGGCCGCGGACCTTTCAGTTCAAAACGCAACAGGATCAAGAGGTCCGCTTCAAGGTCCTCGCTCTTGCCACGACTAGCTTGAGTGGTCTCTTCGTCATAAGAGTTGGAGATATCTTTGGACCGAAGGAGGGAATCGACAGGAATCTCAGCAGATGGACGAGGAGACTCGAGGTCTTGATTGCATCCGTGGGCGGTCTTTCCTGGGGTGAGCTTTTTCTTCACTTCTCCAGGCTTTCTACCAGAAGAAAAAGCTCTACGCATATAATCGAGTCCTCTCGCTGACTGAAACCTCTTTTCGGGGTCTTCTGTATTGTTCTCAGCTATCCTTTTGCCCTCCGTCCCGTCCTCCCTCTCCATGCAATCCCCACATCTCCTCACCCTCTCCTTCGCCATGGCTCTCCTCTCCCTCTCATCTTCGATCCTGGAAGCACAATGCGGGGATCAACACACTCAACAGACGGGACCAACTCGTCTGGATGAGCAGGGAGAGGGAGGAAAGCAAGCGTTCTCCATTCTCCCCTCAGAGTTCAGCTCGGTACGCAAAGGGAAGGAGAGCTTCGCAGAGATCATCTCTCTCGGCTGTCTCGTAGGTTGGAGCTTTCTCTGACTGGCTGTACCACTCGCGATGACTCTCGTGTACAAGCTAGGCGAGTTCTTCATTTCGCCTGATTTATCTCCCTCTTTTTTCTTTCGCGAGCTGAATTTCCTTTGTTCTTCGATTTCCTACCTCAGACTCCCCAGCAACCCTCTTCTTGATCCCCTCCCTGTTCGCTCTTCTTACCATGGTCTTCGAGCGGTACAGTACGTCGAGTCTCGTTTCCGTTTCGACGCGTTGAGTTCCGATCCGAATCCTCGCTCCCAACGAAACCCGCTGATAAGCTTTCTTTCTCCTTGCGCGAGATAGGCAACATCATAGAATTCCTCTTATCCTTACCATCTCCACACTTTCGTCCTCCACTCGTACGCATGCGTAACCTACTCCCTCTTCTACGTCGACAGCCTTCGTCCCGTCTGCGCAATTTACTCCCTTTCGGATGCTTCTCTCGGAATCACCCGTTCGTAAACGCTAGACCTGCTTCCTGAGACCCTTCTTTACTCCTCCTACCTCGCCTTCGCCGCCATGGCCGTACGACTAGCACTTCTTCACTCAACGCCAATCCTTTGGGAGGAAGATCACTCGTCGGTGCTGGAAAAGCGATGATGGGCTGTCGTTGGATCCAACGCGGACTAAGCTTTTGGGCGTCGATCTCGTCTACAGTATCTTTGAGTTCAAGTATATTTTGTATATATCTGCGGTTGTTAGTATCTTCATGCTAAGACATCTTGAGGTCAGCCACAGAGAAGAATTTACTCTGCTGTGAGTTTGTCCACAACGGAAGACCTTCATTGCTGCCTCCGACTCGGACGCGTCGTCCTTTTCTTCGCCTCCTCTCCAATCAACCTAGAACCAAATCAAGTTCATCTTCATTCCAGAACTTCGTTATTAATCCGATCAGTCATAATTCCCAGCAGCCGCGACCAAGAACAGAAGGAAGAAGACGATCCGTATGAAGATGGAGCAGATGTCAGCGACCTCCACTTCCTCGATCCGAAACACTTCAAAAGCTCGACGTAGCTGTCTCGTTTTTCTCCCAACCCGACCACCAACTCCTCACCCCCCAGCCTCTACTCGCTTCATGTCCACTTCCATCCTTGCCACTCCCGTCACTTTCCCGATAAGCGGGAAAACTGCACCGAATCGGTTCGTCTTTCGCTCACCTCAGTCTTCTTTCCCTTTCCTCGCTCGAGCTTTTGGGATGGAACTCAAAGCTCATGCTAGGATCCGAAGAAGCCAAAACATACGACTCAGTGGTCCTGATCAAGTAGAGAAAATAAGGAGATGCTGGGAAACTAGAGCTGACCGCTGTTCGTTCTTCTGCTGGTTTCGGTTCCCCGTCTTTCTTTTCGCTGCAGATTCCTCAAGTCGGCCATGACGGAAAGGCTCTGCACCTACGACGAGGTCAACCATGATCTTCGAGGAAAGCCTACTCCTGAGTACATCGAGCTCTACGAGCAGTGGGGGAAAGGGGCAATTGGTATCATCGTGCTGGGTGAGATTCCTCCTTCGAGCTCAGGCGGCCGCTGTCGAGAGCTCACCTTCTAGCAATCTTTCTCTCTCTTCAGGTAACCTCCCCGTGGACAGGACTGCACTCGAGGCCAAGAAAAACGCTATCATCGACAAGCGAAGCGTGAGTTTGCTCCCCTTTCCGCTGTTTTCCACTCTCGACGCGTCGTCGCTCATCCCTTCCTTCGCCTTCTACAGTCTTGGGATCCCGTAGAGGCTTTCAAGCCTGTCATCGCTGCTTCCAAGCGACACGGCTCTCTCGTCATCGGTCAGCTCACTCACGGAGGAAGACAGACGTCGATCGATATCAACAGTCATCCCGTCTCTTCTTCGGACATTCAAACTCCCGACGCCATGGGAATGACTGTGAGCAGACTACGTCTCTTCGAAAGCAAAATGAACGAAGACCTCTTTAGTCAACTCTCAGATTGCTCAGCTGAATCGTCCTCCGTCCCTGGAATTTTCCCCCTTCCTCTCTCCTCAGTTCGCCAAACCTCGTCCGATGACCATCGCCGAGATCGACGACTTGGTCGACTCTTTCGCCTTCGCTGCTGAGGTCCTTTACAAGGCTGGTGCCGATGGAGCTCAGCTTCATGCGGCTCACGGTTACCTGCTCTCTCAGGTTCGTGTTCGAGGTCTTGTTCTCCTCGCGTCGACGCGACCTCACGAGCTCACGTCTTTTTGTTTCCCCGTCCCCTCTTCACTCAGTTCCTCTCTGGTCGAGTCAACAGGCGAACCGACATCTACGGAGGCTCTCTCGAGAACAGGTCCAGGATCGTCTTCCGAATCTTCGACGAGATCAAGAAGCGAGTCCCCACCAACGACTTCCTTCTCTCCATCAAGATGAACTCGGCCGACTTCGCTGAGGGAGGATTTACCGACGAGGAGTCTGGAAAGATTGCTATCCTGCTGGAGGAGGCTGGTGTTGAGTTGATCGAGCTTTCTGGAGGAACCTTCGAGTGAGTTCGCCACCCCTTCTTTCTTTTCTTCTTTTCCCTTTCCTCTCTCCCTTTCCTCTCGACAGAGTCTCTCTCAAGTCCTCAAGCTTCAGCTGATTCACCTCTCTATCACTCATCCAGGAGCGTGGCTTTCTCACACAAGAAGGATTCGACCATCAAGAGGGAGGCTTTCTTCATCGAGTTCGCCGACAAGATTCGTTTGTCTCTTCCTTTTTTCCTTTCTCCCCTGCTCGCTCGCTTTCGCTTCTGACTCTCGTTTTTTCGTCCTTCATCCTCCAGGTCCGACTCTGAGAAACGCTAAGCTCGCCGTCACCGGAGGCTTCCGATCGAAAGCTCCAATGGAAGGAGCCATCGCTGGAAAATCTTGCGACTGTTTGTCGACCTTCTCTAATCTCGACGCGTCGTTTGCCTTTCTTCCTCGTGCTTACTTCCTCCCTCCTTTCTTCTCCTTGGGTCTCAGTCATCGGTCTCGGTCGGCCTCTTACTGCTGAACCCTTCTTTTGCAAGGCGCTTCTCCATGGCGAGATTACTCACGCAAAGGAAAACAAAGTCGTGAGTTTAAACTGGGGCAACGCGTTCAGCTCCAGATAAATAGCTGACCGGATATTCTTCGCTTCCTAACTTACTAGACTGAATCAGACCAGACCGTCAGCTCGGTCTACCAGATCAAGCACATCGCTGAGGGAACTCCCATTCCTGATCTCTCTGACGAGAACGTCGCCAGGACCATCATGCAGTTCGCTTGATAGACTCGTTTCTGCAGTTCGTAGATGTAGAGACGTCAGAATACTCTCTTAGATGTTGATTATATACGATGGTAACCATTCGAAGTAGTAAGGAACGTGAAGATACCGTAAAACTTTTCCCTGTTTCAAGATTTTCTGTTCTCACGCTCTCTCTTCGAGGTCCTACTGCACGCGAGAAAGGCAAATATCGTATCGTATCGTCAAGAAGAGAAAGCAAGATAAAGAAGAAGCACGAAGTCGAAAAACACATCCAAAACGAGTCGTAAAACTGCCCTACGACTACGAGTACCTCTCCCTGCTAATTAACGTCACCTTCCCATCTCCAGCGGCGGCCATATCCTCATCGTCTGAATCCAGCTCCAGCGGGCTCTTCGTCGGCTTCGTGCTCCTCACCGAAGTTGACCTCTTCATCTCTGATTGCTCTGGAGTTTTGGCGTGAGGAAAAGGGATGGAGGAAGGTGAACTGAGTTGGGATGGTGGGGTGGAGGGTTGTTCCATCTCCGTAGGATGCGAATCGGGGTTGGGTTGAGGGGTGGCGGTCAAGGAAGAGGTAGGGACTGGAGGGAAGGAGGAGATGAAGGACTGGTCGAGAGCGGGGGAGGGTTGAGGGGAGAGGTCGGTCGGCGGATCCACCTCGAGACAGGACGAGGAGAGGGAGGGAAGCTCCATGTCCTGCGCTTGCTCCGCGTCGATATCGTCGAGGGTAAAGGATGCCCGGGCGAGAGAGCTGCTTCGTGAAGGGGATCGGGTGAAGGAGGAATGTGTTGGAGAGCCGGGGAAGGAGCCTGGGATGGGAGAGGAGAGTTCCTCGTCGTCCGAGGTGGGATCTTCGGGGATGTTGGAGGTGATGAGAGGAGGAGACGAGTTGGGTGAGGAGGAAGGACGCTGAATGTCGACATCGGCTGGGGGTTGATGGAGTTCGAGGGTAGGCTTGGGAGCATCGACGGATGAGCTCGACGCGCCGTACGTTTCCTCCTTCGGTTCTTCCTGCTCGAAGACGACGTCCTCAACGGGTTCGAAGTCCGATGCGGGGTGAGCGGGCTTCTCTTCATCCTCGGTAGTCCCTCGGTCCTTCCTCTCCTGCTCGAAGGCTGCTGCGACGGCGATGGGGATGGCTGATTCCCGAACGGGGGAGGGAGGAGAGACGAACTCGTCCGCCGGAGCAATGCTCTGGACTTCTCCGTCGAGAGGAGCTTGGGAGACCTCAACGACCTGCTGGACGACGTCCGGAGCTTGTTCCAGTTCGATGGCGGGTGGTGGGACTTGGACGGCGGTTGACTCGAGATCGCGGAGGGAGGAGGAGGGAGCTGGAGGAGTGGGTTCGCCTTCGTCGAGGTCTTGACTGTCCGCTGGCGAGGTCTCAGGTTCACGAACCTCCTCTGCTTCGGCAACAACTGCATCATCCTCGACCTCTTCCTCATCCTGCTTCGTCTCAGCTGCTTCAGCAACCTCCTCCGCCCATGTCTCAACCTTCGCTTCCACCGCTGCCTCTCCACCGATCTCGACCTGGGGCGAACTGGTGTTGAGCTCCTCCAGCTGCTCCTCGATCTGCTTCTTCTTCAGCTCCTCCTCTGGTCCGAGCTGGAGTCCGACGAGCGAGAATGGCGGCTCCTCGTGGGCTGCAGGAGGAGTCTCGAAGTCCCCGTCGACATCCTGGAGCGTCGTGTCTCCTGCTTCGACAAGTTCCCTGAAGTGCTCGGCTCGAGGAGTGAGAGGTGCATCGTTGACCTCTCGAGGTTCGCGTTCGTCCTCGTCCCCGATGGTCGAAGGAGCTGTGGATCCAGGCTCGACGAAGAGACTCCCGACTGGGGAAGACGATCTGAACCCTCCCAGATGATGAGGCCTCCCTCCAACAAGGATTCCTAGATCCTCGTCGTCCTCCGTAGCCTCTCCCTCGTCCTCAGCTGCTTGGACTTCGGTGTAGGGCGGTTGCTGAGCCTCGATTTGGTAGGAGGAAGCGACGCTGACAGACGAGGTCAAAGAGCTGAGCGATGTTGTTGAGCCGGGAGGGTTGACGAGAACCGAAGGTGACCTCGAGATGGTTTCGTCGTCTCCATCTCCTCGTAGTGCTCCTGGAAGAGTGGCGGCGAGGAAGGAGGGAGGGAGGGCGTTGGTTGTGTTGGGAGCTGGGGAGGAAGGCGAAGGCGAAGGGGAGGTGATGGGAGAGAGCTCGCCGGCCGAGCTAGGACCTCCTTCCGCGGAGTTGTTGGACGAGGAGTCGAGGGAGGATCGAAGAGCTGGAGATTGCCGACCCGCGGAGAATGCTCCTGCGTGGTTTCCCATGGTAGAAGAGGAGGCAGCGTTGGCATGGGAGGAGGAGTTGGAGATGGAACGAGCTTGGGAGGACGAGTCTTGGGAGGTGGACGATCCAGGTGTGATGCCGAAGCCTCCTCTACCAGCTCTGCAAGAACGAACAGGCAGAGATGCACACGATCAGCTTCTGAGGTCGGCTGTCGAAGAGACGAGCTGCAGGGAGCCAAAGAGGAATGGAGAAAGGACTCACGAAGGGATTCGATTCCCAACCAAACCTCGTTGAGGTTCCCTTCCTCCCTCGACCCCCAACCCTGTCCCGAAGGCCGACTTGGGCACGAGAGGCGCTCCTTGAACGTCGTAACGTGCGATCTTGTCCTTGAGCGATCCTCCCGTGTATTCTCGAGAAGAAGAGGAGGAAGCTGAAGCTTGGGAGAGAGCAGCAAGTCGAGCCTTGAGACTTCCCGAGGCAGGAAGGTCAGGTGGAGGAGCCCTGTAGAAACCCAAACCTGGTCAGCGAGGAAAGGAAGACAGCAGGAGAGGGTGGGATGCACTTACATCTTGGAAGGCAGAGAGGGGACAGCAAAGTTGATGGACGTCGTTTGAAGGTTGACCTTCTCCCTCCTTCCCTCCTCCCCCCCTTTCCCCTCGTCGTCGTGTGCTGCGCTTGCCGCGAGGCAGTTCGCGACCGAGCATATTTTTTCAAAGAGAATTCAGGCCAGCAATAGGAGGTTGATTAAGTGGATACTCTCTGTCTCGGACGTTTAAAAGTCAGAGAAGAGGAAGATGTCCAAGGAAAGATGCGGCGGCTCGCTCGTTTTCCGGACGAGTCTCCCTCTTCCCTTCCGACGTCCATTCAGAAACCACGAGAAGATCCCACGCGAGTCAGTTCATAACACCCTCTTGATCTTATCTTTCCGATCGATCCTCTGATGTTCCCTTCTTCGTCTTTCTTCTCCTTTTTCGTCCAGTTTGTCTTTCCACAGACTCACTCCGCCCTCCCTCCCTTCCCTCTCCCTTCCCCTTCAACTGCTCGGATGCCTTCTGCCGGTGGACCTTTGCACAAGACGGGCGGGTCCTCTACGATGTCCTTTGGGAGTGACGAAGAGGGAGAAGGACAGCCGAGAAAGAGTCAGAGGCAGCCTCAGAGGTGAGTAGGGAGAAACGAAGCGAGCTCAACCTCCTCGACTCCCTTCCTTCCTTTCCATCCCGCCCTTCGCTCCCTCCTCCTCTCCGGAGCTCCCCCCAAAAGGACAGACGACATAGCTGACCGAACCCTTTACATTTTTCTGCCTTGCTTTGCAGCTGCACGGAATGTACGCGGAGGAAAACGAGATGCGACAAGGGTTCGTGCCTTCGAGGATGAAGCTGAAGACCAGAACAACTCAAGCTCATCTCCTTCCCATCCCCCCTTCTTTCTATCAGGAGCACCCTGCTCGAATTGCGTAAAGCGAGGCAAGTCTTCAGAATGCAGGATCGAAGTCACCGTCAAGCCCGTCACCATGTTCGTTTCTTCCCCTCCCTCCCTCCCTCCCTCGCAACCCTCTGCAGTCGAAGCTGACCCAGCTCTCCCTCTCCTCAGCTCCACTCGCGCCATCGCCCAAACAGCTCAACAGGAAGTCAAGCAGCTTCGTCTCGCCACTACTCAGTCCTTCAATCGCCAAGAACATCGAATCAACTCCCTCGAGAACCTCGTCTCTCAACTCGCCTCCCAACTCGAGGCTCTCAGGGCGGGCGAAATCAGAGCCATGCTTCCAGGAGGAGGAGTCGGAACTCATCTGCCAAGTAGCTTTGGCAAGTCGGAACCTGTAGGAGGCGGTTTCTCGAGATTCGGTGGTGGGGAGGAAGCAGCGGGAGCGGAAGGAGGTGGATCCGACGATCAAGCGGCGGACGAGACTGGAGAGGCGGCGTCCACCCTGGAGCTGTGAGTGTTTCTTTTCTTTCTTCAAGCTTCAAAAGTAGGTTTTATTTTCGTAGCTGATCTGACCTTTCTTCCTTCAGGCTCGCCATGGGTCGAAGTCGAGCCAAAACTACGGGGGCGTTGGCCGGAGGTCGTCCTCAGCAGACGCGTCCTTCTTCAGGAGACGATGGAGACGAGGAGATGGAGCATTGGAATGAGCATATTGGAGGATCGGATCAAGTGAGTACGAAAACAACGAACGAGGCGAACAAGAGAACGGATGTTTGGATCGAGCTTTGACGCGTCTTTCTCTCGTTCCGTCTACCATCTTCGTTCTCAGAACTACCAACGACATTCGGAACATCACCACGCCTCCACCTCCCAGCGTCGACTATCAAACTCATCCTCAGCCTCCTCAGCCTCCGGATCCAGCCCAGCTTCCTTCGTTCCTGACGACCAACAACCTCATCACCAACCTCCTCCTCAGAAGCAACTGCAATCCCAACCTCACCTCGCCTCCCATGGTCCCCCTCGACTTCCCTTCCCACCCAGACTCACCTCTCAATCCCGAAAAGACGCGCCGTCTCCGTCCACCCCTTCAAACTCGACCACCAAGACGGTGCGTCGAGGAGCGATGTCGAAGCTTCCTTCGGAGGCTGCTGGGAGGAGACTGGTCCAGTACGAGATGGAGATGGTCTGCTGGATCCATTGTGGTTACTGGTGAGTTGGGTTTGGGTTTGGACGAAGCGAAGGAAGGAAAGGGAGAGGGGGTGAGGGAGGGAGGAAGAACACGATCGCTGACCGTTCCTTTTCGATATAGGCCTGCTACTCTCGCGGCCGAGTGTGAGATCTTTTGGGAGGAGGGTGCGTTCCCTTCTATCCCATTTTGGAGAAAAGATAAACGCGATGGAACAGCGGCGACGAAGAAGATCGCGAAACTGACGCGACCTCGTCCTTTTCTTCTTTCTCCCTCAGGTACGACGGGAGAAGTCGAGGTGAACAAGAACTGGCTAGCTCTTTACTTTGCTGTTCTCACGGTCTGTCGACTTCTTTACTCCCCAAACGAGCCTCCGAGAAACTGACGCTCTCCCTCGTTCAGTCCGCTCTCCACCACATGCCCGTCGCCGAATCTCAACAGCTCTTCCCAGGCGAGAACATCCAATCCCTGATCGCCAAGTTCCTCGACGGAAGTATCGCAGCTCTAACCGAAGCCAACTGGATGGCTACTCACTCGTCAGTACTGTTAATACTCTCTCTCTCCTCCCCTGCGTCTCGACCTGACACGTCGCCCTTCCTTTCGTCCTCTCCTCTCAGCCTCTACTCAACCCAAACCCTCCTCGTCCTTGTCTCCCCCGCAAATCACCTCGGTCGAGGAGACTGGTACCTCTCCGCTCTCGCCGTTGGGATCAGGATCGCTCAAGCTCTTTCGATAAATTGGTTGGGAGAGGATAGCTACCCAGCAACGGAAGGAATGGCTCTCTCACCGATGGATCCGAACGCGTTGGTCTTGAGGGAGATGTGTAAGAGGATTTGGTATCAACTGGTTGCTCAGGTGAGTTTTGAGTTCGAGCTTGAAGAGGAGGAGGAGGGGAGAGCGTGTTTGCTTTTGACGCGACGCGACGCTGACTTTCTTTTTTCGTTTCCGCGTCCGTCTCGCTCTGTGTGGTAGGACTGGATGCATCTGCCCTTCAATAGGACTTCAGGTGCGTTAAAAAAGAAGGAAGGAGGTCCTCAGAGAAAGAAGGGAGGTGAGGTCGACGCTGACTCTTTTCCTCCTTTACAGTCATCTCGGCGGCACAATTCAACACGGCCGTTCCTCTTCACTGCACCGACGAGAGTCTCCTCGATCCCTCGACTCTGCGACCTCTTTCGGTGGAAGTTCCCACGCTCGATTCTCACACTGGTCAACTTCTAAAACGTGAGCTTCTTCTCTCTCTCTCTTTCAGTCGCTTTCTATCGTATTTTCTTCCTTTCTCAGAGCTGATGGACTCGACGCGTCTTTCACATCTTTAAATACTTCAGTCGCCGTCCAAGTGCACAAGTCAGTCTATTGACCGAGCTTCTTCCGTTCCTCCAACGACCACGCGAGTTGAGCTGACTTCTTTCCTTTCTCCTTCTCCCAGGCTCTTCGACGGTTTCCACGCGACCAAGGTCGTTCCTTACTCCCTCATTCTTCAAGCCGACGCGGAGACGAACGCGATCCTCAAGCATGCTCCGTCGTGGATGCAGTGGTCGAGAGAGGGTCGAGAGGGTCGACCAAATCCTCTTCCACCAAACAGTCCTGTGTGGCTCGAGTGGGAGTCGAAGACCTTCCTTGTGAGTCGCCTCTTCTTCTTTCACTCTTAGAGATTGAGACATTCAGCGCTGACGTTCATATCTTCTCGTTCCTATTCCCGCTCCAGATATCTGCTGCCCACAAGGTCAGCTTGTACCGAGAGTAGAAGAAGTCGACGGATCGCTGACTCAGCCCTCTTCCTTTCTGCGGGTCTTCTTCGACTCAGATCATCATCCTTCATCGGCCCTATCTGGGACGAGCCTTTAGCGATCCGAAGTACAGCAAGAGCCGAGATGTGAGCTCTCTTTCCGAGCCGCCTTCGCTCCTACCTCTTCGTCTCTGACGATCTCTCTCTTCTCAAACCTCCTTCCCAGGCCTGTGTTCTTCAAGCTACCCGAATCCTCCAAATCCTCAAGGAGTGCGACTTCGAACCGTTCAGGAAGACGTGGACGAACCTCACCCATGCGGTCGCGGCCGCTGTGATCCTCGTCAGTAGGATTCGCGTCCTTTCTTCCCAACCGAGTACGACGTCGAGTCTCTGAAGTTGTTTTCTCTATGCTTTGTCGATCTCCAGATCCTCGAGTTCTCTCACACCGCCGGCGAAATCTCCCATGGAGAGGAACCTCTTCGTCTCGTCGTGGACGCCATCGAGATCTTCCGCTCTCTGAGAGCTGTTTCGACCATCGCCGAGAAGGGAGTTCGGGTCCTCGAAGCCTTCCTTCAAGAGCAGCTTCGCAAGCACACCGGAGCTGGCAAATCGAAGAGGAAGGCCACTGGAGAAGCAGAGCTGGATCGTGCGATCAAGTCTCTTCGAAATTCGACTCCCGTCTCTTCCCCTCCCATCCATCAGCCCACTCCTCCACTACTCCCCCCACCACCTCATCACCCTTCCTCCTCGCTCCATCGGCAACCAGGCCCTTCCTCTCAACCCTACCCTTCGCCATCCTTCATGTACCCCCAACACCAGCAGCAGCAGCAGCAGCAGTATCAACAACTCCCTCCACTTCCTTCTCCGTCGAACTTCATGGGCCCGCTCGGAGGAGGGATGGGAGCTCAGGGTGGGACGTGGTCGCCTCATCCGTACTTTGGCGGTCAGGGTGGTGTCGTTGGTGGTGGGGGCGGAGGAGGAGGAGGAGGCCAACCGCCTTACAATCAGTCGCCGCTGTTCGAAGGGCTGAACGACTTCGAACTGTCGGGGTTGCTGCAGTATGAGAACGGTCTTCTCTAATCTTTGCTACACTTATTATCACTCTCATCTGTCTACTTTTCATGACTTTTACGCGTCGGCCAAATATGTTGGAGGGAGGGAAGGCAAGGATCCGACTCGCGCGCCTGAAGTTCGTCGTCTCCGAGGGTGTTTCACTTCCACTTAATCTCACGCGTCAGGCCTACAGCTCTCGAGCGTCAAGAGATGTGGAACCAAAAACATATCTATGTATAAGCTGATCCAGAGACTTCTACTAATTTAACGTCTAAAGTCTAGCGAGTGATGAAAGATCCTTTCGAAGGAAGTGCGATCCCAGAAACGTCGGAGGCCCCCTGATTCAACCCTGAAGAGCGGCCTGCAGAGTCGAATCCGCGACTTCCTGGATCGAGAGATCGGGGATGGGCTGCCCAGCTGGGGGAGAGGAAGAAGAAGAAAAGAGGGAAGGATCAGCCGTCGTTCTCTACCTTGTTCGTCGAAATGTACGGGATCAAACTCACTAGCGATGGAGTGGATCTGGTAGATGGAGGTAGCGGTTTGAACCGCAGGTTTCTAGAAGAGGGAGAACGATGGAAAAAAAAAAAAGGATCAGGACTCGAAGGAGGAAAGAACGGCGTCGAAAGGTTCTGAGTTTGGAACTCACCACCTTGTTCTCGGCAGCGTGGAGTTGAGCTCCCGAGATGATGTCTCTGCAAAAGAAGGGGTCGGCAGTGAGAGGTCGAGCGAGTCCGATGACTGCGTGAAAGTGAAGAGGAAGTCAGCTCAGAGTCGAGGAACGCGCCGAGACTGGACGATTTGGACTGACAGTCGCAACTCTTCGCAGCCAGAGCCTCCTCCATAGGTCCGATGGATCGGAAACCTCCCGTAACACAAAGCTTGGACGTCTTCAGAGTGGGTCCTGAGTCAAGGAGAAAAAACGAGGATCAGCTCGAGGACTGGAGAAGCTGAGAGGATCGCCAGAAGAAGGACGAACGAATCTTGTCGGCGAACTCGATGAAGAAAGCCTCCCTCTTGATGGTCGAATCCTTCTTGTGTGAGAAAGCCCCGCTCCTGGATGAGTGATAGAGAGGTGAATCAGCTGAAGCTTGAGGACTTGAGAGAGACTCTGTCGAGAGGAAAGGGAGAGAGGAAAGGGAGAAGAAGAAAAGAAAGAAGGGGTGGCGAACTCACTCGTAGGTTCCTCCAGAAAGCTCGATCAACTCAACACCAGCCTCCTCCAGCAGGATAGCAATCTTTCCAGACTCCTCGTCGGTAAATCCTCCCTCAGCGAAGTCGGCCGAGTTCATCTTGATGGAGAGAAGGAAGTCGTTGGTGGGGACTCGCTTCTTGATCTCGTCGAAGATTCGGAAGACGATCCTGGACCTGTTCTCGAGAGAGCCTCCGTAGATGTCGGTTCGCCTGTTGACTCGACCAGAGAGGAACTGAGTGAAGAGGGGACGGGGAAACAAAAAGACGTGAGCTCGTGAGGTCGCGTCGACGCGAGGAGAACAAGACCTCGAACACGAACCTGAGAGAGCAGGTAACCGTGAGCCGCATGAAGCTGAGCTCCATCGGCACCAGCCTTGTAAAGGACCTCAGCAGCGAAGGCGAAAGAGTCGACCAAGTCGTCGATCTCGGCGATGGTCATCGGACGAGGTTTGGCGAACTGAGGAGAGAGGAAGGGGGAAAATTCCAGGGACGGAGGACGATTCAGCTGAGCAATCTGAGAGTTGACTAAAGAGGTCTTCGTTCATTTTGCTTTCGAAGAGACGTAGTCTGCTCACAGTCATTCCCATGGCGTCGGGAGTTTGAATGTCCGAAGAAGAGACGGGATGACTGTTGATATCGATCGACGTCTGTCTTCCTCCGTGAGTGAGCTGACCGATGACGAGAGAGCCGTGTCGCTTGGAAGCAGCGATGACAGGCTTGAAAGCCTCTACGGGATCCCAAGACTGTAGAAGGCGAAGGAAGGGATGAGCGACGACGCGTCGAGAGTGGAAAACAGCGGAAAGGGGAGCAAACTCACGCTTCGCTTGTCGATGATAGCGTTTTTCTTGGCCTCGAGTGCAGTCCTGTCCACGGGGAGGTTACCTGAAGAGAGAGAAAGATTGCTAGAAGGTGAGCTCTCGACAGCGGCCGCCTGAGCTCGAAGGAGGAATCTCACCCAGCACGATGATACCAATTGCCCCTTTCCCCCACTGCTCGTAGAGCTCGATGTACTCAGGAGTAGGCTTTCCTCGAAGATCATGGTTGACCTCGTCGTAGGTGCAGAGCCTTTCCGTCATGGCCGACTTCAGGAACCTGCAAAAGGGAAAGATCAAAGAAGGAAGGAGAAGGTGAGCTCGAGCCTGGCCCGTCATCGTCCCTCCGATGAGAGCCCTCTCTCGTTCCATACACCCTCCTGAAGACCAAAACGCCGAAGAGAGCTCTCTATGCCTTCTCTGTACCGGCCAACGAGCTGTAGTAGGAAGCCTGCTGCTCTGAGACCTCCCACTCCTTCCAAGAAATGTCGAAAGAGGGAAAGGGAAGGAACGGGAGGTTGAGCTCGAAAGATCAGACGAACCTGTTGGGAGCGACTTTTCCACTGATGGGAAACTTCAGAGGAGAAGCAAGGATGGTAGGGGAGACTTGGGAGGGCATTTTTGAGAGGGAGTTGGTCGAGAGGGAGGTCGTGGTTGTAGAGAAAGAGAGAGTCGGCAAGGGAGGGCGAAGACGGCGAACGAAAAGCGAGTGTGGAGGGCTGATTGATCCAATTGACAAGACTGATGCTGACGCTGTCGCAATTGGGTCCGAGAGCTTTCAAGAAGAACTTCACGAGTACGAGGCAACGCTTTTGAGTGGCTAGAAAGATTGTGGACCGGATTTTCTACAGAGAAAGCAGACCGCGAGGCGGTCGCGTTGAGTTCGACCTCCTCTCCCAACATCTCTTCCTCTAGACCGACAGAGGCCCACTCCAACCCACTCTCTCGTTTCTCAACACCGAACACCGAGGCTCACAGGAAGCCGACTCCCATGCGATAATAGGTTCCTTGTCAATTCTAAAGTATAAGTTAAGCGACGCTGCGACGACCCAGGTTGCCGACCTCGTTCAATCTTCTCGGAGATCGATCTTCCTTCCTGATCCATCAAGGCAACCAACGGTCAGCCACCTCTTGTATCGAAAGATCGGGTATAGGCTTCCCGGCTGTGGGAGAGAAGAAGGAAGACGGGAAAAGAGAAGTCAGTCGCGGTCGACGGCATCTCTCGAAACAGAAACGCGTTCGAGAACCCACCTGAGATGGCATGGATCTGGTCGATAGCAGCTCCGGTTTGTTTTGCAGGCGTCTGGAGAGAGTACGGAAGTATAATCAGCTCGAGTCTTGCCTTGAAGCGAGAGGAACGACGCGTCGCAAAAGTCAAACACCTGGGAGCTCACCACTTTGTTCTCCTTGGCGCTAGACTGAGCTCCCGAGAGGATATCTCGGCAGAAGAAGGGATCCGCAGTAAGAGGTCTAGCCAGTCCTATGACTGCAGATGTGAGAGGATGGACGGGAAGTCAGCTTGAGGCTGAGAAAGAGTCGACGCGACGAAATACTCACAATCACAGCTCTTCTCGGCCAAAGCTTCCTCCATCGGGCCCAAGGACCTGAAGCCTCCCGTAACGCAGAGCCTCGAAGTAGTGAGCGTGGGCCCTGGGTAGGAAAGAGGTCAGTTTGAGATCTGGAAAAAAATGAACGCAAAGAGAAAAGGGACGAACGAATCTTGTCGGCAAACTCAATGAAAAAGGCTTCCTTAGCCACGGTTGAAGCCTTCTTGTGAGCGAAAGCTCCGCTCCTGTAGGGATGAGAGGAAAATCGGTCGATGAGAGAGAGATGAGAGCGGACAGAAAGTGAAAGTAAACTCACTCGTACGTCCCTCCCGAAAGCTCGATGAGCTCGATCCCAGCAGCCTCGAGCAGTACAGCAATGGCTGCTGATTCTCCTTCTGTGAACCCTCCCTCCGAAAAGTCCGAGGAGTTCATCTTAATACTGAGGAGGAAGTCGTCAACGGGAACGCGTCGTTTGATCTCGTTGATGATTCGGAACACGACGCGGGACCTGTTCTCGAGCGATCCTCCATAGTCGTCGGTTCGTTTGTTGACTCGGCCGGAGAGGAACTGGGGCGCGGAGGAAATCGAGAAGAAAAGTCAGGGGAGGGACAGAAGCAGCGCGTCGTCGGCGAAAAGAATAAGGAACGAACCTGAGAAAGCAAGTATCCGTGGGCAGCGTGAAGCTGAGCTCCATCTGCTCCCGCCTTGTACATGACTTCAGCAGCGTATCCGAACGAATCAACGAGGTCATCGATCTCAGCGACGGTCATCGGGCGAGGTTTGGCGAACTGAGGAGGGAGAGAGGAAAGAGACGTTAAAGAAGTCAGCTCGATGGCTCTTCCAGGAAAGAACGCCGAGCACTTTGGCGAAGGAGTGGTAAAACGAGTTTAAACTCACCGTCATTCCAGCTCTATCAGGGTTCTTGATATCGGAAGAAGAGACGGGATGGGCGTTCACGTCGTCCGACGTCTGCCTTCCTCCGTGGGTGAGCTGTCCGATAACGAGCGACCCATTTTTCTTGGCAGCAGCAATCACAGGCTTGAAAGAAGCGACAGGATCCCAAGCCTGACGAGCGAGAAGGGATGAGGGACGCGTCAGGAAAGACGGAGAACAAGGGGAGGGAAAAGAGAGCTCACACTCTCGCTTCGCTTGTCGATGATAGCGTTTTTCTTGGCCTCGAGTGCAGTCCTGTCCACGGGGAGGTTGCCTGATTACGGAAGGGTGTGTCAGATCGATGACAAAGAGAATAAGTCCTGCTCGAAAACGAGAGAAGAGAGCTCACCCAGAACGATGATACCGATGTCTCCTTGCCCCCACTGCTCGTAGAGCTCGATATACTCAGGAGTAGGCTTCCCTCTGAGCTCAGGATGGTCTTGATCGTAGGTGCAGAGCTCCTCAGTCATCGCAGACTTGAGAAACCTGCAGCAAAGATCAAAGAAGGGGAAGGTCAGCTCGACGACGGTCAGATCTCTTCTTCTGAGTCCTGCTCCTCCTTTGCCACACCACCAAGAGGCCAATTGGAGGCAGAGTCGGACTCCTCTACAGGGTCTCAGAGCCTGAAGTGAAAAGTCAAGCTTCTCCAGCGGCGTCTCAAACTCTGGAGAGGCGAGAAAGCGAAGGAGGGAAGGAGGGAGGGAGGGAGTCGAGCTCGGAACCGAAAAGCTTGTAGGTACCTGTTCTTTGCCACTTTCCCTGAGATTGGGAACGTCACAGACGAAGAGAGGAGGGAAGGGGAGACTTGAGAAGGCATGGGACGACGAGTTGAGAGATGTCGTGGTGGGAGAAAGAGGAAGGAAAAGAGGAAAGAACAACTGAAAAAAGCTGGGGAAGAAGGATCGAAGCTGACTGATGGTTGATTTTGATTTTAATTATTTTTTGCGGCCGTTCCGAGCGAAGGCGGCGAAGGCTTTCTCGGTCCCGCTAAAAAAAGATCCACGCACAAGTATATTGGAAAACAGACTCTCGGAGAGCTGGGTTTTTGAAGACGCGTCTTGATCGCTCACAGCGGGCGTCGCGACTGATTTTCGCGAGCGCCTCGTTTCTCCATCGCACGGCTTCCTTCTCTTTCAATCGATGGCGGAGAGATTGAGACGAGTCGCTCGGATCGCTCGCAGGAGGGCCTGCTCGAACCTGGGAGGAGCATCGTCGACCTTCTCGACTCGCAGCGTTCACCCTCTCACGCCGGCCGTTCCCGTTTAGATTTTGCTGTTCGTCGCTGGGATGACATGATGTCCATGCATCAAATCTACTCATCGACTGCAGTGCTGAAACGCGAGAACTAGAAAGAAAGGAAAGAAAACCCGCCGCGAAGGAGGAGAGGGGAATCGACGGACCTCCTCGCTATCTTCGATGCTCACCTCTTCTTTCCTGCTCCCGTCCTCCTTCTTCCCTTCTTCCTGTCCAAATATGCTCATCGACGCTCTTGGACCTTGTACCTGGTACATCTTCTCCCCTTCGAAGCCGCGCTGTCTTCCCAAGAAGGGCCCCCCCTCGACTCTTCGTTGTTGAGCTCGACGCTCCTTGCCACTCAGCCCTCCATCCTTCCACCGTCGACTCTCCAACAAAGACCCCCCTCTCCCTCTCCTCCCCCTCCTCCTTCTCCTACCAGAGCAGTAAACACCTCGACTTTCGCCTTCAAGAAAGCTTTCAACTCCCCAGCCTACCAGCACACTTCACGTTTCCACCTCGACGTTCTCTTCCCTCCCCTCCCTTTCCTCCCCAACTCCTTGACTCCTCCCGACTTCTGTACAATCGGTCTAAGCCCTAATACTCTTCGCTTGCAATCACTCTCTTGCAGTGCTGCTCCTAGAAGTCTAGGGCCTCGGTCTGGTCCCGGATTTGAGTTGAGACTACAAAGGGGAAGGCGTCTCTCTTCTGCCTTTCCTTCCTTCACCTCCTCCCTCGTTCCTGGGCTCGATCTCGTTCCTGAGGCCCAGACTCATTCCCCATCGGTCTGAACCTTTCCTCTCTGCCGAACAACTCTCCAAGGGGATGGAGCAGCTTTCACTTCCACCTTTCTCTCTCCAACAACCTCCCTCCAACGATCACCTCAGTTCGACCTTTCCATTCTCGCCAACAACCGCTCCTTCCTTTCCTCCAAGGACCAACCTTAAGCAACTGGAAGCCAGAGTCTTACCCTCCTCTCTTTCATCCAACCTCCCTCTTCCGCCGTCCTCCAACTAAACCACCGACCGTCTCTTCTTCACCCGGCCCCTCCCTCACCCCTCCTCCTCCTCCCTCTTCTCAAAGATGTCCTCGCTTCCCGCTCCTAACAGCGACTACAACCACCTCATCGGACACTCCATCGATAACGGAAGGTATATCTTCTTGTTTGTGCTCGGAGTCGGGGCTTTCGGAGTGGTCGTCAAAGCCCTCGACGGGCAAGCTCCGGAGCCGACCTACCTTGGTTCGTCCTTCTTCTCTCTCTGTTGGCTTTCCCTTCTATCCCACCCGCTATTATTCAACGGAAGAGATAAAAAGCTAACCTTTTAACCTTTCTATGGCAGCCATCAAGTGCCTGAACAACATCGGCCTCGACGCTCGCCAACGGAAGTTTCTTCGACGGGAGCTGGCTCTTCATCGTCGAGCCTCATCTCATCCTTCCGTGGTCACTCTCCAGCGGGTCATACAGACCCCCGAGGTGGTCTACTGTCTTCTTGACTGTGAGTCTCTTTCGGGGAACGGAATCCGACGCCGTTGAGTTCTCGAAACTGACCTTCGCCTTCTCTCTGCTTCACCAGACGTCTCCGACGGAGACCTCTTTGGAATGATCACGGAACATCACCGCTACCTCGGAAACGATCATCTCATCAGCTCAGTTTTCCTCCAGCTGATCGATGCCGTTGACCACTGCCACAAGCTTGGAGTGAGTCGGTTTCGTTCGTGCGACGTGAGGAGACGAGATATCCAAACTGACGCGTTCCTTCCTTCTTTTCTTCTCCGTTTCTACAGGTCTACCATCGGGATCTGAAACCAGAGAACATTCTCTGCTCTGAGGGAGGATCGCATCTCATGCTCGCGGACTTTGGGCTTTCCACAGAGGAGATCGATTCGCACGATTTCGGTTGTGGTGAGTTCAAAGTTTCTCTTCTCCAGTCCAGGCCTCCTCATCGTCGCTGATCGCCCCCTTCCTTTTCCTTTTCTTTTTCTAATCGCGAACCTTCTGCTATCATGCTAAGGCTCCACTTTCTACATGTCCCCAGAGTGCCGAGGAGGCATCTTCTCTCGTCCTGGTCTGTCTTCTTTCTCTCCTCTGGATCGTCCTCGTTCTCCTGCTTACTCTCTCCTCTCCCCTCTCGGCTCTCACTCAGTTTCGTACAACACCGCTTCAAACGACGTCTGGAGTTTGGGAGTCATCCTCGTCAACTTGACGACTGGTCGAAACCCGTTCGTTCCCTTTACCGCGCTTGTCACCTTCCCTCCTCGTCGCTGACTTTTGCCCCCCCTTTTTTTCCTCAGGTGGAGATCAGCCTCAAGCACGGACGACACCTTCGTCGCCTTCCTTCGAGACGTTGACTTCCTCCAAACCATCCTTCCCATCTCCTCGGCTGCCAACGAGATCTTGAAGTGTTGCTTCGAAATCGATCCGCTTCGACGCGTTTCGGTCTGGGGCCTTCGGGAGATGGTCAGACGGGTCTCTCGTTGGACGATGGAGGACGACGAGATCAGGATGGCTGGAGAGCATGTGCGCGCTGTTGTTGGGGAGTTCGAGGCTGCTAACGGAGCGGCGGAGAGGGCTCAGAGGATCAAGGCGAACGCGAGGCGAGCTGAGGAAGCGAGGTATGTCTTTCTTCACCTTTTCTCTTCATTTTTTCTTCCAACTAATTAACCTAGAATTTTTTTTTACTTCCCCAACGTGTCTATCAGGCGACGACCTGCCCCTGAGATCACTCCCGAGCCATCTGCCACGTCGGACGCGGCTCCTCTTTTTTCACCTCTCCCTACCTACGCTCCTCTCGCCGTCTCTTCCCCACCTTTCAACGATTCTCTCCCTCCTATACCAACCCCTCTCACCCCCCTCGCTACCCCTCTCCCTCAGGACCACGCTCTCCCCGATACTCCTTCGCTCGACGAGGTCGCCGATCCAGTCGACCTTCTCGACGCTACTCCTCCACCTTCATCTTCATCAGTCGATCAAACCACCGCTCGCTCCTCTCAATCCTCATTCAAATCCACCCGAACCCTGGTCCAATCCGACTCTTTCTCCTCTTCTTCACCTCCAACCTCAAAAGCCAAAAGATCGACGTCGTCGTTCGCCAAACTCCTGGACGTTCAACTCTCTCCTCTGGGATCCCCTCCCGTCCTTGGATTGGACTCGGACTGAGCCTCTTCTTCCCCAAAGACGTTGCCGACCACCACATCTCTACCGCCCCAGTCACTTCGTCGCAGCTCTCGGCCAAGTTGAAGCAGAGGATGTCGTCTCCGGCGTTGATGGAAGCGGAGGAAACTCAGGTTGGAGAAGAGACGGAAGTTACTGGCGGGAAAGGGAAGGGGAAGGGGAAGGTGGTTGATGATGCTGCTGCTGCTGCGGAGGGGGACGTCGCTGCTTTGGACGCGGCGGCGGAGAAGTTGAAGCAATTGGTTATGAAGCAGCAGGCGTCGACGAGGAAGCAACTCGAGAGGGCGGTGAAGGTGGGAGGGACGGGAGCAGGAGTGGCAGTGGAAGTGGGAGTGCGAGGGGGAGCCGGAACAGGAACAGGAGCGGGAGGGAGGAAAGCTGGTGGACTCAGGAAGTTATTCCAGTTCGCGAAGTGGTAGGGCCTCTTCGTCTCTCCTTGTATACTCCTAGCTTAGATTCCCTCTCTCTGCTTCTTATCTCACTCTCTCCTCTCCTCCTTGAAGTTTATTTTTTTCCTTTCTCATCACTTCCTCGACCCCTTCGTCTTACAATCTCTCCTTTCCTTTTGATCCCTCGAATATCCCTCCCTCACTTTCTCTTCGCTTTGTTCTTGTACATCTTAGTGTAACTTACTCTTCTCTAGATCTCAGGTTCTTTCCCAGCATCCATGCCTTCGCGTCGCCTCGATTTTACTTTCGCCTTTCCTGCGTTTCTCCTTTGCGATCCAAGTCCTTCTGCTCCATCGTGTTCCCCTTGATCTGGTCCATGCATCGTCTCTAGTTTAACTGTACCTTTGCGCTCTATTGGCCTTTCCAACTCCTATAATACTTCTTCACCTTCGCTGTAGGAATGGAAAGTGCGACGATGTAAAACGAACGCGATCTTTCTTCTCGACTCTGCCCATTCCGGCAAAGGCGCCCAGATCTTCCCCTCCTCGCCGATAGTTTCCGGATATATGATGCAGTTCAAATCACGGAAAAGTCGTAGAAAGCGAGAGGTAGCCTACTACACAAGAACCCCCCTTTCTCTCCGCGTCCACTTACTCATCCTTCAACACCTCCACCACGAGTTTCCCGACCGTCTTCCTCCCCGTCAACAGAGCATGAGCCTCAACGAGTCCCTCAGCGGTGAAAGGGGCGACGTGGGAGATGAGAAGCTTGAGATGGCCGTCGGCAATGAGTTTGAAGAGCTCCTCGGAGTAGGCGTGGAACTCCTCGGGGGTGAAGATGAAGTTGTTGAGTCTGGAGAGGGTAGAAGGGGTGAGATGGGGAGAAGGTTAGAGAGGAAGGAACTAAGGGATCAGGGAAGGCGAAGGCGAACGTACGTCGGTCGAGTGATCTTCGGAGGTCGAGGAGGAGAGAAGAGGAAGACGAGGTCAGCGAGTCGATTCCGAACTAAGAAGTTACTCCTCGGAGCGGTAGTGCTTACCTTCCAGTTTCCCTTGACACTAGTGATCGAAATTGAGAAGATCTCGCGTCAGTTGGAGGTGAACGCGTTCAGAGAAAGCGAGGAGGGAGAGACGAACAGCTTCAACGGGCTGAAGTCAGGGGGAGGACCAGAAGCGTTTCCGACTGTTCAGACCGAAACAAAGTGGAGTATTTCAGCTTCGAAAGATCGAAAAAAAGAAGACGAAGGGAGACAAAGCCGTCAAAACTCACAAGTCACGAAAGTTCCCTTCCTGGCCAAAATCCCCCAGTTGGCATCGAACGTAGCCTTGCCAACACCATCGAAGATCGCGATAACTCCCTGTCCGTTTGCAGCTTTGTCGACCTGTTTTTTGAAACGGAAGCGATGAGTAGGAGAGAGAAAGAAAGGCCGGAGAGAGCAGAGATAACGACGTACAGCAGCCTGGAGTTCACCCTCTTTCCCTCCCACCACAACGATCTCAGCTCCATTCTTCCTTGCCAGCTCAGCCTTCTCGAGGGTGGAAGTGGTTCCGATAACGTGAGCTCCGAAGTAAGAGGCGATCTGAGGAAGAACAACAGGCAAAGGTTAATGAGGTTGAGCTCGCGAGATCTTTGCAGGCTCCCCTTCCTTTTTCAAGGGCTCGCGAGGCTTCGAGGCAAGGATACTGACCTGACAAAGGTTGAGGCCAACTCCTCCAGCAGCAGCATGGACGACGATCCAGTCTCCCTTCTTGACGGGGTGAGATTCTCGAAGCATGGTCAGGGCTGTCGAGAGGCGCCGGTATGAGATCAGCAAAGCTCATCAGGTCGACTCCGGGAAGCGACAGGTCTCGCAAGAGACGAAGAAAAGCTCACCCGTGAGACCTTGAGTGAGGATTCCGGCAGCTTCGCTCGTCTTGACTCCTGAAGGAATGGCCTAAGAAGAGAGGAGAAGGATGGTGAGCTCGGCGCTCCTTCCTTTCTCTCTCAGCGGACCTCCCTTCTTTCTCCCGCCCTCTCTTCAAAGCGAAGGTACGAGACGTACAAAGACCTTTCCAGCCGACACCTTGACGTACTCCGCATACGAGCCTCCCACGTATGCAACGACCTTGTCTCCGACGGTGAGCTTGGAGTCCTTGACGGAATCATGGATGGCGACGAGCGTCCCAGCCGCTTCCTGACCGAGAGTGAAAGGAAGTGCGACGGGGTAGAGACCGCCTCGGAGGTAGGTGTCGATGCTAGGATTGGAACGAAGGGGGCAGTCATAAAGCGAGGAAGGAAGGAAAAGAGAGGGAAGAACGGAAGACGAGGGCAGGGAGACGATGAGCTCACAAGTTCACTCCTCCGTAATTCACCTTCACAAGGACCTCTCCTTTTCCAAGTGTTGGAACAGGAATGGTCTCGAGCTTGATCTCTTCGGGGCCTCCTTGCTTGTGGATCTGAACCGGCCAACCAGCGGGATGAGAAGGACGAGAAGGAGATCAGCGAGAGAGAAAGGGAGGACGGGGAGTGGGCCGAGGAAACGGAAACGAACGAGAAGGGCCTTCATAGTTGCGGGAATGGAGGTGGTAGACATGATTCGAAGAGATGAGGGGTTCAGAAGTGCGTTGATGTTGTTGGTGAGAGGAAAACGGAATCGAAGATGGATCCTGGGGAGCATGAAACCAGTTGGAAGTAGAAAGGCGAGCTTGCTGATTCAGGATTCCCGCCTCCGTCCGATCTTTCTTCGATGATTCAGCAAAAAAGCATATAAAGAACGCAAACCTTGTAGAAAGGTTGCTGGAGCGTGGGGACATGCAGCTAGCATTTTTTTCATTGTCTGGTAAAGTGGCAAGAAACCAGGTGGATGGGCAAAACGCGCGATTTTCTCTGAATATTCGGATGTCCTCGCTCCAGTAAATCCTCACGAACAAAGATTGCATCGGACATCTAGATCAAGCCTTCATCCTCTCAGCCTTGAACCTGCTAACCCTCTTCTTGGGCTGCTCCTCGACCTCCTGCTCCTCCTCTACAACCTTCTCCGGCTCCTTGACCTTCTTCGACGCGTCCTCCGTCGATGACAGCGGTGAAGGTGGGACCCGCTCGGTAACGGTGGACAGAGGAGGCTTGAGTTGAGTTTCCTCTACGGGAGGAGGTGGAGTCGTAAGGATTGGGTCGGAGGGGGATGGCGCGGGAGCAAAAGCGGGAGATGGATTGGAAGTCGAAGCCTTTAGCTCTGCTTGACGAGCCTTGAAGCGGGAGACCTTAGCTGGAGCTGGAGGAGGTAGTGAAGATTCCGACCCTTCGAAAGTGGGTGTATCGAGGGCGGCTGCCGACGAGATCGCGGTGGGAGCGGAGATGAGAGTCGGGGGTGGGTTCGAGGAGGAGGACGACGCGTCGAAATGCTGGGCTTTGAAGGATGAGAGGGATTTGGAATTTGACGTCGTGGCTGGAGGGGGAGGAGGAGGATTAGCTGTGATGCTGTTCCATCGAAGCCCGGGTTGCATCTTCATGAGCAAAAGCTCGATCTTGACCGGCGAGACTCGGAAGGAGGAGAGGGTGGAGTTGATGGAGGCGTAGAGAGGGGAGATGGGGATGGATTTCGTTGGGAGGTGGATAACAACCTAGAGGTTAAATAATACACAGAGATCAGAGAACCGATCAACTGTCGGAAGGAGGCGCCAGCGAGAAAGATGGTGGATAGCAGAAAGAACTCGAAGACTCACCTGCCGCTCCTCGAACTCGACCCTCACATCCGCCGGGATCAATCCCTTCTCGTAAACGCTGACCGTCAACGTCTTCTCCGCCTGATAAAAGTCCATCCTAGAAACCACCGGAGCAGGAGGAGCCAGCTCGACCTCTGTATCCTCCTCGATCCCAAGTTCTCCCTTGACCCTCTTCAACAACTCCTCGCCACCCTTCTCCAGATCCTCCTCTTGTACCACCACTCCCCCAACCATCCCCCACATCAACGCCTCTCTTCCAGCCTCCTCCACTCCATCCTCGTCTTCCTCCTCTTCCCCGTCACTCGAGTCCTCGTCCGACAGCTCTTCCCCGTCAGGTCCAACGCGTCCAACGATGAGTTTTCCGTTCTCGAGCTTCCCGACTCGGATAGCTCCAGCGAAGGCTCCTGTGGCTCCTCCTCCGGGAACGAGGGTGGGAAGAGATACAGATGCGGCTTCGGATGGTGTGAGAAGGGACGACTTGAAGCGAGAGGAAGCAGAGGAAGTGGAGTTGGAATGAAGAGGACCGGTTGGGAGGGAGAGGGTCGTGGAATCGAGGGATTGGGAGACGGTGGCGTTGAGAGGGACGAACTGCAGCGATAAATAGGGACAGAGGTGAGTCTCTGAGAGAGAGGGAACCGTTGAGCGGGAGCGAACAGTGAGAAGAAGAAGGCTTACCTCCGAACGATCCTCCAAATCTCCCGTTCCAGATCCAGCACCGCTCAACCCCCCCCTTCCTTGCAGGACTCCTCGCAACCGGTAGTACTCCACAGCAGCTTCCCTCATCTGCATCTTCTCGTCCATGTCCAACCCTGCTCCAACTCGACCCTCCTCGCCGATCTCAGCGTCCGAATCGACATCCGAGAACTGGAACGACGCGTCTGAGTTCGAATCGTCGTCCTCTTCCTCGTCGTCCTCCTCCTCCTCGTGATGTGATGGGAGGAGTTCGACCGATGCCACTAGGATGGGTGGTTTCGAAGCAGGGATAGGAGCAGTGGGTTGTGTTGATGGGATCGAAGGGACGGAGGGAGGGATGAACGTCGAGCTGGGTGTGGGTCGGACGATCGGAACCGGAACGTCCTTCTTCTCCTCCTCGACAGGTATCGGGGCCGGAGATGTCGGGAACGATGTCGACTGAGACGAGGCTGCTGCTGCCGCCTCCACTCCCTTCTTCTTCTTCTCCTCCAGCGACTTGTAGTACTCCATCGCCTCGTCCCCAATCACAGGTTTCACCCAACCCGACTTCCCACCCTCCTTCGCACCGCCAATCTTCAACCCACCCTTCCCACCTTCCTTCTTCGGAGCCACAGGAGCTCGCTCGACCACCTTGAGCTTCATCGTTGACCCAGAGGCGATCGGTGCTGGAGCTGAGGGCTCTCGAGGGACGACGAGAGCAGCGGTGGGCTGAGTTTCGGAGGAGGGAGTGGAGTGCGAGGGTGCCGATGGGGATTCAGAAGCGAGGAACTCCTTGACTTGATCTGTTTCTGACCAGGAGATCGACTTCTTCGGACGTGGCGACGACGACGAGGGAGGAGCAGGTCGAGTTGTCGAATCCTCCTGATCCTCGTCCTGTTCGACGAAGGAAGCTCTTACTTTCCCCTTGCCCTTCGAAGACGACGACGACAAGCTGGAGAGGATATCCTCCTCGTCCTCTCCCCATCCGATATCCTCTCCCTCGTCCTCCTCCTCCTCGGCGATGGGCTCTTCGACGACGAGCGGCGGCAAACCCAACCTCTCCCTTCGTTCCATCTCCTTCTCCTCGGCCTCGAGTTTTTCGAAGATGCTGAGCTTAACTTTGAGGGGTGTTTGAGCTGAGGGAGGGAGGGGGGCGGGGGCGTGGGGAGGTACCGGAGTTGAAGGAGAGAAGAAGGGATGGAGGGATGTCGAAGAGGTGGTAGTGGTGGGAGAGGCGATGACGGGCTCTTGGATTCGAGAGATGGGCAGATTGTCTTCGGAGAGGATCTGACAGCCGAGGAGGAGTCGCAGGGCGAGAGGGAGGAAAGATCAGTAAAGGAGAGCGACGTGCAAGAGCGGAGAAGCCGATCTCACCTCATGCGATCCGTTCACAGGCACAACAGGACCGCCAACCGTGGCTTTGGCTTCCTCGGACTGGAGAAGCGCCTCGACAAGCTTGAGCGGGTCGTCCAGAGCAGCAAGGCCGTTCGGTTCAAGGATCGGAGGAGGTGGGTTCGAGACGAGTTGTTTCGCCGGTTTCGACGCGACGACGGGGGCTGGAAGGGGATCCAACGAGCGCTCGTCCTCTTCAGCGTCGGCTAGGATCTGTCGAAGAATGGCCTCTCTTTCGGATGTAGATCGGAGTGGAGGTAGTTCGGCGAGGGAGGAGGAGGAAGCGATGGCGCGGGGTAGAGGAAAGTCGTCGACGGGTTCGATGATCTCGATGAGAGGAAGACCTTGGTCGTCGAGGATCTGAAAGCACCGGTATAATCAGGGTGAAGTCAGCTCTTCTAGATTGAACCTTCTGGGCTATTGGGGAAAGTCGGTCCAAACTCACGCCCTTCCCATCCTCTCCCTTCAACCTCTTCATCTCTCCCTTCTTCCCTTCCTCATCGGTCTTCTTCTTCCTCTCGAGGATCTTGGCCTTCTTTCTCTCCTTCTCCAAAGCAACCCTCTCCTCCCGCTCAGCCTCCTCAAAGGCACGCTTACGAGCCTCGCCTCGCTGCTTCTCCGTCCGTCGCGACGCGAGTGAAATCGGAGGGGGTGCTTTTCGTTTGGTGGAAGAGGTTGGAGAAAGTGGAGGTTGTTCTATGATTTCGATGATGGGTAGTCCTTGGTCGTTGGTCATCTAGCGAAGAGATAATGGAAGAAGGGCAGTGAGAGGTGAGCTTGGAACGAAAGAATCAAGGGAGGAGACAGAGGCAAGCGAACTCACGTCTCTGCCTGCTTCGTCTTTGAGGGTACGAGTTTGGCCGAGGGGTAGAGGTTTCGAAGAGGAGTAGGGTGGAGGTTCGCTTGAGGCCAAAGTGGGAGTGATGGAGGACGTAGGTTGAGGAGAAGGCGTTGGCGGGGTCGGAGTCGAAGGGAACTTGTCGGAGGGGAGGGAGGAGGTCGAAGCTGACAGAGTCGACGACGACGACGAAGGATGCAGGAGACCTGGAGGTGAGGAGGGAACCGACTGCTGAAGGAGCGATGATGTAGGTAGCGAGGACTCGATGAGCTGAGCTTGAAGAAGTCGGATCCGAGTTTGGATGACTGCAGAAGGAGGGAAGGAACAAAGTGGTCAGCTCGACTTTCTCCTTCTCTGCCATGAGCTTGATCATGCCCGAAACTGCACAGATGTGAAAGCTACCTTCTCTCTTCCTTCCTACAAAACTAGCAGCTTGTTTAGCGGTCATCTCGACCCACCAGTCGCCTCCCAGATGGACTCGAAGGTCGTTGGTGTGGATGAGCTCTCCTTCGGCTGGAAGCGAAGTCAAACAGAGATACGGGTCAGCATTGAAGCTCATTGCTAAGCACCGAGGTCAAGATTGTAGAGAGAGAGAGAAGCTCACCAAAAGCTCTGGGAGCGATGGGGACCTGTTGGCCCTTCCACCTGGTCTGATCCGTCAACTGAGCAAGTCTCGCTTCGAGGGCGAGCAAAGTCCTCTCTTCCCCGAGAAGCTGCGAGAGAAGGGTGGTAGATGGAGCAGGCATCGTCGTTGGAAAAGGTGAAGGAGAACAGAAGGAGGGGTTGAGTAGGCAGAAGCCTCTGTGCTGATCGTTGGAGGGGAAGGAAGGGAGGTCGAAGCTCGGTGAGCTCGAAAACTCTCGACCCCTGTTAAAAAAACTGACCGTGAAGAAGCGAGGAGGAAAGGTCGTGATACATCATTATTGAGAAAGAGACGAGCATAACGCAAAGTGTACGGGAGAGAGGTAGCGATTTTTAGAAAAAAATGCCGGGATAAAGTCTAGAGATACCATCAACGTTTCGCGTTCTTGGACCTTGCTCGCAACGAGGGTCCAAATCTAATGAGGAGGAAAGGGATGGGCATGAGCAAGAGGCAAATGAGACCGAGAAGTAAGCCTGCGTATCGAGGGTTGAGGCCTTGGTAGAGTTGCCGACCGCTGTTGGGAGAGAGAACGCAGGAAAGGATCAGGACGCGGCTCGAAGAGTGGAGGGCGTAGAGATTGAAAGACTCACAAGAGAGGGAAGATTGCTCCAGCGAGCGAGCGGCATACGGTATTGGCGGCGAGAGCAGTCGCGGCGGCATAGAGGTAGGCGTCGACTGGGAGAAGAAAGGATGAAACGTCAGGTCGATTCGACGCGACGAGAGGAGGAAAACACTCACCGATAAAGTTCATGAGGGGAAGGAAGATGAGGACCAAAGATCCTCCAAGAAAAAGGCCTGACATCATTGGAACAGCCCAGTGGATCGACTGGCAGAGAGAGAGAGAGAGAGGGAGAACGGTCAGCTCGCCAGTCGACTTCGTTGCGACGAGGAGAGAGGATTCACTGGGTAGGAGGTGAAAGCGAGCCAGAAGACAGAGATGACGAGGAATGGTCCACCGACCAACGCTGCCGATAGACGCTGTTGATGCGAAAAAAGAAAAGACGGGGCGTCAGTGCTGAGCCAAGCTGAAGGGAAACGTGGGCGAAGAAAAACGCACGAGTTCCGGAGGAGCGAACCCGGGAGGAAACTGTTTAGCCTGCTTGATATACTTGGGATTGTAGTAGACGATGGATAGGATAGATGCAAGGAGACTTCCGATAAAGAGAGGAAGGAACTATTGGGTGGAAAGACAGAAGAGTCAGCTTCGGAACTCGAGAAGAAGCAGAGCTAGAGAGAAGACGACGCGATCTCACCATGAGACCAGAAGGGCCAGCTTTAAAGCCATGTCCGCCTTTCCCGAAGATGATAGGATAGCTTATGAAGGACAGGTATAGAATCCCGTAGACCATGCTCATGAAAGCGGTGATAGCGGCAAGCATCGGCTCTTGAACTGGAAAGGAAAGGGAAGACGCGTCGAGATGAGCTTCGATCTATCGAGCTTGAAGAAGTGGAGGGTTGGAGACTCACCGAGCATCGCGAACGGCCGAACAAAGACATCGTTGGCTCGAGCCTTGACTCCGGTCTCCATCCTCTCAACTGAAGGGGTAGGAAGAGGTGGGAGTCAGCGAAGGAGGCGACGCGAAAGATCGAAACAACTGCTGAACTCACGAGGAGCGAACCAAGGTTCTCCAGTCTCTTTCCTAATTCGCTTGGCCTTCTGAACGAGCAAGACGGGAGCGTAGGTTTCCGGGAGGGTGAAGTACGCGAGGACCAGGCAGAAGGCACCGAAGATGCAGAGAACCCAGAACTGAAGCAAAGGAGAGAACGAGACGTTAGTACCGCGGATAGAGCAGAAGACTGAGGAAGATGGGAGCTTCGAGGATACGTACGAGCCACGTCCACGCGACGTCCGAGTCGTACATGAATCCTGAGCAGATGGGGCCGAGAGCTGGACCAGAGAGAGGAGCGAGGACCTGAGGGAAAGCGGGAGGGAAGCTGTTTAGGCTAGGAAAACGAGAGTGAAGAACAGAAGAGGGATCGAGATAGACTCACGAATATAGCGATCGCCATACCTCGAGTTTCCGAAGGAAAAATATCTCCGAGAAGACTACCGGTGATCACGAGAGGAGAGGAAGCCATGATTCCTCCGAGAAGTCGGAAGACGAGCACCGAGGGGATGTTCGACGAGAGAGCTGATCCGATTTGGCATGCGACGTAGAGAACGAATGAGAGTAGGATGAGGTTGCGACGACCGTAAACCTCGGATAAAGGTCCCCATGCGAGAGGTCCGATCACGTAGCCGGCGACGAAGAGCTTGGAGACGAAAAGAAAGAGACGCGTCAAGATCAGCTGGAAGTTTTACGCGAGGGTTGCGGGGGGGGGGGGGGGGAGAAGAGCAACGTCGTAGAGATAAGAAGGGTGGACGGAAATGTGACAAAAAGAGGTGTCATGGAGATGGGAGAGACTGGGGATCCAAAATGGCAGGAGGGGACAGAGGAGAGGGAGGGGGAGCCGACGCCGAGAGGAGGTTCAAACTCACAGAAATGACGAGAACAGATATTTCCGACGACATACCGAGCTCCTTGGACATAGAAGGAAGGATACCAGACGGTGCGGAAGAGGAGAAGCTCCTGTTTAAGCCGAGAGGTAGTAAAAAGAGTGAGGTGAGCTCAGGTGGGGTTCAAAGTGAAGAGTTTTGAGCTGGTTTGGTCAAAACTCTTCCAAAACGAGTGTATCTTTTGACCGCCCCAAACGCGCAAAATAGCCAAAGAGTCGACTTTCGCAAAACAGCTCAGGAGCTGTTTCGCGTCGTCGTTCTGGCCAAAACAGTTCAAAAGAGTCGACTCTCTTCCCTTCTCAGCGAAAACAGGGAGGGAAACGTTTCCCTCCCAGAAACAGTTTCCTCCTGGAGAACGGTTTGATCTCGGAAACAGGGCCAAAACACCTTCTCCCTCCCAAAGCAAGTTCAAAACCAGCTTTGAATCCCCCCTTATCCTAGGTCGCCGAAGACGCGAGGAGTTTTGACGAGCTGGTCGGTCTCGTTCCCTTCGACCGAAAAAAAGCAGAGACAGACTCACGAGTTCAAGACCAAAAGACCAGACAGAGCACAGAGGTACCACCGCTTCGAGCTGCTCCAGTTCTACCAGCGAGCGAGGAAAGAAAGGGAAACGGTCAGCATCGGTAGGTGTTGAGACAGCGAACTTCAAAAACCCTTCTCCCTCCTCCTCCCTCCCTGCCTTTGCTGCTAGAAGTGAGCTTACCAGAGGGTTTTCCGGGTCTCCTACAGCAAACCTGACTTCCCAGTCTGGCTCTCCCTTCTCCCGTCGAAGCCGATCATGCTCTTCCAGCTCGAGCTGTTCCTCCAACGCCTGGTCCAGGGAGTTGGGAGGCGGCAGACCTGAAGAGTCTCCCTCCCCTGGCGAGCTCGATCCGAACGGCCCTGCTACTCCTCTACGGACAGAGTTGACGGGAAAGATAAGAAAGTCAGCTACTCGAGAGGGAAAAGGATCTCGAAGAAGAAGGACGGCTGGGCAGCTCACATAGAAACGACCCGGTCGATGGTGAGCTCGCGCTCTCCTTGAGATCCTTTCTTCTCGAGGTCGATCTCGTAGGGATTGGCGAGAGTGGTTTGGGAGGAGTTGTTGGAGGAAATCATGGCGAAAGGAAGATGGGGGTTTGCTGGGAGAAGAGAGAGACGAGGACCGCGAGGGAAACATCAAACCAAGGGGGAGATTGGCTGACAGTAGAAACTTGACGAGCGGGAGGAGGGAGCACCTTCCTCCCATCGCCTGTTTGCCCAATCCCTTCGCGCTTCTCCTCTCCTCACGAGGCCATCGTAAGGGCGGGACGAGATGCGCACCGAGTCGAGTAAAGCGTGAGCTTCTAAGATATCTCCGTTGTCGAAAGGGAGGGAGGAGGGAGGGAGGGAAGGAGGTGATTGAGCTCAAACTCCCTCCAGCGCGGGGTTTAAGACGGTGACTTCTCTGACTTCTTTCGATGCTTTCCTGTTGATTGTTTTCAGCAAGAAGCGGACTCTATAGGCGGAAACAGATATTAAGGGAGAAGACATAATGCAGCTGAGAGGAGGTGCGGACGGAGTGTGTAGCTCTCATATCAAAAGACGCGTCCGTGTTGCTACTTGTTGGCAGCGTTCTTGGATCGAGCTCGGATCTAAAGATTGGAAGAGAAAAAGGAGGTTTAGTTCAATAGAAAGGTTGCACGACGGGTAGAGAGGAAGAAGCACTCGCCTTCGGTCCAAACTGAAGACGGAGAGGTTGAAAGAAAGATCAGCTTTTGCGATACAGACCGAGCACGTCGAAAAGGGAAGAGCTACTCACCTTGAGGAAGATGAAAGGAATAGGCATCAAGACGGCGCATACCAATCCCAGAATAAGTCCAGCGAATCGAGGGTTGAGAGCCGAGTACATTTGAGGCGCACTGGCAGCGGAAACGAATCGTTCAGGCTTCAACCGCAAGATCTCGCGCTGCGAAACAAGGAGAAAGAAGAAAGGCTTACAACAGCGGGAATCCTGCTCCAGCGAGAGAACGAACTACGGTAGATGCGGCGAGAGCAGTTGCAGCGGCGTAGAGATACCTGGGAAAAAAAAAGAAGTATTGAGAGGACGGTTGGAGCGAATGAGAGGACGCGTGGGATTTGTTGTTTTGGGAGAGTGCTGGTGAACTCACGTATCGACGATGTAGTTCATGAGGGGAAGGAAAATCAGGATTAAAGAGACGCCGAGGAGGAGACCTGACATCATTGGCACTGCCCAATGCACAGACTGAAAGAAAGGAAGAGGAGAAGACGATGGTCAGCTCGCGAGTCTTTGATGAGACTGCTAGAAGAAAGAAGGAGCACTCACTGGATACGAGGTGAAAGCAAGCCACAAGATCGCGATTGGAAGTAGAGGAGCTCCGATCAGAGCAGCTTCGAGACGCTGAAGGAGCGAAAGAGGAGAACGAGGAAGCGTCAGTTTCAACTTCTCGCGAGAGGATCGAAGCTCGAACTTACGAGTTCAGGAGGAGCCTTCCAAGGGGGATACGAAGATGACGCTTTGATGTATCGTGGGTTGTAGTAGAAGGCGGAGATCATCGCGGCGAAGATGCTTCCTACGAAAAGTGGAAGGAACTGTTGGATGGAAGAAAGAACAATCAGCTTCGGAACTCGAGAAGGAGGAGAGCTACAGAGAAGACACGATTCTCACCATCAGACCAGAAGGGCCAGCTTTGAAGCCATGTCCCTGGCCGAAGATGATAGGGTATCTACGTTCGGGAAAGAGTAGGAAACAAACCGGTCTCAGGATCAGGCCCGAAGTCCTCCTTTGCGTCCACTGGAGAGGTTCAAAACTCACGCGACGAAGTTGAGGTACAGGATTCCGTAGATAACACTCATGTACAAGGTAATGGCTGCGAGCATGGGCTCCTGAGCTAGAAATCGAAGATTGAGACGCGTCCAGATCAGCTTCAACCTTTCGAGGAGCTCGTGAGAAGTAGAGAAAGGGAACTTACCCAGCATCTTGAAAGGCTTCACACAGATATCGTTCATGCGAGCTTTGAACCCAGTCTTCTTCCTCTCGACTGCGAAGAGATCAAAGTCAGCGACGCGTCGCAGAAAGAGGAGAATCGAACGACTCACGGGGAGCGAACCAGGGCTGTCCAGTTTCCTTCCTTAGCCGTTTGGCCTTCTGAACCAGGAGCACAGGCGTGTAGGTTTCACTGATGATCGTAAAGACGGAAGGGAAGTAAGCTGGCGCTGATCGAGAAGGACGAGGGCGACGGAGGAGAGAGAGTAAGGGCTCACGGGAGAGTGAAGACGGTCAACAGCAGGCAGACTCCAGCAAAAATGCATAGCACCCAATAAAGCCAGTACCACCGGACTCCAGCTGTGGACGAAGAGAAAGGAGGAGATGGAGTCAGAGGTGAGAAACACGAGAGGAAGAAGAGCGAGCGACGACTCGCCTTGTCCCTGAAAACGAAAGAAGTGAGAAGCTTGGAGCATCAGTGCAAGTTTCTCTCTTTAGAATCATCAAGATTCTCACCATATACCCTCCGACGGTAGGTCCGATGGCGGGTCCTGAGTCGAAGGAACGGGAAGCGAAGGTCAACGACTCGCTCGCATTTACTTCACTCCGAGAGTGAGACGGGAAGAGAGAGAGCTCACCAGCGAACGGAGCTACGACCTATCGCGACGAGATTGAGAAGCAGGAAGAGTAGAGGGGACGAAACGAAGAAAGAAGTAGTCAGCTCAACGAAGGAAGGGAGAAAGACGCGTCGCTGGGTCTCACGAAGATAGAAATCGCCATCCCTCTGATTTCTGCGGGGAAGATATCTCCAAGGATACCACCAGTAACGACTAATGGGCACGAAGCGCTGACTGCATTGTCGAGGGAAACAAGGATCAGCTCAACAAAACGTGTTCCAAAAAGAGGTCGACTCGACTCACTTCCTCCCAGAAGTCGGAAGATCAGAACGGCAGCAGTGTTGGGAGCGAGAGCTGAGCCGACTTGGAAGCATACGTAGAAGACGAAGGCGATGATGAGCATGAGTCGGCGACCATAGACCTCACTGCGAGAGAAGGAAGAGACGCCGAAGATGTCAGCTTCAATCGACGCGTCGTCTTTCTCAAGGTGTAGAGAAGAGAAGGGACGAACCTGAGAGGTCCCCAAGCCAAGGGTCCTACACAGTAGCCAGCAACGAAGAGTGAGATGACGAGGATTGAAACTGTCGAGGTCGTGACCGAGGAAGGAAGGAAGAACGAGATCAGCGAAAAACTCAAGGAGGAGAGGACGGACGTCGAGGAGGATCCTTTCCACCTTCAGAGCTCATCCCAAACACCTCCGCCATCTCTCGCAAGACACCTGAGGGAGCCGAAGATGAGAACGTTCTGTGTGTAGCCACGAACCCAAAGAACGACGTCGAATCAACCTCAAAAGTCTTTACGTCTCGCTGGTCCTTCGACCTTTTCCCCGAACTTCTGGACGTTGGGGAAGAAGAAAACGTACGAGTTGAGTACCAAAAGTCCTCCCAGTCCAGTAAGATACGCTCTGTACTTCATGGACCAGTTCTGAATACCAGCAATGCAAAGAAGAAGAAGAAATAGAGAAGAAGAAAAAAAAGGTCGGTTCAGCTTCGATGCCGACGATCTGCCGAAGCGAGCTCGTTCCCTTCCTCTCTCTTCTCTCTTCTCTTCCTTCCTTCCCCCCCCCCATCCCATCCCCCGCCTCCTTCTCACCACCTCCTCCCTACAAAATTCAAACTCACCATAGGTCCCTCTCCAGGCTCAAATCGAACCTCCCAATCCGGTTCCTCCTCCTTCATCTTCTCCCTCTCCTCCTCGGCTCGGTCGAGCTCAGCCTGTTCTCGGATGGCTTCTTCTTGACTGTGAGGCGCAGGAAGACCAGAATCGTCTCCATCTCCGGGGGAGGAGACACCTCCGAAGGGTCCGATGTTTCCTCTGCCCAAGAAAAAAGAAGGGAAAAAGGACGGGTGTGTGTGAGTTGGGAAGTTGGGGAGGAGGGTGGAGTCGGTGGAGGGGAGGGAAGGAAGGAAAGATGAGCTCACGGCGAGACGACTCGATGGAGTTTGTGAGTGTGAGAAGCAGGGGAGGAAGCTTTTTCCACGTCGTGGAGGGTTCGTTCGGAGACGGTAGAGATGGTAGGGGAATGCATGGGTGAGGGAAGAGACTTTGCTGTCCGACGGTGGCTGTTGGGAGGGGAGAGAGGAGCCGGGGAGGGTTGGGAGGAAGGGGATAGAGAACACGAGAGAGCTCTGTGTCATGAAAGACTCTTTCAGTCCTGAAAGGCGGCCATGCGCGTCTAGGTTCTATACGGAAAGAGAGCTAGGAGGCGCGGGCGGTTGAGTCCATTGGCGGTCGAGTCAAGCTGAGAAGAGCGAGGTGGGAGGATCTTGCAAAGATGGAGGACGAAAAAGCATGGGTCTGGAAAGGATCGAGGGCCATAGAGAGGAGAGAGGAAGAAAGGATTGTTTCCCTTCGGTACTCGAAAGTTTATATAACCTTCCTCCACAATCCTTCCTCTCTATTTTTCCTCTCCCCTCCTGATCTCGAGTTATCCTTCACCTCCCAGACGCGCGACGCACGCGTCTTCTCTCCATCTTTTTCTTCATCCAGTTTAGCTTCGCGAGCCTCTCTATCTCAACAAACACATGTGCTCGGTAGGGCTCTTGAAAGACCCTGGTTTGGGGGTCACTATGATCTCCGTTCATCACAGAGAAGGAAAGAAAAATAAGGAGAGTTTCGAAACGCGTCGCGTCGCGTCCATAATCTCGACCGTTCCTCCGTTGTCCTCTCAGTGGCTTTGCTTGCTTCCCCTTCGATTTTGCGAGGAAAGCTCTGAAATGTTAACTGCTGAGTTTGCTGCCAGACGGAGAAGGTCAGATCTTCGAACGAATCTGCAAGGACGAGAAGAAAAAAAAAAAAAAAAAAAAAAAAAAAAAACCCTCCCCTACCTCCTCTCCTCTGCTCTGGTCTACCTTACACCCCACGCCCAGCTTAGCTTAGCTTCTAGTGAGAGTGAGGCAAACCCCCTCTTTTTTCACGCTTCTCTCTCTCTTCCCCTGATCCCCTGCAACGCGTCGCCATTCAACTCTCTCTGACCTTCTCAAATTATCCGACACCATCCACTTCCTTCCTTTCTTCCTTCCAATAGGTTTCAAAACTTCGGAAGAAACTCAAAAACTCCGTAAGCCAGGAAAAGAGAAGAGGTTCGTCCGGATCCGGAAACGACGTCGACCCAGACGCGTTTTTCCTCGACCTCGATCTCTCCGTGACGTTGGCCTTTCAATTGGTGATGCGCGTGAAGGAAGCTGCTAATGTATACGGGAGTGTTTTGGGTGACGAGCCGAGTGCTTGAGAGGGAAGGGCCGGAGATTGGAAGCAAAGCGACGCGACGAGCGACGTTTAATTTTCGCGAGACGGTCTTTTGGAAGAAACTCCTACGCAGATCTCAAAGACGGGGATGTCTTGTAAGATGCATGGTTCGCGTTCGCAGACAGGAAAAAAAAAAGAAAAAAAAAAAAGTTAAAGTAAAGGGAGATGAACTCAACAAGGTTTGAAAAGACCCGAAAGGCCTCGTCCCCCCCCCCCCCCCTCCTCGGCCTCTCTCTCGCCTCTCTCTGAATCCGGCGAAACCTCCCTCGCAACGTCCACCTCCCTTCCTGATCCAGTCGACCGGAAATGGACGAACGACCTGTGGATTTCCATTATTCTCTTTCTAAACGGCCGGTTCTTCTTCTTCTTGATCTCTTAGTCTGAACTACTACAACCTCCACCCCCTCAAACACACACGGCAAACAGCTCTGGACGAGACACTGTTTCGGCCACTCCCTTCCTCTCCTTCTCTTCTTTCCTCCAACACCCTCCATCGCCCCCCTTCATCTGAACACTCGCCTGGATTCACTTTGCTTGTTATCCCCCCCTCCCTCTTTCGCCTCTCTCACTCTCTTTCCGCAAACTCAACCTTCGCTCGCTCGGTCGCCCTTCAGCTTAAGCTCTTCTCTTCTCTCCTTCCTTCCTCCTTCTCCTCCTCCTTCCTCACCTTCGCGAGTCGTCGGCCTTGGTTTCTTCTTCGGTATTTTTTTGCGTGAGTCTTCATTTATCTCTCTCTTCTTTTTTTTCTTCTTCTTCCTTGTTTGAAAGAGGCTTTAGGGTTGGAGAGAGGGGGGGGGGAGAGAAGGAACCGAGAGGTCTCGTTCAAAGGGAGGGAAGGGAGAGGGAGAGGGAAGTGAGTGAGTGAGAGAGGGGTTGAGTCTGGTTGTGTGTGTGGTCGAGAGGCGATCTCTCTTATCTTGGAATGTGTCTCTCTTCTAATCTCTTGATCTTGCCATCATCTCGGGAGGGGGAGATTCCACCGAGATGAGCAGAGAGATGGGTAGAAGGAAGGGAATGTTTTCGACGACTCCCTCCCCAATCCGGCGTCTCCTCCTCCTCCTCCTCCCCTTCCTTCCTTCCTTCCTGCTCTCTCTCTCTCTCTCTCTCTCAACCTCAACCTCAATCCCTCTAGAGTCGGCTGCATACTACTCTCTTTCCCCCTCCCCCTTTTCGATCTCTTCTTTCGACTCCTGTCGCTTGATTGACTTTGAATCGATCCATCTTTCCCTCGGTCGGTAGTCTCGACTCGAATCTGACCATATCTCCCTTTTTTTTCTTTCTTCTTGTTCTCCCCCTTCGATCCATCCCTCCTACCCAGAACTCGCCCTTCCCTTCCCTTCCCCCACGATGTACCACTCGGACTCGCACGCTCCTTCTCACCACACTCGAGCTTCCACCCTCGGACACGCTCCTCCTCCTCAAGCTCACCAGCCCTCCTCCTCCTCAGCCTACGCTTCCCTCTCCTCCTCTTCAACCCAAGCCTACCCACATCAAGGAGGAGGTTACCCTTCAGAACCCTACCCTACTTCCTACCGAGATCACTCGCTTTACAACCACCAGCAGCAGCATCAGCAGCCTCACTTTGGATTCCCTTCACCACCCCCTCCTCCTCCTCCTCAACAACAACAACAACAACTCACAGGAGCCTACCCTCATCACTCCCGCTACCTCAAGATTCACTCCTTCTCCCCCTCCTCCTCCTCCCAATCGTCAACCACCACCCCCACCGCCAGCCCTCCCCTCATCGACCTCTTCGTAAACTGCACCCTCTTCCCAACCTCCTCCCAATCCAAAAACGGTCTCGATCCAACCCACCCTCCAGCAAAAACCATCCGACTCTGCTTCGGTTCCCTCCCTCTCGCAACAAAAGTAGCAAGAGCACCAGGTTCCGCTCCTGCTGATGCGGGAGGTCAGGATCTTCTTTTGAGCTGTAGGGTGCCGAAATGGGAGCATCTGTCGAGTTCGATGACGAAAACTGGGATGATGGGTGGGGGTGGGAGAGGAGGAGGAGGAGGGAGGGTGGGTGTTCATTGTGAGATTTTGGGCGCTGGGGGGATGGGAGGAGGAGGAGCAGGGGAGGAGAGGGTTTTGGAGAGGGTCTGGTTTGGGGAGTTTGAGTATTTGGGGAATGGAGAGGGGATGGGAGGAGGAGGAGGGCAGGAGCGGGAGGATGGGATACGTGGAGGGATGGATGTGGGTGGGTGGGGAGGGCAGGGAAGAGGTGAGGATCGTTTCCCTTTCTTCGCGCGTCGTTCGCGTCGTTCTCTCTTCCTTTTCTCTCCTCTCTTTGAACAAAAGAGATCTGACGCCGCACTTCTCTCCTTTTCCTTCGCCCATTCTTCTCCTTCCTTCCCAGGCTCAACTCCTCAACCTCTCTCTCAGAAACGAGCTGGATCGCCTCTTCTCGCTCACTCGCCTCAGCGTCGACACTCGCCTGGCCTCGGAGGAGGAGGTCGAAACGAGATGGATCCTTACGAGTACCAGCAGGAGTTCAACGTCGTGGATCAGTCCCAGAGTTCACCGTATCTTCAGGTCGATCTACAACGACCTCCGCCTGGGACGGGAAGCTGTGAGTTCGAGCTTTCTTTCTCTCTCCTTCGTTTCGACGCGAAGCTCTCCTTCCCAAAGCTGAACCTTCTTCTCCGACCTCTGTCTCCCTTCGCTTTCTCTTCTCTCCCCAGACTACCACCCCGAACCTCCACGAACCTACTCCCCTTCCCCTCTCATCTCCCAACACGCTCCCCCTCCAAACTCCTCAAACTCCTACATCTCCCCTCAACCAAACCACTCCTCCCCAGCCCCATACTGGTCCGCTCCTCCTCCTCCTCCTCCCTCAGGTCCTTCCTCCTCCTCCACCGGTCCTCCAAACCACCACAACCAACACAACCTCCCACCTCCCATCCTCCCTCCCTCTCCTAACCAACCCCTCACCATCAACCCCCAAAACCTCTCCCCAACCACCCCTCCCAACCCTCCCCACTCCTTCGCTCCTCCTCCTCCTTCTCATCATCATCATCAACCAGGATCGGAATCCACACCCTTGATGGTGAGGACGTTCCAGCTTCCTAGGACTCCCAAGGCTCAACGAGCAACGCCGACGAGTGCTGGCGGTGGTGGAGGAGGAGCGGGAGGAGGAGGGACGGGGGGGTGAAGAGTGAGAGTCCGGGGATGGTGACGAGGGCGGTGGATGGGAGGGATACGCATGGAGTTCAGGCTGGAGTGGGAGGGAAGGGAGGGCCGACTAAGGCGAGTTTGTTGTTGCAGGGGGATTTGGGGCAGATGGCTATTGGGTGGTGAGTTTCGTTTGAGCTCTTCTTTCTTTCTTTCCTTTCGAGCCGTCGGTTTTCCTTACTTGGACCGAACGAAGCTCGTCGTCGAAAGTCTTTCGTAGACGAAGCGCCCAAAAACCAAGCCCGAAGCTGACTCTCTTTCTTTTCTTTTCTTTTCTTTTCGCTCGTTCGTTTCGTTTCATAGGAACCAAGAAGAATGGACGAGTCGGAGAAGACTGATTCAGTTCTGGAGACGGCACGAGAAGGGAACGATTCACGCTGCTTTCCGACCTATCGCTCAGTCGGACTATATCAAGAACTCGATCGTGATCAGTTGTATCTACAGGGAGGATACCAACGAGTGCTACGTGAGTTTTCAGCTTCCTCTTCTAATTCCAACTTCGAGATCTTGTCGCGACTCGTTTGCTTTCAACGAAACGAAACGAACGCTGACCTCCTTTTCGTCTTCTCTTTCTTTTGGTTCTCGTCCTTCAGGTCACCTCGGTCGACACCATCTACCTCCTTGAGGCTCTCATCGGTGTTCGGTTCTCGGTCGAGGAGAAGAACAGGATTCGAAGGAATCTCGAAGGTCTCAAACCTGATACGGTCTCCAAGAACAAGGCTTCGACGGAGGAGTTCTTCAAGCTCGTGATGGGTCTTCCCAAGCCAAAGCCGAGGAACATCGAGAAGGACGTCAAGGTGTTCAAGTGGGCCAACTTTGGAGATGCTTTGGTCAAGATTATCAGCAAATACGTGCGTTCCGCGAGACGCGTCTCTTCTCTCTTCTCTTCTTTCCTTTCCTTGCTCTCGCAGATTCGAGAAGCTGACTCCCTTTCTTTCTTCTTCCCCTCGCTTTCCTCTGTAATCAGTCCGTCGCTTACGAAGAACCTCGTGGACCCGCCTCTCCTCCTCGTATCCCAGGACCTCTCCAACCCGTTCCTTCCTCCTCAGCCAACCTCCAACCTTCTCATCCCTCCCCGATCTACCAGCAATACCCAGGACCTCCTCCTCCCCTCGACGCTCAGTTCCAACACAGCCCTTACGGCTATGGATCTCCTCTCCCCGACGACGGCGCCGCTCGGTCACGCGAGTTCGCTCGCGCTCAGCCTCTTCACTCTCGGTACAACTCCCAATCGTCCGACAACCCCTCCATGGAGTTCAACCAGCAGTCGGCTTCCTCGAGCTCCTCCTCCCTCCACGCTGGCTACGCCGGAACTCGAAGCGGGAACTCAGCTCCAGCTGTAACTCAACCTCAGTCCTCGCCCTTCGCAGGATCAGGTCGACCTCCTCTTCTTCATCACGCTTCATCGACCAGTCCAGCTTCGTTCAACAACGGTCAACAACCCTCCTCAGGTCCTCCTCCTCCTCCCAATCAACTCCTCCCAGCTTTCCACCAACCAGTAGATCACGGGAACAACGGAGGAGTCGGAGGCTACGACTTCACAGATTACTTCAATCCTCTCTCGGAAACCAACACCCCTTCCTCTTCTACCGCCGTCCCAACCTACCCTTCCTCCACCTCTACATCAGCAACCTTCCCTTCCTCCTCCTCCTCTACAGTCCCTACCCCTTCCTCCGCCTCGGGAGACTTCAACAACAACAACAACAACAACAACAACAACAACAACAACCCTTCAACCTTCCCTCCTACTCTTCCTCCTCCTCCTCCACCACCGTCGACGTCGTTCGCAACAATGGAAGCGTTCGATCTCGATCCGAAACAAGCTGCGTTGGCTGGGTTGCCTTCGAGTGTGGCTAGTTTGGCGTTGGGGGAACGAACGGGAGGGGGAGGGGGAGTGAGGATGGATGATGTGTTGAAGAAGAAGACGACGACGAGGACGACGAGGACGATGGCGACCAGGAGGTCGGGGAGGGTTGGTGCTGAGGAGGAGGAGGAGGAGGAGGACGAGCGGAGTGAGGATGAGTTGTTGGGGGAGGACGACGAGGAGGAGGAAGGACACGAGGAGGAGGGTTCTTCTTTGGTTGTTTGAGCTTTGCTCGCCGTCGGTCGCTAGTCTACCATCCTTCTCGTTCAGAATTCGACTCCCTTGTTTTTCTTCTCTCTCCCTCTCTCTCTCTCTCTCTCTCTCTCTCTCTCTCTCTACGACCTTCCTCCCCGTCGTTCTTCGTTTTCTCTCCTCACCTCCCTCCTCACGCGCGCATTTTTTATCTTCTCTCTCTCTTTATCATTCCTTCGTTCAGTGTAGCCTTTCTCAGTCCAGTCCGTCCTTGTTGAGTATATCACTTTATCAGCTTTCTTTATCGCATCGTTCTTTCTATTCGGTTCGGTGGGTCTGTCTGGAGAGGAAGAAAAGTATGTTCTAAGAGGGGACTAGGGGGAGAGAGAGAGAACGCGCGCGACGAAGGGTTGGGAAAAACGCTAAATACCATACAGTAGACTAGAAATCGGGCAGACTAGCTGAGGCGATGGAGGGAAGAACTTAGCTTTCAGCGGGAGGTGTGAGCGAGAGAGAGAGAGAGAGAGAGAGAAAGAGGGTTCGGGAGGTTGAGAACGAACGTCCTGAGGATCGATCGAAACAGAAGGAGAAGAAGACGGGCGAGCCGACGAAGTTCAGAGACGGATAGACTCATGAGAGGAGCGAGCCCGCTTTTTCGTGCGAAGTAGTTGACTGCTCGTCGGACAGACGCAAGGTTCTCTTGAAGGAAGGCTCGCGGGAGAGATGCTGATTCGTTGCATTGGTCGATTTCCGTCGGACGAGTTCGAGCGACAGACCGCTTCAAATATCAATTCTTGCACACTCACTCTCTTGGCACGTTCGAATCTGATCTGATTCGCTGGTGATTTCACGATCTCTACACCTCTCTCTCGGACTGTTCGAGGAAAGGGAGACGAGAGATGAGAGCGACGACGCGTCGAATTGAGGTCGTGGTTGTTTCTTTCTGTTTTATTCTACAACCGATCCTTCGTACAAGTCGCTAAGAATATCTCGTTCCCTTAGCTCGTTCGGACTCGTGTGGATCTGTTGAAGAAAGGAGGGCGGGGGGGAGGGGGAAGGGCGGGGAGGACCCCAACACATCAGATCGAAAGTTCGGCGAGTATCTGATGCTTTCGGCGAGGGAAAACCGCTGTGATCTTTTCCGTCTTCTTCCCTCCACCGGCCATCTTCTTCTCTCGCACACACACCACCTGTGAGTTCGTTGCATTCTCCTCCACCTTGTGAAGAGACCTTGCTTCTACATACAGTACGCTGACCCTTTGGCTCGTTCTCTCTCTCTCTCTCTCTCTCTTGCTCGCCTCCCGATCTTCCTTTCCTCGTCCGTTCCTTCCCTTCCCTCTTTCACCCAAGGAAGTCTAGGTCTCTCGCCAAAATGACTCAAGACCTCTTCTCCGTTCCTATCTTCTTCATCATCTGTAAGTTTTTCTCTCCCTCTCTCTCTCTGGGCGAGCGTAAAAGAAGAAGGAGAACGACGAACTGACCTCTCTTCCTTCCGATTTACCTCCTTCTTCCTCCCTCTCCCCTTCCTTCCTCTCCCTCTCCCTCGCTGGGCTACTTCCTTTCGCTCTTTTCCCCCTCACTCGAATCACCTCACCTCCCCCTTCCCCCAGTCCGAGAGACTATCGTTCGTCCTCGCTTTTCAGCTCTCTATCAGGGACGCATGAGCTGAACCCTTTTTTTTTTCGAACTGACCTTGCCTCTTTTCATTCGTTCCTGCTCTTCGACCAATCCCAACCTTCCACAGGAGGCTTCCATCGTCATCTCGGTTCTGCTCTCGTTCGTCGAGCAGCTCGTCTATGGTTCTTCGTTCGAGGGAACCGTCGAGGAGAACGACAAGAGGGTTCGAGGGCTGATCAAAAGAATGAGGTTCCAGGTGGGTTCGCGAAGGGGAAGGTCAAGATGTAAGGAACCCTTGGCTGATTTTTTTTTTTTACCTTCCCTTTCATGCACTTCTTCGACTCTTTCCTTCCACTATCTAGGTGAGCATTTTCTTCAAAGATCGAGGAGTTCCTGCGGTAGCAGTGAGAAACTTCGCTGACCTCTCCTCGCGCGCTTGTCTCCTCTCCTCTCTTCCCTTTTCCCCTCTCAGATCTGGGCTGGAGCTGGTTGCGGTGGTTTGATCGCTATCTCCATCGGAGCCGCCTTCGTGGCCGTCTTCTACACCAAGCTCTCGAACCTGTGGCAGAACACCGAGGCTCTCTGGGAGGGAATCTTTTCGATCCTTGCCTCGTTGATCATGTGCGTCGTGTTTCTTTCCTTTCTTTCTTCGTCGTCGTCGCGATGCTGATTCCTTTCTGTCCCTTTCTCCTACTTGCGTTTCTTCTACTATCAGTCTGATCATGGGCATCGCCTTCCTTCGTATGGACCGATCTCGAGCCAAGTGGAGAATCAAGCTTCAGGCGGCTTTCCACCAAACCGACATCAACGCGTCCTCCTCTCCCTTCAGCTTCCTCCACAGGAAGAAGAAGTCCGCCGTCATCGAGGAGCACACCGTCGGACTCGAGCAACACGACAAGAACGAGGGTAGAGGTGGAAAGTGGGCTCTCTTCCTTCTTCCTTTCATCACCGTCCTTCGAGAGGGACTCGAGGCTGTCATCTTCGTCGCTGGAGTGAGTCTCTCCTTCTCCAGTTCGTCCTTCCCTCTTTTCAGTGCTTGAAGTTGACTTTTTATTCTACCCTTTGTTCTAGGTCTCCATCTCCCAACCCGCTAAGGCCACTCCCCTCGCTGTCGTCGTCGGTCTGATCGCTGGGTTCCTCGTCGGATGGCTCATCTACCGAGGAGGATCCGCCTTCGCTCTTCATACCTTCCTCATCGTCTCCACCTGCGTCCTCTTCCTCGTCGGAGCCGGTCTCTTCTCCAAGGGAATCGGATACCTCGAGATCTACCCCTTCGTGAGTCTTCAACGCGTCTCTCTTCGCCTTCACGTCTTTGTTGAAACGACTCGCTTACTCTTTGCGTCCTCTACTCTCTTTTCACAGCTTCGTGGAGCTGGAGGTGACGTCGCTGAGACCGGAGAGGGACCTGGTTCCTACGATGTCGCGTGAGTCCTTGCATTCGGAAAGGGGGATCGCGTCGAAGCCTCAACTGATCAGTATCCTCTCTTCTCCTCTTCCCTCTCAGATCTGGAAACGTCGTCTGGGTGAGTCTGTAGTATCCCTTTATCTATCTGAGACATCTCACTGATCTTTGTCTACTCGCTCGTTCGCTTTTCCTCTTCCCCTCCCTCTCCCGTCCTCTCCCTCACGCTCTTCCTCTCCCGCGCTCTTCCCCTCCCTCAGCACGTCAACTATGGAAACCCCGATATCCGAACGAATGGCGGGTGGATGGTCTTCAATGCTGTCCTAGGATGGCATTCTACAGCGACCTACGGGTCGATCCTCTCCTACATCGGATACTGGCTCGTCGTCGCCGTGACGCTCGTCTACACCAAGTGGAAGGAGGGTCGAATGACGGTCTTCAGGTACTCGTCGACGGCCAGGAAGGAGAGGGAAGCTAGGAAGATCAACAACGTCGGAGGAGGAAGCAACGACGAGATCAACACGACCGCCGTCCTGGATAGGAAGGACTCTGGATCAGAGAGCGAGGACGAGAAGAACACAGCCGCGTCCAACGGTGCGGCTGCTTCTTCTGATCAGAGGGAGGAGGGCCAGTTCATTACGGAGGAGAAGGTTAGGGCTTGAGTCGCGTTTAGTTTTACTTCTCTGGTTTCTCGGGGTGGGAGGAAGTCGACGCGTCCGTTCCTTTTCTTCTCGTCCCTTTTCTTTATGTATCTCAGCTTCGTTTCTTTCTGTTTTTCTTTCTTCTTCTCCTGGATCGTGAATCTTTCGATGCTCCGGGTGACGGAGGTCTCCTTCCAAAGACTGGTCTGCTCAAAGCTCGTCCGCACTAAAACAATCGAGCGGAAAAGAGAGCCGGAGGAAGGGTACTTCTCGGCCGTCCGACTCTGCGGAAGTCAGGTTTGGAAGCTCACACGAGCCCGTTGGATATCGGTGACGACTTCTACCACCTTTTCTGCGGTCAAAATTTTACCCCCGAAACAAGAGGAGAGAGGAAACAGGAGGGAAGTACGTCGGTTCAGGACTAGATTGTTTGTTTGGTCCGGATCTTTCTTTCCCTTCCTCGTTCCCTGATCTCCTAGCTTTCAAAATTTCTCTTGGACCTCTAAGCTTCAACGACGCGTTGAGTAAGATTCAGAGGGAATCCCAGAAAAAAAAGGCTCGTATAAAAAGCTGCATCCGGTTGGGGGAGAGGAGCACCCTGAGCTGGGGAAGTCGAAATCCCTCCTTCCCTCGTTCCCTCTCTTCTCCCATCTCTCTTTCCTTTCTCCTTCTCGTTGTCTGCCGGTGTGGCTCCCTCATGCAAGCGAGCGGTAGTGTTCCTCCCATTCCTCAAGGGTCAACGATCTCTAGCAGTAAGTCCCAAGCCATCCAGCTCGTGTGCGCCAGACTCGAAAACGACGAGCATGGTTTGTTTGCTGACCTGTCCTCTCCTTCTGTTGTGTTGCTTCCTTCTCAGGCTCTTCCCGACCCACTCAGACCTATGTGATCATTCTCAAGGAAGTCCTGGGGGATGAGGAGCTCTCTCTCTCTGAGGTAAGTCCCACGAAAGGGAGGTGAAGAGGGAAGGAACAGCGAGCTGACTGAAACTTGAGGTCGCCTTCCTTTGCTGTTGCTTTCGACAGATCTACGAGAGGATCTCGGCAAAGTATCCTTACTTTGAAACCTCTGAAGCTGGATGGAAGGTAAGATTCTTCCTCGTGATCCACTTTCTAGGGCGTGAGAAGGTTTGGGGGATGAAAGGAAGCATGGATCGAAGGGTGCTCGTCTGCACGTCCTTCGCTGCCTGCCTTGCTCCCACCCTCCTCCTTCGACTCCTCTCTGACTCAAACTTCCCTTCTTCTCCCTCTACCACCTCTCCCCTCTTTCAGAACACCGTCCGACACACGCTGTCGCTCAACCCAACCTTCCAAAATGTTCGTCCGTTTCAGTCTGGTTTCGAGAAAAGCCAACGAAACGAACGCTCCACAAGAATCACTCACCGACTTGGGCCGAACTGTCCTTCCTGCTTTTCGTTCCAGGTTCCTCGACCGTACCCAGCTTCTGGAAAAGGAGGTCTCTGGAAGATCGATCCTCAAGTCAGTACTCCTTCCATCGAGCCACGACGCGGCAGTGAAGAGCTAGCGAGAGGAACGGTTGAACTGACCTTCGTCCCTCCTTCCTTCCTCCCTCCTTCGGGTGTTCTTCTACCAGGCCCCCGAGAACTACACTCGAAAGCGAGACAAGAAGAAGAACAAGAAGCCAAAGCCGATTGGTCCTTTCACTAACACCTCTCCTCAACCTGGCGCCGAACGAGGAGCCAAGCGAACACGATCCTCAAACGGCGACGCAGGAGGAGGAGTCGAGGTTACCTCGAGCTCGACCGCGAACGACGAGGCGGTAGTCGCAGCAGGACCTGACGAGGACGCAGACGCTGAAGGAACCGACGAGGAGGTGGAGGAGGAGGAGGAGGATGAAGGAGTGGCGGAGGGAGCGGCTGCTGTTTTGACTGGGTTGATGGGAAAGGCAGGTGGTGGAGGAGGAGGAGGAGTGGAGATCAGCTCTGCTCCGCGACTCCCTCAGCTCTGGAACATCGATCACTTCTCTGGAAGAGGAGGCGGAGAGGAGGGAGGAGGGAGAACCAGCCAACCCTCCTACAGATCGGCCGGAGGATCCTCGTTCAACTCCTCGTCGACCTCTCAGCACCCGACTCCAGCGTCCTCCGGAGAGTATCGACACCCACATCAACACCACAACGACTACCCTTCCACCTCCCACGACGCTCCCTCTCTTCCTCCTCGCTCGTACCAACGACGAGACTCCAACTACTCCTCTCCCACCTCGTCCAGCTACCCAGCTCACCCTCACGCGTCGTCCTCCAACTCCTACTTCCCTCCCTCTGGCCCTTCTTCCACGCCGGCCTACACTCACTATAATCCCTCCACCCAAGTCGGAGCTCCCTTCTCAGCCTACACCGGTCACCCAGGAGGAGGACCTCCTCGCCTCTCATACTCCAACCCAACCGTTCCCAACAGCCAAACCCCTCCATCGAGCTATCAACTTCCTCCTCTCAACCCTTCAGCTCATCAGCAGCAACCGTACTCTATCCACCTTCCTCCTCCACCTTCGATCCCTCCCTTCTCTGCCATGCACATCGCAGAGCCTTCTCCAAGACACCTTCACGTCGAGGGAGGGTGGGATCGATCTCCCGACGTCGTCGATTCGAGGCTCGGAGGGAGGAGGGAGAGTTCTGAACGAGGAGGCGGAGGAGGAGAAGAGGAGGGTAGGATGAGAGAGGACGAGGGGGAGGAGATCAGGGAGAGAGGTGAAGAGCAGCAGAGACGGGGTGGAGAGGAGGGAAGAGGGTGGACGGATGGAGGATAGATGGGAAGACCTGGAAGGAGAGGTGGAAGGGAGGGAGGGGGCCGAGTGGTTTCTAGTAGGCCTGTTGAAGGTTGTCTGTTTGTGTTTGCTAGTGGTATCTGCGGCCGGGTTGGGTTTTCGTCTCTATGCTATCTCTTGTCTGTCGTCCGCGAGAGGGAGGGAGGGAAAGGAGAGGGAGGAGGGGAGAAAGAGGGATTAGGCGGGAAGGTGCCAAAGGGGACCAAACAAAAACTGTAGACTAGATCGCGCAGCCCTGCCATTCTTTTCCGAGAAGATATCGAGAGGGATCCAGAGAGAGGGCGGAAGAGTCAGCTGCAGGGAGAGCGTTGAGATAGATGAGAATATATAGAGGAGCTGGAGGAGAGTTGGAAGCGAAGCATGTGTGCCAACAGGTCATTCATGAAGCGGAGGAGGAGAAAGGGCTCGCTGAGCTTCCTGGCAGTCTCAAGACAGAAGAGCGAGAAAAAAAAACTACGGGAAGTGAAATTGTAGGTTTCACGTGCTTCCTCACTTATCGAAGCTCGATCTAGCGGTCTAGCGGAGCTCTGCGAGAAGCGAAAGAGAGGACGCCCACGAAAGCTCGAGCTTCTTTCTATCTCGCAAGGACTTGGACTCGTAGAGCTCCGTCGTTCGCGTTTTTGCGCGATCATCGCTTCAGAACCAGACCATCTATATAGAAAACTTACAAACAACCTATCCCGCCAAGCAACTTGTTCTCCATCGCGACGGCACGTCTTTCTCAGATCTTGCAAAGGGTCGGAGAGCAGAGACATCCTGTTGATAGGATAGATAAAGTAGCTGGGTATCCCGAATAAAGCGGAAGGTATCCAAAATACGACAGTGGAGTGGAGATAAATGAGAAAGAAAGAAAGAAAGAAAGAAAGAAACAGACCTGAAAATGAAGGCCTCCTCCTTTCCTCCCTTCCTCTGAATCCCTCCTCAAATCGATCCCTGCTGCTCCTTTGACGATATATTTATGGAGATCCGCTCAGACCTGGGGTCGAGGAGCGACTGCTCCTCCTCCGTCCGAGTGGGTTTGACGAGACGAACCCTCGAAAACGCGAGGAACCGCCTGAGAGAATGGCGAAAGCGAGTAGAAAGACGGCTTTGGGAAAGTAGGAGGTGGTTGAAGAGTAGACGAAGGCGAAGATGAGAGCTGAGAAGAGAGGAGGGGAGGGAGATCAGCTCCGCGGGTCTCCGAGCGGGAGAGGAGAGAGAAGAGAAAGAAGAAAGTGAACTCACGTCCCAGTACTGTCGCACAGCAAGCTTGAACCACCGCCATGGCTAAGAAGATGCAAGGATAATATGTCAGCGAAGGTACTCGGAAAATGAGGAGGTGTTGGGCGGGCTCACCAGCGAATAGCTCGCCGGCCAAAGACGCGTCGGGAAGCAATGCAAGAGCGAGGGAGGTTATCGCTGGACCGTGGGATGTTGCGAAGGAGGTAAGGGCGGTTCCGAACACGAACTGAGCCGAAGTCTGACTCGCCAAGATTCCAAGGTAGGCGACGGACTCGAGGACGATGGAGTACCGGACGATTTTCAGGTCGAAAGCGGGTTCGGCGGGATGGTTGCGATTTTTGGACTTGTTGAGAGAGGAGGGGTTCGTAAGAGGTTTGAAAGGAAATGAACTGGGCTTCAAAACCCGGATGATGACTGCAGCAGTATACGAAGGGAAGAAGGTCGTCAGCAGAGTGAGGGCAGAAGGAAGGGAGAAGGACGAGCTCACGGGGGAGGATGACAAGAAGATGAAGAGCTCGAAGGCCACCAGTGAGCGTCAAAACGGGTCCAACCTTGTCGTATCCCCAGCCAAATTTGAGCTGAAGGTAGCTGGGGAAAACAGAGAGAAATAAAAAGAGGAAAGAAGCCCGGGGGAGAAGATCAGGACGTTGCGGGCGCGAAAAGAAGATATAGGAACGAAAACTGACGCGTTCTTGACGACGAAAACCCCGAAGAGAGTAAGGATCAAGGCTTGTCCGATTCCGAGAAACAAGAGGCTGAGCTCAGGTCTCCCTGTCTCCTCCGATCTCCTGGGCAAGAAAATCTCGAGCGGCTTGAAGAGTCGAACGACTCTCCTCCCCGACCTCTTCACGAATGCCAAAGCGTGCCTCCAAAGCGATCCACCAGCGGCTATCCTCCTTCGATGATCTTCCTGGTCTCGAAAAGCGTCTTGAGCCGAGAGTTGGGCTTGAGCTTTTTCGAGGCCGTGACGAGAGAGACTCGGGGATGAAGAGGATGAGGAGAAACATGGAGAGATGGATGCAGGTCGAAAGATAGAATACCGAGAGGAGATGGCCGGTGTGCTTGATGATCGCAGTACCGAAGATGGGGCCGATGGCGATTCCCTGGGAGAGAGGGAAGAAACAAGATGGTAAGTGGAAGTTTGAATGACCAAGAGAGGGAGAACGAACTAGCATCTGGACTCCATGGAGACGCGAGTAGATCGAGGTACGGCCATGAGGGGTAGAGTCGGAAATGTACGCGTTGTTGGCTGCCATCAGGGCTAGGAGGGTAAAGGATGCGGCTTCAGTTTCGTCCGCAGAGGAGAAGACGCGAGGCAGGAAAAGACGATCCGACTTACTGGGGATTCCTCCGAGCAGTCCGTCGACGACAGGTCCCTGAGAGAAACGAACAAAATAATCAGTACGAGATGATGAGCTGAGAATGAGCGAGTTTGATTCGACTCACGAGGAGCAGGAACCTGTAGGAGAGTTGCGTCGGGAACCGAGCTGTCGCGAGGAAGACGATATCCCTGCATCAAGTGGAGAAGAGTGAGATCCAGATCGATCATACATCTGAGAGAATCGGTCGTAGAGGAAATACTCACGTCACAATCAACCCAGCTATAGCGAAAGCCATCACAGATGTCCTCCCTTTTCTGTCGCTCACCTTTCCCCACCATCCCGTCGTCCCAATGGACAGCAGACCTTGAGTGATGGTGATCACTGCATGCGGGGAGAACAAACGAACAGAAGGGATCATCAGCTCGAGATGCAGGAGTGACAGGAGGGAAGGGAGACGAGAGCGATTGAAGAGAGTAGGTGAAACGAACGAGCACTGAACGAAGCCGCCTTCGACTGAACCACAGGACTCTTCCTACATTTCTGCGTATTCAGAAGTACACCACCCAGATCTATGGTCGTATCCTCCTCCTCCGACTTGGTCGCGTTCTGAAGATCGGAGGATCGAGGAGAAAGAACTCGAGAGAAGCTGTCGAGGTCGTCGCCTTGCTGATTCGATGGAGGTTGGCGAGGGAAGTCGACAGGCTGGGAAGAAGAAGAAAAGACGAGTTCTGACTGCGAGGGTTTGGGGAGATGAACGATGCTGTTTGAGAGGAAGAGAGTTGGAGAGAGAGACGCGTCGGGAAGCAGCTCGAAGCGGAGGGAATTCAGATCAGGACGGAGGGGAGAGGATCAAAGCTCACCATACGAGAGCGTTGAACAGATCCAGCTTGGGGGCTATGAGCATTCCGAGTGCGATGACTGAGCCATCGTGGCGAAGAGAAGCCTGATCATCGAAAACCAAAGAAGGATTCAGCGAACGCGAGCGAGAGAGACAAGAGCTCGGAAGGGAAGGGAAACTGAAGCTCACCAGATCGGAGAAGGTCTCTTCCACCATGGCTTCTTCTCCAGTTCAGCCCTCCCATCCTCCAGAAGCTCCCTGTCCATTCCTCGGCTTCCTTCTAAGAGGTTCTGCTCTTCGCTCGACCTTCGTTCCAGAAGGGGGTGAGCGGGAGTACGCGAAGATTCAGAGGCCCGCATCTCGAGCTCGTCGCTTCTCTGTTGGCGATAAAGTTTTGGGACAGAGTGAAGAGCTGGATACCGATGTGTGTGGGCTGGTATTAGATAGAGAGAGAGAGATGGAAGAGAAAAGTACCTGCGGAGGGGGTCAAAGAGAAGAAGATGGGAAGAAAGGAGGATCGAGGTGAGCTTTCTCATTCGCTGATGACCGTTCCCTTCTTTCCTGCTGCTCAGACTTTTCCTTCAACATGAGAGCCTGAAATGATACTCACAGCTCCAAGTGCTCTTGCGGCGTGTCTCGCTGCTTGAAGGGGAGCTGGGGTGATGTTTGAGAAACGGAAAAAGAAAGCCTCGGTTGAGTTTGGTTGAGCTTGGCTTCCTCCTCCCCCCCCCTCCTTTCTGACTTGTCTAGATTCCTTGGGCAGAAACGTGGCAAAATATTGGGCAAAAGGGTATGGGAAAAGCAGGAGAGGTAGCAAGAAAGTTTGAAAGCACAAGAGTAAACTCGACGGAAGTAAAGCAAGGAGAAACAAAGCAAAGACGAGTCGAAAAAGCAGAAAGTACACGAAAGCAGCGGCAGATGGAGAATATAACAATCTGTTGGATACATAGGTGGATGATTTGGGAAGACAAGCGACGTTCGTACACAGAAAGAAACAGAAAACCGATGACGATCACGCATCGAACGCGACTCCAGAATCCTTCACTCGCGACTGAGCCTCGGGGCTCTGAGTTTCTCCGAAGGGGGCAGCGAACGAAGCGGTCGGGGCGGAAGGGAAGTCGGACTCGGTGGCGATCCTTTTCGACGAAGGGAGAGGGGACTGGGAAACGCAAGAGAGGAAGGTCCGTCAGCGGTCAAACTTCCACCAATCGAAAAGAGGACCTCGAAAGCTCACCTCAAGCTCATCAAACACATCTCGACGTCTCTTCTTGGTAGCGAGAACCTTGTTCTGCAGTTTCTGCGTCTCCTGATCGAGCGATGCTTCCTCCTCGACGACGTTCCGAACTCGAGCTTGGAGAGTTTCGAGATCCTTCTGAGCGATGGAGAGCTGAGATTTGATGACCGCGAGCTCGTTGAGAGCAGAGTTCAGCTCCTTTTGTTTCGAGGCGAGAGACCTGGAGAAGAAAGAGCGTTCGGGGTCAACTTCCGAAGCAAAGAGTCTGAATGGAAGACGCGTCGACTCACGATTCCAGTTCCACGACCTTCTCCTCGACGTTTTTTCTCTCCTGCAACAACTCCTCAACCTCCGTCTGACTATCCTCAGTTTTCCCCCCAGCAGACTTGAGCTTCTCCTTCGTCTCCTCCAAACTCGACTCAACTTCAGCCAATTTCTTCTTCTCCTCCTCGACCCTCCCCGCCGACTCGTCCAAGTTCGTCTGAAGAACCTCCTTTTCCTTCCTAAGCTCGTCGAATTGGCTCCGGAGGTGTTTGAGAGCGGTTTGAGACTGGTCGAGACTCGACTGGAGGGTCTCAACGTCCGATCGAAGAGTCTGGAGGGAAGTCTCCTGTTCAACGACGGTGCCCTTGGACGTGACGAGGTCCGACGAGGTTCGATCCAAATCCGACTTGGAGAGTTGGAGGTCTGCTTGAAGAGTCTGGATCGCGGATTCCTTCTCTGTGACGGTGGCTTGAGAGGCTGAGAGGTCTCTGGAGGTTTGAGCGAGGGACGAGTCGAGGTCAGCGAGTTGCGAAAGAAGTTTGGCGATGGAAGACTCCTTCTCGACGACGGTCTCGTGAGAGGTCGATAGATCGGAAGAGATACGATCCTTCTCCACGATGGCGAGGGCTCGGTCGGACTGGAGAGTAGAGATAGAGGTTTGGAGAGCGAGGATCGACGCGTCCTTTTCGGCGATGGTTCCCTGCGACGCGTAGTGTTCCGAGGAGAGACGATCCTTGTCCGAGACGGCGGAGGTGAGACTGGTTTCGAGGGTAGAGATGGAGATCTGGAGGGCGAGGATGGAGGCTTCCTTCCCGGAGACGACTCCTTGGGAAGTTGCGAGTTCCAACGCGACTTGATTCTTCTCCGAAACGACGCGGTCCAACTCTGTTTGGAGAGTCGAGATGGACTTTTGGAGGGAGGTTTCCATCTCGGTCGTGGAATCTTGGACGGCAGCGAGTTCCGAAGAGAGACGAGTGGATTCCGCTTTGGCCTCCTCCTTCTCGAATTCGAGAGCGGCGATCCTTCCTTCGAGCGACGAGACCTTCTCGACGTGACCCTTCTCCTTGGTCTGGAGCTCGGTCGTTCTCTGTTTCTTCTGCTCCAACTCGGCCTCGTTCTCGGCAAGTCGATTCTCGAGCGACTGGATCTTCTCCCTCTCCGAAGCAAGAGCGAGCTCTGTGTCCTGAAGCTTCCTCTGGAGTTCCTCGACTTGGCCGTTCTTCCCTCGCGCGACCTCGAGATCCGACTGAGCCGATGAGAGGGAGGTTCGAAGTTCAGATTCCGAAGAGGTGAGGGTAGCGATCTGCTTGTTGAGTTCGACGACGGTTCGATCTCGATCATCCACGTTCCGGACGAGCTCCTCGATCCTCGAGTTCTTGCTTGAGACGGCGGTGTTAAGTTCCTCGAGAGCGGTCTGGTTTGAAGCGAAGGTAGTCTGGAGCTCCTCGACGGTGGCTTCCAGGTTGGAGAGTGCTTCTTCCTTGGCGACGAGGGAGGTAGAGAGGGAGTCGAAGCGAGTTTGAAGCCCGACCGACGTGAGGAGTTCTTCGTCAAGTTCTGAGACTCGAGCCTGGAGGTTGACGATTCGGGAGGAGTGGTCGTTGATCTGAAGGATATTTGATCGAAAGAGATGTCAGCTGAACATCGAAAAGCTCGAGCAACGGGGCGAAGGCACTCGCCGTCGCGTCGTTCTCTCCAATCTGTTTCTCAAGCCCAACCATCTTCTCCTTCCACTCTCCGGCCACTTCGACGACCTGATCCCAACCCTTCGAGCCAAAGATGTCCTCGAGCTTCTCCAGCGCATCTGATTCGTCCTTCCTGGACTCCTTTCCTCCAGACGGCAAGGCCTTTGAGACTCGAGAGGGAGACGCCGACGGGGTCCTCGTTTGACTGCGAGCGAAACTGGCGTTTCGAGAGAGAGTGACGGCTCGAGATCGAGAGGTTCCGACTTGTTGATCTTCTTCTTGTCGAGCCTGCCGAGGCGACGAGGGGCCAGCTGGAGCACGATGATCGTCGAAGGGAGAGGAAGGTCGGGGAGAAGGGAGAGGTTGCTGCTCATCGACCTCGTCGTCATTCATGTCTTCCGGAGCGAGCTGAGGAGAGTTGGAAACGGTTCGGTCGATTGGGTTGAAGTCGAGGTCGTAGTCGTTGGCGAAGTTATCGTCATCGGCGGGGTAGTAATCCCTGTTGAAAGCGGAAGTCAGGACAGTTAGCCAAACAGTCGACGCGACGAAAGAAAGAACTGAAACGAATCTCACATCGCCAAATCGTCTCGCTTCTTATCAGCAGCTTCCTGCAGCTCCTCGATCATCTCGGCCTTCTCCTCCTCCCAGGCTTCCTTCTCAGCTCGAAGCTGCTCGAGTTCCTTTTTGAGCTTCTTTATGTTCGCCGACTGACGAAAGAAATCGCAAGGAGGAGAAATCAGCTCTCTTGTTCCTCATCTTCCTCATCTCTTCCTATCCATGATGCATCTATAGTACATACCTCTTTTCTACTCGACTTCTCCTCGTCGTCCATCTCCTCGTCAGAATCCATCGAGACTTTCTTGGGCTTGGACGAACTGGCTCCTCCTCCTCTCGTTCGCGTCGTCGTCGAAGATCGAGCTTTGGGCGTCGAGCGTCTCTTGCGAGCGAGAAGGGCTGAGGGTGTACCGGTACCCGTGATAGAGTGAGAGACGGCGAGCCAGAGCAGCTGATACGTGATGAAGAGGAGATAGAGTCAGCTTCCTGAAACAAAGAGAGACAAGCTCTTGAGGTCGAGGGAACACGAAAGAACGAACCGCATCGTCTTGATCGTCAAGCTTTGTCGTAGCTGGGAAACCGAGGTCCTTCCTGGTAGAGGCGATGAGAGCTTTCCCAGAGTCGGCGAGTCTGAAAGAGAAAACAGGACGCGTCGATTAGAAACGTCGATCGAATCAGAGCTCAAAGCTCGAACGCGACGAAGAGAAGAGAAGAGACGCCCACTCACGAGTAGTTAGATCCACCCGGAAGCTTATCGAGGAACTCCTTCTCGGCCTGTCAGAAAACAAGGGAACGAGTAAGTGTGAGTTTCGCGGGATGATCGCGAAGGACGAGAAAAAAGAGAACGAACCAAAAGATGCATCGCTTTCTTGACGAAGAAGCTTCCTCGGCGAAGATCGTGTCCCATCTCCTCAGCTTGTTTCTCGACTGCAAGAATGAAGAGAAGGGGAGGAAGACACTGATGAGTTCGAGCCGAAGTCGAAAGACGGATGGATATCCGCCGGAAATGAGAAAGGCAAACAAACCTTCATTGATAAGGGCCCGGATATTCAGGGTCGAGCGAGGGTTGATAGAGTGGAGGACTCGGATGGCATGCAGGGTTCCTGAATTCGGAGAGAAGGAAAGAGAAGAGAAGGCAAGGAAAGGTGAGATCAGTCGCGTCGCGTAGCTTCACGAGAGGCAGCTTGATCGCGTTCGAAGCCCCTCCGCCACCCACAATCACTCCCTCCTCATCAATCACACTGTAAAAGAGCCCAAAAGCTCCTCTCGCGATCTCCGAAAAACTTCGAAGAAATCGCGTCATGATCCCTCGTTTCGACACGTGTCAAACACGCCTTCGCCGCTCCTCTTGGCCCCCAAAGAAGATCTTCTACATCAAGCAGAGCACTATCACCAGAGACCTCTTCCGCTTGTTAGATGCGAGCTTATCTGGGCTCGCTCAAGCGGATGTTCTCTCTCTCTCTCTCTCTCTCTCTCTCTCCGCGCTCCAACACCTCCTGATCCCCTCCCCACCCATCCTACTGTAGTTTCTTTCTCCCTCCCACGCACACGCCTAAGGAAGAACTCGAGACTCACGTTCCAGATAAGTCCACCTATGCGATACCACTCTCGTCTTCTCCCCTGTCCCTGCAGTCGCCTTCCCCTTTCTCTTCCCTCCTCGCCCACCTTCGACCTTCTTCTTCCTCCTTGGAGCACTGGGTGGGGTCGAGGCTCTGGCTTCTTCTCTCGTCTTGGATCGGGTCTTGATGATTTCAGACTTGGGAGAAGTCTTGGAGGAGGACATTCTCTTCCTGCCAGCTCGCTTCGTCTTCGAGGTGGAGGAGGAGCGAGTTGTTCGAGCCATGGGGGAAGAGATGCGGTGGCGAAAGGGAGGGAGGGTGGGGAGGGAGGGGGAGGGGGGTTTGGGGAAGGTTTACGGTTGTTGGGAGAGAGGTGACTCTGGTAGAAGAAGAGAAAGAAAACGAAGGAGAAGGGGCAAGGGGAAGGGGAAGAGAAAAGAAGAGATGGGGAGAAGGCGGGTGTTGGAAGGAGAGCAGGAAAAGGGGGTTCAGACCGAGTGGCGATTTCCGAAGCCGCCCGGGATCATTTCTGGTAGATATGCCTGGAAAGAAAAGTCGCTCATCGATCGGTTTCCATGGATACAAAGAGGTTCTCGAGCATCGAGAGGATCATAGACCTCCAGGAACAGCCGAACCGGAGGGAGAGAGTTTCTGAACATTCGGCGACGCGTCGACTTGACGCAAAAGTAAGCGAGAGAACCATCCCATTTACCGAAGGAGCGAGCCAGAACGAGTGGAAGAATTAGAGGTAAGGATAGGAGGAAGACCATGGAAGAGAGTGTGATGAACAGAAATAAAAGCAACAGCATCTCGCCTCTAATCAACCCAAAAGGAAAGTCGACGACGCGACGAACAATCCCACCCAAACCCACCTCTCTCCCTTCATCCTCCCTCCAGCTCCAGAAGTAGAAGATCTCACAGGACCAGGAATAACCTCCATACCCACCCCACCGGTTCCCGAAGCAGCCGCGAGAGTGCTCTTGGTCGTAGACGACGAAGTTCGAGTTTGCGAAAGAGTTAGAGGCAAGACCGGGGAGGTAACGAATCTTGACGACGACAGTGGAGTGGTAGCGACGACCGTGACGATGACGAGGGAAGAGGTTGCAGTCGGCGAGTGAGAAGTGGTAGCTGAGGCTTCGATGATGGTGGTAGGAGGAGTGAGGTCGGAGGATGAGGAGGAGGAGGAGGAGGAGAAGACGGAGTAGGATTCGAGGAGAGTCGAAGAGTCGACCGCATCGCTGGTGGTTGGTGCGGCGGAGAAAAGATCGGATCCGGTGCTGGCGAGAGGAAGTTCGGTTGCGGCAGTTTCGGTTGGGACAGGGGAGGGAAGGACGGAGGAGGAGGCTTCGAGGCTGAAGAGGGAAAGAGTTTTTGGGTGAGCGACGCGACGAGAAAAATGGAGAGTCGGAAAAGGGACATACCACGATGTAGCGAGAGCTACCAGAGGAAGTAAGAGCATATAGGTCAGCGAATAATTTTTTTGAAGAAGAGAGGAAACTAGCTCACCTCTAACCCAAGTCTCAGCAGACCAGCTCGTTCCATCAGGCCCAAGGAGGAAAGGACCCGTCGGATCGTTATCCTCGGCGCAGGTGAAGCACTAAGGACCAAACCAGCGACATGATCAACTTCAAGTCAAGAGAAGATGAGTGAAACGAGACGAACCTTCGCGAAATCAGCCACGGCGATGGGTGAGCACGCGCCTTTCGAATCGAATCGACAACAACGAGCGAACGGCGAGGTCAGCTCTTCATTCCCTCCCTTTCTCCTTTGACCGATGGAAAACCCAAACTCTACCCGTCGTTGTTGTCCCTCCGTTCCAAGGCAGCAAATCGAGAAGGGAGAAAGGGAAAGAAGGAAGACATACCAGCGAGAGGTGCTGAAGCTGTAGAAGAGAGGAAGGGAGGGGGGGAGGGGAGGAAATCAGCTTCGAAGCGTGTGAAGAGAGGGAGGGAGGGCGGTGAGGAAGAGCTCGTACCTTGAACGACGAGAAGAAGGGAGGAGAAGAGAACAAAGCATTGAATGAGCGTGGGGAGAACCATTCTGAGTGAAGGTTACTTTAGGGAAGAGTGAAACGAAAGGCTGAGAAAGGGTTGGAGGAGAGAAAGGAAGAAGGGGGGAAGGATGTGGTTGAGGGAGAGAGGGGAAAGGGGACGTGAAAAGTCCAGATCCGAGATCCTCAGGCACGCGAAGAGACGTCCTCCAGATCCAGAGGGTAAGATTTGATTTCAAGCCCTGGGAAAGAGTACCGCGTTCCGCTTCCTCGAAAAGAGAAGGATATAGCTGGCAAGAAAGAGGGAACCGGAGAGAGAAGAAAGAAGGTGATATCGAGGGGTCGATGAGCTAGGCGTACTGGTACAGGCTGAGAAAGAGAACGGATAAAAGTCGAAAGATAAGTAGGCTTAGAAGAAGAAGAAAAAAGTCCTCTGGAAGGCAGGAAGCCCGAGCGAAAAGCGTAGCTAAGGCGAGAGAGCGAGCAACGAAGCGAAGGAGACGGCGACGAGTGAGAAAGCCTTCCCAACCTCAACCTTGCCTACCGCTCCACTAGACATCCCCTGAGACGAGGTCGAATAAGTAAGAGCTGAAACGGTTCCTCCTCCAGCAGTCGTAGGATGAAGAGCGGCGGATCCCGATCCATCGAGAGTGAGAGAAGGAGTTCGACCCGTCGAGGAGTGAGCAGCGGAGCTCCTTCCGGTGGTGACGAGGGCGGAGCCAGTGATGGTAGGAAGGGAGATGTCGCTGAGGGAGTCAAAGAGGACGTTGGAAAAGACAGAACTCGTGAGCTCGACGGTGGTCGCACGTCTTGGATTGGAAGGCTCACTGACCAGATCGACTGGAGAGCTGGTGGAAGAAGGAAGCACCAAAGATCATCGCGGAAAGGAAGGTAGAAGTGAAGAGAAAAGAGACGAGGGTCAGCTCAGATGAGGTGGAAACTGGAACTGAAGAAGGAGAGAGGACGACGTGAACGAACCTGAGACGAGCTCCGAAACGGTGAACCTAACTCCTCCGGGACCGATGAAGACGTCCGAGTCGGGAGCCTCTTTTCCGACACACGCTAGGAACTGCATAATCACCGAAGGAGAGCGATCAGCGAGAGGCTCGACGAAGACATCAACGAGAGGGATGGAAATTGATTAGACGAACCTGCTCGACGTCGGAAAGATAGTCAGGCTCGCAGGTGCCTTAGAAGAATAGAAAGTGAGAGCTTCAGCTTTCGGAAAGAAGGTTTAGAGGGGCTGAGGGAAAAGCAGGGGAGCTTACAGGAAGGGTCGCTGGAGTTGGAGACGCACGCCGGCGTGTTGGCTTCGATCTCGTCGTCCGAGCAGCTGTGCTCGCAAGCGGTCTGGGAAGCCGACAAGTAAGAGAAAAAGTAGTCAGAGTGGTATTCGAGGGAGTAGAGAATGGCATCTGCAAGAAAGGAACGAGAGGCGGGAAGAAGGCTCACAGGGAGATCAGATTCAGTGGTTTGTCGAGGCGCGAACTGCCCAGCTTCGAATGGGAAGGAAGGCGAACGCTGGGTACCACCTGCGCGAGGAAAGAGAGTCGGGGACGATAAAAGTCAGCTCGGACTTGGAAAGATAAGGAAGAGGACGATTCGAGGCGAGAGTGAAGGGAGGGAGGAAACGGCGAGGTAAGGGAGAGTTGAACGCACGCCTAAAAGCTTCCAGCATGGATCGATGAGTTGCTGGAGTGAAGGTGTAGTCTCGATCGAGAAGAGAGTCTGTAGAAGGGAAGAAATAACGAGGGAAGAGGCTGGATCAGAAGCGGTCGCGAGGCTGGAGATGATGAGCGGAGGGGGAGATAAGAGAATGGAACGAACGAGCGTTCTGCGGGAGGACTGATGGACGAGACGAGAACAGACGGCGAGAAATGCGTCAGTGTTACTGACTTGGAGATGTGAAGAGGGAAGAAGGAAACGAAGGCGAGACGGACTGACCTGAGGCAAGAGCGGGAAGGGAGGTCGAGATGAGCGGGAGGAGGAGGAAAGAAGAGCTGAGCATGCTGGTGGTGAAAAATCGAAAGGATAGTAGACTACAGAAGGTTGCAAAGAGTGAGGTCGAAAAGAGTGTGGAGATGGTGGTCTGAGGTCAGGACGGAGATCAGCCTACTAGAAGAAGGGGGAAGGAAGGATGGAAGCAAAAAAGGGTGCCTTGTTGCCTTGCCCTTCCCCTGAATCTGAGCTTGAACGGAGCCGGTTTCGAGGTTCGTGGGCGGCCTAGGCCCTAGGAGTGAAAGGTGGAGCTTTTGCAAGGTGGCAGATGAGGTCCCCAGGAGGAAGGAGGGGGCGAGGGAGGTGAGCGAAGAAAGGAGAAGGAAGGTATCGAGCTCAACATCTCCCCCTTCCCTCTGTCTCTTTGGGTTTCGGAGAGAGACGACGAGAGTCCTAATTTCCTGATGGGGTGAAAGATAGTCGGAGAGGTCCTTGCTGGGGGAAAACATGGTCGAAAGCGTGCTGGTCGTTGGGAGGAAGAGCAAGGAAGAAAACAACGAAACCAAATGAAAAGACTCGGACTTGACCTGTTTGCTTCCTTTCCTCCAGCCGTCACCTCCCCCTCCTTAAAAGAATCACTTTCCATCTCCCTTCAGCAGCCCCCCTAGCCAACTCTCGACCTCGGTCTGCATGAACTCCTCTCGGAATCGAAGTCGACACCAAGCGGACGAGGAAGAGGAAGGGCCGTCATCGTCGACCAAGGGAAGGAAGATCACTCGAGCTTGTAAGTCTTCCTTCCCTCCTTTTTTCTGAACTCTCGAGCTCGTAAGATCTGTCACACAAGAAGTCGCAAGCCACTCGTGCTCGCTAAACTCTCCCCACGGCCAGAACCGCTCTTCGTCGTGAGCTCGAAGGGACGTCGTGACGAGCCCACCTCGACGTCCTCCTTTCGTCCTCGTCACATCTCCGCGACGGTCTTCCCGCTTTCTGGTAGTCTTGAACTGTACAGGATATACGTGGGATTGCCCCGTTTGGATCCCATCACATGTGCTAGCTGCGTTCTGCGAGTTTATCGCAGGATGTCAACCGTCTCTCTCGCTTCTGGACGACCTCCGCATGCTCCCTCTTTCTATCCCCCCTCAGGACTTATTGCTGACCCCAGACCTTCCTTACTCGTTCATAGGTGACAAATGTCGTATCAGCAAGGTTCGGGAGCTTTCTGGATCTGTCTCTGCTCCACGTCGCCGTCTCTGCGAAGAGACCTCTCCTTCGCAGCTCTTCTTCGCTGAACTCTGCCGTTTTCCCTTCCCTTAGATGCGTTGCGATGGTGCAGATACACCGGATAACCGTGAATGAACACTCTTGCAACCAGTGTTTTTTTCGAGAGGTATCCCAGTTGGAGTTTACGCTGGAGCCGAAACTCAGCGTCTCGATGTCACTCTCTCCCTCCCGTTCTTCCTCCTCTGCCCTCAGAATGCACCAACTGTACGACCGGGAATCTTATTTGCTCGTACGAGGAACCATCGAAGAGGAGGAACATTCCGAAGGGCTGAGTTGACTGCATCCTTGGGTTTCGCGATCGGAAACTCGAGCTGATCTTCTTCTCTTCTACGCAGATATGTCGAGTCTATCGAACTTCGTCTGAAGAGACTCATGCAGCTCATCACTCAGGTTCGCCTACATTTTCTATGCTACAGCTTCTCCACTTGGAGCTGACTCATCGCGAGCTCCTTTCTCCTTCGCGTTCCAGCTACGACCCGACATCGACCTGGAGGATCAGCTCGGAGGTCCCCTAGTACTCGACCAAGCCGATTTCGCAGGCCGTCGTCCAGCTATCAAACCCAAGTCGGAACCTATCTCAGGACTTTCCCTTCCTCCTCGACAATCCTCCTCCTCCTCCAGCATCATCTCCGACGCGTCGTCAAATCGTCCTTCTCCTTCTACGGGTCCGTAACCGCCACCGCCACTACCACACCCTCGCAACGCTCCTCGCATCTCGTTATCGGCGGGCAGCTTCTCCCAGTATCGAGCCCCGTGATCGCATACATATGGCAGCCAGCAGCTTTCCGGCTGCCACGAGCGTTCCAGGATCTGGCTGCCATTCCTTCTGGGAGCTGCGACCTCGCTTCGTCCAACGTATGCTTTAGAAGCTGAAGTATATGACCTCTCCTAATCTATCATCCACCAGGTTGTTTCTTCCAACTACCACAACCTTCGACAGCAGGTAAGTACGTCTCAAGCTCACCCTTCTCGTTCCTCCTTCTCCTTCCTTTCTTGCCCGGCTGACGTCTCTTTCCACTCGCTCTTTCCAGCACATCTATTTCATGATAGCTCAAGTGTCTTCCCAACATCCCGACGGATCCTTCCTCTCGAGACGATCCCTTCGCACCCTTCGTATCATCGCTCTGTTCTTCGTTCGTTCGGCTCCCTTCGTTCGAGTCCTTTCCCTCTCTCTCGACAGGCGAGCTGACCATTCCCGTATTATTTATCCTCAGACCACGGCCATGGAGATAGCATCTCTCGTTGTCTTTGCGTATAGGTTCTCGATGGCCAGCGAGGAGGGAGGTGAGTCTTTGGACGAAGCGAACCAGTGAAGGAAAATCGAGCTCAACTTCTTTCCCTTCCTTCTTCCACTCCAGTCACCTCGGGAATGAAAGCCCTTTCGATAATCATCGGTATAGTCTATCTATCATTCTTCATCATCGAAGTTGGGGGAATCTACGCTGGAATCAAGGTTCGCCTCTCCTTTCGTCTCGCCCGAGCTCGGCCTTTCGAAGAAACCCACCCTCACGCGTTCCTCTCTTCCCTCGCTGTGGTCTTCCCAACACCCAGAACAAGCCTAGAATCCTTCGGATGTAATACTTGGCCTCCTTGCAAGCAATCGGCCTCTTTGGATTTGCGACCATCCTCGCTTTGGTCTATCACTTCGCCTTCAAGTCCCAGATCAAGTCGGCCTGCACACTCGAAAGTGATGGAACGGATCGAACGCTCTCGGGAGACTCACAGCCAACTTTGCTTAACTCCGAGCAAGCCCAGCAGTTTTTCGATCACGAGTGGAAGGGTCATGCTCGTGGGCAGCCAGCAGCGGTGATTTTCGTGAGTCGAGACCTCCTTCTTCTCGCCGAGCTCCTTTCCGCGATTAACGCTGAATAGCTGCCCCTTCCTCCCCTCGTATCTCTTCAGGCTATCCTACTACCATCACTCACGGCCCTCTTCGTCTACGGCTACTAGAAGAAACTCACGACGAATCAAGACGAGTCCGTCGACGCGGTGGATTCCTACGTTCCAGCTCCGTCCCAAGAGGATGTCGTCCATCTTCAGCCTCTAAGACATACCTCTGTGGTCGATCAGGCTCCTCCCTACCGTATGTCTTGATCTCATCGCCTTTTCTTCCCACCAACGCTAGTAGCCGCGCTGATCTCTGACGCGTCTTCCCTTCTCTTCATCTTCCTTCTCCAGCTGGACCTCTCTCCGATGAATTCTCGGACACATTGGGAACTAAAATGGCCGAGGGTCAAGCTTGGAAATATGCCGTCGCTGAGTCGGAACAACGAGAGCGAGAGGAGCAGGAGCTGGCGGATCGAGGCAGGGGAGGTTCGTTCTCGCGTCGCTCGGTCGAGGAGGATAACGTGGTCTGATAGATCAAATGAAGGTTCGTATACATCTCTCTCTCTGCGAGCTCGTCTTCTCTCCCTTCAATTCTCCTCTTCTCTTCAGCAGAGGTTGAAGCGAGCGTGATGGCTAGGAGGTTGGTCTTCCGCAGTACACTAGAGCTCAAGTGCTTTGTGAGCCGTTCTGTCTTTTTACTCACTCAGCAAGTTTGCTCGCTAAGTCAGCTTTCAAATCGGATGTAAGCATGACGCGACGCTGAGAGCAGCAGGAGCCCCAAAGCTGACGAGCTTTCGTCCTCTTCTCTTCTCATCGCCTGCTCACCTTCTTCTCTCCCACCTTCCTCCAACCTCCCTTTCAACTCGTTTTCTTTACCACCCATGCCAATCTCTCAAACTCTCATCCTTTTCGTCTACGGTCCTCGAGTCTCCGTCGGCGTCGCGTCGAAGTTCGTCGCTGAAGGTTGGAACGTCGCCGTCGTCTCGAGGAGAGCTCATCCTGAGCTCGATGGTGTCGAGAGGTTGACCCACATCGTTGGAGTGAGTATATCCGTCTTATCGCTCGGGATGGCGGGGGGAGAGCCTTCGCGTCCATTGACCGCTGACTGATCACTCGTCCTCGTCCTTGTTGGACCGTTTTGAAGGGTCAGGCCCTTGGTGACCCTTCGACCGTCGATTCTGTCTTCACCGAGACCGTTACCAAGTACGGTCCTGTCTCTACTGTCGTCTACAATGGTGAGCCGCCGTCTTTCACCTTCTCGGAACGCGTCGCCCTCTCGTCGCTCACTTCTTCTTTTCTTTCATCTCTCAGCTGGTCCCTTCATCAAACCTCCCGTCGCTGGCTCTCCCTTCTCCATCCCTCTCGACCAAGATTGCCGCTTCCCAGAACGTCGGTCTCCTTTCATCCTACCGTGCCGCTCAACTTCTCCTCGAATCGAAGGTGGACGGTCCAAAGCACTTTATCTTCACAGGCAACATCACCCATCTATCTGATCACGCCTAGCCGAACGGTATCATCAGTGGGCTCTCGAAAACTTCAGTCGCTCATCTCATCGAGATAGGAGCGGCAACGCACGGAAAGGAGGGCAAGGCTTTCTGTGAGTCGCGTCGTCAATCTCCCTTCGCTCTGACTTTCTCTCTCTCTCTCTCTCTCCTGTCTCTCATTCCTTGATGTTCTCCCTTCTTCACTCTTCTGATCCGCGTTCCTCCTTTCTTCCTGAGACAGTCTACAACGTCTGGGAGTCGAACCTCGACGGAACGGTCACTGGAGGAAAGGTCTCCCCTCAAGGGCATGGAGACATCATCTTCCAGCTCGCTCAGACGAAGAAGCAAGAGGAGTGGGACGTGCCATTCATCACCGAGGACGGGAAGGCGAGAAGAGCCGGGAAGGATTTGATCTTCAAGTCTGATTGGACTGGATGGTGATCGACCTGCGAGTTTTGATAGGATTCACGTCATGATCTTTCTTACCTCGCTTTTCACTTCGACTTTGAGGGCAAGATCTGCGCATCTTCTAGAGCCTCGTTCTGAACCGCTGCGAATCGCTGCAACAGGGTCGAAAAGCTGGAACGTCTCCCTTTTGGTCCTTTCGTTCCTCCAAACAGCCTCCTTCTTTGAACAAAGTGGTATTTTTCTCGTCGCCTTCTTAATCCGGACTCTATCTACGCTCTCTCGATGAGTCTACATCCTCTCAGTGTAAGCATGCTTCTCTACGTTCCGTACCTTCGGTGAAGACCGACCGAAAAGTGCTGAGCTTCGTTCCCATCCTCCTTGGCCCTCGACGCCGACCCGACGAGGCCATGTCGATATCGAGAGAGGGCCTTCTCGCGGACTGGACAGCGTGAGTATGCAACTATATTTTTTTGTATATACCTCTTCTAGCAGCAGCTCCCGCTGATCTCCCTTCTTCTACCAGCAACCAAACCTCGATTCGATCCAAGCTCATCTTCGCCGACCCTCCGGCTTCCTCGTCGACCTTCATCACCTCCTCCCCAGCCTTTCCCACTCCCAAAAAGCTCAGGGATCTTCGAGACGAGTACGATACTCCTCTCCCTCGCTTGGAGAGAGCGGGGGGGATTGTCGTAGAAGGACTGAGGACCATCGGAGGAGTCGACATCAGTTTCCTTCCCTCTCTCTCTTCGACCGTCGAGAACGATCAGCTCCAAGAAGGAGTGGCTACAGTGGTCGTACTCGCTTTCCCTTCTCTCAAGGTCGGTTTCTTCCTCCTCTCTCCTCCGTCCATGGCTCGAGAACGTACGAAGAAGCTGACCTCTTCTCGCTCAGCTCCTTCACAAGAAATCCCGACGAATCCAACTTTCGCAGCCCTACATTTCTTCATTCCTCGCTTTCCGAGAAGCACCCCCACTTCTCGAACTCTTCGATGGCCTGAGGAAGGACTTGGAGCTGAAGAAGAGGACGGAGGATTTCCCTCAAGTGTTGTTCGTCGATGGGAACGGGAGATTGTGAGTTGCTCTCTCCAGCGCTTCTCCTCCTCGAAGTCGTCGCTGACTACTTCGCTTGTTCTGCAGACATGAAAGGGAGTGCGGTCTAGCTTGTATACTTGGTCTCGAGCTCGGAATCCCAACGGTCCGTTCATTCACCCTTGCAGGCTCTCTCTCCCTTCTCCAACGCGTCGAGAACCCGAGCTCACGTTTTCTTTCTTTTTTTTTGCTCACAGATTGGGATCTCTAAGAAGCCTTATATCTTCCCTCACCTTCCTTCCTCACCTCCTCACTGGCGCTCCTCTCCCAAAACCATCACCACCACGCTCAAACCTCTCCTTCGCGAAAGAGGAGCGTGGATCGGACTCTTCCATCCTCCTCCTCCTCCTGCCCCTACCTCCTCCGATCTCCCTATCCCTTTGACGAAGCCCTCTTATCTCGGAGCTGCCCTCATCCCTTCGCCAACCTCCCTTACGTCCGTCTTCGTCTCCGCTGGACATTTGATCTCCCTGGAGACAAGCATTCGGTTGACGATCGTCTGCTCGAGGACCAAGACGCCCGAGGCTGTGAGGATGGCGGATCTGGTAGGGAGGGAGCAGGTGAGAAGATGGGAGAAGGAGCGAGATGAGGAGACAGAACGCGTAGAGAAGAAGAAGGAAGAGGAGGAGGTGGAGGCGACGCGAGTGTGAGGTCGACGAGTTTCGCTCTTTTTGGGACCTGTTTTTCATCGTTACTCTTCCTTGAATTGATTGAGGTCTCTTCTGATTTATCTACTACCAGCTCGGCTGGATTGAAGAGGGGAAGAAAATCTACCCTAAATCAACTCTTTGCCTCCGCGGAACCTTCTCCTCCTAAGTCGACCTCAACGTCGACCCTCCTTTCTGCCTTGCATCCAAGCGTCCTTCTCCCTTCCTGCCTCCTTCACCACTTTCTTCCCCCTCTCGACCAGCTATAGAAGCGTTACCATCCTCGAAGCTCTCCCTGTACCTCCGATTTCTCTCTGTTTGAGGATGGCGAAACCTGCCCGCCCAAACTCCATCAGTGAGCTCTTCTTCTCCTCCTTCCTTTCTTTCTCTCCCAGAGCGAGGACGCGCCTCTCTTTTGGCATCCATCCTTCCTTCACACTCCCGTCCGCCCAAAGAAGCCATATATCCAACCTCCCTTGGCTTTCATCGCTCTGGATCGGGTCGCAAAGGAAAAAGAAGGCGAAGGGCTTGCTTGCGGTCTCCTTGCGAGTGTGCTTCCTCGCAGGTTGAGCTCGAGTGCTCCTCCCATCCTTGGAATTCCATCCATCCATCCGCAGATTCCTCCCTCCTTGCATCCTTTCGCTAAGCTAACCGCTTCTCCTTTTTTTTCTCTCTCCTTCAGCGAACCCCTCCCCTTCCGCTTCCTCCTCCTCCCTCCCTCCCACGTCTTCAGCTCCCCCTCCTTCCTCCGCGTCCAAAGGAAAACGCAAACGAGAGAGGGAATCGGTAGGAGGAGATCATCTTTCAACCCATCATAGCTCCCATCACAAGCACAGCCATCACCATGGAGGTCTAGGAGCTCTTCAGCATGGAACAGCGCAGGAGGAGGTGGATGAGGCCGAGAGGTTGGACGACGAAACGAGACAGAAGCTGTTGATCGTGCTCAAGGCGTGAGTTCATCCTCCCATCTCCTTCTCGGGTCTCCAGTGAGAGAATCGGATGTATATGAACCCTCAACTCACACGTTCGTCCTTCCTTCGCCGCTCCAGCATGGACCCAACTCCTTCCGTCCTCACCCTTCAACAACCCCCGACCTCTTCTCCTCCGCCGGGAACCAAATCTCATCGTCAAAGGACCCTGCTCGATCTCATCTCAGCCAATCCTATCCCTACACCAACCATCATCCATGTACGCTTCTCTATTCACCTCGTTCTTTCCTTCAAAACGCTTCAAGAGCCAAGCTGACGTTTCGCCCTCTCTTTCTGACCATCAGGCCTTCCTCGACACGCTCTCCCCTCCCTCAACCTCCTTACCAGCAACGACCTTCAGCTCAGACAGCAGTTCCAAGGACCTCACTCGAGATCAGGAGGTTCAGAGGTTCACCGAGAGCGTGAGAAACGTGGTGGATGGGTTGGGACGAGGAAGGAGAGGGAAGGGGGTCGATTATGGTGAGCTCGAGCTCTTCCTTTCTTTTTTTCCCTCATCCTCCGCAACAGCGGCAACGTCCCTCCTTCCTCGCATCTCCTTTCGAGACTCCGAGACGATGTGAAGCACCCGCTGACTCCATTCCCTTCGCGTTTGTTTGATCGACTGGTCGTCTTGCTCTTTCAGAACCTCCAAGAAAGGTCGCTCTCTACCAGAAACTCCCTTCGTTCGGCGTTCCTCCGAACATGGGAGGTGGTGGAACGTTCTTCACCAATGCTATCGAAACCGAGGAGGATATTCTGGATGCTGGTGAGTAACTCTGACTCGATCTGCCTCTCCTGATCTCGCTTCTCTTCCACCCAAAGGCAAGACTCGTCGAACCCGAGCTGACGACCCTCTCTCTCTTCTCTCCCTTCCTCCTTTCGCGTCGACTCCATGGTCGTTTTCTTCTACATTTGCAGGAAACGCCGAACTCATCGAGATCCACGACTCGAAAACCAGCTTCTCTCGTCCTTCGGAATCCGAAGCTCGATTGGGTCAGAACTCGAAGGCCAGACCTCGACGTGCTTTCCGTCAGAGGCAGGCAGGCGTGTTGGTTCCTCAAGGGAAGCCTGGTAGGTTTCCTTCTTATTTCCTTCCCTCCCCTTCCCACGTTGGGATCAACCACCGAGCTGACTCTCGTCCTTCTCACCCGTCTTTCACCTTCCGCCCTTCCTCAGTCGAATTCATCACCCAAACCTCCATCTTCTCTTCCTTCGCTCCCTCCTACGACTCCACCGCTTCGACCATGTCGGTCTACCAATCTGCTCGGCTACTTCAGTCCCAGCGGGTCCTCGAGTACAAGAGGGACTCGCTCGTTGAGTCTCTGTCGTCGTCGAACAAGAGTCGGCGAGTCGAGGAGAGTGAGGCGACTGAGCTGGAGGTGGAGGATATACTGGAGAAGAACTGGACTTGGGTGAGGAGGTTGGAGGAACTGCAGAGACTGAGGGTGTTGGAAGGGGAGAAGAAACCTTCGGAAGAGGAGAACGAACTTGGTGAGTCTTCGGCTCCTTTCCTTCGCGTCGACTCGTTTCAACAACCGGTCGAGCTGACCTTTCTGCCTTCTCCCTTATACCTTCGTTATCACAGCCTCCTCCCTCCAATCCTCCCTCGTCAAACTCGTCGCCCTTCGTCCATCCATCCTCAACAATACTCCCTCCTCCTCGTCCAGCAGATCCGCTCTCCTCCCCGCTCCTTCCACCCTCCTCTCCCTCCACGGCTACGTCGCCCAATTTAACCCCTCTCCAGCCTACCAAGGCTCCCTCGAACCTCACAAAGCCTACGCCCTCAAAGACAACGCGACGCTTAAACTCTTCGAACGTCCTTCCCCTACCACCTCCTTCCAACAACCTCAGCAGCTGCGAGCTCCTCAAGTTCCTCAGCAACCCATCTTTGGCCTGCCCGTCAGCGGGAAAGGGTCCAAGTCTGCCAACAAGGGTGCCGCAGCAGGAGGAGGAGGAGGTGCTGGAAGTGGAACAGCGAGTCCTCGACCCCAGTTTGTTCCGACGTCGCGTCCTTCGACTTTGGGCTGGGCGACGGGAGGAGGGAGTGCTGCTGCTGCTGGGACGACGAATGCGAATGCGACGGCGCCGGTAGGGGTGTTGCAGTGGGCTAAGACGACGCCGGGGGCGCCTGGAGTGGGGAGGTAAACGGACGAAGGAAGGGAAGGAGAGGAGAGGAGAGAAGGAGTTGGTCGTCGGTCGGTCGTTCGTTTCTCGTTTTCTTTTGGTTGGTCCCTCCTCGTAGCTTTTGATTTCCGTTTTCCTACATCTTTTCCTTCTTGTCGTCTTCCCTCTAGCAGTCAGTAACCTCGATCTTTATACTTTTTGTTCGATCGAGAGACTTCTCGGAGATTTCTAACTCTCCTCCCTCCCTCCTTCCCCTTTTCGAGCCGTCGTCCTCGGTCGCCTCCAACGCTCAACAACACACCCAACCCCCAAACATCGCTTGAAAGATGCTTCCAGCAGTTCCCCTCTCTACATACTTATCAGCTTCTAGGAGCGGATTCTTCTGGGGATAGATACGCTCAGGGGAGGAGGGGAAGGGGACGAGCGGCAGATCCCCAGTCCTCTTATCCCTCTCTTCCACAGCCTCCCTGCAACTCAACAGAGCACCTTCTCTGGTCTTGTTCTTCGACCGTCATCTTCTCCTGTATCTAGAGACTTGTATCTCAATCCGGACGAGTGAGTTTTGCCTTCCTCTTCGAGCGTCGTCGTTGTCGATCTTCTTCTTGTGCCCCTCCTTCTTCCTCTACCTCTCACCCACTCCCCTCCTTCCCTTCTGCCTTCCTTCCAACCCTTCTTCGTCTCTGAAATGAGCGCAGATCTCGAGATGAAGCCGTCAACTACGGTCTCCCTCCCGTCTTCGAGCAGCGACGACTCCTCGTTGAGCTCATCCTCTACCCAACCCTCCAACGCCTCCCACCTCTCGCCGACCTCGACCATCGCTTCCTCCCCTCCCTCTCCTTCCTACGACAACCAAACAACCCCCAACCGCCCAAAGTTCCAAGCATCCTTCTCCTCACCTCCCTCCTCACTACCCTGCATGCCTCCTCTCCCGGATCTCGTCGCCAGAACCCCTCGACGATCCTCTTCTGCCTCCACAGCTAGCTCGACGTCGTCCTCCTCCTTCGCTTCCTACCTCCCTCAACACCATCCCAACCCGCCACCTCTTCCACCCATCCCTGCAATCTACTCCAATCCATCTCTCAAACCTCGCCCCGAAGACTTTCGACCCAAAGTTCAAGAGGTCAAGCAACTAGGGGACAAACGGGCGAGGACGAGGGCTCTCCTCGCGGCTCAATCATCGTCCAAGAAGGCCGAACTCCCCCAGAGAAGATCAACAGCTCCTCTCAGTTCCAGGATCGCCTCAGAAGGAAGTGCGGATACGAGTAGGGAGGGAGCTACGCCGGAGAGGAGAGGACCAGGAGATCGAAGTTCGTCGTTCGGAGCTTTGGAGGACGCGAGGAAGAATCTCGCAAGGAGATCAGGTATCCCTCTTCTTATGACCTCTCGACCACCCTCCTCAGTATTCCTACTCGAACCCAGCAACACCAAGAATCGATCTTCCTTCGTTCAGGACTTCTCGACATCTCCTCTCGACTCATCCTCCTCCCTCCCTCCTCCTCCGCCTCCTCAAGCTCCCAACCTCCCCTCCCCCCTAGACGCTTCCTGCCGTTTCCACCCTCAAAGATCTCAGTTTACGCCCTCCGTCGCCAGAGACTCGTCGCCATCTCCCTCCTCCCGGGCCAGCCTTCACGAGCGAGCGAGAACGGTCTCGTTCGCTGAGTCTCCCGTTCACGTCATCGACGACGACCCGTTCTTGGAGAGATCTTCAGAGGAGGAGGAGGTCAAGGGAGGTCTGGAAGGTAAGATGAGGAGGAAGAGGGGTGGGATAAAACTTAGAAAAGGAGGGAAGAAAAGTTGGTGGTCGAAGGGGAAGGAACGCGTGAGTACTTTGGTTCGGCTGGACGTCGCGAACTCGAACTCCCTACCGACTGATCATGTTCTCCCTTCTCTTTCTCAGGTCCAATCCATCTTCACCCCTCGAGCTCTTCCAACTCCTCCTCCTCTCGACTCCATCCCAACCCTCGACACCAAGACCCTCGAAGATCCCAAACCCTTGACTCCTCCTCCTCCCTCTTCCTCCAACCCAACCAAAACCAACGCCTTCCAGCGCTTCTTTCGACCTCCCACCCTCGCCTATGCGACCGGATTGAAGTTCAGCGGAAGTGCTCCGGATCTTGGAACTACTCTCTTCGGGAAGAACGACAGCAGCAGCTCCCTTCGAGAGGTGCCGCCGACGGAGGAGAGGAGGAAGTCCGTTTTCGATCCGTCGAGAGCAGGCGAACGAGGAGCCGTTCCCGGAGGAGGAGGAGGAGGGAGAGGAGCAGGAGGTGCGAGAGCTGTTCAGCTTACGGAGGCTCAGCTTCACAGGAAGTTGGGGAGGATGGAGGATCAGGAGGAGAGAAGGGTGGCAGAGTCGTTGTTTTTGTGAAAGGAGAAGAACGCGTCGTCGCGTCTTGTAATCTATAGTGTTTGTTCTTTCTTGCATTTTGTATAACCTCTCTCCCACTCTCGCATTTGATCTACACTCAGATAGACCCACTCTTTCGCATAGATAAAGCATGATAATTTCCACTCCTTCGCTCGATTCCGAACCCGACTTCCGGGCTTCTTCCTTTTCGAGCTCAAGGGAAAGACTCCTTCCCTTCTTCCCTTCCTTCCTTCCCTCGATCTTTCTCCCTTCAACCGCCGGCATCGACTTTCCACGGACGTCGCGTTTCTCGTCCCTCTTCTTCTTCCCTCTCGCTCGGTCAGGATGTCCTCTTCTCTGGGACGATTCGCTCTTCGAAGCGGAGCGGCTGCTCCTTCTTCCTCCTCCTCCTCCTCCTCCTCCTTGTTGAGCTTCCTCCCTCCTTCTCTCCTCCGGGCTTCCTCCTCCTCCTCACCTTCCCCCTCCTCCCATCGATCCTACTCCTCCCACTTCATCACCATCCCTCTCCTCTCTATCTCCTCCTCCTCCTCCTCCTCCTCGCCTCGCTCCTTCTCGTCGACATCCAAAAGGTCGAGCTCGACGAGCTCTCCTTCCTTCGCTCCCAAAACGGACTCGACCCCCCCTCCCACTGCTGTTCCTTCGACCCCAGCTGCGCGGGAAGAGATGCTCATCGATACAGCCAACGCGAAACGATCTCGAGATGCTCATCAGGGCAAGTTCATTCGAGACTGGAACGCCTTGAGCAAATCGAAGGACGGAAGAGCTCGACAGAAGCAGTTCGAGGATCCCAACGTAGGTCAGTAAACCTGATCTTTCCTCGGAGCTACGACCGCAGAACAGGGCCGGCTATCCCTGAGAGTGTGTGGGAGAGAGGGAGGAAGAGAGTGAAAGTCGTTTTGCGAAGGCCTGGTTGGCTGACTTTAAACCTCTCCCCTTCCTCTTCCTTCTCTGATCCAGTCTACTACAACCCTCAGTCCTGGCTGAATCACTTCCGGAACTCCTGGTACCCCAAAGCTGCCTTTCAACGGATCCAAATCGCCTACAGTCACTGGGTCATGAAGAACCAGCAGTGCGTTCATCTCTCTCTCTCTCTCTCCCAACGTCACCTCCATCTCCCCTTCACCTCGAGTCTCGCCTCGCCTCCGCTCGACTTTCGTTGCCCTATCTCTCTGATTGACGCCTCGGTCGTTAATCCATGCTAACACCTTCCATCTCCTTTCTCTTTCCTCGCAGACTCCAAGTCTCTCTCGGCCGTACCTCCCCAGCAGAGCAGAAGCTCCGTCTCTTCCCCTGGACCAAGGAGGGAAAGCTTCAGAAGAGGAACGAAGAGTTCGTAGCGAGTCAGGTTCAGAAGGCGTTCGACAAGTTTAGACTTGTGGAGCTGAGGTTCGTGCTCTCTCTTTCTTCTTTTCATCGAGCTGCGTTCGAGCGAGAAGGAAGAAGAAGAAAAAACGCGTCGAGATCCTGATCTCTTTCTCTTTCTCTTCCCTCTTTCTCGTCGATCTGGTTCACTCTTCTCCCCTCAGATGTGACACCCAGGAGAACATCGATCGCGTCACCCTCGGACTCGCTAAGAAGCAGCTCACCAGCAAGCTCAAGGACCCTCGACGGAACCGAGTTTTCCTCAAGGCGACTTGGGAAAGGACGAAGGACTACGGTGAGTTTCACTTGTTTCCCTTCTGATTCCATACCTGTGTCCTCATCTTTACATACTCGCAATCTAGAGATCGGAGAAAGCGTTCAGCAGTTCAGCGACGGCGAGCGAGCAGGAGCATCAGTCCAAACTGACTGGTCTTTCTCTCTTTCTTTGCTTTCTTATCTTTTGTCCGCATTTGCAGCCAAACCCAAAATCCTCTCTTTTTACAAGGTTCCAATCCTGCAACCTCTCAATCTCTACACGAGGCACATGCTCGTCAGGTTTGACTTCCAGGAGGTTCGTTCTTTCCCTCCTTTCTCTCTTCTTTCCCTCCCTCTCCCTCTCTTCCTTCCTTCCTTCCCGCTCCTCATGTCCTAAACCTTTCCCCCCCTTCCTCCCTTGCTTCTCTTCAACCATTTCACCTGCTTCGTCTCTCGCCTCGCCGACAGAGAATCGTCCTCGGCGACCAGGTCATCGATCAGAGGACGGAGACGACGGTGATGTTCGAGCAGAGATCTTGGGCGGAGGGAGAGAACGAGTGGAAGGTCAAGGTTAGGAACGTCCAGAAGGATCCCTTTGGTCTGACGCGGCTGGAGAGGATCGCGGAGGAGTGAAGGAAGGATTGAGACGGCGAGATGCGGCGGTTTTGTTTTCGCCTTGGACGAGAGCGGGATCGATGGTCCGTTGTGTTTTTCTTCATCACTTCGTCTCTGGTGTGTGAGAGGACTTGAGGTTTCTCTTCCTCAGAGTTTGGAGTTGAACTGTGTAGATGGAGGTGGGACGGGATGGGAAGGCCTGAGTAAAGTTTCAAAAGCGAGAAGGGGAGGGGGAGTGAGCGCGAGTCAACAAGAAGGTGAGCTCTTCTCTTCCTTGCCATCTCTATAATGCTCTCATCCAATAACCCGAGCTCCTCCACACCATCTGAAGTGCTGATACTCTTTGCTTACTTCCCAACTCATCAGATTCGTAGGGAACCGAGTCCTTCGTTCTGACTTCGCCTTCGCCCTCCCGCTCCATCTCCTCCTTCAACGACCGCGCTAGATCCTCTTTTCCCCGCAGAGATAATGCCAATATCTCCTATCTTTGGAAATGCGCTCACTATGCACACATCTCGATCTTCGATGTTTCGGAATATCTGCAACGGGGAGGAAGGCGCGAGCACGTTGGCCTCTGCTCGCAAAGAGGTCGACGCGTCGTTTCAACCCTTCTCTCCCTTCTCTTTCCCACCACAGTATACCCGATGCTTATCGCGTCAGATATCGATACAGCTGGGGTACTTTGGATTCCTTCCGTGTGAGTGAGATCTTCCTCTTCACTTCCTTCTTTCTCTCCAAAGACTGAACACACACCGCTCTCTCCCTCCTCTCCTCCTCTTTCAGGAGCGGAATGTTTTGCCCAGATATCTCACTCCTCCTCCGCTTCCCCGCCGCCTTCTACCGTGTACACAAAACTCTCAACTGAAGCAGGGCTGAGTCGCGAGCCCCTATGTAGAAGGCAGACTTTGACTCTCCCTCTGTTCAGGCTCCTCTTCACATCAACCGTCGTCCTCCCCTTCTTCGCTTCTCTCTTCTCCCTCCTTCGTCCTCCTCCCTCGCCTTCTCCCCCTCCTCCTCCTCTATCTCTCTCAGCCCCCCCCCTCTTCCTCTCAAGATGAAGTTCTACACTCCTTCCGCCGGCGCTGTTCGTGAGTCGCTTCCTCCTCTTCCAGCTCGACCCTTCCGCTGATTCCCTCTTCCTTCATCTCCTTCAGTCGCTGCTTGGTCCATTCCCTACCTCGGATACCCTGGAGGACTCAACAGCATCAACACTGCCTACACTGCATCTCTCCAAGACTGCCGACTGTACGCTCAGAGCTTCGGGGACCAGATCGGTGTGCAGTGGAGAACCGACACGAAGGTGAGTTTGGTTTCATCGTACATCTGTCTTCTCCAACATCCTGTTTCTCTCCTCTCTCTTTTCCTGAGACTACCGCTCTGTCGTTGGGAATTTCGAGCTCGAGCAAAAGACGCGACGAGCTGATCCTATTCGAATCCGTTTCTTCCTTTCCGTCTTGGGAGTCACAGGTCTGCAAGACCTACGGAGCCGCCGTCAAGGTATCTGCGCAGCTCCACTGCGACCCAACGGCCCAGGTTACCTGGCTCGAAACCTGCGCCAGCGATTCGAAGCGATCTCCTCGAGGAGTCTGTGTGGCCAAGTCAAGTTCGTCGTTTTTCCCTTTCTTCCTTCCTGTCCCCCTTATCGGTGCTCCTGGACTGCTACAGCGAGCCCCTATCTTTCGCTGACTGCTCGATCTCCTTCCTTCCTCCTTCCTTCTGTTCAGCCATCCTCGAGAACTGTGGTCCCGTCCCTTCTCAGTCGGGGGGTAAGAAGCGAGCCTTGACTCTAGACGCGAGGATTCAAGCCGGTGAAAAGCTATGCGCTGTCCCTGGATACTCCCCTTGCCCCGTTGGAGAGAAGGGAGGATTCGAATGCATCAATACCCAGAGTGATCTTTGGTCTTGCGGGGGATGCACCTACGCTGGAACCTCTGGACAAGATTGTACTTCCATCCCAGGAGTTGATTCCGTATCGTGCCAGGCGGTGGGTCCCTTCTTCGCTTCCCTTTCTTGCTTCATCCTCGGTCCGGTTCTTGACTTTCTTTTTATTTCCTTCTCTCAGGGTACATGCGTTGTTGGTACGTCCTCTCTCTTCGTTCTTCCTCCCCCGTCTCTCTTCTCGTTCGACGCGTATCATTCAATTCCTTCGTCTTACTGACTTCCCTTTTCCAACTTCTCTTCTTATCTCCCTCCTCCAGAATCCTGCCAATCCGACTACAATCTTTCCGGCAACAAGTCCTTCTGCTCTCGAAACAAGAACGCTCCTGCTGTGAGGAGGAGTTCGGCCGTCGCGCACATCAGGATTTAGATCAGTTTTTTGCTCGTCTCTTTCCTCTCTCCTTTCTCTTCTGCAATTCTTCTCCCTCTTAGAGTTTCGTCTCCTATTTCTCTTTTTCTTGCCGTGCTATATAGTTTCGAGCTCCAAGCTCACCTCCACTCTTTTCTCTCCCAGTGTCGCGTTTCGTTCTCTTCGTTGATAAACTAGACTCGCCCACGCCTTCTCCCTCTCTCTATAATGACTCGTGCTGCTGCTGGATTCGTGAACGTTCGTGATCATCAGAGCTAGTCGTACTAATCGAATACAAAGTGTAAGAGAAGATCACATATGAGGGAGTCATACAACGACGAGAAAGAAGAGGCGAGTCGCGAAAACTAAAGGGCATCGGAAAAAAAAGGTAGGGAAGCATAGGAGAAGAAGGCAAAGATTGTTAGGTTCAAAGCTTCTTCCTCGGGTGAACGTAGTTATCGTACTCCCATTCCTTCAGACGTCGAAGAGAAAGGTAGGAGGAGAGAAAGGGAAGCGAACGGAGCGGCGAGGATGGGGAGGGAGAGTAAGCGAAACTTCTTGTCCGGCGAGGAAGGAAGGAAAGAAAGAAAGGGGGCTCACAGACTCCGCATCGGCTCCAAAGTGGTCGAGACTAGCCTGAGCGAGGACATACTGGGAGTTCGCTTCGGTTCCAGGCTTTCCGTCGAGGCGAGAGTTGGAGGAGGAGGTTGGAAGTGAGGTCGAGGAGCCTGTAGTTCTGATGGGAGAGCAAGAAGAAGGAGTTGCTTGGGAGAGAGGTACCTGCGAGGCCGATGAACGAACAAGAAAAGAGGGCGGTGGCCGAGTCAGCAAAGATCGATGCTAGACGAAGGGAGACTTTTGAATCTCGGCTCACGTTCGAAGGGGCTTCCGAACCCGGGGAGGACTTGTTCTTGACGTTATCAAGCTCACCGATCCATATCTGTCTTGGGGAGAGGGGGCTCCCGTCGGAGTTGGCGAGAGGTGGGGAAGGAAGCGCGAGGGAGGGAGGAGAGAGGAGAGGGGGTCGAGTTGATTCGTCGTCGTCTGGGACCCTTTGGTTGGGAACGAGGAATTCGGGAGCTTGCTTTCTGGCGGTCCAGCCACTTGAGTATCCTGTTCCAGTGAAGAAGGGACGAGGAAGGATCAGCGAGCGTCGAAGAGAGAGAACAAAAAGAAAGTAGAGAACGACGCGACGCACCGTGAGTTGGCAGTTCCGAGAACGTATCTCTCCAAGTTCCAACGAGCCGAGAGTCCTGATGGAGGTAACCGATATAGATCCACTTGCTCTTGTGTAGAGCATTGGCCTGGTTAGGAAGAGCGAGGGAACTTGTCATTAGCGACACTTAGCGCGCGAGAGCGGACTTCTTTTATCGCAGACCGAGAGGAGGGACGGCGAGCTCACAGTATACTCCTTCACGAGCGTAATCATTCCGTCGTAAGCTCTCACTCTTCCGTAGAAGCCTGAAGAAGGAGAAAACGCAAGAGAAGAGGTCGTCAGTTCATCGGTCCGACGCCAAAGGTTCTTCTCTTATCGTCGTCCTCTCTGTCCCTCCTCTCTTCCCATCCACCATCCTTCGGACCCTGAGACATTCGCGGAGCCAAATCCCACTCACGACACTCTCCCCACTTGCCTCGTCCCCAACCGGTGAGCAACAACTCCTTTGCGAAACCGGATCCTTCAGGTTCCTCCTCGTCCTCCTCCTCCATCGAGTAGCATACCTCGTAAGGATCCTGACGAGTATTTCCTGCAGGGTATCCAGCGTTGAGAGGACTTCCAGATCCACCGAGCAGACCTACGGGGACTCGAACGACGGTTTCGGAGAGAATGATCTCCTGAGCTTGTTGGCCAACGCCGCCTGCGAGATAGCGAGAGGAAGAAGAAGGAGAGTCAGTTCGGGGGAATAGATGGGTCAAGAAACAAAGAGGTTATCGCGTCGAAGGCAGAGCAAAATGAGAGAAGAAAGAGGGAGGGAACGAAAAAGAAGAAGAGCAAGGGGACTCACCTTCGTGTAATCTCCTCGCGTCTCCCGCCAGCAGCTCCCGGTAGCCCGTAAAGTCGAAGAAGCTGTACGACCCATGCCAGACTCCTTCCAGCTTCCCTTTCACTCCACCGAACGGCCCCAGCTTGGAATCCATCGACGGATCCGTGCACGCCAGAGCTCGATGAACGTCAAGATCGTGCGCCCGAGAATGGAGCTGTATCCTGGGGAGGGAACGACGAAGTTTCGATCCGTAATCTTTGTCGTAGTAGACGGGAGGAGGAGGAGGAGGAGGAATGGGAGTATCGAAGCCTGTGTAAAGGAAGGTGATGGAGTGGGTAGAGGAGTTGGAGGAGGAAGGAGAATCGTCGGCTGAGAGAAGGATCGAGGGAGTTCGGTCGAGTTGGTTGAGAAGACCTGGAATTGCACTGGAGGAGAGAAGGCTTAGGGTGAGAAAGAAGGCGGAAGGATGGGAGGAAGAGGGCAATGGATGAGCCTTGTTTTAGAAGTCGCAGGAGAGAGAGAGCGAAGGGAGATAGAGAGAAGAACGGACGGAGCGGCGATCTTCCAATCCCTCCCAAAACGAGTGATATCCAGAGCAGGGATAGGATCTGGACCTCCAGCGAGTGAATCTGGCTGATCTTCGTTCCTGAGCTGGCTGCTCGGAACCCTCTTGAGATCCCAAGGAGCGAACGTGGATTGGTACTGAAGACGGGAGAAAGACGGCCGAGCTCGGCTCAGTGTTGGCAACTTTCTTTGATAAGGAACGGACATGGAAATCAGGGCTTACCTTGAAAGGAGCCAGAGCAAAGGGCCGAAGGATAAAGAGCTTCTCCTCGACCTGCTCAAGAGGTTCCTCGGGAACTTGAGGCGAGGAAGACGCGTCGTCGTTGTTCCCAGCGGCTTGGTCGAGAAGAGAGCAGCGGATCTCGTGGCCTGCGAGAACGAAGCAGAGAGGTCAGCGATAAGACGAAGGAAATACTGAGGAGGAACTAGACTCACCAAGCTCATCTAGCCACGTTCCGAGCAGGACTTCCATCGCGACGTCGAGCGTTTCCATCGGGTAGGGCTCAGGCTGAAGAGATCCAGGAAGGACGACTCCCTCGTTGTAAGCGAGGATGTAGTTGGGGAGATCCCTACCAGAAGTAATAGAAGACGCAGAGCGAAGACGTTAGCTTCAAGGAGAAGGAAGAAGCAACGAACTGAGAGGAGAAAGAATGGGAGGAGGAAGGAAGGAGAACGAGTCGAAGCTCAACTCACGCCCATATCAAGATGTGGCTCAAGTTCCTGCCATCGTTCTCGGTCAACAACAACCATACGGCCAGCATATCCCTCCCAGCCTTTTCCTTCTCCAACTCTCCCGCCTTAGTCCAATCGTTTTTCGATCCCGCTTTGATTCTTCCGAGCAAGAGCCATCGTTTCTTTAGCTCCTTCGCTCCAACTCTGGCATCCTGGAACGCACGTCCTCCGAATCGTCTCTCCGAAGCGGCCGTATCCCACGTCCTACGGAGGATGGAGGCGTAGAAGGAAGGGTTTGCTTGGAGGTTGAGGCGGGTATTGAGGGAAGGGTGGGTGAGGAGAAGCGAGACCAGATCGGAAGGAGGGCCTGAACCCGAAGAGGACGAGGAGAGAGAGCAAGCCACCTCGAGAGCGATGTGCGTTTGGAGTTCAGAAGGGAGGGAAAGGAGAGTAGGGGGAGGTCTGCGAGAAGATCTATGGGAGGGCATGGTGGTCGTTGGAAGCTTAAAAAAGAAAGATTGCGCCAGCGTCGAGTTCAGAGTTGATGATATCTTGAAGGAGCCGAGAGGTGAAAGGCTCGACCTTATCCCCAGGAAAATCGAAGTATACTCCCGCGACTGAGGTCGTGGTACAGAGTAGTCGAAGGCGAAGGCTGTTTACCTATAGAGAAGAATCTACGAAAGACGTCGCCCGCCTGGCTCAAGAAAGGGAAATATGCAGTTTCTCCGTCGCGAGCTTCTGAACTCTCGACGGGACCATATCTTCCTAGGGCGGCCGGATTAAAGGTTGGATGCCAAGCCTTTTGGTCTTGCTGTCTCTGTTTTGCAGAAGTTTCGAGGGAAACGATGCAGAGAGAGAGAAGAGATCCAGAAAAGGTGCGGTAGTAAAGTTGAGTTGAGTTGAGGTGGTACAGATGGTTTGTAGGACGAGGGAGAAGAGAGTTCGTAAAAAAGCGTCTAAGCGAGGAGAAGAAGCAAGGGAAATAAGGGCAAGAGGAAAGTGGGACGAATAGCAAGGAGGAAGGAAAGGTAGGGAACGAGCGCTGCTTCGCCTCTAGTCTTTTGCAGAAGGAGGAGGAACGTCCGAAGCGCTTCCTCTCCTCAGATTGGACCAGAAAGAGCTTTGAGAGGATCGCTGTTTGGAGGAGTCCGAAGTGTGGCTGAGTTCGGCGTAGCTGTGGAGAGAAAAGTAAAAGTGTGAGCGAGATGGACGAGCGGGAGTAGTGAGGGAGAAAGTAGAGCGCGTCGACGTACAGCAGCTTGAACTTGATGAGTTCGGTCTCCATCTCCTCGTTCTCGATTTTGCTCTTGACGAGTTCGTTCACGACATCGCAGCTTTTTAAAAAAAAAAAAAAAAAAAAAAAAAAAGAGGAGGAGGTCAGCTCGAGTTGGACGCGGCGAAGAGAGAGAGGATGGTGGCTTGAAGCTCACTGTTCAGCGTTGAGGAGAGACATGCTTGACTCGAGTTGTTTTCTGCAAGGAGAATATCGATCATCAGCGGTCGACAAAATCGAGAAGACAAGGGAAGAGGGAGAGACGAACACTTGAGCCGAGAGATGTCGATTGGCAGCTCGAAGTTGCGAGACCTCGTCGGCGTGAGCGTTCTGAACTCGGCAGAGCTCGTCCCACTCGGCGGAGAAGCCATCGAGTTGGAATGGAGTGCTGATGACGCGAAAGAAAGGAGAGGAAACTGGTCAGCTCGAGCAAAGACGCGTCTCACTCAGCGCTCGAAAGAGGAGACTCACATCTGAACCGCGAACGCGTCCTTCACGAAGACATCGGCCAGCCAGACTTCTTCAGGAGCATCCTCTTCAGTGGGTGTATCCTCCTTCGGCGACTCCTGCGAACGAGAGGAAGAAGAGAGTGATCAGCGACGTAATCTTTGGACGAGCTGAACCGAGCGCGAAGGGAGGATGAACGGACCTTGTAGCAGTCGAACAACTCGGACGAAAGGTACTTCAGAATCCCCTCGAATTCCAGAGCGAGAAGTTGGTCCTCATTCTTAATGAGAAGGGCGAGAGCGAACCGAAAGATGGCCTCGATCCCTTCGGCGAAGACTGAGACGAAGGAAACGAGGAGTAGTGATATCAGTTTCGGATCGTAGAGAGTAGAACGAGGAGGAAGACTTACTGATGTCGAAAACTCGATACACGAGAGCCAGCGGGAAGCGATACGAGAACAAAGTGAGGAACCACTGCGTGCTGAACATCGAACTCTTGACACCGGAGCGGACGAGGTGGATGTGGAGGAGAGGGAGAAATTCCTCGATGAGACGGTCGAATTGGAATCTGAAGTAGGATCATGGAAGACGTGAAGGTACGTCAGGATGATCGGACGGAGAGGAGGAAGGGGATGTATGAAAATGATCGACGCGACTCACAAACGAAGCTGAAGACCTGGCATTTCAGGCAGGAAGCACGTCCGAAGTCCGTACGCATGCATCAAGCGAACAAAGACGCAGAAAGCCTCCTCGTCAGGCATCTTTTTTTTGGGGGGGGGGGGGAAGGAAGGAACGAAGGAGAGAAGTGAGTAAGGTTCGAGAAAGGGAAGAAGACGAATGTCTCGGCGATGTCTTCTTCTAAGCTCCGACTGATGCTACTCACATTCAGAAGCAAAGCAGCAACAATAAATGCTGATCCCTGGACGTATCCTACTACTGGGTCGTATCTGAGAGTCGGCGAGAAAAAGTCAGCTTTGGCGCGTCGCATGCAACGAGGCGAGACGAGGTTGAGTTCGACTTACAAGCTGTACGCTCTCACGACATTGAACAGATCGTCCTGACCTCTCCCTCTATCCTGCGGAGTATCCTCGTGTTTACTTCCACCCGTCGCAGGTCCATTAGGTCGCTGAAAGAACTTGTGAGAAGGGAAAGTCCGAGCGAGGTCCTTCTGAATGTTCTTCTCGTGCGAGGAGGTTTGATGGAGAAGGCTTGAGTATAGACCTTCCAGTTCGGGGTCTTTCGAGGATGACACTGTTGGAGGAAGGAATGGGAAAGGTCTTCAGTAAGCTTCGAAACTTGGAGAGCTGGATGCGAGTGAGCTCGAGGGAGGAGAGGAGAGCTCGAAACGAACTGAGCTGCCACATCGAGCCTCGAATCACCTGGAATGACACAGTTGGAATCATCAGCGTAGGGAAACAGGCCACCGACAGAGTAGATGCGCATACTCACAGGTGGAATACCATGTTGTATAGCTTCAGAGAGTTCCTGGGGTTGAGAACGAGCGACAGCCTCGTAGTCTGTTGCGATTTCGTTTCCCTCCTCGTCAGTTTTGACTCTCTTGGAACCTGCTACCCTCCAGAACAAAAGATCCGGACTTACCTGATACCACAGCTCCCCAAAAATCCCAGTCTACATCCCCGTCGGCTGACGATCCATCCTCGACCAGCGACTCCTCGACGAGCTCACCGTCGTCCTCCCGACGGTCCGACTCCGTGAGCTCTCCGACGAGAGGACTTGGGGCGAAGGAAGGGTTACTACTGGGTTGAGAGTGGTCTCCTTCCTTGGACTTGATGGTGGCGACCGATGATTTCCTCCTCTTGTCCTTGTCGGTGGAGCCAAAGGAGAAGAAGGACGAGACGTCGTAGGAGCTCCGACGTTTGTCGACGACCGGCGGTGTTGCTGATGAGGAGGCCGCGAAGGAGAAGTGGTCGAAGTTGGGTGCTGTAGGGGAGTGTACGCTTGATGGGAAGTTGGAGGAGGATGGGGAGTGATGTGTTTTCTGCTTCTGGAGGTTGTTGAGGATGAAGGAGTCTCGGTTGGAGGAGAGGGACGTTCGAGGGATGGAAAACTCCGCTGATCCCTTCCTCGTCGTGAGTAGCATCGAAGGAGGAAAGTTGGCGGTGGTGGGAGTAGGTTCCTCGTCTCCTTCTGATGGTGGCCGTGGTGACAGGAGCGAGACGGAGGAGAAGAGGCCTGCCGTCATATCCATTGGGTCGAGCGACGATTCCATCGTCTGTTCTCCTTCCCCCTCCTCCTCTTGCTCGTCCTTGGTAGACTCCCTCCTCTCGCCCAGCTCGTTCACCTCAGTCTCCTCGCGCCACTTTTTGGATATCTCGTCGTTCCCTCCATGCCCACTACCGTTCCCAGCTTTGCTCGACGCTGAGCCGTACGAGGAGTAGCACGAGAGCTCGTCGCCTTCCGAGTTGGACGAGAACAGCATCCCAGGACGTTTCAGCACCGGCTGAAACTCGATGGTTTCATGGGAGGACGCAGGGGAAAGAGGGAGATCGACGTGGACGGGGTCGGGAGAGGTCGCCATCGCTGGGCGAAGATGGGAAGCGGGAAGGGGGGGGGGAGGAGGAGGGAAGGAAAGAAGGAGGTCGCCGTTCAGACACAAGCTCCTAGCAGAGGGTTCGATCGACAGAAGGCGCGTCTTTGTTTGAAAGACAGTTTTTTTTTTCGGGTTCTGCTAGAGTTTTGAGCTCAGTAGTCAAAGTATGCTTTACTCACGTTTAAGAGTCAGAACCATCATCGGGAAGTTTTGGGAGAGAGTGTCCGCGAAGAAAGTACGACGCGACGAAATCGAGTCCACGATTCTCTTTACGTTCGTTCTGAGGGGATCCGGGAGCGAAAGACGACACGAGAGATAGCCTGTATAGAAAAAATGTGATACTGGGAGCAAGACCCCAAACCCAAAACACAAAAGAAGGAGAGAAAGACCACGGGAGACCAAAGAACCGCCGGGGGAAGAAACGACGACGCGACGGGAGAAATCTCGGAAAAGAGCTGGAGGAGACGGCATATCTCAGAAAGATGGTGGGAGTTACAGTTCCATGGAGATAAATTACAGCTTGGCTAACAGGGGCGCAAACAGGTCAAACATAAATTGGAGCAGGACTTCTGAAACGGCGGTGGGATTCTCTTGAATGATGAGATGTCCTGCCTGCTCGACTATGACGTTCGAGACGCGAGTAGGATGAGGATTGGTAGGTGTGGGAGACGAAGCGAGGAGGTGGGCGAGTCGACGAGAGTCCGAAGAGTGGCCAGTCCTGAGAGAGGAGAAAGAGAAACGCGTCGAGTCAGCGAGCGCGTTCGTTTCGGTGCTTCTTGTATCGACTCGTGATCAAGAACTCCCTTAGAGTAGTGGAAAGGACGCTGAAAATAGTGACGTAGCACCAGAGCAGGCAGGAAAGCTCAACTTACATTCCAAACTCCTCCGGAAAGACGAACCTCACCTCCTTGCAACCCTTCCCAACCTTCTCTCCAAACTCCAGTCTATCCCACGTCTCCTTGATCGCATCACCTCGCCCAAATACTAGGCCCTCCGCCCATCGAGGGAAGGCAAGAGTGACTCGCTCGTCTGAGGAGTCAGCGGGGTTGATGCGAACGAAACCGTGTCGAACGTAGGAGTCGAGTTGGACGGGATCGAACCGTTGGAAGAAGGGAGATCGGAGGAGAGCTGGTTTGACGGCGGCTCTGTGTACAAAGAAAACGAAGAGACAATTCAGGAAGGCGAGCGAAGGAAAGAGAGAGAGGAAGACGAAGCGAGGAGTAACGAACAAGGAAGGCCAAGTGTCCGCTCTGCCAACCGCTCCAGTTACGACGACGCTCGGCTTTTCAGGAGTCGATGCACTCTTCTGAGCGTATTGCGATCTTGGATCGAGGATCTAAGTTGAGACCGAGGATGAAAACGAGAGAAGGTCAGCGAGAGTTTGCGACGGCGCGCGAGGTTGAAAGAACGAGAAACAGCCTCACCATCGGATCGAACAGGATCACTCCCTCAGCGAGAGCTTTTCCCCCGTCTCTCCCCTTCTCAAGCTCAGCTAGCAAGAAAGCGTTCCCTGAGAAGCTGTGGCCGACGGTGACGATCCCATCTCTTTGCGATGGCGCATCTCGGCGCTCGAGCTCTGAAGGAAGATTCGACGAGAAGAAGGGATTGACAGGGAGGTAGTGAAGGATGAAGGAGGTGAGATCTCGAGCGTGATCTGCCCAGGAGTAAGCGGTTCCGTGGTTTGGGTGGACGAGAGGAGTGTTGAGAAACCTGGAGAGAAAAAGAGAGGAAAGAGCTGAGCCCGCGGTCATGTCGTGCAGCTGGAAGGAAAACGAGAACGTACCAGATCTCGACGATCTTGAAGGGATAGGCTCCAGAACTTAGTTCAGCGGTGGCGATCCGAAGTGGAAGCTCCCAGTCCTGGAGGGAGAGAGGAGAGCTCAGAGTCAGTCGCGAGATGGGAGGGCTGAACGACGAGCGGAGATCGCCTCACCTCGACTGGAAGCCCGTTCGCGTTGCCCTGGGAAAAGTAGAAGAAGAAAAGAAGAGTTTAGCTGAAGTTCAATTTCGCTCCGTAGGAGTGCTGGCAGGGATGAAGAACGGGCGAAACTGACAAAGATAAGCGTCACCTCCTTCTTCCCTTCAACTCTCCTCCCTCCGATATCCTCCTTCACGAATCTCTCCACGACCTGTTCCAATCTCTCCCCGACCCTCTCTCCATCCTTCACGTGCTCCAGATCCTCCTGCCTTCGAGCGAGTTCGAACGATTCGTTCCGAAGCCGCTTGGATCTCTCCAGTTTCGACTCGGAGGTAGGGTCGACGATCTTCCAGATGTCCCGAGGCTTCTGCGACGCTGGAGGGGATGTGGAGTGGTGAAAGGTCCTTGGGTAGGCACAAGGAAGAATATGGGTCGTATGTCTGTATCCTGGGATGGGAGACGGCGAGGAGGGATTGAAGGGAGGGAGGGAGGGAAGGGCTGAAGTCGAAGGAGGAGGAGGAAGAAGGGGAAGAAAGGGAACACGGGCGACATGCCGTTCGATCGGAGGGCCTGAGGCCTCGATAGCTGAGTGTGGAGGGGGGTAGAAAGCTCGCGCCATGATGAAGGGAGTGGTGGTTGGGGCTGCAAGAGAGGGTCGGTGGAGGCAAGAGAGGAACGGGGGGAGGAAGAGGAGTCGGCAGGGCTTTACCGAGCTCTTTCTGTATCGCCCGTTGAAGCTTGGGATCTCCTTTCTGGATCACGGTTCTCGCATGTCCGGGAGGGAACGAAGAGTCGGATGAGTGACCGGGTCGGGAAGGATTGATGCTCGTCGTCGTTGGGAGGGAAGCAAAGCTCATCATCGAGCTCAAGTCCAAAAGGTTGAGCTCATTGACCCTCTGCTCTTCGTGAACTCTCGTTCCCTCTTCCGTCCTTCTTCTCTTCTTTCGCGTCCAACGCTGACTTGGGGCTCGAATTGTCCGATCTGTCGCTACATCGGCGAGAGAGACCTAGGATCAGGTAAACTGCCCCTTAGTGAGGAAGGGAGGGAAATACACAGAATTGAGCTCACCTTTCCCCCTCCTTTCTCCTCCAGATCGAGAGCCTTGATGAGTCTCGACGCTTTTTTGTTTGCTGAAGCACACTCTAAGCTGAATATATATATTTTTACCTTGTGCCTGAAAACAGTGGCTGTTCCGGTAAGCTATCTAGTCTCGTTTCCGTGGGAGACGCGTCGTTTCTGACCAAACTCCATCCCTTTCCTATTCGCCAGGCTCATAGACATGAACTTGTCGGAACTAAAAGGCAATATATACACCAGCAAAGTAGATCAAGTCGATTTTTATCCGAGGATCTAGTTCGAAGGATGCAGAGCGAGTTGTTGGAAGAAATGGAGCAGGCGCGTCGCCCGAGATGTGATGCCCTTCTCTTTTTTCCGGTCTCAGTAAGTTCGATAGAACGAGCAGAAAGCCATGGGAGCAAGCCGAGGTGATAAAGTACATCGATTGAGGGAATAATAGTCTGGTTGTGGGAGTTACGAGTTACGAGCGAAGGGGAAAAGATCAATCTTGTACACGTCTGCAAAGAAGGGAAGATTTATGAGATAGCAGAAAGGGAAAGCTGTATAGAAGGAATCCTGGACTAAGCAGCTCCATGCAGCTGCCTCTTCTCGGTTTCGGTGGTGTCGGAGACCTCAGCCTTCTCGTTTTCTTTCTCGTCGTCGGAGAGGGCGTACCGAGACGACGCTCGAATCTTGGTTCCGTACTTGAAGAGAACGAATGGGATGGGAGCGAGGGCGAGGGTGATGAGAGCGAGGAGGAGACCAGCTGGAGAGAAAAAGAAGGAGAGAAAGACGTGTCGGTTCAGCTTTCCCTTCAGGTTGGGCGGAAGAATGGGAGAGAAGACTGACCGAACTGGTAACCCATTCCCTTGAACATCTGGGTGGCGAAGAGAGGGAAGGAGGCGGCGAACTGAGAGGAGAGGAGAAGGAAAGAGCTTTTCAGCAGCGAAAAACGGACGCGTAGACGTCTTCAGTTCATTTGTTTCAACTCACCATGTTTCGCATAAAGCCCTGGCCAGCGATGGCAGAGGAGGACATCTCTCCGTAAGCGTCAGTGGTGTAGTTGTAGGTAGCGAGGAAGATGTGGTAGATGCCGACGCTGAAAGATGAGGGAAAGAGTGGAGTCAGAACCGAATCACGACGCGTCGAAAAGAGCAAGATCGAACGAGACGTACATGATGGGAACGAGAGCAATAATGGGAGCGATCCAGTGGACGTGGGCGTATTGGGTGAAGGAGAAGATGAAGAGACCAATCTGCACATGAGAAGAGGGGAAAAGGTCAGCGGTCCAAAGAAGAAAAGGGAGACGAGGTCGGGAGAATTCCCTTCCCCATCGACGCCCGTCACCAGCAACCTCCCTCAAACTCCCCCGAGGTCTGAAGAGAGAAAAAAAATTGGACGAACCGGAAGGAGTGGGGAGAAGAACATAGCACCCCAAAGCCTGTACTCTGGAATCGCGACTCCGTTGTTCTCCTTCTGGACCGCATCGTACTTTCGATCCGCCCAAAGACCCGATACGAACCCTATGACGCAACCTACGATTAGACTGGACAAAAGGAGGAGTGTTGGACGGAAGGAGGAGCGTCGGAAGGAATGGTGAACTTTGGAGATCCAGAACAGAGAACGAGAAGATTCGAACGAACCTGAAGTAAGGAAGTCCAGCGTTGCCCTCAGACCATCCGTGGTTCCCAGCGAAGGTGAGAGGAATGACGGAGAGGAAGAGGAAGGTAATACCCCAAGCCATACTAATCCAAAATCCAAAGCAAAACAAAACCGGTTCGCCGACGAGGAGTTTGATTGCGCGAGTGCTCGACTTCGACAAAAGATCCTTGACGGACTCGGACTCGAGATCGGAGGGAGATCGGTACCTGAGTTGAAAGGAAGATATGAAGAGTTAGCAGTGGTTCCGAGCGAGCTCTGAACTTCACCAAATCGAAAGTGAACGTACGACTCGTCCTTCGTCTCTTTTCTCAGGGCCTTCGCTCGAACGGCGAGGATCTTGGCTCCTCGGGTCTCCTTGAAAAAGAAGAGCTCAACGATGAAGAGGATTCCATTGGCGATCATCTGGGGAAAAAGAGAAGCGGGGTCGATGAGTTCTGAAGTGAGACGAACGGACGCGACGCGACGCGATACCGTCGAACTGCGAAGCGATGCCGTCGAACTCACATGAACCCACTCAACCCAACGCCATCCGACGTACATGGTGATGTAGCCTGAGTATACCGGGGCAGCGATCGTACCTTGGGAAGAGCAAAGAAGGCAGACAAAGGAGAGTTAGCTTGCCAAAAGTTTCCATTCTCCTCCACGCGCCGGACTTCCAAGACCACACCGACTCACCGAAGATGGCGACGAAGGTGAAGCAGGACATGGGGATAGATCGCTCCTTGGTTTTCCAGATATCGGCCTTGAGTAATGAGGTAGGAAGGAGAAGTCAGCTGGCTGGTCCGCGACGAAAAACGCGTCTTTTCTTATTTTCCGTATCTACGCACGAGTGTTCCTCCAACAAGAATCGTCCCGCAAGATCCGAAGAGTCCAGAGAAGAGTCGGCCGACAATCTCAGTCCCTATGTTCTTTCCCAAGGCGAGGAACAAGAAGCAGAGGACGAAAAGACCGTACGCGGTGAGCTACAGTAGCGAAAGAAGAAAGGTCAGCTCGCTCGTTTCCTCCCCTCCTCATCCCAATTCGATGGATCCAGACTCACGTAGACTTCTCGTCGGCCGATAAGCTCACACAGAGGAGCGAGAAAAAGAGGAGCGATGGCACAGGCGGCGTTGAACCTGGTTTGGGAGATGAAGACGACTTGAATGGTCTGTAGATGCAAACGCGACGAGGAGAGACGAGGGGAGTTTTACTCACGTGAACATACCGACCTGACCGGCAACTTGAGATACTCCAAACTCAGCAGACATCCTTTCTATCGTGTTGGAGTAGGCGGAAGTGGATAGTCCAATGAGGCAGGTCATCATGCCTTGAAAGAGAGGAGGGAGAGAGGAGACAAAATCAGTTGCTATTGAGAACGATCTGGATAGCGAACCGAAGGAAGCGGGACTTACAGAGAAGGAAGGTCTGCATCGCACGAGAAAATACGTGCAAGAAGGGTCAAATCAACAAAAGAAGGAAAGGAGGGATCGACGGAGACGACGAGACGACGGAATCAGAGACGCGTGCTTTCTCCTCCGCTTTCACTCACAGTGAACCACTTGCGTCCTTTAGACCAATTCATAGGATCCTCCTGCAGATCGAACAAAAGGGAGAGAGCGTCAGAGCTAGAATTGGCCAACGAGAGAAGGCCAGCGAGGGAAGGGAGAGAGTGGAAAGAAGAGGGAAAGATGGAAAGCTCACAGGGTCGCCATCCTCGAAGAGAAGGAGTATGATTTTGGTCTTTTTCCCTTTCTGCATGATCTCCTTGGTAGACTGTATAGAAAAGGAAGCGATACCAGGAGCCAGTCAGCTTCGAAAAGCCAGAATATCGCTTTCGCTCGATCGAGAAAGAGAGAGAGCGGCGAACTCACGCCAGCGGGAGAAGCAGACCTGGTCGGAGGTTGTGTAGAAGGAGCTGATGCGTCTCCAGCAGAATCACCGAAGGAAGGCTGACGAGGAGCTCGAGGAGGGTTGGTAGAGGTTTGGCCAGAGTTCTCGACCTGCTCTTCGTCGTTCTCGTCAGGGAACGCACGCGGAAAGAAGTTTGCGTTGATGTTCGTCTTCTTGAGAGCTGGCATCGTTGTTTGAGGGCCGAGGGGGGAGAGGCCTGGATCTGGGGTGCGCTGAGTGTGTGTGACAGATGAGAGAAGGAGAAGAGTAGGCTGAAGGAAGGGGCCGGGGGAGAGAGAAGGTGAAGGTTAGAGGCAGGTGGGTGTCAGATTTTCGGTTCGCGAAAGCAATGACGGTGAGGCAAGAAAAAAAGGCCCGCCAATCTGCGTCGGTCTGCGTCGGGGCCGTTGGCAACTGCCGGCGGGAGTTGGAGGTCAGGCTCGGGGGAAATAAGGGAGAAGGGAGGAAAGGGAGGGGCGGGATGGGGCAGAGAGATCGAAAAGAGACGGCCGTTCAAGCACAGTCGAGGATGAAGCTGTAACCGCCTGGAATCCGGAGATGGGCAAACAAGGAGGATCAGGATGAGGAGAAGAGCTGGAGGATCCATACAGGGGGAGAGGAGAGAAGCTGGAGGGAGAGGGGGATGGTGACGACGGGAGGGATGAACGAACGAACGAACGACGTCGAAGGATCGTGAAAGGCGAGTCAAAGAACAGGCCGGGTCGTCGTGGAGGCATGATCTGGATACAGGGCTATGGTCTCGAGAAATCGTGAGGTGAGGGACGCACAGTGGTGGAAGGAGCAAGTCAGAAAAGCGGGAGGAAGGGAGGAAGGAGTTTTTGTTGAGCTTCTTTCCTTCGCGCTCTTCCTTCGCTTTGAGGCAGGCCGGCCGCCTGAGAGCTATCGACGACGCTTCAGATTCAACTGGACGTCGGGGGGAGGTGTCTGTAGAGGTGAAGTCCTTGAGGCTTGGGCGTAAGCTTCTTCCTGGAGTTGGGAGGGTCCTGTGGTTGATGGAGGGACTCGAGTTTTTGGAGCTTCAACTTGCTTCAACCGTCCCTTTCCGCGTCGTCAAGTCTCTCCCTTCCACCGAGATGTAAAGATCATAAACAAACATCTTCGTCACAAGGGAACTAGACTAGGAGAGAAAAAGAGAATAACATATCGGACCACCTACAAGCCTGAGACAGAAGACAGAGAAACGGGAGAAAGAGAGGACTAAAGCAAACTCCTCAACATCAACGCCTGTTCTTCGCTCCTCCTCCTCCTCCACCACTCTTTGAAGAGCTCTTCTTCTTCTTCCCGTCGTCGGAATCCTCGTCTCTCTGCCTCCTCCCGTCGTCCCTGATCAAACGAAGAAGAATGAAGATGGGTCAGCGTTTGGAAGAAAAGAGACGCCTTGCAGCTCGAAAGACTCACCTCTTCTCATCCGACTTCTTAGCGTTCTTCTCCAACTCGTCCCAGCTCTCTCCCTCCGAGTACTCCTCTTCTGATCCCTCGTCGTCTGAAGCTCCCTCGTCGAAGTCGGACTCGCCAGAGGAGGATCCCTTCGAGGACGCTACTCCGACGTCCGAGTCGGCTTCGAATTCAGAGGCTGATTCGGATTCGTCGGAGCCTTGGTCCTGTGAGAACGAACGCGAAGGAAAAGGAGAGTCAGTCAGGAGCCTGGGGTGCCAGGTGAGTCGGAGAGAAGGGAGGAAGAAGAGGGAAAACGCACGTCCGAATCTCCACCCAGGAAACCCCAACCTCCCTCGACGAAGAACGCGTAAGGATCCTCGTTGACGGTCTTCATGATGGCCGACCAGGTCAAGTTGACGGCTCCTTCCGAGATGGGAATGTCGACCGAGCTTTGAAAAGGGGGAGGAAGGAGAAGGTCAGTCGAGCTCGTTGGCGAAAGGAGGAGACGCGTCGAACGACGAAGAACTCACTCCAACCACTCCTTGATCCCTTCCAGCATCCCAAAGGGAATCGAGTTGACGTGCAGCGGCGATCTCGAGAAGTCCGAGAACACAAAGACGAGATCGAACTGCTTCAATCCATGCTGGACTCGCTCGAAGTGGCAGACCTCGACCTCGTTCAAGGTGATGACCGTGAAGGGCATGTCGGTAAGGTGAACGAGGCAGTCGGTCGTGGGTTGAAGGAGGACGTTGGTCCTGAAGGGAACTCCTTGGAATCCGAGCTCTCGGAAGGGAATGTCGACCTCGAACTCGTTGGAGGGATCCGAGTGGTGGGAAGCGGCGGCGATCTTCTCGGAGAAGGCTTTGAACTCTCGGTTGAGGGACTGTCGAAGTTTCCGTTCCTCCTGCTCGAGCTCGATCTCGTCCTCGTCTCCGTATCGGTACTTCCTCTTCTTGTTTCCTGTCTCGTCGAACTGGACATCGGAGGCTTCGCGAGAGAATTGGACGTCCTGGAGAAAAGACAAAAGGAAGGGAGATCGCGAGGTCAGTCGACGCGACGACGACCGCAAGGTCGCGAGACAAAAGACGACGCACCTTGGCCTTCTTCTTGCCGATCATGATAGGAGCCTTGAGGTGAACGTGAATGATGACGATGAGTTCGTGGTCGCAGGGCTGGAAGAAGAGATGCTTGATGTTGCTGAACAGGAGATCTGAGAAGGGAAGTTGGAAAAGGTCAGCTCAGCTCGAAGGCAGGGATCGAAAGAAGGAGAGACCCGCTTCACTCACCGACTTTCTGACCGCTATGAGTCGAGTATCGGATACCGTTGTCGTGGATCTGAAGCTCTCCAGCGACACGCTTTCCGTCGAGTCCAGGCTTGATCATGACGGGTTCGAGGATCGCAGGTCGCTTGTCTGTGCGAGTCGAAGAGAAGACGTTAGCTTCGCGTTTCTTCACAGAGGACCAGCGTTGAGAGACGCGAAGGAAGTCTAGACGTACTCTTAATCTCAATCAGACGATCCTGAGTGATCACGTCGGCGAGCTCCTTCTTGTCTTTCTCCCTCTTGGTCATCTGAGTTCGCATCTTCGTGATCTGCTCGTAGATGTTGGTGAAGTGATGAGAGTCGGTAGATCGGAAGACGGCTGATCGAATGAAAGTAGCGTTGGGATCCTCGAAGGGCTGTTGAACGACGAGTTGGAGAGATGGTCGAGGTCAGCTCGAAGGGAGGTAAACGAGAGGAGGTCGAGAGGGAAAAACTCGCCGTATCCTCCTTCTTTCCAGCGATCTGACCAGGAGATTGGAAGTTGATTCGAAGGTAGGTGTAGTCTCCCTCCTCGTTCTTGGAGACGTTCTTGATGGTGTTGATATGGAAGGGAGTCGCGTAGCCGTTGATGGGAAGGATGATGGTTTGGCGAGCGTCGTCGACAAAGATCTGGAACGAACGAAGCAAGAGCGGAAAGCCAGTCAGTTGGAGTCGACCTTCCATCTGCTCCTTCTCCTCGTGGAAATAAGGGAAGGCGACTCACCCTCCTCCTAGCAACCTCCTTCGGCAACTGATCCTCCCTCTTGTAACTCTCGAACTTCTTGATCTTCTTCTCGTCGTTCTTCCCCTCGTTCTCCCCGTCCTCGTTGTACTTCTCCAACCCTCGCTCCTGCCTAGCGTGATGAAGCTCCTTCTGATGCTCCTTCATCTTGGCCTGAGCCGACTCGTCGATATCGGTTCGACCTTCTCCTCGAGTCTTTCCTCGGAGGACCTTGGATCCGACGACGTGACCGGAGACCTTCTTTGGCGAGGGATCAGCCTTGATCTTGGGCTTCTTGTCTTCGGGCTCGTCCTGGAAGGAGGGTGAAGGAAGCCAGAAGAGAAGCGTCAGTCGGAGTTCTCGACGAATGGAAGCGTCGAGGCGGGAAGGGAGTCACGCCGTTGAGGAAGAAAACGACATCGTCGAGACTCTTGCCTCCGTCCGAGAGAACGATGGCGTTATCCTTCCCGATCTTGATGGTGTCAATGAGAAGAAGAGAGTAGCTGTAGAAGAAGAGAGAGCGAGATGATTCAGCGAGGAGCGAAGAAGCAGAACGCGAGGAAGGAGATGGAGCTCACGTCTTCTCCTTGTTCTTGGGGTCGACGAGGTTCTGGAAAGCAGTCGAGAAGTTGATGACCATTCCCTCCTGGAGGGTCTTTGCGTTCTTTCCGGTGATGAGGAAGTTGGAGTCTCGGAACTCGAGTCCAGTCTGAGGGAAGAAGGAGGAAGGGGGCTCGCGTGAGCTCGAGTCTGAAAAGAAGGTGCGCGAGGAAAGAGACCCGACTCACCCTCGAACCCATCGCCTTCTGCAGGTGCTCCTCCAACTCAGGCTTCTTCTCGTGAACGTAAGCGACGATCTTTCCGACGACGTCCTTGACAACGGCTCCGTCCTTGAGCAGCGAGAGAGCGAAGGCCTGAACCTCGACGAGGAAGGAGTAGTTCCTCTCTTGAGACTGCAAAAGCGAGGAAGGAAGTAAGGTGAACTCTTTGGACGTTTAAAGCGGTGGGGAATTAAAAGAACTTACCTTGACAGGGTCGATGAGGAAGGTTCGAGCCATGTTGGAGCAGTAGCTTCGAACTCGGAGACCGATACTGGCAAGGATGACTCCAGCCTTGAGGTTCTTCTCACTCGACTCTGCGGTGGCTCGAAGATCGTACTCCCCTCCAGACTGAATGATGGGTGTGTAGATCCAGTCGACGGCGGAGAAGTCAACCTGATCGGAAGGAAGGGACAGACGACGTGGTGAGCTCGACGATTGGGCAAGATCAAGAGAGAGAAGAGCTCACGTCGGCGACAGCCTTGTTCTTCGACCAAAGCTTCATATCAGGACCACTGTCCTCGGTTCCGATCTTGCTCTCGACGAGACTCGCGAACTAATAGGACAGAAGAGAGAATGGTCAGATGGGGAGAGAGATCGATCAGGAAGGGACGCGATTGCTCGCCTTCTCGTGACTGAGCTTCTTGTCCGCCTCGATGGTGCTGGCCATCTTCTCGACGAAGTAGTGAGTCATGAGAGTAGTGTTGAGACGGGCTGCCGTAGAGATGTGTTTCTGTAAGACGGCGAGGAGAGGAACGTCGTCAGAGGACGAAAGATGAAGCTCGAGGAACGAAGGAGGAAGACTCACGAGCTCAGAAGCATCTTTCAGAGCCATGACAGCACTGAGTCCAGGAGCGATATCGACCTCGTCGAGCTTCTTGTCGGCCTCGGAGAGACTAGAACGACCGAGACCCGGGAGCGAGAGAAGGGAGAGAAGGGAATCAGCTTCAGCTCGAGAGCTCAGGACAGAGGGGGAACGATCGCCACTCACGCCTTTGCCCACTCGTCCACCAGCTTTCCCTTGTGTTTCTCCTTCAGCAGAACACCTATTCGTTTTCCTTCTCCAGTCTCTCCGATCTGTTTGATGACGTTCGGGATGTGATCTGAATGAAAGGAAGGAGGGTGGAAAAGAAGGAGGTCGGTCAGCTCGCGTGGAGGACGAGATGAGAGTGAGGAGGGGTAGAGGCGAAGGATTGGAGAGAACGTACCAGCACTTGATGGATCCTTGCCTTTGGGGAGAATGATGATGGGGATGTCGGGAGTTCCAGCGGAGAGTTGAGCGAGGATCTTGGCTGGTGGAGCGGAAGGTGAGGAGGAAGGGAAGGAAGGTGAGCTCGACCGTGATCCTTCTCCCGTAGAGTCGGAGGATAGAAACGAACGAACCCTTAGATGGCGAGCATACGAATGTGATCTGATCTTTGGTAAAAACGATGAGGGTGGAGGGAAACTCGTATCCGAGGAGCCACGTCTGTGAGAGGGAAGAGGAGGAGAAGGTGAGCTCGAAGGACGAGGATTGTTGGGAGAGAAGTCTACGGCAACGACTGTGTCGTAAACAAGGTCTTCTCTGCTGAATTTTTTTGATCCCAAGGCGAAGCCACAGTTCGCCAACAAATAATACGAGAGGGCAGCTCAGACGGACGGCACCTCGACCCTCCCCTTCCTCCCTTCCTCTCTCCACTCCAGCCCCAGCAGCTGCCTCCTTCTGCTTTCGCTCGACAATCCCAACCATAGCCATCTCTACGTACTGATGGGGCAGTAAGAGGGGATAGAACTTACCTGCAAAGCCGTGCTCTTCTTGTAGACTCCATCCTCGTCGGGATCTCCGACAAGAACGACGATGGCGTCCACTCCGACAAAGCTCATGTTCTCATCCGAAGTGGCAGCATTCTGAACACGAAGAAAGGGGAAAGAACGTGTCAGCAACTGACACCAGACCTCTGATCACGCGAAAATCTGCTTCAACGGCCTTGAGCGGGCCTTGATCGCCTCTCCACCTGAGCTCCACGTCGAGCTCCCCTCCCTCCCTCCTTCCCTTCTTGCTTGCCACCCCCGGTGACGACTCCCATCCATACCCAAAAAGCTGGGCGATACCCGCGGGCATTCAGACGTACCCCCCGAGGACGAGAGAGTCTTCTTCGCGTCTCGGTGGTGGCGAAAGAAGGTGGCGAAGGGTGAGGGAAGGGAAGGAAGGAGGGATCGATTTGCTCACCTTCCAGGCTTTGAGAAGAGACTTGGCTCGAGAGAAGAACAGAGGGGCGTCAAGCTTGATATCACTCATGTTGAAGACGAGTTCCTACGTCCAGGGGATGAAAGGGAAGGGCGAAGGGAGGGAAGAGGAAGGAGGGGGAAGGGGTCGTCGTTGGCGGATTACCTCGAGCGGCGCGTCTTTCCTTCATTTCTGTCTTTCCTTGACGACGATTTCTGAAGGGCGTTTACTCCCTCTTTCCTTGTTCTACTATTGCTAAGAATCAACAGCGTCGAGTGGTAGATGTATGCAATTCTCTGATCTAACTTTTTCAAAAGGTAAAATGGTATCCGACACACGAAGCCACTTTGGTGCGACGCGTTCCTTCTTTCCTACCGCCCAAATGTTCATCGAGCGCAACGAACCATCCTATTAGGCTCCAGAGCACCGATGGTTGCAAACGAAGAAAAGATAAGCGAGGGTTGGGGAAGTTCGCCGGGAACGAGGAGAAGAGAGGGAGGAGGGGAGGGAATCGACGACGAGATCAGATCTTGTTGGCCTTCTTGCAAGCAGTCCGTTGACTACGCCCGTGCAGGAAACAAACGGAGGGAGGTAATATAAGTCACTCGGAAATAATGGGATTGGGAGGAGGAGGAGAAAACTCACGCCGTGCAATTTGTGGTCGTCAACGTTCCTTTGTTCCCAGCCTTCGCAGCAGCCGTCGAGCAAGCTGAGAGGGCAGAAGAGGAGGCCAGACCGACCTGATTCAGTTTCGATTGGAACGAAGGGTCGAAGGAGGGAGAATCGAACTCACTGCTCTGCTGAGCCTGACAACTCCGCGCGAGAGCAAGAGCAGCTGTCTTTAGGGTCGTCGTCGGAAAGACGACGAACTGGCCGTTGGAAGCTACAACTGCGGGGGCAGCTCCTCCGAGTTTGCCGGTGAACGTTTGGAGGTTGGTCTACGAGGAGAAAGAAAAGGAGTGGGACGAACGCGTAAGTTTGAGAAGACGCGTCGGAAGCAGAGGGAAAGAACGAGAAAGGACTGACGGTGGAGGTCGTGGCAGCTTTGGGGGTGTTGGTAGCTGGAACGGAAGTACGAGTGGAGTGGAAGGATTTTTAGGATTCAAATTTCGAGAAGAGGAAGAAAGAAAGAAAAAGAGGACTCACCAGCAGCGGCTCCTCCGACAGTGACAGTAACGGTGACTGGAGCAAGGCAAGCAGTAGCCTGTTGAGCAAAAACAAGGAAGAAGTCAAATTGAGGCGAGGGCAAGAGGAGAAGAAAAGAAAAAGGAAAGGAAGACTGACAGCAGCGTCGGTCGCGACAGCAAGGTTGGTAGCAGCGGCTTTCTAAGATTTTCAGCGAAGCATCAGCGAAGCATCAGCGAAGCATCAGCGACTGGAGTCTTCGAAAGATGCGTTCGAGAAAGTGAACTCACGGTCGCGACGGGAACATTCACGACACCACCCTTGTTTCCTCCTCCGTTTCCTCCGTTGTTTTTGGATCCAACGTTGGTAGCAGCGGCCTTCTTGGCGGTGGTGGTGACAGCGGCTTTCTAAGATTTACAACGAAGCATCAGCGACTTGAATCTTCGAAAGACGCGTTCGAGAATGAATCGAACTCACGGTCGCAACACCCTTCTTTCCCCCTCCGTTTCCTCCGTTGTTCTTGGATCCAGCGTTGGTAGCAGCGGGATTTTTGGCGGTGGTGGTGGCAGCGGATTTCTGCGATTTTCAGCGAAGTATCAGCGACTCGAATCCTCCAAAGACGCGTTCGAGGAAGAGCTGAACTTACCGTCGCGACGGGAACATTTACGACGCCCTTGTTTCCTCCGTTGTTTTTGGATCCTCCAGTCTTTCCCCCGTTATTTCCTCCGTTAGCAGTTCCAGAAGCAGTGACGGTGAAGTAGACTGAGTAAAGAAGGGAAAGTCAGCGATGAGCTTGAAGAAGTGGCGAAAAGGGAAGAAACTTACCAACGTCGTCCAGACTGAAGGAAAATAGGAAGCTCCCAGTCAGCGAACTCAGGAAACAAAACAAGATACCAGGCAAGGGAGATTGAATCACCTTCCGTGCTGCGCGACTCCAACGAGGGCTGGTTGATGGTTACTGTAGTCGAGAGAAAAGGAGGAGGAAAACGCGTCAACCTCGATTCGACTTTCGACGCGCGTTTCCGCTTGAAAACTTGTACAAACGCGGCAGAGTTGATGGAAGACCTGTAAGGGGGACCAATAGTCAGTGTGAGGAGTATGTTAGAGCAGGGCATCGTCGAGAAGTATCTCACATCTTGTAGACCCCAGCGCTGTAAGGAACGAGAGGAGAACGAGAAGTCAGCTTCGTCTCTCCCTTCTTCTCTTCCTCTCGAACTCGACTCACGGAAGTCCACCAGTAACATTCGTACTCAAAACTCCGTTCTACACGTCCAACCGAAACCCCATCGAACCCGAGGTCAGCTCTTCCCCCTCGTACCGTCTTCGTTCGTTCGAGACAAGCTCACCTGGGCAGGTTCGTTGAGTCCTTTAAAAAATGCGAACTTGGTGGTGTCGGCGGGAGTGGTAGAATCGAGCGCAGTTATTTTTTCGATGACGACATGAGAATGTCCAATTAGAATGCCTGTGAGCAAGCGAGAGAGGAAAGCGAGGTCGAAAGAGGAAGGCGAAAATCGCGTCAGTTTTCCTTCATGCGATTCGACTCAACTCGGAGAAGAGAAACTAGAACGAGGCGTACCTTGGCCGTTGAGCTGAGCTGGAGCACCGAAGTAGGTCTTCTGAGCCTGTGGGTTAGAATGGAGTAGGTTGAAATGAAAAAAAGAAGGACGGCGGAGAAAGCGAGAAAAAAAAGGCTCAGTTCCACGTCGTTGAAGAAATGGTCGTAATACAGAACTCGCGTTCGTGAACGACCCAGTCTGGAGGTTACGGATGTTCATGGTCATGGTGAAGGTCGTATCGGCAGCGATGGTGTCTCCGTTCTTGGGGTTCTGGAGGAGTCGCAACGAGGAGGAAGAGGTCAATTCGGAGACGCGTCGAGCGGAACTCAACACGAAGTGAACGTACCGAGAACTTGCAAGAGGGTGCCTTGGCTTGAGCGACGATGCTGCCCATGATGGTAGGGTTACATGAACCACCGATGACTCTGAATGAGGAGGAAGACCAGAGTTTATTAGTAGTCTGAAAACCAGAGGGAAGAATGGAGAAAAGTCCGTCGGATGACTCACTGGAGTCCGTTCGTGATAGGGAGTTTCGTGGTCGAGCAGCTGTTTCGCGGATGAGCAGGTTCAGCTCAGCGTAAGAAGAAGGAAAGGATGCGTATAAAAGGCTCACAAGTTGATGCTGGAGGAAAGAAAGACGGCGGAGGTGAACTCACCGAAAAAGAGAGACGCGACGCGCGGGAGAATCCGATGAGATGCTCACAAGTTGTTGGTAGAGGTCAGCGATGGAACCTGGCCTGCTACGGGAGGGTTCTGTCCGTTGTTGGCGAGGTTGCTCTGGACTTGACTGGGGTCGAGAGCTGAGTAAGAGGAGGAGGGAGAAGTTTGATTTCATCGTCGGGCTGGTCCCATGTGAGTGCCGAACGAAGCAGGAGGAAAAGGACGCTCACTCAATGAAGTTTGCAAGTTCGTTCCAGCTTTGTTGCCAGTGTTCTTCGCATTCTTGTTGTTCTGCCTTCGAGAGAAGCTGCTAGGAGAGTGATCTAGACCGGAAGCGGCGACGAGGGTAGACGAGGAAAGCAAGAGGAGGGAGAGAAGTCCGAGGGAGGAGGAGAGCATTTGTGGGAGTAGAAGATGGGGAGTTGATGGGAGCTTGGATGTGGTGGGGGGTAGATGTCGAGGAAAGAATGGGGAGATGTCGAAGAACGAAGGAGGGAGCTGTCAAAGCCTGAGAGAGGGAGAAGAAAGAGAAAGAGGAAGGAAGCACTCCGGTCAGCTCCAGTTTCCTTCGAGCAATCGAATCACGCCAAGAGAACATGTTGATGCTTACTGAGGTGGAGCTGAAGGACAGAGAGACGACGGAGAGCGGCACCAGGCACTACTTCTTGAGAAGAGACGACGAGGAACGAGGATGACGGAGAAGAGATAAAGGAAGAGCAGATGGTGGTTGAGAGTCAGTTGATGCTTTGCTCCTTTGCCGGTTGTCAAGAAAGAAGAGAGGGGGATGGAGTGGCGATCTGTTTTTGTCCTGTAAAGGGGGCCGGAGAAGAAACAGAAAGCAGGAGGTATGAGGGAGGTTGTGGTTCCAAGCGCGTCGTTCCTTCGTCCGTTTTGCTGAAGGTTCCGGCTTTAGAGGTCAACGGTACACGCTCAAATTTTACCAAGATATCGAGTTCAGAGGCAAGATAGCTTTCCTGGATGCTAGAGGAGAAGCATCAACTCGCAAACACACCAAACTCGACAGGAGAGGATGAAACGAGTGCCGGGTCCGTCCCTTCGTCGCCTACTCTCCAATCTCCTCGCTCCGTTTCTCGAAGGTTTCCTTCCTCTCATCTCCAGAATCAGATGTAGAACAGAAATGAACCTCTCCGAAAGCGGAATGGCAGGAGAAGAAGGAAGGCTGTCAAAACAAGAAGGCGGTGAGGTTGAGGAGACGCCGAGCGAGGTGAGAGGAGGAGGAGGCTGAGGTTTTGTGGGAGGAGTTGGATGTCGTTCTGCCGAGTGAAAGCTTGCATATCTATCCAGGGAGCTCTGAGAGATCCTATTTCTGCTGCTCGACTGAAGTCCGGCGTCGAACAGTGGAGAGAAGGGGAGGAGGAAACGCTGGAGCTGTGTCGAAGGGGAGGGGCGGTGAGAGTTGAGCTCTTGTGGTAGATAAACGCTTCTCAGAGCTTAGAGGGTGTCTAAGCTCTCGTGCGTGCGACCTCATGGTCTCCCGACTTGATGTTGGTGGTTGAGAGGGAAAACGAAAGATCGCTGAGAATTCAAGTTTGCGTTGGGAAGGAAGGAGGGAATCGAGCTGCTCGTTTTCGCCTTCTCTCCTCTTTCCCTTCACCTCTCACCTTCTCCTTCTCTCGAGCTTCTCCCCCAGTCAATCAAAGCTCCCTCTCTTTCGATCCACTACTCCTCGAGATTGTCAGCAACTCAACAACAACAACAGCAACTCCCTCTTCCCAAATCTACGGCCGTTCTTGAGCGGTCCTCGTTCCCATCACACCTCCCCCCTTCCTCCTTCTTTCCTTTCGACCCAACCCTCCTCCTCCTCCTTCCTTTCAACACCAACACCACCACCACCCTCGTCTCATCCAGCACCTCAAGCTCAGGTCCCATATCTACGGACACCTCATCGAGACATCCATCCTTCTCGACGCTCTTGCTCCTTTAGCTCCTTCGCATCTTTTCCCTTCCATCTCTCAAGAGGGAGGTCCCAATCATCCACCACCACCCTTCCCAGTTCAGCCACTCTCAATATCCACCATGGCTTCATCCTCATCTTCATCGTGAGTATAGGCTTGCTCTCTTATGCTATATACTCTCTCGAAGGACGGGAAGAGAGAGGAAACGACCTCGACTCTTTGCTCCTTCCTGCCCTCTTTCTCCGACGAACCAAGCTGACCCCTTGCTCCCTTTTCTCAGCAAACAACCTGACTCGTGGAAGGCTCAACTCAATCTTCCCAAGAAGGACGACCGTCCGCAAACAGAGGTACATCCAGCGCCTTTGAATCTCCCTTTCTTCAGCTAAAATCGACTCGAAAGCTGACCTCCTCCTCCTTCCTTTCCGTCCTTCTTCCACTTCCCTCAGGATGTCCTCAACACCAAAGGAAACGAGTTCGAGGACTACTTCCTCAAGCGAGAGCTGCTCATGGGAATCTTCGAGGCCGGTTTCGAACGACCAAGTCCTATTCAGGAGGAGGCCATCCCCGTCGCTCTGACGGGACGAGATATCCTCGCTCGAGTTCGTCCTCCTCTCTTCTCTTCCACCCTTCTTCTCTCTGCCCCGCTCTCTCTCTCTCTCTCAAACATACGTCTCTGACTCGTCGCCTCTCCCCTCTCTTCCCCCTCACCAGGCCAAGAACGGAACCGGAAAGACCGCCGCCTTCATCATCCCTTCCCTCGAAAAGATCAACGTCAAGATCCCCAAGATCCAGGCTCTCCTCCTCGTTCCTACCCGAGAGCTTGCTCTCCAAACCTCCCAAGTCTGCAAGACCCTCGGAAAGCACATGGGCATCAACATCATGGTCACCACCGGAGGAACCACCCTCAAGGACGATATCCTCCGACTCTCCGAGCCCGTTCACGTCCTCGTCGGAACTCCTGGAAGGATCCTCGATCTCGCTGGGAAGGGAATCGCCGACCTCAGCGCCTGCCCGACGTTCGTTATGGACGAGGCGGATAAGCTGCTTAGTCCTGAGTTCCAGCCGGTTATGGAGCAGCTCCTCAGCTTCTGTCCTCCGGAAAGGCAGGTCATGCTCTTCTCGGCCACCTTCCCCATCATCGTGAAGGACTTCAAGGTTCGTTCTATCCTCCTGCCGCTCCTATCCTCGAGTCGAGACCTGCCGAGCTGATCATTCATCCATGCATTCTTCGCGTCTTCAGGACAAGCACATGGTCCAGCCCTACGAGATCAACCTCATGGACGAGCTCACCCTTCGAGGAGTCACCCAGTACTACGCTTTCGTCGAGGAACGTCAGAAGGTCCACTGCCTCAACACTCTCTTCTCCAAAGTGAGCTCTCTTTCCAGTTCTCTTCCTTCCCTTTCTCGCACTAACCTCTCCCCTCCACCTCGTTCTCAGCTCCAAATCAACCAATCCATCATCTTCTGCAACTCCACCAACCGAGTCGAACTTCTGGCAAAGAAGATCACTGAGCTCGGATACTCGTGTTTCTACTCTCACGCCAAGATGCTCCAGGCTCACCGAAACCGAGTTTTCCACGACTTCAGGTCGGGTGTGTGCAGAAACTTGGTGTGCTCTGGTGAGTTTCGCGATCCGTTCCTTCCTTCCCTGCTGCCCTCCGTTTCCTGACGCGTCTTCTCTCCCTTTCGCCTTCTTTCAGATCTCCTCACTCGAGGTATCGATATCCAGGCCGTCAACGTCGTCATCAACTTCGTTCGTCCTTCTCTCGAGACTCGTCGCGGGAAGCCCTCGTGAGGTCGCTGACCTCCCTCTTCACTCTCTTCTTCCTTCCCACAGGACTTCCCCAAGACCGCCGAGACCTACCTCCATCGAATTGGACGATCTGGAAGATTCGGTCACCTCGGTATCGCCATCAACCTCCTCACCTACGAGGATCGATTCAACCTCTACCGAATCGAACAGGAGCTCGGAACCGAAATCCAACCCGTCCCCTCCATCATCGACGCTCGACTCTACGTCGCTCCCTCCGCCATCGAGGAGTCTCCCCGTCCACTTCCCGCTCCTCCATCCGCCGCTCCTCAGGCCTCTTCGTCTTCCAACGGTCAGCAGCAGCAGCAGCAACAGCAACAGCGACGAGCACCCGCTCCTTCGTCGAACCAGAACTCGAACAACCAGCCCGCTCGTCAGCAGCAGCAGCAGCAGCAGCGACCTCAACCTCAGCAGCACTCGTCCAACTCGTCGACGTCGAATCGAGCACCTCCAGCGAACGGACGATCTAACTCGAACAACGGTCGACCTCCGCCAGCTTCTCAGCCGTCGACGTAAAACGAAGGTCGTTCTTTCCATAGAGCTGCCCGAGTTGTTTCGTTTCGTTGAGGTTGTCGCAGTGTGCGTCTTTGTGTTTCGCTTTTGCTTGTCTTCTTATGCTTTCTCGTTCGTTCGCTCGTCGTGTTAGCAGTCTCTTCACGTCATTCGGCGTTGTTTTGTTATCTTTCCCTCTCTCTCTCTCTCTCTCCTACCTTACCTTGTATTCGGTCGTCGTCGTCATCGTCGTCGTCGTCGTGCCCCCTCCATATCCCCCTCCTCATCGCCGTCCCCATCCCTACCACCCCTCACACATATCTCCCTCGTCAACTCGATCTCACAGACCATCCCTCCTCCCGAACCCCTCCCTCCCGCCTCTCTCCGTCGCAACGGCCCTCGATTCCAATCTCGCCGTCGGTCGGTCTCACCTCATCTCCCCTCCACATCTCAACCCTATCGTCATGCTTCCCACACCGTTTCCCTTCCTCCTCTCACCTCCCCTCCTCTTTCATCATCTCTCCACCCTCCCCTTCGACCGTCACCCACCTCGCCTCCCCCAAACTCTTTCGCCCCCGTCCTCACCTAACCGAACCTTTAAACTTTCACGCTCGTCGTCGTCGCAGGAAGGAGGAGGAGAGCAGGAGCAAGACGAGACGAACGAGAGGAGCTCGTTCGTTCGGTCGTCGGAGGGAGAGAAACGAGGGAGGGAAGGGAAGGGAATCGTCGTTGCGTCTCCGTAGTCGTTGTTTATCCCCATCGTACCATATCGAGATTTGAGAAGGAGGAGTACCTACTACCTACACCAGCTACTGAGCCACGAGAAGCTTCGTTTTCGCGGAGGAGAGATGGGTTCGCGTCTTCTTCCCTTTTTGCTTTGCTCTCTTTTCGTGTTACCCTTTCACCGGTCTTCGGTACGATGATCACCTTTTCTCTCTCAACAGCTTCTCGTCTCAGCTCAATCTGTCACTCGACGAGATAAATTGCGGCAGATTTAGATGGGAGGACGCGACGCGACTTTGAGCTCCGCATTGAGTCGTCTTCCCTCTTGCTTCCTTCCTCTTCTCTCTCCACCACCCACCCGGAACCCGACCCATCTTCTCCCTTCCTCCCATCCCTTCTCTTTTCAGCCTCTACCATGTCCGAAGTCACACGTTAGTTCCCCGTCACCCTCTCTATCGCAGTAAAAGCGAGGGAAGACTCGAGTCGCTGATCTCCTTCTCCTTCCTCCTTCAACCTTTCGTTCGATCCAGAGCGCGTCAATTCAGCCATGTGAGCCTCTTATATCTTTGCTTCCTGGCATCGAGGCTTCATGCTGACCTTCTCTCGCTTGCTCTTGCTTGCATAGGCTCGGAGATTTCAGGGGGAAGGTACATTCAAAAAGAAGGAGGTGGCGAACCAAAGCGACTTCGACGAGCTTCAAGCTCACGTTTTCGCTTCTTTTTGGTTTCGGGCTCCTACAGACTGTCAGACTGACTGCTAAAGTCATCAAGGTACGTCCCATGCACCTCAACCCGTCCGAAAGACCGATCAGAAGGCCAGAGAAAAGGAAGGGGACAGGGAAAGGAAGGAAGCGACGAGCTCACCTCTTTTTCTCGCCTTCGTTCGTTTTGCTGCAGCTGAACGGGGATACTGCTATCGTTGAAGCTTCGGACAAGGGACATGTGAGTGATCACGCTCGGTTGGCTGGGTTGGGTTGGAGAAGAGTGGAAGGGAGGCGGGAGGGGAGTGGAGGGAAGGGCGGGAGGAGGCAGAGGAAGGAGAAGGAGGAGGAGAGATGGACGAGCTGAGGGGTTGGAGTGCTGCTCTGACAGTAAAATGCTGCTGGAGAGAGCGATTGAAGGAGTGGCTGATTCTGCTTCCTTCTCTTCTATCCAGGTCGATCTCCAACTCAACCGAGTGAGTTCACCTTTCAGCTTGGAGCTCGAGCTCGCGGATTCCCTTCTTGCGCTTCGCGTCTTCCTCCTTATCTTCAGCCTCAGCGCAGATATATCCAGCTCTTCTGAGTTCTTGGAGAGACCTCTCTCGGATCTGACCTCTTTTCCTCCTTCTTTTGCTGCACCTTCAGGACGCCCACCTCTCCGAAACCTACGTCGAAGTGATTGGAAAGGTTCAGGAGGATCTCAGCATCAAGGTCCTCTGGTCGATCGATCTCGGGTCTGATCTTGGTGAGTCGCTATTCCTCTTCTCTCTGTGATATCCATCTCTCTTGATCGGCTGGAGAGCCAGGTGCGAAGTAGGACGAGGGAGCAGGCCTCGATCCTCTTCCCTTTCGCGTCTTCTCCTTCTTCCTTTCCCTTCCTTGGCTGACTCCCAACCCCTTCTCTTTCCTCCCTCGTCCAGACATGTCGGTGGTGGACACGGTGACGAAACTGATGGCCGGAGCGATGGAGGATGAGGAGAACTCGTGAGTCTTTCGTCTTTCGTCTCTCTTTCTCCCTTCTCTCTGCGAGCCTTTCTCGGTTGAGCTGACCTTCTTCTCTTCCTGATTTGGGGTTCGGCCCAAGCAGGATCTTTTAAGGCGAGGCTTAGTAATCAAAATCAAGCATGAAACGACTTTGAACGAGCTCTATCTCTCTGGCTTCGCTGAGACAAAGAGTGAGGAGACGCGATGGGGAGGTCTTTCATCTGAAGGCTCGTTGGACCGAAAGGAAGTTACCTATCTCGTAGATCACCTTACACTGCATTCTCCCTCTTCTTCACAGCCCAACCCAACGAATGTCTTCCAAGGATCCCCTCCCCGATTGGGCACATCCTCAATTTCTCTCTCCCTTCCGTCAGAACTCGCGAAGTCCAAGACCGAGCTTCCTCCTCCGAGTAGCCAGCGGCGAGGAAAAAGCAAGGTGCGCAGATGTTCCAGCGTGTTGGTAGAAGAGCTCTCCAATCCGGTCTGCTTCTGGGTCTGCGGCCACAAAGAAGGATACAGATCAGTGGGTCGCATCGGGACGAGGGAAGAAGCGATGTACGAGAAGATGGTCAGGGCCCAGGGCCTGGAACTCACCGACTCCTCTTCCTCACGGTGACGTTGAAGGAGTGGAAGGCATCGGTTGCTTGTAGGACGGAGGTGAAGAAGTGCGTGTCGTCGGGGATTTCTGAGAGCGAACAGACGGGTTGGGGAGGTTGGGATGAGATTGCGAGCTCTGTGAAGTTGGGGAGAATAGTATCAGAAATGCTCTTAAAGTCATGAGTCATGCTATGCTAGGAAGCGGAGAGAGAGAGACAAAAAGAAAGAAGGACGATCCACGCGCTAATCGAAGTTCGTCGATGGCAGGAAAGCTTTTCGCCATGGGATCTCCGTTTTCGGGGTACATGGTGCACTTATAGCCGTATCGAATAGTTGAGGATCAGTGAGAGAAACTCGAATGGGGCGGAAGAGGTAAAAAAACTCACCTTCAACGCGTCGAAAAAGAAGTACACGCCTCCCGGTTTGAGGCAACGAACGATCTCGCTGCAGAGGTTCTCGGAGGTGAAGGTGCTCGAGAAGCTGTGGCCAAGCTGAGAGTGACTGGTAACCTCTAGAAAATAAGAGGATCCCCGTCGAGGCTGAGTAAGGGAGATAAGACCGACGCGACGCAAAACGTACGTCGAAAAACGAGTCGGGACTGGGAAAAGGAAGAAGAAGCAGATCAGACTTCGAGGCAGCTCGTTTCTGATAGGTGGAAACTACTACGGGAGTTCTGATGAGACGTCGAACACTGTGAGAGAGGAAACAAAAAGACAAGGTGGTAGTTCAGCTCGACGCGATCGCGAGGCAACGAACAAAAGCAAAAGGAAGCCGCCTCTACTCACGCTCAGTGGTGATGTTGGAAGGTATAGTTCTGAAAAACCAGCCGAGTATAACTCATCAGCCATGCGTCGAGAAACTAGAATCGTGAAAGAAGGAGAACGCGAACTCTGAGACGAGAGGTTGAGTGTCTACGCCGGTCAAATCTGCCGACGGGAATCTTTCCGCCATCGAGATGAGCCAGAGACCTGAATGAAAGCGATAAGATCATAGGACACCGCTCGAAAGCATGAGGAGGACTCACTGACCAGCCATCCCCTGCCCAATGTCCAGCACCCTCGATCCAGGTTGCGAGAGCAGCTTTTCAACCTCCGACGCGACCTCCCTCGGATACAAGCCGAACTTCTCGAGCTTCCAGTACGATCCATACTCTTCGGCACTCTGCTGAGTGCTGTCTGAAGGGAAGCTGAAGTCGGAGAGACAGACAAAGCGGGGAGTGGAAGGAAAAGGAGGTTCAGTTTGAGCTGTTTGTTTCGTTCGATTGAGAGGGAAGAAGATTTGCTTCTCTCGTTCCTGGGAGAGCAGGAGGTCAAACTCACCGATAAGACTGATTGGCAGCTTGAACTTTTCGACCTGAAGTGAACAAAGAAGGCAGAAGAGACGGAGTTAGAAGAAAGCGCCTCCTATAGATGCAGTGTCCGTTGAAGGATTGGTGAAGGAATCGCCTTCACCGTCGGTCTCGTTCGAAGAGGACATGATGATGGTGTGGTGGAGGTCGGAGGGAGCGTGCAGGCCCGAGCGAAATTACAGAGGAGAGGAAACGAAAGGCTCCTTGACGACGAAAGGCGTGGTCTTTCTAGCAGAGGCAGGGTGCGAGCTGCAAGAGCCTCGCTCTTTGACGAACAAAGAAGAAGGATTGAAAAGTCGCGTCGAGCTTGGTGATCGAGCCGCTCAACTTTCCGTTTCCTTTCTTCTCACTCCCTCGAGCACTCTTCCTTGCTCTCTCCCTCTCACCAAAGGTGTAATCTAAACAAATGAGTCTCATAAAGCAAGAACTCGAAACGAAAAAGCGAATCGGTAAGGAGAGGGAGGTAGAGAGGAATGGAAAAAAAGCAAGAAGCTGGACGTCGCAGGGAGTATTCAATCGACATTAGCGAGAGAAGAGAGAGAGCTAAGTAAACAAGCAGAGGAAGGACGAAGATGGCTGTATGTACAAAAAAGCCAGAGAGAGGGTTTAGACTCGCGAAGGGTGTCGCGCGAGGGTGGCTCCGGTCTTGAAAAGAAAGAGAAGGGGGAGAACGAATTAGGTCAGCGACGCGCGACAACTGCAAGGCCACATCAACGAGAAGTAGATACTCACTTGGTGTGCTTGGGCAGTTGCGAAGCGAGCTTGCTCGGCAGGGCTCATCGACGCCCTCGAGCCGAGTCCAACTCGTCTCTTCGCCATCTGGGAAAGAAAGGAAAGGACGGGTCGATCAGCCTGTGCTCTTCGAACGAGAGGCCTGTAGATCTTCAGAATGATGGTGCGGATCTCACCTTGAGGAAAGAAGTTCGGTTCGAGTACTATAGTTTTAAAAAAACGGAGAAAGACCAGTCAGAGTCGGACTCATTCGGTTTCTGTTTCTCTGGGGGAGGAGGAAAGATGTTCAAACTCACCAAGCTCTCGTGCCTTGAGAGGGTCCTCGTGATAGGAGCTCCTCCTCCCTCGACTCCAGTAGCAGGAAGCTTGGCGAGCTCCTTCTTTCGGAGGTACCTGGGGAAAGCGAAGAGCGAGAGCCGAGGTCAGCGTTCATCTCTCAAGGAGTCATGGCGAAGGAGGCTGGATCACTTGATCACGGTAGCTTTCATCGCGAACTTGACCAAGTCCATAGGGAAGAACTGGAGTATAAGCGAGAAAGGGTCAGTTGTGAGAACGAAGAAAGGCGAAGAGAGAGAAGGAGAAGGACGCGACGAACCCAGACGATGTTCCAAACCCAGACGATTCCGATCCAACCTCCCGAGATCGAGTGAACGTTGGTGAACCCCCAGTCTGCAAAGCCAGCGATGATGGAAGAAACGAGCTGAGCGAGGCAGAACGCGAGCATGAGAGCGGTCGAAGGCCTGAAGGAGGATGAAGGAGGAGATAGAGAGAGATAAGACGGTTAGGATCGTTCGCTCGATTTCCGAAGAAGATCGACGAAAAGCTCACCTCTCCATGAAGCACCATCCGTGAGATCGAGTAACGAAGATAAGAGCCTGGGAGATGATGGCGACCTGGAGGTAAATAACCATGTGGCCGCGAGGATCACCAACTTCCTTGATAGATTCGACGCCGAAGCGGTTCTCGAAGAACTCGGTATCGTGCATGACGATGTAGAGGACGATGGTTGAGAGGGTGAGGTAGAGTCCGTAGGCGATGGCGTAGCAGAAGATCTCGGCGAGGTCCCAGTGGTCGGGAGTCATGGAGGGAAGGACTCGGTCGAGGGAGAGGGTCATGATGGTTCCGTCGTTCTGGAGAGAGAAGAAGATGAAGGAAGTCAGCGAGACCTTGGACGAGAAGGAAGGAAGTAGAGGTGACTCACAAGGATAGCAATGATAAGAACCATGAAGGGAGGGAAGTTGAACTTCCAGGCGAAGGCGAGGATGGCGAAGGAAACGACAATTCGGATGGTGACGGCGCACGCGCTGCAGAGAAAGGGTAGAGAGGAAAGGAGAACGATGAGTTTCGCGATTGTTTCCCGAAGTCGAAGAAGTAGAGATTCAGAACTCACTAGATAGCGTAGTTTCGCATCCTCTGGAAGATGACTCGGGATCCTCGGATGGCGTGAACGATGGTGGAAAGTCCGGGCTCGGTGAGAACGATGTCGGCGGCTCCTCGAGCAGCGTCGGTAGCTCCCTCGACGGCGATTCCGACGTTGGCTCGGGAGAGCGCAGGGGCGTCGTTGGCTCCGTCTCCGGTCATGGCGCTGTGAGAAGATAAAAGGAAGAAACGATCAGTGTCGAAAGCGAGAACGAGGAAAAGAGAGAAACAGAGGGAAAGAGAGAAACAGAAGCAGAGCGACGAAAGCGAGAACCAGGAGAGAGAGAGAGAGGGAGGAAGAAACAGAACGAACCAAAGATGTCCCAGTCCCTGAATCCTCTTGACGATCTCGAACTTGTGCTCGGGGAAGACTCCAGCGAATCCATCGGCGTCCATGATCATCTCGTCGAGCGAAGCGTACTTTCCTCCAGCGGGGGGGCCGTCCTGAAGGATGCGAGCTGGATACATGTGATCTCCAAGGCCCAATCGTCGCCCAGTCTCCTTAGCGCTGTGAGAGGGAGAAGAGAGGGAGAAGGAAGGTAAGCTCGAGCTCGGGAGCGGGAAGGAAGAGGAAGGCCAAGACAACGAACATAGCGAGCTGATCTCCAGTAACCATCTTGACCTTGACTCCGAGAGCCTGAGCGTCGTCGATAGTCTGCTTGGTGTCGTCACGAGGCTGGGAAAAGAGAGAGAAAGAGGCGGGAAAAGGGAGGGAGAGAAGCGGTCAGCGCGCTGGTCCGTAGAGGAACGAAAAGGGTTTGTAGAGAAACGAGAAGAACTGCTCACAGGATCGAAGATGGCAAGAAGACCGATGAGCTCGAATCCAGTTCCCTCGGCGTTCTTCTCCTGGGAGTTTCCGACAACGTCCTCGAAGGCGACGGCGAGAGCTCGAAGTCCTCGTCGAGCGAACTCCTCAACGTCCTTCTCGAGCTGATCCTCCATCTCGGCGGTCTTATTCCTGGTGCAGACTGAGAGGAAGAGAAAAGAAAGGAGAAGGAAGGAAGTCAGCGACGAGGGAAGAGGAAGAAGGAAGAATCGCGAGATCGAGAGAGGAGAGACTCACTCTCAATGATGATACCGGTCATTCCCTTGGTAACTCGCTTGACGAGACCGGAGGACTCCTCGATGTAAGTAGCCTCAGTTCGCTTGTCGACGGGGTCTGGAGGAGGAGAGGAGGAAAGAAGAATCAGCTCAAAGTTCCGGATCGAGACGAGCGAGATGGCGATGAAGAACGCACTGAAGGGCTTGAAGTCGATGAGCTTGACTCCAGCTCGGGAAGCCTCGGGTCCACCAGCACACTGAACGACGCAACCGTCGATGGCGTCCATGTTTTCGGTTCGGGAAGCGTAGGCGGCACTGAAGGAAAGGAAAGAGGGAGAAACCGCGAAGTCAGCGAGAGGCCTCTTCGTCGCGAGTCGTCGAAGAGAAGACGAGCCACTCACAGAGTCATGACTTCAACGGCGTTGAAAGGTCCGTATCGCTTGACCTCGTTCATATCAATGGTGAGCTTGTTGGTGGTGAGGGTTCCGGTCTTGTCAGAGCAGAGGATGGTGACTCCAGCCAACTCCTCGATAGCGGTGATTCGGGTGACGATGGCTTTGTGCTTTGCGAGCTGCTGAGCTCCGACGGCCATGGTGACGGAGAGGACGGTGGGCATGGCGATGGGGATACCTCCGATCAAGAGAACGAGGATGTTGTCGAGTCCATCACGGTAGGAGTATCGGAAGTCGGCGTAGAGGATGAGGATCTCGAGGAGAACGAAGATTCCTGCAGAAATTGAGAGATCGAGATCAGGGTTGAGTTCGAGGAGATATATGTAGCGAGGAGGAGGAAGCTGGTACGAACCGATAGAGACCATGCAGAACAATCCAATCTTGGCGAGAACTCGTTGAAGATGTCCAGTCGAATCGTTGTCTTCTCCGACGAGAGTAGCGGCTCGCCCGAAGAAAGTGTTAGGTCCGGTGGAGATGACGATTCCTTCAGCTTCTCCTTGTTTGCAGGTGGATCCCCTAGAAGGAAAAGGTAAGAAGAGGATTCAACGACGAGCCCCAAAGAAGAGACAAGGAAAGCGACGCGACTCACGAGAAAGCCTCGTCTCCGAGCTTCTTTCCAACAGGAAGAGACTCCCCGGTAAGCGCAGCCTGATCCATGGAAACCTCGATAGCATCGGTGAGTCGGCAATCAGAGGGGCAGATGTCTCCGTGCTTGAACGAGATCTGAAGGTTGAACGAAAGACGCGTCAGTTCTGAATCTCGTTCAGACTGCAACAAATCACGAAACGAGAGCTCGAGACAAACCATATCACCGGGGACGAGATCAGCCGACTGAATACATGACAAGGGAAAGAAGAGGGAGGCTGGTCAGATGAGATCTCACGAAGTTGAGAATGGACGAAGAGCGACCTCGAAGCAGAGAGGGAGAGCTCACGTCGATCTCCTTCCATGCTCCGTCCCTCTTGACCTTAGCCTTGGGAGCGAGAGAATCCATGAGAGCCTTGACAGCGTTACCGGCGTTCCTCTCCTCGACGAATCCGATGGTGGAGTTGATCTGAGATGGGCGACAAGCGAGCAAGAAGGCCGGTCAGTCGAGTGTTGTTCGACGCGTTTCAGAAGAGAATAGGGCTCCAGCACAGAAAGACTCACGAAGAGAAGAAGAACGATACCAACGAAATCCTGCCAGTCAGGAGCTCTACCTTCACCGTTGGAAAGAGCGATGGCTACGAGCGCCGCACCCTCCATGACCCAGGAGAGAGGGTTCCACATGAAAGACTGGAGAACGAAATAGTCAGTCTTTTCTGAGCGAACCGGGAATAACCCCAGAGTTCATCGAAAAGAACACTCACCAAGAACTGGAGGAAGGCACTGTTTGTAAGAGAAAAGTGAGAGAACGGAGGAGTGAGGGAAGGTCATCATCAGCGAGCGAAAATCAGCCGCATCGAAATGGAAAGAAGAGGTGAACGAAGGGATGGACGAATACTCACTTCTCCGACTTCTCAGTGAGCTTGTTGGGTCCGAAGATGTCAAGTCGTCGAGATGCTTCCTCGGAAGTCAGTCCTCCTTCGTCGCACCTGACAGGGAAGAAAAAAAAAGCACAAGAAGAGAGGGATCCGAGTCAGGAAAGGAAGCTTTTGGCGAGCTCGTCGGCTCCACTGCCTTCGTTCTTCTATCTGGTACGAGGTAAGGTAGTAGGAAGAGAAGATTCTTACTGGAGGAGCTGCATGACCTCCTCCATCACGACGCTAGAGATAAGAGAACGCAAAGAGGAGGTCAGCGAAGAAGTCGGAGAACGTCGAGGCGATACAACGCTCTTCTCCGACGAGCCCAGTTTGAGCTTGCTTTAAAAAACGTACTGCTCGATATCGACTTTGTCTTTATCGTAGAGATCCGCAGCAGTGAATTGAATCTAAGGGACGAAGAAGGAGGGAGTGAGACGGAAGTGAGCGAGGAAGTCCAAACGGAGGCGCCGACAGAACGGCTCTCCTCCTCCTTCCCAAAGAAAACTCACCGTATCCATTGCCACTTTCGCATGCTGATCCCCAGCCGACTTGTGCTCCATCTCCTTGTACTCCCTCTTCTTCTTCTCCTCGGGAACAACGTCGTCGTCCGCTATCGTTCGAACCAAACACGAAGGAAGGGAGAAAGGGAGGGAGGGAGGGAGGACCCCAAGATCAGCTCAAAGTGATCGCTTCCCTTTGAAGAGATAACAACAGAGGTGAGAAGGGAAGCGAGTGGGACGTACGAGGAGGAGCAGATTTGAGCTCATCCGAAGGAGTGGGCGTCGTGGTGGTGTCGGCGAGAGGCGGTTGTTTCTCTGGATCGCTCATAGAAGGGAGAGAGGGAAAAGGCGAGGAGGAAAGGGGAGGGAGACGAGGGGAGAAGAAGTGGCCGAAGGAAGGGCTCTAGAAGACCTGCTGGAAGCGACGGGGGTGGAGAGGGCGAGGGTGGGTTCGGGGCAGGAAGTGGTTGGGGGAGAGAAAGAGAGAAGGGAGGGTCAGCTTAAAATCCAACGAAAGGGAAAAGGGGAGAGCCGTTCGGTCGGTCGCCAAGTGTGAGGGACCTTCCTCGGTCTCCGTCGCGTTGGTAAGGTTTTCACCAACCGACCATATATCAGCGCATGTAATTCAACTTTCTTCCAGTGAGCGAGAATCTGCGAGAAAACATCAGAAGGGGAGAAAGGGAAGCGAGACCGAGGCAGAGGCGTCATTCAGGTTGAACGAAAGCTGAGCTGGAAAAAAAATAGAGAAGGAGGAGGAACGGATCGCTAATCTCAACCTTTTCTTTCCTGAGGTTTCGTTCTACGCAAGTATCAGGAAGGCGCTAGTGTTGGGAAGGAAGGAGGGCAGTCAGCACGTCTCGCCCTCTCCCCTCCCGTTCGCGTCGCCTTCACTCTTTGGCGAACAGTGCTCTCCTGCTCCTCTTCGGACGCGTCAGAGCGGAGACCGAAGCTGGAGTACTAGAAGAGGAAACTCAGCGTTACGGAGTCAGCGAAGAGGAAAAAAAAAAGTCAGCTGAAGAGACGGGGTTGACGTTGAAAGGAAGGAGAACGAACGTCGAAAGGTGAAGAAGTGGGAAAGAACGAGTCAGCTTTGCTCGGGCTGAACGAGTGGACGAGACGGAAGGAAAACTCACCGAGGGGGAGAGACGTGCTGCAAGTTGATCGAGCTAACCCAAAGCAAGGATGGAAGCGAGGTGACCTCTGTACTCTCAATCGAGCTCCCAAGAGAAGAGGAAAAGCCTCTTCGTCGCGTCGAAAACGGCCTCCTCCTCGCCCGCCTCGTCCCAGTTCCTCCCTTCCTTCGCACTCTCTTTCCACATCGACCAGAGATCGCAAACGGAGGAGAAGAAAAGAGAAGAGAAGAAGTGAAACATGACTCATCGTAAGAGATACGCTTCGAACCGAACCCCAACGCCGAACCCATCTCCCTCAAACCAACGCTCCCTCCCTCCTCCTCCCATTCAACCCCATCCCCATCGTCTTCCTCAACCCCTCTTTCCTCTGGATCCTAGCATACGCCTCCAAGATATGCGCCGCCTTCAACGGCGTCCTGTTGGCTTCCCTCGGAGGACTGGCGAACAACCCACAGACGATCCCGTCCTCCTCAGCCCACCAACCGTCTCCTTCCTTCGCTCGAGGGCGTTTTGGGTTCTTGCCATCGGTGGACGCGTCGGATAGGAATCGTTTGAGCGTGGAGTTCGGTGGCGATGGGTGAGAGGGGGTTGGGACGTCGGCTGAGGGAGAGGGTGGGAGGGAAGGGAGAGGGGAGAGAGGGGAGAGGGAGGAGGAGGGAGATTTGACGAAGTTGGGTCCGCGAGCGAATAGTCCTCCTCCTGATGATGCGTCCTTTATGGGTGGAGAAGAGGGTAGAGGAGGAGGAGGAGGAGCTTCGATGGGGTTGGAAGCGGAGGAGGGAGCAGCGACGGGAGGATTGATTGCTGGGGCTGCTGGAGGAGGGGGTACTGGACTTGGGAGAGGAGGAGGAGGAGCTCCTTCGAGTTCTTGTTTGACCTGGAGCGCTTGGACGCCGAGGTTGTGGACCACTTCGAAGGCGAGGAATCCGAGGATGTCGATGAAGTCGTCGGAGGGTTTGGCTTCGAGGTAGAGGGAGAAGTTGATAAAGTCTCTGAAGCGTTTGCCTGGAAGGGAGAAGAGAAGCGGGAGTAAGTTTATATTGCATTCTCGCGAGCTCTGTTTACGGAGTGGTTGATTTGATGGAGGCTCGTTGTAGAGAACTCGATCAAAACGCGAAGCGGAGAGAGACGAAACGACTCACCCTTCTTGAACGTGAAACTCGCTTGTCGACACTCCGAGTAGTACGCGTAAGTCTCCTTTGACATGTTCTTCGTGACATCGTCAGCGGTCTAGGAGGAATGAGAAAAGGGAGAGAAGAGAGAGAAGAGAGGGAGGAGAAGAGACGCGTCGTGAGCTTCTGCTTCTCGCAAGTCGAAGGAGAGATGGAGAAGAAACTCGTACCTTGAGTCGCTGGAGATTATCTCGATAGATCTGATGAAGTTGATCTTCGTATGCTGTAGTCGATGTCGAACTGAAGTCGTCGAGTCCGAGATCGAAGCCGCCGAGCGAGGAAGGTTGGAAGGAGGACGTCGAAGCCTGTCGTTCGTCGAGGAAGTCCGAGTAGATGGAGGTGAGCTCCCAGGGTAGTTTGACGACAGTATTCGGGAGAGCAGTGGTAAATTGATCTGAGACAGAGGGAGGAAGTAAGCTCGAGTCGGAAAGAGGCGAAAGACGGGAAGGAACGTCAAAGCTCACCTGGCCCTCCATCTTCCAGTCCCTCTGGCACATCCGTCCCCAAAGCACTTCCTATTCCTACAGGACCATGACCAGCGTTGTCGGTCGTGTTCCTGGTGTTCTTCCTGACGTCCATCCAGGAGAGGAAGGTCCTGAGACGATTTACTTTTGGACGATCGTCGCGGAAGAGGAAGATGAGGTCCTCGGGAGCGACCGCTCGAGATCCTCGTCGGTTGGCGATGCTCCTAGCTCGGGTGGCCTGGATAGAAGGGAGGAAGGAGAGATGAGGAGGTCGAGATTAGATAAGGAGCAGAGGGGCAAGATGGAGGGAGAGAGAGAGAGGTCAACACGAACGAGCTCGATGACCTGACTCTTCACAATGTCTTCGACTTGATGGGTTGTTTCTTGAAGCGGTTCCTTGACTTCTCCTGCCACAAAGAGCTGGTTGGGATAGAGGAGACCTTAGCTCTGCATCTCTGTGAGCAAAGATGGTAAAGAAGGAGCTCACCATGTGTGAAATCTCGAGCTCGTAACGATGGAGGACGGAAGGGGGAGGAGGGGAGGTTGAGGGAGGTCCATCCTGAACGACGCGAGCCTGAGGAGGTTGGAGGATGGGCTGAGGAGGCTGAGAAGGTAGAGGCGGTGTAGGGAAGGCTGCTGCTATGATCTGCTGCGGTTTAAGTATAATCTTTGATGCCATCGCGGAATCGTCGTTGCTGTCTCAAAGGAGGAAGGGACGTCTCGAACTGATTCTCCTCCAAACGACATCAGTCAAACCGCCCTCCTCCATCCCCTTCTCCCTCTTCCTCTGACGCCTCTGTCTATAGATCATGGCCGCCACTCACACAGCAACCTTCAAGTGGTGAGTCGCGGAAATTCTCCTTCCTTGCTGTCTGTTGAAGCGTTTGCTCTTTGATCGCTGACGGGCTCTCGATTCCCTCGTTTCCTTCCTTCCTTCTTTCCCTCCTTTCCTTGCTCTCTCGCCCATCCATCCTCCTTCTCGCTCGGACCCTGTCTACCATCTCCCAGGCCCAACACGCACCCCACCACCGTCATCGTCACTGGAACGTTCGATAACGTGAGAATCTCTTATCTCTGCCTTCCTGGAACCGAAAGAAGCAAGCACAAAGCTGACCCGTTTGCGCTGGGGTTTCCTTCCAGTGGTCTGGCAACACCTATCACCTTCGAAAGGAGGAAAACGGGTTCGTCGGAACCGTAGAGCTTGCGTACAACCAGTCCTACGACTTCAAGTACGTCGTCGACGGCGAGTGGCAGATCAGAGACGATGAGGGCAAATCTTGGGGTTCGTGGCCTTCCTTGCCTCCCTCCCTCCCCTCCTTCCTCCCCGCGTCTTCATTTTCCTCTCCCTTCCAATCTCTTATCGCCATCCAATCAGACCGATGCTGATCTATTCATCTTGCCTTCGTTTCTTCTTCAGATGCTTCTGGAAACGTGAACAATGTGTACATCGTCGGCGCTCCTCGAACGCCTCCCGCGTCTCCTCCTCCTGAGACCGAAGGTGCGTCGCCATCTCCTTCTTTGCAGCCATCCAGCCTCGAAGTGCTCCCACCGACTCGCTCGAGCTCTAGCTGACTGACCGCTCTCTCTTTATTCTCCTTCGTGCTTCTGCAGAGGCATCCAAGCCCGTCGCTGCTTCGGCTCCCATCACCCACGCTTCCCTTCTCGCTGCTACCATCCCTGGAGAGGCTTCCTCCATCGCCGAGTCCAACGTCGCCGTCAAGGATGAGCCTCTTGTTTCCCACATCCCCGCTGCCACCACCGAGTCAGCTCCCGTCGTCGCTGCCGAGGAGCCCACTCCCGCCCAAGCGATTGTCGAGGAGGTGCACGCCGTCGAGACCCCTGCTAAGGAGGAGGTCGACCCTTCGCCTGCTACCACTCCCAAGCCTATCATCAAGGCTCTCGAGCCCATCGCTTCCAAGGATGGAGACGCTCTCCTCGAGGAGAGCACGGCCACCATCGCTGCCGCCGTCGCTGCCGTCTCAGCTGGAGTCGCTGGACTTGTTGTCGGCGGAGAGAAGTTGATCTTCGGAGAGGAGGGAGGACCTGTCGAGAAGGCTGCTGAGGATCACACTGTGAGTAGAATCCTGTACTGGTCCAGCACATCGGAAGCTAGAGAGGGTTGGGTCTTTGGACGAAGCTTATGGGAAAGGAAGGGAAAGTACGAGCTCGAAGGAGCCGCGAAGCTGACCATCTCCTTCCCTTCTTCCCTCCTTCCCATCTCTTTCTACCTCGTTTTAGGAGCGACTCAAGGACCTCGATACCAGCATACCCGTCATCGCCGTCCCTGCCACCGCCAACTACATCAACCAGGCCGCCGACAAGGCTGCTCCTCTTCCCGAGGTCTACTCGCTTGGAAAGGTGGTCGATTCCGAGGTCGAGGGAGCGAGCGAGAACGGAACCGTCGCGACGGACTTCTCGGGTAAGGGTAATCTTCTCTTTCCTCCTTACTCTCTATCGCTGCTTTCTCGTCGAACTGCGTAACTGATTCTCCTCTTTTGCTTTCCTCGATTCGGTTGTTCTTCGCGTTCCCTTTACTTCAGTCATCGACGCCGCCTCCACCAGCTCTCAAGCCGACTTCGAGCACGTCCCTGCTCCCCTCAAGCTCGCCGATGAGCCCGCCGTCGTCGTTCCCAAGCCCTCGGAGGAGAAGTTCGAGCACGTCGAGAAGCCCGTCGTCGTCGAATCGATTCCTACCGTCGCGTCCACCTCCCTCCCCGAGTCCCTCGTCGCCGACGTCATTCCTACTCCCGTCCACGCCGAGGTCCCTATCGCCTCTGCTCCCACTCCCGCCGAACCCACCTCCGCTTCTCCTCTCAAGCCCGCGGAATCCCTCGTCGCTCCTCTCGAGACCGCCTCGACTCCCTTCCCCTCCACCGTCGTCGAGCCCACTGCTACCCCCGTCGTCGCCCAGTCCACCCCTCCAGCTTCCATCAACGGAGAGACTCCTTCGTCCACTCCGGTCAAGGCCGTCCCTGGAGCTTTCCCCGAGGCTTCGTCGGTCGACTCGACGCCTGCTTCGACTCCCTCCAAGCTGTCGGCCAAGGCCAAGGCTGAGGAGGAGAAGCTGAGGAAGAGGAAGTCGTCCATCTTTGGAAAGATTGGGAAGATGTTCGGTGGAGGATCCAAGGAGAAGTAGGTGGTAGTCTCTGCTCTCGAGTGAGATTAGTTAGAATGGAACTCGCGCCGCTCGCTTTCTTTCTCTTTTCGTCTCCTTTCTCGTCCTCTTTTGTTGGGTTCTCTTTTTCAGTCTACAGCTCTGGTTCTCTCTTTCTACCGTACAGATACTTGCGGTCTCTCTCTCTCTTTCTCTCTCATTTTCCTTACGATCTTTCTCTCTCTCGATCTGCTCGTTCTCAGTCTTTCTCCCTCTTCCAGGGCTCGTTCTCTCTCTCTCTCCACTAAATCCTACTCGTTTTCGTCCCATCCTTTTATTGCCGTGCTCCCAACTTCCATAATCGCTTCACTTTGCAAACCTGTTGCCGGAAGAAGAACGAGAAAGAAAGACGAGCGAGCGACCCCCGTCCCGTTTCAGCCTCGCGGTCTCGCTTCCTCGAACGAACAAAGGGAGGGACGAGTTGACCCCCAACGACTTCTTCCCTTCCCTTCCCTTTTCATCCATGTCTCTCACTCTTCTCTCTGCCGATCCCGCCTGGTCTGATATCACTCCGATCTCTCAACAAGAAGCTGATGGAGCGCTCGTTCCGATCATGTATGGTCTCGAATGTGAGCTCTCTCTCTCTCCTTCCTTCCCTGTCCTGTCCCTTCTTTGAATGAAAGCTCACTCCCTTATCTTTCCAGACCAAGATGGGATGGATTACTTTCGAGCCATCTCCGCTTCCGAGGAGTACAGCGAGCGAGCTTTGGATCTTACGTTGAGGATCATCAGGATGAACCCGGCTCATTATACAGTTTGGTGAGAAGAGAAGAAACGAGTCAAGCTCAACGGATGCGTCCCTTTGGGAAGGCTGAACGCTGACCGATGATTCCATCTTGGTCGGGTGCTGGTACGCAGGCAATATAGATTCCAAACGCTTCTGAAGCTGAATAAATCTCTGGTAGACGAGTTGGCCCTGATGAACGAGTTGGCGGAGGAGAACATGAAGTCGTATCAGGTTTGGTGAGCTTCGACTCTTCATCTCTCTCTCTCTCTCTCTCTCTCCCTCGCTCCCTCGTCTTCTTCTGACTCTCTCTCTCTCTCTACTTCCCTTTTGTTTCCGCTCTCGTGATGATCAATCGTAACGCAGGCATCACCGTCTCCTCCTCCTCACGCACCTCCCTCAACCCATCTCCCCTTTTACCATCACCTCCGAATTATCCTTCATCGCAACCTCCCTCCTCCCAGACGCAAAGAACTACCACACCTGGGCCTACCGTCAATTCGTCCTCACCCACTTTGACGCTCTCCTCAGCCCCAAGGACTGGGAGAACGAGCAAATCTGGTTGGACTCGTTGTTGAAGGTCCAAGTGGCGAGCAAAGCGAACGAGCAGGAGGAGGAGCTCGTTCTCGAGGAAGCGGAGGGAGGAGCGGCGGAGGAATGGGTGGAGGAGGATAGCAGGGACGATGGGGAGGAGGTCGTAGGGGATGTGAGGAATAATAGTGCTTGGGGACATAGGTGGTTCTTGAGCTTTGGGAGGGTAGGGGTCGAGGAGGAGAAGGAGGAGAATCTGAAGAGGGAGGTTGAGTGAGTCGTGGCGCGTTTCTCTCTTTCTCTCTCTCTCGTCTTTCCCTCCCCTTGCTCTCACTTGCTGATCAAAGTTTGATGTCTTCCACATATGTAGCTACACCCTCTCGCAAATCAAACTCGTCCCCAACAACGCTTCTTCGTGGGCTTACCTGAGAGGGTGGGTCATCTCCCTTCTCTTTCTCTTTCTTTCTTCCTCCCTTCAAACCCAAAAACCATCCCTTCTGTCCTCTCCCCTTCATCTCCTCCAAACTAACCCATCACCACCATCAATTTCTTCTCTCCATCCCCAAGTATCCACGACAAATTCTTCCTCCCCTACTCCACCCACGCCTCCTTCGCCCAAACGGTTCTCGACGAGTGCGGAAAGAGTGCAAGGTCGTGTCCTCTCGCGGTGGAATGGCTCGCGGATGTCAAGGACGAAGAGGGAGATAAAGTCGCTGCGAGGGAGGTAAGCAGACTTTCGTTTTTTTTTTTTTTCTTCTCTGGGAAGAGGAGGGGTAGAAGACCCGACTGACTGACGCTTTGTGATGTTTTTTTCTTTGGAATTTCGGAACAGAACCTCGAGTTGCTGAAGACGTTGGATCCTATTCGAAGCTCGTGAGTCAAACTCACTTGGGCTCCCAGTTCTGCTAGATAGGGCGATTTGCAGAGCTCACTAACTTACTTACCTTCTATCGTTTCCTTTTCGTGTTCGCTCAGGTACTGGAGCCACCGTCAATCGATCCTCGTTTGATCCACCTTCTCTCTGTCTCTTCGGACGTTTTTTTTCTTTTCTTTATTTAGCAAGTTAGTATATCTATGAATCTAAATCTATCTCCATCGAGCCAGCTCTGGAAACGACGCGTCGACTTCAATCTGCTTGCTTTTCGCCGTCCATTCCTTGGGAGGTTGGTGTGCTTTCTAGCTCAAGATAAGACGTGGCTGTAACGTCGATATCGCAGGAGTCACCAGGCTTGTGTACTGCTTTGGGCTTAGAGAAAGGTGCCTTTGAGAGGTGGGAATCCGAGTCGTGGTCGCTTCGTTTCGAGTCGGTCAGTGCTCCCTGTCCTTTTCTCTCTTCAGTCAAAACGACTGACTCGCACGTTTCCTTAGTTTCTATATAAATTCTGATCTTCTTCGAGACCCATCAGCGAAACTTTCTGCGCAAGACGTAGAGTGGGAGAAGAAAGCGCAGGCCGTCCGCGTCGACGGAGACTTCGATTTCGAGCTCGCGAGCTCCGTCCCCTCCTTCTCACGGTCACCCTCTCCAGTCTCTCCGGACCCCAGACCTCCCTCTAGAGCATTTCCAATCCTCTCCGCCGAGCTCTACGCTACTTCCACCTCATCTATCACCTCCGCGGACTTCTTTGAGCGGTTTCTCCCCTCGCCTTTGAGCTTCCTTCCCTCGCCCATCTCCTTCCTCTTCCCCTTCCTCCCTCTGCCTCCCATGTCCACCGCAGGATGGATCATCCTCGCTGCAGCTGGGTGAGTTCATCCCTGCCTTTTCATGTCTCCACTCATCCAAAGCTAACATCATCATACTTTCTCCCCGCTGTAGGAAATCCATCATCTCGATCCGCTTTTGACCTCCGTCCCTCCAGCACATCTACATCCAGTCCTTCCTCCCTTCAAGCTCAAGCTGCTTCGAAAATCTCACCGAGAGTGCTTAAGGAGCTCGGACCTGTGTTCTGGGTCGGAGAGGAAGGCGGGAATCGGACGGCAAAGGTTTGCGACCTTCTCAACTCGAGCTCACAGACGCTTCCCTCCCTCCCTTCCTCTCCTCGAGGAGATGCTCGACGAAGGCTCGCCTCTTACGACTCAATTCAACATTCTCATAGAAATTTTGCTACCCCTATCACTTCCCAACAAGGCTCTCTGAGTTCTCAAAGTCTCAGGGTTGTTAATGATCTCGTTTGGACCTTCGTTCGTTGAGCTCGCCTCGAAGCTGATCTCTCCCTCCTTCGACTCCTTTCTTCTAAGTTTCTCAGTCTTGGACCTCCTCCTGTTCACCAACCGTTCTCGAGTCCAATACCTTGGAGACGGCCAGGTGTCAAGCATATCAGCAACTCTTCGAGTTCGTCGAGAGCTGGCATGTTGTGCTGGATCGGTGAGCTCCTCCTCTTTCCTTCCTTCAACGCGTCTGAGCGATCATTGACGTTTTTTTTTATATTATTAATCCTTTCTTAGTCTTATCAGGCACGGCCAATCTGTCCGAACCGAGCTTCCAGGATGCATAGAGTCCAACTCCAAGCTCTCAGGTGCGTCTAGTCTCCCTCTAGAAGGAGCTCTGCCCGGCTCACCCACCTGACGGGTCTTCGTTCTTCACGTCTCTCCAGGAACTCCGAATCTTCTGATCTTCTCTTGACGATTCACCTTTCCGAGGAATGAAGGAATTGTCGGGAAGGTCGACGAAAAGCTCCAAGGACAAAACGCGACCACGCTCTCATGAAATTCGGAAAAGCGCGACATTTTGACTTTTCCGAACAGCGACGAACTACGAACTCTGCATCTGCCACCATCTTCTCTGAGGGATAGATCGGAAACCTTTTCTGTGAGCTTACTAGGCTTTACATTTGGGGGCCCTTCTTGTTGGGCAGCTGAGCTCCAAAAAGACAAGGAGAAGGCTGAGCGACGCGACGCGCTTCCCCTTCTTTCACTTCCTCGGGTGAGTCTCAACTCCTCCCTCAGTAGTCTGCTCAGCCCTCGTGTCGAACTAAACTGACTTGACATACATCTCCACATCTCTTTTCTTTATCGCAACTCGGCCCCCTCCGGAAACAGGGTTGATAAAGGACGAAATCAAAAGTCCGACCCGCCATCTCCCTTTCCATCGAAGCTCGCCCAACCTTCATTGCCGATTGGAAGAAGAGTCTTCTCCAGTCTTCTTGGGTACCCCCGTCCAGACCAGGGCCCAGACCCTCTCAGCTTGCAAGATCTCTCAAACTGGCCGAGTCGTTCCTTCGCTCGTCTTCTTCTGGCTCCAACCACCATTCTCCTCTCCTCTCGACCTTTCCGTCCTCCTCCTCCTCAACACACACTCTCTACGTTTCTCTACATCTCAAACTTCCTTCGCTTCACTCTTCTTCCCTCACAGGAGCGAACTCACGGCACCTTTCTTTCCTCTCCTCCACTCCGCCGCGCCTCCGATCTCAACCCAACTCTTCCCATCTTCACCTCCCCTCATCGCAGGACCGCCAAACATGCTTCGTCGTCAGGAACAGTCCTATCGATCTCTCAACCATTCGAGGTCGGACTCCATCCTCTCTCGTTCGGCAGCGGAAGGCCTCCTTCAAAAATTGTGAGCTCTTCATCTCTGTCTCTCCTCGCTTCCGGAACTGATGTTCTCGCTCGAGACTGACTTTGCTTTATCATCGATTATTTTTCTCTTCCCACCTTTTCTCTCGCAGATCTACTTCGGAATTCTACTCCTCCTCCTCTTCACAACACTCTCGCAACACCTTGTCCTCGACTTACCGTCCTCCTCGTCCCGCTCGATCCCCTCTCCCTTCCCCGCGACGAGTCGTTTCCAACCCTCCTCCACTCCCTACGACCCTTCCAGCTCGAACCCGAGTCGTTCCTCTCATCCCAGGACTAGGATTCCATCTCACTCAACGAAGAGCCGCGGGAGGCGTCAACAGCAGCTCCGAAATCTCTTCTCCTTCGTCCATCTACTCCCACTCAGCAGGATCTTCCTTCCCGGACTCAGACGAATACCCTCCTACGGAATCGGATCGTCCAGACTGGGTCGCTCCTACTCCAGCAGTCGCGGAGTCATGGCGGGAATCGGACAACTACCAAAGTCCCATCTGGGCTAGTCGATTGCCGAGGAGAGGAAGCGGATCAAGTGGGACGGGCATCGCTGGAGGTCGAGGAAATGGATCAGGAAACGAACCCTCGTTCCGTCGTCCCTCGTTCTCAGCTTTCTCGGCGGCGAGGCGTCGAGACTCCTTCGACTCTGGACGAGAGTCTGGATCGTGGATCAGCAGGGACTCGAGCGCCGAACGCATGAACAAGAAGCCAACTGCATCTTTCTTCCGGCACGATACCTCTATCCAGTACCTAGGAGATGGTCCCCGAGGTCAACCCACCGCTCGACGAAACTCGGACGCGTCCAACGCACACCCAAATTTCCTCTTCCCCTTCCCCGGAGGAGATCGACGTGCAGGCAAGGCTTCTCTGTTCGATTCGATGAACGGAGTCGGAGGAGGAGGATCGTCAAGCATGATGCGTCGAGACAGCTGCGGCTCCGTTCTATACTCGGACGACGACGGAGACGGTTGGGACGATCTTCGAAACCCAGAGTCACCAGCTCTTTCTCGACGCTCCTCCTACGATTCCGCCTTCGCTTTCGATCGCGGTCGAGTCCTCTCATCCTCCTCCTCCCCTACCAACAACCCCTTCCTCGGAATCGAACACAAAACCTCCCTGGAATCCTTCGGTTCCCTCGCAGGTTCTCGAGCGAACGGATCCCGTCGCAACTTGGCTCACGGCTCGCCTTGGGACATGGCTCATCCTCCTACGTCCCTCGGACTCAGGTCGAGGAGCTCGTCTATCATGGGTGGGGCATCGGGGTTGATGATCAGGGGAGGAGGGATGGAGAGGGACTTGAGTGTGGATTCCATTGGAGAGATCGAGAGGATCAGGAGGTTAGATGGGATGAAGGAGTTGACGAGGAGAGAGTGTGAGGTTCTGGAGATGGGGTGGAGTATGTTGGATAGGGGTTGCGAGTCCGAGGACGACGAGAATCAGAGGGGAGCGTCGCTGGAGCCTGGAATCGTGAGCCTCTCTCCCTCTTCTCTCTACGCTCCCTTTCCTTTCTTTCACTCGCATCAAAATTCCGAATGACTCATTTTCCTTCTCTCTTCATCGTCTTCTGCAGTCTTACTGGTCTCCTTCAACGGCAACGTCTCAACACGACGACGCGTCTTCGTCGGAAGTCGCCGACTCTTCCTCCTCATTCTCGTCGCCCACCTCTCCCAGCTACATCCAGACTCGTCGGTCTCACTACCTCGAATCAGCAGGAACCTACGAGGAACGGCTCTCGAACAACGCTTCTCCTCCCGACACTCTCTTCCCACTCCCTCCTCTCCCGTCGGATCCTCTTACTCCTCGTCAAATGGGCCACCGACCTCAAATCTCCATTACGTTCTTCTTCGAGGACTCGGTCAAGAGGTCCCCTCCTCCCTCCTTCGACGCGAGAGACCTCTTCAATCTCAGTCCAGAGCCGTTGCCTTCCCTCACGCTCGGACCCAAGGCTTCCAGCAGGGTCTCGTCTTCCCCGGGGAGGTTGATCGCAGCGATGCTTGCCGATCAGGGAGGAGAGGGAACGTCGGTGTCGGGATCAGACTTCGACGAGGATCCAACGAGAGAGGTCGAGTTCGCCATTCCTCGTGCAGGAGGAGCTCTCTCCCCGGCCGTCCTTCCCAACGGCAAGGAGTTCCCAACGCCCTCGACGGCTCCTCTCCTCCTCCCTCAACAACCCAATGGTTCCGCCTCTACTCCTTCCAATGGGTCCTCCGACCTCGACTACCTCGCTCAGTGGATTCAAGTCTTCTCCGACTCCGAGGAGGACAAACTCAACTCCCTCTCCAACTCCCCTCTTCCTCCTCCGCCCTCCCTCCTCCCATCCCTCCCCATTCGACCAACTCTTCGTAACACTCAGAGTATGTCGGCTCTTCCCAGTAGGAGGACGTACGATTGCATGGCCGCTTTCAACAAGACGAAGGAGCCCTCCTCGGGATGGTCGTCGTCTCCTTTCACCGCTCAGCCCGTCACCAGTCCTTCGGCGAGCAAGACAACCTCCGTCGGACCCTCATCAGATCCATGGTCGTCGTCTCTTTTGGGAGGGGAGGAGGAGGATCGGAAGGAGATCACTTCTCGAGCGTCTCGACGTCGTCCGAACTACCCTCGAGCCGCGACGCACAACGTCGCTTCGCCCTCGGCTTCGAGATGGGAGGTCCCTCGGTCGGCATCGGTTCGAGATGATCCGATTCCTCTCGTCTACGACAAGACTCCTCCAATGCAGGTCGTCGGCCGATCAGGTCAACAGGAGCGACGCGACGCCATCTCCTCCTCCCTCTCCTCCTCCGCCCACTTCTCTACCTCCCAATCTCGTCGAGCTTCGACAAACCTACCGATGCCGTCTACCCTCACCACCAAACGAAGCACCGCCTCCCTCCCCTTCGAACAAGCCTTCGTCCAACGATCGCGACCCAACGGAGGTTCCTTCGCTTCCTCCTCCTCTTCCTCCAGCCAGTCCTCTTCCCAGCAGCAGCAGCAGTGTACTGGCTCTTCCATTCATCCCGACAGCGGTCTCTGCTACTGTGGAACCGCCTACCTCCCCTCTCGACGGATGTCCAAGCCCTCCGCCGGTCGAGTCGTCCCTCCCCATCTCCCTCCTCCTCTCCTTCGATGCGCAACCGCACCAACCAACGTCATCGACGAGGATCACTCCTACGACAAGAACACCATCAGGTTCTCGATGCCAGCTCCTCTCGCGGTTCTGGAGGTCCTCCCCAAGATTCCGTCGAGGTCGGTTCCCCTTCCGGAGTCGACGTCGACGTCGAAATTAGGTCGGGGACCGAAGAGGGTGTTGAGCAGGTTGTTTGCGACGCACAGGAAGACGGCTTCTTCTGGGTCGTTCTAGATTTACATGCTCCATCTATATCTTTCGTCTCTTTCTATCTCTTTCTTATCTATCTAGTCTATCTTATCTTCCCGAGTCGTGAACGTGAACGTGTCGAGCCGGCTCTCTCTCTCTCTCTCTCTTTCTCTCTCTCATCTCTAATGCTCGGTAGCCTTGCTCTTCAGCTCTTCACTGCCTCGCTAGTCTATGTAGTACGTATCCAGTCACTCATCTCAATGAACTTCTTCCAATGTAATACTTTCAAACGCGAAAGAAAGGGAAAGCGAGGAGACCATTAAATCCGCACACTTTCCGAGTTCATAGAACGCACTCATATGTAGGTATATCGTATGACCCCATATCTAGCTGATGTAAGCAAGTAAAATGTTCCCAGCTCTTGAGTTCGAAGAAGGAAGAAAGAAGAACGAAAGAAAGACGCGTCGAGATCGGGGGTTTCGATTCCTCCTTTTTGTGCTTTTCTCCGCGCCAGTATGTTAGCACGATCTAGAACTTGGAGGAGGGGATCTGTATTGATACTTGCTATGCATCTATACCAAGCAGGTAGGCGAGATGGCCTGAAGGAGAGATCCCAAAGGCGGGGAGAAGACGTTTGTGAGCTTAAGCTTCAGAGGAAGAAAGTCTCACCGGGACCAACGAATCTTGTTGAGCTCGAGGATGAGATTCCGTTTCTCTCTTTCCAACGACCATCATCCTCTTCTTCGCGCATCAACAAGATGCTGGAATCCGAATCCACAGCAAAACCCAGAGCGGGCTACAGACGTCAAAGCTCCGTGGCAGGATCTCCTCCTCCATCTCCTCCTCCGCCTTCGCCTCCTCGACTGCCTCCTCCTCCCCTGCCTTCCTCCCCCTCCTCCCGCGACCACGATGAAGAGGAAGAGCACCGGTCGTCGTCGCGTCCCTTCTCCTTCAACCGATACTTTTTCCTAAAGTTCTTCCGAACTCGTCGTCAAATCGGGTACGCTCTCGGAGCGTTCGCCTCTCTAGTCCTGCTCTTGCTCCTGGCGTCCAACTTGGGCGAGGACGAGTGGGTTAAAGAGGATCGAATGGGAGAATGCTCGTTCGTTTCTCCTTTGGATGCATACTGGGATGCGATCAAGAAGGTCAAGGATCACGATCACGACAACCATGGCCTTCAGACGGAACTCAACGAGGATGGACTCAGGTTTGGAGAGAACGGAGAGGTGGACTTTGGAGGGGAGGAGCAGGAAGGAGAGCCGAAGGAAGGGAGGGGAGGGTGGGGTGGAGAACATCCGATTCCGGTGTTGCTGCAGAGGGCGGAGGATAGGTGGAACGAGATGGTTCAGAGGGAGAGTCAGACCCTCGAGGACGCCGTCGAGTACTACGAGAAACAATGGGGGAGGAGACCGCCGAGTGAGTTGAGCTCGACGCTTTCCACCTTCCCTTCCCTTTTCTTGACTTCGCTCGCTTTTGCTTGCTCAACCGTTGAGTATATACTTACTCGTCTTCTATATCTGCTCTTCATCTCGCTTCTTTCAGAGGGATTCGACGCCTGGTACGCTGCTTTTCCTCCATCTGCTCGTTCAAACAAACGAAGCTCACCTTTGTCTCTCCCTTCCCTTCCCTTACTCGCTTCAGGTTCAACTTCACTCAAACTCACAACGTCCTGTGAGCTCTTTCCAACACCTTCCCGCTCTCCTGTATACTTTCTATCTCACCTTACTCCCACTCTGCCTTTCTCGATGCTTTCGTCCGAAACAGCCTCCCATCGACCTATCAACCTCTCCTCCAATCGACCCTTCAACCCTACCACGCCCTCGCACCCAAAGAACTCATCAGGAGGGCCAAGATCGTAGAGGGATACCAGGAGACGTTCGTGTTGGATATCAAGAAGAAGAGAAAGAAGTCTGCTAGTTTGGAGGTGAGTTGAAAGACGGGTCGTTCGCGGGGAGGAGATCGGATCGCGTCGAGAGCAGAGGAAAAGAAGAGGAAGAGCTCGGAGGCTCGTTTGCTTACTTCTTTCACTCTTGTTGGCTCTAGTTGAAGCACGGATGGGAACGGCAATGGCCTGGAACCAAGAATCGAGCTGTCGATCAGGTTCGTCTCCATCTCTTCTTCTTCCCTTCCCTCACGCTTCGATCCTCTCCGAGCATCTCGACTCTAAAGCTCACTTACTCGCACTCCGGATCATTCATCGCTCTCGTAGATCAACCTCATGGCTCCTTTCCTATCTCATCTCTCACCCGTCCGGTTCGTATCCTCTTCTCTTCTACCTTCCAAACAAACACCCAACGGGGAAGCTCACCTCCTCGAACTCGTCCCTCTCTCCCTTCCTCCCCTCTCAGAGCAACCTTCTCCCTCCACGACGGACCTTCCATCTTCCCTCTCGCCAACCGAACCGCTGAGCTCAGGTCGCTAGCTCGAAGAGGGCAGTGTGAGTTCTGGCTCAGCTCGTTTGTTTCCACGGACACGCACGGCGAGATCGAGCGACGAGGAGGAAAAAAGAGAGCTGACCTCTGCTTCTTTCTGCGTCTATCATATCATCCTCGTGGAAACAGACGATGAGAACGCTCCGAATGAGAAGGAGCACTACGACGTTGATTGGGACGCTGTCTGCGGGAAGGACGTTGGGAGCTTCAACAGGACGAAGGTGGTGGAAGGCTTTGTGGACGGAGCTGCTGGTGAGTCCAGTTTTCTGAGCGAGGCATCTGAGTCGGTGACGATGAAGACGAAACTAGAGAACTCAACTGACTTTCGTTTCTGTGGCTTCACAGGGAAATCCTTCATCTACGATCGTGCGGACGCAGAGGACGTGTGCTTGTTCGTTCTTCTCCCTTTCCTCCCTCTGCCGTTCTCGTTCAGCGACTTCAGAGGCTCCTCATCAACATCAACCCGAACTGATCGCTTCTCTCTCTCAAATCTGATCTTACAGGAACCCCTCGAGCCTCACTGTTTCCGGTATCTACCTCGAACCTCACAACAAGAAATGCCACCCTCGACCTCACTCGCTCCTACTGCCGATGCTGTCCTTCGCGAAGACTACTGCGAAGTGAGTTCTGAATCCTTCTGCTTCCTCGACTCGGCAAATCTCCCAGGCTGGGCTACCGGAGAAGAATAGGCGTTCGAAACGTCTGACGCGATCCCGTTTCCGGTTTTCCAGCGGAGACATCCTCGCGGCTCCTCTCGAGCAGTTCGACACTGGACCTGGAATCGATCCTGTTTGGTCCAAGAAGTCTTCCGACAAGATGGTCTGGGTGAGTTCTAGTCTCTCGTCGTCCCTCCATCTCTTCTTTTCAATCCGTTCTCTCCCATCCGCTCGCTGAACTCTCCTTCCCTCCCTTCTCTCCTCTCTCTCTCTCTGCAGCGAGGCTCCACTACAGGAATGTACCACGTCCCTTCCATCCCTTGGCGACTTTCCCACCGATCTCGACTCGCTCTCATCACCAACGGAAACTCCTCTTGGGAAGCACCCTCCCGAATCGTCATCTCTCCTCGAATCGACGCTGCTACAGGTCGAACGATGATGCGACGAACGCTCGTGTCAGGGATCGGGCTTGGAGATTGGAACAAGTGGTTCTTTGATATCAAGTTCACTGGAAGAGCGTTGCAGTGCGAGGGGGGAGAGGGAGATCGGTTCGGGAACGGAGCGAATGGGACTTGTGCGGAGATGAAGTGAGTTTCTTCTTCTCTCTCTCTCTCGCTCTCTCTCTCTACCGCTTCTGAAGTTCGGTCGTCGAGGTACTGATATCGCTTGATTTGTGCTTTTTGCTCTCGTAGGGCGGGACTTCCTTTCGCTCCTCATCAGTCCATGGACGACCTCAACAAGTTCAAGTACCTCGTCGACGTCGACGGAAACTCGTACGTTCTCTCTCTTTTGCTTTCTCTTCTCACTCTGGGTTTGTTGTTCAAGCTGAACGATCCCTCTCTCTCTCTCTCTTCTCTTCTCGAATCAGATGGAGCGCTCGTTTCAGGAGGTTTGTCGCGTCTTCCCTCCTTCGGCTCTCTTTCCCTTCGCTGACCACCATTTCCCTCTCCTCTTCCGTCCATCAGATTGATGTCCACCAACTCCCTGGTACTCAAAGCCACCATCTACCCAGAATGGTACTCTGAAGCTCTCATTCCTTGGTGAGCCTTCCCACTTCCTCTGAATATCACTCGAAACAACTCTCTCCTTCCTGATCAGCATCTGAACTCTTCCCTCTCTCCCTTCGTTTCAAAACCCGACAGGTTCCACTACGTCCCGCTCAAAACCGATTACTCCGATATGTACGATACGCTCGCTTTCTTCCGAGGAACGCCTGATCATCCTGGAGGATTCGACGGCGTGGCGGAACACATCGCTAGGAACGGGAAGTGTTTCGTCAAGAAGCTTTGGTACGTCTTCCTTTTACGCGTCTTCTTTCCACTCGAAACGGCCCAATTCTAAGAGCTGACTTACTACTTTCGACTTGTATGTTGGCTTGAACAGGAGGATGGAGGATCTGCAGGTGGGCTTTCCTTTTCGATCTCGACCCGGTTTCTTTCCGTCAGACTCACATGTCGTCGCGTTCGCTGACTCTCCTCCTCCTTATCCACTTCACCTTCATCTCCCCTTTCCCCAGGCCTACATGTTCCTTCTCTACCTCGAGCTCGCCAGACTCCTCTCTTTGAAACGTACTTCGGGAGCGATGGTTCGTTTCTTTTCCGCCTCCCTTCTCCACCGCCCTTGCTCTTCTTCCCCAAACTCGATCCACGAGTCTCTCTTTTACTTCCTCTGACGCTTCCATCCCCTTTTGTTCTCTCTCCTCTTCTACAGGATCTTCCTCCTCTGGTGCCACTACCAGCTCTCTGATCTCTCAGAGCTCGCTCGTTCTCTCTTTTTTCATCCTTCCCTTCCACACCTAAATCATTCGCTCGTCTTTGCATCAGCCCATGTTCATCAATCGCACGCGCATCCTGTTCCTCGACTAGATGTATGTTACCTTCCTACCCTCTCGTCTCTTGGCATAGCTGGCTCCCAGGGACATCGTTCTCAAAGACCGCAAAAGAAAGAAGACGCGTCGCTCGATCTTCCTCCTCCAGCTCTCCATTTCTTTCTTACGAGCCATACTTCCGATTCCGGAGCAAATCTATGAGGACTCGAAAACGCATCGAATCAATCGTGAAATGGATGAAGGGAAATCGTTACTGCTGGACTAGACTACTAAAGATCGAAGCTCGAAGATCGAGGGTGGCCGGAGGCGATGGAGAGCTCGCGTCCGATCTACTCGATGGTGATGACAGCGACTCCAGCATCTTCAGCCTAGACAAAACACGTAAGAGAGGGAGAGGAAAGAGGTCAGAGGCGAAAAAAAAGGGCAGGCAAGGCCGAAGGGATGAAGAGAAGAGGGAGGGAGGGGGGGCGAACCTGTTTCTCGACGGTGAGCCTGAGGATCCCTTCCTCGAGTTTGGCTTTGAGAGTCTTGGGATCGAGGGGACTGCGAAACAAGGGAGAAATAAAAAAAGGAATGTCAGCGGTGGTTTAATTGTGAAAGAAGGAAGAAGGAAGGAAAGCAACGAAGGGGAAAAAAGGAGAAGGAAACCATCTACTCACCTCGCGAAATGGAAGGCTCTGTGGAAGCTCTGTCTGAAAACTCGCTCGTCAACGAGGTAGTTCCTTCCAGTAGATTTGACGAGACCTGGGAGGGAAGAAGAAGAAAGAGGAAAGGGTTGTCAGAGTCTGAAGACGTGAAGAGCAAGCTGACGACGCGACTTGCCTTGGTCACCGTTTTTGGTCTTCGTAACCCTTCCTTCCTCCTCCGCTTTCCCTTCTCCAACCTCCTTGATGTTGCCGGTGGGGGTTTCCTTTCGCACCTGCTGTCCCTCGAGGATGAGCCTTCGGTTCTGGTCGCCCAAAGAGACCTTGAGCTCGTCCTTCTGCAAAACCCGGGAGGGAGAAAAGAGCAAGGTCAGCGAGGTCGGGGGGAAAGAGGTAGAAAAAGAGAAGGGCGGACCTTCATTCCAGGGAGCTCGGCGATGACTGAAGCCGAGAGAGAAGAAGGGGAGGAAGAGGTTAACTTGGAGTCGCTGCGTCGTCTAGATGCAGAGAAAAGCGATCCAGCGAAAAGAATGGAACGAGACTCACTCTCATATCCGTTCTCCTTCTCCTCAATGGATACAGGAGGGAATCCAGCGGTGGAAGAGGCAGAGAAGTTGTCGAAGAGGGAGGAGGGGGGTTGCCAAAGAGAGGGCGAAGAAGCGGCGGGGTAGTCGAGAGCAGAGGAGAAGAAAGGTCGGAAAGCTCGAAGGGAGGTCATGGTGAGTGTAGATGGACTTTCGAAGGGTTTGGGAAGGGGGTGGGAGATGGTGGGAGTTGGAGGACAACTGAGGGGCGAAGACTCAGCCTTTTGAGGCCTTCGTCGCCTTCTGGAAGTTTCCTCGAGGACGAACTGTGACGTCTTCAGCCGAAAGATGAGATGCCCGAGGGAGCGGAAGGGTCTAAATGCTGCTAGAAGGAAATACGTAGGGTCCTGGAAAGGAAGAAGCAAGGCGTAAAACGCAAGAAGGAGGGAGAGGAGAGCCCGCAAGAAAGTCGAAAGACGCGACGCGGATTTTGCTGATCTCCAGTTGAGTTTCGGATCCCAGCAGGTTCTCCTCTAGGCCCAGATAGGATGATGAAAAGTTGGACGACATACTTAGAGTTGAAAACAGGAGAGAGGAGACGGAGGAGGAGCTCAAGCTCACCGTTCCTTTCCTTTCCCATCGAACATCCCTCCTTCGATGAAGCGTCAAAGTCATTAAAAGAGCTTAGAAGAAGAATCCGAAACATACCGTCCTACTATCTGGAAATCAAGCCAACCCTTCTTCCTCCTCATCCGATCCATACCCCGAAGGAGAGATGGCCAATCTCTCCTTTCCTTCTTCTCTCCCTGCCAACCCAAAGTCAACCGTCACTCCGTCTCCTGCGTCCACCGCATGTCTAATCTTCTCAGCCAGGATCTCCATCAACGATTCATTCTCGCCCGTCTCGTGACCGCCGTCGGAAGAAGAAGGCGAGGTCTTGACGATGGGAGGGAGGGAACGAAGGACGTCGAAAGCCAAATCCATGGTTGCTAGATTCTCGGAGGTGGAGAGAGCTTTGAGGACTGCAGATGAGAAGGAGATGTACAAAGGAGTTGTTTCAGTCAACGAGGAGAAAAGACGGACGCGACGGAGAGCGAAAGAAAGGAGATCTGAACGTACTTTGACCCTCGTGCTTGTCGTGAAGAGTTCGTCGAATGGATCGAGTAAGAAAGGAGGACATGGGTTGGAGAGGCCAGGGTTCCGGGATGAGATCGAGAACCTTTTGACGAACAAGAAGAGATGAACGAGTCAGCTTCACGAAGGAGAGACGAGAGAAGAGGAGGAAGAGCTCACCTCGACGACTTCGAGATGGATCGCCTGGTCGTTCAGCAGTTTCGCAGTTCGACTCGCCGTGGCAGAACTAATCATAGCGGGAGGAAGAAGGGAAAAAAAGAGAAATAACAGAGTCAGTATCTCTACCTCGCAGACCGAGAGAAAGCGAGAGACGCGTCGAGAGGAGTTCAAAAAGAGCGAAGCTGAACTCACCCCTCCCCCTGACCCATGTAGATCCTCAGCAGCGTCATCAAGAGAGATCTCCTCGTCTCCTCCGTAACAGTCATTCTCCTCCTCATCGCTCCTCCGCCCAAAGCAGCCCACGCGTCCAGTCCAAGATCATGAGCGATCGTCTGTCCAACTCGAGCGGGAACGACCTCTCCTCCTTGCGCACAAAAGGCTTCGGCTGAGATCGAGTCTCGTAGTGTTCGAGCGAGGATGTTGAGGGCTTCGTCGTGCAGGTGAAGCTGGGAAAGGAGGACGTGGTATGGGTCAGCTTCGAGCGCGAGCAGAAGGGGAATTCGTTCAAACTCACCTTTCCAAAGATGATGGCTCGCTCGATGGAGAGAACCGAGAGAGCAGGTTCGTGGTCGAGTCGACTTCGGACAGAGTCGATGTCGTACAGCTGGGACCCTTGGATGAAGAGTATTGTTTTGAATCGAAGTCGTTTGTGAGGAGAGTCGGGGAGGAACGATGCGAGGAAGGTGAGGAAAGAGGTTGAGGACGGAGCTGAACCGTAGGCGCAGACTGCGATAGAAAAACAAGAAGATGATAACAGGTCAGCCGAGAAGGACATTGTGGATGGGAGGAGAAGGAGTGGGTTGGGACGGACCAGCATCGGCGAACTCCTTCTCGACGACGGGATCTTTCAGGTACCGACAGAGGACGTCGACGTAGCGAACGGCCATAGAAGTGTGAAGGACGCGATCCTGGTTGCCAGAGGAGTAGCGTCTGATTAGTTTGGAAATCTCTCGTTTTTCCTCTGGACGTAAGGAGTGTCGACTCACGGTGCTCTTCTTCACAATCACAACATGCTCGAGGTACTTGTCTCCCGCTCGCTCGTCCAGAGCTCGGAGCTCGTCCACCAGGTCTCCATCGTTGAAGTCGAGTCCAGAGTGAGTAAAAAGCTGGTCAAGCAGGAAAAAAAGGAAAATATCAGCGAAAAAAGAGCTCGACGAGAGTTCGTCAGAACGAAAGAGAACTCACCTCAAGTCCTCTCTCACGATCTCTCTTCACCACCCAAAGTCCGTACCTCCTCACAAGATCAGCATCCTCGCTAGCAGCCAAGATCGACAACACTTCGTCCACCGGGTCACGAACGCAATCATCGTCTGGTTTGGATCCGTCGGCGATGCTGTTGTGGGAAAAAGGAAGGAAAGGTCAGAGCTCGAGATCTCCTCCTTCTTTCCATTCGAGAGAGAAATTCGATTGGGACTTGTAGCTCACGCAGTGAAAATCTCTAGCGAATCTTCTCCATCCGAGCATCGCCCCAACGCGAACCACCTCTGCTCTCTCTCGAGCGCGTCTCGCACGGACGAGGGATCGGCGTAGTGTTTGGATTCGAGGATGTCGAGGATAGAGAGAGTGCTTCCGATTCGAGCGAGAAGAATGAGGAGAGATGTGTCAATGACCTGGTGCCGAATTAGAAAGAAGATAGAGCGTCAGCGGAACGAAAGGGAAGAGAGGGAAAGAGGACGCGTCGAGCTCACCCGATCCAAAACCTCCTCTTTCCTGGTCGGAGCCACCTCCGCAACCTGCTTCGATCTCTTTCCACCCTTCGTAGGTTTGTTCCGGCGAGATCGCTGCTCCCTTTCCTTAACGAGAATGGACTTGAGCATCTCCCTCGCTTGTCCAAGAAGGACGGTTCGAAGCTCTGTCGTTGACGGGGAGGTTTCGACGTCGGGCTCGATGTGGGGGTGGTAGTTCCTACGGAGGTTGTCTGAGACTAAGAGAGGAAGACGATGCGAACCGAGAGCGTCAGCAAAGAGACCAGAGATTGAAGGGAGGGACAAAGAAGAAGCTCGACTGACTGATCTCCTCAACGTTCCAAAACCCTTCCCACTCCTCCTTCAACCCTTCCTCAACCTCGACCTCCAGAATCGCATCCTCTCCACCCTCTCCGTCCTCCTTCTCCAACTCCAGCACACCGTTCAACTCAGGGAACAGTCTCACCAACAACCTCACATCCCCACCTCCAAACTCCCAAATCTCGCCTTGCTCTCCTCCGAACCTCGCTTCCTTCAAGCCTCTGAGGAAGACCTTCTGATGAATAAACTTCACGGCTTCGACGTCCTGGGAACCATCTGACGATATCGACGCTGAGAGGAGCAGAGGGGCTAGGGCGTTGGAGAGGGTAGACTCCGACGACGCGCTCGTCGAGGAGAGAGCTTGGAGAGCGAGGGTGAGGGGAGGTGTGGGAGTGAGAGCGTGGATGGAGGAAGGCGAGAGGACGAGGATGTTGGAACGTTGAGAGGATGGACCAGTGCTGGACACCGAGGAGGTCGAGATGTTGTAGGAGAAGGAGGAAGAGGAGGTTCGGGTGGAGTTGTAGGATCTCCGAGGCGACGAAGGAGGAGTCAAGCCGGATCCTGACGGAGGGTCGATGAACGCCGTGATGCTCGCGGAATCGGGAGACGTTGGGAGGGAGTCGGGCAGAGGGAAGGAGTTGGGTTGTAGTGGTCGAAGGAGTGGGACTAGGACTTTGCGAAGGAGAGCGTCGCGTTCTGTTGCTGGAACGACGAAGCCGGTGGGTGACTTGAAGACCGAGCGGGCTTCGAGCGAGGGAGGGAGGGTGATGAGTTGGAGGACGTCGAGAGTGAGGAGGGAGTGGATTTGAATAGTTTGATTTCGGAGGAGGGAAATGATGTAGGGAGGTTGGATGACTGTGAGAAGGGAAGGACAGAAAGAGAAGACGCGTGAGAGTTCAACTCGACCTCCTCGCTCAAAGCATTGCTGACGATTCACTCACTGACTGATCTAGGGAAGCTATCCCACTGAACGGTCCCTCTCACCGGATCTCCCTCTCCGTTGAGAAACACTCCCATCCCAGCTCCCTCGGCGCTCGTACAACTCGTCACGAGAAACTCGTCCTCCTGGACGACCGCGATGCAGGGTTTGGGGACGAAGTTGGGAGGGACTTGGGAGATCGGCATGATTGGAAGGCTTGTCGATTCAGTGATGGAGACGAAGGAGTAGGTTTCGAGATCTGCTATGCACATGGTCGGAGAGTAGTAGCGAGCGAGGAGAGGTAGTGAAGGGAGAGGGATTTCCTGGACGGACGAGATAGTCGAGGGACGTGTTCAGTCATCCCATTCGGCGTCGTTCGACCTAGAGAAGCCAGCGAAGGGTGATAAAGACTCACCTTGACACTAAACAGCCTTGACCCCAACCGAAAGACGCTGATTCCTTTCCTCTTGATCACACAGATCTCAACCTCGTCGCCCGAACCTTCCGAGGTGTACAGGTCGTGATGAGACTCGTCGATGGCTACGGTGATGACTCCTCGTATAGGCTGGATGAGAGCGGTTGGTATGGGATCCAGAGAGGGTAAGGTGAGGAAGTGGAGGGTGGATTCTGCGAGAAGGAGAAGTGAACGAGAGGAGAACGCGTGAGCTCGAAGCGAAGCGGAGACAGGTCGGAAAGAGAGCAGGATGAAGAAGCTGCTGACCTGAAAGCACGAGGACCTTAGATATACTGGGTAGGAGGAAGATACGATCTACACTTTTGCGAGGAAAGAGGGTATGGCGGTGTTTGAGGGTGTAGGGATCCTGATGGGGGCGACGAAAAGGAGGGAAGGAGGTGAGCTAACGGGGAGATGGCAAGAACGAAGGGATGACGGAAAGCTCGACGCACCGTCGAGGTTCCTACAGAATCAAAGGTGTACCATAGGACCTGACCATCCGAGGTTCCCATGTAGAGGTTGTTGCCTGGGAACGGAAACAGATTGAAGGGAGGATGAGCTCTTTAGAGGAAGGAGAAGGGGAAGGGTCGAGCTTGAAGGAAGGTGAGCTCACCGTACGCTTCTACAGATCTACATCTGACCTTCTTCGGAGGTTTCGATACATCTCCAGATGCTCCTTGTTTGGGATCTTCTATAGGAGGAGTAGAAGATCTGGACCCTCCAGGGAGGAGGTTGAGGAAACCAGCGGAGATCATCGAGGTCGCTCCTCCTGGAGGCGCTGTCGATGGAGCAGGAGTCGTCGACTCGGGGAGAGACAGCCAGTTGGATACATCTCGCAGCAGAGGAGATAGTGTGAGAGGAGGTGGTGGAGCATCCAGGTCCATCTTCCAAGCGAGCGAATATCGAAAAAAAAAGGGAAGGAGAGAAGAGGAAGGTTGAAGCCGTTGGAGGTCAGCTTCGCCGATGGTCAGCTCGTCTTGGGTCCCTCAACTCCATCTCGTTCTCTTTCCTCCTTTCGCCTTTTTTCTCGGATGTCAACGCCCTCTTCGATAGGTGCTTGATCTCATCCAACTCATACGACCAAGAAACATGGACGCTCTCCCCGCCTCCGAGAAGAAGGAACTTCACCGAGACCCATTCCCTTCTGCTTCCTCCTCCTCCTCCTCCTCCTCGATGGCTTCCTCCTCCCTCCTCTGGCCTTTCTCGGACCGACGTCTGGGGTTCTACTTCGATCCTTACTCTCCCAACGCTGCTTTCGTCAAATCCATGCTCGAAGTGAGCCTCCGACGGCCGCTTTTCTTCCGAGAACGTTGAGCTCGCACCTCCTCCCACCCTTCGTCTTCTCCGTCTTCTTCAACTGACAACTCCTTCTTCCCTTTTCACTTCTACAGAAGAAAGCCTTAGTCGTTGGCTCGCGTTCGACCATCACCTCCTCGCCGTCTCTCGCCACGCACATCCTCCTCGACCCTTCCTGCTCCCAGAACCTCCAACTCCGCACCCTCCCTTCTTTCGTCGTCAACTTGGAATGGCTCAAGGACTCCTTCCTCGCCGAGGAGGCTCTTCCCGAGAAGGACTACGCCGTCCGGATTCCTCTCTCTGTTGCGGGGGACGAAACGGAGGAGGAGCACGAGGATCAGGAGGAGTTCGTAAACCCAGGCCATCCCGAGATCCAGGCTGCTAAAGGGAAGGGAGGGCTCTTCGGAGAGATCGAGGAGGAGATGGAAGTTTGGGTTGAGGTTGAGGTTGAAGAAGAGCAGAACGATGATAGTGAAGTTCAGTGAGTAGAACATGCGTCCTTTCCATCTCTTTCTCGGTGGAGTTCTTTCGCTCATGCACATTTCAACGTCGTTTCCTTCAGACTTCAAAGTCCTCCCGTCCGAGCCTCTTCTCGTCGTCGCTTCCTTTCGAGTCAACACAGCAGCGAGTCTGACTCCGATCACTCTACGTCAAGTCTCAGAAGCTTCGCTGTCCAGGACGGAGGGGGATCGGAGGAGGAGGAGGACTATGAAGAAGAGGAAGCAGAATGTTCGGACGCGTCGGAACTGGAACTTCAAGACGCTCGTCGACCTCAGAAGTGAGTCCTACACCTTCCTACACATAATAACTCTCAGTCTGAAAGAGTGCCGACCCTCATCCCTTCACCTCTCAGCTCTCCTTCGTCGTCCTCTACCCTACGAGGAACTGGAAACTCCTGGTCCTGGTCAGAGCGCGAGAAGAGGAAACACGCCGTCCTCATCGCGAATTCTGCCGACGAAAATAGGACCGAAGTTGCTCGACGATTCCATGATCTCGTACGTATGCACTCGTCCACTCCACCGCCTCACAACAAAGCGGATCTCCCTCCTTTCCTTCTTTTCCGCGTTCGCGTGAGCCTTCGTCCCAGGACTGAACTTTTCCTTCGCTTACTCTTCCCAGTACCCTCATCGCAGCATCAAAGCCATCCTGCAGCATCGACGTCAGCATGAAAAGATGTACAAGCGTCTCGTCGATCAGATCGAACGAGAACGAGGATCAGACGACGACGAGGCTGGGCAATCGGAGGACGGCGACGACTCGGAGCTCAACGTCGAAAATTCTGCCCGTCGTACGCTCCACCGGTGGCCTCAAGTGGAGGATCAGGATCTCGTCCAAATGCTTGCTCAACGCGATGGGAGTAAGATGGAGGTGTTTCGAGCTTTCGGCATCAAGGTGCGTTCTTTCCTCGTCTCTGCAACGAAGCCCTGGATCTGACTCGAGTTCTTCCTTTGGTCGATCCATCCAGTACCCTGATCGAGGAAGAAAAGCTGCTGAACGTCGATATAGTCACCACAGGGACAGGATGGAACGCGATATTAAAGCGATCAGGATTCGAGGAGAAGGGCAGAAGAGGTCGAGACGAGCGATCTCGAGTTCCGTCGAGCTATCGGAGAACGAGGAGGAAGTCCAGCAACCCGTCACGTTGTCGTCAAGGTCTACTATCAGGAACCCTCAATTTCAGCACACGTCTTCGAGATCACCCGCCAAAAGGATCAGGATCTTCTCTCCTTCTCCTCCACCTACTCAACCCGTCAACGCCGTCGCGTCCTCCTCCTCCCTCTATCGGCCGTCTCTTCGAAACGACCGCATCTCCTCGTCCTCTCACGAGCCCATCCCCTCTTTTCCTCTCCCCTCCTTCCGACAAGCTCGTCGCTACCCGCCTTCCACCAACACCGCCTACCGATCAGGAGCTTCTTCACCTCACTCACGTCCCGCTCCTCCTCCCCCACCTCGTCCTCCTCAATCACAACCTCATCTCCCCGCCGCTCCAGCTCGACGCGAGCCTTCCCCGTTCCTCATCATTGGCTCCAAGCCCTCTACGTGTTCTCCGAACTCAAGCTGGTGCTTCTTCTGCGGGACCGAGGCCAACAAATCGGAGACGTTCGAGATCCTTTCGCTCGCGACGACGAGCTTGCAACAGCCGGGAAAATTGGTCCGAGTGCCTGGGAGATTGGCTTGTGGGAGCTGTCGTGGGAGCTACGAGAAGAGGATTGGGAAAGGGAAGGTGCCTGGTCCGGAGACGGGAGGTGAGGAGGGAGAGGGAGTGTTGGAGAGATTGAGCTGGGTGACAGAGCGGTTGGTGGAGGAGGGTTTAGAGAAGAGGAGAACCAGAGTTGAGGGGAGGTAGGGTACTCGTACATTCGAGTGGACTCAGCAGGAAGGGCCTGTGTTTGCCCGCTTTCTCGTTATTTTGCTTTTGTCTCTCGTTCTCTTTCGTCCGCGACTTTGCTTTGTTTTCGTTTCTTTCGCGTCTACCGTACCTCCCGACTCCGGTTTCTTTGATAGGCTCCCGGTAACGATAATCTTTGACCCATCTCTACGAAGAATTCACCTCGTGGAGACTCTACAAGCGATGGCATCGAGGGAGACTGCCGTCCGATGGAAGAGAGAAGAGGAACTGAAAGTTCATTTCAATCGACGCGAGAGTACCAACCCTTCTCCGATGGAGAGAATCATAGAGCCGTATCCTCCAGTTCTGTGGTTTGCGCTGATGGGAGGACGGCAGAGGAGAGAAACTTGAGAGGGAAGCGTTGAGCTTCGCGTCGGCTACGGCCGAAGTGTCTCCTATGAGCCACGAGAAAACTTTTGGACCCGCCCAAAGAAGAATCCTCGATAACGGCTATCAACTCTAGAGCGTGCGATATATCCTCGCGACTCTGCAAAAGGGCTGGCGGCCCTCCTTAGCTGATTTTCTTTTTTCCTTTTCCATCGAGCTCACCAACCCATCCTCCCCGTTCCCTCTCTCCTGGCACCCTGAACGCTCACCCTATCCTCAGCTCATTCTCAAGGAGCAGAAGCCTATCGAGATCGAACCTCTCAGGCTCTACAGAACGCCCTCAAGTTCCTCACTCCTTCCCACCAAGCTCGTGAACTTCCTCCCATGGTTTCGCTCTTCAGACCCTGGGTCCCTTCTTCTCTTCTCGCCACCTCCCCTCCCTCCCTCTCAACATCCAGATCCGCAAGAGACGTCGCTATCGACAACAGCTTTCTCGTTTTCCTCCCCTATCGGACCGTCCATACAAGTTCGCTCTATCAGACGACGATTTACTGCTTTCCTTATGGCTCTCCCTGGCCCTGGTCTCTCTTTCCCTCCTTCCTCCTCCTCCTCGTTCCTCTTCCCTCCACTTGAGCTCTCCCCTGAAGCAGCATCCCACACCGCGAAGTCCCCCTTTGCATCCACTCCCCAGTCGCCGGATCAGATCCGAGTCGCCGCTTCAACCTAGTCTAGGCTTGAACGGGAAGCGAGGAAGGACTGGGGAGGGAGGAGGAAAGCGGAGGAGACAGGAGGAGCCGAGGAGCCTCAAACTTTCGGAACACGATCACAACAGTTCATAGAGAGAGAGGGGGGGGAGGTCTCGCATACATGACAGATCAGTCTCAAGAATAATCTGCCTCGCTAGGAGCTCTCTCCTCCTCTTCCTCTCCTGTTCAACTTCAGCCGCCTCGCTCTCGGTCGCGTCCTCTCTCTCACCTTTTTCTCTCGCTCGTGGACAGAGACTGCACAGCGTTCCAGGGCTCTCCTCCTCGAAGACCAGCAAATCAAGAAGGTGGACCGCTAGCGAGCTGGAATCAACCAAGCTGCACGTTCTGAACTCTGATTCTCGACTAGCGACTGTTTCTGCTGTTTCTTCCTTTCCTCCTTCCCGTTCGGGTCGTTGTTTTTCCTCCGTTTTCGTGGCTGTGGGCGAACGCGACCTTTGTTTTCTCCTTCTTGCTCCGAGACAGCTCTAGCACGTCTCTACCACGTTTTTGGCTCTCCCTGGTTCTCCATTTCTGCAGCTTTCTGCAGAGCAGGAGTGAGGTCTGCTCGCCTTTCTCTTCTTTTGCTTGGCCTCGCTCGTCGTTACATCTTTCCTCTTGCAGAATATACACCTGCTTGTGCTCATTCATTCTCGCCTGACTTTCGCGTAGGGCAGTTTCTACCCGAGCTCTTCTCGAACCGCAGGTAAGTCGAGGTCTCCCTCTCTTCGAGTGCTTGCCTTCTTTCTTTCCATGGCGAGCTCACGATTGAATTATCTTTCTCATCCTCAGGACGGTTCTTGATGCGACTCTGGAAGACTCGCACGAGAAATGGTCAATCGCATCAAGCGAAACTCAAAACTTCAGGTTCTCGAGCACTGATCGCGTAAGATTCCGACACGAAAACTCCGGGGGAGGGAACGAGGAGCAGGCATCGATCTGCACGAGGGGGAGAAAAGCGCGCTGCTAGCCGGTTTCTCTCTCCGACCCTCTAGCTCACAATGCTGCTCCTCCCTCTTTGGGCAGGTGCTGACCCCTCTCTCGCTTTTTTTCGACCCAGGCGAGCTCGCTGCTCTGTCACCAACCCTCACCTCCCACGACGATGTCTCTCCGAGAACGCCTTCTCGCTACGGTCGACTCCTTCTTCCTCACCGCCATCAGCAGCGGGGAGATCAACGACGCGTTCTCGGTCGACTTTGGATCGCTACTGAACGCTCTCGAGGAAGGACGAAGAACAGGAACTCTTTCTTCCGAAGACGGGAAGCTGGCTTTCGAGGTCTCGAAGACGATAGAAGAGCTTGCATCTGGACTGCAGCGATTGGAGGAAGTTTCTCTAGAGTCTGGGAAGGCTTTGGAGAGCCGAGTCGAGCAGGAGCTGATTGACAGCAACGATTGCGACGGTGAGTTTGCTTCGACCTCTTTTTACTCCCGCCGTGCCCGTCGTCTTTCTTCCTTTCCTCCTTTTTCCTCCTTATTCCAAGAGCTGATCTCTCTCTTCTCGCCTCGCACGCTTCTTTACTACAGTTCCTCTCTCCCAGCAACCTGCCTCTCTATCATCCTCACCTTCGACAACCGCATGCTCCTCTCCCTCTTCCAAGTCGTCGACCACAACTTCCGGAGCCTCGAAACCCTCGCTCGACTCCCCTTCAGATCTTTCACCTGCAGCAGAACTCTCCTCTGACAGCAACACGGTATTCGCCCCGCTCAGGTGAGCAGCTCATATCTAGGTACTAGAACGGGCATCTGAGAAGAGTCTCAATTAACTGACGATCTCCCCTCCTTTTTTTTTTTTTTTTTTTCTACTCAGGGATTGGTTCCTCGAAGTGAGTTAAAAATCCACCCAGTTTTCGAAATCCTTCCCTTGGTATCCATACCAGTCCCAAGAGTCGACCGTGCAAATCTGGTTCGACAGCGAAAAACGAATGAAGGACTGACGCGATCCCTCCTTCTGTTTGTTCTTTTTCTTCTTCGCAGCATATGTCTTCCCCGTTCCCAACAAAACTCGAAAAGAAGACTCTCGTTCTTCAAAAGGGACTGACTCTCAATTCCATCAACCTCTGGTGAGTCTCTCTCTCTCTCTTCTTCCTTTCCTTCTGCTCCTTCGAAGAGGAGAAGCGTCGCGAAAGTCGCTCAGCCGTTCTGACCGTTTTACACGCGTTTTTCTCCCTTTTTCCAGGTTTACGAACATGCGCCGTAGATCTGTGCGTATCTCTCTCCCGCCCTGTCGCTTGACATTTCCCTCCGAGTTGCTCATGCTGCGCATTTCTTCACCGAAAAAGGGATGGACGGAAGCCCAACATACGTTCGCTTCTTCGAACCTCAGCAAGTTCAAGTCTTTGGTAGAGCAGTTCAACGACCCGTCATCGGTACCCGCCAACACTCCTCCTCTCACTCCCGAGTTCATCACGGAGATCGAAAGGTTGACGACGTATGTAAACGATCGAGGAAATGGAAGAGTACGAAGTTTCGGTCAGTCTCCGTCTTTATCTCAATCTCGAGGAACGAAACTGACGGCGTTCCTTCTTCTTTCCTGCACATCTCGCAGTGCTCAAGGTGCTCCAAGACGGAATCCACGCGACCAAGCACATCCCAGACGACGATTTCGAGGACCTCGACGGATCTTCCGAGGACGAGGACGACGACTCTCGAGTCAGCACTGGAGGACGAACGAAGGTGGAGGAGGAGGCTGAGGAGGAGAATGGAATACCTGAAGGGAAAGTCTCGGAGGTGTGCTACAAGAAGAAGGGATCTTGGGAGGGCGAGAGGGCTGGAGAACGGCGTGGAGGAGGAGGAAGGGCAGGAACTCGCGCCATCTCCCCTCTTCCTCTCTCTGACCTGGCCAGGAGGTACTCCTTCGAGAGCTCATCCACCGACTCCTCTTACACCGGATCTGGACCTCCCACTCCAATCGCCTACTCGGATCACCACTACAGGAGAGTTTCCTTCTCGTCGGACTCGATAGGAGATTCTCATTCGTCGTCCGGATCCAGCAGCCCATACCCCTTCTTCTCTCAGCAGACCCAGTATTCTCCTCATCCCTACTACTCCAATTCCTCCTACTATCCTTCCAACCCTTCTTCACCCGTCGCTGGAAGTCACACTCTCGACACGTCGTTCTCCCATCGACATTCCTCGGCGATGGCCTGCTCTTCTTCCCTCGACGGATACCACCAGGAGGATCCTTCGCGTCGATCATCGCTCCCCTGGTCGTTCCGACGAGGTCGAGGAGAGGAGAGAGACGTCGTCGAAGGCTCAATCGACTTTTCGCACTTCCAACACCGTCAGCACGCGCCGCCGTCGCACCGTCCCTTCGTCCCTGCACCATCCTCCTCCTATCACAACACCGTTTTCCATCCATCGTATGAAGTTAGGGGAAACCATCTCTCCTCCACCACCTACTACCCTCACCTCGCGGGCGATCCCTCCCTCCCCTCCCCTCACCACTTCCAATCTCCTCCCACTCTTCATCTCCAGAGACATCGCCTGGATCCCCAAAGGGACTCCTCTCTTCGATACTCCTCCCCAAATCCAACACTCATAAGAAGGAACTCCATGTCTCCTCTCGCGACGAACTTCAGCGCAAACAAGGGAACTTTCGTCGGCGGGTCGAGAAAACGGAGATCAAGTGCTGTCGCTGGACTCGAAGGAGGAGCCAAACGAGCTAGGTCCGGAGCCACGGGTACGATCGGCGAGAGGAGTGTTGAGGCGAAGGGACGCGTCGAGTGGGTCTCTCGCGGTGTTGCTTGAGGGACTTTGTGGTTCGTTGTCGGTTTCATTTCCTTTTTTTTCGTTCTGGTCTACTGTATCCGTCTAGCTCTCTCATATTCCCTTTTCCCGTTCTGATATCTTCTTCATGTGCTCGTTCTCGTTCCTCGTTCTTCCGCAATTTGGTCACCATCAGATCTAGCTTAGCAAACGTAATCCAAACCTTCTCCCTCGCCGTTCCCTCGTATACCTTCTCCGCTCTTCCGCAAGCACCTAATAGCATATCCTATATCCCTAGTCTATCTTCCTCGTTTCTCTATTTATCTACATCCACCGCTTCTCGTCTCATCTCTTCACGCTCCTGTTTTTCTCGCTCTCGTTCTCTTCTTTTTCCTTTGTCTCGTTCGTTTAGTCTTCCTTTTAGTCCACTTCTTTGTAAAGCACCCTCACCTCTAATTGATATCTGGATGGATCTACTCATTACCTACTTTCTCCCCTTACTTTACGCCTTTCTTCTCCCTCTATGCCTTATGCAGCTCACTCCGTCGTCGAACTTTTTTCTTTATTTCTAGATCTCATGCCCGCCGAACCCATGCACCACATTGCAAGGAAGAAAGCATTCCCAAATGAGCAACACAGCTAGACTAGAGAAAGAGCCGATTGTAAAAATAAGCATGAGGACGAGCGACGAGCACACGAAGAAAGCGACGATAGGCGCGAGACGAGAAAAAAAAGAGAGTGGGTCGTGATAGATTCGATGGAGGCTGGAGAGATAGGTCAAGGTCAGGTTAGAAGCGTGATAAGGAGAGAGAGGATAGGCCAGAGAAAGAAAGAGTGAAAGAGAGAGAAAGTCCAAGGAAAGAGAGAGATTTCGCAAAAGGAAGGTGGGATGGAGAGTCGACGAAAGACCTCGGTGAGTAGGAGCTAGGGAAGGAAAGGGGTAGATAGGGTGCATGGGTGGTAGTGGGGAAGAGAAAGGAAAAGAGAGGTATGACTATGAGGAGAAAGGCAAAGGTGAAGCGAGCGAAAGAGACTCCAAAAGAGAGAAGAAAAAGAAGAGAAGAGAACGGTTATTCAGCCTTGTACTTCATCTTCTCCTTCTTCGCAAAGATGTGCTCGTTGGTCTCGGCTTCTTCCGTAGATCCGTTGGGGGGAGGAAGAGAACCGTTAATGGGGACTTGCTCTCCTTCTGGAACGTTGGGGAGAGGTTTGATATCCTCCGGTCGGAGACCTGGTGGACGAAGCTCCGGATCCGAGTTGGGAAGGCAGGAGAGGAGGAAGTTAAGGAATCGTTCTCCGTACTCGTTGGGTGGGACGGCGGAGATTCCGTGCTGTGCGAGAGGGAGAGGAGAAGGAGCGAAGGGAAAGGAGAAGGAGAAAGAAGGCAAGTCAGCTTCGTTCTCCTTCACTCCTCTTCGCTCGAGCTCTGACAGGGAAAGGAACACAAACTCACCCTATCTTCCGTAAAGCTCTTCCACATATGCTCCACCTTCTTGACGAACGAGTACGGCGTACAGATGTCGATCACGCCGAGGTAGTAGATCACGTCCATCGGTTGGTTGCACTCGTCCGTCGCTCTCAACCCTCCCTCGTCCTGGTAGAACAAGAAGTGTTTCCTGTCGGCTGTATCGGCCTCGGTGAGATGGTCTCGAGATCCAGGTCGGTCGATGGCTCGAGGATCCGAACGAAGAACGGCTTTTCGGAGGGCTTGGGCTTCGTGAGTGTTCTTGACCGAGGAGGGTTTCCGACGGACGAGGCCACCGACGTTGGGCTGTAGAGAATGGAGGACAAAGAAGAAGGAGGAGGGAAGAAGAATGGAAAGGAGGGAGGGAAGGAGGGGAGGTGTGAGCGAGAGTCTCGAAGAGAAAGAGAAAATCCGAGGAAGAAGGAAAAGACGCGTCCAAAACTCACATCGAACAGCTGCAGATTCTGAGCTCTCAACCCATCCCTGTTCCCTCTCTCCATCTCGTGAATCCCCACCAGCAGCGAGTAGTCCATGATGTGCATCTTCTTCAAGAACTCTGCATCCCTCCTGAGTTGTTCGCTGAGCAAGGCAGCCTTCTCCGGTCCGAGGTCGAGTTTCCGATCTCGTCGAACCCAGTTGATGTCCTTGAGGACGGCTCCCTTCTTGTTCTTGGCTTTCTCCTCGGGGTACTCTCGACCGACGGAGGATCCTTTGAGGTCGTAGGTTTCGTGGATGTCTCGATGGGGAGGGAAGAGGTTGTTCTGAGAAGCGAAGAGAGGGGGAGAGGGGAAAGGTCAGTGAGAGCTCGTTCGTTCGAGCGAGCTTCCTCGATGCGAAGGAAGAGAGAAGGATCGAGCCACTCACCATGATAACGAAGTGTATCTTCCGTCCTCTAGGAAGCTTGACTCGATGGAGACCGTAGAACCTCGAGAGGAGCGTGTGAGGGTTGGCGGTGACGTGAGCGTGGTACTCGGGGAGGATCTTCCTGAGGAACTTGTGCTCAGTGTGACTGATGGTTTTGATGATGAACCTGTAGTCCCTCGAGAAGTAGAAGAACGATCCTGATTTCCCTGGAGAGCCGAGTTCGGAGAGGATGTACTTGGCCGTGAGGGAAAGGAGGTAGTCGGCGGCGTCGAGATGGAAGTGGTTGTCTCGCAGATCTCTGAAGACCCAGGGAGCGTAGTCCTTGAACTTGAAGTCGTACCGAGCGGAGGGAGTGAGTTCGTTTCCGACGCTGTGAGAGTTGGATAGAAGAAGAGAGGATCGAAGGTCAGCGAAGGGAAGGATGCGAGGAAAAAGGAAAGAGAAGGAGAGACGAACATGTCGAAGGAGAACTTGTGTCGAGCTAGGAAGTCCTCGGGAGTTAACGGACGACTGATCTTGGCTTGACATCTCGAGACCTGCGAGCGAAAAATAAGAGCAAAGAACGAAAGTCAGAATCGTTCGGCGACGACGACGCGACGAGCGAACGAAGCGAAAGGAACGGAAAACGCGACTCACTCCGATCCTGATCCCCGTCAACATGTTGTACATCAACACGTAGTTCACATGATCCTCTCCGATTAAGTTCCCCACCAACACCCTAGCCTCTTCCGTCTGCGTCTGCCCTCGATTCCCACCCGCTTCCGTCCCACTCCTGCCTCTCGTCTGGTGCGACGGTCCCGCCGAACTCCCATCCAAGTTTACTCTCGCTCCCTCCTGACTTCCTTCTCCCTCTCCTCCTCCCATCTCTGAAGTCTCCGTCGCAGCCTTCCTAGCTCGTCTCGACAACCTTTCCTTCCTGATCGTCTCAGCCTGAGCGAGGATGTCCGAATCGACGGCTGCTCCGTCGACGCCTGGAACGTCCGTCTTGAACGCTGTTGAGGGAACGGGCGTTGATGAGGCTCGGTTTTGGTGGTTGGAGTGATGGGAGAGGGTTTTGTGAAGGTTCGCTCGAGGAAGGGCTGGAGAGATGGTCGGGTGAGAGGAGGAAGGGATGATGATCGACGAGGAGGAGGAGCCGGTCGTGTTTCGACGAGTCGGAGAGGGAGGTGTGACGGAGATGATGGAAGCGGAGGAAGGATGGAGGAGAGAGGAAGCTGGGATGGGCGACTGAGACTGAGCTGGTGGGACAGTGATGGAGGGAGGAGTGTTCATTCGAGAGATGTGGCCGTCAAAGCAGCCTGAGGAGGAGGTTGGCGATGGACGACAGGCAGGGGGGAGGTTCGACTCCGGTCCTGCTGGCGAAGAGGGTATCGATCCAGGAGCAGCGAAGCCCATTCGTTCCGTATCCGACTCGGAAGCCATCCTCATACGACCTCCTCCGTTGAGAGAGGACGATATGCTTGATTTCCGTAAGCTGATCTGGTCGTGGGATGGGAGAGGAGGAAGCGCGTCTGATTCGGTTGGAGATGGGTCGTCGGCTTCCAGGATGGGTGATTCGCGTAGTGGGATGGGAAGGATGGGAGTTATGGGTCGTTCCTTGGTTGAGACTTGTGGAGGGAGAGGGTGTTGGGCTGAGGAAGAATTCGATGCGAGAGGCGACGAGGCGGAAGTGTCGACCGTGGATCGGCTCGCGTGGTCGGAGGAGGAAGGGTGGCCTGAGCGAGAGGAAGAGGGCCGCTCCAGATCCTCGTCGTCCTCCTCTATAGGAGTGGTTCCTCCTTCGGAAGGCGGTGGACTAGGAGGAGGACCTCCCATCCGCGAAGGCTCGTTCGTGTTGGAGACGTCGAGCGACGGAGGCACGTCTCCTCCACTCCCTCCTTTGAGCACTGCTTTGATAGCTGCTCCCAACCTCTTCGCTCCAACCTCGACTGGTCCTCCTACCTGCGCTGGTCCTGCTACAAGGACGACCCGATCGTTCGAGATCTTGTGGACGTGGACTTCTGACGGCGGGGGGTGGGAGGGAGGGGAGCGAGCGAGGAGACCTGGGAGAGGAGGGACGGCAGCGGCGTATTGAGATTGGGACTGGGAGAGGAGGTGGAAAGGGTTGATTTGAGGTTCTGAGTCCTACAAAGAAGCGTTACAAGAGAGAAGGGTCAGCCAATATATCCCAGAAGGGAAGAAGCGAGTGAAGCCGAGACGAAGAGAGACGAAGAGCGGAGGGAAGGAAGGAAAGGAGGGCGAGGGCTGGTCCAGTCGAGCATCATCTCGACTCGCCTTGCAAGAGAGATATTGAGCGAGCGGCTCTTCCCGTCTAGAGGAGAAAATGCACATATGCATCCCCAGAAGACTGCTTCGTGAAAGTTTTGCTGCTTGAGCCCTGTTTGTTGCTCGAGAGGGGCAGCTCCGAAGGTGAGCTTTCGCGCCCCTCCAGCAGGCAGGAAAGCGCTGCTCTCCCTCGTTTCTGTCCCCTTTAAAAAAGGGAAGTTCTTCAGGAACAGAGGTAGAAGGCGAGAGTACTCACAGGTAGGTTGCTGAAGGACTCTCCCTGCTCGTGGTCGTCGTGGTGGTCTCCGTGCTTCCAATCTGTACTCCTGCGCGGAGTGGGTGTGGCTCGACCTCCTCCTCCTCCGTTGGCTTCCGTCCACTCCTCCGTAGAGTGCGACGACGAAGAGTGAGATATCGAGTCCTGAGCTGTCTGGAAGGACGACGTCGAGGCTGCTGAGGAAGGAGGAGCGGGCTGATGGAGGTCGCTTGGGTTGGAAGGAGCTCGAGAGATCAAGAGAGGGGAGGACATGAGACAGCCAACCGACGGACGATCAGGAGCGTAGACACTCGAGGAGAGGGAGGAGGAGGAAGGAGGTGTATGCTGCGAGAGAGGAGAGGAGAGAAGGAAGAGCCTGGGCTTTGTCGACGTTTGGGGGGAATCGACCTCGACTCGAAGCTCGAAGCTTCAAGTTCAGTCTTCAGAAGGAATCTTCTTCCCTCCAACCAGAACATCCTTTTTTTTGTCCTTTTTCTTCTTCATAAACAAGGTGAGCTACCCATCCATTCATCCTTCCTTCCTTCCATCGATCTTCTCTTGTTCGACGCGAAAAACTGCCTCCAAAGCAGTCGACCGATCTCTCCCTCCGAATCCAAAGCTCAACACACCGCTTTCCTCCATCTCTCTTCCCCCCTTCCCTCCTTCTAGCCCATGTCCTCCACTGCCTTCCCGCTCGGTAGCGTAAGCCAAGCAGCCTACCTTCCTGATGAAACCGACACTTCCTTCACCGCCGTTCCAAACTTCAGTCGGCAGATCATCAACGCCATCGTCAAGCCCTTCCGTTCCTCATCCAAACTCCCTCCCTTCGAGATCCTCATCTCCACCAAGGAGGGACTCTGCAGAGGGATCGACAGCGAAAAGGCTGAGCAGGAGCCAGAGATGGTGGAGAAGCTTCTGCATGGGTTTTGCGAGATGAAGAGGAAGAAGGGGGACTCGAAGGACTTGATTGTCAGGAAGTTGGGCGAGGTCGAGCAGGTGAGTCTCCAGTACTCCAGGGGGAGAGGACGGTCTCTTTCTACCCGTCGAAGACGCTGACCTAGCGAAACTTATGCCTCTGTGTCTTCTAGGAAACCCTCTCTCGTCACTCCTCTACAACACTTGAGTCTTCTCCTCCGTCGACAGGTTCCCGGCAGACACTAGCCGACCGAGCTACAGCTCCTTGGTCGTCTCAGAGACTTCAGAGTTTCACTGTGAGGTCAGTTTAATTCCTTTTTCTTCTTCTACGTCATCCTTTTCTCTCTTTAAGAAGGCGCTGACGGCTGGTCTCTTTCCTCTCTCCTTCCCTTTCGTTCTTGTCTTCGCGACGCGTCGCTTCTTCGTTTCAGCCTTCAACACGTCCGAACGATTCTGAATCTGCCCGTATCGACGGCGCTGTGAGCTTGAAATAGTGGGTCCAGAACGCGCGGGTCTTTTGGGGAGGAAGCTGAGTAAGTACTAGCTATGAAAGATCGTGGGAGGGGAGGGAGGGAGAGAAAGGGATCTACAGTAGATCACCCGTCGCGATGTGCTTCTGTATCCACCATTTCGCTGCATCATCCACATAGCGTTTCTTGTTCCCTTCTGTTTTCATACCGCTATCACATTCTAAGTAACGCTGACGGTCAACGAAGGTGGGCTGAAGCTCGAGCTCGACCCTGCCTTTTCGCCGTTTCGCAGAAGATGGAGAGGGATCAGATCACTCCAGCTCGCTCGTAAGTTTAGCCGGCGCAGGCAGATATTCAGATTAGTTTCGATTGAAGCGGAAGGTATAGACGCGAGATCTGGCCGTGGGCGATGGACCGTCGGCAAGGAAGTGAGCTCAGCGCTGTTCTTTCAAAGCTTGCGAGAGCAGAGGAATGGAGTTGAGCTTCAACGACCAGCACAGAGGCAAACCCGATTTCCGACTCCACTATCTACACTGTCGTACGCTGCCTAAGACTCCTGAAGGACTCCCGTCGTCCCTGCAGCTTTCTCTGAGCTCTCCCAAGTCGCCTCATCGTGGGAAGGAAGGAGAATGAAGCTCATCACCCGGGCTCCTTTCCTCGCCGTCGCTCCTCGTCACAGCGCTTCAAGGTCTCAAGATTCAGCTCAGGGAATGAGCAGGATACAGCTGATCTTTCGAGGGTTCGACTGCTGGAGGCTCGCTGATGACGGAAGGAGGAGTCGTTTCTCATCCAGAGTGAGCTCGCGATCCCTTCCCTGCTCCTCGTTTCTCTTCTTCCCCTTAGGTAGACTTTCTTCGCCCAAGAATTCGCCGAGCTGCTCGACGTCGCGAAGGTCGCGAAGGAAGAAATGAACGCGTTTTTCGGCTTTTCCTCCCAAAACTTAGAGGGAAGGATGGGAGAACGAGGAGAAGAAGACCTGCGAAGCAGATCTTGACGAAGAAGAAGATTTGAGGGAGAAAAGTTGAGGAGAAGACGGAAGCAGAGCTTCGCAAGCTCGACGACCTTCGTCACGTCCTGTCGGATTCTGCGCTCCGTGCGCCCCCTTGCCATTCCTCCCTTTCTAATCCCGCTTCTTCCTTCCTCTCTCCCTCAACCATCACTCCGCCACCCATCCAACCCTCTTACCAACTTGTAAATCTACATCTCTCGCCTCTATCAACCCCACCCGACAGAGATCTGACCTCTCTCTCACGCGCGAACCATGCTTCTCTTTGCTCCTCTTCTCCGCCACCTTCGGCTTCCATCCTCTTCCTCCCAATCCTCGATCCCTCCTCCCTTCCTTCCCCCAGAACTCACCAACATGGCCACCGGAGCTCCCCTCGATATTCTTCACGAGATTAAGATCGATGTTCGTCCTTCTGATCTCTTCGTGCGTTTCCATGATCGCTGATCAGTTCGTGTTTCCTCCTCGGCGACAGCACGACAACATCAGAGATCTCTACGTTCGATTCCAGGTTGCCGAGAACGATGAGCAGAAACTCGCCATCGTCAACACTCTCGTCCGAGAGATCGTCATCCATCTTGAAGCTGGGGAGATCACTCTCTACAAGATGTTGAGGAAGAAAGGAATGGTCGCGGAAGAGCTGAGGCTCGATGAAGGTCCGTCCTGTTCTTCTTCTCTCTCCTTCTAGTTCAAACTAGAAAGAAAGAAAAATGATTCTTCTCCCTGTTCTGTATCTCTTCTCACTTCCCTCTACCAGAAGCCCACAGCCAGATCATCTCCCTCGTCGCAAAGGCCGACACTGCGAAACTCTCCAACCCAGCCTACAACTCCCTCGTCGACAAAGCCTTCGAAGCCTTCTTGGATCACGCTCAGATGGAGGAAGAGTTCCAGCTCCCCAGTTTGGAGATGCAAATGCTCGAGACGGAGAACGCTGTGAGTCTCATCTACCCTCGACGCGTCGTCACAAACTTGGCCTCATTTCTTCACCCTCCTCTGCTTCTTTCCCACCAGAAACTCACCAGCCAGTTCCTCAAGGTCCGTTTCTTTTGTCTCCTCCCTTCTTTCTCCCCCTTCTCAAGAGCTCTAATCAAGTCTCGAGTCCTTCCAACTCCAGGCTCGAACCACTGTACCTCATCATCCTCACACTTTCGTTCTTCACACCGGAGGAGCGGCCGAGAAGGTCGCTCTCGCTACCGTCAAAGTCGAGGATGCCGTCGCCGATGCCATCGCCAGGAAGAGGGAGTTCGTCGTTCTCGCTCAGGATCATTCGACCTTTCTTTCGTGAGAGGGAACGCGGAGGAGAAGAACCAGACGATGGCCCGCTTGCTTTTGCTTCAGAATCCGTTTTTGATTTGGTGGGGTTCGACGATGATCTTTTCAGGTAGTAGGTAGCTTCTTTGTGTATAATGATCTCTTTCATGAATTTCCAGAGCTTCGAAAAGGCTAGGGGCTGTCGAGTGAGAGAGAGAGTGAGAGAAAAAAGGAGGAGGAGGAGGAGTTTCGAGCTTCAGCTCGCAAGGAAGAAGAGTTGACCTTCAACGACCAGCACAGAGAGAGAAAGCTCTTTCCACAAGATCGTAACTGGCTCCCTTCGAGTAGTAGATGCCATCCGTTGCTCAAGATCGTCTCTCGAAGCGCTTGCTTCCTCCTGTAAGCTGCCTTAGATCAAAGGGAAGGAGAACATCGAAGCTCATCATCGCCTGAGCTGACCTCGCTTTCCTCCCTGTCTTGCCTCCTTCCTTCTCTAGATATCCTATTGAAACCCACACTATCTTCATAGCATGAGTCTGCTCACTTATTGCCGTCAAAGCAGAGCTGGATCTCGACGTCCTCCTTCATCGCCGTCTCTCAACTCGTCGGCAGAGCTCAGCTTCCTTCCCTCTCTTCACCCTCTCTTGTTCCCTCGCCCCATCACCCTAGGGCTTCATCTTCGTCTTCTAGAGCGTCAAAGCTGATCCTCCGACAGGTGTTGACTGGACGGACTTGCTGACGGTAGTCGTAGACGTTCTTCCTCCCAAGGGAGCTCGCTAGTTCCTCCTTCCTTGAATCCCTTCCACTCCTGACCAGCAAACGCTATCTCCAGGACCGACGTAGGCCCACAAGATTGGCGAGAGAGAGGATCAGAATGCAGCACATGCCCAAAGTACGGGATCTCAGCAAAGACCGTTCCTAGAAGCGAATGCGGAGGGGGAGAGGAACAGGGATCTGCAGAAGATGGATGGGGAGAGAGGGTCGCGTCATGGCGTTGACCGCGTCGTGTGCCTTGCAGGAAGATTTTCTCGTCCTCCAGACTAGACCAAGAGACGATTTCAGCTACGTTCTCCATCCTCCAAGGTAAGGAAGACTCTCTCAGGTCGTTCAATCGAACCCTTTCAACCCTCAAAGCCGACGCGCTAATTCGGGCCCTCGCTTCCTCGTTCGACAGGACGTCCAGACATCACATCTTCCTCCAGCGACATCACCCGGGGTCGCTCTCTTACTTGGGTCTCCATTATATTGGGTCAGTTGGATCTCTTAGATTACCAGCGCGGTTCTTTCAGCAGAGATTCCCTTTTCGACGACTGCTGATCTTCGTTTCTTTCTCTTCCGCTTCAACCGCCATCCTCTTCTCGTCCAGGACTTTCCTCTTCCGTCAATTACGCTTCTCTACATTCTTATCTGCCCGCTAAAGGTGAGCTGGCTTCCCCCGGCCTTCTTTGCCTCCAACTTCCCAAGCTCGAGCTGAAGTTCTGACGCTGACCTCCCGCTTGTTTCGTTCAACCTCCCAGCTCGACGACCTCCCCTGTTTCCTCTTCCCCAACCTCCTCGCCTGATCTCCTCCTCACAACTCTCTCAAATATGGCGTTCCAAACGAAAGGTGGTGCTTTTGAGCCCGTGGAGAAGACCTACGAAGACCTCTCGTTTTCGGGCGACAAGGGTCCGATTCAAAAGCACTCCGTTGTTCCTGCGACTGAGAATGAGCCTGAACAGCACCACCTCCAGAGGTCTCTGCAGAATCGACACATTGCTATGAGTGAGTATTGGGGGGTTCGAATGAGCTCGTCGCAAATTTCGAACGAGTTTGAGCTGATCGCGCTTTCCTCCTCTCTATCGATCTTGCTTCTCCTCACTCCTCTGCCAATTCCCTCTCCTCTCCTGATAGTTTCCATTGGAGGTGTTATCGGAACTGGACTCTTCTTAGGAACGGGAGGTTCTCTCGCTCAGGGAGGTCGTGAGTGGATCTTTTTGTTTTCTCTTTCCTCTCCCGCTGGCCGCGCTCGAGCTAACATTTCCTTTTCCACTGCAGCTCTCGGACTCTTCCTCGGATACAGCATCATGGGCTCCGTCTGCTTTTCGGTCATGGTTGGATTGGGAGAGAGTAAGTCCTTCTCAGATCTTGTACATTCTTCGAAGAAACTGGGAGCCAACGATCGCCAACCGTTCTCTTTCGCTCTTTTCTCCTCCTCCTCCAGTGATCTCGTATCTTCCCATCGAAGGAGGTCACATCGCTCTTGCTCATAGATTCGTCGATCCTGCTTGGGCCTTCGCGCTCTCCTTCAACTACGCTTAGTGAGTTCACAAAATAACAAAAGGCCAATTTCTCGGTGCTCAGGAACCCCCTGCTGACCTTGCTTTTTTTTCTCTTTTCCTTTACACGCCTGTCTTCAGCAACTGGCTCATCATTCTACCCGCCGAGCTGTCTGCTTGTGCTGTTCTCGTGAACTACGTACGTCTAGATCGCTTAGCAACTTCGCGGCAAAGATCGTCTCGACGCGTCCTGACTTTTCGCTCTCTTCCCTTTCTCCTCCTCCCACTTTCGCAGTGGATCACCTCCGTCAACAACGCTGTTTGGATCACTATCGCCCTCGTCGTCGTCGTCGCCATCAACCTGTGTGGTGCTCGAGGTTACGGCGAAGCCGAGTTTTTCTTTTCCCTCATCAAGGTCCTCACCATCACGGTTCTCATCTTCGTGGGAATCGCCATCAACTGTGGAGCCGGACCCTCCAGCACTGGCTACAAGGGATTCACCTGTTCGTAGATCGTCTCTCTCGAGACTTCCACGTCGACGAACGACCGCTGATCCTCTTTTCTTCTCACCGTCGTCGTCGTTCCTCTTCTCCATTCTCCCGTCTCCTCTTTCCAGACTGGAAGAACCCCGGTCCTTTCACTCAGTACAAGGGAATCGATGGAAGCCTCGGGCAGTTCCTGGGGTTCTGGTCGGTCTTTACGCGTGAGTTTGAAGACTTTCCTCGTCTTCTCGCAGAGTCGGATTCGAACCTCACCTTCTTCTCTCCCCTTTTTATACTAATTCAGAGGCCGCATTCTCCTTCATCGGAACCGAAATCGTCGCTATCACTGCTGGAGAGGCCGTCAACCCTCGGCGGAACTTGCCTCGAGCCATCAAGAAGGTGAGTCTTCGATTCGCGACGCGTCTTCTTACAACCCAAGGTCATCGCCTCTATCGACCCAAGATCACCGCTTACCAGCTCTTTTGTTTTCAGGTCTACATCCGAATCGTGCTCTTCTACGTTCTGGGAACCTTCGTTATCGGCCTGATCGTCGCGTCGGATAACGATAAGCTCGGAACGACCTCAGACGCCAAAGCTTCTCCCTTGTGCGTTTCTTTCGCCGTTCCCTTTTCTTGTGGACCATCTACTCACTCCCAATTTTGTTCTGCACATCCCTTACTAGCGTTATCGCTATTGAGGAGGCCGGCATCAAGGCCCTTCCGACGATCATCAACGCGTGTCTGGTCACGGCCGCTGGGTCTGCTGCCACAGCTGATCTTTACACTTCTTCTCGAGCCATCTATGGGATCGCGCTCAACGGAGATCTTCCCAAGGCGAGCTTCGACACGAATCTCTCGAGGGAGGAGATCTCGACTTAAAGCTGACCTGTTTCTCTCTCTTTTCCCTTCCAGATCTTCACTCGAACAACCAAATCCGGACTTCCCTATGTCGCTACCTTCGTCGCTTCCCTCTTCTCCTTCCTCGCGTACATGGGTATCGGATCTGGATCTGGTCAAGTTTTCGGCTGGCTTGTGAGTTCTTCGAGCAATCCTCTTCGAACTTCGCCTCTTCGCTGACCTTCGACACCCACTCTTCTGCGTAAAGTCCAACATGTCCGCTCTCGCCGGTCTTATGTCCTGGTTGGCAATTGCCGTCACCTATCTTCGCTTCCGAGAAGGTATGAGGGTCCAGGGATTCGACAGATCAACTCTCCCTTACAAATCCGTCTTCGCCTACTGGGGAGCTTGGTATGCGATCGTTATGATCGTCCTCATCTCTTTCTTCTCCGCCTGGACCGTCTTCCTTCGCGATAGCTGGGATACGGCCATTTTCGTCACCAGTGAGTCGAGTTATCTTCTCGTTCCCTCGCCCAACGCGTCCTCTCTCCCTCCTTCCTTCATCGCTGAGTTGCTTCCTTCCCGCGCCCCCTCTCCTCTTTCCAGACTATCTTCCTTTGGTCATCTTTCCCGTCCTCTTCGTCGGAAAGAAGGTCATCTCGAAAACGACATGGCGAAGGGTTCGTCGCGCTTTCTCTCCCCTCCTCTCCTCGCTTTCTGGGCTCGAGCTGACCTCTTTACCTTCCTCTATACAGGCTGCCGAGCTTGACTTCATATCAGGGATCGCAGAGATTGAGGCTGAAGCTTACGATGAGCCTAGAGCCGCTACTTGGTACGGACGATTCGCGGTGAGTTGAGCTCCGTGCTCTTCGAATTCCTTTCTGCGAGCCGGCAAACAACTTCGCTTACGCTTCTTCTCTCATTTTTCCTTCGCCAGAACGTCATCTTTTAAATCCTTATGGCCCTATCTCCCCTCTCTCGCGTGCATCCCCTCGCTTTGTTTCTCCGTCCAAATCTTCCCTCTCCTTTTTGGCGACGCGTCGACCTCGTCGCTAAGCTCGTTATATTCTACTTTGCTTCATTTTGTATCTCTCAACCGCTCCCTCTCTTGGACCTCCTATCTCGTAGTCCTCATTCATGTTTCCAACGAGTTATCTCTTCCGGTTCGAGAGGAGGTTCCATAGGAGCGAAGCACAGAGACGGACCCAAGGTGAGCTCGTTGAGCAACATATCTCAGCCCTGACGAATGTCTACCACGATGAAAGAGGGATCTCAGCGGAGTACATCACTTCTCTCTGAGCTGAGAACAGATCAGATCCTGGATCGTGGTCACCAAGGAGAAGGAGAGCCAACAAGTCGGAGATCGCCTCTCCTTCCCGACGGCTCTTATCGTCCAGAGGCTTTTGTCCTTGAGCTTCCTTCTCCAGGAGGGAGCTGCTTTCTTCCACCAACTGTCATGACGTTCATTCGACTCTCCTCCTCTTTCTTCCCTTCATCACTCGGCTGGTCAAACACTCGCATCATCTCCCAGAGATCCCTCAAAACGACGACCAAGCCTGCATTGAGCTCACGAACCTCCTCCTTCCCTCCTCCGCCTGCTTCTCTCCCCCTCGCTTCCTCAACTCTCTCCTCCTCCAGCACTCTCTCCCTCCTCCTCGCCGGATCTCTAGGAGCTATCATATCAGCTGGAGTCCTCCTCCTATACTCTTCTTCTTCCCCCATAGCTCTCGAAGCTCCCCCATCTCACTCTCAGCCCTGCCTCTCCGTCGCTCGAGCCCAACGCTACGGATCCCCCTCCGACTAGATCCCCCTCCGACTACAAGTCAGCTCTCGAGGAGCTTCGAGCGCTCTTCTCTGAGGAGAACGACACCCTCACGTTCGACAGTGAGGATCTCTTCGTCCATGGCGGCTCCTCATGGAACTACCTGAAAAGTCAACCTCCCTCCGTCGTTGTGTTTCCGAGGAATCAGAGCGACGTCGAGAGGATCATGGAGATCTCGAGGAAGTTCAGAGTTCCCGTAGTACCCTATGGAGCTGGAACGTCGGTGGAAGGGCAGTTCAATGCTGTGAGCTTATCACTCTAGCTCCTTTGAAGGCCGGGCACGTTGAGGTCGAAGAAGGCAGAGCGAGCTCAGCGCTCACCTTCCTCTTCCGACTCTTCAGCCGTACGGAGGGATTTGCATCGACCTCCAAAAGCACATGAACAAGATCATAAAGATCAGCCCGACCGATGGAGATTGCGTCGTTCAGCCTGGAATATCGTGAGTATCTCTCCAGTCTTCCCGTATGCGAGCTCCGACGAGCGTTCTCCTGATTATCTCTCTTTTCCTCCTTGCTTTTTTAGATACCAAGAGCTAAACGACGAGCTGGCTCGACTGGGACATAAGCTTTTCTTGCCTCTGGATCCTGGGCCTGGAGCTACGATCGGAGGGATGATCTCGACAGGTTGCTCTGGTGAGTCGAAGGAGCGGAACGTCCATATGTCCGTCGCGTTTGAGCTCACGACACTCCCTCGCTTTCTTTACCTCACAGGGACCAACACTGTCAGGTACGGGTTAGTATAAATATCCTTCAACTTTTGACTGGCAAAAAGAACGCATCTGAGGCTTCCTTCTTCGTTTACAAAGAACCGCGAGAGCAGAATGGTTCGTCCCTTCGCCTTACACCCTTTTTCAGATGTCGGAAGAGCCGAGATCACGTCTCTTTACTGACGTCCCAACCTCTCCTCATCAGGTTCCTCAACCTCACAGCAGTCCTGCCTTCGGGAACGGTCCTCAAAACGCGGTCTCGTGCGAGGAAGAGCTCAGCAGGACCCGATTTAAGCAAGCTCTTCATTGGAGCTGAGGGAACGCTGGGAGTGATTACCGAGGTCACCGTTAGACTAGCACCCCTGTTACCGACGAGGGTGGGGCTGGTCGGATTCCCTGGGGTGAAGCAGGCGGTTGAGGCGGTCGTCGAGATTTTGGGAGACGGAGTTGTTGTTCAGTGTGGTGAGCTCATTTTCCTCTTTCTCTCGGCTTTGAGATAGAGAAAGGGATACGTAGGACAAGTGCCTGACAAATGACTCGCTCATGCTCAAATTCCCAGTCGAGCTACTCGATGACCTACAGATCGCAGCCGTTCGTCTCAACCTTCCTCTTTCCTTTCGTTCTCCTTTCCCGTCAACACTGACCACTCGTCTTCTCGTACCTTTTTCCCTCTACAGATAAACAAGATGGGGTCTCTCCCTTCTCCTCTCGCCGTCAAGGATACGATATTCTTCAAGTTTCAGGGAAGCGACGTCCTCATCCGGGAGTCCGCCAAAACCGTCTCAGCCATCATCGCTCGACACGGAGGAGATTTTCTTCAGCTCGCTGCGACGGAACAGGAAAGCGAAATCCTCTGGGGAGCAAGGAGGGGAGCTTTGTTCGCTTCGATGGCGGCCAGTGGGTATGAGAGTGAGTTTTGGAGATTTTCGACCAGCTTCGACGCGTGTTCTCTTTCCACGATCCCTCTTTCTTCTCTCTCTCCCTGGGATTCTTGGCATCATCTAGAGGTAGAGTGATGAACGGCTAACTCCTTCTTCTCGTCTTCTTCAGCTCCAATGATCTATGGAAACGACATCTGCGTTCCCGTCTCTCGACTGCCGGACTTCATCGCGGAATGCAAAGAGCTCCTCTACGCCGCTGGAGTGTACGCTCCCTTCCTTGGCCACGTCGGCGACGGAAACATCCATATGAACGTGGTGCTGAAGGATAGATCAGAGCTGCCGAAAATGCACGGGTTGATGGACAAGTTCATCCGGAAAGCGATTGCGGTGAGCTCGTCCACTTTCTCTCTCCTCCTTCCCCTCTCCAACCTTCTCTGACGACCTCCCTCTTCCTTTTTGATTCCATAGATGGACGGTACATGCACTGGGGAGCACGGCGTCGGAGCAAACAAAAAGGTGAGCCTCTGTCGAAGAACAATTCCGCGACGCGACGCGTCCTCTTCTTTTCTCTTACTCCTTTCTCTTCGCAGGAATACCTCGAGGAAGAACTCGGACTCGGAACTATCTCTCTCCTACGAACCATCAAGAACGCTGTGGATCCTCTTGGACTGATGAACCCTGGGAAACTTTGTTCGTTTCCCGCTTTCTTCTGGTTCGGACGACCGAAGCGAAAGCTCACCTCTTTCTCTTCTCCTCTTCTTCGTCCTTCTCTTTATCCAGATCCCGACGAGCTTCCACCTTTGGCTCCTTTCCCGGATCCTTCTCAGAAGGGTGGGGGGATTTACGCTCCTCCTGCTGGGTGCTGCTAGATCAGAGTACAAGAGGACGAAACGAGAGAGGAGAGGGAAGATCAATGCGAATGTTGCTCTTGAAGCCTGGAACTGCGAAGAGTCGCTTCTATTAAGAGAAAGGGAAAAACTGCTAGTTGTGGACGCTACTTTCCTATGGAAGAAGCGGAAAAAAAAGGAGACTCTGGCTTCGATCCGATCATTCTCAGTCTGCGCCTCCTTCTCGCTCTCGGGCAGCCGGACAGGGTTTGGCCCTTCTCTCGCCCTCCCTCGATCTTCCACCCTCCCCAGTCTTCATCCTACTTGATAGCGGGATCCTGAAACAGCTCCCCCCCTTCCTTTCCGCGGTGGACAGAACAAAACGGAAGCTCAAACTCTGGAACAGAAACCCGAAGCTCAACAAACTCTCCCTTCCCTCCTCCCCTCCGCCCGACAAGCCCACTCAGTTTGGTCCCTCCCTCCTTTCTCCGCCAAACATCCATCTTCTCTCTCCTTTCACCTCAAGGATGGCTCCTCCCTCTCCTACCCTCTCGAACGACTCTGCTTCTCCTTCTCTGCCCGATTCGTGGCAGTCCAAAGCGAATGGGACAAACGCCAGGTGGTGGAGGGACAGAGGCCTCAGAAGGCTGAACGCTTGGTGAGTGCTTCTCTCATCCCTTTTTCCCCATCTCGCTCGACTACTCGACCTTCCATCCTGGTCTGGGAAGATTGAAACCCTTCCTCAGCGCACCAGGGCTCGTCCTACAGAAGGCGGCGGCTCCTTTCGAACGAAAGCAAGCTCGAGCTCACCTTCCTTCTTCTTCTTGCCCTTTCCCTTCCCGTCCCTCGCCATCAGGATACTCTGGATCTTCCTCTCATCCGTCACCCAAGGCTACGACGGCTCTCTTCTTAACGGTCTTCAGGCTCTTCCTCAGTGGAACTCCTACTTCGATTCTGTGAGCTCTCTCCTCTTCATGTTTGGCTCCCTTTCAGGGAGGCCGAGGTCCCCTCCAAGTCTTCCCGAGCTGAAACTGTTGCTTGTTCGCCCCTTTTCTCCTAGCCTTCTGGTATTCTACTGTGCGTTGTCTCTCCTGGCGTCGAAGATCGGTTCACTCAAAGAGAGAACCATGATCAACCGCTTTCTTGGTTCCCTTTCGCTCTCTCCCGCAACTGATCTCACTCTTCTCCCCTCCTTTCCTCACAGAGGAGTCATGACCGCTGCTCAGTCCTTTGGAGCTATCCCTGGAGCTCCCCTTGGAGCCTACCTCGGAGATCGCTACGGAAGAAAGAGTCCCATCCTCTGGGGATCGGTCTTCTGGTTCGTTTTCTCTTCTTTCTTCTTCGTCGTCCTTGTTCCCCTTCAAAGCGACTGCGGTTTCTGACTCTTCCTCCCCATGCTTCTTCTTTCCAAAGTGTTGCTGGTGTTCTTCTTCAGACCTTCTCAACGACCGTCAATCAGCTTATCGGGTCGAGAGTCTTGATTGGAGGTGAGCGACGCGTCTCTTCCTACTTCCTCTCGTTCATCGTCGACCAAGGCTCACTCTCCTTTTCCTTCTCCTTTTCGTTGAAGTCGGAAGCGGTATTCAACTCGGTCAGGCTTCTATCCTTGCGACTGAGATCTGTCACGTTCGATATCGAGGTCCAGGTTCGTCGTCTTCTTTGTTGCCGTCCTCTTATCTTCCCTTTCCTTCAAGCTCTGAGTCCTCGCTTTCATCGCCTTCCTTCATTTTTTGCCTCTCCCAGCTGTCACTCTGTTCAACTCTACCTACTACATCGGCTCGATGCTTGCGGCTTGGGTAACCTACGGAAGTGAGTTCGAGCTCGACTCAGCTTCCTCCTCCGTCACTCGACGCGGCTAACATGTTCTCCTTCTTCTCTTTCTATCAGCCCTCCACATGGCAGGAAACTGGTCCTGGAGACTACCAGTCTTACTTCAAGCGGTCTCTTCAGTCTTGGTCCTCCTCTTCATCTACTCAGCGCCAGAGAGTCCTCGATGGTTGGTCTCCCAGTCGAGAGACGATGAAGCTCTCGAAGTTCTTGCTCGATACGTGCGTTCTTCTTTCCCTTCCACTTTCCAATCTCGGAACAGCTCTCGTCCGGCTGATTAAACCTCTCTTACAGCACGCGAACGGCGACCATCAGGATGAACTCGTTCAGTTTGAGTTCCAGGAGATCAAGGATGCGATTCTCTCCGATCGAACGAGCAAATCGACTTCTTGGAATCATCTCTACGAGACTTGTGGAAACAGGAAGAGGTTGTACCTCTGTATTCTCATCGGAGCTGCTGGTAAGTCTGCGACTTTCGAAGGAAGCGCTGGATGGTCGAGCCGGAGCTTCGTCCAAGCTGACCGCTTCCCTCTCGTCTCCTTTCCCTTCGTCGCAAAGCTCAACTCAACGGAGTAGTGCGTCATCTTTCCTTCCTTCCTTTGACTTCGGACTCTGTCTCTCAACTCATCTAACTTTCTCCTTGGCCTTTCTCTCTCTTGCGTAGGGAATTATCGTGAGTTTCGATTCGTAGACCTTCCTCCCTTCCTCTCGTCTCAACTGATCCACTGTTTCACCTCCTTCTCCACAGACGTACTACCTCGCTCCTATCTTGAGGACTGTAGGAATCACCTCACCTGGTCAGATCGCTGGTCTCAACGGTGGTGGGTCCTTTTCTTATCAGCTGATTTGTCCTTTCATCGCGTCGGGCTCGTTCTGATCTTTCTTCTTCTTTTCCTCCTCTGTACAGGTCTCTCCATCTTCAACTGGTTCGCTGCGATCTTGGGATCTCTGCTGGTCGATCGAGTAGGAAGGAGACCTCTCTGGTTGACGAGCTCGGGAGGAATGTGAGTTGAGCCTCTTTCCTCTCTTTGTTCCATCTTCCCCTTTCTCTCGAGTCAAAGGAGAACCCTAAAGCTGATGTACCTCCTCTCTTTGCTTCATGCTTGATCTGCCAGGCTCGTCACTCTATCGGTCATCACCGCTCTCTCGGCGACCTTCGCTAAAGGAGGAGACGCGGCAGTCGGAAACACCGTCGTCGCCTTTCTCTTCCTCTTCTTTGGATTCTACGATATCGGTACGTTGTCTTCTCTCTTCAATTCTCTCCCCAAGCTTCATCACTGAATCTTCCCCCCCTTTTTAAAATCTCTCTTTAGCCTACACCGGTCTCACGATCTCGTACCCTGCAGAGATTCTGCCCTTTGTTATCCGAGCTAAAGGTTTGGCGGTCGTGATCACTTCGTCCTTCATCGCACTTTCGATCAATCAACTCCTAAATCCCATCGCTCTTGAAGCCATCGGCTGGCGATACTACTTCGTGAGCTTTCTTCTGCTCGTCTCCGATTCCTCGTCGCGTCTCCTTGGCGTCCGCGTTCGCTGATCACTTTCCCGTCGCCTTTTCAGGTCTACATCGGGATCCTCACCTTCTTGTTCATCGCTCAGTATCTCTGGTACCCTGAAACTCGAGGCTACAGTGAGTCCCATTACCATCTTTCCTTCTCTTCCTCCTCGTTTCGGTTCACTGACGCGTCTCCTTGTCCTCCTCTCCTCTCCGTGCACCAGCTTTGGAAGAGATCGCAGTCGTCTTTGATACTCCCCCTCGAACCCACGCAGAGGAGAGCAGCATCGTAGACTTCCCCGTTCTCAGAAGTCTGCCCGAGGAGAGCAAGTGCGAACCTGAACACATCGAGGATTCGATGTTCAAGCCTTGATCCCCTAGTTTATCGTTTATTTTTGTACCTCTCTAGCCAGTCTGTCTTGTTCTGTTGTAGCAGTGTTTCCCCCCTATAATGATCCCACGTTCTTCTCCATGCGGCGGTACCAGGAAAGCCTGTGGTGTGGAGAAGTGGATACAACTCTCCCTCGCTCGCGACGCGTCTTCTTCTCTCACCTGCTTCCCTTTCCTTTCTTTTCCCACCAGACCAGGCATACCTCCGTTCCCTAATAGGAGTAAAACTCAAATTCAGTAAAGCGATTGCTAGCAAGATCGGAGTGGGAATGAGACTCAGCGATGGACGAGGAAACCGAACGTTGACCGCTGGTCGTCCAGCAGAAGCAAAAGCAGGAGCTGCGGAAGAAGCAGTCATCTCTGTATAATAATGGACTCCTTTGGACGGTGACTGCTGGAGGAGAGAGTGTACATATGAGAAAGCTCGAACGAAGGCTTTGGCCGACGCTTCACCTCCGGAGCTTCGAGATCAGGGCTCAGGAGATTCAGATCAAGAACTTTCGACTAGAAAAGGGTTTTTATTTTATTTTACTGGAGGTGGCCAGAGTTGAATGTTTGAAGGTTTTTCTTCCCGGGTTACTCACTTTCTCAGGCGCTTGCTTGGGAAAGCCTCCGGAGTCTTATCACCTCATAAGCTCGCCATCCTCCGCTTCCGGCCCTTTCTCTTTCCCCCTCCTTCCCTCCTTCGCTCTCAACCATCACAACCTCTCAACCTTCAACGTAAGTTCCCTCTCTCTGCTGTAGCTCAAGAACTAGAAGCTGACTTGATTCTGTCGATTCCCGATCCTTTCCAGCTTTCATCTCTCCTTCCCGTTGGTCCCTTCTGCCCTCCACCTCTTCTCCTCCCTCTTCCTCCTCCTCCTCTTCGCTGGCACTTTCGCTGATCTCTTCTCTTCTTCTCTTCTCTTCTATCAGCTCCATCACCCACTCCATCACTCCCCTTCAAAATGTCTGCTGCTCCTGTTCTTCGACTGGGTTCCATCGGACCGTGAGCATGCCCTTTTTTGACCTTTGATCCCTTCGATCTGAGATCTGAGATCTGTGCTCATCCTTCCCTCCTTTCTCCCTTCATCCTTCCCTCCCCTCTTTCTTCCTCCTCACTCCAGTGACTTCGATGCTGAGACTACCAAGGGTCCAATCAAATTCTCCGAGTTCGCTGCTGGATCCTGGGTCGTGTACGTACTTTACTTCCGCCTTCAATCGTCGACTCTCTGGCCTTTAACCTCCCTCTCCGCCTGCATCTGCTATTCTTTTGAAGCTGATCACTTTCCCTCTATACTTCGTCCTGCAGTCTTTTCTCTCATCCTGATGACTTCACGCCAGTTTGCACTACCGAGCTGGGAGAGGTAGCTCGACTTCAGCCTGAGTTCGAGAAGCGAGGAGTCAAGGGTGAGTTTTTCATAGACCCACTAGGCTATGAGCATCTACCAGAACTAGGATCATCTGTATCACTTGATCGAAGTGGTGTTTGAGCTTCTCTCGTTCGTTCTCTACGATCTGCGAAGCGAGGGCTGACCTTTTCCTTCTTCCTCCTTTCCTCCTCCCCTCCACCTTCCTCCTCCGAAAGTCATCGGTCTTTCCGCCAACGACATCGCTTCTCACGACAAGTGGATCAAGGACATCGACGAGATCAGCGGATCCAACGTCAACTTCCCCATCATCGGAGACAAGGATCGATCCATCGCCACCGCGTACGGAATGCTCGATGCTCTGGACAAGACCAACGTAGACGCTAAGGGAATCCCCTTCACTGTCCGAACCGTCTTCGTCTTCGACCCCAAGCGTGTAAGCTCTCTTTCCTTTATCGAGATCCGAGTCGCGAGGAGTTCGAAGCTGAACCTCTCCCTTGCCCTCCCTCCCTCCCTCCCTCCCCTCTTCTCCAGATCATCCGACTCACCCTCTCCTACCCCGCCTCTACCGGAAGGCAGTTCAACGAGATCATCCGAGTCATCGACTCTCTTCAGCTCGGAGACAAGCACCGAATCACCAGTGAGTTTTCGAGGCTGCTCCTTCTTCGCCTTCGAGCTTGAGCTCACCTTCTTTCTCCTCCTCCTCTCCTTTCTTTGCAGCTCCCGTCAACTGGCAGAAGGGAGATCCCGTCATCATCCACCCTTCCGTCACCAACGAGGAGGCAAAGAGTGAGTTCATACTTCTCCCTTCTCTCTGCGCTCGACGTCGTCCGTCATCTGCGACTGGTTTCTGACGCGTTCCTTTCCGTCGTCTCCTTCCCTCCACCGAATCAGCTCTCTTCCCCGACTTCAAGACCGTCAAGCCCTATCTTCGATTCACCTCTGAGGAGCAGGGAAAGACCATCGTCTAAGCAGTTCATCCCTTCCGTCGTAGTTTTTGACGAGATATTGTAATGAAACGATTCTAATTCCTTTCGCGAGTCGTCCCTTCTTCTTGGCAGCACATCTAGAGTTCAGGTAAAGAGAAAAGAGCCGCGTATCTCTCTTCTTGAAACTCTTCAAAGTCGAAAAGAAAGTCTCAGGGAAGACGCCTTGTAGGAACGAAGCTTGAAAAGGTTCCCTTCAGCCAAGCACGGACAGTTGGCTTCGAGATCGAGCGTTCAACGGGGTTCTCTGCTGGTATCCTTTTAACCTTCGCCGTAGTAGAGGTGGCCATCTGATGAAGACTTCGTACCCGCATAGCGAGAGATCCCGCGAAGGATTCACGTGGAAAAATCGAGAGAGCGATCCGCGATCAGAACGACAGAACGACGCGTCGTCGGGAAACTTGAGCTTCTCTCCTCCTCCCCCTCTCATATCTCGAGTCAAAAAAAGCAAGAAAGATAAAAATACATATTTAGTGGTACTCTATAGTTCTATATCGGAGACTCTATTATACGACGACTTCTCCGGCATCCATCTCTTGAAGGGAAGCACAAATCTCACCAAGATCGCCCCAGCTATGCTCAATCCCAACACGAAAAGAAAGAAGGAAAGATACGGAGCGGAAGCTAGATCACCCACCCCACACGTTGAGTAGTACGACTCAGCTGAACAGCTGATGCGAGGAGGAGTTTTCTGATCCAAATCCCACACTCCGTCGCAACCCAATCCCTTCCAATCCCTCCACTCCCCTTCTCCCTTTCTCGTCCCACCCACCCAAACCCCCAACCCAGCTTTCGACTTCGCTCGAGCCTCGAACCGACGTCGCACCTCCGGCTCCCTCACCCACCACAAGCCGTTCCACGTTTCCTCGAGGAGGATCTTCCCGGGCTTGCCGTTGAAGTGGACAAGAGGTGGGATTTCTTGGGTGTACTTGTTGATCCAGCGAGGAGGAGCGCTGGAGGTGGGGGAAGGGAAGACCCAATCGTCATAGGCCACGACCAGATTCGCTGCAATCGGGAAGAGAGAAGAAAGAGGTCTGGCGTGAGATTGAGTCGAGCTGGTTCACTGTGTTTCTGTTCGTTTCACTCACCGGAGATGGAGGAGTCAAAATCGATCTCTGTGGAGAAGTTGGTGTGGGAGGGGTTGAGAACCGAGACGTGATCCGTGTAGTAGAGGACGACGAAAAGTTCCTGATCGTTCACGATCTGGTTCTTCGCTCCTCGCGAAAAGGAAACGTTGGGAGAGTTGGTGAAGTGTTGGTAGACGGATGAAAGGAGGGAGACGGGACCGAGAATGACGCCTGGGGGGAGTCAAAGTGTGAAGGGAGAAGAGAAGAACAAAGGGAAAGAAGTCAGACGCGCGCGATCGAATCGACCCGTTCTCTTTCTTTTTCTGAAACTTTGTTTGACGAACGAACCTGAGTTGGGAGCCGAAGGAGCACCGGACCAGGTGAGGTGGGTTTCTGTTGAAGAAGGGAGCGAGAGTAGAATCAGAAGTTGGTTAAACGAAAGAAAGAAGAAGGCCAAAGCTCACCTGAGTCCTCAAAGTACCTGGGAGGCTCTCCGTTCTCGTACCACTCCTCCGGGTGAGGAGAAGGCGGTCGCTCCAGACACGGGATCTCATGCTGAAGAGGGAAACAGGTTTTGTCCGCTCCCAGCAAAACCTGATCCGGCTTCCGTCGCTGAGAAAAAAAAAAAGAGAGTTGGAGGTGTGATTCCAGGCTCGAGCGCGTCTCTACACAACAGCACAAAATGATAGAAGACTCACGTATTTATCGAGGACATCGTCGGGTGTACCGGTAAGAAGAACATCCCAGCCATCTGGGAAGAGGAAAAACGGGAAAGGATGAGCTTCGTTGGCAAAGGGAGACGTGGGTCGGAGAAATCAAACTCACCGATCATCAACAAGACGTCCTCTTCTTCGAGCTCAGCATCCTCTCCTTCCTCCCCTACCGTCCTGATCCTCTCGAGCCGCTGCTGTTCAATCGTCTCTACGAAATCCGCCATCACGTCGATCTTCGCGTTCAGGCCATCGTGGTAAGAGGTAGGAGCGCCGAGGTCGAGGATGATGGGCTCGTAGCCTTGGACGAGGGAGGTGAGGATCGTTTTGCAGTAGGGAGGTGTGAACTTGGGTTTGACGAGGGAGGGAGGAGGTAGAGTCGAGAGAGGGATGAGGAGGTGGAGTTCTGATCCTGTTCGAGGAGGGATGAAGGGGGGAGGCGAAGAGACGTAGATCGGGAGCGACTCTGAGGAGGAGGGGAGGGAAACAACGAGGAGGAAGAGGAGCGTCCCAACGATCGCGACGAGAGGTTTCCAGTGTTGATGGGAGAAGAAGCGACTGCTGCTGCCCTTCTGCATCGCGAGCGACGACGAAAGGGTGGTGGTTGGGGAGAATAAAGCACGCCGCACCGTAAATTTCCACTTTGAGTAGAGTGAGATATTGAGAGCGGAGTGGGCAGGCATCCATAACAAGAGGTCTCATCTGGAGACGTGAGAGTTTGGTTGGGGAACGGGGAAGGAGAGAGAGAAAGAAGGGGCGGACGAGATTTTGAGTTCAACCGCAACAACCTCGCGATCAGAGGGAAATTGAGATCTGACCGACGCCGATTTACATACCTGAGATAAGAATCCAACAGATCAGCGAAATGGAAGCTCGTGCGACGAACGGACGAGGAGGGCGTCGGGAAGAAGAGCAGGAGAAGTGAAGAAGAGAGCACGAGCTGGCAGAAGGAGAAGGAGAAGCGGGATCCTCTCTTTGCCCAGGGAGCTGAAACGTCCTCCAGAGGACACCGATCATATACGTACGGACAAAGGTACTCCTACAGCTTTCTGTAAGGACGCTGACGGTCAAGGAGACGAGGAATCCCTGGGATCAGCTCAGCTTCACTTCCGGCCTTCTCCTCTTCGACCTGCTCGCCAGAAACGAAGCGATTTGGCTTGAAGGAAGAGCTTTTGTGGGAGGGGAGTTATGAGAGCGTCTAAGGGGTGGATATCTTGTCTGCGAGTCGTATGTGTATGATGCCGCTGGTCGTTAAGGGAGAAGAAGGAGAAAGCTGGAAATGAGCTCGACCGTTCCCTTTCACCCTCCAACCAGCTCTTCCTCCCTGCGTCAGTGCTCGAGAAGCCTCGCTTCAACCCCTCATGTATCTCGCCTTCACCAGGGAAGGTTTTCACTCCGCCTTCCGCTTCCGCTCCGCTCCGAGAACTACATCTCCCTGCATCTCTCTCCGCCCTCGTTCCCCCTCATTCCCCCTCGCCCCCTCCTCCAGTCGCCTCGGCTCCATCTGTTCAGCTTCACAGAGTTTCTCCAAATGAGCACACTCCCTCTCTCTCTCGGACCCAACCACCACCATCAAGACCTCCTCCCTTAAAACGGGCATGTTTGATCGACCTTCTCTCTCGACGATGGACCTCGACGACAACGAGAGTGCTCCTCCTCGTCGACGTCGGACGACAAAAGCAACCTCCCCTCGCTCCTTCCTCCTCGCCATCCTCGCCTTCGCCGCCTTCCTCTACGCCAGCAAGCGAGCTTGGTCGATAGTCAAGAACGGAACTGACTTCGTTAAGGCTTCGAACCCTCATGTCGCTCATCACCACCAGTCCAACGGAACAGCCATCCCTGAACACGAGCTCGAACATATAGTTCGTTCCTTCTTCGGACCCGGAGGAGTTGAGACCTTCTCCCTCGTCGCTACCATCTTCTTCCAAGCTGAGAAGAACAGCGAGCTCGACGAGGAAGGCAATTCGATTTGGCTCCCGTGGGAGAGAGTTTTCAGCGAGGTCGTACTGGAAGGTTTGGACGTAAATGCCGAGGGAAGCAAGGTCAACGCGAAGGTCACCCTTCCCGCTAGGATCGTGTCAGTTCCCTACGGTTTCGATTCCTCTCCTTTGCACTCTTCTTCGAAGAGAAGCTGACCTACTATCCTCTCTCTCTCCAGACCTCTGCTTCGAAACGGCCGAGAATCAACTCTCCTCGCCAACTTCCATCTCCTCCCTTCTTCCCTCACCCAACTACCCAACCACCTCATCCCTCTCAACGCCACCTACTTCCACAATTTCCCCTTCGCCAACCGAGAAGCGATGATAGCCGAAGGTGATCCCGACGTCCTCCCTCTCCCCTGGCCCGCCGTGGGAACAACGGTCGCCGCTCAAGCTCACGAGGAAAAGAGCTGGGTCGGACTTCTTCAGCAGCACTCGCGACCCCGCACACTCACGAGGAGAGTCCTCACTCAGTCTCCAAAGGCACCCGAGGACGGTTTCGAGAACTCCGTCAATTGGGACGAGGTAGACGGCGATCTAGAAGTGGGAGGAGATGGAGATGAGTGGGATTTTGAAGCGGCGTGGCCGAGGTTCGTCGAGCAGCGAGTTGTCACTCGTTCGATGGTCACTCTCGTTCGAGACTTCCCCATCTACTCGTTAGAGAAGTTTAGACGGAAGCAAAAGAGTTTAGCGGGCACCATCGTGAGTTGTTCCACCGGCGTATTCTTCCACCTCTGAAAATGTGACGCGAAGAGCTCACTTCGACTTGTTTCGTTCTCTCCTTCTTCATCAGCGTCGTTGTGGCCTGAGAATCCCTGGTCAGACCGGATGCTCGAGAGGATTTGATACTATCGGCCACATGGAATTCCTCGTGGAGATGGGCTTGGAGTCTTTGGAGGAATCGTCGAAACGGTGGACCTACCTTCCATTTCTCGAAACGCATGTCGGAGGAGGAGGACCTTTGGACGTCGTCGCTCTGCCTGCTGGAGATGTAGAGGGTTAGTTTATGACTCATCATTCTCCTCTTTCACTAAGAATGTGAGCTGAAACTTCGATCTTTGACGTTCCCCAGATGACTTCACCTTCGACTGGAGGATCTCCTTCGCGAGTCTAACTCCGCTGAGGGTGGCTCTGGTACGTCCTCTTCTTCTCGTCTCTTTTCGATGTTCAAGAGAAAATATACTCACCTTTACTCTTTCCCAGGCCAACAACTATATAGGAGCTCCTCATCGCGACGGAGACATCTTCGAGCCAAAGAGCGCGGCTGAGATACATCGAAATCTCTTTCTTCAAGACGGCGCCGCTTTCGTCAGTCAGTTCTACCCCCTTTAGCTTCATCCTTCGTACCTCAAGCACCTCTGACTTCTTTCCACCCTTTCCAGATGCTCTCTCCGGTCACACCTTCGAGAACGAGGCTCGCCCTCTCCTCCGATTCTTCCTTCGTCGACTCTCCTCCTTCTTCGCCATCGCTGCCTTCCTCGTCAACGCTCACTACTGGTGGACTCGTACAACCACCGTTGGAATCAGCATCCCCGTCCAGATTCTCGAGTCTATACGTTCAGTCGGCTTCGCCCTCATTAGCGCTCGACATGGAATCGAGTCGACGTTCCAGCTTTTCGTCTTCTTCGCCGTCGTCGCTGAGTTCGTGGTCGTGTTGAGCTTGGGAGCGAGGTTGGAGTGGAGTTGGGGAGGTCTTGGAGGCTGGGTTTCCGTTGGGGTTGGATGGAGAAGGGCAACGCACGCGGAACGAGCGAGCTCGCGAGTTGATGCGAAGTTTGGTTGGACGTTGCGAGCACTCGTGAGTTTTCTTCCTCCTCCTCTCTTCCCTTCCCCCGTCTCCTCCTTCTGATATTTCAGGCCCCTGCCTTCGCTTTCTCATATCCTATCCTCCCCAACTGCAGCTCTCCCTCCTCTTCTTCCTTGTCGCCGTCCTCTACCTTCCCAAACTCCCTCACCTCATTCCAGCTTTCCCTCCCTCCTCTCCCACCGTTGGCCCAGGATCTCAACGAAACAAGGACGGAACTTCTATCCCGTACCTCGCACCAGCAAACAGATCCTTTCTCCTCACCCTCTTCCTCTCCCAATTCCTCCTCAACCAACGTTCTAAAACGTTCGCGGGAACGCACAAAATCGCCGCCGCGTTGGAACTCGTCTCGGAGATTGCGTGGATCCTGCCAAATCTGATGTCTTCAAGATGGGGGAGCTGGTTGATGATGGAGCCTGTAACGGCGTGGTTCTTGGTGGTGCTAGCGACGAAGATGGCGACGGTGTGGCAGGCTTGGTCGTTCGAGACGGTGAAGCAGGAGGAGGAGGAGGAATCAAGTCGCTAGACCCGTAGGATTTGATGCAAAACGATAAATGCGAGTGCTCTGCAATTCTTCATCTTCTATTTATAAAAGCTTTTCCAGCATCTGCTTGACGAGAACAGGAGGATCGCGGCGGATCGCTCCTTTCGCCTGCTCTTTCAGCTTCCCTCGAAGGATTGCTGTATGCTCTTCACTTCGAAGAAAGTCTCACTCCCTCCTATCTCTTTCCTTATCTCTTTCACATCAGATCAAGCATCGGAAGTGACCTTTCGAGGAGCACGTCCCAGACTTTGACGGGCGGGCGGGCACTGGACGATTTCCGATTCTTTTTCTCGAAGGAGTATCAGACGTAGCATTTTTTGATCATCGTCTGGTTCCGACAATACTCTCATGCTTTTCTTGTTACAGAGACCCTGGAGACAGAGAGAAAAGAGTACGAAATCGTCGAATCGTGGGCTCAAGAAAGCAATCGCGTCTTGCCTCTCCCCCTTCCCTCAACGTCGACCTCCTCCGTCCTTCTCTGGATCCATTCTCCCCTCCGCAGAGATGGCCTCCAACTTTGCATCCACCTCCACCTACGTCCCTTCGCCTCCGGCATCTCATTCGAACTCCACCATTCACCTTCAAAGCGATCCCTCCTCTTCCTATCAACCACCTCCTCCTCGGTTCTTCTCCTCCTCTGCTCCTTCGGTTCCCTCTCCACGCCCGAAGCGTAAGAAGGCTGCTGACAACGCTTCTTTAGATACGTGGATTCATCGGGACGAGGCCATCGCGAGGTGCTTCGGGGAGGATCTGCAGGACGTTGTTCATACGAGACAAGGTGAGCTCGACGCAAGGGAGGAGGAAGGAGGGGCGACAAACAACCAAGCTGAGCTTTCCTCTCTTCGTCGCAGGTGGATCCGATCGATTCGCCCTCAAGACCTTCCCCTGCGTAAAAGTAGAGCTAGTAGGGATCTTGGTCTATAGTATCATGGATGAGAAGAAGAGAACCTGGGTCCGTGAGTACGATGCCATCCTCCTCCTTCCCTTCGCTCGAGCTCGCTCACAGACACGTCCCTTCTTCCCTTCCGCCCTTGGCTGATCCTACGCACGTTATCGTTCGACAGTCGACGATGGATCTTCTCAACTTATAGAGATCATCGAGAATGTCTTCCATCCTCTTCCTTCCGTCGTCGACAAGAACAAGAAGCATGTCCTCTTCATCCCTCCTCCCCCGAAGTACAAGAACGGAGAGACCATCAGAGTCGTAGGGACGTTGGGGCACAGGCATCAGAGGGTGAATATCAGGCTGGCTAGGGAGCAGGATATGGGTAAGTCTGAGGTTGCGCGCTCAGAAGGACGGAAGGGAAGAAAATAAAAGAAGGGAACGACCGAGCTGACCTTTCCCTCCCTGCTTCGTCCCTCAAGTTGCCGTCGGTCCAGAAGAAGAAGCTCGCCACATCCTCATCGTCAACCGTCTCCACAAGGAGATATACCCGGACTTCGACCGAGAGCTGTACCTCGAATCGGACCTCCTCCCACCTCCGAAGAAGAAGAAGGTCATCGTCGACCTCCCTCCTCCTCCTCCTCCTCGAACTCCCAAACGACTCCTTACAACCTCGACGTCCAACTCAAACCTCACCACTCCCACCAAATCGAAACCCTCCGCTTCTCACTCCGGACGACGAGGACCCATCTCGTACTCCCAACCTCCCTCCTCGCCTCGGTCGTCAGCAGCATTCTCGTTGGACGACATCTCGCTCGCGTCGGAACCGTCGTTTAGTCAGTCGGGCTGGGATCAGGATGGATGGGTGAGTGCAGAGCTCCCTCTTATCGATCGTGAGAGCTCAAGGACCCAAACTGAAGCGAAACTTTCTCTCTTCCCTCAGTCCTCCTCTCTCCCCGACCCAGTTCGAATCAGCGCCTCCGACGCGTCCGAAGACGGCCTCAAGACCTATCTTCTCGACTACATGCGAGGAATCGTCGACGAGGAGTGGAAAGGAGTCGACTTCGAGGGGGGAGGAGAGGTTGGGAAGTGGTTGACCACCGAAGAACGGAACCCTCAGCAGCAACAACAACGATCCACTTCCTTCACGACCTCCTCGCCATGGGACGTCGACTCAGACCCCGACTCAGACGATGAAACTTCCCAGCATCCCCCTTCAGCTCAGCCTCATCCTTCCTCCTCCCGCTTCAACGATTCACCCGAACCGGAACCCTTTCCTCCCTTTTCGGTCGCTCACCTCCTCCAAGTCCGCTCGCTTGACGTCTACGCGAGGAAAGTCATCCAGGGAGCAGTCAAAGATCGAATCAACTCCGTCACTTCCTCCACCTCGTCCTCTTCCGCTTCCTCCACTCCCAGTTCCTCCTTCAACGGAGGAGGAGCAAAGCTGAAACGCATTTCAGGAGCCTTCGCGAAGGATTTCGGAGGACGAGAACTGCTCGGGTTGGGGAGGGCGGAGCAGAGGATTCTTTGGAAAAGGAGATTGAGCGGGAAGGGTGGAGAAGGGAGTGAGTGGAGGAAAGAGAAGAAGGAAGCTTTGATGGAACAGACGGTGAACGCGTTGATCAGGGAGGGAGAGGTGTTCGTCGTTCAACAACAAATCCAACCCAACTCTTCGTCGTCTTACAACAACGACTCGACACCCAAACCCTACCGCTCTGGCCACCTCTCTTTCAACAAAATTAAGCCCTCTGCATCCCAATCCCTCTACCTCCCCATCTGCCTCCCAACCCTCGGTCCTCTCCTCCTTCAACTTCTTCGGATCGAACTCGACCGCTTGCGCACCGCTTCCTATGCGTCCAAGCCCAAGGTTCCAGGGATTCGAGCGCCTCCGATCTGGGTGAAGACCGAGACGTTGGTGAGGAGGTTGCAGAGCTGTCAGGAGAGATGGTACTTCGTTTCGGAGGCGGTGGTCAGGGGAGTGTTGGAAGGAATGGATGATGAGTTTGCGATGGTGGAGGAGTGTACGAGGAAAGGGTGGAGGGTGATTGGGTAGGCTGGGAGTGAAGGAGAGGAGGAGGTGGAAGGACGGAGGGTGAAAGGAGAGGGATGGGAGGAGGGGGAGGGGTGAGATCTTGGAGGGTTTCTTTGTTTCGATCTTGTTTTCTTTCACGTTCTGCGCCCAACCTGTTCTTGTTTTAACGATCTCACGAACAATTGGCATGCTTACTCTCTGCGTATTGATCTTTATCCCATCTACAGAAAAGAAGAGCGAAGAAAGCTGAGAGGCGAATCTTCCAAAAAGTCGGCTTTCTTGGGAACGTTGACGAGCTCGTCCATCGGAGGTGCATACCGCCTCTCTGGCTCGTTCACTGCTCTGATCTGCACAATTATAGCAAACAGTGACCGAGAAACGAGCCCGAAATCGTTGATTCAGAAGGCGTGCGTCGTCTCTCCGACGCGACGACCCGCCGCGCCTGGGTCCTCGTTCTTTCTCCTCTACCACTTTAGCTTGGACTGGATCTTCGATTTCGAACAAAAAACCTGTATGTTCGATCAAGGTACTAACTTCTTTCCCTGCAAACAGATTCCTAATCTCCGACTGACTCGCGTTTCTTCGACGGCGGGGAGCTCGAGCGTGGAAGAAGTTCTTCCTGAGTCTTTGTTGAGCCCGGAGAAGAGAGAGAGAGAGAGAGAAGATATATAAGCGAAGCTACCCAAGAAATCTAACACCTGCAAACGAACGAGCTATTTAGTCGACCGAAACTTCTACTGAGTCTTTGATTTGAACTTCGCCTGCATGATCCTGTTGACCTCGACCATGGGATCGTGCTCGGCAGCCGGCTGCATGTAGCTACTTCCGAGTCGGTCGGAGAAGGTGAAGTACTGTAGAGGGAGGAGGGAAGGACGAAAGAGGGGAGAAGGAGGAGACGCGTCGAAAGTCAGCGATGAGAACGAAAAAGACTTGGAGAAGGAGAAGCGATGTGTAGGGAAGTGAGAGTGAAGAAAAGTTGAAGAAGAGACTAACCTGTCCATAGTTGACGGTGAAGTAGAGGTGATGAAGAGTGTGGTGAGCTGGACCGTTGATGATCTTCTCGAATCGACTTCCGGTGACCATGTCGGAGTCGTGAATCTGTGGGAGGAGATGACAGCGGATTCGAAAGACGAGAAAATGATTCAGCTCTGGGAAAGAAAGGAGCCAGGTCGCGTGCGACGCGATGAGAAAAGAAGGACTCACGAAGATACTCCATGCGTTGACGGCTGAGAAAGGGACGCGACGATTTGGGTCAGCTTTTCCAGAGTTAGAGCGAATGTGGGACCCGACGAGGGGGAGAAGGCAACTCACCAGTGAAGAGGCAAAGGTAGATCGTCTTGTGAAGAGGGAAGAGCGTCGGGAAGAGATGGTAGGGAACCGATTGAGCGTATCCTTCGAGGGGCTTGAACGCGTGAGAGGCGAACGGCGTAGGGACTGCGAAGGAAGTAAAGAAAGAAGAGCTCGTCGTCAGCGAAACAGCTGGAGAACGAAAGAAGAGACGCGAAAGGGAAAAAAAAAAGAAGAAAAAAAAAAAAAAAAAAAAAAAAAAAAAAAAAAAAAAAAAAAAAAAAAAAAAAAAGTAACTCACTAATCCACTTGTGGTGAAGCTTGTGGACGTGTTTGTAGATCAAAGGGTGGTGCTCGAGTCGATGAATCCAGTAGATTCCCGTATCCGTGAAGAGTAGGAAAGCTGGGATCGAGAAGATAGCGTATCCCCACCCGTAATCCGATATGTCCTCGTAGAAATAGCCATAGCCGCGAACCTCAGCGAGGAACCATGGGAGGGTCATCAGGGTCATCCAAGGGAAGCCGACCATCGAAGTCCTGATCTCCATTCCGACCTGTCCCTTGATGAACCGAGGGTGCTTCATCATGTCGTGGTTGAAGAGGAAGAAGTACGAGATCGACGCGAGGGCGAAGTACATGCTGAAGATTCCGACGAGGGTGAGGAAGTAGAGGGAGATGGCTTGACGGAGGATGTAGTCTCGAGGCCATGCTGAGACGAGGGAGGTGACGGTTGAGGCGTCGATGGGAGGGTGAGGGATGTTTTTGTAGAAGGTCGTCGCGAGGGAGGAGAGGACCGAGGTAACGTTGGAGGAGGGGAGTTGGGAGGTCGAGTCCGCGAGGAGGGAGGCTGGGAGGAAGTCCGCTGCAGGGAGGAGAGAAGCGTATAGTCCGTTGAGGTAGTGCTCGTCGGCGAAATCGAGGATGTAGTCCATGGTGGGCTGATTTGGACGAAGAACGAGTGTCGACGAACAGGAGGAGCTCGAAGTCAGCTCTTGTTTCATTTAAATGCTCTTTCCTCTTTTGTGCTCGTCCTGACTCACAAGATAGACTCCGGTGCTACTTCTGCAATGCAAAGAGTGAGTGAGGTCCGGTTGAAGAACGACCTGAATGAACGGACGAGCAAAGAAATCAAGAAATCAAGGTCAGAACGGCACGAGCTCAACGCCGACTTCGCGCAACTCTTTATCGCTCCATCACTCACGATAAATGAACGAGAAAAGTCCTAGTTTCCTGTGTTGTGATCCGGGATGATTCGAATAGAAAGACGAGGGATGCGGTTGGAGGGAGAGAAGCAAGGAGGAGTCGAGGTCGTCGGTGATCGTGAGTGGGTCCACTCTCCTCCCTCTTCCTCCCCTTCTCACAAGTTCCGTTGACTTCCGAGAACGGAGCACGAGTCCGCTCTGCGCTCGTTCCAGGGCAACTTCTGAGCCTTTTGAGTTCAAAGTAGCGTGGGAGTGGAGCCCGAGGGGGTGATCAGCGAAGGAGAGGGATGTGGTTCGAGTCGCCCAACTCACGAAAAAAGTCGGACGCGTCGTTCGTCCTCCCTCCCTCCCTCTTTCGCAAATGAAGGCCATCGAAGAAAGATCGCCATCATATCGTGCATCCGAGTAGGAAACGTGCTATTTAGAGGAGAAAGTGAGAGCTATAACCCAAGAAGTTCGTGAAGTGAGGCGAGGGAGAGAAAAGATGCAAAGGGAGAGAAACGCGTGGTCGAAAACGAGAGCCGAGAGCTACAAAAGTACAGTAATAGGAGAAGAAGCGTAAGGCGTGGTCTAGCCATCGGAGAGTATAGTGCTGTTGGGGTATGGGGAGTCAGAATGCGACGAGCCATAGTGGAAAGCAGAAGAGAGCGAAGCGAAACGAAACGAAAATGCAAAAGAGAGAAACGTGAAGCAGAGGAAAGGAAAGATGAAGAAGAAAGAGTGAGAGAAGCTAATCGATAGACTTGAAAGACATGATCTCCTCGTATAGGAGCTCCTTGAGCTTCTCCCTCGAGATATCGTCCTTTTGGACTGGAGGAAACAAAGGGAAGCAACGTGAGCTGTCGGCGATCAGGCTCGTAGCACTGGACAGAAGAGATGAAATCACTCACGATCGAAGTCGAAGAAGTCAGCATCAAGAGGAGGAGCAACGGGCTCATCATCGGGATCGTGGTAGGCCTCGAGGTAAGGGTGGCAGAGAGCCTGCTCGACGGTGAGACGCTTCTTGGGATCGACTGAGAGGAGAGGAAGAGAAATTGAGAGTCAGCGAAGGTTAAGAAGACGAAGGACGAGAGATTGATCATACTCACAGGTAAGAGTCTTTTGGAGGAAGTCGGTAGCCTGAGGAGAAGCGTTGGGGAAGAGGGAAGCGAAGGGCTTCTTCTTCCTGAAGGGAAGAGCTCTGGAGAAACAGACGAGAAAGGGGAAGACGCGTCAGTTTTCGAGGCTTCTTCTGTGAGAGAGATACCTTGGAGAGGAGAAGAAGCTCACCGGATGTAATCTCTCGACCTCCTACTGTTGATGGCGTAGAACTCGTCGAGAGTGGGTGTACCGAGGACGTCGAGGATGAGGGTGAGCTGGTGGTGGTAGTCTCGTCCAGGGAAGATCGGCTTTCCAGAGAGCATTTCAGCAAGGATGCATCCGACGGACCAGACGTCGATGGCCTGATGAGATAAAGGAAGGATGTTAGTACAGGATTCATCGAGAGGAAAGCGAGGAGATCGAGAACGAACCTTCGTGTACTGCTTGAAGGTGAGCTGGAAGAAGAAAGAGTGAGAAGAGGTCAGCTCGTAGCTCATCGAATTCTGAGATGTGATCAGGGACGGACCATGATCTCAGGAGCTCGGTACCATCGAGTTGCGACGTATTCCTGAGAGAAGGAAGCAGAGGAAACCGTCAGTCATGGAAGCGAGCGCGTCGAGAAGAAAAAAGGACCACTCACGGTCATGAATCCAGTCTCGGTTCCGTTCGGCTCAGCCGTCTTGACGCTCCTGGCGAGTCCAAAGTCGCAGACCTGAAGTAAGAGTTGGAAGGAATCAGAATCAGCGACGGAAAGCGGAGAGCGATCGCAGACGAAGACGAATTGACCTTGAGATCGCAGTTGGCGTTGAGAAGGAGGTTCGAGGGCTTCAGATCTCGGTGAATGACGTCGGCAGAGTGGAGAGCTTTGAGAGCTCGGAGAGTTTGGTAGATGAAGTACTGGTGGTCGAAGAAGGTCGAAGTCAGCGAGGGAGCTCCGGTTCGAGACGTGAGCTTTCGAAACGAAACGAACCTGAGCGTGGTCGTCCGAAAGGTCCTGCGTTCGGATTACTCGGTGCATATCCGTCTCCATAAGCTCTTGGACGACTGAAAAGAACAAGGGGAAAATGGAAGAGTCTGTCAGCGCGGAACGAGAGCGAGAAGATGGAGGGAGGAGGGATCGACGAACGGTAGACCTCCTTGAAGTTCTCGATCGACGACGGCTTGACGATATCCACTATCGAGATGATCTGAGAAGTAAAAAGAGGAGACCAGAATCAGCTCAAGCTCTGGAGCAGGAAAAAAAGAGGAGGGAGACCGACGTTCTCCGAGACCTGGGAGGAGGAAGAGAGAGGGAAGAGGTCGTCAGCTCAACCGAAGCCTCAAACAGCCAATGAAGAAGAGATCTGCGACTCACTCCACACTCAGCAAAGTACTTCAGCAGCTTCAGCTCCCTCAGCGTCCTCAGGCAGAACATGGAATGGTCGAAAGGGGCGATCTTCTTGATGGCGACCTTCGTTCCAGAAGAGCGATGGATGGCAGAGACGCTGTAGAAAGAGGAGAACGAGATAATATGTCAGCTCAGCGCCTCGTCCACATTGCTGGGCATCTGGAAAGAAGGTGGGGTGTATGGGAGCGGGTAGGAGGAGAGAGCGACGGGAAGGGCGAGGTAGGTGCGTCGTTGCTAAAGCGAGCGAGCTCTTGTCTCCTCCCTCTCTCTCGCTCTCAGCCCCAGCTGGCGCCCATCTCCCTTGAGGCCTACTACAATCGTCGGAGCGAAGAGAGGGATCTGCTACTTACACGACTCCGTAGGCACCTGCGAAACGCGACGGAAGGAAAGGGAAGGGTCAGCTCTCGTTCCTCCCTCCCTTTCACCGTCCTTTCATCTGGTTCCTTCTCCGACCCTTGGGATGAACGTACCTTCTCCAATCACATCGAGGACTTGGTACTTGGAGCCTGAGCGATTCCATAGATCAATAGAACAGAGTTTGAGTCAGCTCTCTTTTCTCACTCACCAAAAAAACAAGGTGAGGGGCGACGGAGGAGTGGACTCCGACGTCGTGCCTTCCCTCTTCCACTGCCTCCCTGGGTTTCCCTCCCTTCCTTCCAGCCCACCGTCCGCTCTCCTCAACCACGTGTGCTTCAGATACGAGATATGAATATCCAAACTCACCGACGTTGAATCTGACCTTCCTGGGAGCGCTCTGGCTAGCAGAGTGGGCGTGAGCCGGCTTGGCTGATGGTTTGGGAGCAACGGCAGGAGCGACGGCAGCAGACATGGCGGGGAGAAGAGAGGAGAGAGAGAGGGTCGGGCTGAGGAGAAGGGAGTGGTGAGGGGAGAGGAAAGAGGAAGCGAGGGAGTCGCTGGAGGAGCTGAGCGATGGAGGAGCTAGTGAGAGAGAGAAGGAAGGGGAAGGGAACGAAAGGTCAGCTCCGGCGGTTTGAGCTCATCTTCTGCTCTTCTCAAAGAATACAGACCCACAAAAGGGTTTGGGAGGGAGAAGAGGGAGAGGATAGCTTCTAGGGGGAAAGGCTTTCTAGGAAGTTCTAGTTAGAGGAAAGGGAGGGAGGGAGACGAATGTTTCCCTTTCAAAGGGAGAAAGGCCAGGGGCGTCCCTCCAAGCGCTTCTACCCCTGTTCGTTGTTCTCCTTCCTTCTCTATCTCTTTCCCCTCTTCTCCTTTAAAAGGATAGGGCAAAATTATCAAAAGCTCCTTAGAAGTAGCAGAAATCTTCCTCGCGCTGTAAAGGTCGGGAGGGGGATTCATTCCTTTCTTCGCTTGTTCGTTCTGAAACCCGATCACCCTCGAGCTCTTTTTATTTTCCTTCTTGAGCTACGTCTCTGAGATTACACGACTCTGGAAGCCGTCTATTACATCGTTCCCAACACTACTCCTCGAGGATTTGGGCTCCGGAAGGGGAAATAGATAAACTCTCGCCGTGCGACGCGTCTTTCTTCCCTTCTTCGATCTCCCTTCGCATTCCCGGTCGTAGACTTCAATCTCTCTCTACGAGACGCAGCTCTGATATCGAATGAGATTCCTGAGAAAGAAGATTACACTATTATCTTGAAGGGAAACGTGATCGACTGAACCAGATCTCTCCTCATCTCTTTTTCTCTCTTTCTTTCTCGACGCGTGTTTTGTATCGTCCATCAGGTATAGAAACTAGATTATAATCGTACCCAACGAACTAGATTGAAGGAAGAGTGAATTATCGTAGAAAAAAGCGAGAGAAAAAATCGTTAAAGAAACCCAAGTGGAAGAGAGAGAAAGGGAGCAGAAACGAGAAGAGGAGAACGGCGCAGTAGAGAAGAAGAAACAGATAAGACCCAAGACTTCCGAGCTAGAAAGCCACGCCGCATTTTAAAGCGAGCATGAACTGACGCTCGACGTAGTCCTCGACCAGCTCTGCTTCAACGCTCTACTCTTTTTGCTCGATCTCCCCGTTCGCCTTGTTGTCGGCGGTCGAGAATCCTTTCTCGGCCATGCCTCCAACGTGGCCTCGCTGGGAGTGTCCGATGACCTTGTTGTCCCAGTTATCCTGCTCGGCGATGAGAGGCTGAAGGGTGGCGCTCTTGTTTCGGAGGATGTATCTGAAGAGGAGGAAAGAAGACGAGGTCAGGATTGGAGCTTTGATGAGAAAAGAGAGCCGAAGATGGGACGAACCGCTTGAACCAGTAGGGAGTAGCCTCCTTGGTCTGATATCGGATGTGCTCTCGAGTCTTGATGGAGAATACCTGAAGGAAAAGGAGAGAATGGAAAGGAAGTCAGTTGATGCCCGACGCGTCGAGGAGGGATCAAGATGAGAACGAACCGAGTCGAGCTCCTCGAGAGTGAGCTGCTTCGTCTCTGGGACGAAGAGATAGATGAGAACAAGGGCGACGATGTTGAGACAAGCGTAGAATCCGAAAGCTCCGGTGGGAGTGAAGACTCGGAGGAGTCGAGGGAAGGTGATGGAGAGGATTCCAGAGAAACCCAAGCAAACCGCCACAGCCCAAGCCCTGTACAGAGTGAAAGGAAGTAGAGCTTGATTCAGTGACAAGTTTCAGTCTTGTACGTGTCGTGAGGAAAACTCACATTCCTTGCTCTCGTTGAGCGAGAGGGAAGACCTCAGCGGAGTAGGTGAAGGGAACGGGTCCCTCTCCAGGCGAGTAGAAGGCGGCGAAGAGGAAGATGAAGAAGGCTGCGAGAGAGAGAGAGAGAGAGAGTCAGATCAAGTTGGAGAGTGTAGGGAAACAACGGGCTCGACCTCAACTCCAAACGATTTCGTCCTTCCCTTCTCGTCGACGCGTCGCGTTCCTTTCACTTCATCATCACTTCATCACCATCACTCCAACAAGCAGAGAAGAGAAAACTCACCAATCAGACCAATCTTCAGCGATCCAGCCTCCTCGGGAGTCGCGTTGGGGATCAGGAAACACAAACCCGCCGCCAACAAGCTCCAGGCCATCTGAGGGAAAGTTGCGAGGAGGAGCGCACGACGGCCGTATCGATCGATCGTGAAGAGAGCAGGGAAAGCGAAGACGAAGTTTACGGCACCAAATCCGAGGGATGCGAAGAGAGCTTGACGAGCAGTAGATCCACCGAGGACGAAGATGGTCGAAGAGTAGAAGGCGATGATCTGGGAGGCAAAAAGGAGAACGGAATCAGCGAGTGAGAAGCGAACCTCCCTCCTTCTGCGGCTACTCCTTATCTACAAATATGATAGATAGAAAGAGAGCTCACGTTGATACCACACATCTGCTGAGCGAGCATGACCACTCCGGAAGCGATAGTGGCTCGTCGAACTCGGGGGATGGTGAAGAGCTCCATAGCCCGTCGGAAGTAGGTGTCTCCTCGGATGATCTTCTGTTCCTCGACAAGTTGAACGTGAATGTAGTCTGAGGGGAGAGAGGAGAGGGGAGATGAAGGTAAGCGAGGAGAAGAGGATGGGAGACGAGAGAAACTAGACGCGACGACGAACAGATATCTCGAGCGGCCTGAAGCTCAGTGTGTCGCAGTCGGACCAGAGACTTCCAAGCTTGAGGGTATCGGTTCTTCTTCATAAGCCACCGAGGACTCTCGGGGCAGAACCAGATTCCACAGGCGAGGGGGAGAGCTGAGAAGAGAAGAAACGACGCGCGAAAGGGGGAAGGAGATGAGCCGAATGTTTTCCTTCTTCCTGGGCTAGTAAAGGGAAAAATACTTACCAGGGATAAAGGCGGAACCGAGTTGAAGCCTCCAAGCGATGGTTCCCGTGTTTTGAACGATGACGTTGGCGGCGAAACTGGATGAAGAAGGAGAGAACAGCGATCAGTTTCCCGCCAGACAACTTTCTCTTCCTCCCTTCTTGATCCCTTGGGACAAATCGTGAGAAGTAAGATATAGAAGGCTCGACTAACCCAAGGAAGATCCCGAAAGCGGTCCAAAGTTGCCATCCCATGACTGTAGACGCATCGAGTTGGGAAGAAAGGAACGAAGGTCAGCGATGGGTGAGAAAGGGCTGGGGGAGTGAGAATTCCACGAACCCAAAGCACCACGGATAGGAGCGGGAGAGTTCTCAGCAGCGAAGACAGGTACCGTAGATCCCTGCGAGAACGAGAGAGAAGGAGAGGCGTCAGTCGAAGAGAAAGGGGAAAGGGGAAAAGAAAAAGAGAGAAGGCTCACCTTGGCTCCCATTCCCACACCAAGCAAAAGTCGAACAACGAAGAGCTGTTGCCAAGTTTGGGTAAGACCGGAGCAGATAGGAGTAATCACCAGAATAATGGCCGTGACTATATGAAGGAAAGAGGAGGAGGGGAGAAAGTCAGATCGAGAAAGAGAGAGAGTGAGAGAGATCGACTTTGGGAGACGATATGCTCACTGAAAATGACTCCTCGTCGTCCGAACAGGTTGTTCAGAGGGTCGGAGATCCAGCATCCGAAAAGAGCAGAGGCGATGTAAGGAGCAGCGTTGACCTTGAGGAAAAAGGAGAGATGATCAGAGACGCGTCGCGAAACTCTAAAGGGAGGACGAAAGATTCTGTAACTCACAAGTCCGACAAGCCACTCATCTCGCTCATAGTTGGGCTCTCCCTCGAGAGCTCCGATTCCGAACTCGAGAGGGAAGGAAAGGTCTCAGAAAGAGAAGGAAAGAGGGAAGGCGAAAGTCAGCTCGGTGGAACGCGACGAGCTCGATTTGGGAAAACCTAGACTCACTGGCTCCGTTGCTACCAGTCTGATCCCATCCCTGGGTAGCAGCACCAAGCGAGCAGAGGAAGATGGTGACATACATCGTCAGAGGATGACTGGAAGGAAAGATAAAGGGAGGAGAGATCAGCGACGGAGGGAACGAGAAGAAATTAAGACGTGAAAGAACCGCGAATCACCTCCATTTGTGAGCGTGCTCGTAGTCAATGGTCTCCTTGTCTTCGGCGGTGAACTCGGCGATGTCCTCGTAGTACAAAGGGCTCTGAGCGAGCAGAGCTCCCTTTCGAAGGATGGCTTGGTGCTCTTGAAGACCCTTCTCCTGGGCGAAGCTGTTTTTAACGAACGGAGGAAGACGAGATCAGCTTGGAGGCTCGCTCTTTCGAGGAAAAAAGAGAAATCGGCACTCACGCATCAACGTCGGCAAACATCTGCTCCTTGGAGATACCAGCGAGGGGGTTCCTGAGCTTAGCGCTCACTTCCCTGTTCTGAACTGATTCCTCGTTGAATCGATCCTCGGCGATATCGCGGTGCTCGATCTGAGCTTTCATCCCTTCTCGGGCGTAGCTGTCTCCCATGTTGAGGTTTCTTGAAGAAGAGAGGGCTGAGGGAGGTGGAGGAAGAGAAAGAGGAAGTAAAGTCAGCCAAGGTCGCCTTGGAGGGGAGGAGGACGACCGACGAAGTGATAAGATATCGAAGGAGGAAAAGAGAAGAGGAAAAGAGGAGCTCACGAGAGGTGTTGGTGGGGACTACGATGGAGGTGGGGGTGATGGTTGAGGGGCAGAAAGGAGACCTCGATCCAGGTTTTCGAGGGTCAAGCAGATTCAAGGGAAGGGGTTCAGAAAAGACCGGTCTAATTGCGCGGCGCGAGCCGTCGAAGCCACACGCGTCACTTCCTCCCGAGAAGTTCATTTAACTCCGATCATCTGCTACTCCTCCAGAAGCTAGTACGGTGTTGTCGCTTTAGGCTTTAAGCAGTAGTAGCTACTCTCTGAGCTCATAGCAGTCGCGAGAAACGACGGGTCCATGGTTTTCTCGCGTTTCTTTTCACTTTCGCGACGCTGATCTCCCTTTCCAGGAGCCCTTCCACCTATTCCGCCGCATCAGACACGCCTTCCAAAAGGATCATCTGTCAGATGATCTTTGAACTCGCTCCCTCGCAGACCTCCGGAGAACCGAGGGAGTCGCTTTCCAGCTCCGGCCCCAAAAATCGATCTTTTGGAGCCCGTCTCGAAGAGGCAAATCTTCGACCTGGAGGCAAATCTTCAGCAAACGAATGGATCATGTAAAGATTTACTGCCTCTGTAGATAGAGAAGGGGAAATAAGAAGAAGGAATGAAGAAAAGGAGAAGGAAAGTTAACGAAAAACAGAACGACGCGTCGCAATGAAAGGGAACTCTGTCGCTGCTACGAGCTCCAGATCGAGTCAATGGAGCCAGGCTGATATGCAGTTCTCTCGATGCGTCCCACACATGGCTCTAACACAACGCACAGTGAGGAGCGTCTTCTCGGTGCCCTCCTTTCGTCGATATGAAACGTAGATTCGATACGGTTCAGGCAACAAACCTCGCTTTCCCAGTTCCCCCCCTCGACGGTAAAAAGAGCAGGTACCGGTCAAATCGCCAGATTTCGCTCTCAGCCGGCAGGACTCAAAGCTCGAACAAGGAAGAAAGGAAGAATAGATCAAAGACGCGTCGCATCTCTCCCCAACGATGGGATCTTCAGCTGAAGATCTGCTCTCTCGCCTCCCATCAGCGAGAGCGCGATGCTCACAGCCAGCACTCTGGGTCGGTCGAAGCTTCGAAGCTTTTCTTCAAAAAGGCAAACACGGCCAATCTCGGAGCACCCCGCGCTCTCTCGGTGCGAGTTCCTGGTTTTCTAATACAGGAACAACAACCTCCAAAAACTCCTCACAGGTTTTTAGTCCTTGATATCCAACGCATCCCAACCCTCTTTGAACCGATGCGAAAACGGGAACTTGGGTCTTGAGAAGAGATCCTTTTTCTCCTTTCACGACCCTCGGTTCCGTCGAGGGTTTCTCAATTTCCCTTACTCTTTTTCCCTCTCCCTCCCTCTTCCTCTGCTCTTCACATCTTCATTCAAGCTCGCGAAGATTCTTTGGGGGGAAAAGAAAAGGGTACAGAGCGTACAGCAACCAGCAGAGCGAGCAGGTTGCTCATATTTTCTCTCTATCCCCCTTCGCGGAGTGAAAAGAAGCGCTCAGGCTTTTGGCCTTTTGGCCGTTCCCAGGAGACTCTACATGGTGATCTGCGACTTTTCGGTTCCTTTTCCAACATCCGGTCGATACGGGGAAGGACTCCTTCCCTTTGAATACCTCGGTTTGGGTTTTGGCGCTGAGAAGCGAAAAGGCGAACGCGTCCAAACTTGTTCCATCTTCGTTCTGCTCAACAGAGAAGAGCAGCGTGGACAGGTAGATGTTTTCTTAGGGATCTCTCTGTATGGTGCTGAGAGCCCAATCGAAGTCGGGTCCAGTGAGATGCTTCTGAGCCTCGACTTTGGCCTCACTGTATGCGTTTCCTTCTGCTCTTTCTCTCCCTCTCAACTCACTCATTCGCCTCGAGTTCGTGCAAACAATCAAAGCAAAGACTCTACGTATATAGGAAGAAGGAACATAATCAAGGACTCTTCTCCTCACTTTCGCACCCTCGTTCTTCATCACTCTCCTCCCCCGTCTCCCATATCTCCTCCGCCGTCGTCGGCTCCGTCCTCGTATCCATCAGCGTAAGATCCATCGTTGTTCCCCATCCCTCCCATCATGCTTCCGAGCCTGCGAACGAAAAAAGCGAAAGAGTCAGCTCTCTCTCTCTCTTCTCTTCTCGACCTTCCTGATCTCCCTCCTGACCACCTGCAGCTCACGCCCTCGTCCAGCTACATCTCTCCAACGCAACGCAACCATGACGAGCGAAAGAGAACGAAAAGGAGAGCCTGTGTTACCCACATCATTCCTCCCAACAATCCTCCTCCTACACCCATCGCCATCCCCCCTGCCCCCATCCCTCCTCCCTGTCTCCTCCCGTTCTGCTGCTGGTACTGCTGCTGCTGCTGAGGGTATCCCTGTTGCTGACCGTATCCCTGCTGCTGCTGTCCGTAGCCCTGTTGCTGGTACTGAGGTTGCTGCTGGTACTGCTGCTGCTGCTGCTGCTGGTTCTTGTTTCCTCCGAGACCTAGTTTCGAGAAGAAGCCTTTCTTCTGAGGTTGTTGGAACTGCTGCTGCTGCTGCTGGGGTTGGTAGGACTGCTGAGGCTGTTGGTTGTAGGAGGAGGAATCGTCGCGGTTGGTGTAGGGGGAGGATTGCTGAGGGAGGATAATGAACAAGGAAAAGAAGGAGAGTTAGTATGAGAGTTCTGGTGGCAGAGAGAGAGATCGGAGGAGGTGTTGGGTCGAGAATGTGGATGACACGATAGGGGAAGAGAGAAGGAGGAGGAGGGGAAGGATACGAGCTCGCGAGCTCGTTCGTTTCGGAGATCGATCGAGTGAAGGTCTGGACCAGATTTCAGAGAAGTGGGTTCATCGGTAGGACCATTTTCCACTGATCCCCGAGCGCTCTCCTTGGATGGTGAACGTGGAAGTGGAGGGAAGGCGACGGCGAAGGAGGGACGATGGAACGATCGAGCGAATGAAACGAAAGCTCACCTCCTGGGACCTCTGCGAGTCCTGCTGGTAGCTACTCTTGTAGTCCGAGCTAGGAGGAGCACCCGAAGGAGCTGCGTACTGCTCGGTCATGATGTCTAGGGGACTGAGAGGCGAGAAAGAGGAAGGGGAAGTCAGCAAAGGGCGAGAATGAATGCCAAGGCTCCTTCCCTCCCTCCGACGATGGTGGCAAGAGAAGTCCTTCCTCCGTTCTTTTGATGTATAGAAGAGACCTCACTGTATCCATGAGCTGGTAGGAGGGGTGGTAGCGGTGTTGACATAGAAGGCTGTAGAGAGGCAACGGTAGAAAGGGAAGGAGGAGGAAGAGTGGTGAGCGACCTTTGAACGAGACGAAGAAGGAGGACGTCGACGCAAGCATGGAGAGAGAACGACGCACTGGTTTGATGGGTAGAATCAAACTGAGAAACCCAGTTGGGAGGAAGAGGGCGAGAGTCTGACATGTTGTTGGCGTTGGGTGGAAAGGAGCGAAATCGAAGGACGCCCGCATCCAGGAACCCAAGCCAGTCAGTCGTCGGCGCAGATCCGAGAAGCCCCAGCGTACCTCTGTATTGAGAGAATATTTCTTCGTGGGAGGATCATAAGAGGCCTTATCGTGCTCTCCATAGTGTAGAAAGCGCTAGCCCTCAAAAATGGTGGTCGTCAACGTCATCTTCCCGAAGCGGAGATCTCCTTGAAGATCGAGCTCACCTTTCGTCCCCTCTTTTTGTTTTCCTTCCTTCTCTCCTCTCACCGTCCATGTCCTCCTCCTCCTTTCTCCCTTCCGGCTCTTTCCCAACCTCCAGACTCCAGAAACGACGACCACGGACTCGTGCCCCCTCTTGGCTTTCCCTCTCTGCTCTCCCTCGTCGAGTCAAAACGACCCTCTTCACCTTCCTCGCCTTCCTCCTCCTCTGCCTTCTCTCCTCCCTCTTCCTTCCCTCCTCCCGCCGTCCGTCACGCCCGTCCTTCGCCACAAGAGGACCCAACCCTTTCGGCCTACCGGGGAATCTCACCTACGACAAGTACAACCCCTTCGAGACCTACTTTCGGCCGGAAAATGGAGCAAAGAGTCCAAGGTTGATGGAGAAGCTCGTAAAGAGGTCGAGAGGAGACGAACCGGAGGTCAAGGACGCTATAGAGAGAGCTAGAATCAGGAGAGTAGATGTTGAGAAGGGATATAGAAAGGCTCAGAGTCTAGAAGGTGAAGCATCCGTTGAGGAGGAGGAGGAAGATGAGGAGGACTTTGAATGGCTGCGAGGGAGAACGATCTTGCTCATCGGAGACTCTCTGGATCGCTATCACCTTCGTGAGTTCATTAATTTGACTCTCAGCAGTCTCTAATGAATTCCATACAACCCGCTAATCAGCCTGCTCTTTTCGCGCTGCTCTCGTGCCACCACTAGTCCATCTCTGCCAATTCCTCTCCCCCTCCTCCCCTCTCGTCCCTCTCCCCTGGCCTCACGCCGTCCTCTCAGACTTCGTAACCATCCACGACCTCTCTTCTCCAGCCTACCCACCCTTTCTTCGATCCCTAGAGGAGGAAATCGTCGCTCGAGATCGAGGAGGAAAACCCTTCTCCACTCCCACCTATCGACCTTGGACGTGCGAGATCAAGGAGTTCGACGCGATGATCGTCTGGAGCTTCATGAACGGGTTGGACGATGGTGTTACCACGCCGGGCGTGCCGGTGTATGGGGAGGAGCAGGAGGAGATGGTGCGGGGGGGGTTGGTCGGGAAGGAGGGGAGCTGGGGAGAGAAGGCGAAGGAGAGTGGGTTTGGGGAGAGAGGATATTGGTCGCTGAAGTGAGTTAGTCACTGCTTTATCTACTGTTAAGCTAAGAAGAGGAAACAGGACTAATTTTACGTCGTTTTCTGCAGCTCTGAGCACTTCAATCCACCTCTCTCAACGGAAGATCGCCTCACTCAACTCGTTCTTCCTCTCCTCGCCAACCTCGGTCGTGGAGGTCCTAAGAAGATCGATATGGTCGAAATCGGAATTGCTGCTTGGGATTTGATGATGTGAGCTGTCTTCTTCTCTCTCGTTCGTCTCTCTTGACGCGAGTTCCGTTCTCTTTCGGCGACGCGTCTTCCTTCCTTGCTCACACTCTCTCTCCCTTGTTTTCAATCTCCACCAGGTTCAAGGTAAGCTTACTCATCTTCATATACGTCTTCGACTTATGAGCTTCTCAGCTCATCATCTTTCCTCTTCCTACTCTTTCTTCTCACAGAACCAAGACGCCGTTTCCGCTCAAAACTACCTCTCCTCCCTCCCACCGTCCACCTCTCCCAACACCTCTCCCCCTCTCTCACCTCCCTCTCCACCACCATTTCCTCCCTCCCTCTCTCCCCACCTCGCCTAAACTGGTACTCCACCCGCCTCACCTCCGTTCTCACCTCCCTAACCAAACTCTTCCCTCCCAACCCACCTTCCTCCCTCCCCCCTCCGCCTCCCGCCTCTCCAAACTCACCATCCACCACCACCACCCTCGCGTCTCCCTCCGAATGATGGTCGTCCCCCCTCAACACTACACCTGGCCCTACCTCCAAGTCTCCTCCCGCGTTCTCCAAATCGAAGCTGAGGCGAAACGCGTCGTGGCGGAAGTGAACGAGCGGGCTGGGAGGGAGAGGATGGCGCGGTGGGAGGATGGGCAGGGGGAGGATGGAACTGGGAGGAGGAAGCAGGGGGGAGGAGAGGGAAGGGGAAGGGACCGAAGGGAGGAGGGGAAGGAGGAGGAAGTGTTGTGAGATGGAACGATTGGGCGGAGACGGTGAGAGGGGTTCCGGAATGGTTGGATCATGTACATCGTGAGTGATACATCTTCAATCTGTCTAAGGGGAGGTGTGGAATGTATCTGGAGCTGATCGCGGTGTTTTGGGCTGGGTTCGGATGGATTTTCAGCGGGACCGATTCCTGGGAGCTGGCTTTGGGCGGATTCGACGCTCTACGGTTCGTCTTTCGGACTTTTTTTTTTTTTTTTTTTTCCTTCTGTTGGTCTTTTTCGCTGAGTTTAGATCATATTTCTTGCTTCGCAGAGCTGAGGAAACTCGTGACGGGTCGGACGTGAAGAAGGGAAGAGGGAGATCTTGCGACGCGTTCGGTTAGAGTGTGGGCCTTGCAGGGAAGTTTCGAGGAGAGATCTCAGAGCGTTTTACGATGGAACTAGTATGCCTTTTGGGGGGCTTTAACGAGGCTGGATAGAACCCTGATATTCGTCGTTGGGAAGGCAGCAGAGAAAGTCGACGCGGGCGAAGATCTCCTTCAAGAAGCTCTCTCGCCTCGTCTCGAAAGCAGCCTGAAATTAGCTCGAGCTCCTTCAGAACTCTCTTCGACGCTCATACCTAGCTACACTGACCCGTTTCTCATTTGAATAATCGAGAAATAAAATCGAAGGCTTTGAAACAGCTTGCCCAAGCTCAGCGATCTAGAACCCAACGATCCTTCCCTCCTCCTCCCAAACCTTTCTCTTCGACATCCCTCCCTCCAATGTCTCCCACGCTCTCCTTCCCTCTCCAAGAAGCCGTCAATGCTATCCTCGCTGCTGGAGTCCCTGCCAACCTGAGCGTGAGTCCTGTCTTCCCCTTCTCCATTCAGGCGGAAAGTGAGCTCGCATCTCCTCCGAAGCTCACCCTCCCGTCCTCTCCCTCCTACTCTTCTCCAGAGCCCTAAGATCGGGATCATCTGGTGAGCTCCTTATATGCCAAGTACTGCGAACCTCTCCAGCTAAATTCCTTGTCTTCTTATCGCAGTGGATCTGGACTGAGTGGCCTGTCAGCTTCGCTCAAGGACAAGTTCGAGGTCCCTTACTCCTCCATTCCTGGGTTCTTGCAGTCTACTGGTGAGCTTGGGACCCTAGCTCGCTCTCGATATCAGGAGCTGATAGCTTTGCCTCCTTAGTCCAGGGCCACAAGTCTTCCCTCGCTTTCGGATTCCTTGGGGATGTTGCAGTCGTGGCGATGTTGGGACGGGTGAGCTTGAGCTTCCTTCTCCGTTTCTCCTTCTTTCTTTCCGTCCCGACTGAGTCGTTGGCTCGTCTCTCTTTCTCTTCAGTTCCACCCTTACGAGGGACACCCTATCCAGGAGACAGTCTTCCCCGTTCGAGTCCTCAAGCTGCTCGGAGTCGAGAAGCTCATCAGTTCGTTCCTCGCCTTCCTCCTTCAGCCCTCCCTCTCCCCCTTTCGTCCCTTGCTCAACTTCCTTCTGCTCCTCGTTTTCAGTCACCAATGCTGCTGGAGGACTTAACCCTGCCAACCCCGTTGGAACCAGTACGTCTCCACTTTTCCCATCTCGTCCTCGTTCTCCTTTATACTGAGTCCAAGCTCAATCTCTCGAAGTCGAAGCTCACCTCGACTGTTCCTCCTCCTTTGTCTCTGACAGTCATCGTCATCAACGACCACTTCTCTCTCCCTGGACTCTCAGGATCCAACGCTCTCATGGGTCCTTGTCCTCCTGCACCTTTCGACATGCGCTTCGTTCCTATGAGCGAGGTGAGCCTCTCTCCTTCAAGTTCAGCTTCACGTCTGCTTCAGCTCGACCGCTGACTTTCCATCTCCCATCCTCTTGAAACACAGGCTTACTCTCTGGAGATGCGAAAAGCAGCTTTCAAAGCAGCTCATCAACTTGAGTTCCCTAGAGAAGCTCGTTCGTTCCCAGCTTTCTTACTCACCTGCTTCGTCTCTCTCTCTTCCAGTTCCAGGCTAACTTCCCTCCTCCTCGCTTGATCAGTCGCCGAAGGAGTCTACGCCCATGTCTCCGGGCCCACCTACGAGTCTCGAACCGAAGGTCGCTTCCTCGCTTCTCTCGGCTGCTCAGCAGTCGGCATGTCGACGGTGGGTGAGGTCGTCGCTGCTCGACAAGCTGGCTTGGACGTGCTCGTTCTTTCGCTCATCACCAACGCGGTGATCGTTACGCCGCAGAGGAGTGCAAGGGATGAGGTTGATAAGGAGGTGAGTACATGAGCTTATGGAGCGAGATTGATGGGTGCTTTGGGAGGTCGAGGAAGAGGGGAGGAGGAATCGAGGGAAAGAAAGGGAGAGAAAACTGACGCGTTTGATGGTTTTGCTCTCGCCGCAGATCCGTGGAGAGACCATCGACGTGATCGCAAAGGAGGAGGCCTCGCACGAGGAAGTGTTGGAGGTGGGAACGAAGAAGGCTGTGGAGGTTGGAAGGTTGGTGGAGAGAGTCGTTGGGATTTTGGGAGGGAAATACTAGACGGGTCCGCGAGGGTTTACTTTGGAACGCTGGGGACTTCGGTAGAGTTTCTTTTCCTTCTTGGATATCATCTGGTTCTCGATTCGAGGGAGTCAAGGGCGGGGGGATCGATCAGCAGGGCGAAGAGAACTCGAGCGTTCCTTTCCCCTCCTTCTTTCGTCGGTCTTGCCGTGTCTCCTCCTTCCCGTTCGCCTACACTCGCCACAAACCATTCCAACCAAACCACAAGACTGATTTCAGACATTGCTCCCATCTCTCTTCTACTTCCAGATCTTTCTCTCAGCATCTTACCCTCTTTACCGTCGGTCCCTTGCGCGTGCAGTTCCTCCTCCTTCTCTCCTCGAGATGCTCTTTATTCCTCCGGCTCTGCTTCTCGTCGCTTTCACACCTTCTCAACCTTTTCACTTGGGAGTCAGGAACCTCCAAAAATTCACCAGCTGACGGACAACAACGACGAAGAACATCCCATCTCGTTTTCCATCGAAGGATTTATAAACGTCCTTCAGAGCAAAACTTCCTATCAGAAATACGAGACCAGCGAGCTATCGATTTTTTTTCTTCCATCGGGTGAGCCATTTCGTTTTGCCATCGTCTCGATCCGAAGGAGATGGGAGGAATGGGCTGCAGGAACGACGGACGCGATTGAGGAAACTAAGTAACTTTCGTTCTTTCTCTGCTCTTTTACTTCCGCGGCTTTTTCTCTCGGTTCTCGATTGTCAGGTCACTCTCTTCCAGGCCTCTCTTGCTTCCAAGCCCACCCGTCAAAGGCAATCGACGGAGAAGAAGTAGTGAGCAGCCTGTCGCGAGAACCGAACGCGTCTCGTCTGATCATGGCTTTCCTCCGGCCCAGGCTGGATCTCGGTCTGATCGGAGACGTGAGTGAAGTGCAAATATCTCGCCGAGCATTCAGGACTTGTAGACGATTTCGGTTCTGTGTTAGCGGAGCTACTCTTTCACGGTTCTGCTCGGATGATCGAGAAAGAACGGACGCGTCGTGAGTCGATGCTTTGCTTCCCCTCGTTTTGATCTCGGACCTGGGTCTTGATGCTTCAAAGGTTTAAACTGAGCTGACTCTACACCTTTCTGGTAAATCTCGCCCCTCTTCAGCCCTGCGTGGGAGAGAGCGACGGCTAAGGGAAGGAGGAAAGAAAGGACGAAAGAGCCAAGGCCGTCGTCCAAGCTCTCGCTTCTCGCGGCAAGTCGGTCCGCTTCTACATAGAGTTTTTTTCGTCTGCCAGAGGCTTTTTGAAAGGGATCAGCAGCAGACGGAAGCTCTCCCGTCTTCAACCTCAACGCCAAGTAGTTCTCCGACGAGCGAAAAAGGTCGAAACGGGAGCACCACCACTTTCCCTTCTTTTCCCCACCACCCATCCCCTCACCGATCCTTATCTTTCCCCGACTTTGAACAACATGGAATCTCGATCTCAACACTCACTCGACAAGAAGGAGGACATCGCTCAGGACGAGTACGTGACGAGGTGAGTCGCTCGCGTCGACGGGACGGGAGGAGTTCGAGACTTAGGGCCGGCCTGACCTTCCTGCTTCACTTTCCATCCTTCCTTCTCGAGCAGGCCTTTCGGAGAGGTCAACAACGCTGAAGAGCGAGTCTTCCTCACTGATGAGCAATCCAGATTGATCTGCAGAAAGATTGACAAGGTCATTCTCCCTCTCTTGGTGAGTCGGCGAGCTCTTCTTCTTTCTCTGCAGTCCGTTCCAGGCTCAGCCCTGATGATCCGTTCTTCTGCCTCTCCTTCTTTCCTCCTCAGATGTGGGTTTATTGTAAGTAATCATGTTCTTTCGTCTCATCTCGTAAGCTGTAGCCTGACCTCTGTTCTCAACAGTCCTCCAAATCCTCGACAAGGTGAGTTCGCTCAAATCGGATCCGCCCCTCATTCCCTTCTGACGCTCCTCCGCTCCCTTCCCTCTCCCTTTCCAAATCACCTCAGTCTGTCATCGGCTATGGAGCTGCTCTAGGAATGCGGAAGCAAGCAAATCTTCAGGTTCGATTCTCTCTCTCTTCGCTCATGGCATCCGAGCTTCAGTCCTGACCGTTTTTGCTTCTTTTTCTTTCAGGGAAACGAGTACTCTATCGTAAGTTCCAGATTTATTCTGGTCTTCTAGGTCGCCTCGTCTCACAGAAATTACCTCAGGTTTCCTCTTCCCAGAGGTGGTTTAAAGTTCGGAAACCAAGTCTGATCATCGCGTCGTCTTCTCCCATCTCCCTTCCCTCCCCCCCAGATCGGATCAGCAGGATACTGGGCCCAGCTCGGATGGCAACCCATCTCCGCCTACCTCATTGTTCGAATCCCTCCCAGGATCCTCCTTACCGGGATCGTGGTTTGCTGGGGTGGAAGCATGGTGGGCCTTGCTGCCAGCACCAACTACACCGGCCTCCTCGTCTCTCGTTTCTTCCTTGGTCTCTTTGAAGCTTCGTGCTTGCCTCTATTCGCTGTGAGTAGTTATTTATAGCGAATCCAGGCGATTGACCGTCTTTCTCTCGATGGAATGTCGCGTCGAGTTCCATTTCGCGTCTTTGCTTTCTCTGACGCTTCTTCTCTCCTTTAGGTCATCACTACCACATGGTATAGACGACGCGAGCAACCGCTGAGGATTGCGCTATGGTGTTCGTACTTTTACCCATACAAACGATGAGAAGGAAAGAAGTTGAAGGACTGACCTTTGACGTTTTCTCTCAAAACAGACGGCACAAACGGAGTCGCGTCCATCCTCGGTTCTTTCCTCGCCTTCTGTCTGAGCTACATCAAGAATCCCAAGCTCTTCACCTACCAAATCCTCTTCCTCATCGTTGGACTCGTCACAATCCTCACTGGTCCCCTAATTTGGTTCAGACTGTCGGACAGTAAGTTCCATTTCTCTCAGAAGAGATCTCGGCGCCGACCTTTTTCCTTTCTTTCGTTCCTCAGGCCCCGCCGTCGCCAAGTTCCTCACTGCGGAGGAGAGACTCTTTGCTGTCGAGAGATTGAGGGACAACAATGCTGGAGATGGGAAGAATACTGGTTTCAAGCTTAAGCAAGCGTGGGAAAGTGAGTGGCATCTCTAGTCTCACACAGCCTTCTCTTCTCCTTCTCGAGCTCATTCCGTTTTCTTTCTACAGCTATCTGGTCTCCCATAACTTGGCTCTTCGTAGCGATGACGTTCTGCATCAACACAGGTGCCTCCGTAACGAACGTCTTCGGACCCGTGCTGATTGGTACTTTCGGCTTCGACGTTCGGTAAGTCTTGTCCTACGGTCCTAGTCTCGAGTCAGACCATCGAAAGGCATTTCGTCCCAAAGTTGGCCCTCTTTGGGATGAAACGTATTGCAGGGTCTGGCTCGAGACTACTACGGTCCTAGGGCGACGCGCGCGAACAACCGATGCTCACCTTAGCTCTCTCTCTCAGACGAACTCTCCTCCTCAACATGCCCTTCGGATTCATTCAGGTCACCGTCATCCTCCTCTCCTGCTGGTGTGCTACTAGGTTTAAAGGAAAAGCTGCTATCCTCGCACTGTTGTGAGTTCTTTTTTGGGGGCTCTTTTCATCCAACCCCTCGGGTTCTGCTCCTTGTTTTCGCACAAACTGAGATTCCGTTATTCAGGATGATTCCCTGCGTTGCTGGATCTGCGATTCTGTACGGACTGGGCCGAGAAAAGAGCCTCACTGTGAGTTGCATTGAATCGCGTAGCCGGCTTCCTCAGATCGACGCTGATTGCGGTGCGACCGTTCTCTCTTTCGCTCCCAGGGACCTCTTCTCTTCGCTTACTATTGTATAGCGCTGCTTTTTGCCGGAAACCCTCTTATCGGTGAGCTATTCTTCTTTCCCCCTCTCCCCACGATCTCTGATCGATTCGACCTCGTCCCACTTTCACGTCACTCTAGTCTCATGGATCGCTTCCAACACCGCCGGTCAAACCAAAAAAAGCGTTACGATGGCCTTCTTCAACGGTCAGTCTTTTTCGACTTGTATTCGCAGCGAGAAGGATGGGAAGTCGAAGAACCATCGCGTTCCTTCGACGCGTCGAGCTGACATCGTTCACTCCTCTCTTATATCCGTCCTTCCAGCTGGGTCATCTGCTGGAAATATTGTTGGGCCTCTCCTCTTTAAAGCGAAGGATGCTCCTGGATATAAGCCAGGACTTGGAGCGGTGATGGGCCTTTTTGTGGCCAACGTTGCTTGCGTGATCATCCTCGCCTTCGTCTTCCTCCTCGCCAACAAGCGAAAAGAGGTCACTCGAGTCAAGCACGGGAAGCGTACGTCCCCTCTCCCTCTCCCTCTCCCCTCTCTCTCAAGCATTTCGTGTAAGAGAGTTCGACGGAGTGAAGGTCGGAAGTGGGGGAGTCGACTTCGGCAACTTCCTCGCTCACTCGCAGACGCTGATCTCATTTTTTTTTTTTTTTTTTTTTTTTCAACAGCCTCCAAGATTCACGACAGATCTATGGAAAAGTCCTACTCGGCCAACACTGCTGAGGAAGCCTCTGTTGAGAAGCGGGATGAGGGAGGAGACGTCAAAGGACCTGCCGTCGTCCTCGGACAGAACGGTCTCCTCGATCTGACCGACTTCGAGAAGTGAGCATCTAGTCTCTTCTTCCTCTTTGTCAAGAGACGCTTCGCTTCACCACTGACTTTTTTTTCCCCTCCCTCCTCCAGCGACGAGTTTGTTTACACTCTCTGATCAACCGGCTCCAGCTCGTTTCTCTTTTCTGTTTGGGCTTTCTTCGTTTCAGGCTCGTGTTCTTTTGGTCTTTGGGTTGTCTATTTAAGTATTTTCTCTTCTATGTCAAGTGTAACAGCATTTTCTCTCGAACCTAGCCCTCGAGAAAGGAAAACGAAGTGCTCTGCGTTCGAGTTTCGAACACTCTTCCAAGTTACAAACCCAGATGAGTCGTTCGAAGTCCCGAGGGAGGCAGCCACCGTTGATGATTTGATTCTCCCAGTTCGGGAGAAGGAGGGAAGGTGTTAAATTGTGCTCGAGCGAGAGTGAAGGACGAGAGGATGTTGACTGCGAAGGCGCGTCGCCCGTCGCAGGACCTATTTGATTTTCATGCTTGGAAGAAAGGGAAGCAGATACCGACAGCACTACACCAACCTGCTTTGTTTTTCTTGCGAGAGAAGAAAATATGATGACCTTTTCGGAAGGGCGACCGAAGGAGGGGGTCCGACGCGAGCTCTGACCTCTCCTTCCCTCCCAACGTCCAGCATCGATCCTTTGAAGGATCAGACCGGTCCAGCACCAGGAAGCGAGGCTCTCTTATAACCCCTACAATCGGCTCCCCTCTCCTATACCCGGGTAGCTCTGAACGCGAGCTATTTCCCTTTCGACAACCTCTCGGACCGAGTTCCCAATCTCCTGCTCTCCTCCTCCTCCCTTCGGCAGCTTCATCGCCACTCCCTTCGTTTTCTTTCCCATTCAGGCCACCTCCATCCACCTCGAAACTCGCTCTTACCTTCAAGAAACCTCTCGAGATCATCAGCAGTAGCAGACAGCGTTCGAACCTCAGCTCGGCTTCCACTGTTCGAATTCCAGTCATCCTCCCTCCTCCTTCCTCGCTTCCGCCTCCCTCCGTCTCGACCTTCCCTTCCTTCTCAGAGAGCTGCCCTATATGAGTGACCCAGAGATAGATATAGACTCCATCATCGATCGCTTGCTAGAAGGTGAGCCATCTCCCTCTCTTCTCCTCTCCAGGTCGTCGAAGCTCAAGCTCATCAACCTGACCTCCTTCCTTCCTCCATCGTGCTCCCTCCTCTCAGTCCGAGGAAACAAGCCCGGCAAACTCGTCGAGCTCAAGGAGAAGGAAATACAGTACCTCTGCTCCAAGTCTAGAGAGATCCTCATGAGTCAACCTATGCTGCTAGAGCTGTGAGTTTTCTCTTTCTCGCCAAACAACGTCGCGGGCCGCGGACTGTTCGTCCGAGCTCACCTCCCTTCCCTCCCTCTCTTATCATTCTCTCCTTCAGAGAGGCACCCATCAAAATCTGCGGAGATATCCACGGACAGTACTACGACCTCTTGCGTCTCTTCGAGTACGGTGGATTCGTGAGTTCTCTCAAACCCATCTACCTCTGCAACTCCCTTCCGTTCTGCTTGCTTCCTTTTCCGCCTTTGTTGACAGCCTCATTTTGCTTCCTGTTCTCGTCTAGCCTCCCGAGGCCAACTACCTATTCCTGGGAGACTATGTGGATCGGGGAAAACAGTCGCTGGAGACCATCTGTTTGCTGTTGGCCTACAAGATCAAGTACCCGGAGAACTTTTTCATCCTCCGAGGAAACCATGAGTGCGCCAGCATCAACCGAATCTACGGTTTCTACGACGAGTGTAAGTACGAAGTCTCTCTCGCATGCTCGCGATGATGGCAAGGTTATCATCTATGAGGGAGGTGTAGAGCTGGGCGGACGGTCGGGAAGGAGGGAGGAAAGAGGAGAAGCAGGCTGAAGCACGAAGAGCCCGAGCTCAAGCTGACGATCTCGTTCTCGTTCCTGCGACAGGCAAGCGACGATACAACATCAAGCTTTGGAAGACCTTCACCGATTGTTTCAACTGCCTACCAGTGGCTGCGATCATAGATGAGCGGATCTTCTGCAGTGAGTTCTTTCTTTGCTGCATTCCCGGAGGCTCTGGATCTCATCCTCCGACGCGTCGAGCTCACTCCCTCTTCGCCTTTCATTTTCTTTCGCTATTTTGCAGTGCACGGCGGTCTCTCACCGGACCTTCAGAACATGGAGCAGATTCGACGGATCCTGAGGCCGACGGATATCCCTGATACTGGTTCGTTTCTCCTTGTCAAACGACAGTCGACTCGAGTCTCGACTTTTAGACTCTCGAAGCCCAGCTGAAGTCTTCTTCCCTTACCTTTCGCTACCTTTTTCATCATTCACTAGGTCTCATGTCCGATCTTCTTTGGTCAGATCCAGAAAAGGTGAGCTCTAAATCTCCAAATTCCTCTCCTTCAAGTACTCACGTTCCTTTCTCCCCTGCTCTTCTGCTCCAGGGACTCTCTGGTTGGGGACCCAACGACCGAGGAGTGTCCTTCACGTTTGGGGAAGATGTGGTCCAACGTTTCCTTGACAAGCACGAGCTGCACGTCATCTGGTGAGTCCAGTTTGAAACAGAGGGAAAAGACGCGTCCACGCTTCGAACTGATTCCCTCCGTCTCGCTCGCTCTTTTTTTCATCAGTCGAGGTCATCAGGTTGTCGAGGATGGCTACGAGTTCTTCGCCTCGAGGTGAGTAGCTTTCTTCTCTGGGTGCTCCTCTTCCGATGAGACGGTCGAGAACTGGTTTCTCTTCCTTCTCTCCTCTCTTCGCTCCCATCCTGGATCACCTTTGCTGACACGCCCTCCTCTCCTTTCTTCGCTTTAGATCTCTCGTTACTCTTTTCTCCGCACCGAATTACACTGGAGAGTTTGAGTGAGCTTCCTCACCTTCCCCTCTCTGCCTCGTTCGAGCCGCGCACGTCGCGTAGCTGACCTTCTCCCTACCCGGCCTACGTAGCAACGCTGGAGCGATGATGAGCGTCGACGAATCACTGCTTTGCTCGTTCCAGATTTTGAAACCTGCATCGAAGAAGAAGAAGCGTGAGTGGGACGAATCTGCTCTTTGTCGCTCGACCCTCTCCTCTCCCTCCTTCTCGAGCTGATGTCCCTCCTTTTCTGCCGGCCGTCTCTCAGTTGGGTTCGGAAGTCAGTACAGCCGGATTTGTGTCTTCAAAAGGAACGGCGCAGGACTGACCTTTTCTCTCCCTTCTTCGCTTTCAGTCGGCGGCTACTCCCCAACACCTCCTCGGAAAGGGAATGCTGCTGGATCACCAAACTAGCCTGTATTCTACCCTCTATCCCTCTCTACGTATCCTACTGGGAATAGGAGGAAACTTCGTTGTTGAGCCTTCAAGAGGCGACGCTCAAAACGCGTCGTCCCGTCCCACGTTTCACTTCTTCGCTCTCATCTCCTTTTCATCTTTCATCTTCATCTTCATTCTCATGTTTGACTTTGATCTTTCTCTGTTTTCCCTCACTTACGACCGTCCGTCTCCATACACGCTTCTTTTCTCCAGCTTTTCTTCTCCTCCCCTCGCAGCCGCGTTACATTCTGCTCTTCGCTCGGTTTTTTCGCGCTCGTATCGTGGTTTCGACTTGGTTGCTCTCTACTCCTGATTTATTTCCTTCCAGGATCACGCTGTTAGAGAGAGAGAGGAATCAGGACGAATGAAAGGAAGCCAAAGGGAGCTCACCAGCTCTCTTCCTTCGATCTCTTTGGCCGCTGCACTCGCCAAAAAGGTAGCTTTCAGCTCAAGGCGAGTTGGCCTCGGAACACTTTCAAGGTTGAGGAGGGAGAGGATTTCATGAAGGCTCATGACAGATACAACAGGTTGAGTCGAGCGAGGGAAAAGCTAGTCCGAAAGTTCGAACCTCCCCTTTTCTCTTTCGTTCGTTCACTCCGACTGCTTCATTCTTCCGTCGGGGGTTCCGTCGGCCTGCCGATGTTCACGAAAGAGAAGAGGGGAGAAGAAAGAGGAGGAAGGGCGGAGAGAGAGAGGTCAGCTCTGGCATCGAAGAACCGCGTCGCGCCATCGGGCGAAGAGGGAAAGTGAACAGGAGGAATCCGAAAGAAACTCACCTTAAGCCCATCGTGCTCGGAAGGCTTGTAGGTTCCACCGGTAGCGGATCCTCCGTCGTTGGAAGAGGAAGAGTCGGACTCTCCAGATCCAGAAGTCTGACCGCCTTTCTTTCCAGCCTCGACGGCTCGTTCGTGGTCGCCTCCGAATCCGTGCTCGGGGTTCATTCGCTTGTCGGGAGTTCCGTCTTCCTTTGGAAGTGAATAATAAGGAGAAAAGAGAGGGAAGAGGAAGGCGAGGAGGGAAGATGGAGGGAGAAGTCAGCGCGACGTCGACTCCGTTGACTCGACGGGATCGGGACGAAGAAAAGATCGGGAACGAGTGTGAGAGGGAGGAGAGAAAGCGAAACTCACCTTGAGACCATCGTGCTCGGAGGGCTTGTAGGTGGACATGTTTTTGAATAAGTTGAGCGGAGGTTGGAGCGTGAGAGGAGGGTTGAGAGGTGGATGGGAGGAAAGAGCTGAGATCGACCGCCCGCCTTTTTGTAGTTCGCCTGAGAGTTGGGGCCACTCCACTTCGTAGATCGTGGGGTTACATCTACGTAAGAACGATCTTGGTTTCTCAGGGGGCAAGAGGGGAGCGATCGTTGGGCGGAGGAGTTTGAAAGGAAGTCGGGTGAGACGAGGAAGGCTAGTCAAGGGCGAGATCGTTTGTTTGACAGAGAACGAAGCTGGCTAAGGCAGGCAGTCGTAAGTAGAGATCAGGTGCCGTTGATTAGCTTCGATCCGGGGAGATTGAGAGCGAGGTTCAAGCTGAGGAGGAAGGGAGGAAGGAGGGCTGCAGTGTCGGATGTCGACGGGAGCTTCCCCTGCAAGGAAATTAAAACGGTTCAGTTCCGAATCATTAAGACAGCTCTCTGAGAGCTAGCCGATCCCAACATGGCGTCCAACGAGTGCTCGATCAGCAGAAGGAGGGCTAGAGAGTCAGGTTCGATTCTCGAAGGAGGCCCGGATCTGAGCTTCCTGGAATCGCTACTTCGCCGAGCCCCAGAGCTGGATGTGCGATGAAGATAGCCGATCTGTGAGAAGAAGATTTTGATGTCGTGGTCGCTAGTAGTAGAAGGGAGGGCGGCCGAAGGAAGGCTCGAAAAGAAAGAAAGAAAGAAGGACGAATGAGCTCACCTCTCCTTCCCTTCCAACGTTCAGGTCTCGCCCTCCCCCTTTCTTCACTTCTTCATCCATGTCTACCCCTGGAGCGTCCACCTCGGCCAAGATCCAAGAGATCCATTCGGGTTCCGAGAACGAGGATGCTGGATCTGACTCTGGCGCTGCTGTTGATGGAGTGACGAACGAGGAGGGAGGAGTCGAGCTCAAAGCGACAAAGAAGAAGAAGAAGAGATCAAAGGCAAAGAAGACCATAGACAAGTTGAAGTGAGTACATCTCCATCAATATCAGCATCGGACGCCCTTACTCATTCTCGGAAACTTGTCGTCGCTCTCGTAGATCTGCTCTTCCTGGAGGCGACAAGGACATCCCTGACGAGATCCTCGACCGAGTGATGGAGGAAGTCGACAAGCTCCCAGCAGATCAACGAGCAGGCGAGGACTGTGAGTAAAAGCTTCCAGATTCATCTCCGACCTCTTCTCTAGCACTCAGGAGGGGAAAACTACTCGAGAAACGCGTGACGGCTTTCCCTGCACTCTCAACTCCAAGCTGACCTTCTCCTTCCTTCCTTCCTTCCTTCCTTCCTTCCTTCCTTCCTTCTCCTCCTCTTTCCAGTGAACCAGGACAACGTCCGCTCAGCTCTCAAAGCTATGAACCTCATGAGGATGCTCGAGTCTCACAAGAATGGTGGATATGTCGAGCCAGAAACTCACAAGAAGGACGCTGGAGATCACAAGGTGAGCTCAACTCAGCTTCTCCCCTTCCTCCTCCCTCTCCCTCCTGTTCGCTGACCGCCTTGCCCTTTCACTCGCTCCCCTTCGCAGTTCTGGAAGACTCAACCTGTTCCTCAAGTCCTTGATCCTGAACTGGAAGCTGAGGGACCCATTGACGGTTCGTCCGACCTCTTCTTTCCGTTCCTTCTAAGCCGTTGCTGAAGAGTCGAGCTCGAGCCTTGACCTCTCGCCTCGTCGTTCTCCTTCCTTCTCAGACTCCAGAACCATCGCCGACGTCCGATCCACTCCCTACCCTCTTCCCAAGGAGTTCGACTGGTGTACCGTTGATGTGGACGATCCCAAGCAGGTCAGCTCGAAATCGATTTCCTCCGCGCTACCATCACGACGCGTCGAGCTGACGTTTTATTTTGCTTTCCTAAACAGCTCCAAGAAGTCTACGACCTTCTTTCTCTTCACTACGTCGAGGATAAGGACGCTTCCATGAGGTTCAACTACACCGCTGAGTTCTTGAACTGGTGAGTCGTTCCTCTCTCGCCTTCCTCCCTCACCCTCGCTCAAAGCTCTTGCTCATCTGTTTCATTCCTTCAGGGCTTTGAAACCTCCTGGATGGGTTCCGTCGTGGCATGTTGGAATCCGAGTCAAGACCACCAAGAAGCTCGTTGCGTTCATCTCTGGAATTCCCGTCAACCTGCGAGTGAAGAAGAAGTAAGTTCAACTTCACCTTCTCTCTTCGTTCTTTCTTCTTCTATCCTCTCGAGACTGTTGTCTAGACTTCTTCTTTCTCTCAAGCTTTGCTCGAGATGGTCCTCGATTGATTTCCTTTCCTTTTGTCGGTGCTCGGACAACTGACTCGTCCTTTTTTTTTCCTGTTTTCTCTCTCCAGCCTCGTCAAGTGCTCCGAGATTAACTTCCTCTGTGTCCACAAGAAGCTGAGGTCCAAGAGGCTCGCTCCAGTACTCATCAAGGAGGTCACCCGTCAGTGCAACCTCATCGGTATCTGGCAGGCAATTTACACCGTTGGAATCGTGCTCCCAACTCCCTTTGCGACGAGTCGGTTCGTCCTTTCCTCCCCTTCTTCCTTCCTTCCACGAGCGTCTTCTCTCCAACTGGACTCTTACTCCTGCTCTCTTTCTCCCATTTTCCCGTTCCTCCTCTCTGTCTCCTCGACGTGTCTCTTCCCTCACAGGTACTACCACCGAAACCTCAACCCTCCCAAGCTCATCTCCATCGGATTCGCTGTCCTCCCTCGTTCCCAAACGATGGCTCGATGCATCAAGGAGTACTCCGTCCCCACCGAAACTTCGACTCCAGGATGGAGGAACATGCAGGAGAAGGATGTCGCTCAGGTGGGAGTGCTGCTGAGAAGGTACCTCGAGAGGTTCGACGTCGCTCCCGTTTACGAGGACGACGAGATCAGGCATTGGCTGCTGAGTGGGGAGGGAGATTCGTCGAACAAGGGGCAGAACGGAGAGGGGATTAAAGGGAATGCAAGGCAGGTTACTTGGTGTTACGTCGTCGAGGTGAGTTCTTCGTTTTTCCGCTCTTTCCCTCGCGTCTCTTTCCCTCTTTACTCTCGCCCTGCTCTCGATCCGGTGCGTTCCCGTCTCCCTTCGACCAAAAACTGATGCTCTCCCTCTTCTCCTTCCCCAATCTACTTCTTCGCGTCTCGCAGGACCCTGAAACCCACCGCATCACCGACTTCGTCTCCTTCTACTCCCTCCCATCAACCGTCATCAAATCCGTTCAGTACCCCATCCTCAACGCCGCCTACACCTTCTACTACGCCACGGATCGAGCCTTCCCAGCTTCGGATCCTTCGGCAGAAGCTTCAACGTCGGCTTCGGGGTCGAGTTCGACGGAGGGTGGGAAGCAGTTGACGTTCACCGAGGAGAGGAGGATTCGGGACGCGAGGGAGGCGAGGTTGAAGGAGTTGATGGCGGATATGCTGGTCGTTGCTAAGGCTGTGAGTTTACTTTTTCTCGATCTTGAGTGGCTTCTTCTGAAGGAGGGAGAGGAAGAGCTGACTCCCTCAAATCGCTTCCTTTCTCGTCGTCGACGCGTTTCCTTTTTCCTTTCAGGCTGGGTTCGACGTGTTCAACTCGCTGACGGGACTCGACAACCAGTCTTTCTTGAAGGATCTCAAGGTGAGCTTGAAGACAAAACTTTCCTTCGTTCCGGTTCTCTGGTCTGATCTCTGCTCCTCGTCTACCTTTACAGTTCGCGACCGGAGATGGTTCTCTTCGTGCGTTCTCTCTCCTCCTCTTTTCTCTCCTCTCTCTCTCCCGCTGACTTCCCGTTCCATCCTCACTCCTTTCTACCAACCAGACTACTACCTCGTAAGCATCTCTCCCTTTCTCCTCTTCCCCAGAACACTCGAACTGACTCCTCTCTTTCTTCTTCGACAGTACAACTACCGCGTCCAGCCTCTGTCGGGAGGATGGCCCTTGGATCGATCCGGAACCAGTGGAGTTGGACTTGTTATGGTTTAAGCGACGACCCCTTGATTACCTTAAATTTTCCGTCAGTCAGCATCTGTTCTGAACGTCCGATTTTACCTGTCTTGCTTGCAAGACGAATCCGAAGAATAGAAGAACATGATGAGACTACAACTTGGAAGAAACTAGACAACTACGCTGAGTTGATCAGAAATATGTGATAGGGGACGAGCCTTTGTCCATGAAGAGCTTGAGGGTACAGATAAGCGGAGGAAACAACAACTGACGGAGAAAGAGAGACAGAACGAGTACACTAGGGGAGAGAAGAGAGAACGAGAGGAGGCCGTACTGAAGAGTTCAAATGCAAGAGAAGATACCGAGGAGAAAACCGACGTATAGGTTGCGGAAAAGGAGAAGATGCTGTAGACTAGAGAAGGGAAAGAGAGGCGAAACCAGAACCCAGAGCCAAAAGAAAACGCGCGCCGTTTTCTTTTTCATCCCTACTGCAACCCACTCCACCCCGTCACCTCCGTATCCCCAATGACCACTCCCAGGCCCAACCCCATCTCTCCTTGATGATGATCGAATCTCCTCTGCTCTCCCACCGGAAGAGCGAATCCTCCCAACCCGACGATCGAGTCGCTCCAGTTTCCTCCCCGATCCACGACGCGGCCTATCGACTGAGAAGCAGGAGCTTGAGCCGCGAGTTCGTAGCGGGATTCTCCGAAAAAAGTTTGGGAGGCGTTCGAGGTGACAGTCTGATGAGGGATGTTCGGGAACGACATGAGGAGCGTGTCGAGAGCTTGACCTGTCTGGCGGTGGTCATCTTCGAGGCCTCGTTGCTGTTCGGGTTCGAGGTAAGGGCCGGGTTGGTACTGGAGTGTAGTGGCAGTGATGGAAGTGAGTGTTTGAGGGGGGGTGATGTAGGAGGGGGGTGAGAGAGAGAGGGATTGAGAGGAGTAAATTGAAGAGGTCGAGGTTGTAGGGGTGGAAGTTGATGGGTAGGAGGAGGAAGAGGAGGAGGAAGGGTAGTAGTTGGAGAATAAAGCTGGAGATTGAGAGTGAGGGATGAAGCCTGATCGGGGAAGAGGTTGGAACTGCTGAGGAGGAAGAGGTGCTTCGATTGGTTTGGATTCCGAGTGAACGCGTCGAGCCTCCCACTCTCCTTCATTTGATGACGGGTTCCACGACTCCTGCGGTTTCTGCTGGCTTCCGAATGGTGATGGGCTTCCCATAAACTGCCAACCAGCATCGTAGGTCCTTCTTGGCTCCGATTCTCCAGCGGTATCCCACCCGACGCGTCCCGCCTTCGCGAATTGATTCAGTTCCGCTCCGATGGACGATCCTTCGAGATCCTGGTTGAGAGACGGATCCCATTGGCGGCACGATGATCCGTCATCGTATCCAGGACCGAGATGAGGGACGTAGGCAGCGGGTGAGTCGAGATTGTGCGACGGAGGGAGGTAGGTTTGGGCGGGAGGGTAAGGGTCGGAGGAGTGTGAGGGAGGGTCGAGGGGAGGATAGGAAGGGTAGGAACTGGGGAAGGTCTCGACCGGATACGAGTGGGAGGGAAGATGTTGGGATGGTGGGATGTAAGGGAAGTTGAGTCCGAGAGGAGAGTCGTTGACTGAAGATGATCGGTCGGAGGAGGAAGAGAACGCCTCTGAAGCCTCCTCCGTCGTTTGACGGGGAAGAGAGGTCGACCGGTTTGTCGAGTATATGGAATGGTGGTAGAATCCTGAGGAGGATACGAACGAGGTCGGAATCGGGAGGGAGGAACTTGACGGGAAAGCCGAAAACGACGACGACGCGAGTCCTGCAGCTGGGTAATGGCACACTGCTCCCTCCTCGACACAGCGAGCTATGTCGAGAACGAAGCGTCAGTTCAGCGGCTAGAAAATCTATGAGATGATGCAGACGACTCACAACAACCAGAATCTTCCATCGAGCATCGAATCTTCCTCTTGGAGCAGTTTCGACAAGCACTGCCCGCGTCGAGACCTGCGTCCACCAGAGAAGGTTTCCTTTTCCTTCGTCCAGGGGTTGGAGTAGGCTCAGATGCGTTGTGAACCTTTGTACGATGTCGAGCGAGCAGATCGGACCTCGGGAAGCGTTCGTCGCATTCCTTGCAGCCTTCAGTTGGAAAAGGAAACGTCGACGAAAGAGTCGATCATCGTCAGCCACAGGCTCCCTCTCTCTCCTTGCGTCTCCCTTCCCGAGAGCTGTCCTTCGTAAGAGTGGGAAATCAGACTCACCGTAGGGTTTCTCTCCTGTATGGGCCCTGGAATGTCTGGTGACGTGCTGTAGTCGAGTGAAGGTGGCCTGACAGACAGGACCTGAACGGGAGGGGCGTCGAGCGAGTTCGAAAACGGTCGGGAAGTTGAGGGAGGGGCAGAGGGCGATCCAGGGAAAAAAAAGAGAGAGAGGTGGGAGAGAGATAAGATAGATATACATCAGCAGCTCTTTCTGGTCCTCAAAAATGACAAGGGAAGAAGAAAGAGAAGAAAGGCTGAGCTCGGCGTCGTCTCCTTCAAAAACCCCGATCTGCCATCAAGTGGTCGATTTTTCCTCCCTGACTCGCCCTCTCGGCGCCTCATCCCTCAGTAAACAGTATACGACAACCAATTCAACCAAAGAGGGCTACATGCAGAGATGCTGCCCTCTCTCTCTTCTCCTCTCCTCGAAACCTTCCCAGCTCGACGCCGGGGAGGTCTTCCGCTCTGAAGCTAGACACAAAGACGGAGTTCGAGCCTTCCCTCACACTCTCAATCCCCCCTACAAACACGAGACATCTTAAAAAAAACCTCACAGGCGAAATCTCCAGCCATGTTTCCTTGTTGCTCGCTTTTCTCTTCCTTGTTGACCGTGAGACGAGAACGGGGGAGGAGAAGGAAAGAAGAGGACGTTGGGTTGGCTGGTTATCGCTGAAGGGGGTGGGAGTTTAAGGACAAAAGGAGAAAGTTAACGAGAAGCTCCGAAAATGTTGCAATCCCCGCTTCCTTCCTCTCTCGTTGGCTGATCGTGCCGGAGGCGTTTCTCGTTCTGCTTCCCTTCTCTCTATCGATCGACCTGCTGCCGCGTTTCTGACACACATGTACACACATCCCGTTCATTACGACGCTGTCCTGGAGGGAAGAAGGCTGACTGGGACGGAAAGGCGGTCCTCCCCTCCCATTGTTCCCTCGTCGGTCTCGTCGCTTCTCTTTCTTTCTCTCTTTGTTGCATGCTCCAGCCTCCCAACGAAGAGAAACAAAGTTCGCGTTTGCATCTCTCCTCGTCTTTTCGGAGCCGTGACTGCTTGGAAATGCGAAACTTGCGCCTTAGATCGGGGCTGAGGCTGGAGAGCGGGAACCTAACCTTCGTCGGACGCGACGCGACGCAAAAAAGCCCGCTTTCCTTCCGTCTGTACAAGCAAAAACACGAGCAGGCAAGAATCCATAGAAAAAGAGTTGTGTTAAGTAGAAGGTAAAATAGGGCGTCGATAGTAGTCTCCTCATCAAACTCCCCAACCTCCCGTCTCCTCCTCGTCGGATCCGTTCTCCTCGTCCTCTTCCCCGGCAGTCCCTTCCTCCACCTTCCAGCCAGCTGGAACGCTCGAGGACTCCGTCGCGTGAACCAAGAAAGGACTACTAGATCCCAACATGCTGCTGCTGCTGCCCGACGAACCCGTCGACTCGTGCATCCTCTGAAGATTGGATCCCGCGCTGGTCCTCGAGCTGCCGACGTTGAACTTGACGGAAGAGGGTTTGGGAGTAAGCAGATCTGCTGAGGGACTGCTTTCGTCGAATCCGAAGAGGTGGCGTTGAGTTTAGAGAGCGGAAGTATAACAAGAAGAGTGAGACCGACGGCGAGGTAATCGGGGAGAGGAAAGGAATGAAAATGGGGCGTGGCGTAGATTATTGAAGGAAAAGGATACGAGAACGGTGTCAGTTCAGCAGAACCGAGTTGCGCCGTCGCCGTCGTGGCTACGTAGGAGGCGAGTCGGAATCCCTTCATCTTCTGAGTCCCGCTCTTGTCTGGGAAAGGGAAGGAGGAAAGGGAAACTCACGTCGCGATTGGAGTGAGCGATCTCGTAGGAGTCGCGTCCCCCTTGATTCCTTCGTCTGCTACACCCCATCCGCCGTCATCTTCCTTCTCGATGTATCCAGAAGAGGTCCTCCTAGCGTCAGGGGAGGTTCCATCCGACGGGAAGCGAGGTCGACTGGGTCGTTCGAAGGGAGAGTCGAGAGGAGGTGTTCTGTTGAAGTGATCCGGGAAAGGCTGTTGCTCGAGGGGAAGGGGTTGGAGGTTGGGAGAGGTACTGAGAAGAAGAGGAAGAAAAGAGGGGGTTGAGTGTGTGGGCATTGCGTACGAGAAGAGGCAAGGGAAGAAACGTCAAAACTTACGGACTCTTCGCCGCGTCCCAGTCGAGAGAGCCTGATCCAGCGGCCTTGAGCTTCTTCTCTCGAGCGACGTCACGTTCGGTGTCGATCTCGACCTGCTCGTGCCATTAGAAGAAGCTTTTAGTGAGCTCAGGACTCGCAGAAGCGATACTTCGAAAGAGAAAAGCTCAACTCACCTGAACAGCCCTATCCAACTCCCTCTTCAACCTCTCAATCTCCGTCTCAGCCTGACTCAACCGCCTCTGAGCACTCGCTCTCTTCAGTTTCCTCTCCCCTTCACCTCTTTCCTCCCCTTCTACAGCTCCGACACCGCTTCGCTCGTCGAAAGAGGCTTGTCGACTTCGCGTGGGAGAGTGAATGAGGGCGTCGACTTCCTCCTTCTGAAAAAGGGAAGGAAGGAAAGGTTAGATGAAGGCGGAAGACTTATTTTCTCTACTTGGAACTGAAAGGAGGACAGGCGAAGGAGAGAGGGAGAGAGAGGGGATACTCGCAAAGACGCGAAGAAAGAAGAAACGCTCACCTGATGTTCAGCCTCGATCCTCCTGTTCTCCTCTCGAATTCTGAGGATCTTATCATCAAGCTCCTTTCCAGAGAGTTTCCTCTGGAAGGATCAATGAACCACCGAGCCAAAAAGAGAAAAGAACGAGTCAGTCAGCTTCGGTCTTTTGACTTTAGGTTTTGGACGTGACTTTCCCACCCAACCGCCTTACTGTTCCACCTCCCTAGCTTCTTGATTCCAGTTTCCTTTCTTCCTCTAGCCGATTCGTCGAACGGAGGATCACTCACATCAACCTTGATCTCCGGCCTCACATACCCTCCACTCCCTCCTCCCACTCCTCCCACTCCTCCCGTTCTATCCCTACTCAGCCCCAACGCACCAGCGATCATCCTCCCCGAAGGCGTGCTCCCCACTGCTCGCTGCGCTCTCGCACCCGTGACGAGAGAAGTAGTGGGAGACGTGGGAGGAGTTGGGATGGACGTCGCGGCGGCGGTTTCGTCGTCGGTTGGGACTCGAGTTGGAGGAGGAGGAGGAGGAGGCTGCTTCTCGAGTTCAGGGGGAGGAGAGGCGAGAGGGGAGATGAGTTTGGGGGTGGGAGGGCTGAGAGGCAAGAGACTGGCAGAGGAAGAGGTGAGATCGTCCAGAGTCGCGTCGAGGAAAGCAGAGGGCGAAGAAGATGGAAGGTCCCATCCCGAGAGTTCTTCGGCTGGGGAGTCGATGAGAGTGAGGTTGAAGAGGGTGGTAGCGATGACGGAGGACGAGGGAGGGAGTTCGGAAGACGGGGAGGTGAAGCTCAAAACAGCGAGGTCGAGGTCGTCGACTCCGAGAGTTTGGGTTGGTGGAAGAGGAGAGGGGATGGCTCGTTTGGCTTCCACGGCGACCTCGAGATCGATGAGGGATCCCCCAACCTCACTTATCACTTGCGAAGGAGGGTTCAAAACCGACGACGGCGAAGACAGAGAAGGAGGGATGACCGGTCTCGGTCCTTCTCCTCCTCCCACTCCTCCTCCAGACCCAGGGATCTTGGTGACGGCGCCCAACAACTTGACTCCCACAGGCACTGGGTCCTCTTTAGGCGACGATGAAGAGGTAGACGGAGCCTTGATGGAGACTTTTGACGCTCGAGCCTGTTGGAAAAACGGAGTCGACGCCGACGACGAAGTGGACGAGTGACCTGGCGAAGTTGGCGACGCGACGATGGCGGGAGGAGGACTTGCTGGAGAGATGGGAGTTGGAGGGGAAGTGGAGTTGGGGGATCGGATGGTTACTTTGTTGGGTTTGGGGGTTTGCTGGAAGAGAGGGATGGGTGGCGAGGAGGAATCGGAGGAGAAGGAGTGGACCGGTTTGGGAGGGAGTCCATGGTTTGGTGTTCGCCAGGAAGTGGAGCTCGTCGTCGTGATGGGTCCATTCGTCGATCCTCCTCCTCCTTCCATAGACGCAGTGGGGACGTGATGGAGCCCGTTCTGAGTTGAGCTCATTCGTCGAGTCGGATGAGTGGGAGGAAGGGAGGGGAGAGTGACCGTCGTCGACGAGGGGGGCGAGGTCGAAACGCAAGGGAGATCCGGAAGGACTCCTTCTGCAAGTTGAGCGGCTTTGGATTGGAGGTAGAGGAGTTGGAAGGGGGAGTATGTTGGTCGAGAAGAAGAAGAGGAGATGGTGGGGTCTAGGTCGAAGAAGGAAAAGGAAGAAGGCAAGAAGCGGAGTCAACTTCCATCTCCTGCCTTTCTCTCGTTCCGCCGTTGGATTCGTGGGTTCGAAGAGCGAGGAGAGCTAAAAGATAGTAGAATCTCACTTCTAGACATGGCGAGTTGGGCTGATGGAGAGGAGGAAGGATGAAAGTAAACGAACAAAAGTCAGCTCGAGCTCACGGACCTTCCCTCCTTCCTCCCATCCTCTTCCATTCTCGACGACCTCTTTCCCTCTCCTGCTCACCCAAAAAGAGAAGCTGCAAGGAAGAAGGAAGACGTTGCGTTGGAAGCGTCGAGCTCGTCGAGGCGACCCTTCGGCGATTTCCTCGTCGTCGTGAAGGACCGTTGAAGGCTTAAATCTGAGTTTGGATGCAGATTTCATAGATCCAGGCTACCGAATTCATGATTATCTACGTGCTCGTCTTCTCTCGAGAAAAATTGTTTATGTTCTGGTCTAGAAAAGGTGGTGACTTTACGCATCTAGTGGGCTGTTTGTTCAGCGCCTGATTTGAGCTCTCAACATCGACCTACTACCCTCCCTTCCTTGCTCGGTTATCGGACGACTCGTATATTCGCTACAGACTTGGGCAGCTCCTTGTGATCTCCAACCGCCTTCTTCTCGTCCCCATCGATATGTAGGTCTCACGGCTTCGTCCTCCTCGGTTGAGTGCTCACTTCGTTTCCTTCCTTTCTGACGACCATCTCTTGCTTTTTGAACAGATCTCTCCAGCTCGGTCCAGATAGAAGTAGAACGCCATGGCTCTCCTCCAACCTACACCACCTCTCCCTCCATCAACCTCGCTCAACAGCTCTCCCACCCCTCCGTCTTCAAGCGCACCTCTCGTCAGGCAACCCACTCCCTCCTCAGCTTCTCCCTCTCCAACAAACGACAACGAGCTCTTCGTCACCGTCCAGCAGACAGGGATCAGGGTCAGGCTGAGTTTAGTAGGAGATGAGCTCATGATGCACAAGGTGCTGGGAGGAGCAGGCACGGGAAAGAAGGAAGGCTCGAGCTCAAGTCTCAAAAGTGAGTTAACAGCGTCCTCCTCTCTTCTATGGCTTAGTGTTCAGCTGCACCTCGTAGGAGGTAGCTCTGGGATGCTCTGTAGATGCACAGCTCTCAGGAGATGGTAGACTCGTCCCGAACAAGCTCAGCTCCAGACGCTGGATGAGCTCGTCGGACGAGAACGAAGGGAAGAAGGAGGCGGATCTCGAGCTCGCGATCTTCGGTGCATCCCTTCTCTCTGCTCTGGCTCTTCCGTCTCTATAGCATGAGCCTGACCCCTGTGCACACCTCTCACCTCTTTTCAGTATCCCTCAAACCCCTCCTCCAAATCCCAACCCTCCACCTCCTCTCCTCCGCCCTCGCAACGATCCCTCTCTCCAACACCGCGAACCTCGTCTCCCCAACCCTCCTCCTCCGAATCAACTATCTCGCCTCCAAATCCAAGGGATACAAGCTCACCCAACTCAGGCTACTTCTCCCCGAAACACTCGTCAGCGATCCCCCACCTCCATTCCTCGCCAAACTCACGCGGGCAGCCTACCCGAATCGAGCAGAGGCGAAGAAGTCGCTGAGGATCATGCTGGTGGTGAATCCCTTCGGCGGGAAATCTGGGGCAGCCAGAATCACCGCGAGGATCGTGAAACCGATACTGGAGGCTGCGTCGTGGAGAGGGGAGGGTGGGGGAGGAGGTTTGGAGGTGAAGGTTGTTCGTGAGTTTTGTGACGCGTCACGGATTTCTTTCCACCGTTTCTCTGAGCCATCTCGAAGACCCAGTTCCTTCGAAGAGCTCACCCTTTGTCCTTCCTTCCCTTTTGTGTGCTCGATATGTCGCAGAAACGACTCACGGAGGTCATGCTCGAGAGGTAGCAGAAACCCTGGACCCAGACGCGTTCGAGTGAGCTCTCCTTTCCCTCTCTCCACTTCCTCTTTCGTTTTCGTTTTCGCTCTCTGACTCAACCTTTCCTGTAATATCTCTCTTTTTTTCAGCGTCATCGGAGTAGTGTCAGGCGACGGCGTCATCCACGAGATCTTCAACGGGTTCGCCGCTCGCAAGGACGCGTTGAAATGCCTTCGGATCCCTATCGTCCCGATTCCTGCCGGATCAGGGAACGGACTGAGTATCTCGATACATGGAAAGGAGAGAGGCTGGAGTTGTGAGCTTGCGACGCTGAATTTAATCAAAGGTCAGTCTTCCTCTCGTTCTTTCGCTCGTTCCTTTCCTTCCCTAACTCACCTACAACACTCGTTCTTCCTCTTCCTTTCATTTGACCGGTGGAAACAGGTACTCCTCTCACTATGGATCTCTGCTCGATCAAGCAGGGAGATCAGCCTCGGTTGATCTCTTTCCTTTCGACGACGGTGGGATTGACAGCGGAGGTTGATCTGGTCCGTTTCTCCCCATCAGCGACGCGTCTCTCCTTCCGAGTCTGATCCAGCTATTTCCTCATTTGTTTCCAGGGTACGGATCATTTACGTTGGATGGGAGATACCCGATTTGCTTACGGTGTGATAAAGAAGGGTTCGTCCAACTCTCCGTCTCTCTCTCACTCCTCACCTCTCTTCTTCTTCTCCCACGTCCCTGACTTCCTCCTCTTCGACACTTCTAGCCATGGAGCTCTCAACCTGGCAAGGTACCGTCTATCTCAAACTCGATCCTTCCACCCAGCCTCCTTCCAAAGCCGTCTTCGCCAAACACCTTCAACGAACTCTCGACTCCTCCTCTTCTTCTTCCACCAACCTCCCTCGCACGTCTTCTTTACGGCCTAGACCTGAACTGGAAGGGGACGGTCCCCTCCCTGATCTACCGGAAGGGAAGGAAGAGCCTTGGTTGGACGAGGCGACGAAGCATCAGTGGGTTCGGTTTGAGAGTGGTGGGAAGAAGGAGGGTGGGAAGAAGGAGGATTTGTTGTATGTGTATACGGGGACGGTGGGGATGATGTCGAGGTACGTTCTTACACCTGCTGCTTCTCGTCCGACGGGAATACGTTTTTTTCTTGAAAGAAAGAGAGAGCTCGAGCTCGAGGTTCACACTGACGAGAATCCCTCCCTTCCCCCTTTCCTTCTGACTTTTCGTCTTCCCGACTCGCAGAGACTTCCTCGCCTTCCCTTTCGTAACTCCAGGTGATGGATTTATGGATGTGATTATTCAGGAGATGGTCAGTCCTCTTTTGCTTTGCTTTCCGTCTACCTCTTTCGCCCTTTCGCTCGTGTTGTTCGAGTCGAGCTGACTTTTCCTCTCGTTTCGTTTGGCCAGGCTTCGAGAACAACAGTCCTCAAGAACTTCATCGGAGCGGAATCGGGTGCTCCAGCTCTCGATCCTACGATGAAGTATTTCAGAGGTGAGATCTTTCTTCTTCTCTTCCTTTCGTTTCGTTCGCTCGTTCGTTGACGCGTCCTGACCTTCTCTCCCTCTCCCTTCCATCTTTGCTCTTCATTCAACTCAGCCTCCGCTCTTCACTTCATCCCTGCCACAGACCCTCAGCACATATCCATCGATGGAGAAGCCCTTGCTTCGGAGCACGGTCCCTTCACCGTCGAGGTTTTCGCGCAAGGAAGGACGAGGGGGCTGAATGGGAGGTGGGAGGGAGGGGACGAGTTTGTGAAGGAGGGATATCTGGCAAAGTCAATGAAGTTGGAGGATACTTATTAGCGGATTATACATTGTTCTTCTTTACGGACTTGTACTCTCGTGCTTGTGGACGCATGAGGGCTTGCCTAGGAAGTCGCGTCGCACGAGAGTTCGAGTGAGAAGGAAGGAGGGGGGTCTCGTAAAAGAAGGAGAAGAGACACAATCCAAGCTGAGTGGGAAAGAAGTGAATTTGAGAGTAGTAGATAATAAGGAAGAAAGAACAGAGGAAAAGAACGGCAAGAGCACGTCGAGGATTTGGTCGCTGATCCCCCTCCGTCAGCTCGGCCTCCCAGAGTGAAGAGAAACCGCTTCTCCGAGAAAGCCGAGCTGAAAACCAAAAGACGACTAGTATATGCCACAAGATTAGGTGATACAGTAGTAAGATGTACGGAACACAAGCTCGAACGCGACGCGTTCCAGTTCCTTCTCCTCTCTCTCTCCTCTCACTTCTTCGATCCCCATCGGATCCCCCACCCGCCAGCTCCAGCCTCATTGCCCATCTTCTCAAGCAGCCCATCTCCCCAAGCCTCTTCAGCCTCCCCTTCGAAGCCAATCCTCACGCCTCCATGCTTCGACTCGCATTTCGCCTCGTCCAGCCCATCATCTTCTCGTCCTCCTCCTCCCGACCATCCACCCAGCTCCCCAACGAAGCAAGGTCACTCGACATGGGAGTGTAGACCTTCTGAAGCTCGGGCAAGATCTTGATATTCCCGTAAGTGGTCTTGTGGGAGAGATGACCGCGGAACGAGCGAGGGAGGAGGAGGGTGACGATCGAGTGAGTGCTGGAGAGGTGGATGGAGAGGGGCGGGACAGGAGCGGCAGGTGAAGGTGGGAGTGAGATCTGATAGGAAAGAGGAGGGAGGAGGGAAGGTGAAAGAGACCCAGCATCAGTCTCCGGGCCGGTCGCGTGGAGAAGGAGGCGTTCAGACGAAGGAGAACACGAGAAGCAGAGGAGCTCACCAGTTCAACAGAGACTTTCCCGTGCTGGCTTCCAGCAACTATCCTCACCCGATCCTTCGCTCCTTCGGCACCTCCCTCTCTGCCGACAACTCCCAAGGAAACCTTGCAGGAGGAGTGGTGGCTCCAGAAAAAGGCGTTCGGTCGACCGGACTTCGATCCTCCTCCGATGAGGTTCGAAGTTGCTCATTCCTCCTCGTTGATGACGGCTGGGAGTACGACGGTTGGGACGGGACGGTTGAGATCTATGACGTGAACAGCGGAGATGGCGGAGTGATTGGAGTAGAGGTTGATGTGATCAGAGCGCGCTGCTGTGAGGAGCTGGGGCGGGAAGGTCGAGGTCGGATTGGAGCTGGAGGTGAGAGATGAAATGGTGAATGTTGAGAGCGAGGTGGAAGCGTCATGGAGGGAGGGCGCGGAAGAGAGGTCTGAGAAGGAAAAGAGAGACGAGGTTTAAGTTTTTCTTTCTCGAGGGAGGGACAAAGAAGGGTCGAAGGAGGAGGAGGGAAGGAAGACGTCGAGCTCACCTGAAGCTGACCTTGAGCGAGAGCTAGCGACCTGCTCTCGTCGAGGTTCTTGGTATCCTTTTCAATGATCATCCCTTGAAGAGTGGGATGATGTTGCACTTGAGTTGAGTGAAGGACGTGGTGGTTGGATGAGAAGTAGGAAGAAGGGAGGAGGAGAGAGTCAAGCGAGCGCGCGAGGCAGAGACGCTCAAGCGAGAGGCCCAAGCTGCGACTCCCCTCCGGGAACAGCCACTGAGATTCTAGCAGTCGTATGGAGCTGAAGATGTGTAGGTGGCAGTGAATCGTCTGGGGTGTGACGTCTTGAGAGGAACATCGTCGAGGGAGAAAGAAGAAGGACGATCAGTTCGAGATCACCTCAAACGTCCACCTGTTCCTTCCCTCCTTCCTCGGCCCACTTCCCTCGATCCTTCGACACAAAGCATACCACCAAGAAAAGAGTTTATCTTGCACTGCCCGCGGTAGCTCTCCCTTCCCGCTTTGTCTCCTAGGAAAGCAGCCGGAACTAGCTGAATTGAGCTCATCTTTGGTCAAGCGCTCGAGACTTCTTCCCACTGTTCCCTTCCCTCTCCACCTTCCTCCATGTGATCACCCATCGACAAACAGGACCTTCGGTAGAACGCTCTCTGGCCCCTCTCCTGGGATTCTAGAGGAGATTTTTGAGCTCAGAGAAGGAATGCTCTCTTTGGGCGGCACCTCGACGACCTCCTTCTTCTTCTCCTTCCCGCTCTTCCCACCCTTCTTCGCTGCTGCGGTGGCTCGACACTGCTAATATGGACTGGTTAAATAGTAGGATACATATCTCACTCGAGACTTTCCGTGCGGCGTTTTACCCGTCGACTTCACTTCTTACTTTTCTCCTCAGTCTTGTTTTGGAGGTCTTTCTCCTGTTCATCGAGAGCGCCCCTGTTCCGATCTTTGGATCTAGCAATACCAAGGGAACAAGGCTCGGATAACAACGTAATAAAGAGGCCTACGCTGACCGAGGCATGAGCAAGGCTTGAAGTTCCAACTTTCGAGAGAACGAGCGTTTCCCTCCAACTCTCTCCCCCTCCTCCCTTCCTTCCATGTCCTTCCTTCTCCTCCTCCTCGCAGGTAATGCTCTCGCTCACCCAAATCATCAGCACGAGCATCACAAGCGAGCTGGTTCGGCGCTGGAGCGGAGAGCCGACGTCTCGCTCACCGACATCGTTTCGACGATGAACTCGACCGCTCTTCCTGTGCCAGTCAATGCTCCTGGCTCTGTACCTCCTAGTCTAGCCAACGCCCCGCCCCTGCCTGAGTGTGAGTACCTTGCCTTCGTTTTCTTCCTTCCTTCCTTTCCATCCTCTTCTCAAAGCCCCTCTTCGCTTGAGCTTGAGCTTGAACCTCTTCCCTCCTCCGCACTTCCCCTTCTTACGCCTTCCCTCCCCTTGGGCTCGTAAACTGCTTTTGACTCAGGGACGTTCAAAATGGGTGTCTACCCTATGCAGGATCACGTACCGGCGACGGATACTCCCGAGGTCCTTGGGTGGCTCGCTAAAATTGATCTTTCGAAGGTACGTGAGCTTCGTCGCGAATCGACTTCAAGGGGTCCTCAGGACACTCATCGCCTCCTCTCTTTCTATTTCGAACAACTCCAGGTGCCAAGCTACACTCCCAATCTCAACGCGACAGATACAGGTGCGCTGCGAACTGGTGTTGGAATCGTACGTTTCCGTCGGCGCGACGCTGATTCTTCCTTTCCTCTCTTCTTCCTCCTCCTTCATTTCCTCCGACGACTCTTCGCCCTTTCCAACATAATTTGAACCACAGGACTATGCGGCGCCAACCCTGCTGCTTCGACAGATGCTACGAACAGGAGCGTGAGCTCGGAGTTCTCTTTCTTCAGGCGACCCTCGTTCATCTTCCTCCCCTGACTTTGTACCTTCTCTCTTTTCTTCCTTCACTCTCGAAGTGGTGGTCTTGTGGACAGCACACAACCTCGACCGACATCGCGGGCTGCTCTGCTTCCAAGACATGGGGACTTTCCTACGACGATGGTGAGTGAGAAACGACAATTCAAGTCGAAAAGATCGACCCGTTGTCTCGGGCCTGACTCCCTCCTTTTCCTCCCGGCCTACAGGACCCTCTGACTACTCCCAAGAGCTGATGAACTATCTAGGAACCAAGAACTTGAAAGCCACCTACTACATCGTGCGTTTTCAGTCCTCGCGATCCGATCACTTCGTTCGACGCGTTGAACCTTCCCTCCTAACGTCTTTCTCCCCCTTCTTCAGATTGGATCTCGAGCCATCGAGCGACCGAACGTTATACGAGAGCAGCACATGCTCGGTCACGAGCTGGCGGCTCAGTGAGCTTCTTTCCCCTTTGCTTCGCTCGAGCCGCGTCGACAGCTCGGAAAGCTGATCTCTTCTCCGTCTTCTTCCTCCCTCCAGCACCTGGTCTCACCCTGCTCTTACTACGCTCACCAACGAGCAAATCGTCGCTGAGTTCGGATGGTCCAGGAAAGTGATCAAGGATATCACGGGAGTAACCGTTCGAACTTTCCGCCCTCCTCAAGGAGACATCGACAACCGTGTGCGAGAAATCGCTCGCCAGATGGACCTGCAGCCAAGTCTGTGGAGCTCGGTCACTGGTACTCAGGAGGAATTCGATACTCAAGGTACCTGTTTCTTCCCTCTCTCGTCTTAAGAGCGATTTCTCGTCTCGATCTGATTCTGAAGTTGACGCGTCTCTTTCGTGTCGCAGACTGGAGAGTTCAGGCGGTCCAGACTAACGCTACCACTGCCTACAACGACTGGATAAATCTTCTCAACTCTGCACCAGTCACAGCGATGACTACTGGGGTGAGTCTCTTCCTTGGGGAGCTTTCCATTCTCTCAACGAAAGAAACGCGTCGGCTGACTGTGTCTTTTTCACTTCTTACAGTTCATCTCCCTCGAGCACGAAGCTTTCCCCGTCGAAGTGACCCTTGCAACACAATACTTCCTTCCCGATGGTGAGTTTAACTCTCTTTCCCTTGAACGTTGACCCTCCATCACTCCTTCTCTCTCTCCCTCGTTGTCGATCTCTTCTCGCGAGCTGACCGAGAACCACCTCTCCCTTTTCCTTCGTCTCTCATCAGCTCTGACCCGAAACCTCAACCTTACTGCCGTCCACGCCTGCGTCGGCAAGCCACTCTCAGAGTCCTACCTCGAAACGATGAGCGAAGCTTCTTCCTCCCCTGGAAGCACCAACACCTCCTCCTCAAACACTACCACCGGTGGGAGTGCCCACTCCTCCTCGAACAACACCACCACCGCTTCCTCTAACAACAACAGCACAAAAGCTGCGAGTGGAGAAGAGCGTACTCTGCACGCGTCGTCCTCTCTTCTCTCGTTCGCTGGGTTGATAGCTTTGAGGTTCTTGGCTTAGAATTAATATACTACGAGGGGTTTAATATTGGAGATGAGCTTTAGTTATCAGCTCTTTCTCGAGCGAAGCTCAGACGCCCGAGGGGAACAGGAGCTTCAGAAAAAAAAAGGCCGTCGCCGTCGCGTCGCAGGGAAGGGGCGCTCTGACCTTCGCGCCGTTGCCTATCTTCGATCGCGGGTTTCTCTCCTCCCTTCTTCGCTTCACCCCAACCTTCATCCGCTGAAGAAAAGCTCTTTCCTTCTTCCAATCATCGCAACCAAAGAAAAGACTTCAACCCTCCAAGCCAACCAAACTCCATCTCCTCCCCTCTCAAAATCAAGATGCCTTCGCTCTCCCCTAAACTCCCTCCTTCCCCTCGGTTCATTTCATCCTCCCTCCTGGACGTTTCTCCCCCCTCCTCCTCCTCCTCCTCCCACACCCCTCGTCTTTCCCAGAACCCCCAGAATCAACAGCAAAACCAACCTTCCTCCTCCAACTCGTTCCTGCGGTCTCCGTCCTCCTCCCACCAGCACCTCCCTCCCCTCCTCCCTATCTCTCGCAGTCCCTCCCCTTCCAAATCCTCCACCTACCTTCACGATCTCAACCTGATGGAGCCTGCTCGACCGTCCGTAGGACGCTCTGTCTCTTCCAGCTCTGGACTCCTCGCGACCGTAGGAGGAGGTCCTTCGTCGTCCCTCAGTCAGAGTTTCCAAAAGGTCGCTCTCATCGGAGCTCACCTCAAGGCGAAGGTTCTCAGAACGGCGTCGTCGAGACCGCGGAAGCAGAGTTTACTAGGGGAGGATGATAAGGAGGGTGGACTGCTGCCTAGTATGCAGAGAGCCGTGGTGCGAAAAGGATGGAGGACGAGTGCGGCGGATAGTTTGTGGTGGTTGGTGAGCTTGACCGTTCCCTTCTTTTCCATCCTTCTCCTCCTCTTCGTCCCGCCTCCGTCTCTCCTTCGGCGAGCTTTCGCACTTGATCACTCTTGCTAGTGTGCGCCACTCGGTAGACCTGTCTCGCGAGAACTGGTGTAGGAGAGCCAGGCCTCCCAGGACCCTGGAGGAGAAGGGAGGAAGGGAACATGCCAAGAAGTCCGACACTAACCGCGAGCTCACCCCCTCCTTCTTCCCTTTGTTCTTCCAGATCTTCTGGAGCGCGGTTGTCATCTACCTTCGAGCCTTAGGAGGTAAGTCTGGGTCTCTTTTCCATCTAACTCTCCATCTCCTCGAGAGTTTCGGAACCAAAGGCACCGAGCCGCGAGCTCACCGTCCCATCTTCACTCCTTCTCCATCGCTTTACAGGCTTCGGCGCACAGGAAACAGTACTCTGGGAGGACAGGAAGGTCAAGGTCGACTAGCACTCTTTCCCTCCAGCTCGCTCCAAAAATTCGGTCCGTGAACGGTCGATTCTCTCAACGGAGGGTGAGCTCGCGTCCCTCGTTCTTTCTCTTCTCCCTCCCTTCATCTCCTGTCTGTCTCTCACCGCTGACTTCCCTTTTCTCCTTATTTTTCAGATATCTCTCCCCATCTATCACTATATGTTTTAAAGCTGTAGCCCATACTCTCTCTCTCTCTCTCTCTCTCTCTCTCTCTCTCTCTTACCTTAGACTTTCAGCGTCTCTCTTCTTTCTCTCGACCTCAGCACTGAGTGCTCTCTCTTCCCTCTTCGCTCGCTTTTGTACCGGATCTTATCAGCTCAGCTCAGCTACATACCCCCTCGTTTTCTTGTTCCTTTGCTTCGGCCTTGTGCTTTCACTTTCGTTCTCGCGTCTGCAGTAGATCTGAATTGACGTCGGTTTGTTTTTCTCGAAGTCGTGTAAAAAAAAGCAGGGGCATGAAGCGAGGAGAAGAACAGATCGAGTAAGAATATGCGAGGGAGAGGGGCTAATGGCGTGTGATGGTGAGTCTGGGCGGTCGGACGTGTACGAATGAGAGGAGAGGAAACAAAAGCAAAGAGAACGAGGGATGAAGATCGAAGACCCAGAAAGGAGATGATTAGAGGTAGAGATGAAATCTATATAGGCGGGTGGGTCACAATCAACTCCACGGAGATTCTCGGCTGAAAAGAGAGAAGAAACAGGAAGGAAGGACAGAAGTCAGCGAGATAAAACGAAACGGACGCGTCGGAAAAGAGGAAGAAAGGGGGACGCCCACTCACAGTTTGGTAGTACGAGAGCCGATCGTAATATCCCACCTCCTCTGACTCCTCTTCATGACACGTACTGAGCGATCGCTCTGCTGGAAAGGCGGATGTACGGTTTGGTTCCTGAGCACGAGAGAAGTCTCGAAGCGAGGGAGTTCGGGTTCGGTGGTGAAGGCGAGAGGACGAGGGTCGAGAGCGAGGTTGAGGCTTTGGAGGGACGTAGGGAAGGAAATAGGAAGCTGATGGATTAGAAGAGGTGGGGGAGTGGTGGTGTTGCTGGTCGTGGTGGGGTGGAGCCTTGCTCAAACTCGACTGAGATCCTTCTCCTCTCTCCCAGTCCATCACCACCGACGCCTTCTCCGACCGTAAGGAGCTCAAAAACGCAGGACTCGCCAGTCCCTGATGTCTGTATCCTTCCCTTGGGGTGACTTCTCCGAATCGAACGACCTCGTCTCGTGTACCTGGTCGCCGACGGCTCACTTCGTAGGAGATTTGAGCGGTCGAGCCCGAGGAGCGAGGATTAAAGAGACCGGCTCTGCTAGTTTCAACCCCGAGGTGGCTCGCGACGGTGACTGCAACGGACAGAGTGGGAAGTCGTTGAGTTCGGGGGGATGCTCCGAGGGGAGAGCGTTTCTTCATTCCGCTGGCGCCTCCGTGAGCGACTGGAAGGAAGGTGACGGAGGGAGTTCGGGAGGTGTGGCGGCTGGTTTTGGTGAGAGAGGGTGGAAGAGGATCGTTGTAACGAGGTTGAGAGTGGATGAGGAGGGTCGGGACGACGGTCGAAAGAGTGTGGACGACGGAGGGAGTATGGGAGGAGGAGAACGACCTGAGGGAAGGCTTCATCTCGAGAGTACTGCCAGAGTTTCCATTGTCACGAATGGTATCCTCGGAATCCCAGAACGCCCGGAAATCAGATGCTGGAGGGAGACGAGAAGTAAGAAGGCGAATCCAGACAGAGGTTCCGATCTGAGCTCGTCGAGAGAGGAACCGCTCGACTCACTTTTTTGGCTCTCCAGCACGATCCACCCAACGAAACAGCCGACGAGAACGACGGCACCTGAAGATAAAGAAGGGAAGAGCGTCAAGTTGCCGATATGGAGGGAAGGAAGAAAGAAGGAGGGAAAGGGAGCTCACACAGAATCAGCACGATGTAAGCGATCCGATCCTCCTTCTCCGCGTGTCTTCTACAGATCCGTCCTAGATGATCCTGAGGTCGAGAGTCTGGTTCACGAAAGGCAAAAGATCAGAAAAAGGTATCAGAGAAGGAACGAGAGATGTGGGAGCTCACAGGGGGAGTCGTTGCTGAGTTGGGAGGAAGGAAGGAGGAGATGAAGGTGAGCTCGACCTCAACGAAAGAGAGAGAGAGAGAGAGCTCTGGAGGCTCAGACTTACCGGCGCCAGCAATGTTCAATAGTGACAGGCATCCTCGCCTTGCGGGAGGTCTTTCTCGTTGGAGGTCTTGAGGAGCACACATGGAAGCGAGACACCAAAGCAAGGAAGGGGAGGAGAGAGAGGAGAGGGGTCGGACACTTTGAAGGATCGAGCTTCAAGGTGGATTCGTGTTGAAACGATGAAACATGCAAGATCGTGGTTGACAAGGGAAGTGTGTCAGCTCTGCAGCAAGGCTTTTCAATAGGGGAAGAGGGGAGAAGGGCGGAGGGGAAGGGAAGGGATGGTGGACGTTGCAGGAGGAAGAGAGGTCGAGTCGTTCGAAACTCGCATCTCCCTCCCGCTCTCCCATCAGCAGTCCCTCAGCCTTCTTTCCCTAGTTCCTCTCGACTACAAGAACGAGTCTTCTACACATCTCCGATTTCATCGTCTGAGCAGAGATGAACCCAACGACCGAAAGAAGGCGATAAGGAGGAAGAAAGACCATACCGACGCGTTTCCCTAGTCGACTCAGAACGCATCTCGACTCACCTTCCCTGGAAAGCAAAGAATGGCAGATATGTCGACTGAGAACCAGAAACGCAAACGACTGAGCTTGGCAGTGCTGGAGCGGGAGTAACGAACGCGCTTCCCGTTACTAAGGTCTTCGATCTGCTTCCTCGCTCTTTGCAACGATAGGGGCAACAGTGCATACATACCGCTAGATCCAGCAGCTCTTAAGATGTATACAAAGGAATACACGATCGAGAGTGAGGAAAGAAGCGAAAACGAGACAACATATGAAGAGAAAGTCGGTCGAGACGCGGACGCGCTTTCAAACCATCGCCATCCTTCCTTCTCCTTCCATACCGACATACTCCTCTTGTGTCCCCCTCGTGGCCTCCTCTTCTCCTCTCCGAGTAACCCAAACACCCATCAAAACCAACGCTCCCGGTTCTAAGACGAGAAGCGTGAGGTGAGGGAGGTCGACGTCGGGTTGAAGGAGGGTGATGATGGCGAGAGGGAAGCGGGAGAGACCTGTTGAGGCGAGAAGGACGATGGAGAGCAGTAGGATAAGAGGTTTGACGAAGAGACGTTGCTGCCGATCCTCTTCATCGCCAATGGTCGGGCTGGGCGCGGACGGCGTGAGGAGGGTCGAGAGGAGGATGAAGAGGAGGGAGGACTGTTGAACGATGATGAGAGGGAGAAAAGAGTGGAACGAACGAGATTCAGAATCGGATATGCCAAGAAATGGGGAGCAGATCAGCTGAAATCGGGAAGGGCCTGAAGGAGAACAGGGAAAAGAACGTACGAGCAGGAAGACGACGAGGACGGTGAACGAGGCGAAGTGAGCGGCGAGAGGAAGAAGGAGGGTGATATCTGTAGTTGGGGGGAGACTCAGGGCGAAGGAATCGAAGACCGAGTTGGATCTGAAAGGTTCGGGGGAGGGAGGGACGAGTCAGAGGTCAGCTCAGGCGACGCGTCGAGTCCAGAGACAAGAGGTAGAGGTAGAGAGATGTTGCGCTCACACGAAGATCATAGAAAACATGACCATGACGAGTATGGTAAGAAGGAAGAGCTCTTCGAGCAGAGAGGTGGCCTTCGAAGGGACCCTTTGACGAAGAGCTGCTTCAGCGACGGACCTCTCTTGCCGACGAGTTGAGGGATGGGTTTGCTGTCGGTCGAGTGGGATTGGTGAGATGGAAGTTCGAGGGGAAGGGGGAGAGGTCGAAGTAAGCCAGTTGGAGGGGAAGGTGCAGGTCCTGGAGGGAAGGAGACGATGGGCAAAGAGGTGAGCTTGATTGAAAGGAACGAGCCGAGACAGAGCTCTAAGAGTTCATTCCTTCCCTGTTCACAGCCTTCCTTCCTCTGCCTCTTCCTTTTTCTGACCCTAGACCGCTCCGTACGAGCCAGATAGATGACGAGGATAGCTCACATGTCATCCACGAGGTAGAGAAAGACGACAAGAGCGAGAAAGAGGTTGAAGAAGGGGACGATGTTGTGTCCAAGCTCCATGCTGAGCTTGAAGAGCCGTTCGAGGGAGTTGACGCTCCAGAAGACGGCCATGGGGGCCTGGGGAACCGACGAGGTGATTGAAGGGACGGGAGGGTAGTAGATAGGAGTTTGCTGGAGGTAGTAAGGGCTCGAGTTGGCCGTCGCAGAGGAAGCGAGGAAGGAGGACGGCGAGTCGGACGAGGAGGAGGAGGTGTTTCGAAGGAGAGCTTGGACGAGGCGTCGGAGGATGGAGGAGAAGTGCATCGGAGAGGGATAAGAAGGAGAGTGCTTGTGAAGGAATGAGGGAGGGTTGTGGTTCAGGGCGAGGGAGAGGGACTAGGATGGCAGGAGAAGAAGCGGGTCTACAAGGCCCGATCAGGCTCAGGCACCAGCGAAATTGATTCCACTGAGAAGCGAACGGCTAAAGGGCGCCTTGGACCTGTGAGCTCTTTTTTTATGCAAGCTCCTGGGAGGAGAGAAGAGGATAGGAAGGAGAAGGAGAAGGGAGGGAAGAGGGAAGGAGGGAGGTCGAAGTGGTTTCGGTGAGCTCGACGCTTTCCTTCCTCCCTCCTCCCTGCCCGACGCGGGGGGGAAGGAGACGTCCAGATCCGACATCTCATCTTCCTCCGTGAGTTGCTCTCTGCCCATCCAAAACCGGATCCCAACATCTCCTTTCAAGAGACGAAAAGCTCCTCGTGCAACAAAACAGAGTCGAGCTCACCAAACGACCCTGACTTTTCGGCCGCTGGCTCTTTCTCGTTCTCCCTTGAAGGTCAGATCTCCCTCGAGAGACACGGGCTATCTCTTATGAGTTGCCAGAAGACTTGATTTCCTGAAAGAAAAGAAAGGACCAAAAGCGACAACTGAGATCTGAGACGGGCGCGTTTCTCTCGCGAGAGAAAGGACGCGACGCAGGAAAGCGAGTAAATTGCCTGACGAGCATAGATCTAGAAGAACCCTAGGAAGGTAAAAAACAGTGAATTATGGGAATGAAACAAAGCGAATGTAGTAGCGAGAGAAAATCCTCCGTCGGTCGGTCGCTCGTCGAGGTTCGAGGTGCTCATCAAAGGAACCTCTACCCTTGACGGGATTTGGTCTGAGCTGCGGTAGCTGTCGAAAAGTTAGCGTGCGACGATGAGGAGGAGGCGATGGTAGGTGAACCTCTCGAGGAAGTTGCGTCCTTTGGAGACCAAACGAACAACAGAGGTCAGCGAAAAGGATCCTCTCGAGCGAGCGGAAGAAAGCGAAGAAAGAGCTCACAGAGTAGATGGGAGGAAGAACATCGATGTCCTCGTCTTGATCCTGATGATGAGGTCCTCCGTCTCGTTCGATTCGAACTCCGTTGTCGACCAGAGGCAGCATCGGAATATCGCTGGAAGGCGACGCGACGGCAGCAGCTGGAAGAAACGAAAAGGAAGAAGAACGAAGGACGCGACAATGAGCTCTTGAGCGAAACCATCATCATGGAGAGAGGTAAGATTGGAAAGGCATACCTGTGTAATGCCACGGCTCAGGAGGGGGAGGGAGAGGAAGTCCAGAGTTGGGAAGCTTCTCGTCCGATCCCAACAGACTCAGCCTCCCAAGAGCATTCTTCCTCTGCTGCTTCTTCCTCCTCCAGAAGAAAATACCGAGGCCTAGAGCAAGAGCGGCGACTACGGCTCCAGCCACGGCTCCTCCGATGGCGCCAGCGTAGCTCTTGGAGGGAGGTGAGGAGGTGTCGGTTGAGGAGTTGGATGCTACGACTGCTGTTGAAGAGACGGAGGTGGGAGCTGGAGCAGAGGCGTTTCCTCCTCTTGCTGAGCTGGTCGGAATTCCAGAAGGTTCGTTTGCGTTGGCAGCGGTGGTGGCAGGAGTGGAGGAGGGAGAGGCGGTTGAGGTTGAGGTTGAGACTGTCGACGACGAGCTCGATGCACTGAACGTCGTGAACTGGCCTTGTCCCGTCATATCGCCATACGAGCCGAGCCCAGTAGAGACAGAAGTTAAGCAGTCGAATGCGTCGCTTTGCTGAACCGTGACTGAAAGAGTAGGGAATCAAAATGAGGTCGAAGCTCAGCTCGCGTCGTCAGTACAAAGGGAGAGGTCAGAACTTGGTACTCACAGCCCGTCCCCTGAAGGGTCGAAGAATTACCGGCCGAGTCTCTGATAAGGAAGTAGACTAGAGTCTAAAGGTGAAAGAAAATACAGGAGACTGGGTGAGTTTGACGGGAAGGGAAGCCGAGATTGAGCGAGAATCCAAACGCGTTGATCTGACTCACTCCCGCGGAGTACGAAACTTCAGAAGGAGAAGAACCGTCAGCGAGAAGATGCGAAGGAGGGCAGTGAATATAGAGCTCACAGTTGGGGATCGTAAAGGTCATGAGAGTCGTCTCGTCGACCCAAGGTGTTGGATCGCTTCTACCGAAAGTCTTCACGGTCGTTCGCTGAAGCGTCCGGGACAGGAAGGTGAGACCAGATTCTGCTTCAAGGGATAGATGGAGAATATATAATGGTAATAGAACTCACGAGCTGTTTCGTTGAATTATAGGAGATGACCTGCAGGGTGGCGGGGTCTTTGCTCGTGGTAAACTCGAATACGAGCTGCGAACGAGAAGAGGAGGTCTGTTTCAGCTCTCCGTGCCTTCCCAAGACGAAAGTTCTGACGGAGTAAAGACTTACAGGGTAGCTGATAACGGAGGGTATAGAAGGAGGGGAGGTCAAGGGCGCGAAGAGAAAGGCTGAGGTGCAGAGCAGAGGGGAGTTCTCACCATTGACCCACAGCTGTCTGTGGGGTAGGAGAGAGCCATGTTACTGGTACACTGGAGTATATCGTCCTGCTTTTGAGCTTCATACGTTGCTTCTGGCAAGATACGATCTCTGGCGTAGTGGAACGAAGGAGAGAGAGGGGAAGGAGGAGAGCAGGAAGGTCGTGAGCTTCGAATTCACACTTTTTCAAGGGTGCAAGCGAAGAGGAAGGGGGGAAGGGGCATATCTGAACTCACCAGGCGCAAGGAGAAGCAAACCTGCAGCAGCCAAAGCCGAAGAAGGTAGCATCTTCGAAAGAACTGGCGAGGAGGAGGTTCAGAGAGAGGTCGAGGGAGAAGTTGAGACGGAGGAAGAGAATTGGAAGGGCTACCGAGAGACAGCAAGACAGGAGGAAGGATCGTGAACCAGAGACACAGCTTCAGTAGCCCCCGAAACGAAAGGAGGACAGAGCCTTTGGTCTAGAAGGAATGGGAGCGAGCAAGGGGAAGGACGATGGGGAAATTAAGCGTGTCGATCTCCTTCCTTTCAGAGCTTCGGGCAGTTACGCAAGATCCGCTTCCAGTCGAGGAGGGACGCCAGCTGAGGCCAGAGAGGTGTGAAAGGCCGGCATCTTGAGATTGGGTGTTGTTGTCGCTGGTGGGAACTCAGCAAGAAGGAAAGGCGGAGAGGCAAGGAACGAAAAGCGAGCTCGAGGGGAGCTCGCATTCTACTGAACCCCTTTCTCGGTACTAGCGCTCGGCTCGGATCTATTTCCAGGCACGTAACGTATCTCGTAGTCTATCCGAAGACATCGCTTCTGCATGACAGGAGAGTACGCTTCACGGCCCTTCACCTCCTCCGGCTTCTCCTTCTCGATTCCTCCTCCCTCCTTTCGCTTCTTCAGCCTCTCTCCTTTTTTTTTTTTTCCTCGCGACTCAAAAAGCGACGCTTTTGAGCACTGCCTGTATTCATGTTTCCTGTACTCCAATCGGTTATCCGCCTCGAAGTCGGTGATGAGCGGTCGGAGAAGAGCGGAGGAGGAACGAATGAAAAGAGGAAAATTGAGCTCGACCCCTCCTTCCTCCCTTCGCTGAAGAGGAAAGGTACGCTCTTTCAGCTCGTTGGTTCTATTATCTAGTAGAGTATCCATCCGCTCGTTTTATCGTGAGAATTCAAGCTCTCTGGTTCGACAGAAAACCGAACCTCAAAAGGCCTCGTGAAGCGACGCGTCTCGGAACTCGGAGGACGCGCTCGTTCTTTTCTTTCATTCCCTCTCTCTTTCTCCGAGATGCTATTCGAGCGGATTTCTTCAGAAATGTATCTCTATATTTGGAGCTGATGGGCATACGAGCTGAGCAAAGCACTAGTAGTAGTCGAGGCCGCGCCGGAGGCGAAACATACAAAGAAGGAGAAGATGGGGAAGATACAGTGGAAGAGAGAGCTATGTGGATATTATCTAGGGTTTTCGCAAGATCGTACAAGATAGAAAGAAACCACTCGAGTCAGAACTTCTCGTCCTCGTTGGCGGTGTCGAATCGAGGAAGGTTCTTCTCGATCACGACGGCTCCTCCTCCGTTGTTCTTTTTGCTGATGGCTCGTCGTCCGACCTTCCAAAGCTCGGTGGAGGCGAGGTGAACCAGGACGGCGGCAGCAACGAGTCCCCACTCCCACCCGATACCGGTGAGTTGGAAGACTGAAAAGAGAGGAGAAGGGGAAGAGGGAAGAAGAGAGTCAGCATCTTCGATGAAAAGCAAGCAGAACGAAGTTCCGCTCGTTTGAGGGGAGATGAAGAATAACTCACCATAGTCGGAGATAACGGGGATGTAAATGATAGGGAAGACGGAAAGAGCGCAGATTCCAGACGACCAGAGGAGGATCTTGTTGTCCAAAAGGTTCATCTTGAAGATGCTTCGCTCGAGATGCTTGCACTCGAACGCGTGAAGCATGATGACGAGGGTCAAGGTAGCGAAACCTGTGGCTCGTCCTCGGTAGACGTTCTCGCAACGCGGCTGGTATGATCCGTCGTTGCATCCGAAGCCGAGATCTGAGGAAGGGAGAAGGGGAGAAGTTAGCTCGCGAAGGGGAATAGAAAGATGGAGGAGTCGAAACTGACCTCCTCTCTCCCCGACGATGCTTGTAGCGAAGACGACGATGACGAAGTTGACGATGGTGAGACCTCCCATCTGGTAGGCAAAGAGGGAAGAGAGACCTGGTCAGCTTGGGAGCGAAAGAAGGGTGAGGGAAGATGGAAGAGAGGAAACGAACGAGGAATCCGTAGAAGAACAGATCCGCCCACCATCCTGGGGTGAAGATCGTCCTGAAAGAAGTAGGGCCCTTAAACATGGCGTCGGAAGCAGTGTTCTCGAGTCCGAGAGCGAGAGCAGGAGGTCCAGCAGCGATGGTGTTGACTGGAGAGGAAGAGAGGGGAAGGAGGAAAAGGTTGAGCTTCGCTTCGCGAGAGGACGCGGTAAAGGAACATGGGAAAGAAAAATTCACCGAAGAGAGCAGTAACAGGGTTGATAGGGTAGACTGAGTATCCATCACGATCCTTGAAGGCGAGTCCCACAACTGTGAAGCGGACCAGATCTCAGCTTCAGGTTTCAAGGCGAAGGAAGAAGGGAAGAAGAAAGAGAAAGAAGGCTCACCGAGTACGACGACCTCAGCGATGTTTCCGGAGAGGAGGAAGAGCAAGAACTTCTGCAAGTTCATGAGAACTCCTCGTCCCTTCTTGATGGCTCGAGTGATGGTGGCCTGTGAACGAGGAAGAAGTGCAAGAAGAAAGTGTGAGCTCGACGCGTCTCCTGAAACCTTCTCTTCTACTGGAGCCGTATACTCACGAAGTTGTCATCGGCGAGAACGATGTCGGCCGCACCTGGAAAGAGAAGCGATAGATCGGTGAGCGAGCGCTCGACGTTCTGGTTCTCTCGCGTGGAAAGGAAAAAGAAAACTCACCCTTCGCAACGTCGGATCCGTTCTGTCCCATGGCGAATCCAATATCAGCCCTCTTGAGAGCAGGGCAATCGTTGACACCATCTCCGGTCATGACGGACGAGCAGCGCTGAGGAAAGTAAAAAAGGAAGGGAAGGTCAGATCGACGCGACGATGTTGGGAGAACTCGTCGAGAGGAAGAGAACGAACCATTCCGTCGATGTTCCTTCGGTGGATAGCCTCTACCATTCGAACCTTGGTCTCGGGAGCTAAAAATAAAAGCAAAAAGGTAAGCTCGAGCGGAATGGGTAGAAAGCGAGAGGAAAGCTTCGAACTCACCACATCGAGCGACGACGATGGGAAGAGAAGGCAGAGCGTCGATCTCATCCTCGGTGAGAGCATCGAACTCCATTCCCGTCATAACAGCTCCCTTGGGGGCCTGGGCGTTGAGGATACCGACAGAGAGGGAGATGGCGGCGGCGGTGGCGGGGTGATCTCCAGTGAGCATTCGAACAGTGAGACCAGCTTGTTGACTCTCGAGGACGGCACCACGGGATTGAGGTCGAGGAGGATCGCTGAGGTTGGTATAGAGGAGAGAGCTGATCAGTATCTCGACGGAAGAGAATGCTGGAAGATGTAGAACTGACTAGATTCCGACAAGTCCAAGGAAGCAGAACTCCTTCTCGAGATCGTCTCGCTTCATCTCTTTGATCTCATCCTCCCTCTCTCGAGGCATGACCCGAGCTCCAAGACCGAGAACTCGAAGACCTTCGGCGGCGAGAGTATCCATTCGAGCGATGATCTCCTCCCTCTTCTCGTCGTCGATCTTGACCTGGGTGTCGGCACTGAGACCAACGAAGGAGCATCGGTCGAGGATTCGCTCGACAGCTCCCTTCATGAACACCAAGAGGTCGGCTTGCTCGTGCTCGGAAGCGTGAGAATCCTGGTACTTCCAGACCTGCGAGAGCGAGAAGAGAAAAGAGTCAGCTCGGGACGCGTCGAAGTCTCCGAAGTTGGAAAAAGAGGAAAGGATTGCTCACAGTGCTCATCCTCTTGACAGATGAATCGAAGGGATGCTCGACAATCATCTCGTAGTGACCATCCATCGCGACCTTCTTCGCCCCTCCGATCTCGCTGCTTCGAGTGTCGACCGGGGCGAGTTTCTCTCCGCCGACGGCGGATCTCTTCTTGGGATGAGTGAGATGAGGCTTTCCGTGACCGAGCTTGTGAGCGAAGACTTGAAGGGCGATCTCTGTGGATGACGAAAGGGAGCAGATCAGGGTCAGCGATGGACTCTGGGAAGATCGGAGGCGAAGGAGGAAAATGGCGAGCGAAAGGAGAAATCAAACGAACCAGTCGCGTCTCCAGCGGCCTCCCATCGATCATCCTTTCCCTTGTGGAGGGTAGCCATGTTGCAGAGACTCGAACAAAGGACCAAGTTCTTGAAGGAATCCTCCATCTCGCTAGGTCGAATGACGTCCTCGGAAGTGATATCGTCCTCCTCCTGTTCGTCGTCCTCGCTCGAGACAGTGGTGATTCCCGAGTCGGTGGTATGAGTTCGTCCAGGGATGCGAGACTGAGCAAGAGCTCGAACGACTCCTCGAGGGTAGAAAGGACTGTAAAAGGAGATGGAAGAAAAAAACGGGCCAGGTCAGCGAAGGGGGAGAGAGAGGGGGGAGAAAGGTCGGTCGAAAAGAGAGGAAGAGAAAGAGAGAGGAAGACTCACTCTGAACCACTTTCGGCAGCGTACGCTTGACCTCGAACGATGTCAATCTGAGCGGCTTGTCCTTGAGTAGGGAAGGCAGTAGAGACGGGGATCCAAGCTTTCTTGACGACTGTTATGGCAAAGAGCGTAAGAAACGAAGGAGTGAGCTTGGGCGTAAGTCAAACGCGAAGTCATTCCCTCTCCCTCCTTTTCTCGGAAACTCACCCATCTTTCCGACGGTGATAGTTCCAGTCTTATCACTGCAGATGTCGGTGACGACAGAGAGAGACTCGATAGCGTCCATTCGTCGAACGAGAGCGTTCTTGGCGGCGAGCTCTCGACTCGCGGTTGCGAGAGTGAGGGAGACGACGGCGATGAGGGAGGTAGGGAGAATCGAGACGGCGGTCGCGACGGCGTAGGTAGCCACTGAGGCCAGAGGAAACGCGAAGGAGATCAGTCGAGAGTCGATCGTGTAGACCAGACGTCGAAAGCTGTCTAGACTCACTGGACATGGGGACGTCCACGAAAGCAGTAGAAGCGACGACGACGAAGGCGAGGAGGAGAGCGATTCCGAGGAGAATGTAGGCGAGCGTGTTGAGCTTGATCTGGAGGGGGGTGGTTCCCGCGACTCCGAGGATGACTTTGAACTTGTACCATTTCGCGGCGAATCCAGTAATCTTGATGACTTCCTTCCTCTCCATGGCCTCAGCGATCTTTCCAAGCTCCGTTCCCATTCCAGTCGCGACGACGATGCAACGAGCTCGACCCTTGGTGACTTGGGATCCGGCGAAGACCTGGAAAGACGCGTCGAGAAAAGTCAGTTTGGAGCTCTCGAACGCGAGTGGACGAGGAAGCAGGTTACGTGAGCTTACCATGTTCTTCTTGTCTCCAACAGGGCAATCGATCTGAGTGAGGAGAGCCGTCTTCTTCGAGACGGGGAGGGATTCTCCAGTGAGGAGAGCCTCGTCGGTCTCGAGAGCAGAGATGTAGTCCGGAAGGATTCGACAGTCGGCAGGAACGACGTCTCCGTTGCTGAGAAGGATGATATCTCCACTGCGAGACGAGGAAGAAGGGAGGAGTGAGTTTGGGCCGTCTTCGACAGAGAAGAGACGACGGACTCACGGAACGACGTCCTCGACCTCGATGGTCGAAGTAACTCCGTCCGGACCAGCCTTTGCGGCTCCTTCGTGACGGATGACGGTAGCAGTAGGGGAACCGACGGAAGCGAGAGCAGCGACGGTCTTCTCAGCCTTCCACTCTTGGAAGAATCCGACTGCGAGAGAGACAAAACGAGAGCAGGTCAGCGAGGGAGAGAGTGAACGAGTACGAGGAGAGAAACTGACCTGAGACGTTGAGAACGACGAGAGCGAAGATGACTCCAGCTTCGATCCAGTCTTGGGTTCCGAACTGTGAAGCGCGAAGAAGCAAGGGAGGAAGGGAGGTGAGCATGGGGGCGTCGATATCGGAGGCAGGGAACCAGAGACGAACAGAGACGGCCATGCAGGCGAGAAGAACGACGCTGAAAAACATAGAAGGGACATCATCAGCGACTTGTCTGCTCTCAGGAGATGATGAAGAAGATTTATACTCACGTCATGGCGTTGGCGACTTGACGGCCGAGGAGTTTCCAAGGCTGGACAGAGAAGAGGAAACCAAAGGTCATCAGCTCTCGCCCCAAACAAAGCAGCTCTCCTGCTCCTCCTCCCTCCCGGGAAGCTCGAGATAAGGAAGTAGCAGCAAACGTAGACTCACCGATGGCTTCTCAGGAGGTTTGATTTGGTTGAGACCGTAGATGCCCTTGAGTTCGAGAGCTTTGGCATCCGAGAGACCGAGTCGAACGTCCGACTCGAGAGCTTGCACGATAAGCTCAGCTTCGGTCGTATGAGCTGGGCCTGGAAGAGGTGGAGCAGGAGCCACGAAGAGTGGAGTGGGAGCCATCGTTGATAGAGTGTTGGATAGGGAGGTGGAGGAGAACTAAGCTGACGAGCAGAGCAGAGATCGAGAGGAGAGAATCCCAAGAAGGTGAGGCCGGCCGGAGGAGAGCGAGGGAAGGGAAAGGCGAAGGTCGACGGAGAGGTTTTTGCTGATAGAAACAGCGAGTGGTGGTTTGAAGGAAGAATCTGAAGGGAAGAAGGAGAGAGGCAGACATATTTTGAAGAAGTTGACCCTTGGCAGGGAAGGGCGTAGGCCAAGGGCCCAACTTTTTTCGATAAACAAATGCCTCAACCTGGGAGGAGGAGGAAGGGAGGAGGGAGGCGGTAAGGGGAGAAACTCATGAGCTCGCTTTCCTCCTTCCTTCTTTCCTGAGAAATTCGGGCATGTGCTTTTTAAACCCAAGAAGCACTCGGATCTTGGATATAGAGGCCCAGAGGGGCAGAGAAGACTTTCCTGGGTGCTCTTAGAAAGAAAAAAGAAAAAAACCCTTCTTCAAGTCGATTTCCACCCTAGAAACCTTGGCGGGTTGTTTCCCTTCGGTCGAACGTTTCTGAGGGGAGGCAGGCGAGAAAATCTCCTTTGATCAGCTTGAGGCAACGATCCATAATAATCCTCCTATAATCGACGCGTGTTCTGTAAAAGAGGAGGAAGAGAAAAGTGTGCTCGACGTCGCTCGTCGCTCGTCCTCCCCTTCCTCCCTCTCCTTCCTCCTTGGAACTCTCTCAATCTAAATCGAGATCTTCTCTCAGAAAGTCGCTGCGGGATACCCTACATCGGTAGACCTCGCTTCTTGGCAAAAACAGCAGTAGATATGACGCGCTGTCGGGAAAAAAAAAATGCCTCAGCAAAGCTGCTTTCTCACCGGAAAGCCTACTTTCTCAAGTGCGCTGAGCTCGAGGACGAGCATAGCTTCGAAGAGGATCCAGGGTAGAAGGTTGGGAAGAAGCAGATAACGAAGAGGGTCGCTGTGATGGGAGAGGGCTGATGCGGAGATGGAAGTGGGGTCCTTTGAACGCGACGACGCGTCGGAGCTTTGATTCTCCAAACGCAAGGTCGACTGAAGAGAAGCTGCCAGAATAATCAGAAACTTTTGATCTAATACGCTCCCGATTAACGCTCAACGAGTGAGTTTGCGGAGCGATATCGGAGGAGAAAACCATCTATACCTTGCGTTGGCCTTGCCTTTTTCCCTCCTCCCTCTCTCTCTTCCCTGATCTTTTAACCGCCTCAGAATTCTGAAAAATCAAATCCATCTTTTCATTAGCTCATCGTATGAGTTTGGGGCAATTTTCCTCCCTCTGGGGAATAAAGTCCACCGAAAGAAAGCAACCCCAGGCTGATCTCTTGTTGACCTCCAACCTCCTCCCTCCCTCCCTCCCCTCTCCCCTTACCTCGAGAGCCATGGCCCCCTCCCTTCCTCCCCTGATCAATATATCGTCCTCCGACGACGATCAGGACGATGATTCTTTCGAGAATGCCGTCCCTCCTCCTTCTGCCTACATGAAATCTTCCTCTCCAGCGATTCGAGTGCTTCCTTCCGTGTGAGTCTCACCTTCATCCCTTCTCGTCGAGCGCTTTCCTCCGTCATCGAGAGCTCTCGCTGACACCTCTCTCTCTCTCTATCTGGCTCTATCCTTATCCGCAGTCCTGCCAAACGAGCGCTCCCTCCGATCTCTAAGTTCCACACTTCCAAACCTCCGACTCAAGAACTCCACGACCTCTGCTCCTCCTCGGACGACGACGAGGACCTTCCAAAGGGAGACGCCATCTTCACCCACTCCAGAACAGCACCATCAGCAGGAACCTCCAAGCCGAGAGACGTCTCTCTTGGTTACGGGGTAGCTTCAGGATCCGGAACGACGGGGAAGGAGGGAACAGGTCCTCCGACCAAGAAGGTGAAGCTCGCAGAACCCGTAAGTCTCCCTTCCTCTCTTACTCTCTCCTCTCGAGCTAAGCTGATCCTCGCTCATCTCCGCCTCTCAGGTCAGCAAACAATCCAAATCCCTCTCGGTCCTGTCCAACATCCTCAACAACCCTGCCACCTACTCCAACCCAGGAGCAGCTCCGATCCCTCCTCGTCGAACGCTCTCAGCCCCCTCAGCTCTCGCTCCAGCTTCCACCTACGAGGACATCAACGACGAGGATGAGATCGAGGACTTTACATACGGAATTAGATCCGAGGATATGGACATCGATGTCTGGCAGGAGAGGGAGAAGCAGAAGGAGAGGGATAGGAAGGGGAAGGGGAAGGAGGTTGGAGGAGGAGATGGACTCGGAACGGGAGGGACTGCTGATGCTGGGAAGGGAAAGGGGAAGGGGAAGGAGAAGGCACCTCCTAAGAAGAGAGGCAAGACGGATGAGGAGAAGGTGAGTTCCTTCTTCTGTCGAGGTCGTGTGGGAGACGCGTCGGGAGGGGGAGGAAAGGGAAGACGCGAGCTCACCTTGTTTTCCCTTGGTTTCATTTCGGCTCTGCTTTTTTATTTTTTTATTTTTTCAGGCTGAAGCACTCGCTGAGACGGCTAGGAAGAAGGCCGAGAAGGCTGCTGAAAGAGAGCAGGCAAAGGTAAGTTTCATCGCTTCCATTTCGACTTCTCTCCCTTCCAAAAGGTCAAAAGCTCACCTCCCTCCCTTCTTCTCTCCCTCTCCCACCCTCCCAGGCCGCCAAAGCAGCCGAAAAGCTTCGAGCCACCCTCTCCAAAGACGTCAACAAACTCCGTGGCTCCAAAACCGAAACCTTCAAAGAACTCCTCATCGACATCTCCTCCTCGTCCCTAAACTCCCCAGCCTTCTCGACCCTCCTCCCTTCCTTCCGAGATCAAGTCGAAGCTCGCGACTCCTCCATCTCCTTCTTCGACTCCCTCCTGGACATCGACCCTTCCCCCCCTCCTCCTCCTCCTCCTCCTCCTCCTCCTCTTCCTTCAGGCACCACCAACCCACGTCGCTACACCCCTCCCACGATCCTTAAATTCCGTCGACGTCTCACCGCTCGCTACTCCGAACAACGCAAAGCCTGGATCCCTCTCGCCGGTCCACCAGGAACGACTTTTCTCGTCGATGAAACCACCGTCGTCGTCTACCTCACCGCTCACGAACTCGTCGATCATCTCACCGTCGATAAGGCTACCAACAAGAGGAACACGTTGCTTGAGTTCCCTTCGAGGGTGAGGAAGAGTCTGAAGTTGGGTCCGAGAGCGATGGTGATCTTGATTGTGCAGGGGTTGGTAGCGCTTTACAGGGGGAAGGAGACGATGGCGAAGAGGGATTGGCAGCAGAGGGTGAGGGAGGGGATGGGGAAGGGGGAGGGAGGGCGAAGGAAGGGTGGGAGAAGGAGTTGGGGAAGAAGGAGATTGAGAAGGAGTTGGTTAGGTTGCAGGTGACGGAGAAGTGCTTTGTGACGCATGGTGAGTTTGACCGTTTTTGATGGGAAGGTGAGAGAGAGAGAGAGAGAGGCGAGGGTTTCTCTGATCTGACCCACGCGACGCGACTTCCTCCTCCCTTCTCTTCTTCTTGTTTCGCAGCTGAGTCAGACGAAGAAGTTATCGACGCTCTAATCTCCACCATCGGAGATCTAGCTCTAAAACCTCATCGGTGAGACCTCGATTCCCTCCTCCTCCTCCCTCTTCCGTCCTGCCCCCCCCTCCCAAGCCAAGACTGACTGATCTCTCTCTCTCTCTTCTTAGACTAATCGAACGCTCCCACCTCACCTTTGCCCCTCACACCATCAAAGGCAAAAACCCTACCGAAACGTTCTGCAAGATGCTCGAACACCTCCCTCGAGTGACTCCTGCCGTGTCGGGGTCGATCCAGGAGGAGCATGGGACGTGGAGGGGGTTGATGGAGATGTACGATGAGTTGGAGGAAGGGGGGAGGGGGAAGGAGGCGAGTGGGTTGTTGAGTTGTTTGAGGGTGAGTTTTGGGAACGGTTGGGAGGAGAGGAGAGGAAGGGGAAGGGGCGAGAGGAGGGAGAAACGAAAAGCTGACTCTCTCTCTCTCTCTCTCTCTCTCTCTCTCTCTCTCTCTCTCTCTCATTCCGCATCTTTCTTGTATTCTTTTCCATCCCATCCCATCCCATTTCAGGTCGGTCGAACGAAAGCGGGAGTTCCGAACGAGAGAAAGGTGGGAGTAGCTCTTTCTGCTAGGGTTCATTCGGTCGTGACCGCAGAAGACGATTGTATTCTCGTCACTTCGACTTGACTTGAGGAACGAACGACGCGTCCTTTCTTTTTGCTTTCTTTTTCCTCCTTTCGGGCGATCTCTTTTTGCCTTCTGGATTCTCTCTTTCCTCGATTCGTCCGTTCTTCTTCAAAGCTTTTTTTTGTATGTATGTATCACATCTTGGTCTTTCCCCCCTCTCGTGAAACGTTTTCCAGGAAAATCTACGAGAGCGAAGAAAAAAAAAAACGCACAGTCCCCTTTGCTTCGCTTCGCTCGCTCCTCCTTCCCACTCGAAAAGGGGAGGTGAGCTCCGACCGTCGTGTTTTTTTGCTCCTTCCTCCAACCAACTCCCTTCTCGGTTTCTTTCTTCTCGTCGTCAGTTCTATCGTCGGTTCTCTGGATACCCCCCTCCCTCTTCCCTTTCGACTCCCTTTTATTTTACCACCTTCAATACTACCTACCCCCAGCACCAGCATCTCTCCCTTCGCTCCCGGGCCTTCACCCTTCACCCTTCACCCTTCCTTCCCTCCCTCCCCCCCTCCATGTCTTCCTCTAGACCTCACCCTCATCTCGTTAGTACCCTCTCTCAGATCAGATCAGATCACTTAAGATGACTCGTTAAGGGGAAAACCCTAATCCCCTTCCATCTTTCCTTTCGTTCTCGTTCCAGGCAGTGGGAGGACCTCTCCTTCACCTGTCTGAGCTCTCCCCGCTCACGACGGATACAGAGCTCGCAGAGTGGTTCAAGGAATGTTTACCGATTAGGTTGAAGATTAACAGAGAGATGGCGGATTTGGCAAGTGGTGAGTGAGCATCCATTTACCAAAGGGGGAGGGAGTCAACGAAGGGAAGGAAGGAAGCGAGCTCGAGCTTTGAAAGCTGACGATTACGGACGGACCATCTCTCTCTCTCCTTCTCCTTTTCTTCCTTTTTCCAGGGACCGTTGAGTTCAGGGATATCAAGAAAGGTACCTAATCCCACTCTAACTTTCCTTCCTTCCTTCCTTCCTTCTTCTTCCTCACCCTAAGCTAATATCTTTTATACGACGTTGGGGTTGGACTCTATAGCCGAAAAAGCTCTCACGACGCTCTCCCCTTACTTCCGACTTTCGCCTTTCCCCCCACCTTACGCTCCCCTCCCTCCCTCCCAGGACTCCCTTCCGAGGATCATCACAGGTTTCCCTGGGGCAGCGACGGCGGGAGAGGTTTGGGAGATGTTGAGACCGGTGGCGATTAGGGAGATTAGGGTGGGGGAGAAGGGTCAGTTGGAGTGTTCGCCCTTCTCGAGAAGGAGGGATGGTTCTTCGAGAGGAAGGTTTGGAAGCTGATTTTGTTTTTGGTTGTTTGGCTTGGTTGGTTGGTTGCTTGTTAGGATGGCCTGCTGTAGGAGGAGCGGGTGGAACGGAAGCTGTCGTGGAGTTTTGGTTTGAGGACGACGCGAGGAAGTTGGAGAATGATCCGGTGAGCTTGAGCTTCTTCCCTTTCCCTCTACTTTTTTTTTTCGCTCGCAGCTCTCGGACCTAGGTCCAAAGCCGTAGAGCTAGAGGCTTCGCTTCCTTTGATCGTTGAGCTCCGGTCTGAAACTCCCTCCTCGCCCTCACTTCCTTCCTTTCCCAGCCTCGATCTCCCAGCGGTCATCCTCTGTTCGTCTCGCTTCTCTTCCCTCCTCCTTCATCCCCGTCCCTTCTCCACAAGCTCACTACCTACCCAACCTTCTTCATCCTCTCAGCTCCATCGTACCCTTCAACCCTCATCGACAAGTCCCTCAGCAACGCGTCGACTCCTCCTCCATCCCAACTGCAGCCCAACCTCCCTCCTCCTTCTCCATCGAAGCTCCCGCTTTCATCCCCACCGGACCAGCAAGCGCTCTCGAAGGTTGGAACTCGCCTGGAGGTGGAGCCTATCCTGAACTTGGAGCTATGGGTCTTGGATTCGGTGAGTCTTCAACCGACGCGCGCGCACGATTCGTCACGAGCTCACTCCTTCTTTGTCTTCTTCTTCTTCTTCTTCTTTTTGGTTTGGGCTTCAGGTCCAGGTCAGCAAGTCCAACCAGCACCCGTCGTTGGAATGGGATCTACCAGTGCTTCAGGATTGATCGATCCTTGCAACCTCTTCTGTTCGTTTCATCTCCTCCCTTCTTCCTGGTCGTCGAGTTCGACTCGTCCCTTCCTTTTTCGCACACTCAAGCATCTCGAGCTGATCACCCTTTCGGATTGATCCATCTTTATCCACTCGTAGGCAAGAACCTCGACTCTACCATGTCCTCCAACGACCTCTTCGCTCACTTCAGATCGTTCGGAAGGATCGTTTCGTGAGCTCCGTTTTTTTTTTTTTCCTTCCTCCCTTCCCTCCCTCCCTCCCTTCTCCTCGTCTCTATATCTCTCTCTCTCTTTTTCAACTCGCAAGCTCACCAGTCTCATATATCTATCTCCTTCCACCTCCAGTGCCCGAGTCATGCGAGACGACGCTGGAGCGAGCAAAGGGTTCGGATTCGTTTCGTTCCAGACTCCTCAGGAAGGTACGTCTGGTCGCGTCTTCCCTCCCTCTCTCTCACACAGCCTTCGCCTCTCGTTCTCAACCTTCTTCCCTCCTTTTTCCCTCCTTCCAGCTCATCTCGCTCTCTCCATGATGGATGGTTCGTCCCCTTCCTCGTCCTCACCCAATCTCTTCTCTTTCACTCATCCTCCCTCCCCTCCTCCTTTCCCCTCCTCCCCCCCCCCTAGGCATCACCCTCGGAACCAAACAGATCACCGTCCGCCTGCACGAACCGAAACGGTTCCGAGCAGAGAAACTCGCGGATCGAGCTCGAACGGGTTCGATGAGTCCCACGGCGGGGCAGTACGCTCAGCTTGCTGCTGAAGGAGCAGGAGGGTCGCCTGGACAGGGTCATGGGAGGAGGCTGAGTGGGAGTGGCTATTTGTCGACGGTGAGTGGATTTCCAGCTTTGATTTTTTTTTTTTGTTGGGGGACGACGGAGGATGAACGTCGCTGATTCCCTCTCGTTTCTTTTCGGGGGGGGTTCTTCCTTCGCGTTTTGGTTTTGTTTCGTTTTGTTCGTCCCCCCTTGCAGCCTCCTCAGTCTTCCCCTCACTTGAACGTCGAGGAGCTTCAGGCGATGACTCCCGAGAGGAGGAAGTCTGTGCTGGTTTTCGAGGTTGGGAAACGAGTGAGGGAGATGGGGAGTAGTGTGGTGAAGAAGGACGAGGTGGATGGAGTTGTGAACGCTTTGGTTGGATTGGGTTTGGGTGTGGTGGAGGCTTTGAAGGATAGGAATCTGATGGGGGAGAAGGTAAGCTCGCGATCGATCGATCGAGATGAGAGACGAAGAAAGAAGACGCGTCGAGCTGAGCTGACCTCGCTCTCATTCTTCCTTTTTCGTCTGCCAGGTCAACGACGCTCTCAACCTTCTCAAATCTGACCCTTCCTCCTCCTCCACTAGCACCACCCTCTCACCCTCTTCCTCTTCCTCCCTCGCTCCCACCTCAACCCCAACCTCCCCTCCCACCACCACCACCACTTCCTCCTCCTCCCAACAGACCTCCCCCTCCCCAGCCTCCGAACGAGATCGTCTCCTCGCAGCCATCACCAAACTCGAACCCTCCTCCGCTTCCCTCGCTAAAGAAATCACCGAAATGGTCCTCTCCCTCTCCAAAAAAGAACGAGCCCTTTGCCTCTTCAACGGAGAGTTCCTCAAAGGAAAAGTCAACGAAGCCAAAGAGGTCCTCACCACCCTCGGAGGAGATCTCCAAGACGACGACGACGACGACGACGACGAGTCCATCGATGGTTTGGGAGAATTCGGTCTCGGTGGAGGTTCATCAAAGTTCAACAAGAACAACAACAAACCTCCCTTCGCAACTCCTCAACGAACGAAATCAGCTCCGGTGGATCTGACAACAAGTCCACTTCTCGACACCTCGCTTTCGAACGATCAACCTCAACAAGTAACGGCTTCGACGCCTACTTCTCCTGCGGCGGTGATGGTGAAGGGATTGCCTCCTGTTGGTGGGGAGGGGAAGAGAGGAGAGGAGGAGGAGAGGAAGGGGTTGAAAGGGATGAGGGAGATTGCGTCGTGGGGGACGAAGGAGATTATGGAGTATTTGAGGGAGAACGAGGGAGAGGTGGAGAAGGGTGGGTTGGAGGGAGTTGGGAAACCTCAGGAGGGGAAGAGGAGGGAGATGGAGGTGTTTTTGGAAGGGTGAGTACTGGATTTTTTATTTTTATCTTTTGGAACGCGTCGCGTCGGTTTCGCTGAGCTGAACCGGCTAAAGCTGACCTTTTTTTTTTCTTCGGTCCTCTCTCACCTCACAGAGTCTCGGGGAAACCTGTCGCTCAGCAGAAACAAGCTCTTGGGGAACGACTCTTCAAGGTCATGAAGAGTTGGGATCTGCCGAGGACGATTCGAGCGGTTCGTTTTCTCTCCTCTCCTCTCACCTCTCCTCCCTCCCTCTCTCTCTCTCTCTCTCTTCTCAAAGCTCACTCTTCCTTCTTTTTTTTTCGGGGACGTTACAGCCCAAGGTGACCGTTCAACTCCTCGACAACGAAGACTTTGGTTCCCTCGGACATCTCCTCGCTGAGTACCCTTCGGTTCTGAAGGAAAAGGTCCTTCTCGACGCGAGATAGAAACTTTTCGCCCCATCACACACATCAACTTACATAACGACAAATTCTTAACGATCACGAGCTTCTCTCTCTCTCTCTCTCTCTCGCCTTTCTTGTTCTTTGCTTTGCTTCGCTTCTATGCAACTTTCGTCCTTCTTGCTTTCATTTTTTCGCTCCCGTCGACGCGTCTCTTTCCCTCTCTCCTTCTTTTGCTTTCCTCACTTACTATCCTCTAGCTTACCCTCCCATTCTCATGCTATATAGATCATTCCCGATCTCTCTTTCCAAACTAGAGTTTCTCCTCCCCCCCCCCCCCCTCACGCTCCCACTCCCCCTCACGCTTCGCTTCGTCTTTGCTTTTTTTCGTCCTTCCTTATGCATTCGTCCTTCCTCCTCCTCCTAGCATTTATTCTTCTCTTCTTTCCCTTTTGTTTACCTTTTGCTCGTCCCTTGCTTATTTCTACCCTTTTCTTGCTTTGCTATTCAAACGAAGCTTGCAGCTCATGGAGAGAGACGCGTTCGAGAGACGGAAGCGGTGAGTCGATTTGGCTGAGTTAGGATCTTCAGGGTCGAGACGAGGAAAGCAATAGAAACTGATACTTGCTTTGGTTTGGTTTGGTTTTGATTATCATAGCATCTTTTCGAGCAAGCACACTGGCAGAAACTGAAGGAGGGCAGGGCAGGGAAACGGGGGAGGAACAGCCCCTGAGCCGAATCGCCTCCCCTCCCTTCCTTTTCCCTCTTTCATCTTCCAACCACCACCCTCCCAGCTTTCGTGCTCAGAAATACCTCGACGACGACTAACTTCGCTCGGCTTCTATCTCGCTCTCTCTTCGCAATGGCTCTTTCCATTCCAGAAACGTTCCGCTTCACCTTCACGGATCCCTCCTCCACTGGCTCTTTCCCGCCCGTCATCAAAGCTTGCTCCAAGATGAACTTCACTTTCAAGACTCTCAGCAACATTGAGCTTTCACCGTGAGTCCTCCCCTTTCTCTCTTCCAACCAGCTCATGGACGTGCCTCCTCCCTCTCAAATCCCGCTGTTCCATCGAGAAAGGCTCGACCACCAACCATCCTTCTCTCGTACTTCAACCTCCTGAACACTCTCACTGACTCTCCCCCTTTCTTCTTTCCCAGGTTCTCCTCTTACTACGTCCAATTCTACGTCCAAGAGCCTGCGAAACCACCTTACTCCTTTCTCGGAGGATCGTTCCCCTCGACGGACAAGGGAAATCTCGATCTTCCCTTCAACAACTCTCAGGTTGGGACTCAGGCGAGTATTCATCTCTCTCTCGATCTCCCTCTTCTCTGTTTGGGCTTGAGCTGGAAGGAAGGAAGGAGACGGGGGAGTTCACCAGGGAGGTCAAAGCGAGGCTCATCTTTTCCGTTCCTGAGGGAGGCCAGGGAGAGAAGCTGGTTCGGAAGGCTGCTCGTTTCAGAGCTTGGAAGCTGATCAATCTTCTTCTTTTTTATATCGCTCTATCAGTTTGTAACCTGTATGTTCACGTCGAATGGTCAGACTGGAGGCTGTCAGGTGAGTTTCTCAAGGGAAGAAGGGAACGTACGTTCGTCGCGTCGTCGCTGAGTCGGGCTTCTTCTCTCTCTCTCTTTTCCAGAACCTTTACACCGTCATCGAGGTACGCAGATGAGGTAACTCTCGAACTCTTTGCGTCCTCGAAACATCCTCTGATCCTAGAACTTTTTCTCGTTCCTAAGTCCAGCAACAACTGCAGCATCGATCCTCTTCCCGCCGTCCAAAGCTCGCTCTCGGTTTCGATGAAGACTCCTTCTGCAACTGGGGAACTGAATGATCTCGGCTGGTATTCTTCTTGGCCTACGGGTGGGTCTTTTTTCCCCTTCCTACACTGGCACATCACGATTCAAAACCGTCGCTGAACTGCCCTCTCTCGTCCTTTCCTTCTTCTTCTCCTCGTCAAAGGCTGTACCGACATCAACTTCAAGATCGACGGAGGAACAGCTCCTTACCACTTGACCATCGCCAACGCCTACGTCCCTCCTCGAAACTACACCTTCGATTCGAACTCGTTCGCGTGGAAAGTTGATCTCGTAAGTCCCCGACGCGACGCTCTTTCCCTTTCCAGTTCTTCTCCGAACCTGACCTCCTTCATCTGGTTTATCAGGCTCGTGGATAGCCCTTCTTCCTCTCCGTCTTCGACTCCAAGGGTCTCTCGTTCACCGCTGGTCCTCTCCACGTCGGCGGAGGAGGGTCGACATCTTGCCTCACCTCGACTTCTGGCGGGACGATGAACTACTCAGCTGCTTTCGCTGGAGCTGCTGTGGGAGGAATCGGTTTCGGAGCTCTGGTCGCTCTGGCTTCGTTTTGGGGGAAGAGGATCTGGAGGAAGAAGGTACGATCTCCTCAACTTGGATCCGAGCTCGCGTCTTCGTTTCTTGAGCTGACTTCGAAATTCGATCGTCCCTCCTTCTGCTTCACAGCATCCCAAACCTCTCTTCTCTCCCGTCGAAGAGAACTTTGCTCCTACTCCCTTCGTGGAGCGTGCGACTTCCCTTCGAGATCCTGGAGGACCCAACGCTCGTCGAGGAGGAGGAGGAGGAAGAAATCGATCACCTCCGACCAGCCCTGGCGGAGAGGGAGACTCAAGGGGGAGGAACGTCTTTGTTTTCCATCATGTAACCATACAATCTCATCTATGCGTGTACTTCAACGTGATGAAATCGCTGACGAAGTCGTTATTTTCTCTCCGAAACGAAACAGGAAGGAGGAGGAGCTCCCGTCTCCGTCTTCACCGATTCAGACGCCCAGGTTCGCCTTCCTCGATCCTCTTCGGCAACGCGACATCCGAGGGACTGATATGAACGTTATTTTGATCTCTCCAGGTGTTCGAACTTCCTCCCTCCTACCTCAACGTCGGTCCAACTTCTTCTTCTTCCAACGCGTCGCGTTCCAATCAACGACGTCCTCCCAACCTCGATAGGTCGATCTCGGATTCACCCAAGAACGACGAAGGTCCTCTCCCTCTACCATCACTCGAATGGGAAGCCTACCGACCTTCCCTCCTCTCTTCCTCCTCTCTCACAACACCAGCAACAAGGGGAGGTCGCGATTCCTCGGATCACAACTCATCGTCGAGCTCTCCGACTACCACGAAGACTCAGCTCCCTCCTCTTCCCCTCGAGGCTACTTCTACCCTTCCCCCGTATGCTGGAGCAGCCCCTCCAGCGTCCTCATATCAAGCTCTTCTGAGGTCGACGAGAGGAGAAGGAGGATCGCGATCTGGTGGAGAAAGGGATTTGAGCGATTCGTCGGGAGGGAATGATAGCTAGACTTGCGATCCTTGATAAACTTTTCTTTTTGATGTGTTCCTTTCGTTACCTAGCATTTCGCATCCTGCTCGCAGTCTCATACATGGGTTGACGTGAACCTCGACGCGTTTTCGGAGGATTCGTTCAAATCGTCATCATCATGCTCTCCCTTCATCGTGCGCTTTTTCTTACTTACAGTAGCAGCCTCAAGCTTCAAAGGGAAAGGCCCCAAAGACATGAGCTCTCTTGGAGAACAACCGTCGTCTAGATGAGTCCCTTCCTTCGAGACACGTCCTGGCGCCCAAACTCTTTTCAGGAGATGCCGCCAACTCCGTCTTCCCTCCCAGAAGCACGCCCTTGTTGGTTTGTGAACTCAATAGCTTCGCGCTTGGCGAGGCTGAGTCTTCTTGGGATGTTAGATCGTGGGAAGTTTCGAGAAGGGCAGCTGTTGAGTTCAAGGACGAGGGGAGAAGGGGAAAGGAACAGCTCGTTTGGGTGGAGGGAGAGGGTGAGACGTCCTGGGCGAGGAGAGGAAGACCTTCAGGCAGAGGTAGCTAAGCAGGAGCGAGGATGTAGACATACGGGATGCAGAGAAACGCTTTCTCGACATCTATGAAGATGGGGATGGTCGTCAAGCTGAAGGAGGATGAAAGGAAGAAAGAGGACGTCGACGACGTCGATCCTTTCTTTCCTTAGCACTTTTCAGTCACCATCTCTCCGAAAGCAACGTTTCTTGGGAACATGTGTTCCGGGGATCAAGGCTTTCCAGCATGTGCAATTCAAAAAGAGCTCGAAGCTCACCCACTCGTCAGGAGAGGACGAGCTCGTTCTCTCCTTCAGGTCTTCAACTCGTTCTCTCTTCCTTTTTCGTTCTTGCTTCGTTCTACTCTCCTGCTTCCTTTTCCAGCTGGTGGTGAACAACAAAACGACGAGGCCGTTTCAATAAGGACTTCTTGACCGATCGACCGACCTCGATAGACTTTCACGAGGAAAGAAGGTTGACCCAAAGTGCTTTCCGCAGGAGACCGACCTCACGTTGTTGACATCCTTCCACCCCCTTTCCCAAGAGAAAAAAAGCGTTCTCCTGTTGTCCTTCAAACACCCACTCCTCTACAGAGGATCCCTTCACCCTTCTACGCTCAGCAAACCTCCAGGAAGCTCGGTCCTACAGCTCAAAGCCCAGTTCCGAAAATGTCCTCCTCCTCGATTTCGCGAGCTCGACCTTCTCCTCCTTCCTTCTCCCTCCTCTTCTTCGCGACCCTCCTCCTCCTCGCCCTCACTTCCATCTCAACCTTCGCTCGACCATCGCGGCCCCATGGCTCCCTCGGAGAACACAAAAGCTCCTTCCAGCTACAGCAATCTCGAAGCCTTCTCCCCTCTGGAACTCGACCCAAATCACCTCGTCCTACGCCTGAGCCTGTCTCTGGAGGTCTCGTCCGACTGATGGCGACCTGGAAGACGCTCCCAACTCTCCCGCTTCCAGACCTTATTGCCAAGCGAGCTACAACGTGCTACGGATCTTCGACTACCGCTGCTCAGGTGAGGCTTTTCATCTCCAGAAGGGAGGAGCTGTCTTTGCGGGGTCTCAAGCTCGAGCTGACTTCTTGTTTTCCCTTTCTCAGATCAACAGCTACTTCGCGTCCGGAGGAGCTACAGCCGGAGTGCTCCAGCTCTGCCCGGGAGCTGTGATCTCTGTCACCGACACGATCCTGTTTACATCGTCGAACCAAGGAATTCAAACTCAAGGAGGTTCTTCGGTCTCGCTCGCGAACAGAGCGAGGCTTCAGATCACTAGCTCCACTCTCGCGACTGCTATTCAGGCCAACGGATGCATCAAGTGAGTCTACCTTCTCCCTGGAGCACTTCCTTCCACTCTCCGTTCAACTCTCGTCCGCGGATCCTCTCTTGCTTCAGAACTGACGGACCTTCTCTCTCCTTGCTCTCCTTCGCGTCCTCGCTTTCAATTTCTCCTTTCCCTCCGTCAGCTGCGACAACCTCTTCATTGACTCGCTGATCATCGATGGTGGACGTGTAGCTCTGGGTGCTTTGGACGGCGGTGGAGGACTCATCGAGATTGGAGGAACCACAAAGAACGAAACGGTTTCGAACTGCAAGATTGCCGTGAGCCGATTCTTCTTCCTGTCCCCTTTGGGATCAATGACCTGACTCGATTGCTCTCTCCTTTCTTAGAATACTCGTGGCTGGACTTCGCTTCACATCATCGAGGGAAACTGTTACGGAGGTAAGCTCCGACCTCCCTCTTCCTCCCTTTCCTCCGACCTTCCTTCCTCGTTCTCGCATGGAACTAAACCATCTCTCTCCTCGCCCTTCCAGCCATCATCAAGGACAACGTAATTGGTCCTTCCGGTACGGAAGACATCATCGCCGACGGTATCTCGCTCGCCTGTATCGACTCAATCGTTCAGGGAAACACCGTGCGTCGAGAGATCTTTTTTATCTTCCTTCGAGCCACCAAGCTGACCCTTCTTCCTTCTTCCTGCTCAGATCTTCGATGCTACGGATGGTGGTATCGTCGTGTTCCAGGCTCCTGGATCCGATATCTCAAGAAACACCATCACCGCTACCAACGTGAGTCTAAAAAACGATGTCCTCAGCGAAAGAAGAGAAAGTCGTCGAGCTGACTCTTCATCCCTTTCGTGCTCTAGTCCGTCATGCTCGGAGGAATCAACATGGTAAGCTGATTTCTCCTTTACTAAAGTTCTGGTTCCAGAAACGAGAGATAATGGGCTGAAGGAGGAACGAGATCGAGGAGAGAAGAAGACGCGTCAAAGCTAATGAACGCTTCATATCTCCCTCATTCCTTTCTCATTCCTTTTTAGGTCGATTACAACCCTTACTCTGGAAACTGTTAGTCAACTAATAACTTTCGGGGTCTTCTAGATCCGAAGCTGACTTCCTCTCCCTTTTCTACGCGTTTAGACACCGGTTCGCTTCGTTCTCTCCCTCCCGCCCTTCTCGCTCGCTCAGATCGAACTTACCTTCTTCTCTTTTTCCCTCAGGCACCAAGGTCCACAGTAACACCATCATGGCCACTGGTACCCAGATCATCATCGGAATCGCTCAGGGCCTCTCTATTTGTGAGTCGTTTCCTCCTCTCCTCGTCGTTTCTCGTTCTGCAGAGCTGATCCTTCTACCTCGACTTCTTAGGGGGAGATAGCATTACTTATCGAAACTACGGAGCTCAGGTCTACTCCAACACGTTCGGAGGTACTCACATGACCTTTGGGCTTGCGATCGCCGGCGTCACTGGATGGTCTGCGACTGGAAACGTCGCTCTCTCCACGGCTCGATTCGCAGGATGTTCGTCGTTCCCTTTTCTTGTCTCCTTCTCGATGACCGCCGCTGACCGGAACTCCCCGCTCGACTTTCCTTTTCCAGTGAAGACTACGGGCTGCCACGGAATCTCTGCTTCGATCGTTCCCAATTTCGCCGTCTACGACTCCTCCAAGACGAGCACTCTCACCCGTTCGACGCCCAACTGCTGGATCGGTGAGCATCCTCTCCTACCTCCTTGGATGCTCCCAGAGCTCTGCTGAACCTTCCTTCGTTGTTGTCTTTCTGCAGAGGGAGCCATGCAGTGTTCGTTCTTCTCCCTCCTCTTTTTGTTCTCTCCTTCCTATCCTCCTTCCGTCTGTCGTTTCCCCCAAAAGTCGATCGAAACCCTTCAATAACGTAACGCCCTTATCGCTCTTCTCCTTTCGTCCACAGACCTCCTCTGCTACGATCCTGCCACGACTGGGACCGGAACTGCTCCCAACTCTGCTTTCCTCGTTGGCGGTACCTGTTCGGCTCCCGCTCCTACCACTCCATCGTTGAGCTCCAACTGGAAGAATTCCGGATACTGCATGCTCGATGCGAACGACAGGATCCTCGCCGATGATTTCCGTACGTTCCTCTCCCCTTGGTCTCGACGAAATTAGCCGAATAGAAGGGCTGATCCGGCTTCGTTTCTTTTCCGCTGCAGTCATCTCTTCCACGACCAACAGTGTGACTCTCTGCACGACTCGATGTACCTCTCTTCAGTATGCCTTCGCCGGAATGGAGAGTAAGTTTCATATCTCTTGCCCCCCGAATTTAGCTTGGAGTTCAGGAGCGAAGTGGCCGTTGATTCGGACGCGTCTTCGTTCGGACTTCCTTTTTTCCTTCAGACTCTGCCCAGTGCTACTGCTCCAACAGAATCGCTACTGAGGCTGGCCAAGGATCTCTGATGGCTCCTTCCCTCTGGTAAGAAACCTTTACCGTTCTTCCTCTCGACGACAATCTTCTCACGCCTCTGCTCTCTCCCTTCGTTTTCTCAGTACAAGCGTCTGTCCTGGAAACTCGGATCAGTTCTGCGGAGGAAATTCGTACACGATGTCTTTGTGGTAAGTTTAGTATCCTTCTGTTCTATGGCCTCATGGGAGCTGATCTTTCCTTTCCTTTTCTCTCCTCTCTTCTCTCCCTTCCACCTCTTTCAGGTACGACGCGTCGAGAGTCTCGGCTCCCGTTCTTGGGTCTTCTTCTTCTTCTATTCCTTCTTCTACGTAAGTCTCGAAGCCTTGCCTCAGAGATTCGGTCTCTTTCTGACCCTTCTTCGTTCGCATCGACAGCTCCAGCTCATCCACTAGAGCCTCGTCCACCGTGATCTCTTCAACGTTAGTCGCAAGCTGGACTATCCTTGTCTCTCCTACTTCTGACCCCTCTTACTCTTCTTCAGCACATCCTCGAAGGCTTCAAGCTCATCCACCAAAGCTTCGAGCTCGTCAACCAAGTCTTCCGCCTCAGTCACCTCTTCGGCCTCAGCTAGTGCTTCTGCTTCAGCTCTTCCCTCTTCGAACGGATACGCGTCTCTAGGATGCATTCAGGACGTGCAATCTTACGTTCTCAACGGCTACGGTGCGTCCTGTTCCTCCTCGTCAGGCCTTATCTTTCCCGAGCTGAGAGCTGACTTTCTGCTTCTTCTTCTTCGCGTTCTCATAGAATTCGCTTCGGGCTCAATGACTGTTGCTCTCTGCAGTTCGTTTTCGTTATTTTTCCAAAGCTACTTCACATAAGACGAAACGGGAATCTGATCTTTCCGACTTTCCTTCGTCTTCTTTCTCGCCTCTCCAGCTTCGACTTGCAAGTCCAAGTCCTACGCCTACGCTGGTCTCGAGTACGGCAACCAGTGTCGATGCTCGAATACACTCACGACTTCTTCTGGAGGAGGTGCGACGCTCCCGAGCTCGTCGTGTTCGATGGCCTGCGGTGGAGAGTAAGCTGCAGTTTCTTTCCTCCTGGCTCTCGCGTTTCAGCCTTTTGTGAACTGGAGCTGACCTCTTTACTTTATCTACTCGCCAGCTCAACCTCGGATTGCGGAGGATGGTACACCATGAGCCTCTACTACTCTCAGCCCGTCCTCTCCTCCATCTCCGCATCCAGCACGTCCGCTGCTGCGTCTGCGACGTCCTCAGCTCCTGTCCCTGCTGCCAGCGGATGGAGTGCCGGAACTTGTGTTACCGACGGCAGTTCTCCTCGACTTCTGACCGGTAGTGGTGAGCCTTTCAGTCCTTTTCAATGCAGAGAACTGATCAAGAACTCACCGCTGACTCGACGCGTCTCTTTTTTCCCCTTCTCCTTTCCCAACATCCAGTGATGTCCGCGTCGAACATGACCGCTGCTGTCTGCCAAACGTTCTGCAGCGGCTACGCGTACGCTGGAACTCAGTGTAAGTCCATCTCCACCACTTCCAGTGCCAAACAAGAAGGAAACCAAAAGACTGATCTTCTTCTTCTGCTCCTCTTCGTGTTTCGTCAGACGGAAGCCAGTGTAAGTCTCGTTTATCTCGAGTATTAGACCGGCTATATATCTTGCTTATCCAGTCTCCACTCTGTTCCTTCATTACAGGCTTCTGTGGAAACACCAACCTCGTCACCTCGGGACACGGAAAACCCTCGACGGCTTGCGCGAGCAAATGCTGTTCGTTCTTCCTCGTTTTCTCTACATCTGCTGTCTCTGGGAGCCATATACTAACCTTTCGCTTTCTCACCCATCAGCTGGAGACTCTACTCAGATCTGTGGTTCGTCCAAATCTCCATTTTGTTCCTCGACTTGTTCGTTCCTCTTTTCTTCCTTGCTCACGTCCTTCTCCTTTTGCATCTTTCTTAGGCGGCGCCTACCTTTTGACGTAAGTCTTCTTCTTTCTTCTTTATTAAAAGGAAGCTGCGCTGATCTTCTCTTACTTTTAAGTCTCTACACGAAGATCCCTGGCTGGAGTGCGGCGAAATGCGTTACCGACGGCTCTCCACGACTTCTCAGCGATTACTCCTTCGTCAGTGACTCGATGACCAACACCCTCTGCAAATCGACCTGTCGAAGCAAGAACTACCGCTACGCGGCAGTGAGTCGCTACCTTTCCTCTTCTCCTCCTCCTCCTCAGCATCTTCTCCTTTCCACGTCCCTGACTCTCTTGCTTTCCTTCTACAGACCGAATACTCGACTCAGTGCTACTGTGGGAACACACTGGCCACCTCTTCAACGGTGGGCGCCGTCTCTACGGCTTGCGACTACCGCTGCGCCGGAGACGCGTCGACTTCTTGCGGCGGAAGCTACGCTGCGTCGCTCAGTACCTACAGTTGATAGACTTTGATTTGGTATTAGATTTTGATCTCCCTTCAGCTTTGGTTATGCTACATATCTGTTTCTGTTTTTATTCGGCACTCTCGGAAGAAGATGAAGCTGGGAGGAGTTCGAGGTCAAGGGAGACCTCGAGGTTGCAAAAGGGATTGAGTGCAAATTTTCGCGATCAACTTTTCAGAGAGTGTTTACTCCCAGCAGATTGAAAAATGTATCTGGATATCTGAGTTGACAGTAGTACGAAGCTTGGCCCTGTAGGGAGCTTCGCAGAAACGTCCAAGCTCAACATCGCTCCCGCTCTTCTCTCCTCTCCTCCCCTTCTACCTCCTCCTCCCGCTCACTTTCTCTTTTCCTAAAATCCAAGCGCACCTGAATCCTCTCTCGGTTTCGGATCTCTTAGAGCGTAGAAGATCGCTTTCGACGCGAAGGAGGTTGCGACGTGTCTCGCTCGTTTCGGCGAACCAACCCTTCGTTCTCCTCCTTGATCTCCCGAAACGATGGATTTATGTGATATGACAGTAGTACCATCGTCTGTGGATCACGAGCGAATGACTCTCTCGATCCCGAGTCTTCCGTCGAGTCCTGAACGGCCGATCTCTTTTTCTCGACGCACCAGCTGAGCTCAGGAAAACCTTCTCGGCACCGTAAAACCTCTCTCCAGCTCCAGTATAAATACTGGTTAAGTGAGTGTGGCTTTGGGCCCAGTCGTCTAGAGATCGCGCTGATGCGAGGGCAGATCATTCGCGCCTCGACGCGTTGAAGTGATCTTCCTCGGTTTGGGAGGATCCGGTCTTCTCTCTCTTGGCAGGCCATCTGTGGGACTCTTCCGGTTTCCTTGATTCACAATTTACAGGTCCTCTCGGGATCTTCGAGCCCAAAGGAGAAAGAGAAAAGCTGAACGTGGGCGAGTGAGGGAGTCGCGTCGGTCATTTAGTAGGAACCGAGTTCGATGTTCTTCAATTTCACCCTATCTGTGAAGAACCCAAGTCATCGGCGTGGGCTAATCGATCTGCTTCGAGGAAGGCTGTGGGCAGGCGAGGGGGGCGACGCTCCGGAAGAGAAAGAGAGGCGCGTCTTCGATCTTTCCGTTCCTTGCCCCCAGTTCAAAGATCTGTTGAGCTCTCAGCTCTCATGTGCCTTTGAAGGGAGGGTGTTCACACGGAGGAGAGCTGGTGTTTGATAAAAGAAATGATGGCGAGAGATCTCCTTCTTTTTCCGGGGGGAGGGAGGAGGAACAGGTCGAGCTCGGTTCTTTGAATGATTTTTGCTCGCACGACCACCTCTTCGACCCCAACCCCGACGATCAAGATCGTCGTCTTCATCCACCCGCCATCTCTTCCCCTTGTACGAGCAACCTCGATCCTTCGCTCGAGATACAGAAGCGATCCAGGCCACCTCTTCCTCCTCCTCCCTCCTGAATCCCTCCTCCCTCCTCCTCCGTTGGCTCCGCCTTCTTCACTTAACGGGGAAATCCATCCAGCACCACCGTCCTTCTCCCTCGCACGTTCGAGACCTCACAGTGAGTATCATTTTCTTGTCCTCGTCTCAGTCTCTCTACGGACCCTCCGAAGCGTGCAGTGGAAGAAGAAGAGAGGAAGGAGAAGCTTGGGAACGGACGGGAGATAAGAAACGAGCTCAAACCTCGTTGAGGGCGTCTCCTCTTGGTCTCCTCTCGCGACCTACGATCGCCCGTAGGATCCATCTTTTCTTGGGAGATTCCTCTGAGGTCTTGCAGTCCACGATCTTGATATAGCTAGTGGTTGGATGCAGGCTCTCAGGCCAGAGTAAAGTGAAGGGAGGAGAGAAGTGGGAAGGCAGGGGAGCTCGAGAGTATTTTTTCGCCCTCTCGCTCTCTGTTTTCTAGGCCTAGGAGCTGAAAGACGAGGTTTCTCCACCCACTCTCATCTTTCCTACTACCAATCCTTCACTTCCTACTCCTTGCTGGTAGTTCTCTTGCGGTTACAAGCCCGGGTGTTCACGCTCCGCTCCCTTTTCTCTTCCTCTTCACGTCTATCCCCTCCTCGCTCTTCAAACTCGACGCCACCTCAGCTGACATCTATCCATCCTCGTCCGTTCAGACTTTAATCCTTCTCGACTACTCAATGGCTCAGCGACTTGCTTCGCTGCTGAAAGGCTCGAGTTGCTCGACGCTCTGTTTCCCCGCGTCCTCAGCCTCGTCAACTTTGTCGTCGAATTCAATTCTCCCTAACGAGGAGCTGCTGCTGGAGGACGGAAAGACTCAAACAGATCTTACGGTACGTGCTGCCTTGCTGTCGAGTCCTTTCAAACTTCTTCTCCTCGCTAAAATCTTTTCACGTTTCATAAACAGGCTCTCTTCTCCCCCGACCTTTCGTCCTCCCTTCGATACCTCCTCGCCGTCCTCTCAACTCCAACACCCAACCCCAAATACATCCTCAGAGTCGCCACCTTCCTCCTGAACCCTCCTCGTCCTACTCCTTCGCCTACCTCCTCTCCTCAGGTGCGGAAGAAGCGCCCAGAGTCGACTCGAGCTGTCGTCGCTCTTCTCTTCGGGATTCACTCCTCCCTCTCTCGCCCGCACTCTCACGAAGAGGATGGGAAGGATCTGGAAGCTCTCTCGCAGTGTCTTGTTGACATCTTTGTGAAGGGAGGAGGAAAGTCACCCGACTTGGAGGAGGAAATCGTCGTCGCCGTTCTTGGAAGGACGAAGGGGGCCAGCCTCACCGAGGGATCGAGGTCAACTTGGGAGCTCTCGAGGGCGGTTACGGAGGAGTTGGACAGTCGGATGATGGAGCTGCAGCAGTCGGAGGATGACTCCGTCGTCCAAGAAGAGATTCGCGTTCGAACACGGATCAACTCCCTCTACGTTCTATCCATCCTTTCCTCCTCCGCTTCTTCACCCTCCAATCAAACCGCGTCAACATCTAAATCGCTCTCAGCCTCGGAATCCCTCTTCGTCCGATGCATCCAGCTCGGTCTCTCCATCTCCCTCGTCGGCGCGTCTTCCTCCTCGTCGTCCTCCGATCTTCACTCCTCCCACGCCTCTTCCTTGGTCTGGAAAGCGCGAAAACGGCTCGAGCTCTCTGGTCACGCGTCGCTCGCAGTCCTCGGACTCCCTCCAGGTGGAGGATCCTACGAGAGATGGGACGGAGGAGCTGTGGAGAGAGCTCGACTTGCAGAGCAGGCGCGGAGGGATAAGATGGTCGCCGGGGAGGAGAAGGGCGCGTTTAGGGGTGGAGTTCGATTAAACCTTCTCAGTGATGGAAGTGCGGTGCTTTGCAGTGAAGGAGGAGACTTGCTGGACGGTGAGTACAGTCGGATATACCCGCACTCGATCTGTTGCGTCGCGTCGCTGACTAGTCGCTCTCCCTCTCCATCCCATCTCAGCTCCGAGAAGACTAAAGGCGAAGAAGATCGTCGCAACTCGAAGGGGAACTTTTTCTCGGTCGAACGTCTCGTCGAGGTCGTCTTCCGGTCCTCCAACTCCAACGGAAGAGCTCACCTCCCTTCGATACGCCGACTGTCCCTTTCCTCATCACTCCCACGTCCCTCTCTCCCTCTCCTCCCCGATCCAAGCTCATTCCACAACGTCTCTCCCCTCCCTCAACGGCAAACCCTCGATCCACCTCCTTCGCTTTACCTCCTCCCCTCGTCGAGCAACTTCCTCTCTCCCTCCGTACCACCGAACGGATCCTCCTCTCCCTCCCCCAGAAACCCTCAAATCACCCACGCCCGTCCCCCTTCCCAACCTCCTCAACCAAAACGGTATCTTCTCTCCGGCTCAGGCGTCCATCGAACCTCTCCCTCCCGTCGACGAGGGCGTCGAAACGGACTCAATCTACGAACGAGGATCAAAGCTTCTGCAACGCTCAGTCTCCCGGCTGGCCCTCTCCTTCATCTTCAACCACGCGGACCCTCACCCTACTCCTTCTCCCGTTGCAATGGCGACAGCACTCTCCTCTGCCTCAAACTCTTCTCCTCCTCGTCCCTCCTCATCCACAAAGACGCGAGGTCGTCCCGCCTCGGTTCGGATTCCCTCTCACGGCCAACGCTCAAGCTCCTCAGGATCCTCTACCACTGCCGCCACCTCCCCCACCTCTCCCATCCTCATCCACAAAGTCCCCAAGATCGCTTTCCAACCGTCTACGTTCCGATACGACTGCTTCAAGGGAAATCAGGACTCGACAACAGGCGCCTCGGTTTGGAGACCGAGTAGCTCGCCAAGGGGAGATCGGATGAGAGTATTGAGTGGAGCAAGGCGTGGGAAGAAGGAGAACTAAGGCTGGGAGAAGGGGTATCGGAAGAAGGGAGGCAGGAGGGCGATGATCACGAACCACAACTTTGCATTTTCTCTTACGAATCTCTTTCTTCCTTCCATAGAATCTTCAACGATACTAACGGCCCTCGAACTGTTTCATACTCGACATTTTCTCTTTCCTGTGGCTCCCCGAATCGCCATGCTCTTTCACCTCGTCCTCTGATCGATAGCAGGTTTGACTTTGCGACGCGTTGGTTCACTTCAGTCGAGATTACTTCTGGAGTGTTTCGGAGTGGTGCTTGTACCTTTGAGAGCTCAGATGAACTTTCTCGACAGCCTGCGGAAGTAGAGACGATACACCGGAACTCAAGGAAGGAGTAAGGAAAAAGAAACGCTCTCAAAGACGCGTCGAAGAATTCAGCCCAGCCGCATCGTTCAAGTCAAGATATCTTTGCCTTTCTCTCCTTCTCCGAGTTCTTTTTTGCTGCTGGAATGATACCATGATTCCAGCGGATCGAGCCGTCGATTGTACACCTGAAAAACTGACGCCGTGGGTTAAATCGGTCGAGAAAGAAGCGAGTCAGCGGCAAGGCAGCGAACGGGAAAGAGCCCACGCTGGTCACCACCTTTCTCTCCCTGTCAACCATCAGAAGGTCGTCTTCCGCGATTGCTCTTCCCTCCTCCCTCCAACAGCCCCTACTCTCCATCCACCACTCTTTCCTAATCAATCCATCTCGAGCTGAAACTGTATCTCCCACCCTCGCCAAACAAACTGGAAGCTCATCCTTCTCGAGTCCTCCCTTCCCTCCATCCCACTCTGATCTCCTCCCCTCCGCCATCCAGCAATCCCTACGGCTCTCGAATCCATCTCTATCGGAACCTCCCTACTTCTGCACGATGTCCGTCAGCAAGGATGCTTCCCCTTCCACTCTCGAACAAGGAGTGGATATCGACGACATCATCGAGAAGCTCACCTCAGGTTCGCTCACCATCTCCTCCTTTTCTCACCATCTCATCCCTTTCCCTCCCTCTTCTGTCCACCATCCACATTCCCCTGCGACCTCGAGTTCACTCTCTTGCGCCACCTCCAACTAGGCACTCAGTCGAGACCTTGGGGAGCATAGAGCTGCATCCTCTCTCGGCCGAGCTGAGCGATGCGTTATCGAAGCTGACGCCCTCCTCTTTCCTCTCCCTTCTTTCTCTTCTTCAGTGAGGAAGCAGAAACCAGGACTGTTTGTCCAGCTCAGCGAGCATGAGATACGATGGCTGTGTATCAAGAGTAGAGAAATATTCCTCGCTCAACCAATCTTGCTCGAGCTTGGTGAGTCCCAGCAGCGGGAATCTTCTCTCTCTTCTCTTCGATCCTGACTATTCTCCGTCTTCCATTTTCAGAGGCCCCGATAAAGATCTGCGGAGATATTCACGGGCAGTTCTACGATCTCTTGAGGCTGTTTGAATACGGTGGCTTTGTACGTCGCTCAGTTGCGTCCTGGTTCTCTCGATCGTAGCGTCGAACTGATCTTTCGTCCTCCTTCAGCCTCCAGAGGCCAACTACCTCTTCCTCGGAGACTACGTGGATCGAGGGAAGCAATCTCTGGAGACCATCTGCTTGCTGTTCGCGTACAAGATCAAGTTCGTATATTTCTTCTCTTTCACTTCGATCTGCTCGAGCAAGCTCGAACTTGCCAACTGATCTTGCTTCGCCATCACGTCCGTTTCCCTTCGACAGGTATCCAGAGAACTTCTTCCTGCTCAGAGGAAACCACGAGGCCGCTGCTATCAACAGGATCTATGGGTTCTACGACGAGTGTGAGTCACTGAGCGACTTTCTCGCCGTTTGTCGAGCTTTCGTCTTCGCGTCGCAGAAGCTGACTCGACGCTGCTCTTCTGTGATAACAGGTAAGCGACGATACAACATCAAAGTCTGGAAAACTTTTACAGATGCCTTCAACTGCGTGAGTCTCGATCCAAGAGCCAGAGGCATCGGCCTTGCTGTTTTCCGTTTGACGCCTCCCGATCCCCACTCTGACTTCGCCTTTCCTTCTGTTCCTCCTCCTTAGCTTCCTGTAGCGGCGATAGTGGACGATAAGATCTTCTGCAGTAATTAAGCCTTCCGACCCCAATCTCGACTGTAAAAAGTGGTTCACTCTCCGGCAAAGTCGAGCTAACCACGTTTCCATTTCTCTCCGTCTCTCGAATATCTAGTGCACGGCGGTCTCTCTCCCGAGCTCCAGAACATGGATCAAATCCGTCGTATCCTCCGGCCCACCGACGTTCCCGATTCAGGTTCGTGATCTCTTCCCATTCGCTTTTACACGAAAGTCGTTAGCTCGAATCTGACGCGTCTTCCTTCTTTTGCCAGGCCTTCTCTCGGACCTGCTTTGGTCGGATCCGGACGGAGATGTCACCGGATGGGGACCAAACGATCGTGGGATCGGTTTCACCTTTGGAAGGGATGTGGTGCAGAGATTCTTGCACCGACACGATTTGGTGAGGATCGACCCGTTTCTGTCTCTCTTCTCGATGCTTCTCAAACTTACCAGCTCTTTCCCTTTTCGATATAGAACCTGATCTGGTGAGATTCTTTCTCTCCTTCTTCCAAGTAACCCGTCGTCTGATTCCATCTCTCCTCGTTTTCAGTCGGGCACATCAAGTGGTTGAGGCGAGTCTCCTCTCTTCTCTCTCTTTCCCCCCGGCGACGCCTCACTGATCCCTTTTCGACGTTCCCTATACTTTCAGGATGGCTTTGCGTTCTTCGCTCGAAGACAACTTGTCACGCTGTTCTCTGCTCCGAACTAGTTCGTCGACCCATCCTCTCTTCGTTTCAATCGGCTGCTTCACCACTGACTCGGCTCCTCTTTTCCCCTTCCAGCATCGGAGAATTTGATAACGGTTTGCTCATATCCATCTTAAAATCTCGTATTTTCTCATCTGACTCATGGCTCTATATGTTTCGGTTTTCTTTTCCAGCTGCTGCCATCAGTTCGTTCCTCCTCTCCCTCCAGACATCCTCCTCTCGCGTTCTCTCCCTCGCTGACTTTGTTCACTCGCGCTTCTCCCTCTTAGTGTCCGTCGATGAGACTCTTCTCTGTTCTATGCAGGTCCTCAAACCCGTCGAGAAGAGGGCCAAGAGTACGTCGTTTCGCTTTTCCCTCCTCACAACTTTCGCGACGCGTCCAACCCTCCAATTTTGTCGCTGACTTTTGCCTCCCTTCCTCTTGCGCATCGTACAGTCCAAGCAGCCAAGAAAACAGCTCTGATTCCTCGACGACACATGCCTTCTTCCAACAAATCCGCTCGATAGTTTCAAGCTCTCGCTCTCGTCTCGGCTGGTTTTGAGTTCGAAGGGAGGTCGGAGAGGGGTCGTGTGTTGTGTTCTCGCGTTCTTCCATCGTATCTCTAAGATAAGCCTCGTACCGCTCTCCTTGTGGTTGATGCGGCTTGTAGCTGTAGGTGGAGAGGGTGGATGGTGGTTTCTTCTTCTCTCTCTCGTCGCGTGTTCCTCTTTCCCGTCATTATAAAAACTTCCTTTACCCTCAGTAACGTGCTTTTCGACTTGAGTTTCCCTTCAGTACAGTACATATCTACCGTAGTTCCGTTTCGCCGCCCTCTCTACACTTTTCTAGTAATGCTGCTTTTTGTTTTCGTTCCGATCTTCTTGCATTGCGGCAAGAGGGAGGAGGTTTCTCGTTCCTGCTCGACTTCTTTCCTCAAACCTCGACCGTCTCTCCCCTCCTCCTTCTTTCTTTCACCCCAATCACCCGGCCAGCCAGCTCTCCTTTCCTCTCTTCTGCGCCGTAGCAGATAAACCTTCCCTTCGCTAAGCAGCAGTCAGCCAGCAGGACACGGAAGACCTCCCTCTCTCTCTCGACCTTTGAACTTCGGACGACCTCCCCCTTCCCCACCAACCTCCTCCTCTCCCACCACCTCTTCCACCTCCCCTTCACAGCAGTAGAGCATCATGGCCGATAACAACGAGGAAGTAGACCTTGATTCCATCGTGGATAGGTTGCTCGAAGGTCAGTTCGATTCTGCTCTTCACCGCCCCTCGACCTCCTCCTCCTTCCTTCCCTCTTCCCCACTCCTGCCCCTCTCACCCCCTTTACCCACCGCCACGCCGACCAACGCCCACCTATATTATTCCTCCCTAAAGTTGCTTCCTGTCTCAAACCCGAGCTTTCAAGAGCGAACGAGGCCGCAACTTTCTCAATTGCTGACTCTCCTTCCCCCCCTCCCTCTCTCCCTCGCCCTTCGTTCCTCTAGTTCGTGGAAACCGACCCGGAAAGCCCGTCAGTTTGGAGGAGTTCGAGATCAGGTGGCTCTGCACAAAGGCCAGGGAGAGTGAGTCCTTGCATCTTGTCTTCTCGAACGAGGAAGCGAACGGAGCTCAAGGGAAGAGAGAAAGAACGTCCGACGAAACACACGAGCTGACCCGTCCCTTCGCTATATCTAGTCTTCATCTCTCAGCCCATCCTCCTCGAGCTCGAGGCTCCCATCAAGATCTGCGGAGATATCCACGGACAGTACTACGATCTTCTCAGGCTCTTCGAGTACGGTGGTTTCGTGAGTTCCAACGACCTTCACCTTCCTCCCCTCCTTCCCTCTTCCTTCCTCTCGTCCGGCAACCAAACAACACACCACACCCGACCAGCACCTACCGTCACCTTGATGCCCTGCTAGTCCTAGCTTCGACGCCCTTCCTTCAAGTCAAGCTCCCTCCTTAAAACTGACCCGACCCGTTCCCTCCCTTCCTCCCCTCCCCATCTTTAGCCTCCCGAAGCCAACTACCTCTTCCTCGGAGACTACGTCGATCGTGGAAAGCAGTCCATGGAGACCATCTGCTTGCTGTTGGCCTACAAGATCAAGTACCCGGAGAACTTTTTCATCCTCCGAGGAAACCATGAGTGCGCCAGCATCAACCGAATCTACGGTTTCTACGACGAGTGTAAGTACGAAGTCTCTCTCGCATGCTCGCGATGATGGCAAGGTTATCATCTATGAGGGAGGTGTAGAGCTGGGCGGACGGTCGGGAAGGAGGGAGGAAAGGGGAGAAGCAGGCTGAAGCACGAAGAGCCCGAGCTCAAGCTGACGATCTCGTTCTCGTTCCTGCGACAGGCAAGCGACGATACAACATCAAGCTTTGGAAGACCTTCACCGATTGCTTCAACTGTGTAAGTCTTGATCTCCTTTCGGCGGAAGCTCTTTTCGGGAAAGCAGCGCAGAGATCTCGAGCTCACCCGAATCACCTTTCCTTCCTTCCACGCCGTTCCCTCGTTCAGCTCCCCGTCGCCGCCATCATCGACGAGAAGATCTTCTGCAGTGAGTCTACTCTTTCGTACTCCATTCCGAATCTGCATACCTCCTTCCGATTCCTCCCTCCTCGCGAAAGCACTTCTCCGTCCTTCACTTCGCTGACCTTCCTTCCCTTCTCTTTCCTCTTCGTTCTCTCCTTCAGTGCACGGAGGACTCTCGCCCGATCTCCAATCCATGGAGCAGATCCGACGGATCATGCGACCTACTGATGTTCCCGATACTGGTGAGTCTATCTCACCCGAACGTTCAACGCCCTCAAGCAGCTCGCGAAGCTGACCTTTCCCTTCCTTCACTCCCACTCTCAAGGTCTTCTCTGCGATCTTCTGTGGTCGGACCCCGACAAGGACATCACTGGATGGTCGGAGAACGATCGAGGAGTCTCATTCACGTTCGGAGGCGACGTCGTTGCTCGTTTCCTGCAGCGACACGATCTGGAGTTGGTTTGGTGAGTTCTTCGGTTCCTCTGCGTCTTACCGTCCCACAGAAGGGCCTCCTTCGGCCAAAGTGTGTAGGCCGTGCTCATACATGCGAAATTAACCCCTTCGCTTTCGATTCCTCTCTTCCAGCCGTGCTCATCAAGTCGTCGAGGTGAGTTTCGAATCATGCGACGCGTCTTCTCTTCCCTCCACCTTTCCTCTGACCTCCGGCGCCTCTCCCCTCTTCTTTTCTCCCAGGATGGTTACGAGTTCTTTGCCAGGAGGCATCTGGTCACTCTTTTCTCTGCGCCAAACTAGTCCGTAGCGCTTTTTCTTGAACGAAGCAACTCCGAGTCGAACCTGACTTTTCCTTTCGTCTTCAGCTGTGGAGAGTTCGATAACTCGGGCGCGATGATGAGTGTCGACGAGAGTCTGCTTTGCTCGTTCCAGATTCTGAAGCCGGCTGAGGTACGTTCTGCTTTTTCTCATTCTCGCGAATACAAGGAAGACTTCAATGACTGACTTCTCGTTCTTGTTTTGTTCTCGATCTCAACAGAAAAAGGCGAAGTGTACGTCCTTTTATTCACTAGCTCAAATCTCTTCTCGTGTCTTAGACTGACATCTCTCCCTACCGTTCCTCCTTGATCTTCCCAGACACGGTTGGAAGCAGTGAGTCTCGATTCTCTTCCTCCTCTTCAAATCTCCCTTCGCGCCTCCCTGCTCTTCTGACAGCTGACCCTTTCCTCTTCCTCTTCCTCTTCCTCTTCCTCTTCCTCTTCCTCTCTCTCTCCCTCAGTCGGTCGACCGGTCACGCCTCCTCGGTCCAAGAAGGGTGGAAAGTCGAAGTAAAACCTCGACCTTCTCTTGCTCGCCTTCTTCTCCGTCGTGTGTGTGTGTGTGTTAGCGTCTGTTTCCCTCCCTCCCTTACACTACTAGATCTCTCTCTCGCTCAGTTTTCCCCGTATCCAAAGGTTCATCTTTACAATACCCTTTTCATCGAACCTCCCTCGTTCCCTTCGTCCGTCTCGTCGCTTTTCGATCCACCGATCCCTTCCAACCCAACCTGCATGACTTTCTTTCGTTTCCTTTTCTTTACTTTTCTATCCCTCCTTTGCTTTTCTTGACTCCCGTTGTGCTGATACGAAACGAAGTCTCTGATTTCCCTTGAGAAGAGAGATCGCTGAGCGTAAAGGCTTCCGTATCCTCACCGCCTTCTTCGATCCGACGCGGAAGATCAATCGTAAAGTGCGTAAGAGTCGTAAAAAGAGAGAGCATCTAAACTAACAACCTCCCATCCATGTATGTCCTTCCTGGCGAAGGGACGAATCGATCTCGACCCACGCCTTCTCTCACGACGACCTCCTGAAATCCAGAGTCGCGTAGGCAGGAAGAGAACTTCCATCGTCCTCCGAAGATTCCCGAAATACTGAAGGTTGGGAGTCGAGGGTGGGATTGGAAGCTGAAGGACGAGGCGGGGAAGAAGGAGCGGAGGACGAGGGTGTTGACCGGGAGGGAAAGAGGTGAGAGGGAGGGAGGGAGAAGGAGAGGCGAGTTTGTTGGATCCTGGATGGATGTGGCGAAAATTGATAAGAAGGAGGAATAGGAAGACAGATCAGCGAGAGGAGACGGAGGAGAGACGACAGCGACGGGGAAGAAAACGGGAGACGAACTCGGTCGAGAACTTGACCAGCTGACGGACCGAGAGAGAAATCGAGGAGCAGAAAGATTAGGCTCATAATACTAGAGAGTCGAGAGAGACAAGTCGTACCTTTTTACCAAGAAGCTCCTGGAAAGAAGAAGACGAAGGAGGGAAAGAGTCAGCGACGCGTCTCGATCCGCCGGAGCATCGCCATTAAGTGAGACGTAGAACGCACCTTCTCCAACCTGTTGAGCTTATCCTCCACCGGGTATCCATTCCGACGATTGTAATCACAAAACCCCTGCAGCAACAGCAGCGCTCTCCCGTCCTCCTTTTGCCTCCTCTCCTCCTCCAGCGCTGAGATCACAGCTTGGGAGGACTCCACGTAGCCATCGACAGCTCTTCTTGAGAGGAAACGATACGCGGCCTGAGCGCTGACTGCAGGATCGCTGGAGCTGGATAAAGCTCCGGTAACGAGAGCGAATCCCGCGTCGACTTTCGAGGTGTGGAGGATCTGGGAGGGAGGAAGGGAGCGGTCTGAGCGGAACTGAATGAAGCTACAAGAGAGAAGAGAATTCAAGGTCAGCTTCAGCAGATGAAAGAAAAGAGAAGAAAGACAGATAGGATACCGACGCGTCTGAAAAGCGATAGACCTGCGAGGAGAAAGAAGGTCAGCTCAAGGGCTGACGAGCGAGGAAGAAGGAGGCGACAAACTGACCCGGTGCTCCATCAACTTCCTCTCGAGATGATCCAGCTTAGCAGAAACTTCTGCGGAGCTCTTTCCCTTCTTCTCCTTGCCGTTGGCGTAGGCGGAGAGGACGAGAAGATAGTCCTTTGGCTCGACAGCTGTTTCGCGAAGGGTTCTGTCGGTTAGGGGTACTCTACAAGGAAGAAAGGGGATGAGGAGTTTACTCACCAGCATTGAGAGCATCCCAGACCTCTGCCTGTGTGTCGATGAAAGCAGGTATGGCGATCTCTGGACGAGGGAATACTGTCGAGCGAGGAAGGTTGAGCTCTCGGCGAGCCTCGATGAACCTGAGAAGAGAACATGATTTGAGAATCAGCAGGTCGATGGAAGAAACCCCGATTCTAACGCTAGATGACGAACTCATATCCGAATCCCAGGAGCTGCAAGAAGAAAAGGACGGGAGGGAAGGGAGGGAGTCAACCTGAGCTGCCGCGCTCGGTCATTTCTGCGAGGGAAGACTTGAACTCCTTCTTTCACAGCAGCCTGAGATAAAGAAGACGGAGAAGAGTCAGTTTATACGCTTGCTTTCAACCTCCTATCGACATCAACGGGTGAGAGGGAGAGGAAGACGCACCTCTTCGAGCTGTCGAAACCTCATATCATGCGTCAAGTCGTCCTTCTTCAGTTTAGCTGCCGCCATGGAGCTCTTCTGCACTCCGGACTCTGTTTGACGCTCGAAGTATCCGACGATGAGCGCTTTGGCCGCATCTCTGGAAGCTGTTGTCGTCTGGGTCGACAGCTGGCCTAGTGGAAAGGAAGCAAGCAGAGGCGAAGGAGGAGGGAAGCTGAGCTCGAGTCATCCCTTCTTCTCCCAACTGCGTTCTCTAGAGAGCCAAAAGTGGACTTACGGAGTGCAGCAACGGCTCCGTTCTCAGTCGAAATTCCGACACTGTAAGGGACTGTCGTATCCATCTGAGAGAATCGACGGTGGTGGTGGCGGAAAGGCGAGAAGGAGGAGAGGCGAGTGGGCTCTGGCGCAAGAAGGCGTGGATTGGACGAGCCCAAGGGAAGTGAGTTTGGGGAGAAAGGTGGGGGTTCGTAGCGAGAAGGAATAATAAGACGATAGTGTTTCTAGGTCTCTGGATAATCGCAGAAGGACGTCGTTGGGGGAGTGGGCAAGGAGGAGCAAGCTTGAAGGGAGAAAGTGAGCTCGAAACGCCCCTTCCGAGCTCTTCGCTCTTCTGCCTCGCTCTTCTCCGTTGACGGGGCTGAACTTTTCTTCGAGGATTACCGTAGATTCTGAGTAGGAAGATGGACTAGATACCTGAATGGCTAGCTCTCATGCTGCTGATCTATCGTCGGAGCTCAGAGTTTCTTTTTTTTCCCGTCACGATCTCTCAAGGATCTCCAACAGTCAACAAGAAGAGCATCGAAAAAAACAAAGAGGAACTAGGAGATGAGAAGGTGCTTTGGATAATTATGGCAGGTCAAGTTCTTGAAAGACAGAGATGGTCAGAACAAATGCAAGAGGAAGAAAGACGAAATTGAACGTGTCTCCTCACTACGGGAGAAGACCCATCTCTGTAATGAGCCCACAAAGTATCACCTCCTGCACCGCCCCCATGATAATTCGCATGCTATCTGCAAAGGAGGAAGGGCGCAAAAGGAAGGTGAGCCGAAAAAAGGGTCAGCGAAAGCTAAATCGACGCGTCGTCTCCCTTCTTCTTCCATCCCTTCCTCCAACTCACTTTTATCCACAGCTATACTGCAGTGAACGTAGATCATCCCGTGGGAGTCTGATCGACGAAGTCCTACCATTGAAGGTCCAGTACAGCCTGACTCTCGCGTCTTGGCTAGGCGTAAGAATTTACGACGGAAAAAGGATCTCGCCTTCGATACATCTCCTTCGTCCGACGGTGAGAGGTCCGCAAAGAATGGGTTGATGGGTGAGAGTCCAGAGGCGACTTTCGAGTCGAAGAGGTCGCATTTGTTGAGGAAGAGAAGGAAGATTTTAGAGAGGAAGATGGGGTTGGAGACGATGCTTTGGAAGAGGAGGAGGGCGTCTCGGGTTTGGTTCTGTTTTGTGGAGGAGGAGAGGAAAGGAGTCAGTGTGAAGACCAAAAATAAGACGGTTAAGATGGTAGAGGGACGTACGGAATCGCGATCCTCCTCCAGGACCTCGTCGTAACCAGCGAGATTCACAACGAATAAGATTGCGTCGACGCCGTCGAAACCTGATGAAAAGATCACAAGCGAAGGTCAGACGAGAGGTTCGAAGTGTTATGTGATTGGATGGGAGCTAACAATGAAGCCACTTCCGACCTGGGAAGAATGAGAAAGAGGTGGATGAGCTCAGGAAGGCGCGAAGAAAAGAACAAACGAGCGAAACTCACGCTCCGACTTCTGACCCCCGACATCCACGAAGAAGTATTTCTGAGGTTTAGAAAGCATGGTCAGTAACATATCTAGTGCAGAGTAAAAGACGAGACGGTAAGCTTACATAGTCTCGAATCTGAAACGCCGTCTCGCTGATTCCAGTAGTCTTGGAACGCGCGTGAAGGATATCCTGGAAGAGACGACGAAGATCAGCTCCCATACATCAGCTCGCTCGAAAAAGTGATTGGGACGTACAGACTCGCTAGGCACATAATGAGCCTCCCACAACCTATCAATGTTCTCCATCAAGTACGGTAAGCTGTTGGTTCGCAGAAAGACGCGTCGTCGCAAAAAGAGAGGTCAGCTCTTTCTCTCTCGCATTTCTCTTTCTCCTCCATCTTCCCGATACTGAGAGGATACTCTCGTACATTTCAACTCACTTTTCTGGTACAGCGACCTCCTTCCCTCTCCTCCACACTTCCTGCAATCCAGGATCCGATCACAGGGCGACACAGGGCGATAGCCTGACCTTTCACCTCCGAGGGGAAGAGGGGCGAGTAGGTGTGTCCTTCGTAGCCAGGGATAGAGCTTAAGGACTCTGCAATCATCTGGAAAGCGGAGCGTCGTTTCGGTTCAGCGCTGACTCGAAATCTCGAAGGATCAGAAAGCGAAACGTGACGAGAACGAACCTTCGTTGAAGGGTCCAGTTGAACTCCAAACTCGTCTGAAAGGTCCAGAAGAACATGAAGGCCTTCGACGGTGTTGCGATAGATCAGAGCTCGATAGTCTGGATAAGACGTGCAGTTTTGAGAAGAAAGAAGGTCAGCGAAGATGGAAGTGAGGGAGGGAAGGAGGGAAAGGATGATGAGTGATCAAAGGGGAGAGAGACGACCACGCGATCCAAAGGGAGGGAAGGAAGAGACGAACCTGCGATCTCAGAATCCGTGAAGGGAACCTGAATGGAGGGAGGTGGGAGAAATCAGAGAAAAAAATGTGAGCGTGAGATCAGTAAAAGGGAGAGAGAGTCGAAGAAGAGGAAAGAGATGATGCGTACATGGTGAAGCATCCTCATGACCTGACAGGAGTTGAGATGAGAGCTGAGCATCAGCTGAGAGAATTTCGATAAGTACGAGAGATCTTCTCAGCACCTAGCAGTAAGACTGTATAGAGCCAACATAATGATCAACAGGTCAGGTCGTGGCAAGAAAGAAAAGAAAGAAGAGGAACGAGCTCACTTTTGATCTCCTTCCCTCTCCGTCTCTCGTCCTGCAAATTGAGCCCCAGCACCGGCGAGTCAGCACCGAGAGTTTCTCCTTTATCTCCACGAACAATTTTTTGAAGAAGCAAGAGGCGCTCACAGCTCGAATCCTTGTCTCGATCGACTGGGTCCGCTGCCTCGCTTTGGCGGTCGACTGGTTTAAGAGCAGGTCGACGTCGTCATTTGACGGAGAGGAAACGCAAGCGCCCATGTCGGGAGAAGGTGGAGATGGTGGTTAGAGTGCAGAGTGTCGTTTAATGTTCTTTGGGAAGGGGGAGAAGGAGGGGTTGAAAAGGGAGGAGGCAGCGACACGAAGGGACGGACATCGTGTTGGTGAGCTTCGTCGAGTTGGAGAGCGAAGTCTGCTGAGCTAAGTCCCCTTCCGAGATTCCAGCAGTGCACGAGTCGGGTCCGGTAATTGACGGGACCGGATGTACACACATACAGCAAAGACTAGCTGAGACACGGCGAGAGGGACGGCCGGAGAAGGGAAAGGAAAGAGCCAAGCTGAGCTCGACGTCCCTCCCTCCCTCTCGTCTGTTCGTCTGTGAGCAGAGCGTCCGTCGATGAGTTTTGTCGCTACAGCGAACGGTCCAAAGAGCGAGCGCGATCAGATTATGGACGTTGGGGTAAGTCTGGAGGAAAACATCCCGTAGGCTGCGTCGGCGTTGTAGGAGGAAAGAGGGAGGGGAGGAAGAAGGATAATTTAACGTCGAGCTGATCGCACCCAAACCTCTTCGACCTTCCTTCTCCTGCGACCATCTCTGCCAGGCCTGGAAAACGAGGGCAAAGCGCGCAGGACGCCTTCTGTCTACATCTATGCTTATCGAAGACACCTTTCTTCCGCCTCATCTCCGCCGAGTTTGATTCCCTCCCTCAGGCCGACATCAAGCCGACATCAACCTTGTTCAACACACTGAGGTCCGCTGCTGCTTCCCTCCTCTGTTGACTGACAACCATATCCCTTCCTTCCTTTTTCCCTGGCACCCACTCACCCTAACATCCCTCTTCCGATGCACTTCTCCTCCATCCTCTCACGGCTCGTCAAAGCTTTCCCTCAACACACTGGGCCTCCTTCTTCTTCCTCCCCCTCCTCCCTCTTCACCTTCCCTTTCTCCGACTGGAGCCCTTACTACCTCCAGAAAGCTACAATATACGATCCTCCCACTTCTTCGACCACCCTCTCGATCTCACAGGCTCCCTCAACGGTCTTCTGGAGCATGAACCCCCTCGAACGACTTCTCAATCCCAGCGACAACTTCGTCCCGTTCAGCAACCTCGTCCTCGCTCTCGTCGTGTTCCTCTATCTCGTGGATGACAGGTGAACTTTGATTCCTATCCTTCTTTTCAGTCTGTATAGTGGAGTGGTTGCTGGAAAACAGCAGGAAAGATCAGGGGACGGACGGAGGGAGGGATCTTGAGCTCGGCTCGTTCCTTGCTGGAAGAAGCTCACGCTCCTGTTTCGTTTTGCTTCCTAGATCATGCGATGTCCTTACCGGCTGGATCAGCTGGAACTCCATTCGGTCCCTCGAGCCTCCAGCTCACCACCCTCGCCCAACCGACAGCAAACCCGCCCCTCCGCTCGTCCCCAACGAAGAGAAGTCCATCGCCTTAGCGGCTGCTTCTCCTCTCGCTCGGAACAGCAGCTCCATCTCCGAGGAAGCCGCCATTGTCTCGATCCTCTTATTGATCGTGCTCTCGATGATCTTTGTGTGAGTGCCAAACCTTCTCTACCTTCCTTCTTTCCGAACTCGACGCGTCACGTCGTTCCTCCATCCCTTGAACCCCTCCAGATCGAACTCGGTCTTCGACTCCTTCGCATCTGAATTCCCAGACAGCTCCCTTCTTCGTCCTCTTGCCTCTCACTTCGCCTCGTTCACCGCGCTCGTCCTTTTCATACTCGTACGTTCGCTGTTCTCCGATCTCTTTCACGCCCTTTCTCGCCTCCGCTCTTTTCCCACCCTGGTTCTCTCGCTGCTAAACTTTCTTCATCCTCTCCTTTTTTTCTTCTTATCACCCTCCAAAGGGCTCCCTCCTCTTCATCGTCCTTTCCACCCTCCTCGCCTCGTGCACACCCGACCCCCTCAATCACCATCTCGAGAACCAGCAGCAGCAGCAACAACTTCCCTTCTTTCCCTTCATCCTCCTTCTCTCCTTCGTCCTCCTGGCCTCAACAGGTCTCTCTCGCTTTCCTCTCGGCATCGCCACACTCCTGATGGACAGCGTCGACCTCCCTCACCTCGCGCTTCTCGTCTTGGAACCGGGAGCGTTAGTTTTAACGACTGTTTGGGTGGTTCGGATTGGAAGGAGGGGAGGTGCCTCAGGGGAGCGTGAGGCGCTGTGTGGTTTTGGAAGGGAACGAGGAGAGGAGATGGTTCGAAAGACGCGTCGAGCTGCCGTTGTACTTTTTCGTTCTTCTCTCTCCATCGTTCGTTTCTTCTCTTTTCTCTGTCATGTGTTCCTTTTGCACTCCCTCACTCCTTCTTCACAGCTTGCGGTATATAGATCTGCTCTCCTTTCCCTGACTCTGCGAACTCTTTGCTTGGATTGTTCGAGCCCTTCCTTCACGATCAAGCCGGAGCCGAGCCCTTTTGCATCCGTGTTGACCCTTCCGATCGCTCTTCTTCGTTCTTCCTTCTCCTTCCTTCGGGAAGATCATGAGATCCGACGCGTGGCCTTTGTGTGAAAATGTATAACGCTGAGGATCGAAGGTTTGGTTGCCAGAAGCGAACGGAAAGCGATCATCGGGAAGAAATCTGCTCTCGCTCTCCTTCACCACAACCACCACCTCGCAGATTTCGGCAAATGCCTCTCCTTTTCCAGCTCGATCTCCCCTTGGACGTCCTTCCAGCAGCGGAGGAGGACGCTGAAGCACTGCTCCCACGGCGTCGCCCTCCTCTTCCTCCTCTCCCTCTTCTTCATCTCCCATCACAGACGTCTCCCCCGCCCATGCTACTACTGTCCACACTCCGAGCTCATTCCTCTCGAACCCCACACCATCTGCAACCGATAAGATCATCAATCCTCTCCCCTCCTTTCCATCTCTCCTCCTCCCCTTCATATCCGGACGACCTCGCGCTCCTCCTCCTCCTCCCTCTCCCCTCATGTTCGCCCAACCATTCCCTCCAATCCTCCCACCCGCCCTCCTAGAATCTCTCCCCGCCGCCCACCCACTAAGCCTCCCTGCTTCTCCGAACCTGCCCCAGCTGGGAGTCGGGGAAGAGGAGGGAGAGATCATCGAAGAGAGGGTGATGGAGTTGATGAGAGCTGTAGAGAGAGCGTCGTTTGGAGAGCGAGGCTGGAGGAAGAGACGCGGGAGTGAGAAGTTGGGAGTCCTGTTGGAGGAGGAGGGGGGAGATGACGAGGCGGAGGGAAGCTTGACGATCAGAGATGAAGAGGAGGAGATGGACGCAAGGGAGGGAGGAGGAGGGGAGGAGGCTGGACCGCTGAGCGTGTTTGGGAGAGGAGGAGGGGCGGAGACGGCTGGATTAGAGAGGAGGGGGGAGAAGGGGATTTCAGAGCTGATGGGGTGGGAGCTAGGGGTGAGGATGAGGTCGAAGGGCTGGGAGATCTGCTGGAAGTGGGATGGGACGAGGGAGAGGTCGAGCTCGGAGAGAAGACGAGCAGCGAGAGTGGTCTGGGAACCTTGTGGGTCTGATGAGATGATGTCAACTTTGGTCACAATCTGGGAGAAGATGAAGAGAGTGTTCAAGTGGATCTGAGAGGGAGAAGAAGGAGGAGCGCAGAGTGAGAAGAGTTCGCTGGAAGAGGAGAAGGAGGGAGGAAGGGGAGTCGAGCTCACCAGCAGACTGACCGTTCTCCTCCCTCAGTATATCTCCAACATCTTCCGTCCCAGAGAGAGAAGATAGACGAAAATTTATGGTACGGAGCTGGTTGGGGAGCTCCTCGAAAAAGAGCGGGTTGGGAGTCAGGCGAGACGTAAAGAAGCAGGGGAAGAAGGAGGTCAGGGGCTGAAGATGAAGGTCAAGTTTGGTGAGCTTCTCTCCTTCCAGAAGACCATGTCGGTACCAGTATCACTCTTCAGAGCTGGGTGGGTCTTGTGATCCTTTGGATCCGACGAAGGGAGAAGTGGAACGAAAGCGGTCCGGAAGGGGAGAGATGGAGTTGAGGGAGAGGGAGCTGCTGTTCGGTGGAGCTTCGAGCTTTGGGATGCAGGAGGGAGGAGACGAAGCAAAGAGTGTTGTTTTGATTTCGGCGTCAGGAGGGGGAGATGAGGGAGATCAGAAAGCAGAGTAGACTCCTGAGAGAACACTGAAAAGAAGAGCCGTCAGAGGAGAGGAGCAACGAAAGCCAGAAAGAAGAAAGAGACTCCAGACGAACACGACGGAGACTAGGACCTCGGCAAGCTCGGCTGGTGGCCAGGTTTTCCCCTTTTTTCTTCCATTTTCAAGGTCAAGCTCTCGATTGGAGCAAGACCTAGCTCCCTTCTATATTTTTCGTCCATCTTGAGTGAGCAGGATCATTATTCTGCTCGCGAAGGGAAGGCGTCCGCCCTCCCTCCCTCTCGCTGTCGCCTGAGCTCGCTCGAAGCCTGAGTTTTGATTTTAATCGCTCGCCGCACTTTCTCTTGCAGGCGAAGACGCGTACGGTCAATGAAGATTCGTCTGCTAAACGGGAAGCGACTCGGCAGAGCGACATGAGCGACGAGGAAGGGAGGAGGGAAAGGAAAGGGACGCGTCGTCGTTTGCTTCCGAGAGGCACATTTGATCGTGCGTGCCCTCGCCGTTGGTTTTTAGCAATACTTCGTATTGAAGGTTTTAAATGTGACAGCTCTTGAAGCTCCAACACCAACACGACACAGAAGGAGAGGCCCGTCAAACTCCAGCGACGCGTTGGATGCAGAAAGGAACGTTTCTCTCCAGCCCGAGAGACAAGGACGTAGCAGAACAGCGAAAGCAGAATAACCAGTTAGATAGGCATCGTTCCAATTCAAACGCAAATAACAAAGAAGAAGGAGAGGTTGATATGGAAGAGGAAGCGGGAAGGAAGATCCATTGAAGTACTCACAACGATTGCATCCACAGTTCTTTCGCTTGCAGACATCGCTTTCTCGGCTCGGACCAACTGTGGAGATCACTGGAGGTCAGCTCGCCGTTGAGTAGAGGTCGGTCGAAGATGAAGTTCTCGCTTGGTGAGGGGAAGATCGGGTGAAGAGTTCGCGATTAACACGTCGACTCTGCGCAGACTTTCTCTCTTCCTACGTTCTTCAGTTTAACATATATGGCTGCGAACTCAATCTTGGCTGGATGAGTATCTGAGGGACTTATTGGGAGGAGCACGAGTAGACTGGAAGTGGAGAAGATTAAGGAGACGCGTCTGGCCGGAGAAACCTACTGTCCTTCACCGAATCTTGGAGAGAAGAGGTTCAAACCCGTCCAGTTGAGAAGTCGAGCTGGAGATTTCTGAATCTTTTCGGGAGAGATGAGGTGGGAAGGGATGAGGATGGAGAGCAGGGCAGAGCCAAAAACGGCAAAAGTAAAGCTCCTAGACATGGGCTCGAACCATGGACCTTAAGATTAACAGTCTTACGCGCTACCAACTGAGCCACCCAGGACTTACTGATGTATTGATGACTGTGAATTCAGCTTACTTCTTCTATTCCAGCATTCTCTTCTCTGTACGCATCGCGCGTCCCTCGACGCAATCTGGAGAAACTCATCATCGGTTTCGGTCAACGATCATCGCCTATGCACTCCTCAGGTCCATGGAGGATTCGGCCTCATCTCCCTCAAGAATCGACTCGCTGGTCCTCGAGCGGAATGGATCTATCGCCTCCTCACCATCCCAGAATCCTCCAAACCCTTCGTCGTCGCAATTCGTGGTCGCCTTCAAAAGTACCTTCTCCTCCACCCCGCTCACCAATGGAACTACGACCCTTTCTCGTTCCAACGAGAGATTTCTCCCTCTTTTCAGTGGACTGGTATCTTCTTCCAACCAGGTGCGTTCTCGGGAGGTTGGCCAGGGACGATGGGAACTATGACCTCTCTTCTTCCATCTCGCTGGAAAGACTACCTTGCCGCTTGGAACTCGACATCACTCTTACCCCCTTCGCCAAGAAGAACTGGAACGATATAGCTCTTCGCCCTCCTCGGTCCGCCATCTCTCCCATCACCACCAAACACTTCCTCGGACCCGACCAAGAACGCATCTCTGCCGATATCGGAAAGGACTCGGTAAGGATTCTTCTCAAGAAGTTTCGTCTTATCATTCCTCCCGGTTGGGCGGATAGGTTTCCTGGTATCACTTCTAACCATTGGGAGGAATGGTGGAGGAAGTTGAAGGGCCTTTCGAGTCACTCTCCGGAGGACGTCGATCTTTCACATCGTCTTTCTCTGTACGCTCTTCACCCAGGTTCGCAGGTCGGCAACAATCCTACCCATCGCTTCATCAACAACAGATCCACCTCCTGCATCCTCTGCCTCGATCCCTCATCCACGGAAGACTTTCAGCACCTACTCGTCGACTGCGAAATCGCTCGGAGAATTTGGATCCTCGCTTCCCCTCGACATCTCCCTCCTCCCCCTCATCCCAGCCTTCAAACCCTCGTCTGTCCGTCGCCAATCCCCCGCCTCCCTGATCTCATCCAAAACATCGTCTTCCTCGGTCGTATCTGGAAACTCTCGCGATCTCGTCGTTGGGGGAAGAAGGACGCGGCGGTCGAGAGGGTGACGGACGAGGCGATTGTTGGGGTGGTGAGGGCGATCAGGAAGGGAATGGCGCGTGTGGACTCCGGGAATGGAAGGATGGGAAGTGAAGGACAGGGATAGCTGGTTGGGATGGGTAGGGTGTGAGAAGGATGGAAGGTCGGCGGTGATCTCGGTTGTTTTCTTTTGTCGCGTCGTTTTGCTCTCTCTCTTTCTCTCCCTCCCTCTCTCTTCTCTTCCCACCACTTCTATACTCTATACTCTTCATCTCTCACTCTTTCTCTCTCCACTATCTTTTCCCCAACATCGTCTTCGGTTAGTTCTAGTCTAGGTGATACGATGGATCAAATACCAGAAAGAAAAAAAAAATCTTCTCTGTTTATCTTTCTTCCACTCTACGGAGTAAAGCGTGAGGTCCTTAAAATCCATGGTTCGAGCCCATGTCTAGGAGCTTTACTTTTGCCATTTTTGACTCTGCTCTTTTTGTCATCGCGTCGAGGTCCCAAAGCCTCGCCTCTCAAGCACTTCGAGATCGACCTCGATACCCACGTTCGGTCTTCGACCCAACGCAGGGGCCGACCAGGATGTCAACTTTGATCGTCTAGGAACTCTGCTTTGTAGGTCAAAGCCGGATGGAAGGAGCTCTGACCTCTCTTTTCTTCACGTTGGCCTGCACTTGTACATGGAACTCATCGCTTACGCTCCAAGCAAGGTTGTCACATTCTCGGGAGACCTGACGAGAAGGTGAAGGAGCGAGGAAGAAGACGACCAGCAGAAACGCAGAACTCACTTCAGAAGTTTTAATATGCAGACTTGGAGAACATCCGGACCACCCCGGTCCGAGGCTGGCCATAGGACCATAGTGGTTGTACAGGAGATAGTCCTTTTGTAGTAAATGACGGAGAGAAAAGAGAGTCCATTCAAGTCGCGTCGTCGCGCGATTCTTCTCTCAATTCAAACTCACGTAGACGAGGATGGGAACGTGAGTCTTGGCAGTAAGAGAGGTAGGCGACTTCTTAGCCAAGAAGTAGAAAGGGATGGGAGCGACAGGAGGCCGGTGTAGACTAAAGGGAGGAGGAGAGCCGCGTCCGTTTCCTGCCATCTCTTCTCTCTCCCGACCCTCAATTCAGAGGCGATGAAATCACTTCCTCCAGCTCCAAAGACTGGCTCAGGTCCAAGAGTGCCCCAGACGACGGTACACAGAACAAAGCTTCACCCGACCCTTTCAACAGCATGCTGATTTTGATAGGTTGGAAGGTGATAATAGACGCTCGCTTGCAGATACGAGGGAGAGCTTGAGATCTCGCGAGGTGCACCCAATTCTCTCATCAAAGACCGAAATGAATGTGAAAGGACGCTGGTCGTTGAGAGAGAAAAGAAGGAAAGAAGGAAGGGCTGGAGTTTCGTTCAGCTCCCTCCTTGAGGGTTCCTCCTCGCCTTTCTTTCCTCACTCACGACGGCGACTCTCATCATCCCGCCCACCAGAACACGCCCCTCGGCTACTACCCTCTTGCTAGCTTCATCCGAAGAAGACTCCCCGTCGCTCGGAAGCGACTTGTGGAGAAGGATGGTTAGATCCAGCCCAAAACGTCGAGCTCAACAAAATGTCCTTCTCCTCCTTCTCTTCCTCCTTCATCTTCATGGTCGTCAGCTATCCTCCTCCGCCTCAGCTCCTTTGGATACAGATCAAGAGCCATCTGGTTCCTCTCATCGCTGATCTCGATTCAATCTTCGGTCCATCGCAGAAGCGCTTTCAGCATCAGGAAGGGGGAGGGAGGAGAGCGAGGTCGTCGAGCTCAACTCCTTCAGCTCTCCCTCCTTCTCTCAAAGCAGCTCTTCGTCCTCAGCCTTTCTCGCAGACGATATTCCTTGGCATCGGTGGACCCACTCGCTGCCGGAGCTCCGCAATTTATCGACCTATCGAGCTGACCGATCTCAGATCTTAGGCTGAGTCTGACTGACGCCTTCCTTCGTCCTCCTCCGATCCTGCTTACTGAAGCAGACGCTTCTCTCTCTCTCAACTCCCACCCACCCATCATCGCCCCCTTCTCTTCATCGCAGTACACCATCGGAAACTCACCCAGCATGCCCGACATCTCTTCAACCCGACTTTTCACTCCTACCAAGCTCGGCTCAAAGGCCATCAACCGAATCTCCCTGGCTCCTTTGACTCGCTTCAGAGTTGATCTAAAGACTCAAGTCCCTTTGGACTTTGTCAAGGAGTATTACTCCCAGAGAGGTAAGTAGTTCTAGAGAGCTTCCAGGTCTTCTGCATCTCCGAAACAGGCGTCTTTGTTCAATCTCCATCCAACTCGCGGCTGACTGATCCTCCCTCTTTGTTCGCTCCTTTCCAGCTTCACCGGGAACCCTTCTCATCTCCGAAGGAATTCAGGTATCCGTCGAGGCTGGTGGACTTCCCCGCTTTCCAGTTCCAGGTGCGTTTTCTTCCTTTGAACCTCAACGGAAATCAGCGACGACCTTACACTGTGAAGCTAAAGTTTCATGATTCGCTTCTCCCTCTTCTTTCCCCAGGAATCTTCACCCAACCTCAAGCCGAAGCTTGGAAAGAAGTTACCAAGGAAGTCCATGACAAGGTCAGTGCTTTTGCCTTGGAGTTAAAAAGTGTGAGGGAAAGTACCGAGACTGACCGCGTCGTCGGTTTCTCCTCTCGTCATCAGGGAGCCATCATCTACGCCCAGATCTTCGCGATGGGTCGAGCCAATACAGGAGAAGTTGTGGAGGCTGTTGCTCCATCTCCCATCCCCCTCAAAGATAGCACCGTAATCCCGAGAGAGCTGACTGTCGAGGAGATTGCTCGTGAGTTTCTTTCGCTCGTCGCTCGCCTCCTTTCCCGACTGACTCTCTTCTTCTCCTTTCCTGGCTGTAGAGTACGTTGAGAAGTTTAAGGAAGCTGCTCTCACAGCTATCGAAGTCGGATTTGACGGAGTAGAGATCCGTGAGTGCTCTCTTTTCTCTTCTCCGACTCGTCGCTGATCTCTCCCCTGACTCGTTCGCTTTCTCTTTTGCTCCTCCCGCACCAGACTCCGCCAACGGATACCTCCTCGACCAGTTCTTCCAATCCGTATCCAACGTTCGGACCGACTCCTACGGTGGAAACGTGGAAAACCGCTCGAGGCTTCTCTTCGAGATCACTCGCACAATTTCGGACGCGATTGGAGAGGAGAAGGTTGGGATCCGATTCTCGCCCTGGTCTGTCTTTCAGGTTTGTCTCTCCCTAGCTCGCATTTCTCTCTCTCTCTCTCTCTCTCTCTCTCTAGAGACTCCAACTGATTCCGCTCCGTTCATATCAACCTCACAGGACATGCAGGAGCCCAACCCTCTTCCTTCGTTCAGCTACGCGACGGAGAGACTGGTCAAGGAGTTCCCTTCCCTCGGATACGTTCACTTCGTTGAACCCATCGCGTCAGAGAGCTCTCCTTCTTTCACCGCTGAGAGGTTGGACGAGGGAGTTCAAGCTTCCAACGATACTGTGAGTTCTAAAACCGAAGCGTCATGATCGCACGACGTTCTCCCTCTCCTTCTTTCGCAAAACCTTCATTCATTAGCGCGTAGCTGACTGAACTCTTCTCTCCAGTTCCGAGCCATCGTCAGAGGTATAGACCCTTCGATTCTACCAGCCGACGACTCTTTCGTCTTCCCTGAGCCCAACTCCTCTTCTCCGACGCTCTTCCTCTCAGCAAGTGAGCTCCTCATCTTCGACCGACCTCCACACAAAGCCGAGCTGACTTCAACTTCTGGTTTTGACACTTAGGCGGATACACTGCCGATAAAGCGATATCTGCAAGCGAGAGAACAGGGGATGTGATCGTCGTGAGTCGGTTGGATCATTCCTCTCCTCTCCCTCTGCCGTTCCAGTTCCCCCCTCCTCACCTTATCTTCGCTCTCAGCTTCAACTGACGCATCCCTCTCTGGTCCTCTTGCTCCAGTTTGGTCGCTTCTTCATCGCGAATCCGGACCTCCCGTTCCGCGTTCGAAACGGCATTCCGTTTGCTCCTTACGACCGACCTACTTTCTACTCCCATGGACGTGAAGGATACACGGACTATCCATCTCATGAGTCGGAGGAAACGAGGGGAGTGCAGGTTCAGGGTTAATTTTGTAGGTGACGAGGAGGAGAAGGCGAGGATAGACTGACTAGATCAGTCTTTGAATCTACATCGTGAGCTCAAACATACTTCGAGGAACAATAGCGCAGTGCTCGAAGCTGAATTCATTCGACCTAGACCTTGATGAAAGGTCAGCGAAGGAATCTGAGGAGCAGTTTTCAGCAAACGAAGAAAGCTCGCGACGCGTCTTTCCTTCTCGTAGCCTTTGCTGGATTGGAAAGTTAGACCTTCCTCCTCAGCCACTTGGGAGGAACCAGGAGGAAAGAGAAAGAAGATCAGGTGGAGGGAAGCTGGACTTGGCGAAGAGAAAGAAGAAGAGCACTGAGCAGGTTCGCGTTCCCATCGCCTTTCTTTTGCACAGTCTGGGGCTGCTGGAGCATATTCCAGGAATCCCAGAAGCCCAGGCTGGCCGTCTGTAGGTTTGATGAACGGAAGGAGTACGGCCGTCCCAATTTCAACGCAAGATCGAAAACGCCTCGAGAACTGGGACGCTTTGTGGAGGGAAGAGAGAGCAACAGTGAAGCTCAACCACAACTCTCTCTTCTTTCTCTATCTTCCCTCCGAAGCAGCAGCAGCAAAAACCGTTTTCACGATCATTCAAAGAAGGCTTTCAAGGGTGAGAGCAACTTTTCTTTTCGGGTTCCATCCCAGCCAGAGCTGACCGACCTGCCTTTTCTCCTTGCTCGCTTCCCAACAGCCTCCTCCTGCCTCCTCCCTTGCCCCACCGAAAGCCATCCCAGCCCTTCTGTTCTCTTCTTTCCTTCCACCCCTTTTCTTCGTGTTCTGTACACACTTTCCCCCTCTCCTCCAGCGTTCTCGTGTGAGTCCGAGCCCTGAAACAGAGAAGGACGAGGCAGCATATAAACGTGGGAGATACTCCGCTCGAAGGACGACGAGCTCTCGTTCCCTTCCCCTCTCTCCTTCTCCCCAGGCTGACCCCTCCCCTGCCTCGCTTCCTTCCTTCCCTCTGAATACAGCACCCAAAGACCATCATGTACCACCCCCACCATCAGCTTCACCATTCACCTCCTTCTCCTCCCCCCACCCTCGCCTACGCTCACAGCTCGCGCTTCCTCCGAGTCCACTCGTTCACGCCTGGCTCCCTCGTCTCGCCCTCGTCCGATCTCCAAGTGCTCTGCACCCTCTTCACAGCGGCTCTCGCCGACTCTACACCTGGAGCAGCTCCCTCCCCTCCGAAAACCATCCGACTCTGCTTCTCGTCCCTACCTCTCGCAACCAGAGTCGGCAGAGCTCCTCCCAACTCGATCGTGCCCTCCGGCGTCCAGGGAGCTCAGGACCTCGCTCTCTCTTGCAAGATCCCAACAAGAGAACAGGTACAAGCCGCCGGAGTCGTTCACAGCAGCGAAGTAGAGGGAAGGATATCTCTCTACTGCGAGATCTTGGGTGGAGGAGGTTCAGCTCTGGGGGAAACTATCGTCGAACGAGTCTGGTACGGAGATTTCGACTACGAGGATGGAGAAGGAAGCTCGTCAGCCGGTTGGCATCCAGTCCGTGAGTTACCTCTTCTGATTGGTTTCGTTTCGTCGGAGTGACAAGACGCTCACATCTATCGGTTTCGGGTTTCTCCGCTCCTACAGCTGTCGCCTCTCGCAAACGAGCTGCGTCGGAGGAGGAGGACGAACTCGCTCCTCGATCCCGTCAACGATACTCAACCCATTCGACCGATACCAACAGTCACGGAGGACTGAACGTTCAGTTCGGAGGTCCTCATAGTCGACCAGGAACCTGTGAGTCTTCCTTCTTTCCTTTCCTTCCCTCCTTTTGAAGGGAGTAGCCCAAACGACGCGCCGGGCGGCCAAACTTCCTTCGACATTTGACTCCCTTCTCCTCTCTCTCAATCCACGCAAATCAGTCTCCTACACCCACTCTCCAGATCCAAGCCACCCCTACGCGTTCCAAGGATCTCCTCAACCCCTCTACCAACCTCCCGCTTTCCACTCGCACACTCCCACTTCCCTCAGCCCTCCCTCTCCTCACGAGGGCTTCTCCAACTCCAATTACAACCCAACTGCCTCCTCCGGGCCTCCTACCTCTGCTCCTACTCCTCTCTCACCTTTCCAGCAGCTTCCTCCTCCTCCTCCACCTCCCTCGACTCAGCAGAACCTTTCAGCTGGACCTCAAGCTTCCTCCTCTCGCTCAAACTCCCCTCCTCCTCCTCCCGCCCAGCCGTCAAACTCGAACGTGTCGAAGGGATTGTACGGAGAACGAGCGACGCCTGGATCGAAGAAGGCTTCGCTGGAACTTCATGGAGATCTGTTCACGATGGCGATTGCATGGTGAGTCTTCCTTTTCCCTCTCTCGGTCGACGGAAATTCGAGTTCGACGCGCTGACGTCTCTCCTCTTCTTCTGCTTTCTTCCAGGACTGAGGAGGAATGGAACGCTCGACGAAGACTCGTCCAGTTCTGGAGGAAGATGGACGGATCCGTCATCCACGCTTCGTTCGCTCCCATCTCCCAAGCCGACTACGCAGAGAGGGCCATCGTGATCTCGTGCATCTTCCGAGAGGAAACGAACGAGTGCTACGTAAGTCGAGCTCTCTCTCTCCACCTCTTCTCTCACTCAAGACACTGTCCAATCAACCTCTATCCTCTCATCACGTTCGCAGGTCACCTCCGTGGACGCCATCTACCTGCTCGAAGGACTAATCGGTGCTCGCTTCTCCATCGAGGAGAAGAATCGAGTGAGGAGGAACCTCCAGAGATGCAAACCTGATACGATCTCCAAGACCAAACCTGCGACCGAGGAATTTTTTGCGGTGTTGATGAACTTCCCGAAGCCTAAGCCGAGGCATATCGAGAAGGATATCAAGGTGAGCTTCCTTTCTCTTCTCCCTCTCTCTTCCTTCTCTTCTCTTCACCTCGACTTCTACTGATCTTCGCCCTACTCTTCTCATTTCCACTCAGGTCTTCAAATGGAAAGACTTTGCTGGAGCTTTGGAGCGAACGGTTGCGAAATACGTTCGTCGTTTTTCTCCTTGCTGCTCTCTCTCTGTCTCGCGCGCTCTCGTCCTCACTTTCTCCTCCCTTCCTCTTTCGCCGCAACCACAGTCCATCGCCTTCCCCGACGGAACTCCCGTCCCCTCTCCTCCTACCAACGCTGCATCCACCAGTGCGTCGGAGGAGGACTGATACGAACGAACGCACGAATCGACGACTTCTTTGGGCTCTCTCAACTTTCTCTCGCTCTCCTTCTTCTCATCTCGGTTGTACTCTGTCTAAGGATCGTTGATTTTTTTTGGGGGGGGCTCCTTCTCTTTATCTCTTACTATTTCTTTGCATATACCAGTCTCTTTCTAAGGATTCTCACTCTTTGAATGGACGATTGTTTCTTCCTCTTTTCTTCTTTCGTCTGAGAAAAAGAAAAGACGCGCGTCAAAGAGCGTTGTTGTGAGGTACGTTCAGCTCGTCTCTTTCCTTCAACGTCCAGCAACCCAGCCCCCCCTCCTTGCCCGACCTCGAGAGCTCCTCTCTCACTTGCTCCTCCTCTCGCCTCCCTGTCTTCTCCTACAGGAACCTCATCAGCCAAATTAACAGCCATCCCATCCCCCGACGGTCGTTCTCTGCTCTCATGGAAGGTCACCTCCTCCCTCCTTCCTCCCTCGCTCCTCCCTTCCGAGCTCCCCATCGCTCCCCTCCCCGCCCTCGAAAGGACAAGAAAGTCACCCCTCCCTCCCCACCCTTGCTCATCAAAGATAGTGGACGTCAACTTGATTACCAGAGGTTGGGCTTCCTGGGAGAGGTACGTTTTCCTTCCTCTCTCACTCAACATCCGACCTCTCTCTCCCTCTCTCCCTTCGTCCATCCTGACCTTTCCCCCTTCGACTCTGCAGGGCGGTTTCGCTCGCGTATACGAAGCTCAAGATGAGAATGGACGAAGACTCGCTCTCAAGGTTGTATCCAAGAAGACTTTGTTGACGACAAAGACGAAGACAAAGGTGCGTTCGAGAGACCTCCTTCCTTCCCTTCGACAAGAGAGAGAGAGCTCATCCTTTGGGTTGTATGCGCGTGTTTTAGCTGTACGCCGAGATCAAGCTCCACAAGATGCTGGATCACCCTAACATCGTCTCGTTCAAGGAATGCTTCGACGACGACGAGAACGTCTACATGGCGCTCGAGTTGTGCGACAAGGGGGTCAGTCCGAGCTCATCTTCTCTCTCTCTCTCTCTCCTTCCTCTCCATCTTCCCCTTCCCTTTGTCTCCCATCCCATTCCACCTCTCCACTTCCATGCTCATCTTCTCTCCCCCTTCCTCTCGCTCGTGGCTCTCCAACAGAGCATGATGGACGTCCTTCGCAAACGCAGATCCCTCACCGAACCCGAAGTTCGGTACTGGCTCGTCCAACTCATCGGAGCCTGCTCCTACATGCACGGAGAGAACGTCATCCATCGAGATCTCAAGCTCGGAAACATCTTCCTCGATTCAAGGCTGGAGGTCAAGGTCGGCGATTTTGGGCTTGCAGCGTTGATCGAGAAGGAAGGAGATAGGAAGAAGTGAGTCGGCCAACAGCGAGCGCTTGAGTTTCGAGAGCTGACTTTTGGTTTTGGGTTGGGTTCGTTTCTAGGACCATCTGTGGAACACCCAACTATATTGCGCCGGAGGTGCTGTTCGATACTGCGAACGGGCATAGCTTCGAGGTGGATGTGTGGTCGATTGGGGTGATTATGTGAGTGCGCGGAGGCAACGAGGGAAGGAGAGCTCGAGCTCATCAGGAACACCTCTTTCTCTTTCCCTTTCCCTCGTTCAAAGGTATACTCTCATCATCGGCAAACCTCCTTTCCAGACCAAAGAGATCAAGGCTATTTACAAGTGAGTCTTACTTTTTCCCTACTTTCTTCTTGGAGAGACCTGATCACCCATCTCGTTCCTTTTGCTCGTCTTCGTTCAGACGGATCAAAGACAACCAGTACGAGTTCCCTCCAGAGAAGCACATATCCCCTGAAGCTCGAGACTTGATTACCGAGATCTTGACTGTGGATCCTCGTGAGTATCTCCCTTCTCCCTTCACCAGCTCACCTTCTCCTGACGTTTCCCTCCTCTGCTCGGCTCGTCGTCTGGTTCGCAGGGAAACGACCCACCCTCCAAACCATCCTCCAGCACCCCTTCTTCCTCGCCGGTCCCTTCCCCTCCTCCCTCCCCTCCTCAGCAGCCGAATCAGCACCAGACTTCCGTCATCTCTCCACTCAACAGTCAGCGATGAACTTCCAACGAGCTCGGACGAAGGCTTCCCAGTCGCGTCCCATCGCCACGACCAGAGTTCGAGCTTCCCTCGGTCCTTCGGTCGCTCAGCAGGAACGAGAGTTCCACAGAGCTGTGCAGCCTGATAGTCCGCTTTCGGCTTTGCTTTCGTGAGTACTCCTTCTTTGCTCTCGTCTCATCAGAGCTCGACCAAAGAGTCAGACTGACGCGCTTGATTCGTCGCTTGCTTTTCTCATCCAGCTCCGCTCGTCAACCCCTCCTCGTCTCCCACGAAAACAACATCCACCGAGGCTCTCCTCTCCATCGAAAACTCGCCGCGTCCTCCCTCAACTCCGAATCTAAACGAGATCGAGAACGTCCTCCCCCTCCCCCGACCTCTCGTTCAGCCATGTACACCGTCGGCGAGGACGAGGAGGACGAGGAGGACCCTCTTCTTCTCGAACGCCAGGAGAAGGAACTCGCCGCTCAGAAAGCTAGGATCGTCGCCGAGTCCATCCAGGAATCCTCTCCTCGCTCTACTCGTCCTCCTCCTCCTCCTCGTGTGCGAGAGCGAGAGTCGCCGATTCATCGCCCAGTCACGTCCAACGGAAGGGAGAACAGCGCTCGAGTACCGTTACCGCTGCCATCGAGATCAACAGCCTCGACAGCCAAGCAGAGCATCGTCGTCGCTTCGTCGGAACAGGAACCATCAGCACCAGCACCAGCGTCGAGAGCCAACTCTAGACCAATCTCAGAAGCGAGGATCCCTCGGTCGCCTCGCGTCAATTCAGCAAAGGCTGGAGGATCGTTCGATACCGTTTCGAGGAACGTCCAGCTGGCGGTGGATTCGTTGGCGGGTGGAATACCGTTCGTGACCCCTCGTGAGTCCATCTCTCGACATACGAAGGAAAGGAGGGAGAGAGAGAGGAGAGAGCTGACGATAGGTCGTGGGCGCGTTGTTCGTTTTTATCTTCTCGATAGACGTCTCGTCCTACCCTCCTCCCCCGAGAGTCTTCATCGTCTCGTGGCTCGACTACTGCGTCAAGTATGGGATGGGATACACGCTCAGCGATGGGTCTGTTGGAGTTCACTTCAACGATAGCACGAGTTTGATTTTGGCTCCTGACCGAGAGTGAGTCTTCTCGTCGCTTCCTCTTTGATTTCTCCCTGAACTACGAGCTGAACCTCCCTCTTCACTCCTCCCTCCTCCCTCCCATCATTTCATTCTCCCACAGACACTTCGACTGGCTCACCACCGGCAAACCTTCCGACAAATCCTCCTCAACAAACGCTCCCCCTACCCTCACCCGTCGAAACCACACCATCTCCTCCTTCCCAGACGACCACGACCTCAAATCCAAACTCTACCTCCTCAAGCACTTCCAAGGCTTCATGCAGGACAAGCTCATCAAGGACAAGCCCTGGTGTTTCGTCGATACGGCGAGGACGAAAGGGTTGGAGTTTGTGCAGAGGTATCTGCGGATGAAACATGTCATCGTGTTCAAGATGAGTCATGATATTCTGCAGGTGAGTTTGGATGACAGGTTTCTCTTCAGTGGTGGGAGGTGTGGGAGGAAGGGAGGGAGGGAGGAGCCTCGAAACTCGAAAAACTGACACGCGTCTCTCTCTCTTTCCCTCCCTTCCCTGCCCTCTTCCCTCGCTCGCTCGCCGCCACCCAGTTCAACTTCTATGACCACGCCAAGATCATCCTCTCCTCCGACGGTCTCGTCGTCACCTACATCAGCGAGAAAAACATCATGGACTCCTGGTCGCTCGCCTACCTCTTCTCCGACGAAGCTGCCGAATCCGACGAAGGAAAGAAGATCACACTCGTCGTCAAGAAGATCAAGTACCTCAACATCTTGCTCAAGAGCATTCATTCAGGTCCCTCGGCGGTGCAGAACTCGTCGTCATCCAAGTCGTCGAAGGCGAGCAGGGTGGGTGGGGGAAGTGGGAGGGAGAGGGAGGAGGCCAGACCTTTGAGGTAGGGGGAGGGAGGTTCGGTTCGCTTTCGTTCGTTTCCTTTTCTCTTTCTTTCATCCTTGCACACTTCACTTCACTTCACTTTCGGTTTCGCTCCGTACTCGCTTTGGCTTTCTTATCGTCTCTTGCACACTCGCTCCGCTTTTTTCTCCTTCTCCTTGCACTCGTCCTGGCTTCTTTTCGGTTTCGTTTCAAACACATTAATGCATACACTCTCGTCGCGTTCGTAAAATCCGTCAAAAGGTAGATCTAAGTAAACCTTCATCTTCCCTCTCAAGACCCTTCTAGGGCTGCATCCTCCAGATCCTCATCGCTCCTGACCGATCTCCAGACAAGAGGTACGTGCTCGAGGGCGAAGAGACGACGGCGAGAGCTTGGATAGAGTCTGGGTGGGCGGTGCTGGTTTCGGAGAGAGCTCGGGGTTGGGTTTCTAGGTTGATGGTTGGGGATTGGGAGTTTGAGCTGGCGGAGGAAGGAGAGAAGATCAACTTCAGCTGCTGGGTCGACGCGTCTTCTCAAAGTCGAGAGAAAGAAACCCAACCTGAAGCTCACTCCCTCTATCGGCACCGCTCCTAGAATCGAGCTCTTGGCAAAGTTCTGCAAGTCGATCCGCCGAAGGAACCTATCCTCTCCTCCTACCCACAACACTCCCGCTGAATCTGCTCCTCCTCCCGCTCCCGCTCCATCAATGTCCTCCGAGAGCTGCGGCCTGGCTGAACTTCCTCCTCCTCCTCCTCCTCGAGAGACGACAACGATGGCTAGGATGCTGTTGGAAGGTCGATCTCGTCGTTTGGGAGGCGGTGGATGCCGTTCGAACCCTGCGAGGAGGTTGGCAACGGCGAGGGAGGGATCTTCATCTGCGAGAGAGGAGGAGGCGGATGTAGAGGGAAGATGTGGAGGTGGGGAGGAGGAGGAGGAGGAGGAAGAGGGAGGGTTGGTTGCGATTGCTGCTGGAGTCGATGATGAGGAGACCACCTTGTAGGTGTCGACGACTTGGCTTGCTTCGATGGACCACGTTTCGAGAACGATTTCGTCGGACGGTGAACTCTCTCCTCCGCTGGCGACAACGATGTACCGACCTCCTCCTCGACTAGGATGCACGACGACTTCCCGAACCGGTTGACCAGCGACTCTCCACGTTCGAAGGAGGAGCCCGAAGCGCAGGTCCCAGAGCGTGAGCCATCCTCCCAGGGTCCCGACGACGATCCAGAGTCGACGAGGATCGCAGCAGAGTGTGGTGGGAGACCCGAGGTGGAGAGGAACGGTCATCTTCTTGGTGATGTGCATTCCGTGAAGGTCGAGGAGGAGGATTTGAGACTGTTGGGTGAGGAGAACGAGTTCGTTGCTGACCTCTGAAGAAAGGAAAGAAGAGACGCGAAGGTCAACTCCAGCGACTGTGAGACCGATTGGAAGGGAGAAGGAAGGTAACGAACCTGACTTGTTGTGGCTCAATTGCGTCACAAAATCCCCAGCCTGCGACGTCTCGAGCTGGAAGTAGCGAACGACCTCGACCTCCCTGAACTTGATGGACGACGACCCAGCTTGGAGATGAACTCGAAGGACGACGACGCTTCCATCCTCCCCAGCGACAGCGATACAATGCGAAGCCTCGATGAGACACATTGCCGTCGGTCGTGTCCCGAGAGTGTGAACGAGACGAGGTTTCGAAGTCGTGTTCCGTTCGAGTCGAGCCGTATCCCAGATCTTGACGAGGCCATCCTGCGCAGTGGAGACGAAGAACGTGTTGTCTGGCGAGACGAGGATTCCGAGGATAGGTCCGATGTGTTCGGAGAGTTGGCAGACGAGAACGGGATCGGTGGGAGTTGAGGAGGAGGAGGGTCGAGGGATGGATCCAGTTCGAGCGGCGGCTGAGCTTCGGCGAGAGCTGACGCGAGGACCTAGTTCAGGTAGAGGATCTCGGAAGGTCTCTAGATAGACTGCTTCGATTAGAGACTTGATCCCTGGGTCCGAACCGTCTGTAGGAGTGGGAGCGAGAGACGCGTCAGGACGAGAGCGGAAAGAAAAGCGAGAAGGAGAAAACTCACCGTATCCTGTTACCGAAGGGAACGCGCTGTTCTTAGCTCGACTTTCCAGGTAGTTTCCTACGGCAGAAGGAGTACCGCGGCCGATTGGGGTGGAAGAACGAGCTCCTTGATGTTCTGAATCCGAATCGTCTCCTCGTATGACCGAACTCGACTCCAGCGTCGCGAACGCATTCGCTCTCACTGCCCCCACCGACGCCGCCGACTTGGGATCTGGTCCTCCACCTCCTGTTGCGGTAGAAAAAGGTCTCGGAGCTCGGGTGCCAAGCTGAGCGAAGCTGCTGTCCATCGAAAAGATCGATTCCGACGACGGACTGAAGGCGGCGTCGGGAGTTCCTTGCCGCGACGACCTTGGGATTTGGATGGCGGTTGGGAGAGGAGTATTGGATGTGACGGACGGAGGAGCTGATGGGAGGTGGGAGGAGAGCTTGCTGGTGAGACGAAGTGGTTGAGGACGGGAGGAAGGGTGACTTCGGAGGGAAGAGAGTTCGTCGGCGGTGGATCGGGTGCTGACTTTCCGACGGATCCTCCGACCTGATTCGGTGACTTGACTAGGACGAGGGTTGATGAAGACCGTTTGAGGAGTGACGGAGAGCCGAATGAGGGAGAGAACCTGAAGATCTGGCTTGGGAGATCCGTGAGAAGGATCGCTTTCTTCAAGTCCTCGAAGGCTGATGCGGAAAACGAGAGGATGATCAGCGCCGAACTCGATGCTCGTTCCAGCTCTGACGATGGGAATAAAAGCAGTGCATACCTCGAGGAAGCGCTGGCTACTCGGCTGATATGAGAGCGAAGAACGAGAAGTTTCGCATCCTCGTCGGGGAGAAGTCCTTTCTGTCGAAGAGCAGCGATCTGAGCTTGATCTCTGGTGGTCCGAGTTGCAAGAACAGGTCAGTTTGAGAGTGAGGATAAGCTGATGGAATTGAAGAAAGGGCTCACTCTTCGGAGCTGCTACTGAGATGGGAGGGAAGTTCGGGGAAAAGGCGACCGTCGGTTCCGTTCGAGCTCGACCAAAACGGTGACCGACTCGACTTCTTAGCCCAGACCAAGGCTGAGTCGTAGATGGAACGAGGAAGCTGTATAAAGAGGAAGAGAAGAAGAGGTCAGTTTGAACAAGCCTGACGGAAAGCAACGAACCCGTAGAGAAGAAAGGACGAACGGGAGGCCGAATAGAGCGAAGCAGCACGTCTTCCGAGAGGGACGCGACGGCGGAACGAAGCAACGGAGACAGATGAGGGTAGAGAAGACACCAGGCGTCCGATCTTGAAAGACGTCGAGATGTGGATGCGATGACTCCGACGGCGGCTGAAGGCAGAGAGGAAGAAGGACTTCAGCTGTGAACCGATCGAGACTTCTGAGATGGAGGAGAGCTCACCTTGCCTGACCCAGACGTTTGGATGGGAAGCAAGACCGAGGGAGAGCGAGAGTAAATCCCACAGCCGGGGCTTGCTGAAAAGGTCGAGCTCCGAGAGACTTCGGAGAGAAGCGAGAACTCGAGCGACAACGCTCTCTTCCACATCTGCGAGAAAAAGTACGGAAACTCAGTCGCGGATCGAGCGACGTGTGGGGGATGATTGAGACTCACCGTAGACTGCCTGACTCATCAAGGGGAAGATAAACGCTTCCAAGCTCGTCGATCCAACGAAGGCGGCCACTCCGACGATGCTCTCAAAGAACGAGTACCGAAGCTCCCAATCCGAGTCGTTGAGGTAGGTGAACATGTGACTGAGAAGGATTTCGTTGGTCTTGACTCGGCCGAAAAATACGCAGAAGCTGGTTATGTTGACGAGTACGGCTCGCTTGACGGAGGAGGACGCGTCGTAAAGGAGAGAGGTGACCTCCGACTGGATGATTCGATGAAGCTCCTCTTGGCATTCCTCGTAGGTAGTCTGGTTCAAGAAAACAAGATAAAAAATGAGCGAGATTGGTCGATGGAAGAAGGTTTGATGCGAGAAGAGCTGACCTCGTTCGAAGGTGAGATGAGATCGTCCGTTTGAGCGAGGTGAAGTCCCTGAGTTCGAAGACTCTCTGAGATCTCGAGGAACCTGGATCCGACGTCGGCGAGGGAGGAGACGGCCGTAGCGTAGGCTGTTCGAACTGAAACGTCCTCGTCCCTCGCGAGGTGCCAGGCGTTGGGAAGGATGTATCCGGTGACGATGGCGGCGTTGGAGAGCGTGACGGATTCGACGGTGTCGAGCTGGAAAAACAACGAGGAGGGCATCAGGATTCAGTCGAAAGACAAAGTCTGACAACAGAAGATAAAAAAAAAAACCTCACCAGAGTGGTCAAAGCTCGAATGGAAGCTGAGCGAACTCCGGGAGCTTCGTCTCGAAGAAGAGCGACGACGAAGGGAACGAGTCGATCCAGCTTGGTCTCGTCGGTGAGGTAGGTCGAGAGCTCCGAGATTACTTCGAGAGCGTGAACCTTGGACGATGATCGGAAGCAAGCTCGGACGTTGGAGGTGACCAAGGCGAGAACGAGGAGCGCAGGTCCGTCTGAGGAGGAAAAAGGAGGGAGAGGTGAACATCTCGGCTGACTCCCACCCCGTCGAGCTCACGACGAGTCGAACGTACCTTCCTTCTCCTTCTCCGACTCTCCTATCTTCCCATCTGCTGAATCTACGTCTAGATACGACTTGATACTCTCCAGATCCTTCCTGACTCTCTCGACTCTCCAATCTGCCTCTCCGAACGAATCCCTTGAGCTCTCTCCTCCCGCAACACCCAGATCGTCGACTTCTGGACCGGTGTGAGGACGAAGAAGCTGCGAGGGAGTTTGGATTTCGTTGAGGGTGAGGTTGTACTGGTGGAAGAAGGTGTAGAAGAACTCGGGGAAGGTGGTGGATCGATTCGTCGCAAGGAGGTTGTCGAAGGAAGGTCGGGAGGTTGGATCGAGGGAGAGCATTGAGCGGACCATGGACTGAAGGCAGATCAAAGGATAGTGGGATGAGTGAGGTCTCACGTATGATAAAACTCCAGCGTGACGAAGTCGCGCGCTCAGACCAGAGAAGAGAGGAAAGAGGTAAACGCGACTCACCTGGATCAAAGAATCGGTAATCTCCCCAATCACTCCCTCAGGACTCGACTTCCCTTCCCTCCAGGCCAACATCCCACTCAAGTTGAACACATCTTTCCCATCCAGCCACAGCTCCGCGATCGTACACCCAGCAGAAAACACGTCCATCGCTTCGGTGACCTTCCCATCCCGCTGCCCGTCCTGCCAATCACTCTCTGCTCTCCTCCTCTCAGCCTTGGATCCAGCAGCAAAGAACCTCTCGGGAGCGATGTAGCAGGAGCGTCGACCTGAGGTTGTGTCGTCGAAGAAGAAGTCGAAGTCGGCAGGGTTGTCTTCGGGGATGTAAACGGGTTTGAAGGGTGAGAGATCTGTGATGTAGATCCAGTTGGAAGTGGTTACGAGGACGTTGGAGGGCTTGAGGTTTCCATGAGAGACCTGGTTGCGTTGGAAGTGAGAAAGAAGGTGGGGATAAGCTGAGGGGGAGAGGAGAAAGCAGGTGGTCGAGGTGGAGGAACGAACCTTCCGGCTTCTGATCTCCCTCATCCCGACAAGGATCTGGTAGGTGAACCACTTCTTCTCGATATCGCTGAGGAAGGGACGAGTGCTGGAGAAGAGGACACGAAGGACGGACATCAAATGAGGGACGAGAAACGAGGATGAAGGAAGGAGGAGGTGTTGAGCTCACCTGATTCGATCGTAGAGGTCGCTGGCAAGATACTGGCGAACGAGATAGGCGGCCTTCTCGGATTCGAAAATGGACTGGTATGGATGTACGTTTGGGACGTCGAGAAGAGCGTCTCGTTCGGCTGAGATTGAGGAAGAAGAGCAAGAGTGACGAGGATGGGGAAAGGGAAAGGGAAAGGGAAAGGGAAAGGGAAGGAAGGAAGGGAGGTGAGCTCGACTCGCTTTCCTACTCCTAGACCGAGCATACTGAGCTTGATTCCTTCGTGAAGCAAGAAGGCACACCTTTAAGCCTTCGTCTGTGGGCTGCCAGGCTGAGTCCCTGAGGAGCTAGAGGTTTGAAAAAGATCTTGATGAGGAGAGGTCCGTTGCTGGTGTGCCTCGCTTTGATCGTCTTGAGGAATCGAGACGCTCCGATGCTGATATAGAAGGGGCGTTGTAAGGCTGGTCAGCTCTAGAGAGTGAGAAGCAGCTCTAGCGTGGGACTGAAAAGCTCACCTCTTGTCGTAGACGACCTCTGAGCCGAGCTCTTCGACATATGAGTCGAACGGGATCGCAGGTCGGGATGGTTGATTTCCCATCTCACAGACGGCGACGACGCAGAGAGAGAGATTCCAGGAGAGTTGAGAATAGAGAGAGACGTATGGCCGAGCTCTGGGATGGGTATTCGAGTTGCTGAAGTTGAGACGGAGGAAGAGGCGACAAGGTGGAGCTGACCGTTGGGATCTGAGAGCCAGCCTGGGAGGAGCAGGGCTGGAACTTCTTCGACGAAGCAGAAATCAGCACGTCGCTGTTCTGGAGTCGTAAAATTTCTACTCCCATTCCTGCTCATTGGATGGCAGCTCCATATCTGAGAGCCCTGGTTCGTACTGATTGCTCGTCCGAGAGGTTTTGATCACCAACGGGCCTCTGAGCATTGACGCGGAAGATCACAAAAAACGCCGTTCTAAGAGCTGAGGCTACATGGATAGATAGATAGATAGGTACCTAGACATAAATATACTTATATCACAAACATCTGCGAAAGATAAAGGTTGATCAGCGCCAGCGCGAGGCAGAGAACGACGCGACAAAAGCAAGAACTCACTTTCCCTTCTCCCGTCGACATCCTCTCGACCAACAACTCCTGAGCGATATCCATCCAGTTACTCTCCAATAGCTTGATCACTCTTAGACGCATCTCGGACTCTCTCATCCGAGGAGGAATAAACCTGGAAGAAGAGAGGAGGAGAAGAGAGTCGAGTCAGCTCAAGGCCGCGACGCGTTTCCTCGATTGAAGATAGGAGAAAAGCTGACTGACCTCCCGTCACCGGGAAAGGGAGTATCCCGAGCACCTATCAGAGCCTTCTTGAACGCTTCCAGATCCCCTCGATGGACATTGTAGACGTAAGGAGGGTCGAGGTCTTTCAGCGATCGCTGCTGAGAGTTCCACCGACTTCGATCCTCGGGATGGTTTCGATCCCAGTTGAGGACAGGATTGATGAAAGGAGTTCCGAGGCACTATAGGTTAAGAGCTGCGTGAGTTAAGGTCTATGGGCGAAGAAGTCGAAAGGAACGAAAAAAGCTGCGAACGTACCAGCGCGTCGTAAGGAGAAGGGGAGAGAGGAGGATCTCCGATTCCGACGAGGGCAATAGACTTTCCGATCTCGGCGGAGAAGTCTTCTGCAGACAGGAGACCAGCTCCGGGGTGGAGGTGATGCAAAGCTGGAGGGAGAGATGGGAATCCAGGGATCATCGCAGGCGCGCCAACCATCAACAAGTTGAGGTCGTGCGAAGTAGTGTTGAGAATGGCATCGGACCCTAAAGGTGAGTGAGGGAGAAAGAAGCAAGGTGAGTCGTCGATTGGGAGACTAAAGGAGCGAGTAGGACTTACAGGCGTAGTTAGCGTTGGAGAAGAAGTTGCTTCGTTTCGCGTAGAGGAAAGCCTGATTGACTCGCTCTGAGTGAGGCACCAGAGGTATCTGCAGAAGAAAGAGAAGAGACGTCAATGAGCGATCTCTTGTGTGAGAGCAGGAGCGTTGAGTACGAACAGAGCGACATTCCTCCCTAGAGTATCCAAGGTCGAAGTTGGCTTCGGTCGGATGCCAATTTTCCGCCGGCTCAGGACTGAGAGTCCACTTCGGGCCCAGAGGATTCCTGCTGTTTGACCAAAAGTGGAAGGAGAACATCTGCAAGGAGAAGAGGAAGACGTGAGCGTCGAAACTCGTCGCGAGGAAAGGTCCAAAGTGAACGCACCTTCCACGCTGGAATCCCGACTTCATCCGTAGGCGACTGCTTGATGCAGTTTGAGTCCGCAAAGCACTTATCGGCGGCGAGTGCATTGACGATAATGACTAGGGAGAGGGAGGTTGAAAGATGGACGAAAGGTCAGCTTTCGACGCGTCGAGTCTGTTCCGAATGCGGAACTAGCTTCTGACCTTTCGTCCAAGGAGCGAAGAGCTGGTAGTGAGCGCGGGTGACGTTCATGTCGGTTGAGACGATGGTGGTATATCCTAGATCGTTCATAGTTTTCAAGACGGACTTGCTCCTGAGATGGAGAGCGGAGGCGAAGGCAGGAAGAGAGGGAAGGAGGAGACCGAGGTGAGCTTCGCCACCTTCCCAACATTGTCTTCGCCTGATCCGGCTAGGACTTTCGCCATCGCACTTACCAGATGGTCTCCCCTCCCGTCCAACCTGAGAAGCCTAGCCTGAACTCCTCAGCTCCGAGTAGGACGACGCTCTTGATCCTCTCGTTTGGGCAGGTGAAATTCTCGTTTTGGGTGCACGACCAGAGCCGCTCCATCGCGAGGTCGTTGTGTTCTTGGACGAGATAGCTCCAGTTGACAAGGTTGGGGTGGAAGTGTAGTCGAGTTTGGAGGAGGAGCTCTTTGAGAGGAGGGAGCGGTGGACGGAAGGTCGGAGGAGCGTTGGCAGAGTAGAAGGGGATGAGGTCGAAGGGGTGGCCTTGGAAGCGATGGAGGAAGAGCAGTCCGACGACGGTGAGGAAGGAGAAGAGGCCGATGAACACAATCCGTGACGGTGTAGGGCTGGTCGGGGATGAAGAACGAGGTCAGAGAACGGATCGGGAAAGAACAAGGGAGGAGGAGGAGGGAGGAGAGTTGAGCTCGAGCTCACCGAACGGTTTTGGAGATGACCGCTCCCAGGAGGGGATGGGCCTGAACCATGGCGTTCCAGCGACCTCGTAGGATCGAACTTCGTAAAAGCTGGATGGAGATGAGAAGATCGACGAAAGAGACAGAGGAAGAGCAGGAGTCGTAGTTTGGAGAAGGTCTCTGGTTTCAAAGAGCTAGCTGAACGCTTCGACCTCAAACTCTACTCAGGTTGCTCATTTGTGACACAGTCTTGAGAAGCCCATTCCGCGAACGTCCCCTTCCGTTGCGAGCACGGTCGGTCCTACTGCAAACGTGTGCTCAAGAGCTCATCTCACTCTGCGGCAGAGGGTCAAAGCAGAGAACGAATCTTCTTCGACTTCTCGACCAAACTCTCTCGCGACCGACGCGTCTTCTTCTTCTCTTTCACCTTCGTCGGGTGCTGCTCGAGGTTAGGTTGTTTCTAGATTTCCCGTCCGATCCCAGCAGCTCATCAGTAAAACCTTGACGAAAGGAGGATTATCTAGCCGAGGTCGCTGGCGATTCTGATCTCGAGGGAGACTCGACGCGTCTCAATCTCCCTTCGCTACTCTTTCACTGGCGTTGCTGCAGGACGAAGGGGTTGCATGCCGAAGGTCATAAAATTACCGCGAAGCAAAGTATTGGAAGACGTGAGAGAGAAAGGCTCAAAAAAGAGAGCTACAAAGTCAAAGAAACCGAAAACCTGGAAACTGAAAAACTGAAAGAGAAACCACAAAGGAAACGAGAAGCCCAAGAAAATATGATAGTTTACTTCCAAGCTCCAGAGCCGGGGGCCTCTCCGATGTATCCGATCTCGGGGACTTCGAGTCGACGGCCTGGAAGAGACGAGGGGAAGGGGAGAGAGGTCGAGTCAGCTTTCGAAAGTCGACGGATTATGGAAGCTGCAGAGCGAAGGAAGATATTGAACTCACATCCTTTGGCATCGCAACCTGCGTAGGAGATCTCGTTCTGGAGGAGAAGAAGAGGGAAGAGGAGGAAGTCAGAGAGCGGTTCGAAAGCTGAAAGAAGAAGAGAAAGCGACTCACACCCCACCAAACGGGAGCAAGCCCGCTGTTGAAGAGAGACAAGAAGAGGAAAATACCGCAGAGAGGGATAGCAGCACCGAAAGCAGTCGCCAGGATATAATTATCTACAGGACAGAAGAAGCGCAGGTCAGTACAGTACATGTAGGAAGGGAGAAAAGGGAGAGGACGTCGCGGCGAACTCACACTTTGACCACCAAGCGAGGTATCGTCTCTTGATGTAGACTTGGAAGACATAGGCGACCACAACTCCGGGCCAGACGTTGGCCATAGTACTGTAGGGGCCGTACGTGAGGAAACCCTTTTGACAGCGGTAATGACAGAGAGAAAAAAGTCAGTTCCAGTCGCGTCGTCTCGCGATTCTTCTCTCGATTCAAACTCACGTAGATGAGGACGGGAACGTGAGTCTTGGCGATGAGAGAGGTAGGCCACTTCTTAGCCAAGAAGTAGAAGGGAATGGGAGCGACAGCTCCCATCAGGAAGCAGTACATCAGGCCGGTGTAAACTGAAGCGAAGAAGAAGAAAGAAAAGAAAAGCGCGTCGTCAGTTTCCTCTTCCGTCGCTCGACGCTCCTTTCGAGAAGAAGATAAACTCACTTCCTCCAGCTCCGAAGACTCGCTTAGGTCCAAGAGTACCCCAGAAGACGGTAGCACTGGTTGAAAAAGAGGAGAACGTCAGCTTGGGGCGAGATGGATTCGAGAGTCGTTCGAAAGGCGATGGACTCACGTGAAGAAAGTGTTCTCTCCGTTGCAGATAAAGTGATCTTTTTGTCCGACCGTGCAAACATCGGGGATGGTCATTTGGTAGTTGAGGATGGCGGTGGAGACGAAGCAGGCGATGACGGCACCGTAGACTTGAACGGCTGGGAACGAGAAGGATGGAAGTAGAAGCTTGATCAGCGGTGGGATTCGACAACAAGTCGAAAGAGGCAGTGATGATGAAAACTAACCGAAAGTGTACCTCTGTCCAATCTTGAGGTAGTGAGCGAGCTTGAGATCCTGAGAGAAGGCGAGGGCGTTCATGCTGGAGCGAGAGAGAGAAATAGAAGTCAGCGACACGAGGCGACGAAAGGAGAAGGATGGAAGATAGTATTTACGTGGTGACGACTCCGTAGGACTTGAAGTAATTCATGGCAAGAGCGTTCTCAGGGTAAATGACTCCACCTGAGAGAGAGGAGAGCAGGAGGGAGTCAGCTTTGGTTTCCGGTCGGAACGACGCGTCTTGCACTGAACTCACCAATGAACTCGGCGAAGACGTTGAGGGTGACCTGGACTCCTGTGATAGAGGTGATAATCCCAATAGGTATGACCAAAACAAGGCACAGGAAGACTGGATGAGGAGGGAGGCGAGAGGAATCGAGAAAAGGGAGTCAGCGCGCCGTCGACGCGAGGAGACCGTTCTTCCTTCTTTCTGCAGTACTCACTTCCGAAGAAGATGCAGGAGACCGAGGAATTGGTGGGGTAGACGGTGAGGGCGACGCAACCCAAGATGACGGCGAAGACTAGGGAGAAGGAGGGGGAGGTCGTCAGCTCAGCGACTCGGTAGGAAGACTAAAATTGATCCGGAGGCTCACCAGTCAACGCCAAGTAGGCCCACTCGGGCACCTCGGCATACCTGGACATAGCTTGGTTATGGTAATCCTTGAAACTCGCGTTTCTGGTGATCGGGGAATCGGAAGACGAGGGAAAGAAGAAAAGGGAGTGAGTCGATGTCGTCGTCTACTTCTGGCCTTTGATTCTCGAACTCACCCCTTCTCTCCAGCTCGGATACTCTTGTAAGCGACCTTGAACCCGTTAGCAATCTCCTTCCTGTGGTAGAGGATGGTGTGGGCGATGGTGGCCTGAGAGAAAGAGGAGAGTAGAGGAGAGAAAGGGAGTCGGGAGTCGATCAGCCTCTAGTCGTTTCAAGGTCGATCCGATACTTTCAAAGAGAGTGAAGGACCCACAGTGTAGAGAGCGAAGAAGGCTCCGTAGAGGACTGGAGAAAGAGAGGAAAGAAGAGGTCAACGAGGGACTCCAATGGACATTAACCTCTGCTCGAAGCTCGACGTACTCAAGTTCGAAGCAGCCATGTAAGGCTTGGAGTAAGCGGTGTACTTGGCGTGGTCGAGTCCTTTCTCGGCGGTGAGAATCTTGGAAACGTTGTATCGAGCTCCGGTGTTGTCGAAGATTCGCTAGAAGGACGAAAAAAGGAACACGCGACGCGGCGAGGTTAGCTTCTTCTTCGCTGTTCGGGCTTCCTGCTTCTTGTTCGTCGCAGAGATCGAAGAAGCCGAGTACTTACGTTGCTGACGAGAGGGAAGTAACCTGGTAAAAGAGTCGATGGAAGAGTGATCAGCGAACTCGATTCGGAAGCGACGACGTGTCTTGCTTTCCTTCGCTCTCAAGCTCTCGTTCCCTCTATCTGAAGCTCACCAGTATCCCAGATGTTTCCGTACCAGAAGCCAAGAACTGGATTATATCGGGAGATGAAGTCAGCAACCTTCAGTCCGAAGCCGAGCGACGCAGACATCGCTCGAAAGGCGTCGATCTCCTTTAGTACTCACTCAGAGGTGCAGCAAGGAAGGTTCCGACAAACTGGTTGAACGTAGAGAAGAAGGGGAGAACCATCACGGTAGATCCGTAGAAGACTGGAGGATACAGTGGGTCAGCGCGGTCCCCAAGCGAGTGGAAAACGGCAAAAAGAAATGAGCCAGAAACTCACTGTTCCAATCCAGAGTCGGGATAGGGTTGAAGCCAAGGCCAGAAATTTGTCCGAACACGGCCATGACCCAGATGGACTCGGGAGCGATCCTAAGAACGAGGAAAATTACGTATACAGGGAGAAAGGTCAGCAAGGAGAAGAACATCGAACGGGACGGGGAGAAGAACAGGAAGTGGGAAAGGCTTACCAGGTGATCCAGTTGAAGTAAGACATAGCCTCGAAGAGACCACCAGGGAGCCAGAAGTAAACGCTGGAGAGGAGAGCAGAGAAGAGGAGAGGAGACGGGAGAGAAGCCGTCAGCGAGTGCTCTCGAAACCTCCTTCACCCTTTCTTCTTCTTCGACAAGTCGGAAAAAGCAACGTACAACATGGCACAGAAAGCAATGAGGAAGCTGTGGGAGAAGGGAAAGAGAAGACTACGATCAGCGAAGGGTGGCGGACGAGTGAGCGAAGGAAATGGACGCGACGCACAATTTCATTCGAGAGATCTTCCATCCGTTGGCGACCACATTCCTGGTGTCGTGGAAACTCTTGTTCAAAGCGATAGTAGCCAGGTTGAGAAGCCAAATGCAGTCTGAAGGTTGGAAGAGAACGGAGGGACGAAGGAAAAGATCAGCTTCTGGTTCGGATCGGATCGTCTTGTCGTTTTTTCTCATGACTCACGCTCAGGGTAGACGATGAACCTTCGGCACATTCCAGCGAACCCCATTCCGATGAGCTGAATCGAAAGTCCAGTCAAGATCTGGTATCCGAAGTCTGGACGAAGAAGAAAAGGGAATGGAGAGTCAGCGTGTCGATTCGGTTCTCCCTTCGCCGCCTTCTCAAGAGGAATGGACGAACCGGCACTCCAAGGCTGGTCGTAGAAGATGGGGAGCTGCTGAACAATGAGGACGTTCATGGTGTAGGGAGCTGCGAAAGAGGAAATGGGAGTCAGCATCGTCCGCTCTCGCTCTAAGTCGGTCTCGAACGCGAGCATTCACCGAACATTCCAACGTTGGCCTGATGGGAGGGAGAAGGATAGATCGATCAGCAAAGAAGATGGAAGGACAATGACAGGAAGGGAAGCTTACCATGATGGTTAAGCTGTGAAGCGAAGAAGGAAGAGAGCAAAGTCAGCGAAAGGGGAGGAAGAGGGAGAGACGCGTTCACTCACAGCATGTGCTCCTTTTCGTTGAAAGGTCCAGGGTTGAGAGTGGCAGAGTATCCGAACAGAGGGAACCGTCTAGTAGGAAGGACCTTGGCAAGGAAAAGACCGAGAGGGTAGGAAAGAAGTTGGACCTGCAGGGAGAACGAGAAAAGAAGTTTTAAGTTTGGGCGACGGGTTGTCGAAGGGAAAGAACTCTGTCGAACGAACCTCGTTGACGGTCAGGGAGAAAGCGGGTTGACGGATAGAGAAGAACTGGTTGATGAAAGTCCCAAGACCACACCAGAATGTTCCCATAAGCCAGACTCGGAAGATCCGACCATCACGAGCTCCAAAAGTGTCGTCGGTGGTACCTGGGAATGAAGCTTGAAGGGGTGTATTAGCGATCTGAGACTTATAGGAGGGTTTGCTTTAGGAAGAGTGAGGGGGGAAAAGGAGGGAAGATGTTGAGCTCGACCTTTCCTTCCTCCTCTCCCAGGACCGCTGCCAGCTAGATCACCTCCCTTGATGGGGCGTCCCTTCATCACAGACTCGACAAGCAGATCTAAATACATACCTCTGCGTGTCTTCGAATCGAGCTGCTCAGCTCATATCCCATGGCGACCTCCTTTCGTCTTCCTTCATCTTCGTGTTCAGACTGGAGGTGTTCGCTTTTCGTCGAACGTCGTGTCTCCAGCCGCGCGTGAGACTCGTTTGGGGATTATCTTGGCACGAGAGAGAGAGATAGAGAGAAGAGGAATATGAAGAGGAAGGTTGTTGATAACGAGTGCCGAGTTGGGGTGCTGGGAGAGTAGGGGAACAGCTGAAAGATGAAGCTCGCGCGAGCCGTCCTCGCTCCTCCGGCTCTCGTTCTGCCAGTTCCGGCCTTTTTTGAAGGCGAAAAGGCGAAGCATCCAGAGTTTGGTGATAAAAGCTCCTCCGCGAAGGAAACTACAGTTTGCGCCGAAACAATGTCTCCGTGAGCAGGCTCGAAGGAAGGGGAAGCTCGTCGTCCCTCTGCTCTTTCGAGTTCCCCTTCAACGACCAGCATCTTTCCCTTCTCCTTCCGGCTCTCCTCTTCTCCCCGCCACCCTTCGACCACTTTCCATCTCATCGTAACCACAGGAACGACTTTACAAACTCAACTTCCCATCCAAACTCGCTTCTCTCTCGCACCCTCTCGTCCTCCTCCAGCATGCGACCTTCCCTGATCGCCCTCTCGAAAGCGTCCCGTTTCCCTCTCAGCTCAAAGCACGGAAACAAAGACTACTACAAGGGTTGGTAAATCATCTCGACCTCTCTCTGAGTGCTGAGAACGTGACCCAACGTTCTATAGGGCATCGACAAAAAAGGGATCGATCTGACGACCTTGCCTTCCTTCCTTCCCTTTCCCTTTTTCGACAGGAACCAACCAAGCTCAACCTCCCGGTATCGGATTCAGGACGGGAGCTTCCGGAAAGTTCATCGTCAAGGGAACAGGAAAGTTCAGAATCGTAGACGAGATGGTCAGGATCTTCATTGGACCTGGGTTTCAGGAGGAGGGCAAGGCGACGTTTTTGAAGAGTCAGGTCAGTCTTCTTTTCTTCTTCCTTTCCTTCCTTCTATGGCTTTCCTGAGCTGGGTTTGGAGAGTACGGCGGAAGTAGTGGCGTGGTGCTGGGTCGCTGGTGGGGCGGCTTTGAGCAAGAGCAGACGTCCGGGCAAGGGGAGGACGGCAGAGAAGGAAGGGAAGGAAAGGAAAACGTCGAGCTCGACAATCCCTCCCTCCTCCTCTTTCAGCCTCAGCCTGAGGCTCTGAGCCGATCCTATACACCTCGACAACGTAGAGCACTACATTGAGACCTGTTATCCTGCTATCTCCGGTTTCAATTCTTGCTACACGTCTCGACCTCCAACCCGAAGCTGACCTCTCCTCTCTCCTTCCTCCTCACGTCCCTTTCCTCTTCCTCAGCTTCGTCCCTTCGTCCACATCGCAACTCCAGCAGATCAAGGTTTCAGCGCTGTCGGGAGGAAGGACTGGTACGACGAGGCTACCGTCTTCATGAGCAAGGAACCCCGTCCCGAAGGAGGAGTCGCCCCACCAGCAGAGTTGGAGGAGAAAGAGGCGGAGAAGTCGCTATAGGAGGGTGCATCTGAGGGACGAGTGATCGTAACGGGGACTTGGGCTTAATCCACTAAGCGTGTTGTACGATTTTTGATGGGATTTCTTCGAACTAAGGTTGGAGGAGGTCGTCCGCGAGAGCGACGCCAGGAAAGGAGGGAGGACGACGAGCGCTCATCTTCTGCCCTTTCCAGCTCAGCACATCCTATGTTCTCCACTCAGCACGCTCTCCCGCTTCTTCGAGTATGCTCGTCTATCTCTTCTCGCATACCAGCTCTCAGGCAGAGATCGTATCGCTCATCTCGAACGCGCCGTACATTCTTCCTCTCCCGCTCGACTCTGAACAGAGCGTGGAAGCTGACCTCTTTCCTCTTCCCCTTTTCCTTCTGTACAACTTTCTCAGACGTCTAGACCCTTATCGCCTTGCGTCGAAAATCTTTTCCGATCTAGGCTTCCTCCGTTGGAGTGAGAAAACTCGATTCTCCTTGTGATCCTCCTTCTCCGCCCTCCGCCCTCCCTCCTTGTCCCTTTCGTTTGACCCTCGGAACTACGGCAGAGAAATCGAGGGTGGTCTCGTGAGATCCTATCTTCGCGGTGATTCTGACCCCAAGAAGCTCTTTGGCTTTTTCTCTCCTTCTCCTCCATCCACATCTCCCTCTTCCCCCGCCTTCTTCCTCTTCCCATCTAATCTCCAACTCCAGCTCATTCAAGACACGATGCAATCCCTCCCCAAGATGATGGAATCTGTCGTGATCACCAGTCCTATGGTCAGTTCGATCTCTGTCCTGTTTTTGTCAAATCTTCGCTCGCCACTCGTTGACTTCTCCTCGCCATCTCCTCTCCTCTCCCTCCTCTGTTCCCCGTCTTTCGTTTTCACCAGACTCCCGGATCCAACCTCCAGGATGTTCTCAAGGTGACCGAGATGGAATGTCCCATGGAACTCGAGCACATGGAAGTTTTGATCAAGATCGAGGTTCGTTTTCGAGACCCGTCCACTTCACGCCCTCGAAAGTTGAAACTGACTCCGCTTTCTATCCTCTCTTCTTCTCAGTGCATGTCGATGGCACACCTGCGACGGTGAGTCTGATAGGCCTTCTCTCTTGCTGCTAATCGATCTGACCTCGTCTCTCTCTCTTTTTCTTTCTTCGCAGTCGCTGCTCTCAAGATGATGAAGCAGGGGAGCGTTCCCGGGATGGACATGGCTGGGTGAGGCCTTTTTCTTCTCCCAAGTCTGCCAGAGAACTTATATTCGTCCCTCTCTGGTCCCAGAACGGTCATGAAGTGCTCGTCGGGAATCTGGAAGGAGGGAGATCGAGTTTGTGGAATGGTGAGTCGACTCAACGCGTTCTTCTTCTCCTCTCTCCCTCTGAGTTTTTTTCGTTTCTCGTTCTCACTTTTCCGTCTGCCTTTCCTCTTCCCTCAGCTCCTTGGAGGACTCTCTTCTACCATCTTCGACAGTAAGCTCCCTCCTCCCTTTCCCTTTTCTCCTCGTCGCGTCGAATCGAGCTGACTCTCGCGTTCGCTTGATCGTTTCTCTTTCTGTTTTCGCAGAGAAGATGCTGGAGAGATACGGCATGCAAGGATCCTGCGCGATGTACTGCCGAACTCAGTGCTGCATGGTCAACAGGATTCCCGACACCATGTCCTTCGAGGAGGCTTGCTGCATGCCTTCCTGCATGAGAGCTTCCAAGTTCGTTTTGAGCCCTTTTTTTGATCTCTCCTATGTCCTCTCACTGCCGCTGACCCCTTCTCCTCCTTTCATCAGGCCTTCAACCTCAGGACCTGGCCCTACATGAACCAAACTCACGAGCCCATCCTCGTCATGGGAGCTGGAACTTCTCTCGGTGAGTTTGATTCTTCTTCTTCGCGAGGTTCAGGTTTCGTCGACGCTTCGAGCTGACTTCAGTTCTTTCCCCTTCGCTCTCCTTTTCTTCCTCAGGACTCATGACCTGCCAACTCGGAACGATGATGGGATACAAGATGATCGGAGTCTGTGAAATGATGGAGATGGCTGAGGTTAAGTCGTTCGGTGCGGAAATGTGCTTCGTGAGTCCTTCTCCTCTCCTTTCTTCCTCCTCCTCTTCTCTTCTCTTCGAGAGCTGACTCCTTCTTCCTTCTTTGTAACCAGTGCAACGACGTCGAACTTGTCGACAAGGTCTTGAAGGCTACTCAGAACGCCCTCCTCATGGCGATGGACTGCTCTTCGATGGTGAGTTCAAGACTCACTCGCTCGTCTCTTCAACCTTCTCGTCGCGTTCGCTCGAACTGAGCCTTGATTTTCTCTCCCTTTCGTTTCCTCCCCAGGAATCCAACATCGCCGTCGCCGCCAAGTGCATGGGTACCTCTGGAGGAACGATCTGCTGTTTCCCGCTCATGATGATGGGGGTGGGAGGGAAGATGGGGATGCTGATGGACAGGTGATGGGGATGGTCGAGTCGATGATGGGGATCAAGATGGAGGAGTTAAAGATGAAGATGATGGGAGGGAAGATGAACCACATCAAGATCGTCACCAAGTAAGTTCGCTCTCTCTCTCTTCGTCCCTTCGTCGCAGTCTCTTTCGACTTCTTCTGTTCTTTCTTCGTTCTCTGACTCCGCTCCTTTCCTTTTCCTTCTCCTCTCCTTCCCAGGCTCCCCACCACCATGTTCGGCTTCGATGCTAAGATGATGGTCAAAAGTGCAAGGTTCGTCCTCGCTTTCTTTCTTTCCTCTTCCAATCTCCTCATCTCTCCTCGAGTGTTCGAATCCGACGCGTTCTTCAATCTCTTTCCTCGTCCTCTTTTGCAGCCCATGCCCGACGAAGCCAAGCACGCCCACGCCTTCCTCAAGACCTGTTCGATCTGGATGGCCGAAGGGAAGGTGAAGACGCTTCCTTCTCAAATGGTCCAGAACCAAGGGATGAACAACATGATCCTCTGCATGGAGGAGTGCGAGGTGAGCGCGTCTTTCTTTTTCTTTCTCTTCTCGACGACCGAACTGACCCCTTCGTACTTTCGTTCCTGCTCGCAGTCTGGAGGAGAGAAGATGATGATGAAGAGACTCGTCTGCGCTATGGGAAAGATGGACTCCTCCGCGACGATGTGATTCGATTCTTCTCGGTTCGATCTTCGATCTCTCTGTTTCTCCCTCTCTCCTTTCTCTAGATACTTTTTTTCTTCGATCATCTTTGCTTCTCTTTGCTTGCTAGTTTTGTACTCTTGATGACCTCTTAACGCTAACTCTCATGAAAAGGAAGAGAAAGAAGACTCAGCACTGAAGGGAACATAACGAATTAATCGACGCGTCCTTGAAGACTTCCTCGCTCCCATTCTCAAGTCCGGGTTGCTACGCTTCTGGCGCTCCTTCTTTAGCATTTAGCATTTAGCATCTAGTACTTCAGTTCGTATGAGGCCAGAAGAACAACAGGACGATTCGCGAAGCAGGAAGAAGACGAGAAAGAAATTTGGTACTCAACCTTCCCTTTCGAGAGCCGAGAGATGAACACCGACGTATGAGATTAATGAAACAGTAGCTGTCCGGTAGTAATAGCAAATAAGTGCGAGGGAGAAGTAGACAGAGAATGCGAAACGCCCGAAAGGAAGAAAGACAGTTTGAGAGCGATTGAGGAAAAAAAGAAGACGCGAGCGGAAATCGCGACTCAACCGCCGATTCACTCGTAGCGGACCTCAACGAGGAGACGGAAGAAAGAGAGGGAGGAGAAGCTAGTTGAACGTGAGACGAAGTTGCTGCAGGGGTATCGGGACTGGTGAAAAAAAAGAAGAGGCGAGTGTCAGATTGAGGGAAGGAGGAGATGAAAGGGGAAGGGAGACGAGGGTGTAGGGAGAGAAGTAGTGGACGCACCAAAGGATTCGAGGTTGATACCACGCGCAGCCAGGGCGGGTTTCGACCACTCGGGCACGAGCTTCGAGATCAGTTCTGGTCGAGCCGACAGTTCTCCTCGTGTGAAGCTGAGACGGCGAAAAGAAAGTTGAAGACGCTCAGCATCGCGATCTTCAAGAACTCGGTCAGGAGGGGCTCGGACTCACTTGAACAACCCAGGAAGCTCATCTCCATTCGCCATCTTCGCTCCCTCAACCCTCAGCTCGTCGAAGAACGGATGAGCCATCACGCCGAAAGCGTCCAAACGTTTCTTGGGAGCGTAAACGAGAGTCCTCTCCAAGAGGTCGAGAGCGAGAGGATCGGTTCGAGGACGGAAGAACTTGACGAAAGGGTGAGGTCGGATGGAGGGGAACTTGTGGTCTTGGTACTGTTGATTTGTGGAGAAGAAAGGGAGAGAGATCAGCGACGCGGCGACGTAAGGGAGAGGGCAGCGCCACTCCTCTGTTTCCCTCTGACGAAGAGACAGACGTACCTTGGGGTTCATAGCGTTGATCTGATCCTTTGAGGGAGTTCCAAGGATCTTGATGATGTCGACGAGCTGGTCCAGGGAGCTGGGAAACGGCAGAGGGAAGGAAGAGTGAGAACAGGGAGAGAGAAGACACGAGGAGAGAAGAGAGTTGGAGAGCTCACGAGTCTCCAGCAAACATGGGTTGACCAAGGTAGACTTCGGCAAGCACACAGGCAGATGACCAGATATCTGAGAAATCCGAACGAAAAGAGGTCAGCTGGGTCCCAGACGCGACGACCAGTCTCGATCTGCGAGACGGGAGAGATCGCGATGCACGACTTCAGGTTGGACGAACCGATCTGAGTCGTATATGTTGTAGCTCCGAAGATCAGCTCAGGAGCTCGGTAGTATCGCCTGTGAAAGAGCGAAAGAGGAAGAAAAGAGATCAGCAACCGCCTTGGCTTCGACGCGTCGAGACTTCGAAGCCAAAACGTTGAAGAACTCACGAGCAGATGTAAGCAACGTTAGGCTCTGTAGGAACGAGCTGCTTGGCTGAACCGAAGTCGATGATCTTGAGAATTCCAGTCGCAGGGTCCACGAGGATGTTGGGAGGTTTGATGTCTCGATCTGGAATGAATGAACGAACGACAGAGAGAAACAACGGACCGAGTCAGGTTGAACGTCGTGGAGGTGGCACCTGAGGGGACGAGCTTCCAACTCACGACAGAGGCCAACAATATGAAGGTATCCGAGACCACGGAACAGTTGATAGGCGTACATCTGGAGACGAAAAGAGGAGGGAGGGGTTTCAGTGAGCTTGGGAGATGAGAGAGGTTTGGTTGGAGGAAACGAGACGGACCTTGATCTCGAACCCAGGCATGGTCTGCTTGAGGGTCTTGTAGCGACTCAGAGCTCGATGGAGAGTGCAAGGGAGGTATTCGAGAACTAGGTTGAGGTTGACATCGTCCTTCTGCGAGCGAGGAAGGCGAAGAAGGAAGGAAGGGAGGGAGAGGTTGTCAGCTCGAGAGCTGAGCTCGAAGTGGAGGAGAGATGGGGATGCTCACCTTGTCGCCGGTCGAGTAGAAGAAAGCACGAAGCTCGATGATGTTGGGATGAGACATAGCTCGCATGATCTGAAGCTCTCGGTTCTGGGGAAGGCATAAAGGAATCAAAGGAAGGAAGATGGAGGAGGTGAGTCCCGCTTTCAAGATCGAGACGAATGCGGAAGGACGTGGATTGTTGGACTGACCTTGTAGCGAGGATCAACGAGGACCTTCTTGATAGCAACGACTTCTCCCTCTGCATACGCGACGAAGGAAAAAAGTAAGCTCGGAGCCAAGGCGGAAAGGAAGGATGGGTGTAGAAACGAGCTCACCCTTTCCCTTGATCCCTTTCGTGAGGACGGCACTGCACACGACTCCGAACGAGCCGCTACCGACGACTTTGAGTCCAGAGTAAGCAATCGTGATCTCCTCTCCCGTCTGTCCTTGCTGAGCTACGACTTCCCATACTCGGGAAGGGTCGGGGGGTCCTGGTGAGGCGAAGAAGAGAGAAGGGAGGAGACGAGGTCGGGGAAGTCCCAAGTGAGCTTGCGTTCTCCAGAGAGAAAACGATTTTCTACTAGTAGAAGGAAGAAGAAGCTCGCCTGGTAGACCTTTCTCGAACAGAGGACCGTGAGCGTGTGCTGGCATGACTGAGGAAGAAGGTTTTGAACTTGAGAAGAAAGGGCAGGACCAAGGATGGAAGGTGAGCTCGGGTTCTCGCTCGCCCTTCTCTCGCTTCCCTTTCTTCCGTCCGAACACTCACAAATTCGAGGGGTAGCGAAGATGAATAGAGGGTAGAGGGTATAGAAGAAGGTTGTGGATGGATGAGATGGGATGGGATGGGATGAGCTGTTCAGAACCGAGATGGACGTTGGGAGGAGGAAGAGGTGTTCAGAGAGAGATCGAACCTGAGTCTCTCCGAGGGAAGAAGCACTCTCGATCTCAACCTTCCCCTCGTTCCCTCTCCCTGGAGCCCTTTTCGCCCAAATCTCGCACAGAGCACCATCTACATCTTCCCTTCAGCCCTATACAACTCTCAACCAGCTCTCGTGCCTCTACGACCAAGGAGCGAGGTCACCGGAAGGAACGAGGTCACCGGACGAGAGGAGAGGAAAGGGAATCCTGGGGAGGAGGGGCACAAGAGTGGAGAAAATTAGGCAGGGTCGTCCGAATGGAGAAGGAGTAATAGAAAGTGGAAAGCAGACAAAGAATCGGTCGAGATATCTACGAGAGACAGGACGTTTGGGCGACGGTGCCTCTTCGGAGAAAAAGGAAAGCAAAGGAGAGAGAGGGCTGAACTCGTCTCGAAACCTTCGTCCCTCTCTGCTCTTTCCTCTCGCCATCTCTCCAACCCGACGGATCAGAAGATCCGGTGGAGGTGAACCCGCTCAGACGAGGACTAATACTGTGTTGTGTGGCAGACCGGCCTGTCAGATGTGGTAGTTTGGGAGGAGTTTGGGTTTCACTCTCTTTTTTTCATTCTTCGCCTCGATTCGCTTCTTCTCCCTTTCTAGGCCTTCTTCTCGTCCTCTTTCTCTCGCGCTTCTTCTTACTGACTCTCCTCTCTCTTTCCTTTCTTTCTTCCAGGCGTCCGGAACGTCGACAACCTTTGGGATCTTCGATTTGACCGCTCTTCCTAGGGATTTAGGTCAGCCCGACGCGTCTTCCTTTTCTTCCTCCTTTTCGTCTCTTCGCTTTCCCATCTTTTCCCTTCTCTCAATTCTCCCTCAGACTGACTGCACTTCTCTTTCTTCTCTTCAGGATTTCATCTCTCTCGTGCCTAGGATGGCTCAGCTGCCATCAGTTTCCGTTCTCTCGCTCAAGTAGTCCAGGTCCGTTCATGACGCGTCGGTCTCTCTCTCTTTCCTCTTCTCTTACGCTCTCGCTGACTCCTCCTCTTCTCACTCTTGATAGGTTCTCGGATAAGGACTCGGAACGCCTTCAGTCACATCTGAAGGTCGGGATAAAGACATCATCAGGTCCGTTCTCGACGCGTTGCTCTTTCTCTTGTTTTCTTCTCTCTCTCCCTCCGTTTCGCGCTCTCCTTTCCTTCCTCAATCTCAGTTTAATAATCCAACCAACCTCCCCTCCCTCCATCACTCCTCTCCTCGCTCATCTCGTCCCGCCGTAGCTTCTCTTCAAACTGGAAGGTTCTCTCGCTCGGTCGTTTGTTGTTTCGATCGAGACTCGGTCTTCTTTTTGCTCTCTCCTGTTTTGGTTCTTTCTCTCTTGGTCTTAGATGTTTCTAGGTCGTTCTAGCAGAGACGGCATATATGCCCGAGCCCGACTGCAAAGGGCACGCTCTTCCCTAGCTTTCTGTAGACCATCCCTGTGCCCCATGATCTTGATCACCTTTCTCGCGACTCAGCTTCTCTTCTCGGAAAACCTTCTCGAACCCCTCCTCCAGCCTCAAGACTCTTCTCATAGACTCAAGCGAAAGCGAAAGTCTCGAAAAGCTCACTCCTCGACGAGCCACAACCGCCATCGTCTCCTCCCTCGAGTCGAAAGAGCTAATCCCCCACCTCTTCACCCCTACTTACCCAAGTAAAACGCCCACACAGTAGAAAGCCTCTGAAGGGAAAGTCTTCGCGAAACTTCGTCCTGCCAACGACGCGTCGCGAGTTTGGTTTCGGCTCCTCTCGTTCCTTTTCCACCTCTCTCAACGCTACAGATCATGCAAGGTTGAAGTGCAACATGAATCCCAGGTTCCTATTAAGGTTTATAAGGTAAGTAAAGGGTTGTTCTACCATCTAGTTCTAGTTCTACATTGTCTCCTCGACGAAAAAAAAACAAGGGGTTTACAAGATAAAAAAGGGTCGTTCGCTCGCACGGTCGTTTCTGATTCTACTCAAGCCTGAGCTCCCAAAGCGAACCCTTTCCCCTCAGCCGAGATTGTCTTCTTCTCAGCCTCGAGTTCAGCAGCCTTCTCGACGGAGAGGTTCGCCTGAGACTCGTATCCTCCTGCCAAAGTGACTCCGATCTTGTTGATGCAGAACCAGCCGAGAGGGAAGGAGAGCCCGAAGAAACCAACGTCGATCCCAAGAGGGATGAGATGAGACATCTTCTTGTTGGAAGTGATACCCTGCAGGGAGGAGAAGGCGGGACAAGACAAGTCAGTGCTGCTTTCTTGACCTCTCCCTTCAGTTCTCGTCGGACTCACGTAACCAACTGCAGATCCAGCAGACTCAAGAGCTCGAAGAATAGAAGAGAGTCGTCCGATGTCTTGGGGATCCTTGGAAATCGCTCCGATGTAGAAGTAGAGGACGTTTTGAAGCACACTGTTTGCGCGACGCGTGCGAGAAGACGAAACGGAACAGTGAGTTGTGGAAGTCAGTACGGGAGAATAAACGCAGACTCAGGAAACCTGTTGTAGACTCCAAGATAATAAGAGGGAGACTCACGAGGTGTTGAGAGCATAGAGGATGTAGAGAACGTAAGCTCGAGAGAAAGCTCCGCCAGCCTGCCAATCGAGGGTCTTTGGCTTGTGAGCAGAGAATTCAGTTTGGATGACCAGCGACCAAATCCAGGAGGCGAGTCCGAGAGCGGCCATCAAGATGTAGGAGTATCGAGCTCGAGACTTGAGAGAGAATCGCTGTGAGAAAGAGGAAGAACGCGTCGGGGTTCAGTTTTCGAGCTTCGTCAAAACGCGAACGAAAGGGAAGAAGTACGAACAGTAGAATCGAGGAAGTATCCCATGATGAAGTTGGCAATAATACCGATGAGGGCGGTGACGAGGGAAGCGACGGCTCTACGAAAGAAAAGAGAGGAACGATGGGTAAGTCGAAGGCGTCGAGGGACCGCGAAGAGAAGAAGCGGAGGAGAAAGACCCACCGAGCTCGAACCGAGAAGTACAGAGCGAGATAGGTACCGGTCCAGGGTCCCATGATGGACGAGTAGAAGGCGATAGGGGCACTGGATCATAGGAACACAACGCTCTATATCAGTTCCAGTTTGGATCGTGGTGAAGAGAAACGACGCTGGAGAACTCACAGGAAGAGGACCTCTCGTCGAGTGAAGATCTTCCAGATCTCGAGGAGCTCCTTCTTGAATCCGAGCTTGCTGGTTCCCACGGTGACCTTCGTGCCGTCGGACCTCTGGACCTTGTGAGGTTCGGAGAGAAGGAGGGCGAAGAAGGGAGCGATGGCGCTCAAAGCGATGAAGACGATGTAGGTGTTTGCTCTGAGGGAAGAGGAAAATGGGAAGGTTAAGTTAGAGTGGTGGCCAGGAGGGATAGAAGGAGTGGAAGGGACGAACGAGACGGATCCAGCTCCAGAGGGACGAGAGTTCAGGGCGACGTTAATCGCGCCTCCCAAAATTTGGCCACCACTCTTGAATCCTAACCAGACCGCAAGATAGACCCCTCTACGCTTTGCCTCAGGATATCCAAGAATAATGGCACCTGGGGGGGAAGAGTCAGGATACGCGTCGCGAGCCAGAAACGAGCGTCGAAGAGCTAGCTTACCTTCGACAGACCAGAAGATCCCAGCAGAGATACCACATAGAGCAGCACCAAAGAGGACGAGCCAGACGGTTCCGAAGAGCTAGAGAGGAAGGAGGGAAGGTCAGCGACGCGTCTGGACCGCGAGCTCCCCAACGACGAAGAGAGGACTCAGAAGGGGAACAAACCTTGTTGGTGTAGAGTCCAGCGGCGTAGGGAGTGTATCCGAGAGTACCGATGAGGAGAGTCCACTTCATACCGATTCCTATCAGAGGAGAAACGATAGAGAGAGAGGAAAGTGACGATCAGCGACGAGATGAAGAGGGAACACCGAGGCGAACTCGATCCTTCGACAAGGAGAAATCTGGGACGAACGGTTAGAAACAGTAGTTCCAAGAGTACAGGTAAAGACCATGAGTCCGAAGACGAGGGCATTCGCAGCGTTGCTGAGGAATCGAAAGGAGAGAGAGAAGGATCAGCTCCGGCGAGGGCAGGTTCCCCGTCAATCAAAGACTCGAGAGAGCTCGAGAGGATCGCGACTCACACAAGGTAAGGCTCCTGAGCTCCTCCGGCTCCTGTAGCATTCCTGTAGCGGGAAGAGAGAAGGTCAGCTTCGAGACGGATCGGCGAGCGACGAAGAAGGGAGAGAGAACAAGAGAAGAGGGGAGGAGGGAAACAGGAGAGAGAGGAAGAGGGAAGGACAAAAAAGAGAAGAGAGAGAGAAAGAGGGAAGACTTTGGAACGTACATAGCGTTCCACAGGCCGGGCGAAAGGAAGGAGCAGATCCCAACGACTCCAGCGGAGAAAATCGTTCCTCGAAAGAACGACGGCTTGATCTGCTCCTCGACACCAGCTCCTTCGACGTTGTGAGCTTGAGGAACGACGGTCTTCTCCTCTGCTGAAGATCGGGGCGAAGAGTCTTGAGAAGGAGTAGACATGGCGAGTGGCGAGTGGGAGGAAGGGAGAAGGTCGAGGTTGAGGTTGAAGGAGCTTCGAAAACTTGAGTGATGGGTGGGCGAGCTCATTTATCCGAACCGAAAACAGGAGATCACGCCAGATCAGGCGCCCAAGCACGTCTTTTTGCGGGTGAGGAGGGAAGGGAGGAGATCAAGGTGGAGAAAGAGGGAGGAGGAAGCTGGGGGGAGAAGGGGGTTCGTCGAGAGTTCAGCTAGCGGCCTCCGAGTAGATCGCCTCGTTCGCTTCTTCTCGCTGATCTCGAAGGAAAGATCTGCCCTATTCTGGTAGGGAGAAGTTGGTCTGGGACCGGACGAGTCTGGGGAGCAGCTAAAAAAAAAATGGAAGAAACCGAGCAAGAACAACGTGTCAGGAAAGGATCGGGAAGGACCGAGGGCTGAAAGCAGGGGGTGAACGAACGCGTCGAGTTTTCGTCCCTCTCAACCAACGAAGGGCGTTGACTCGCCGCTGAGAGGAGACTGAGATCCCTCAGAGGGCATACGAGTAGTATAGCCGAGGCGTCTTGAGCAGTCAGGTCTTGGAAAGAGGCAAAACGAAGAGGGAAGTCGCCTTGGGATGATCGAAGCTCACCAGCAGACGGCCAAGTCATCTCTTTTCAGCGAGACGAAAGGTCAAATCTGGACGCTGGGAACCAATCCAGGATATCAGTTTGGGTGAGCTGCCATTGTCGGTCCTCCGGAAGAGATGAGATGGAGGGAAGAGAAAGCAAGTGATGAAAATGGAGAGGAAGGACCGAGCCTCGTCCCCTCTTTCCACACGTCGATCCGACCTGAAGAAGACGACAGCCCTAGGTTGATGTTGACCGGGACGCCCAGAGAATCGCTTAGGTTCCCTGGACCCTTTGAAAGGCACGGGGAAGAAAGAAAGAGAGAGAGGTGAGAAAAGAGGGAGAGCGCTCCGACGGAAGAGGCTTCGAAGAGATCAGGACTCTCATCACAAGCGTCCCACGGTAGATCAACGCGATGGTAGTTCTAGGACGTACCTTTCCATCACCAGAAGAGCGCAAGTAGAACCCAGCGAGAGCCGAGCGGTTCGAGGGAACAGTGCGTCTGAGAGCGAGAGAGTCTGAACTCTGTGTCGTCGTCGCATCGAGTTCTCCGGATCCAGAGGGCGACGAGCTGCGAGAGGAAGACCTTTGAGAGCGCGCGAGGGATGAAGCACGATAGAAGCGGTTCGATGAGGGATGTAGGGAGGGGGATCAGACGAAGGAGTGGGAGGGAGGGAGGGAAGAAGGGTGAGCTCGGAACGCGTACGTTCGTTGATCAACCCTTCAACCAGTGTTCTCTTGAAGTGAGGAGACGACGAAGTGGTCCAGATGTCGATCTCAGTCCCTTGAGTTTTCCTGCATGTCGAATCGATGTGTCCGAGAAAGTTTTGAAGGCGGGGGCGGGCAAAGAAAGAGATGAAGAAGGAGAAAACCAAGCTCAACGAACTTTCCTCCTCGACTTCCCTAACGTCGGCCTGTTGTGTAGATTGTGGACGAGATTGGGAGGAAAGGTGGCTGAGAGTAGGGACCGACGTCGGCGGTAGGCTTCTGATTCAGAGTGGGGAAGATTTGGCTTGTGATGAAGGTTTGAAGCGTACAATGAAAGGGCTTAAACAAGAGAAGGAAAGAGTGAGACAGGCCTTGGACGAGGATCTCCACCAACTCTTTCCTTCCTCCCTCCCTCCTCCTCCCCGATCCTTCGACGCTCGCTTCCTCCCGACGATGGCAAGGAAGAAGTCAAAATCGAACGGACCTACCCCGCCGGCCACACCCAAGCTGGCGTCCTTCCCTGAACCTGAGTCGTCTCTGCCAGCAAAGGAGGATCCAGCAGAAGTCGAGGTGAACAACACTTCTTCCTCCCTCGGTCTTGTCGTCGACGACGGTCCTCCTCCTCCAGAGGAACCTTCAAAGCCTTCGGCATCTGTAGATCTATCGGAATCCCCTCCTTCGTCTCCGAAACCCATAGAATCCCCGTCGCCTGTCGCCTCCATCTCGGACACCTCGAATCCAACGTCGACTGCTCCTCCTCCTCCTCCTCCTCCTCCTCCTTCCTTCTCCTCCTCCCCTGCCCTTCCTTCGCCAGAGCCCACACCCTCCTCCTCCCAACCCTCTCTCACCAACGGATCAACCCCCATCGCCTCCCCATCTTCCTCCTCTTCAGCTCCCGCTCCTCCTTCAGAGCCGCCCCGTCCCTCAACTCCTCCTCCTCTTCCAACAGCAGCCCTCGCGTCCGCGACTTCCACCCTCGCCTCCCTCTCTCTCGAACCCTCGATCACATCAGCCTCTACCTCCTCCCCACGACCTTCTCTCGATCTAGCTCGTCCATCCCTCGACAGCAGCAGCAACGGAGACGATGGAGCCGGCAGTCTGAGGACGGCAGCGCTCGAGAAGGCCTATGACAAGCTCAGATCCGACAAGGACAACCTCGAGAAGCAGTACAGAGCTCTCGTAGGAAAGGTCGGGACCATGAGGGATACACTCGGGAAGAAGCTTCGGGAGGATGCTGTGAGTTTGGATCCCTTTCTTTCGTGGCTCGTTGGGTTCCTGCTGGCGGAGGAAGGAGGGGAGAGATGGGAAGGAGCTCACCTTCGATGCGAGACTTCAGCAGCTCTCTCGTCTCCACCTCTACAAGTCAGACACTAGCACTACGTGCAGAGCATCCGTCGTCGAGCAACGGATGCGATGGGAAGCTAGGACGGAGATGATCTCTCCCTCAGCAGCTGCAGCGAAGCGCCGTCCTCTCAGCTCCCTCTGATCGTCCTTCCCTTCCTTTTCCCATCTTTCCCTTTCGCAGGAGGAGCTGGACCGCCGAGAAGCTCAAATCACCACTCTCACAACCGACAACACCACTCTCACATCCGAAGTCGCCACCCTTCGCTCAGAGCTCGAGTCCCAAGCTCTCGAGACCACCTCTCTCTCCGACTCCCTCTCCCATCTCCGTCTGGCAACCTCGTCGTCCTCGGAATCCTACCTCACTCGGGAACGGGAGCTGCATCAGGAGGTGGAACGGATCAGAGTGGAACGAGAGGAGTGGGAGATGATCGCCGAGAAGGAGAGGTCTCGAGCCGAGGACGAGGAGGAGAGAGGAAGGCAGCTGGAGACGGATCTGAGGCGATTGAGGGAGGAGCTCGAGAGGCAGACCGAGAGCGCGAAGAGGGAGAAGGAGAGAGGTGGGAACCTGCAGAGTGTGCTGGAGGAGTTCCAAAATGGTGAGTCCCTTTGCTCAGTCTATCGCTGAAGGTTGAGAGGCGTTTGTTGAGCTTGAACGAAACGAAGGAAGCTCACCTCGCGTCTTTCGACTACTCTTTCCTTCCAGCCAAGGACGTCGAGCTTCGTTCAGCTGTCTCCGAGCTGGAGACACATCTGAGAAACACTTTGACCTCGCTTCAGGACTGGAAGCTTCGAGCTGCTACCGCTGAGGTGCGTCTCTCCTTCCTCTTCCTTCATTTCCCTCCGTCTCGCTCACTTCCCCTCCCTCTTCGCCTGCAGTCTCGACTCAACGATCTCAAGGACGACGCCGGTCGGTCACAGTCGCTGGAGCGAGAGGTCAAGGAGAAGAACCTGCTCATCGGAAAGCTGAGACACGAGAGTGAGTACAGATATCGAGAGTTGTCGGGCGGCTTCGAGAGGAAGTCGTGAGCTCACTCGAGATCTCCCTTCCCTTCCCCTCACCATCAGCCGTGATCATGAACGAGCATCTCACCGAGGCTCTTCGTCGACTGAGGCGAAACTCTTCCGACACCAACGTCGACAGGTACGTTCCTTCATCTTTTCACGACTCTGTCGAGCCCAAACTCACGCGAACTCTCTCCTTCTCCTCTCGCGTTCGAACAGACGTCTGGTCACCAACATCCTCATCTCCTTCCTCACCACTCCTCGAGCCGACCCCAAACGATTCGAGATGCTCACTCTTCTCTCCTCCATCCTCTCCTGGTCGGACCTCGAGCGAGAGCAGGCCGGACTTCAACGAGCTTCGTCCGGATCAGCGATGAACCGTCGCCCGAGCGGAGCCATCCAAAAGGTGGCCAAGATTGAGGAGGAGCCTGCTAGCGAGGTGAGCAGCCATCTTCTCCGCCGAAGGCTCGTATCTGGAGACGCGCTGCTGACTCAAATCTTTTTCGTTTCTCGTTCGTACAGTCCTTCTCTCAACTCTTCGTCGAATTCCTCCTCAAAGAAGCTACCAGCGGATCCGCTGCCTCCTCCACTCCTTCCACCAACCCAGGTTCGTCTCCATCCACCCCCTCAGCCTCCTACACCGCTCTCCTCTCCCCAACAGGCCCGCCACGCTCCTTCTCCGGCACCATGTCTCCTCCAACAGCACCCTTCCGCGACAGGACCTTCTCCTTTGGGTCGACGGCTGGAGGGCCTGGAGTAGCAGCATCGGAAAGCAGCGCTCCTCCGTCGCCGAGACCTCAGATGGGGAGGTCCAACTCGTTTGGGTTGCAGCAGGCTTTGGATTCGGCGGAGAGGGAACAGCTCAGGCAGCATGGGTCGAGTTTGGGAACGCCGGAGGGGAAGGGGAAGGGGAGGATGATTTGAGCGCGTCTGTCGTTTTTCCTTTTGCTTCTGTCTTTTCAGGACGTTCATATTACATACATATTATTGTGCTCGAGCTCTTTCGAGGTCCCCTCTTTCCTTGCTCAATCTTTGCAACCCACCCACTGCCCACGCTCGCGACACCCGGATCTCCAAGCTCGTTTCTCCTTCCTCCTTCCTCCTTCAGCTTCGAAGTAAACCCAACCCCAACCTCCTTCGAATTTTATCATTTATAATTTCGCTCCTCCTTCGCCTTTCACTTCACCTCCTCCAAGTCTTCTTTCTCTTCATCCCTGAAGGAGAAGTGTAACGGTTACTAGTCCAGGCTGGAGGAAAGAAGTAGATCGAGCAGTTCCTTTCTCTCTCTCTCTCTCCTCACTTTCCCCTCTTGTTTAGGACTCATCGCTCCTGATCTCCCCCACTCTTCTCGCCTACCCTCATTCTAGTAGATACGTCTTTTCCCAAACGCCTCGATCTCTCTCTCTCTTTCGGTTTTACGCGCCGCCCGCGCAGGTCTCCCAACGCGCTCTCGTCTTTCGACCTCCTTCGCTTTCTTTCGTTCCTTAACTTACACTCCGTTTAAACAAAATACTACAACTTGGACACTGATCACTCGTACCTTTAAGTCCTCTCCAGTTCTAGTATCCGAGAACTCGTCGGAGAGACACGTAGTCTGTTCAAGAAGAGCACCGCCGTCGGCTTTCCGAAGCAGTTTCAGCCACTGTTTGGTCCCTTCTCTCTCATTTTCCTCCTCTTCCTCCCCAACCCTCTCTTCCTCCCCTTCTCTTCTTCTCTCTGTCCTCCCCTTCAATCCGCCCTATCTCCACCAAGAAGGAATGGTCGTCGAAATCGTATCGGCTCTCCCGCTGGACCTTCAACGCCTCTGCCTGATCGCCGCGCTGGACTCCTTCCTCCTTCCTTCCAGCAGTCATCAGCGAGACCTCCTCCCCTCGTATAGGCAGAGATCCAAATTTCTCGCCCAGGCTTCTTTGGTCAATCGGGAATGGAAAGTGCGTTCGGAAGGTTTTCGAAATGCTCTGAATCTCGCTCGCTCGTCGCTAATTGCCCGTCTCGACTTCTTTTGACCTTCGTTCTTCTCCATCTTTCTTCGTCAGGACATCGTCTACCCCTTCCTCTACCGAGCCGTCGCTCTCTATTCGTCTCCCCAACTCGACCTCTTCACGCGGACGATCCTGGCCTCCCCATCTCTCGGCCTTAGCACCACCTACCTTTTCTTCATCCCAACCTCGTCCCTTCCTCCTCCTCTCTTCATCGCTCTCATGTCGAACCTACCCAACCTTCGACACTTCCATACCTCTTCTTGCGTCGGCCAGATTGAGGACTTCGAGGGGACCAGGAAAGATGGCGGGCTGCCGAGGCTGGAGACGCTGGAGGTTGGAGGAGGTTGGTCTGCGAGGGATGGCGAAGGCTCTTCGAACGCGTCGGATCTTTCGGAATGGGAGGGGAGGGAACTCGGGGAGAAAACCCTTTTAGGGATTCGTAGATGGGCGGACCTCTCCCAGCTCAAGTGAGTTCATCAAAAGTAGGGATCAGGGCGACGCGTCGAGAGCCGTCTGCGATCGAAACCAAGGGCTCGGAAGCTGAGCTTCCCTTTTCTCTTCCTTCCTTTTTTTGCTTCCATGATAGGTCTCTCACCCTTCACTCTCTCTCCTCGGACACAGACATCTTTGATCAACCTCTCCCCAACCTCATCCATCTTGGACTCCTCACCGAACCCTTCCTCCCTGAATTCCATCGCGTCTACCTCGTCGACGTCTCCATCCTCGCCATCCTCACCCTCCTCGGACCTCAACTTTCCTCCCTCCGACTCGAAGATTGGGCCAGCTGGGCTCAGTTCCTACCTCCTCCACCCTGGATCCTCTCCCTCATGCCCAACCTCGAAACACTCGCCCTTCTCGCGTTCGGAGGGGATCGCGTTCGTTTTGCGGCGATGATCGAGGGCGGGGAGGAGTCGAAGCTGAGGACGCTCGTTTTAGGAGCTCCGGATGTGCTGGACTACTCGGCGAGGAGTCGGGGCAGTTCGAGGGAGGAAGAGGAGGGCGGAGAGGAGGAGGAAGAAAATTTGGTCGCCATCCCAAAGCCGGTCTCGTCGCTCGACTCGCCCACCTCTTCGTTCTGGACGACCACGGAGGAGGAGGTCGTTTCCCTGCTTCAAAATCTACTTCGCGACGTCGACTCACTGGCGGTGGCGGAAACGACGTTGCCAGCCATGAAGGAGGTCCTTGTCTGGGGCTTGGATTTCGAGAGCGTTAGAGAGAGGCGAAGCAGGAGTCTGAAGGTGGTGTGTGAAGAGATGCGGAGGCAGTTGGGTTGGGTTGTGAAGGATCGGTTTGGGGAGAGAGGGGATGCGTCTTGGGAGGTTGAGGAGGTTGAGGAGGAAGCTGGGGAGATAGATAGTCTTTCGGTGATTGATGGCAGTGAGTAGGCGGATTTCTCTTGCGGTATCTACTGTATCGGTAGTAGAGAATGTGAGAGGTGGACGTATCGCGAGTCCGCGACCAGTTGTTCTTTCAGTTCAAAAAGACGAAACAGTGACGGTAGAAACCTTGTCAGCTATTTCGGCCCAGCAAGTTGAGCAAGTAGTAAGAGCATAGATGAAGCTGGAAAGGGGAAAGAGACGCGAGCTGCAACAGGGAAGAGAGGGAAAAGATGATCAGAAGATGAGACGAAGAAGCGAAAAAACACTGCTTCTGAGTCGCTCACAGCAAGCAGCTTCATCTACTCTTTTATAAAGTTTCTAAGTTCAGAAGAGGAGTTGAGATGGGAGAACAGTCGAACCAAAAGAAGACGCGTCGCGTTCTCGGCTCACTTCTTTCCCTGCTTCCTGGCTCATCGGTAATTCGACAAAATTTAGTAGGACCAAAGACCGATTACCTACTAGCTTCGGCTGTAAGCTCGACCAACCTACGAATACACACCCTTCGATTTCTTTTCTTTTTTCTTCAAGCCAAAACAGTCGCGTCCCTTCTCACTCTTTCTTTGAGCTCCAAACAACGACCATGGCTTACCATCCTCGCCAGTCCCTGGGACCTCGTAAACAAACGGCCATCCCTTCTTCCTCTCAACCCCAGCCCTCGTCTCAGCAGTCGAAAGGAGTCGGCTACCCCATCCTGAAAGCCTGGGACATCGTGGACATCTTCCATTCGCTCGGGATCATGATCCAGGAGGAGGACATCAACAAACCGACCGCTCAAGCTATACAGGGAGTGTGGAAGATGCTGCTCGAGGAGACTAGTGGAGTCACGCTCGACGGGTTTGAGAGACCCAAAGGAGCTTTGTTGGGGATGATGCAATACCCGGTGAGTTCAAAAAGTATCAGAAGAAGGAAAGGAAGGAGGAGAGGGAAGGAAGGGAGCGAAGGGGAGGAGGACCGAGAGGCTGGCTCGTAGGGACGGTTCGAGTCCGTTTCGGAGCCTCTCCTTCACAGAGGAGGTGGATGGGATGCTTTGGTGCATGGTGGTGGCTCGAGCAGTATAGCTTGGGAAGAAGGGGAGGGGGGAGGGAAGCTCAGCTCACTCGGAAGGATGAGCTCGAGAACGAAGCTCCTTCGACCTCTTCCTCTTTCCTCCCTTCTCTTCTCTTCACATTCCTCCACCATTTTCCTCCTCTCCCATTGCTCGATGTGCTTAAACTTCTCCACCCTCGAGTGGATGTCATCGAGGGGAAGAGGAAGGAGCGCGAACGAGGGCAAGGCTCCTTCAAGTCGAAGCTCACCCTCCCTTCCTTCACCTCCACACTCCAGCCATCCCTCGTCTCTCAGATCACCATGCTGACTTCTCTTCTGTCCTTCTTATCATCAGGAACTACTCAACGATGCCGTAACCTTCCAGATGTTCTTCACCCATGCGTACGTTCTTCAGCCCCTTCTTCCTTCCCTCGTCTCCGTTCAGCCCACGCTCGCCTTCGCGAGCTGTCTTCTTCCTCCTGAAGCTCGAAGATCCTGACGTGGCTCATGCTTTTGCTTGCTACTACTTCCTATCCGTATAATAGCCGTCGACTAGCAAAGGTCGCTGGATTGGACAGCTTCACCATTCAAGACCTGACTCGTCCAGAGGCTCCTCGAGTCAGGGATGCTTTTTCGGGAATGGTCAACTTCCTCAAGTTCAGGTCAGTCCTTCGTTCAGCTCTGATCCAACAGAGATAATCGAGTAGTCTTCTCATAAGCTTGCCTCTTCTCCATCTCAGGCACAACAAGCTCGGACTCTGCGACGATTTGGTTCAGAGAGGAACTGATTACAATCGACGGTTCGTTTCCTCCCTTTGTCTTGATGAGCCTAGCGCACCTCGAGCTCCCTGTTTCGCTCGAAGAGATTTATCTGACCTTCGCGATTGCCTCTCCATCTGAATCCCTGCAGTCGCTTCGAGCTGGAGGAGCAGTCTCGAGCTCTTCACTTTGACATCGCCAATATCAAGTTCGTCCTCTCCCTCGCTCGTCTTCCTCAGTCCCAGCAGAGTCTGCTCTTTCTGGAGATGCACCCAAGCTGATCCTTATATTTCACATCCTTACAGGAACCAACGTGCAGCCGACATTCCACGAATCGAGGAAGCCAAGGAGCGAAACGAACGCGTCCGGATGGCTCTCCGTGAGGTCAGCGCTCAACAGACCGTCGTTGTGACTGAGCTTTCGAGGCTGGTAGACGAGCGAAGAGGCCTCAAGGATCAAATGGTGAGTTTCATCTTGAGACCTTTCCTCTTCGTACTCTCCCGCTCACCTCGACTCGTTCGCGTCTCTTCTTCCCCTTCCAGGCTTCGCATCAAGCCGACATTCACGCTCTCAGGGGAGACATCGATCTGGCTCGATCTCGGCTCGTTCAATCTCCGGAACGACTCAAGAAGACCATCGCGGATCTGTCGAGGAGCACCAACAACGAGAAGGCGACCCTCGCGAGTTTCACGAAGAAGGGAAACGAGCTGTCGAGCAAGCTGGATCAGATCGCTCAGTTGGAGACGGTGAGTTCTCCTCTCAGAACACCTTTGTTCAGAAGGTAGTGGATGGATCGGAAGACATGAGAGTGCGAACTGACCTGACCTTTCCCCTGCTTCCCTTCCGCGTCTCACAGGAGGTTCGCTCGTTGATCGACATCCAGAGGGAAGCCGAGGACGCTCAGAAGCTCACGGATCAGGCCAAGTCGAAACTATCGGCTCTCAACAACGAGTTTGCCAAGGCTGTGGTCGCTCAGACTTCCAACTCTACCAGGATCGAGGTTCGTTCACCTCCTTTCTGTTTCTTCCTCCTCCTCCTCATCCTCCTCCTTCTTTGTTTCAGACCGAGACTGATCCCCGTTCTCTTTCGGTTCCCAACAGCAACTCAACACTCAACTCGCCAACGCTACCGAGAAGCTCATGAGGATTCGCGACTCGTTCGCTGAGAAGAAGGAGAGGTTCACGGTTACGACGATTCAGTTGCGAGCAGAGTAAGTCGGTCCTCCTCTCTCCACCGTCGCCTCGACCTGACTCTTCTGGTCTTGCTCCCTACAGGTACGATGCCATCGTTCGGGAACGAGATGCCGACGATGCAGCTCTCAAGGAGACAGAGAAGGAGATCGCGAGGTTGACCGGGGAGGTGAGTCTTCCCTTCCTCTCTCTTCGTTCCTTCCAGCTTTATGTTTCGAGCCTCGACTGACTAAAACTCGCTCCTCGATCTAATAGACCGAGATATATATCACCGAGAACCAAGCCGAGGCGAACGAGCTGATGGCCGAGTACTGGCGGTTGCGAGCTCACGTCGGTGAGTCGAGTCGAGCTTCATCGTTCTCTTCCCTCTTCCTGAGCTCGGCTGACCATTCTTTCCGCTTTCCCTCCCTTTCGCACAGAGGCATACATGACGGAGATGCGAACCAAGCTCGGCTTGGATGCGTAGATCATCCCCTTCTTTCATCTCTCCTCGGTCTCGTTTTTCTCCCAGTCGCGTCTCCTTTCGTTTCTTCCCCTCTCTTCGTCCTTTCGTCTTCGCTTTCATCTTATACGGTTTTTTCTCCAGTGGCCTGCTTTCTCTATTCTTCTCGTACGACCTTGATGAACCTGCTATCCCATTTTCTCTTTTCGCGCGCTAGGGACAGGTGGTGAAGGTCGCCAAACGAAAGTGCTTTTCAATGGAGGAAAGAGAGGGAGGGTATGCAAGTGAGTAGGTAGACGCAGACGCAGAGGATTTGAAGACCAAAATGCGAGATGTGTAATAACATGCTGAACTAGACAAAAGTGCAGCGAGCAAATGGGGCAGAGCAAGAAGGGGAAGAAAAGAGAAAAGCGACGACGTGCAAAGGAGAAAGAGCAGAGCAAAGATGAACAGCATGGAGGAGGGGTGAGATTGAAGACGGAGCAGAAAGAGTTACAGTAAGGGTAATAATGAGAAAACGAGAGACGGGAGTATATCAGTACGAGTCGAATAGAGGGCATGGGAAGAAAGGAACGGAAAGGAAAAGGAAAGAAGTAAAACGAGAACGAGAAGACTACGATTACGAAAAGACTACGATGCAGGTGGTGAGTTTACTAGGAACGGAAAAGCTAAGAAGCGTGGATCCCAAAGAGTCTCCATCCTCGGAGATGTCAGCCTCGATCCCTCCTGATCCTGATCCTGAACCGTCCGATTTCGGTTCGACTCTCGCGAAGGCGGATGCGGTGACGAGGGACTCGTTCCTCTTGTAGAGCGAGATGAACCCTCCTGACATGGATCGGTTCTCGTTGGGATCTTGATTGACGGGATGAAGGATAGAAGCGACGGGAGGCAGGTTGGGAGGGGAGGGAGGAGCGACTCGAACCCCGTATTGAGGAAGGACGGATGTGGTGGGGGGTGGGAAGGGAGCGATCGGCGGAGGTGGGGGTAGTGCAAGAGGGGCGAGGGACATGGAGGAGGTGGAAGAAGGACTGGGATCTTGAAGGCTGGTGAGATCCATCGAGGAGGAGTCGAACGACGCGTCCGCTCCTGAGCTCTGTTCGTCGTCCGACGAGACCACGGCGAGGAAAAGATCGTCGAGATCTAGAGCCTTGCCGAGAGAGATGATTTTCCATCCAGAGAGAGGAGACTTGAGGTCGGGAGGGACGGGTGCGAACGTGCATTCCGAGAAGAAGACGGGTTTGGTGTCGATGGAGGCAGGGGGTCGAATCCTCGACCAATGCCGGCGGGAGACGTCGAAGATATCGATAGCTCCGATGTTGTAGCTCTGTATAGGACGAAGAGAAGGTCGCAGTTCAGCTACCCGGTCCGTAAAGAGGGAGCCAAGAAGTGGAGAGAAGCAGAAGAGAAGACTCACGCAGATGTCGTCGAACGGGCTTCCCGTCTTTGAATCGTATCCATCCTCGATCGTATTTCCTCCGAGGATGACGAGTTTATCTACTCCCAGCATCACCATCCCAGCGTTGTATCTCTCGAGTGGAGTGATCCCCGTTGTCTTTTTTCCATCGCTTCCGCTGGACGAGCCTCCCGACGAATCCTCCCCGCTCGCGCTCTTCGGTTCGTGAAGGGAACTCGTCGACTCCAGCGATGAACTGACGATCGCTCCTTCTCCTCCAGCGTGAGAGGAATCACCCGAGGGATTCTGAAGATCGTCGAGAGAGGCGGTCTCCTGGGGTTGGGGATGTTTCGAAGCTCGTGGGAAGTTGAACTGATCCGACGGCCGATACGTGTGCCAGACCCACTGAGAGGGAGGTCCGACGCAGGAGAGCCTGCAGAAAAGAAAGAAGCGTCAGCACTACTCTCTGGGATCTTGTAGACAGAACTGAGAGATGAAATTACCTAGCTAGACCGTCCAGGACGAGATTCGTGCTGTTTTTGGTGAAGGAAGAGGAAAGAGAAGTCAGCTCTCGATTTTGAGCAAACGAGACGCGTCGAGAAACGGTCGCGACGAACGGGTGATCCTTCTGCATTCCACCTGAGCAAAGAAAAGGGAGATCGAGTGTAAGCAGGAGTGGTAGGAGGAAACATCAACGAGAAAGTTAGACTTACCGAACACGAAGACGTCGTCCTTGTGGTTCACGCTCGAATGCAAGAAGACAGGTCGTGGATTCCAGCCTCCCAGCTCCGGGTGATGCCAGACCGAAAGCTCGAGATCGTACACCCAGATATCGCTCTCCCCTGAAAATGAAGAGAGAGTCAGAGGCAGTCTCGCCGAAGGAGGAGATTCAGGATTTGCGAGCTCACCAGAACTTCCGCTTTCCTCCAAACCCCCAAAGACCACCAACCACTTCTCCTGCACGACGTCGAACGAGTGATGTCTACGTGGCAGCGGCCATAGCCTCGTTTCCGAGCCTTCTGAGCTCGAATCGTCGTCGTCGATTCCCGTCATGTCGACCAGCTCCCAGGTTGCGACGTCGACTCGAAACAACGACGACGAAGATTCCCTCCCTGTTGGAAGCGAACTGAGGCCTGAAACGTCGCTTGGGAGGGAGCTGCTGGGTTCCGGAGGCGAGGAGGAGGGAGATGACCGATGGCCTGATGATTGGCGAGATCCTCCAAAGATGTAAAGGGTTGGAAGGCTGTATGGGAGAAGGGAGAGGCATCCAGTGACGGGTCCGGAGTAGCTGGACGTCGGGGTGGGAGGTTGGGTGGAGGAGGACGTCGCTGAAGGGGCGAGGGACGCTGGTTGGAGGGTGGAAGATGTAGAGAATGGAAGAACGGTCGAAAGGGAGGTTTGACTGCTTGACGGATGAGGAGTTGTGACGACGAGGGGGGTTCCGACGAAGGTGAGAGGATGGCGAGTCCAGAAGAGCGTTTCCAGGTCGAGGACGTAGCAGCAGGGATGCTCGCTGATCTGTGGAAGGTAGACTTTCCCTCCGAGAGTGATCGTTCCTCGAAAGGGCAAGGAGGGAGGAAGAGTTCCGCTGACGGCTCTTTGGGGCTGAGGTCCAGGGACGTTGTTGGCGAGTCCAAAGGTGTAGTCCGACGGATCGACCTGTCCAGGCGAGATGAGAACGACCGAGTTGAATCCTTGCCAGGAAGCGATGGAATCTCGAAAGTGGCGGCAGGTTTGGGAGAGGTGAGCGAGATCTCGAGATGGGAGGAAGGGGAAGAGCTGAGGGAAGAAGTCGACCGGTAGACGCAGGAGAGAAGGGAGATTGACCGGCGAGGAGAAGGTTGAAGCGGTAGTTGGAGTGAAGTTGAGAGGATTTGAAGGGGTAGGAGTGGCAGTGGTAGTGGAGTAGGGATGGCCGAGAAGGGGGGAGAAGGGTTTTGAGGTCGGGATGGGTGCTGGATGGGAAGAGTCGAGGGAAAGATCTTGTAAACCTGCTCCTCCTACTCGTTCGGATCCTTCTTCCTCCTCTCTCCTCCTCGACGCTGAAGTCACCCCTATAGACTCTTCGTTCGACCCCTCTACATCATTCTGCTCGTCTGCTCTATCGAGCTCTGAGCCTATCGAGGATCTTCGACCTCGGCTGGTCGAAGGACCTGGCGAGAGAGCGACTCGACCTCTTCGAGAGGGAGGACCGAGGGGATCCACTTCGTTGATGCTTCGTTTCGACCTGGGCATCTATAGGAAGAGAGCGAGCAGAAGGGGGAGGGAGGAAGTGTCAGCAAGAAGCAAAAGGGATCCCTTCTTCTTTCAGCTCTCTCCCTTTCGATCCCCTTCCTTTCGCACAGTCGCGCGAAAAAGGAACCAGCTCCTAAAACCAGCTCGCTGGAATCGATCTTCCGTGATTAAAAAGATTAGACAACGATAGCCCCCCTCCCCCCCGAGAAGGCCAGAGAGAAAGAAAAGAAGAGCGAGAAGAGAAGGGAAAGAGCAAGAAAACTCACAAAGAAAGATGTGGTTGGATGCTCCCTTCCTTCACCTCTCCCTTCGCCGATTCAGGCTCTCCTCTCCCTTCCGCCTGGCCCAACCAAACACCTCGAGCTGTTTTGTTTTTCTCTCGTTCGAAGCAGCGAAGTATGTCGCAGTAAACGAACTTTGAAGAAAATCCATCAGAAATATACCATCTCGACTTGCTCGAAGGATGAAGCTGTGAGATACTGTGGAAAAACCAGAAGCAGAGAATAGATGAAGGCCGAAGCTCACGACCTTCGACAACTCGCCATGCATTCTGTTGCTTCCTCGAGGGAGAAACAGATACTGCAATGAGTGTAGAAATGTACCATAGTCATCTCTCCACGAACTGGGCAAGAGAGTGGATCCCAAAGAGGAAAGATATAGAGAGAACCTGGAAACTAACGACGCGTCGCCGGGTCCATCCTCCGGCCTCAAACTTCTCAGTAGTTCTTCAACTCACAAACATGAGCACTCAAGGTCATCGCGGAAGGCAGCAAGTTCGATTGGAAGAGAGTGGCGGAAGAAGGAAAGGAGAACCTGCTCCTCTTTCAGTGGCTTCTTCGAGAAGCTTCGATGTCGACGCGTCAATTTTGAGCTCTCTCGCCTTTCAGCGTGCGAGCGTAGGATTTCCCTCTACATGTCAGCAGGACTAGATCTTATCTAGGAAAGGGATAAAGACGGGGAAACAGAGCATGACCTTGAATGATCATCTATTAGTGAGCTCGTTCAATTTCGTGACCTCGACTGAAAGAGGAAGAAAGGCTGGACCTCTCTTTTGAGGCCTTCATGTATAAGGGAGGAGGAACCCGGGACAGGGAGGTCGTGCCGCAAAAGAAGGAAGGAGGCAGGGAAGGAGATACGAGAAAAAACAAAGGGGGTCAGGGAAGAGGAGGAGAGGGAAGCCCGAAGACTCTATCTTTCCTTTTTCGACGACCGTATTTGGGTCCGATATGCATCGTAAAGGACTTCATAGTATAATGAGAAGATTTTGCTACTTTGATCTGTCGAGCGAGTCGACCCGAGGCTTCTCTGCTGTGGAAGAAAGAAAACGTGAGCTCGACCTAAGTTTCCTCCTCCTCCCTCTTTTCCTTCCTTCTCTCCCAAGTAATCTACCCCAGCCCAAAGCTCAGAGCTCCTATCGGCCGCGACTGTATATTTCCCTCCGATCCCACCAACCTCCGTCCCTAATATAAGAAATCGTCATCAGATCGTTGAACAAAAAAAAAGAGAGCTCTCGTCCCGACTTGAACTCCACCTCCCTCCCTACAGTACCCCTCTCGAGACTCAGCTCATCGATTCATCGAGCTCAACACCGCATCGAACTCCCTCTTCACCAGCGTCGTAGGAGCTGTCTTGGAGAGTTGTCTGCAAAAACTCGAAACGGAGGGAAGGAAGGTCAGCGAGAAGAGAGAGAGAGAGAGAGAGAAAGAGCGAGAGAAAACTCACTCCAACCTCGCCTTGTCTCCCCTCTCTTTACACTCCGCCGCCGCCTGACTCCAATCCTCACACTTGACCCAAAGATCAATCCGATGTTTCATCTCACACCTCGGCACGTATCTCGCCGCTTCCTTGAGGTAACCCTTGGAGACGAGATGGTTGACGAAAGGTTCGTAGCCGATGGGTGAACGACGAGATTTGGCGAAGGAATCGAGAGCGGGCCAGTCTTGGACGTTGGTGAGGGCTTGGAGTTTGATGTAGTAGAATCTTGAGGAGAGGAGAGGAGAGAGAGGAGAAAACGAAAGCGAGCGAGTGAGAGAGAGAGAGAGGTGAGTTTGGGAGCTCGAAGGGAACGGGATTTTCGGAGACAAAGGAGAAGGTAGGTAGGTAGAGCTTACCTCTTATCAGGAACCTTGAAATCGCCTCTGACTCGTTCAGCTTTCTTGGGCAACCCCGCCTCGATGCAGACTCGCATGGTATCGTTGACGGAGAGTCCGACGAGCGAGATCCGATCTTCAGCTTCCTTCTCGAGCGATTGTTGAAGAGAGAGGAGTCGGTAGGCGTCGTCCATTGTCTGAATCGAACAAGAGAAAAGAAGGATTGAGTCAGTGAGGGAGTTAGGAGAGAGTGTAAGAGTCGAAAGAAAGAAAGAAGGAAAGAGAGAGAGTGAGAGAGGGAAGAAAGGAAACTGAACTGACCTTGGACTCGAACGCTCGATCCTTATCCTCCCCAAAGAACTTCGAAGCAGCTTTGATAGCAGCCAGCCGTTCCGTCACGTCCTACCCAAACCCACAGACGCACGAAAAGCGAGTCAGGTTCGTTTCCATCCAACCCCCACGCGACTCCCGCTCTTCTCTCCTCTCCTCCTCTCTCTCTCCAAAAAAAGAAGAACTCACCTTAGCCTTATCCGCCTCCTCCAACATCAACCTCGCACTCTCCTCCCTCCGATCATCCTGGTAGTAGAAATCCTTCAGCATCTCCCGATCCTGTTCCTTCGCGTAGATCTCGAGGAGAGCGGCAGCTTTGGGACGATCGTCGACGATTCGGAAGAAATCTCCTAGAGCGAGGTGGGTTTTGAGGTGGAGGAGAACATGGTAAACTGTAGACAGGGATGAGGAGGGTTCAGAGTGGGCTCGGGAAGGGAGGTGGAGGAGAGAGAGAGAGAGAGAGAGAGAGAGAGAAAGAGAGAAAGACGAACCGAGATCTGTATCCCCACTCGCGATGGCCTTATCGAGAGCCAACCGATCTTCTTTCATACTCAGCAGTAAAGGAACCTGATCCGCGAGTCTTGGTTCGTGGTCGAGAAGCTTTTACAACGCGAACCGCAAACGCAAACAAAAAAAACTGAAGTCAGCCCATGCCTTCCTTCTCTTCTTCTCTCCCTCTCTCCTCCCCATTCACCCACCCTTCTTCTTCCTCTTCTTCTTCCCTTCGCTCAAACCAGACCCCAAAACTCCCAAAACTCCAAACACAAACTCACCAGCGTAGCCAACCCCCTTCTCCCCACCCCCCAAGCCTTCCTAGCAATCCCAGCATACCTTCCCCTCCCTCCCTCCCCTCTCTTCCCCATCTTCCCCCCTCCACTCAACTTCCCCACAATCTCCCTACACACATCGACGTCTTCCCTCCCCGCTGCTTTAGCGATTTTGGCACAGGCCCAGTGTTCGAGGATGGGGGTTGGGTCGAGGGAGAGGTGGTTGGCTATTCGGAGGGAGAGGAGGTGGAGGTTTCGCGAAGTGAGGAGGGTTAGGAGGTGGGTTGGAGGGAGACGAGTGTATCTGTGAGGGATGAGAGATGAGAGAAAAGGAAACGAAGGAAGGAAGGAGGGAGGGAAGGTTGAGCTCAACTGACGCGTTGTCGAAGAAGAGAGAGAGAAACGGACGACGAGTCTTCTTCTCGAGGTAGAGAGACAGAAGACCGTAAGAGTAGAAAAGAAAAAAAAAAAAACTCCAACTCACTCCTCCCAACTAATCCCCATCCCAACCTCCCACCCTCTCAAACAATTAACCACCTTCAACCCCCTCCCCCTCTCGACTACCCCCCATCCCCCTCCCCTTCCAACCAAGCCCTCCCATACACCGCCGCCCTCACCAAGAACCTCTGTTGTTCGGGTTCCCAAAGTTCTGACGCAGCTTCCAGACAGCCTAGGACTGCGAGGGAGAGGTCTGGCCGGAGGGATTGGAGGAGGGAGGATGATTTGGGAGAGGCAGCGAGGAAGAGGGTGTAGGCGTAGAGGAGGAGGGAGGAGGGGTGGGTGGAGCCGGGGAGGAGGAGGGAGAGGAGGGGGGCTAGGGGCGGGAGAAGGAAGTAAGTTAGTTCGGGGGAGAATAAGAAAGAGGGAGGAGGGAAGGGAGAACGTACAAGGGACTTTTTGAACGAAGGAACAGGTTCTTGAGGAAATGATTCGAAGACCATCTACTTCTGAAACGAGTTCTACAGCACTCGATTGAGGGTACCTAAGTAAGACCGCAGAGGCGAAGAGAGAGAGTCAGCTTCGTTCGTTCGTCTCGTTCGTTCGTTGCGACGCGTCTCTTCTTTCCTCTTCCGAGAGAAACTCACGTCAAACTCTGTCCCCCAGGCCCACAAATCACCACCCTACTTTCCTCCTCCTCCTGCTGAGAATTCCCACTCCCACTCCAAGCGACTCCCAACGCATCGTTCCCACACCATTCGATCCTATCGGGCGTCCTGTTTCCCTTCTTCGCCTGTTGAGGTGGTTGTGCAGATTCGTAGCCTTGGAGGGAAGCGTAAGGGATGGTAGCGTGGTTGGTTTGGAAATCTGAGGAAACGACCCATAGGGAGGGTCCCTCCGAGGAGGAGGAGGAGGGGATGAGGAGAGCGAGAAGACGACCGGAGGGAGAAGGGTGGAGGGACAGGAAGGGTCCTTTGGAGAGACGCTGGGAGAAAGCGAAGCGACGATGGTGAGCTCTGTAGCAAAAAGGGAGGGAGGAGGGTCGAGTATATAACTTTACCTGATCTATACATTCTCCTTCGTCGAGAGTCAACAACGTTCCTCCTACGCTGATGACGACCAAAACCATTCTCGTTTGAGTCTTTGAAGGATCCATCACCGTCCACGTCGAGATCTTCTTGTTCTCCTTCTCTCCTCCTCCCTCTGGCCAAACCATCTCAGCCAACTTCCTCGGAGCTCGACTACCACTACTCCCACCCCCTTCAGAGTCTCCTTGTATAGGAACATCCCACCATCCTCCTCTATTCGTCCTAAGGACCATCCCTCCTTCGTAGCATTTGGCTTCTGAGATCCCCTCCGCTGCGACCTGTCCTCCGATCTGGAAGGTTTCGTACGTTGCCGAGTTGGGAGCGTAGAGTCTGTAGGCTCCGTCTTCTGCGAGGAGGAGGAGTTGAGAGGTGGAAGGGAGGTAGGAGAAGATGAGAGGAGTGTGGAAGGAGGTTGTCGAGGAGGAGGAGGAGGAGGAAGCTTGGGAGGAGAAGATTGGGATTTGGACGATGGGAAGACCGGAGGATGTGTAGATGAAGATGGTTGGGGAGGAGAGAGAGGAAGACGTGTAGGGTGTAGGGATGGAAGGGTTTCGGAGGAGAGCTGCGAGAGGAGGGAGTGAGTATATGCGCGAAGGAGAGAAGGAAACGAAGGTCAGGTCAGCTCGAGAGAGAGATGGAGAGAGAAGGAGAGAGAGAAGGAGATCACCTATAGATCCCCCGTTCTTATCAACGGCCACGAAATGATGATCCAAATTCTTGACAGTCCAAGGAAGGTCGTACAGAGACAGGTTTCGATAGAACGTCCGGTCAAGCGTTTGCCAGCTGGAGAGGAGGGAAGGAAGGAGCGATCTCGTCAGTCTCGAGCTCAGCTTCTCCTCCTGAGAGGGACTGTATGCGCTTCAGAGAGAGAGAGAGACTTACTCGGTAGCAGCATCCGAGAGGGGATTCATTAGAGAAAAAAAGAAGGGAAAGCGTGTGCTGTGATCGTTGAGGGAGAAAGAGCGACGTCGAGGTCGAAGTCGATTTCGGACCAAGACGAAAGCTCGTCCTGGCTCGACGCTCGAGAAGAAACTCATCACTCCTTCCCTCTCTCTCTCTCAAACACGTCGCGAAAGAAGCTCAGCTCAGAAACTTAGAAACATACTAGTCGTCGTCCCCAGAGAAAGAAAGAAAAAAGTCCAAAAAATATAACCAACGATCTACTCAACATCATCCTCGTCGACCTCCTCCCCCGCCGGCGCCTCGTCCCTCACCACCAAATCGTTGAACCCATCCAGCAGCTCATCCAACTCAATATCAGGGAAGTCCTCATCGTCCTCATCATCCGTCTCCTCCACCGTCGCACCTCCCGTCTCCTGCTCTCCCATCCCATCGTCCTCAACCTCCATCGCGAAAGCCTTCTTCGCTGCTCCCCTCCTTCCCTTGGCCGCTCCACCACTCGTGTTCGTCCCCCAAGCTCCACTCGACATCGACACATCTCCACCACCAGGAGCAACCACCGCGGCGGCCGTAGTAGCCTTGTAAAGGTTGATGGATCCTCTCAATTCGGGATCCTCCTCCAATTCCCTCAAGAACATCTCGTAATCCTTCTCCACCTTCTGTTGATCCAACCCTCCTCTCCTTCCAAACGCTCCTCGTCCTTGAACCTTGTCCGCTCCAGTCGAAGGAACATCCTCCGCTTCGATAGCGATCGATTTGAGTTTCCAGTTTCGAGTTCGGTTCTTCTTCCTTCGGTTGGGGTAGGTTTTCTTGACGAGGATGACGTCCGGGATACGAGAAGGTTCGAGCGTTTCGAACGCGTCGTTGTTGAAGTTTGCTCGAGAGAGGAGGTATCCTAGGACGGTGTCTCCTGGTTGGAGGATGGCTCCGAGATGGGTTCGAGTGTGGAAGATGGAATCTCGACCTCCTTCGTCCGAGACTTCGTGCTGGGTCGTCGAGTTGGCGAAGGTGACTTGAGCGTCGGCGAGGACGTACTTTCCTCGAGTGGGACCGGTGGGTTCGACGTCGAGGATGAGGAACTCGATCAGGTCTGAGGCGGCGGCGAGAGTGGGGAAGGGATCTCGCCAGTAGACGGTGGAAGGGAGGTCGACAGAATGGAGAGTGGTGGGATCGATGAGTTGGAGGGAGTTGGAGATTCGAGTGCAGATGGTGAGAGGGCTGAGGATGAGTGGAGAGGGAGTCAGCTTCGTTTCGAGCGAGGTCGCAAAGCAGAAGAGCAGATCGTAAACTCACTTGATGTTGGAAAGAGCTCGAGCCTGCTTGATGGGAATGCAGACCAGGTCGTCCTTACAGATGGGAGCGATCTCGACGGAGTAGGTGAACTTGTACGACGACGTTCCAGAGTGAGTATCCGTAGAGAGAAGCTGTTCCGATCCCTTGGTCCTAAGAAAGCCAACGAAAAGGAGCTCAGCGAAAGTCGAAACGCGACGCGAACAAACGAACCGACGGAAAGAGAAAGAGAGAGAGAAAGACGTACCTGACGGGAGTGACAGCAGCCAAGAACTCGCACATCTTGATAGCGTGACTTCGCTGAACGTAGAAGAAATCCAGTCCATCCTTGGCTTCCTTGATCGAGACCTGAAAGAGCGAGCGGAAAGTCGAAAACGAAAAGGTCAGCTCGTCGGTTCTCACCTCCTTTCCTTCGAAAACCGTCGGACAAAGCAGGTTCCAACGTACGGTATCCTTGTGAGCGTTGTGCCTCAAGATCAACTGTTCCAAGAACAAGAACGTCCTCTTGTGGTTGACCTTCTGTCGAACCTGAACGGACGCCTTCCACATGTTCTTCGCGGCGAGTCGAGTGCAGTCGGGACACTGTCCGTGGGAAACGATGTACTCGACCTCGAAGATCTGCTGGAGAATGGTAGAGGTGAAGACCTGGGAAGAGAAGGATTGGCGAGAGGGTGGAATGGGTCAGCGGGTGAGGGAGTGGGAGGGAGGGAGGGAGGGAGAGGGAGGGATTTGGGTCGAAGCTCACCTCCTTCTGAATCGAAAGCTTGACTCTGATACGCTTGGAATGAGGCTCCGTCCATACGAAAGAGGCGTCTATCAATCGGACCTTTGCCAAACCCTACGAGTTCCAACCCAACCCAAACACAGGACAAAGAAAGAAAGAAGCGAAGAACAGTCAGCTTCAAGCTCTCTCCCTCTTTCCTTCCCTCCACCTCTCCGTCGCTCCAGCTCTCCCTCTCCTTCTCTCTCTCACCACGGATCTCTTCCGTCGCATTCCCAAGAGAGGAGATCGATGTTACTCACCCTCAGTTTCCGCAGACAGATACTCAGCAGCTCTCTACTCTCCAGCTCGCACGAAACCCAGGATTGAGGGGGGGAGAGGTAACGAGAGCAGTTTCGACAGAAGTTGATGGACGACTGTTTGGGGATTCCTTCCGTGATGTCGACCCTGTAGAAGATGAAGCCGCGAAGGAAGAGACAGGTGAGTAACCTGTCGAGATCGAGCTCAAAAGAGGTCGGTGGTGGAGGGAGGAGGGGAACGGACGTGTTACGGAGACATGCGATACAAAGGTTGGCTATGAGAGCGAGAGACAAAGATCAAGAACATGATTAGTAGCTGCTGATATAGAGAAGAAGAGGTAGAAGGTATTGCTCACCAGAATTGGGCTCAATAGGAGTTCCTGGAGTGGAGAAGGAGCGTCGAAGGAGGAGAGGTCAAAGGTCAGCTTCAGTCATCCTTCCTTCCCTTCTTTGTTGAGCTCTCCTTCCTCTCCCATCGAGGCTGAACTTACCACAATCCGCACACAGCACGTAATGGGGCACGACCGTAGGTACGTAGTCCATTTCGAAGGGAGAAAAAGGGAGGGGGAGAAGGGAGGGGGAGGGAGGGGAGAGGTTGGAGGAGACGTTGGAACTTCTCTCAAAGCTTTCGACTTCAGCGGGTCATATGCTGCGTAAGCAAAGAGCCTCGCTTTCGAAGGAGGGCATTTTTTCTTTCGAGTTGGTCAGGAAAGTTGGGAAGCCAAGAGGCTGAGAAAAGTGATGTGCGAAAGATGGGAGATTTTCTGGGTCGGAGGGAGGGAGGAACAAGCAAACCTGAAGAGGTGGTTGAGCGGTCGCGACGACGCTCTAGTCTACTTTCTTCTTCCTGCAACGTCCAACTCGACTTCTATTTCGCCAAAGTGGCTTTCCGCGTGCATACCCCTGATCCTCCGCCTACCTCAGCCTACAGCTCTCTCTAGCGAGGTGCGAAAGTCATCGTGCTATCCTGATCTTCGAACGAACAGCAGAGAGAGAGATGAAGTGGGTAATCTAATACAGTGAGTTAGGGTATGCAAAGGGTTTGAAGGCCAGACAGAAGAAGAGATGAAACCGAAAGATGCGTAATAAGATCGTAGAAGAAGAAGAGAAAGAAGCGAGCATCTCAAGAGGACGACGCATGCGCGAAAAGAAACGAAAGGTACGTCTACGCCCATCGACCAAGCATCGCCATGACTCCGGCACCGATAACCATGGAAGTCCTGGATGAAGGGAGGTGAAAGAAGGGAGGTCAGCGAGGAAACAGAGGAGGAAGAGAGAGAGGGGAGAAAGCGGAACGGACATGGCGTAGAGAACCTTCCCGTTCGAAGCCTTCTGCATCTCTTCCGAGAAGAGGAACTCGTGTGCGAGAAGTTCTACGAGTCCCGTCCAGAGGAGGATACCTGCGAACGAGGGGAAAGAAGCGAGGTGAGGAAGGTCGGAGAAGACAAGTGGAGGAGGACACGTACCAGCTGAAATCGAGTCCAGCACTCCCGAAGTCACGAGGGCTGTTACTGAGTTGCCCTGGTAGGAGTGTCGAACTCCGAGTCCAATCGCCATGCCCACTGGTGTGACGAAGGCGTCTTGAGGAAGGAAAGGAAGCGGAGGAGAGAAGTTCAGCTTGATGCGTCTCGACTCGGTTTTGTCGAAGGAGGGAAAGAGTCTCACAGGCAGTTCCAGCAGTCACAGGAACCCAGTTGTAAGATCTCGGTAAAGGAAGGAAGGCGAGCCGAGATCCAAGTCCAAGTCCTTCGAAGGTTTGATGGAAGACGATGACGATGAACAAGATAACGCTAAAGAAGGAGAAAGAAGAGGTCAACTCCGAAATCGCGAAAGAGAGCTGAGCTTGAAACTCACAACTGAGGATCTGTTGCCAGAGTGAGTCCGATGAAGAAGGAATGAAAGACGACTCCGAACTCCAAGATCGCGATACCCTGAATCAAAAAAAAGGAAGGGAGCGCGGCGGTGAGCTTGGATTTTCCAGGAGCCGAGTCGTCGTCTCAGCTCGTTGTCACCCTTAGTTGTTCGCTGTTGCTCACGAGAATCTGCGAGATCGCATCTCCCTTCATCCAGTCTCCCTTCGCATCTCCCCATTCAGCATCTCCATCGTCCTCGCCGGTGATCGTGGTCGTTGTTGATCCCGACGGACTTGAAGGCTCCTTCTTCACGTCGACCAACGAGGGAGACGTCGAATCCAAAGGTAACTCGGCCACTTCGACGATCTCGCTCGACTGAGAAGAGATTTGGAATGGTGGGTGCGAGTGGGCTGTAGGGTGGGTGTGAGAGTGGGAATGGGTGAGGTGGTGGTGGTGCTCTGGCGAGGGATCCTGAGCGGAGGGTTGAGAAGTTGAAGTTGAAGGGTGGATGTGGGCTGGCTCTGGACCATGACCAGCATGGTTTCCGTCGTGGTTGTGGCCGTGCTGGTCGTAGGCACCGGAAAAGCCAGCTGCCTCCAGTTTGGAGGTTCCCCAGCTGTTGGGAGAAAGACCGAGAGGGGGAGGAGGTCAGTTTCACCAGAGTTCTCGTCGTGGACGGGAATAGCAGGGAGAAAGGAACGAACCGGAAGGAGAAGAACTCGACGAAAAAGAGAAGGAAAATGGAGATCATGGCGATCGCTGGAGCCCATGGCTGAACGGAGGAAGAAGAAGAGAGTTCAGACGACGCGAAGGTCAAGGAGGGGAGAGGAGATAGGGAGAGAAAAGCAGAGACTCACGTAGTCCCCCCAAGCTCCTTTTAAGCACTCAGACCCCAGAGTCTCGAACGCAGGAGCCATTAGATGTATGAAGGCGGTTGCGATGATGATACCTGAGGAGGAAAGGAAGGAGCAAAAGACCGGGTGAGCTTCACGAAAAGAGAACGAGCGTAGACAGAGTCCAGGCGTACCTGAACCGAAGAATTTGGCAAATTCGAACACCTTCTTTGGGACGTGAACATGTTTCGACCTTTTGGCGAAAATGGGGAAGAGGGTACCTATGAGTGAAGACGCGACAGGAGGGAGAAAAGGTCGAGAAAGGGAAAGAGAGGGACGAGCAGTCACGGTGAGCTCGCCATTTCTTCAGGCCAGACTTCGACGAACGAGAAGCAGGACCAAGGAACGAACCGATGAGACTGGTGGCCATGATGATGAAGATACCAGCGACTCGCAGCTTGAGGTGAGTGTTCTCATTGGTAGTAGGGAGGCAGTCTCTGGAAAACAAACGGAAGCGAAGGAGAGGGAAGGTCAACTTGGAACTGTCTGAGAGCCGATTGAGGACCTAAACTTACTCTGGTACATCCGTCGTTGGTTCTGATGACATGCTGGTCGGAGATAGGAGGTGGAATTGGGAGAGCGTGATGGTTTCGGATTGGAGAAGACCTGGGAGAGAGGCGAAGGAGAAAGGGAGAGGACGTCGTGAGCTCGAGCTCGCCGAAGGACGCTTCTCCTCCTCCCCTTCTAGTAGAACGAGCGAGCCTAGGACTCACGGAGGTGGGGATGCGTAGAGAGACGCCTAAACGGAATGTCTGCTCGTGAGCTTTTGGAGGATGATGGCGGTTGTGAGCAAGGAAGGTCGGAGAAAGAAAACTCCCGACTGCAAGGGTCTCCTTCGAAACGAAGCTCAAATTGAGCCCGACGTCGTTCGAATCCAGCAACGTTCTACTGGTACGAGAGCTCTCAGCTTCTGGATGAGGAGTTTGGGAGATGGTCGACGCTCCTCGAAGCCGAAAGCCCCTTGACTTCCTTCTCTGAAGATTCTCCGCGATGAGAAGAAACTCAGATCCTTGGTTCTTCCCTCTCCTTCGACTCTTTGAAGGTTTCAAGGATCAGAATATGGAGGTCCTTGAGGCGGAAGGATAAATCTAGCGATCTCGGTTATCTTCTCGAGGGCTGAGAAACCCTGAGCTCGAGACGGATCTTGTAAGGCGAGTTCCGCAATTCTTTGGAGGAGATGACGACGCGACGCGTCTGCCGTTTTTTGTTTTCTGTGCTTGTCTTCGGGTTACCATCTCCCTGGGAAAGCAAGTTAGCGGAGATAGCTGATCTGAAATCACCTACATCCCAGCTGCTTTCCTGTTCTCGATTCCTGCTCGTCCCCGAGGTTTCTTCTCTTTGCGCAATCGCCTCAGTTTGAAGCTGAACCTTTCAGAACCCTTCTGGACATCTCGGGGAGTAGATAAGCAGATGACGACCTCGAAATCCGCTTCAGATATAGGTGAAGAGCAACGGTGGAGGTGTGCGCATGGAGAAGAGTGAATTGGGCTGGACGCGTCGCGGGGCTTTCTTCTTTCGTACGAGTCGCTCAACTGGATTTCGCTTCTCCGCCTCTCCCATGGACTTGTATATCTTTGAAATCCATATATATATCATCTGACCTAGCAGATCGAAGCCTTTATCTACGGCTCTGATCAACATCACGCTGCTCTTTCGTCGAAAGCTTCCTCCGTTGAGAGCCCACCTTCCACCTTTCACTGTTTCTGTGGTACCCTCTTAGATTAGCTCGGAGAGTAGTTGAAGAGTTAACGAGACAGTTTCATCTTCCAAAGACAGGCTTCCGATGTCGCTCTCGGATCCGAAGGTGACTCCAGATTCGTCGCCTCTCCTCCATTTGGTCTGCGAGAGCTTCCGAAGTGACTCTGAAGAGGTCCTTGGCGATGCTACTGATTCGCTTCGCTCACAAAGCAGGGAATTCGGCCGCCGTCGGTCAGATTTTACGCGTCCTTCGCCCTGAAAAGGTGGTTTTCGCGTCGGTCGTTTGTTTCTGCTATCGCTGGTTTCTGCTTCGTTCCCTCAGATATACTATCCCTCCCAAAGAGTAAGATATATAGCAGCCTTCAAGCGAGTGAAAAGTCTCGAGCTCTGGTGACGCGGAGCAGCAGCTCCATGGCTCCCTTACAAAGCCTTCATTACTTCCGGCGCCCTGCGAGCTCAACTGGTTTTGGCCAAGCCCTCCCTCTCCTCTCGTTCGATTCCTTCACCTCCACCCACCCACCACCCCCGACAACAAAGAGTCTATCGCGATGGACGAGAAGACCTCCTTCTCCTCAGTCCCTCAAGGATCCACTCTCGACCCAGGATCCGTCCCAGGAAACCACCCTTCCATCACTCCCTCCCAAGCACCTACCCTCGCCCCTTCCGACTCTTCGTCCGACCATCAAACCGAAAAGGAGGAGACCAACGACGACCGAGGAGGAGTCAACATCGCTCGAGCTAAGGAGGAGTTTGCTGAGCTCGGGAGAACCCTCACCAGGCAGTCGAGCTTGCACAGGGTCGCTACTGGCCAGTCGAGGGATGTCGAGAAGGATGGGGAGGAGAAAGACGATTTCGACCTTCTTTCTTTCTTCAAAGGAAGCAAGCAGGCTCAAGACGAGAACGATTTCAAGCCCAAGCATGTGAGTGTTTCAGAACTTCGAGCACACTTCGCTCCATAGAGGGTCGGGAGCCAATCCGTGGAGGGAAGGAGGAGGGAAGAGAAACTCACCGACCGACCGGGGGCTGACGGTCTGACCCGCCTCTTTTTTTACCAGGTCGGAGTCACTTGGGAAGATTTGAAGGTCGTAGGAGGTACGTTGAACCTCCTATCTATGCCCTCAGCTCGAGAAAACTGACTCCCAAACTGTTCTTGACTCAAAATCATCGGTTCAATCAGGAGGAGGAATGAAGGCAAGTCTGATCACCTCCAATCTCTCGCGGCCTCTCTCGATTCTCGACCTCTCCCGGACGCCGTCTTGCTCGAAACTCTATGCTTACTTCTTCCCTCTTTGGCTGCATCCTCTTCACTCCACAGGTGAGCTTCTTTGACCTTCCGCGTGGTGCATTTCCTCACGGCCCCCGAAGACCCTCTCGCTCATGCTCGCTTCTCCTCCTCCCCGCCTTGCAGATCCATATCAGGACCTTCCCCGACGCGATTGTCGAGCAGTTTTTGGTTCGTTTCATTCTTTCCGTCCTCCCCTAATACACCCAAGAATGCACTCTAACCTTTCTTTTATCCTTCAGATGCCCGTCCTCTCGCTTCTTGGAACTTTCGGGTGAGCTCGCCTTCTCTCCCTCTCTCGTCCCCTCGCCTCCCTGAATTCGGACGCGTCATCTTCTCGACCTTCTCTCGCTGAATTGGTTACCCCCTCCTCTTCTGCAGCTACAAGCCTTTCGCTCCCAAACCTAAGAACATCCTCGAGGGCTTCGACGGAATCCTCCTGCCCGGTGAGATGTGCATGGTCGTGAGTGAATTTCTCTCCGCAGAATTCGACTGAGAGAGAACAGATCGTCTAATTCGCGCTTGTTTTGTTTCTCGCAGCTTGGTCGACCGTGAGTAGGTTTTTCTCCGTAATTCGACTGAGAGAGACCAGATCGCTAATTCGCGCTCGTTCTCGCAGTGGTTCCGGATGCTCCTCCTTCCTCAAGAACATCGCCAACCAACGAGAATCCTTCTTGAGCGTCGAGGGAGACGTTCGATATGCTGGTATCGACGCTGCTGAGATGAGAAAGCACTTCCCCGGAGAGGTCTGCTACAACGAGGAGGGTATGTAAAAACTTCTTCAACGTCCTTCGACCTTCCGCTGACTTTCGATCTCTCTCACAGACGACGTTCATCTCGCTACCCTCACCGTCGGCCAGACTCTCTCGTTCGCTCTCTCTAGCAAGACGCCTGGAAAGCGACTCCCCGGAGTGTCGATCAAGGACTTCAGGAAGCAGGTTCAGGCCACTCTTCTCAAGATGTTGAACATCGAGGTTCGTGGACGCGTCCTCTCCTCTCCCGCGTCGAATTTCCGTCGCTGACCTGGCTCTGCTCTGTTCTTCTGTTTTCGTCATGATTTCACAGCACACCAAGAACACCATTGTCGGAGATCAGTTCACTCGAGGAGTCTCGGGAGGAGAGAGGAAGCGTGTGTCGATCGCAGAAATGATGGCGGCTCGGTTCGTTTCGACCTTCTTCGTCTTCCAGCTCGTGTCGAGCTTCGATCTAAACCACTCTCCCTTACAGAGCATGCGTTGCCTCCTGGGATAACTCTACTCGAGGACTCGATGCATCTACGGCTCTCGACTATGCGAAGTCGCTGAGAATTCTCACCGACGTCTTTTCCATGGTTCGTGTCTTCCTCGTTGTTATCTCGATGCTCGATGCTTGACTGAGCTAACTTTTCGTCTCCTTCCTTTGCAGACTACCTTCGTCTCGCTCTACCAAGCCGGTGAGGGGATCTATGAGCAGTTCGACAAGGTTCTCGTCATCGATGTTCGTTCCTTTCTTTCCTCCGCGTTCGGCGTTCTGTTCCTTCTTCCTTTCTTACTCTCCACTTCTTCCGACTATACAGGAGGGACGACAAGTCTACTTCGGTCCTATCCAGGAAGCTCGAAAGTACATGGTCAGCCTTGGATACAAGGATCTTCCTCGTCAAACTAGTGAGTTTCACCCGCGCTCCCTTTCCCTCTTCGCCAGCTGACCTTTAGCTCTTCGTTTCGTCTCTTTCCAGCCGCCGACTACCTCTCTGGATGCACTGATCCTAACGAGAGGCAATTCGCTTCCGAAGACCCCTCCGTGAGTCTCCCTTCCAGACTCCCCTCTTCTCTCCACGAGCAAACAAAACTGACCTCGACGCGTCCTTTTCATTCCTCCTCCGTCCGTAACAGAGCGTCCCCTCTGACCCCGCTTCCTTCGCCGCCGCCTACCGAGCTTCCGATATCTACAAGCAGGTTTCTCGCGAGCGAGAGGCCTACCTCAAGTCCATCGCGGACGACGACACGGTTCGTCAGGACTTCAAGGCTGCTGTCAAGGAGGACAAGAGGAAGGGAGTTTCACACAACTCGCCTTACACTGTCTCGTTCATCTCTCAGTAAGTTTTCCTCTCCATTTCTAACTCAAAGGGAGAGAAATCTCAACACTGACTTCCTCGTCTCGTCTCGTCTTTCCCTTCGCGCAGAGTGAATGCACTGGCCAAAAGACAATTCCAGCTGAAGAAGCAGGACGTTTTCTCCATCGTCACTGGGTACGCTACAGCTATCATCATCGTGAGTAAAATCCCGGGTTCAGCGAGAGAATAGGCGGGAGGGAGTCGATGAAGAGAGAGATGCGCGTCTCTGACCTTTTATCTTTCTTTTAAGGCCATCATCACCGGTACCGTCTACTATCAGCTTCCGAAGACCGCCGGAGGAGCTTTCACTCGAGGTGGAACTCTTTTCATCGCCGTACGTCTGTATCGTCGCTCTCAAAGCCGTGTTTTTGCTCGGCTGACCTTTCTTTCTTTCTCCACAGATGCTCTTCAACGCCCTCAACTCCTTCTCCGAGCTTCCCTCGATGATGATGGGTCGACCCATCCTCTACAAGCAGACCAACTACAAGTTCTTCCGCCCCGGGGCCTACGCTCTGGCCTCTGCCTATTCCGAAATCCCGTTCACACTTCCTCGTATTCTTTTATTCTCGATCGTGGTCTACTTTATGGCTGGACTGGCAACCTCGGCAGGGGCGTTCTTCTCCTTCTTCCTCTTCGTCTACGGAACCTTCATGGTGAGTTCTTCGTCTTCAAATCTTCGCTTCGAAACAAGATCAAAGCTCGCTCAACCCATTCTCTGACTCTCTCTTCCTCCCTTTTTTAGGTCATGACCGCGTTCTTCCGACTCATCGGGACCGTGACCAAGAGCTACGACGTCGCCGCTCGACTCGCTTCGATCCTCATCATTTCGATGGTGCTCTACGCGTTCGTCTCTCCTCTTCCTTCTCCTTTCACTTCACCCCTCGATGCTGACCGTCTCCTCTGCCTTTTGTTCTTACTTCAGAGGTTACATGATTCCTGTCTTTGCCATGAAGAGATGGGTGAGTCTTAGAGAAAGGGGGAGAGAGGACATCTTTAGAAAGAAGTCGCGTCCCCACGCGTCGCGACTTCGCTGCTGACGACTTTGACTTCGCTCTTTTTCCACGCAGCTCTTCTGGATTTACTACAGTGCGTACCTTATTTTTCTCTACGGCTCCTTCCCGTACTAATCTCTTCACTCTGCCCCACACCGCTTGCAGTCAACCCTCTCAACTGTTCGTTCCTTTCTCCTCTTTCCGCCCGTCCACTCCCTTGCTCACTCAGTTCTCCCTTCTTTCTTCGTACCTTCGCTTTAGACGGATTCGCCGCTCTCATGATCATCGAGTTCAAGAGGATCAACCTCGACTGCGACGGTATCTACATCATCGTGCGATCAGTCAATTCTATCTCCGCCTAACCCTTCTTCGAGCTGACCTTCTCTTCTTCCTGCCTGCTCTTCAGCCCGGAAACGCTGGAGTCCTCACCTCCTACCCTGATACCATCGGACCTTATTCTACGTGCAATCTCGCAGGCTCCATCCCTGGTCAATCCTTCGTTCGAGGAGCAGACTACATCCTCGCCGGATACGAGTACCATGTCAAGGATCTTTGGAGGAACTTCGGTATCCTTATCGTCTTCTTCGTCGGCTTCTGCCTTCTACAGGTATTGTGCATGGAGTACCTCGGGTCCGGCTCGTCTATCCTCGCCATCACCGTCTTTGCCAAGGAGGACAAGGACACCAAACCTCGAAACGAAGCTCTCCAGGAAAAGAAGCAGGCCGCTCGACGAGGAGAGCTGAAGCAGGATCTTTCGTACGTTTCCATTCTTCTCTTCTCCTTCTCCTGTATCCTCGAGCTGACACCCATCTTCATCTCGTATAGTGGTCTTACTACCGCCAAGAAACCCTTCACTTGGGCTGCTCGTACGTTCAGTCTCATCCTGGAATTCATCGCGTCGCCGCGAGCTGACTTCCTCCCTCTCCTTCGTTGAAGTCGACTACACCGTCCCGGTCCCTGGAGGTCACAGGAAGCTTCTCAACGATATTTACGGATACTGCAAGCCCGGAACTCTCACTGCCCTCATGGGGTAAATATTTCCTCTGCTTCTCTTCCCTCTTTTCTCGTCGCGTCGTGAACCTTCCATGCTGACTCGACTCCTCCCCTTCCCTCTCCCTTCGCAGAGCTTCTGGTGCAGGAAAGAGTAAGATACCATCCCTTCGAATCTCCTCTCGTCCGCTCGAGCTGACCTTCCTCTCCCCTTTTCGCTTCAGCTACTCTTCTCGATGTTCTCGCCGGAAGGAAGACCATCGGAGTTATCGGAGGAGATGTGAGTTTATCTTTTTCCTTGAAGAAGGTTCTTTCTGCTCAAGCTGACCTCTCCATTCGTCTCTCTTCTTCAGCGACTCATCAACGGACGAGAAACCGGTATCGACTTCCAGCGAGGAACCGCCTACGTCGAGCAGGCCGATGTGCACGAGTACACTCAAACCGTCCGAGAAGCTTTCCGAATATCAGCCTACCTTCGACAGCCTTTCCACGTCTCGAAGAAGGAGAAGGACGCCTACGTCGAGGAGATCATCCAACTGCTGGAACTGGAGGATCTGGCGGACGGTGAGTCCTCCTCCCGCCCTCCCCACTCCTCCTCGAACGATTCCTGACCTTTCCAGTCGTTTCTTTCTCCCCAGCGATGATCGGCTTCCCCGGTTACGGTCTCTCTGTCGAGGCTAGGAAGCGTCTCACTATGTACGTCTTCCTTCAGCGTTCGACCGAAGACGTCGAGCTGACCTTTCGTTCCTTTCCCCCCCTCTGCAGCGGAGTCGAACTCGCCGCTAAGCCTCAACTTCTCCTCTTCTTGGACGAGCCGACCTCTGGTGATTATTCCTCCCTCATTTTATGGTAGTTATCTATCTGAGCTGACTTCTTTCCTCCTCTTTGACCAGGTCTCGACGGTCAATCGGCTTTCGTGAGCAACACGCCTTGCCTTGAACGCTCTTATTATTTCTCTCCCGCTGACAGACCGTCTGATCCTCTCTCAGAACATCATCCGATTCCTCAAGAAGCTCGCTGAAGCCGTGAGTCGACATATCTTCGCCAAGGGCCGAGAAACGACGCGAGCTGACCTCCTCTTCTCTTTCTTTCGGTCCTCATTTTCAGGGTCAATCGATTCTCTGCACGATTCATCAGCCCAACGCTCTTCTTTTCGAGAACTTCGATAGGCTTCTTTTGCTCCAGAAGGGTGGAGAGGTAAGCAGCATCGAGCTCGATCTTTCTTCCCTCTTCTCGAGTTGACGACTTCTTTCGTTCACTTTCTCGCAGACTGTCTACTTCGGAGACGTCGGAAAGGACTCTCACGTACTCACTTCTTACCTCGAGAGGAACGGAGCTCCCTGCCCTCACGACGCCAACCCTGCTGAGTTTATGCTCGACGCCATCGGTGCTGGATCGTCGAAGCGAATGGGAGGAGGTGATTGGGGTGAGAAATGGAGGAACTCGCCAGAGCTGGCCGAGATCAAGGTTCGTGCTGTATACTATATCCCCACTTCTCTTCTTACTGACCCGCGATTCTTTCCTTCTCGGCTTACAGAAAGAAATTATTGCTCTCGACGCTGAAGCTCTCTCGAAGCCTGAGGAGGTCGACCCCGAGGCCTCGAGGGAGTATTCGACTCCCTTCGTCTTCCAGCTCAAGACCATCGTCGCTCGTACTCTTAAGGGATTCTGGAGGATGCCTGAGTAAGTGCTCTGTTCTTGAGAAGGAGGAGAGAGGGATCGATCGACCTGACTTCCTCCTCCGCGCTTCTCGACTCTCCCACAGCTACGGATACACTCGATTGTTCTCGCATCTTTCCATCTCCTTGATCACGTCCCTCACCTTCCTCAACTTGGGATCGTCCGTTCAGGATCTTCAGTACCGGTGAGCAATTTTTCATCCCGATTCGCCTGAGTGTTTTTTCCTCTCTCTCTCGAACTGACCAACTCTGACTTCCCTTTTCGCAGAGTATTCGCAATTTTCATCGCCACAGTCTTGCCAGCGATGTACGTTGTCTACTATACTCTTAATTGACTCTCCTCCGAGCTGACTCTTCCATTTTCCGTCCCTTCAGCATCATCTCCCAAGTTGTTCGTCCTCTCTTTCTTCCTTCTCTTCCCCGTCGCCTCGCCTCGACTGACCATTCTCCTCCCCGCCACAGGAACCTACCTACATCATGAGCAGGCAGACCTTCAACCGAGAGGCTTCGTCCAGGATGTACAGCTCCATCGTCTTCTCGGTGAGTCGAAGGAAGACGCGTCAAGTTTGAGTTCGTCGTCGTTCGTTTTGCTGAGGCCTCTTCTCTTTCATTTTCTCTCGCAGACCTCTCAACTCATCGCCGAGATGCCCTACTCGGTCCTCTGCGCCGTTGGATTCTTCGTTCTCTTCTACTTCCCTATGGGCTTCCAAAGTGTTCGTTCAAGTCGTCTCTCTTTGTCCTCGCGTCCCCGCGGCCTCAACCGATCCAATTCCCCTTTCCTCTCTCTCTTCTATCATAACAGGCTAGCGATAGAGCTGGATACCACTTCTGTGAGTGGCCTTCGCTTCATCTCCCTTGCTCGTCCCTTCGCTGAACTCCAGCCCTTCTCTTCTTCCTCGCAGTCATGATCCTCGTCACTGAGATCTACTCGGTCACCCTCGGACAAGCCGTCGCTGCTATCTCCCCAAGCATTATGGTCGCTGGTAGGTTTAATTCTCTCTTCTCGTTCGATGCCTCGCTTTGCTGACCTTTCTCTTCCCCTTTCTGCCTTGCAGCTCTCTTCAACCCCTTCCTTCTCGTCATCTTCTCGCTCTTCTGTGGAGTTACCATCCCCTTCCCTCAAATCCCCTTCTTCTGGAGGTGAGCCTCTCTCTCTGATCGCGTTTTTTGCCCGTTCCTTCGAGACGAGACTGACTTTCGCGACGCGTTCCTCTTCCTCTCCTCTCTCTAGAAAATGGATGTACGACCTGGATCCTTTCACAAGTGAGTCGATACATCCGAGAAAGTTTTTTTTTCCTTTGCTCTCTTGCTGACCGATCTTTTTTTTTTTTCCTCCAGGGCTCATCGCTGGTCTCGTCTCGACCGAGCTCCACGACCTCCAGGTCCAATGCTTGCAGAGCGAGCTCAAGATCTTCAACCCTCCTCCCGGACAAACTTGCACTGAATGGGCCTCCACGTACGTGACGGCTGTCGGTGGATACCTCACCAACTCGTCAGCTTCGGCTACCAGCAATTGCGAGTTCTGTCCGGTGAGTTGTTTCGCTCTTTTCCCTTTCTTTTCTCTCTCGCCTCTTCCTCTCGTAACTGACCTTGGTCCTTTCTCTATCACTCAATAGTACGCTCTAGGAGACCAGTTCTACACTCCCCTTGGTATCTCGTTCGACACTCGATGGAGAGATCTGGGTGAGTTCCGCTCTTCCTCGCCGCGCTCTCGACCCGTCCTTGACCTGAGCTGACTTCGCCTTCTTCGTTTCTCTTCTTCAGGAATCCTCATCGCTTTCACCTTCTTCAACGTCCTCGTTACCCTTGTGGCTTCCCGATACCTCCGATACGCCAAACGATAGAAGGGCGCTGAAGGTGAGTTCTTCCGCTTCGACTTGACGCGTCGGCCTCGTCCAAAACCTCGAGCTGATTCTCCCCTCTACTCCTCCAGAGCTTCTCCTCTTGACCTCGACGGACTTCTTCATCTCCTCACTTGTTAATCTTTCGAGTATCTCCTACGTTTCCTCTGATCTCCTCGTCTCTCCATGTATCGTTTTGATTCTCGATTTCCGTACTAGATTTTCGTCTCTCGCCTTCCCTTTTTCGTCCCCTCCCTTAATCTCTCCTTTTTATTTCTCGATTCTTGTTTTGCTCTCTACTGCCTAAAGATGTATCTCGTTGAGTCTACCTGAGCATCTGCGGGAAAGGAAGCTTTCGCTCGGAAGATCTTGAGTTTCCCTCTCGCATCGACTCGCTTCTTCGCGCAGATGACGACGAGAACTTCGATTGCGAATATATCCAACGTCAGTCCCTGATCTTCGTAGAGGCGGCCCTTGAAGTTTTTGTTTGACGACGGTCGAAAGCCCAAATTCGAGTTGAGACCTGGCCTGAACTCCCTTTCCCTCCCCTTCCCCCCCAACTCCTTCTCCCTCGCCCCTGGGTTCATTTCGCTGAAAACCCTGTCGGTCTGGGACCACTCTAGGATGGGTCTCATCCAGCAAAACCGTTCGGTAGATGTGCTCTGCTTCCTTCATCCATCCACCATCATCAACGAATCGCCTTCCTTCTCGACCTCTGCCTCGCTCGACTCACCCTCCTCACCTCTACGACGGAACCCTCTCGCCCTCCTCCCCTCCTCTGCTCTGCATGATATCTCCTTCTCTCCGCTCTTCGCCCACCTTTGGAGCCATCACCGTCTTCTCGCTCTTAGCAGCGACCCAGCTGTCTCAAGCAGCTCCAGCAGGACTCCCTCCCCTTCCCCCTTACTCCTCCTCCCCTCCCTCCTCCCCGTCTCTCCCTTCTTCTCCCTCCCTCCCTTCGACCCCGAGATTTTCACCCTCTCCATACTCCTCTCCACCTTCCTCTCCTTCGATCGCTTCCCTGGACGACGGCTTCAGACTCGACGAGGAGGACGAGGATGACTCCTTCCCATCCGGCGGAGATGGACTGGGTCTCACCATCGCCATCCCTCTTCACCAGCGAGAAGCTTACCTCGGAAGGCGGCAATCCTCCGTAGTAGACCTGACCTGGCTCAAGGAGAACAAGCAGAGGGTACTCAGGAAGTTTGGAGGCTCGCTCAATCCGAACTCGCCCTTGTTCAGATCACCTTTGGGAGGAAACGGAGGCTGGGGAGAAGACGACGAGGAAGGATCGAATGGAGCTGCTACCAACGCGACCGTCCAAGTACAAGTACAAACTCAACCTAGCGTGGCTCTCCCTTCGTCTCTACCTGCTCCCTCGATCTCGCTGCTACCCACACCAGTCCGTCGAGGAGGATCAGGCTCAGGGGAAGCTCTCACAGATCGGGTTCGTTTGATCCCTCTTCCTCCTTCACTTCGACCCTACAGCTCACTGATCTCACTTCCATGCATTATATAGTCCCCGCTCTGGATGGGACCCATCACGATCGGAGGGCAAGATTTCCAGGTCGATTTCGACACTGGGTGAGCTCGCGTCGACCCTTCTCTCCCCTCCTTTCGTCGTTTGGTCTCAAACTGACCCCGCTGCTCTCTTCTCTCCCCCTTCAGCTCCTCAGATCTCTGGGTTCCTGGAGCTGCTTGCAAGAAGGACGGCTGCCAGGGTCATACGAAATACTCTCGAAGTGAAACTGCTGTCAAGGTGAGTCTTCGACATCTCTCTCCATCGACCATCGTCTCTTTCTCTCGTCGCAGTCCGAACTCAAACTTCGCAGCTGATCCCCTCTTCTCTTCTCATCCACCTTATTTCACTCTCATCAGCGCTCGGGATCTTTCTCTATCACATACGGAGATGGATCTAAAACCGGTGGACCGGTCTACACGGATTCGGTACGGCCACGTCTCCTTCTTCCCTTTACCTCACGTTTCGTTCATCGTGAGCTGACAGCCTCCTCCCCATCTCACCTTCCTTTCGTAGATTTCTATCGCTGGTCTCAACATCAACAACCAGACCTTCTCACCCGTCACTGCGATGTCTCCTTCCTTCGCCAATACCGAAGACTCGCCAGGATATCCCGCCGACGGAATTGCTGGGATGGGATTCCCTCAGTTGAGTCAGACTAGAAGCTCTCCCTTCTTTCGTGAGTACAGCTCTTCGTCTTGCGACTTCAGATCTCTCGCTCTCTCTCTCTCGAATTCGCGCTGAAGTCTTTCTCGTCCGCGATTCGATCTGGACCTCGCGTTCATCAGAAACCCTCTTCCAACAGAAGAGGATCCCCGCTTCGATTTTCTCCTTCCGACTCACTTCGACCAAGTCTGAACTTTGTACGTCTATCCTTCCCTTCAGTCTAGGTGATCGCGTTGGAGCGTTCGTTGAGCTGGAACCGAGACGAAACAAAACGAAACAAAAGCTCATTCGACGCGTCTTCCCTCTCCCTCACCCCTTCTTTAGACCTCGGAGGAATCAACTCAGCTCACTACTCCGGTCAAATCATCTACACGGATGTCACTCAGCAGGCTTACTGGACTGTTGCTTTGGGCGGAGTAAAAGGTTGTTTCTTCTTCCTCTCGTCTTCGTCGGTCTTCTCGAAGTCAGTACTCTGACTTCCGCTCTCTCTCTTACTCTTCACCTTTTTCACCTCGCAGTTGGATCCAAATCCATCACTATCAAGGCCGGCGACAGCGTCATCGATACTGGGACAACTCTCGTCTGTGAGTCGTTCCTCGTTTCTGGCTCGTCATGCTCTCTTCCTCGCTGAACCTCCTTTCTTCTCCCAAATCCTCTTTAGACGGATCCTACGATGATGTCCAAACCACCTACAAATCCGTTCCAGGAGCTAAAGACATGTCTTCGACCTGTGAGTTCTTTCTTCGTCGCGCTTTTGTTTCTTTCTTTTTATCTCGATCCTTCCTTCGAGCCCTGATAGACCTTTCTCTCCCTCTCCGCTTCGCTTTCGCTTTCAATCAGACGGATCCGACTACCAAGGCTACTGGCTTTTCCCCTGCGCCAAAGTCCCCTCCGTCTCTCTCTCCTTCGGCGGAACGTCCTTCGCCATCCCTCCCGCCGCGTTCAACTGGGGTAAAGCGGCTTCTGGGAGCTCGGACTGCGTGGGAGCGTTGGTGGGTCAGGATCCGGATGCGTCGGGGTTGGGGAACACGTTTCTGGGTGAGTCGATAGGAATCTCGTCCTTCTGGAGACGAGCGGTCGCGAAGGAGAAATATACGGAGAACGAGAACGAGAAACTGATCTTCGGTTCGGTTTGGATTGGTTTCGATGCAGTGGGCGACGCTTTCCTGACGAGCTACTACACGGTGTTTGATGTGGCGAATAGTAGAGTTGGGTTTGCGCCTGTAAAGTCGTAGAGGTTGAATAAATCGTTGGGGTGGAGTGAGGAGGAGAATGGAAGAGAGCGCGGGTACGCGTCGAAACCTTCGATTTTGGTTTCGCGATCTCTCGCTTCGTTGCTTTGCTAGATGTAGTAGTCTCTCCTCTGTTTTTCGATTAGAACTATTTGAATTCCCTTGCCTCTCTTAGACTTTGCCTCTTTATTTATCGAGTCGTTTGTAGTTAATCGAGCGCGTCGGACTCCCAACAGGACGTCGGCCGGCGTGCTGTGCCCTCCGCTTTTTCTCTCTGCTGCGACAAGTCAGAGTGACAGCCAGGGAAGAAAGATCCCAAAAACAGCTTGGGAGGACTCTGAAAAAACGCAGCGACCTCTTGAGACGCGGGAGTGTTGATCTGCGAAGAGGGAGCGAGGGTCGTTCAATCGAGCTCTCTTCTTTCTTTTTCCTGCTTCTGCCGATTCTTCTTTTCTACTCTCCTCGGCTCTTCTGCGATCGATCGAGTCTGGAAGTTTGAGAAGAACTTACTGCTGAAGCTCTGGCGAGAACCTAGACCTGGACGAGCTCAAGCGATGAATCCGTCGGAGGGAATGGAGACTTCTCCTCCTCGAGGGAGCGCACCAGCGACGGCGAAGGATTTCGCAGGTTGAGATGCTGTTTGTATTCGATCAAAGCATGGTTTGGGCGCATTCGCTGAACAGGGCACCGAGGGAAGAAGAGAGGGACAAACGAGTTGAACCCCACTGGAAAGCTCCCCTCCAAAAATTGAAACTCTCGCGACGGAGTCAGACGGGCAGGACTCTTTGGAAGGATTCTGGCAGATAGGAACGACGAGAAGTCCTTCAGAAATACTCTCAGATATGACCGGCCGTAATCAAGCCTCCATGGACGAAACGTGTGGGAGATTGATCCAGATCGAGAAAGGAGGGGAAGAAGGGGGGAGGGGGAGGTGGAGGGGAGGGATTTGCTTCGGCTGGCCCATCAGCTTTTTTTCCTTTCGCTGGGAAGGGAAGGGAGTAGAGAAAGGAGGAGAGCCATCGATCTGATGTTGTTATGCTGTGGTGGTATCCTAGAGATAGAGAGACAAATACATGGAGGGAAGCCTAAGGAAACAAACAGGAGACGGCGGAAAAAAGCAGAGTGAGGAGTTGGGACAAAACGAACGAGAGCGGAAGGGACGGAAAGCAAAAGTAGAGAAGCGGGACGAACGAAGAGAAGAGAGAACATAACGGAGAGAGAGATAGAGCCAAATCAAAAAGAGTCTATGTTACGGAAAAGGAACAAACGAAAGCATCGCGAACGAAACGAATCCAGCATCGACCTACACTCCTCCCCTTCGCCTAAGCAAAAGCAGCAGCAACTCGACGACCTTTTGGTGTATCCTCTCCCCCTTCTCCTCCTTCATCACTCTCCTTCGTCCCACCACCTCATTCGTCGTCGACTCCAGCTACTTGAACGGATTCAGCGTAATCGCCGCTGGGGACCTTCAACTTGACCGAATCCGAGGGACCGCCGGCGAGAGCCTGTGGTGGAGTCTCGCAGGTCGAGGGCGAGGAATTCGACGAGGAGGGAGTGGACGAGGGCGTAGAGGAGAGAGAAGACATGTGGGAGGAGGGAGGAGAGGAGGGAGGGGATGGGTACGACGCGGCGGCTTCGTACGTCGACGGAGGAGCGTTGAACTGCTGGTGTTGCTGGTGGCTGGGGTAGAATTGGTGGGAAGACGTGGAGGGGAGCGAAACGTGGGAGAATCGAGTAGCAAGCTCGTCCTGGGGGGAGAAGGACAAGGAAGACAGAGAGTAGGTGAGTTCCGAGTGTTTGCGAGTCGAAACTTTAACGCAATCCTTGATCGAAAGACTCACATCGAGATCCTGCAGCTGCTCGAGAGAGCAATCGATGTGCCATTCGAGGTAACCAAGCATCTCTCGCTCCTATAAACGGGAAGCGGTCGCAAAAAGGGACCAAAAAAACGAGGGTGAGATCTTCCGCTGGACAATGACGGACGAGCCGAGAGAACGGAAGGAAGGTGAAGGAAGGAAGGCCTGCTCACCATCTGGTTGATTTCCTTGAGAGGGAACATGGACTGAGCGACGACGCACCAGCTCTTGTTGGAGTAGGTGTCGTCGCAGAGATTCTTGGAGGCCATCATGAAAGCGGCGATGAAGCTGAAGAACGAGCGAGACAAAGGACCGATCGAATCGAGCGGACGGGGAGTCAGTTTCGGTTTCGCTTCTTGGAAGAGAGCTTCGAGCGCCGTCCTTCCCAGTAGGTAGGAAGGATGGGGGAGGAAGCTTTAGAGAGGAAGAGTTCGAAGACTCACAGTCGGTGTCCTGAAGAGCCTTTGGCCTGAGGGTATCGAGCCTTCAACCTCGCGAGGAGAAGGAGAGCTGAGGTGGTGACCGTGCTGGGAAGCTGGGTCCTGTAAAGTGCGTATGCGACAAAGTTGGCGAGGGGAGGTCGTACGGAAGTAGACATGGATGGAGGGGGGAGGTTGGGACACGAGAAGAGGTGCGTGATCTGAAGAGGGAAGGAAGGAGGAGGAGGACAAGTCAGCGCGACGTCTTCCTTCCTTTCTCTCCTTCGTAGAAATCGAATCGAATCGGATCGAAGGGAGTACTCACGTAGCGAGCTGCTGTGGAAGCAGTAGCCTCATGTCCGTAGAAGCGGGTGGAGGTATCCGAAGAGGAGGAGGAAGAGGACATGGTGGTGGAGGGAGAGGGAGAGCGAGCTTTGTTGCCTTTGGAGGAAAAAAGGGAGAGGAGAGAGGGGGTCTTGAGGAGAGAGAGAGGGATGAGACGATGCTCAAGAGAGAGGGGTGTACGCGAGAGAGGAGTGGAAGGTGGAGAGGGGGATGTAGTTGAAGGGGGGGAAAGAGTCGGCGAGAGCGAGAGAGAGTTGGGAGGAAAGAAGAGAGACAAAGAGCGGATCGAGGAAAAAGCAAGGCTTTTTTGCCCGAACTCTCCTCTCGCACGAGAGTTCCGGACCCCGACCGTCGGCGAATCAAATTCTCTCACGGACAGGTCTCTCCCTCAGAATCTCCCGACTTGCGAAAAAAACGCGACCCAATACGAAACACAACGGACAAAGAAAATCTGCTCCGTCGAAAACGCGGCGACCCGTCAACCATGCTGACAGAGACGCGGAGAGATATGAGAAAGTCTTTGGTCGTTCGGCTTCTCCTGTAAGCGAACGGAAGAGGCCTCCAGCTGGTACGAGTTCTCTTCAAGAGGCGAAACCATTTCTCAAGAACAAAGGAAAACTCTGTCCATGGGCCTTCCCAGGAGAGTTGAAGAGGCTCGAGAAGAAACGGGCCTGATGAACTGAGCTCTGCTGGAACCCTATCGGCCGGGCCCATTCCATGAATCAAAAGACAGCGAAAACGTGTGGAAGTAACGTTTCCACCAGGTGTTTGGTTTAAATTAGATTCTTGATTGGTTGAGAAAGAATGAGAGCTGAAGCTTTGCTGGGAGGTGAGACGCGTCGTTCCTCTTTGGGTCGTCTACTTCTCTCTCTCCCCTCTGCTTTCCCTACTACGGTATCCGCTTGAGATTTTCTTAGCAGTCTTCCGTTCCCGGGGAGCTGTTCGCCCGGCCTTCGAGGGTTCCATTGAAGGAAGCCAGCCAAGGGATATCGGGGAGAAAAGAAGACCAACCAAAACCAAGATCATGGTCACCATGCGCGTAGAGCTCTTCCTTATACAGAAAGCCTCTTTCTGGCCATTGTCTTGAAGACAAGAATGGCCAGCTCTTTCCTCTCATTTTTCATCGAATCGAATCGAACGAAAGGAAGGCGACGCGTCGCGTCTGGTTTCCGAGTTGCGACGAGTACTCGCAAGGCTCGAACTCGCTTCCGTCGCTACATACAGGAAGAGCGCGGGCTCCATAAAGTAACTCAACAGATCATTCAGATCTCAACTGGCACCTTCTTCGAGGATTTTGGAACTCACGAAAAGAAGTTGACACAGCCGTCGGTCGGCCTTTCGAGAGCCAGGTCTCGGCTTTGCGAACTTCAGTTCTTTCCTCCTGACCTCCTTCTCTTCCAAAAGCTGGCTCCCCATACATAAATAGAGATTGTCCTGTATGTCACAGCCGTTCTCTCGCTTGTGCCTTGCGAAGAAGCAGATTTCGCCAATCGGACGACGCGTCCGCGATTGCCTCTTTCAACTGCCCGTTTCTTTTCCGTTTCCCCCTTCCGGTCCTTCATCCTTCAACGCCGAGCTAAGCTCGTACATAAGGATCGACCCGTTTTCTTCCGAAAATCATTAGAAACGGATGAGGGATTCGTAAGTAGAACGGGCGTTGGGAAAATCGCCAAACGAAACGAAAGCCGGATCGTCCAGCCTCGAGCTTTCCCTCCTTCTCTCCTGGGAGACAGACACACAGCGGAAAAGTCGGACCGTTTAAGGTTTGAGATCAGGGTCAGGAGAGAGATCCTAATGGAAGAAGGGCTACTTAGACTCGATGGGAGCCTGATGCTGAGGAGGGAGCGAGCAGGGAAGGGAGAGGACAGGACGAAGGCAATCAGAAGAGATCGACGGTTCGCCTTCGTTGAATCCAGAAGGTCTTGAGTAGCAGGGAGAAGTCGCTCTCTTCCTGGGAGAGAACCGAGATGTTATCGAGGGAGATGGCATCACATGAAGAGAGCAGGAAAGAGGAAGAAAGAGATGACCGAAGCAAAAGAAGCGAGTCGGGACGAGCGAGTTGTAGCACGGACTTCTTCCTCTCCTCTCCTCTCCTCTCCTTCATGGTAGACTATGTTCCCAAGTACTAGCTCCAACCTCTATGAGAAACCCGAGATAAATTCAGAGGTGGTAAGGCAGAGGCTCCGATCAAGAAAGGAAGAGAGAGCTCACCGTCCAATCCTGAATCTCGCGAACGGTCGTTCGCGGCATCTCTCTGCGGTACTTGCCTTCGAAGCCTGTACTGAAATATCTACGGTGGGAAGTAGAAAGGAGCGATGGAAGGGAGAGGGAAGGTGGAAGGAGAGGCCTTCAGATACCCTGGTCGGGACGGCTCGGCTAGAACGAGCGAAAGTCATTAAATAGAGAACGGTCGTGCGAAGGAGAGCTGCGTTTAAGTAGTAGGATGGCTAGGTCGTAAAATCTGTAAGTATGAAGAAAGAGAAGTGAGGAAGGGGACGAGAGCGAGAGAACGGACGAGCGAAGGCAAGAGAAGCGGCGAGGAAAGCGACAGACGACGCCGGAGTTTATCTAAGGAAGAAGGAAGACCCGAGAGCGATAAGAGTGATACTACGTGAAACCAGAAGGTGTGAAGAGTCAGTTGAGCAGCACGAAAAGGAGAGGGGGATGGAAAAAGGTTCGAACTCACAGAGCGACGCAGTTAAATCCGAGCGAAGCAGTCTTCTCAGCAACGGAGAAGGACCACAGCCCACCACCAATTATAGGGCCTAGGACTCGGGCGAGAGAGGCCGCCGACTGGGAGAGACCGTTCGCAACTGGAGAAAGTGAGAGAAAAGGCGAGGAGGAGCGAGGGAAGAGGTGAGCTCGGCTCTTTAGTCTCTTTCTCTTTCGTCTCTGGAAGCTTCGAACTCGGTCCTTCCAAGGTTGAACCAAAGGGAAATACTCACCGTTGACGAGCTCAGGAGGACTCATGGCGTTGGTGCAGATCTGTCAAAGAAAAGAAGCAGACGTGTCTGAAATCAGTTCGCGTCTTTCTCTCTTTCCTCTTCCTCTTTTTGATGATTTGAAACTCACCATGACGGCAGTGTACGAGAATACTCCACCAGCGTACCTCGCAGCCATATTTAGTACCAGAGCGGCCATGAGGAAGGGCGACCCATCCTCCTTCGGACTTGCGAAAGCTCGAAGAAGGGGAGTTGTGAGGTAGGCTGGGAGGAAGAGGAACACGCCGAGTCGGAACTGATAGATAGTGAAGATAAGATTCAGTGAAGTGTCTCGCAAAAGAAGAAGAAGAGTAGGGGAGAGCAGGGGCTTGGAACAAACCATGGCGATGTGCGAGAAAGGTCCGACGGGAGGTCCCTGAGTGAGGAGAGAGAAAGGAGGGGAAGAGTTCAGCTCAATCAACGAGAGGAGGTGAGAGGATTAGAGAAGACGTTGCTGCTCACTAGTCGAGGGTAGAGGTAGAACTGATAGGTCTGTTAAAAGCACGCAAGGAAAGAGACGCGTCAGTTTCCATCCACCTCGCTCTACTCCTCCTGCTCAAATCCTCTTAGATACGAAGGCTCACGAGCTGGCAGAGACACATGATTGCAACGAGCGCTGAGAAATGAGCAGGGTTGAGTCCGAGCCCGCCGTCTTCGAAGTCGCTGCGAATTGGGCGAGTTGAGGAACGAGAAACGAGTCAGTCGATTGATCTCGTCGCGTCCCAGCTCCTCAGTCACCACAATCTGAACTGGCGATGGGATGGAGTAGGATTACGAACGTGTTGAGGAACGAGAGAAAAAGTTGACCGTTGGTAGCTGCGATCGAAGCGAGAACGAGAAAACGAAGAGTGAGCATCTTCTCTTCGGAGCTCGAAGGCGACGAAACGAAGCAAAGGGAGTTGGACTCACTATCGTGCACGCAAAGCACAAAGTACTGCAGCATCAAGAACAATGGCAACCTCCAAAGCGGACTACTCGCCTTCCCAGCAGCAGCAGCCTGAGCATTAGGACTGAGCGGGAAGGTTGTGATTCTCTCTCCCTCCGTGATCGCTCCCAATCCTCCAGCTCCAGCTCCGACAGCGCCGCTGGGCGACAAAGCAGCAGCGAACACATCTCCCTCTCTCCTCTCTGCTGCCGGCGACAGCAGCGCGTCGGGAGTGTGCAGTCCTGTAGCTTGAAAGGCGAGGATGGATCCTGGACGAGCTGAAGCTGCTGAGAATCGGCGGTTGATGAAGCCTGCTCCGGAGACGGATTGACGTTGGGGACGGGGGATGAAGGTTGAGGGAGGAGCGGGATCGGGATGGGGGACTCCAAGTCCGAGGGATCCTCGTGAGATTCGGCGGGAGGAGGTGGAGGAGGGGGCGGCGAGGTGGTGAGGGGAGACGAGAGGAGGTGCTTGGCCTGGGGAGGAGGTAGACGAGGAGAGAGGTCTTGGTCGAGATGGACTGGGTAAGGCTGGAGAGGTTAGGTCCTCATCGTTAGATTCGGATTCGTCGACTTCTCCTTCGTCCTCGTCGTCGAACTCAGATTCAAAGACGGATTCCTGGTCCTGAGCGATGGCTTGAGACAGCCAGACGTCGGCGAGCTGACCTCCTCCCAGTCCTTCCGTGGCTGCATATCGAAGTCGTGTGAGGTAGATATCAGAAAGGTGTTTGAGAAATCGAAAAGAACGAGATGCGACGACTCACCGAGGAGCAGCCTCTCTGCGAATCCACCCACCACACCTCCTCCGAAGATCTCCTCCAGCACCTCCTCCTCCGCTCCGACTTCTTCACCTCCACCTCGCTCCATCCTGACCGTCGCGTCCGAGTCCCTCCTCCTAGCCGAAGTGAAGCTCGCTCTCGGATGTCTCCGACTCTCGTACCCATACGCAGAGCTCGTCGACCTCCTCTTCCCTCGGCCGAGATCGCCCACTCCCAACCCAGGCGACGACTCCCTCGCTCCTGCTCTCGTCAACGGAACGGCGGACGAGGTAGTAGAACCAAAGGAGCCTCGTGCGGTAGCAGCACCGGTGGAAGATCCTCCTCCGACTCGAGACGCGAAGAGGCGGGAGACTTTTTTCGTGAGCGTTGCGACAGTGGAGACGGGTTCGGAGGGAGGGTTGGAGAAGGAGATGGGTTCTTCGTCTTCCTTGTCAAGGGAGAGCGAGATGCCGCCTGTTCGAGAGCCGCCGTCGTAGTCGAGGAAGAGGGAGAGGAAGGCTGGAGGGAGGAGAAAGCGTGAGGTCAGCTTGCCGCGTTTCCGAGAGCGAGGCTGAGGCGAGTGAAGCAGACTCGCCACCGAGGAAGAGAGGGATAGACGCGAGCAAGCATGGGAAGAGGTAAGGGTACGTCTTGAACAGTTCTGATTTACACCGAACACGAGAGCAAGAGAGAATGAGGTTAGCTCGAGTCTCGTTCGCATCCTCTGCAGCTCTCAAGCTCTTCCAGTCAGACTTGCCCATCTGACCGACGTAGGAGTTGGGATAATTCTTAGCAGGAGATTCAGCGAGTCCTCCAAGTACAGGTCCAACGACTGGAAACAAAACAACGAGAAGAAGAAAGAAAGTGTGTTCAACTCTCGCCTTTCCTCCGTTTCAACGCGAAGCAAACGAGCTGAAAGGGACTCACCTCCCCCGAAAGCCCAAACGAAACCCAGCAAAGCATAAGCCTTTGCCTCGTTCGTGTTATCCGTGATCGATCTGATGGCTCCTCGGGCCTGCCAACGAACGAACGAACGAAGGAAGGAAGTCAGCTCCGTCCCACTTTCTTCTCCTCGTCAAAGGGAGTCTCTCCTCTCAGACTCACCACTCCGATGGCACCGTTCGCGGTCCCTTGAAGCAGCCGGCAGACGATAGCCTCGGGGAGAGTCCGAGCAGTACCAAAGAGGATGAGAGCTGTAGGGCGAACGAAGAACGAAGGAGATGAGTGAGCTTCGAGTTCAAGCTCGACGCGTCCAGGGAGAGGAGAGAGGTAGGTTTTGCTCACAGAATCCATTACACAACAGCGTCACGAACAGAACCGTCCTCCTTCCGTGTTTGTCGGCGATGGTCGACCATAGGAGAGAGGTGAGAAACTGGGGATAGATCGAAGGGAGGGTGAGCTGGACGAAGAGAACGAAGGAGCGGACTCGTCGAGAGGTCGAGCTCACCTGAGTAACAAAGAAAGCTGCTGTGAGGTTTCCAGCCCAAACTCCCACGGATACCTGCTCAATCTTGAAGGAGATGCACATGGCGATGAGGAAGGGAGAGGCGGTATTGGCTGCAAGCCATTCGGCTGTCGAAGCGAGTCAAAACCAAACAGAAAGAGAGGAGGGGGAAGGGGAGGGGAGGGCGGTCGGTGAGCTCGGTTCTCGTGTTTCGCTAGAGTGGAGGAAAGCTCACCCATCATAGCGATTCCCAGGACGACCATCGGGAGTCTACGAGCAACCCAAAGAGTGCAGCAGTCAGCAGGAGGAGGAGAGAGGGTGGAGAGCTGCTCTGAGCTCACTTTGGCAAAGGCGTCTGATCTGGTTCCTTCCTGATCAGTCCCTTCGAGAACAGACTCGGTACAACGGGAGTATACTCCTCTGCATCCTCCTCCCCACCAAGACTCGCTCCCTCCAAGCCTACACCTCTAGAGAACCTCCTCGGTCGGTGGGCAGATGAGCTTGCGAACGAGGGTCGATGATGTCCTCCTCCGCCAGCCGTAGAGGCTCGTTTCGTGTTGATCGAGAAAGATGTTCGAGCTGGTCGACGATGAGGAGTTCCTTCGGGTGTGACGAGGGTGTCGTCTAGGGCGGAGGAGGAGGTGGGGTCGAGGTTGGGATGGGAGGAGGAGAAGGACGGAGGTTGGGGAAGGGAGATGGAGGAGGGAGGAGTCGCTCGGCCGGACATGGCGAGAGAGAGAAGGGGAGGATCGATGGAGAGGAGGGAGTGAAGGAGAGAGAGAGAGAGGGAAGCGTTTCTCGACCCAAGAGAAATGGTGGAGGAGGGAGGGAGAGAAGGACAAGACTGACAGGTCGGAGCGTTCCTTGCCTCCCTTCCCCTCGTCATCGGCGCAGGAGACGAGATAACGGAGGGGAGAGCAAATCTGCCCAAGGAGAGGAGAGGGACATTTGCTTAAGATTGGAGAGGTGGTGTGGATGGAGCTTAATATATAGATCGATATGTAAGGGAGAAGGAGATCAAGAATCAAAAGGAGTTCGCGATACGAGGGCAGAAAAGCTCTGATCTCATGGTGAGGAGCGAGGAGGTAGTGGAAGAGGATTTTGAGCTTCCAGAGGAGGTGTGTTTCTTTCCAGAAATATGTTCAGCTTAATCATCAGCTTAATCAACGACATAAATCAGTAAGCTTCACCGATCTTCCTTCCCAAAGGATTCGACGCGTCGACGCGTGAATCGGTTTCCGTCGGCAGCGCGAGTAGAGCCGCGCTGGAAGCCTTGACGAGCTCCATGTCCTCATGAAGTAGCCTCTCGGTAGGCTCGTCACATTTTCAGGGGATCCGACTGGTTGAAAGAACGAGGGAAGTGAGACAGAAAGAACGTCGGCCAGCTTGAGCTCAAGAGGGAGAGCGACGAGGAACTCGAAGCTGACCGAGTTCAAGAAAAGGGAGACCGCAAATTGAGCATAAGCTCTCTTCGTAGGGTTCACAGGAAGCTCCTGAGCGAGTTTGACTGACGTATTGAGACCCTTCTCAAGCTGGACATCTTTCCGAACGACTTCTTTCGAGAAGACCTCGTCGTCCTCCCGGCCTCGATGATGAGGGAACGGAAGGCTCTGACGAGCGGCAAACCTGACAGAGAGCTTGGAAACGTCTCTTCGTTGAATGCTGATGATTTGGAGATAGCCATCAGCTTTACTCCAGCTCTGAAAGACAGCGAAGAAGGGAGGGAACCTGGCAAGCGAGGCGAGTGAAGTTTGTGAGCTTCAACCTCTCCTTCCTTCTCTCCACGGCCCCCTCCCTCTTCCCAGGATCGTAAACTGACCTCTTCCTCCTCCAAACAAATCCTACTGGTGTTAGAAAGCTCCTCTGGGCACTCCACAACTCCTCCTTGCGAGAAGGAGAAGATCTTGATGAATCCTTCTTGAGATCGAGCGGAGGGCCCAGTGGGTTGGATGTTGAGGGTCGGGATGAAGAGCCGAAAGGGAGGGTACGGACGAGATGGCAATCCTTGGAGGGTGGAGTATAGTCCGGAAGACGTGAGTTGGAAGCTGGCAATGACGGAACAGATAAGAGTTGGAGGGAAAAAGAGCAGGGCGAAGGGGCTGCACGAGGTGAGCTCGCTTCTTGCTTTGACTCCGTCCTCCTCCATGGAACGGTCTGTTCGTGAAAGGCTGATGGCAACCAAGGGAGGCGACCAAAGAGTTCGTGAGAAAGGGTAAGCTGCAGAGTGCATTCCGGCAGCAAGAGAGCCGGTCGAGATGGTGATGGGGTTGGAGGACGAAAAGGAAATCGACCGTTTCCTGTTTTTTTTGGCTTCAACCCACAACCATGTCCGACCCAACAACCTATACGACTGACTCCTACTTCGAGACCCAAGAACGGCCAGCTGGCTTGGATGCTGAGATTTTCCGAGTGAAGGAATGGGTCGCAAAAATGAAGACTCAAGGGAAACGGATCGTCCTCGTCACCGTCAGTCTTCCCTCCCTTCACTTTCCTCTCCTGGACGATTTCCTCGACGTCTAGAAGCCCGTTACGACTCAAGCTGATCCGTATCTAGTTTATGTCATCAGAGTGGTGGTACCTCCGTTCCTCTGGAGAAGAACATGTGAGTCTTGATCGAGTTCGTGAGCTTCGAAGGAAGGGAGGAAGGATCAGATCGAGCTCAACGGGTTGAGTCGAGCATCAACTCAACGACCCTCGAGGCTCCCTTTAATCCCTCGTGGACTCTCGAGCATATCTAGGTTCACTTGTGGAGCGCCCAAGCCTTTGCTACCTTCCGTTTCTTCTTTGGAGACATCATGAGGAGGGCTCTCTCAAGGGAGATGAAAGACAGCTCGAGGGCTGACTCCCTTTACATGTTCGCTCACCTTCCTTCTCTGAAGGGTTCGATTTCTCGACAACTTCTCGGCAGGTTAGTCTGATCCCATCCTTAATATTATCCTCGAGGGAGTCCGAATCTTCGTCCGAGCCTCTGGTGTGGAGCTCGAGATCTTCAAGCAGAGCTCGACGGAATCTCCCGACCTCTTCCTCCCTTCGTCGCGACGTCGAACGCGACCTCTGCTTGCGTTGATCTAGCGCACATGTTGAACTTCACTCCATCTTTTGCATCGTTTACGACAGGAACTCGAGGAGCAACCTCAGCGGAATACTTCCTCGCCCACTCCTACGCTGTCATCTTCCTTCACCGCCAACACTCCCTCCTCCCATTCACGCGACACTACTCCCACTCCACCCACCCTTTCCTCGACCTCCTCCAGATCGACCCTGTCAATCAAGCCATCTCCGTAGATCCTTCCTCCACCGGCGATCTCCTCCCGATACTGAAACGGCACCTCGAGGTCAAGGAGGAAGGAACGCTCCTCAACATTCCTTTCGTCACTGTCAACGATTACCTCTGGCTGCTGAAAGGAGTGAGCGAGGTGATGGGAGGACCGAACGGAGTGGGGAGGAAAGGAATGTTTTATCTGGCGGCGGCGGTGTCGGACTTTTTCTTGCCTGGGACGAGAATGGTGAGTCTTCCCTCTCAGACTTCCGTTCGACGCGTCAACAAAGCTCAGTTTGCCTCACCTTACTCCGTTCTCTTCCCAGTCTGAGCACAAGATCCAGTCCGGCAACGGAGACGCATCAGTAGAAAACGGTCGTCTAACTCTCTCGATGGATCAGGTCCCAAAGATCCTTCGACCTCTCGTTCAGGAATGGACGAAGGAGGGTTACATCGTTTCTTTCAAGGTTCGTCTACAGTCTCGACAAGTCGAATCTTCTCCTCCCTCACTTCTTCACTCTTCCCTGACATCTTATCCCTCTTTTCTCCCCCTTTTTTCGTTTTTCGTCCCGCTTCAGCTCGAAACCGACCCCTCCCTCCTCCTCCCCAAAAGTCGAGCAGCCCTCGCCCGGTACGGACACCAGCTCGTCATCGGAAACGACCTCCATCGCAGGAAACTTGAGGTCGTCTTCGTTGAACCTTTATCGGGACCAGTGGCTGGGGAGGGAGCCAAGTTCAAGGAGACGTGGGTGAAGTTGGGAGAGGGGAAGAAGGAGATCGAGGAGGATATTGTAGAGGAACTGGTGAAGAGGCACACCAAGTGGATAGAAGGTGCGACGGTGGAATGATTTATCTTCGTTTGGCATGAGATCTGTAGACCGAAATAGGAGCTGGTTGAGAGAAGGAAAGGTAAGTAGGCGAGCGGAGAGGAGAGGAAAGGGCAGAGGAGGAGTGAGATGAGAGGTTTGCCGTGGCTAACGCTAGAAGTAGAAGGCTCAAACCAGTCTGAACAATCCAGAAGACAAGATGTTCCTATCATGGATACAAGGCGGAGGGAAGAAGAAGAAGAGGGACGACGCGGTTCGCCACCCTTTCTTTCACAAGGCTCTTCCGCTGCAGATCCCGCCCGGTACGAGCCGAAGAGTGAAGAGCAGTAGCTTAGAGTCATGACATCCATCGGAAAAGAATCGAAGGAAATTTTGCCTCCGCTCTTGCACGAAACAGCCCTTTCTCCGGTTTCATGTCGTCCTTCCCTCTCTTCCTCTTGACCGTCATTGTCATCCCCTTCCTTCCCTTCTGCTTCCTTCCTCTCTCCCTCTACTGCCTCCACGACCTTTAAGAGGGACATTGTCATCTCTTAACTTGTGAGTGACCATCCCTCCTTGCTTTGATAGAGGGAGAAAAGGAGCAGGAGAGCTGACTCGACCCTCCCTTCCCTCTCTGAACTGTCGAGCTCAGCGTCGCCTCCCTTCCCTTCCCTTCCCTCGCCTTCGATGGCCTACCGCTCCAAGCTCGCCAACCGTCCCTCACCATCGTCTTCCCCCACTCGGTCCTCCTTCTTCCCTCCTCCTCAACCCACGGATCTCTTCTCCTCCTTCCCTGGAGCGTCTCCCTTCCGAATCCCAGCTCCTCCTCGAAGGACGACCTCGACCGCTTTGGTCCAACATGCCACCATCAGGGACCTTCCGATCGAGCTCATCCTCGCCATAGCAGCATATCTATACCTTCCTCCCACCGAGTACTCGTCAGCGCACGAGAGGAATCTGGACCTCAGGAGTTTGGGGTTGGCCGGAGGGAAAGGCATTCAAGAAGTGGTGCGGGCTGTCTTGTTCGAGGAGACGATCTGCAGCACCGAGAAGGAAGTGAGATGGCTGCTTGGGAGGAAAGAGCTCATGGAATTGATAAGGTGAGTTTCAGGCTCCCCGGTTACTAGCTCAAGAGAGGCAGGAGACGAACAGTCGTCAAAGCCGGAGCTCGAGCTCACGGCCCTCTCCTCCTCGTTATCCAGATCCTTCACCCTACAAACCCCTCCTCTCGCTCTACACCTCCATCTACTCCTCCTAAATCTACGCAACCTATCATCTCTTACTCTCAACTGCAAACTCACCACGGTCACCACTCACAACCTCCTTCTTCCACTCCTTCCTCACTCGCTCCCGAACCTCCTCTCCCTCAACCTCGCTTTCGCGGAAGATCTCAGACCGACGCTCGTGAATGCCATAGCGGAACGTCTCCCTCACTCGTTAGAGCGGCTTGAAATGACTACGGTCTTCATGGACGGCGGGCTGTTAGCGGAAGTCGTGATGTGGGAGGAGAGTGAGATTGTGAGTTCGTTCTCCTTCGACGCGTCTTTCGACCGGCAGATCTCGCTGACCTTTTTCTTCACCCTGTTTGCTCTAGGAATCGACACTTCTGCTCCTCTCGCAAAGAGTTCCATCCCTCATCTCCCTCTCCCTCCCTCTCCACCTCCTTCCTCCATCCACTCTCGACCTCGACCTCACCCTCGTCGACGACGCGTTGGCCGACCCTTCTTCCGACCCGCTCCTTCCCCTCGAAACCTACCGTCAGTCATGGGGAGTCCGAACACGAGCTTTATTTGGACTTGGTCTCAAGAGCGTCAAGTTTGGAGGGTGGTCGCAAGCATGGGAGGAGTAGAGGCCGTTTATTCTCGTTTCGTTCTTGTTCGCTTTGCCCACTAATCTGCTCTCCTCGGTCAGCTCTAGTTTCAAGTCCTCTTCTGTTGCTTACCTTCTCTCAGTATGTTTTACGTCTCATGCATCTTTCACTTTCATCTGGTCCTTGGAGAAATAAGAGAGAGGGCTCGAACGAAACGAAAACAAACCGGCGAGAAGTCTCCCGTCCTCCTTTCTTCACCGAACCAGCTTCTGCAGACCTTCACACAAATTGCTCTTCCCGAGCTCAAAGGAAGGAAGCGTCGACCCACGATTTGCTGAGAGGCGAAAATTTGGAGAAGGGTTTCAGAAGCTGAGCCTCGCGGGCTCGAGGTGCCGTATGGCAGAGACGAAGAGGCGACTTACTAGTCCGAGCCCAAAACGCTCGTCGCAGAGACTGCAGCAGTCAACTTCGTACCAAAAGAGGCAAGCTTGGAAGTAGAGGCTCCGGCTCCAGTGTTCGAGTATTCGCCTGAGATGCGGAAGGAATGGAGAAGGAGAAGCGATGTCAGGGGACGAAGAGACGCGACGAGCGTCTCCAGAACGAGAGAAAGAAGGGATTGAGACTCACCGAAGGTGACGTGACCGGTTCGAGTGTCGCTCGGGCTGAAGGTGAAATGGATACAGAAGTCGAGAAGTAAGTTGCGAAAAGAGAGAAAGAGATGATGAGAAGAGAGAAGGGACAAACCTCCAGACGCTCCAATGAGCAGGGTTGATGTGCGCACCGAGCGAGGAATACTGGAAGACAACTCTGGCGTAGGCTCCCCAAGGACGTCCAAGGTACACGCTGGTACCGGTGGCGGAGGAGGTGGATGTAAGGTAGCAGGAGTCGAAGACGTAGTAGCCTGAGAAGAGGAAAGGAAAGAAGACGCGTCCCGATTTTAGTCTACAAGAGTAGGAATGAGTTCCGCTCAATCATTCGGAGAGGAAGAGACTCACTGGAGTCCGCAGAGAATCGACCTGAAGCGGTGATTGATCCGGGAGCGCTGGAAGCTGGAAGAGAGCAAAGAGAAAGAGAAGAAGAGTCAGAGAAGACTTCTCCCATAGTTGGCCTCGTCGCCAGCTGTCTCAACTTCGCAGATTCCCTGGGAGGACGGACCTAGAGTAGACTTGTAGAAGAAAGCCCGTCCGTACTGTCCGAAGATATAGTCAACCGCTCCTGAAACGAGGGAAGCTCCGTAAAACTGGGTTCCAGTTTGGGCGAGCAAAGTCTGAGGAAACGGACCGACTGTCAGCTCGAGCGCGCTTGGACGTCGGGAGCCGAGACGAAGGGAGACGAACGTCTTGGTATCCAATGAGCTGATGAGGGAGGAAGGAAAGGGATGAGAGAGTAAGCTTCGAGTCTAACGAAGAACTGCGAGCGAAGAGAAATGGGATCGGACTCGCCTGGCAAGCATAGAACCCCTGCTTCGAGCCGTACGCTGAGACGGCGATGGCTTGAACTCCCGAGCCATGAGTGTTCTTGACGTTGATGTTATACAAAGAAAAGTTGTCCTTTGCAACGCGGCTGAAGGAAAAATAAACTTCGAATCAGTAACGTGTTCTTGACGCGTCTTTCTCTCTCCTGTCCAGACTCACAGAGTTCCGCTCGCGTCATCAGAGCCCGCAGAAGTCAAGGTAGCACCGTACTAAAAGTGCCGAAGATCGAATTCAACAAGGGGAGGCAGGAAACGATGCGAAGGACGGAAACAAAAGCAAAACAACAGAGGTTCAGCTCGACTTGACCTGTTTCCCTTCTGCTCCTTCTCCACCCCGTACTTACCTGAAGGGTGACGGTGTTTTTTGGTGTAATCTAGGGGATTGTTAGTTTGGCCGTAGATTTTGAGAGAGCCGGGTCGAGTGATGTAGACTTGGGAGGAGAAGCAGAAAATAACGAAGGTTTAATGGAAGGAGGGGAAAGAGAGAGTTCAAGACTGGCGTGATCTGAAGGCGAAACTCCGCCTAACCCCAAAGGCTTACCTTGCTCAGTGTAGGTTCCTGTACAGATCGAGGAGGGGATCCGTCTCGGTCAGCGGGAGCGAAACGAGACGAAGAGCGAACGAATGAAACGAGGGAAGAGAGGGATCGAGACGACTCACCAGAGTAGACGAAGATCACTTTCGCATCTGATCCAGTTCCTGAGATTAGATTGATGAGAAAAATGATGCGAGAGTGAGTGCTGAGGAAGACGAGTGAGAGGGAATAAGAGAGAGAAACGAAGCGCTGATCACCTGCCGCTGCGACCGCCTTCGAGATCGTTGAGTATTCTCCCGTCTTGGTTCCTGTACCTCTGACGATCAGCGCTCCCGAAGGAGGCGCACTGAGAGCCAAGGCCAAGATAGGGAGAGACAGGATAGCGAGGAGGAGGTGAAGCATCTTTGAAGGGACGAGGAGAGGGAATGGAGATGGCGGTTGGAAGCTAGAGGGGGGAAAGAACGAAAGCCTGCGAGGTCTTTTCTGAAGCTAAACAATAGCCAGGGTCAGCTAAGGGGAAGGTTTGAAGGGAGTCCGCCGGTCCGTGGAGAAGAAACGAGAGCGGGAGGTGGGAAGACGGACGACTCGGACGGAGTCGATAGGGAGGTGGAACTTAGGCTAGCCGGCTGAACAGGACCGGTCTCCTACAGGAGGGCTAAACAACGTGGCACCGTCGAAGGGAAGAAGGGAAACGTAACCTCAGCGCCGACGCGATTGGCCCGTTGAGAGAGCGGGAGGCAAAGAGGGGAGGGTTAAAGGAGGGGAGGAGGAAAGGTCGACGTTGAGCTCGTTCTTCCATCCCCTTCTTCCGTCGAGTCGAACGAGGCTCCAGTGCTACGTGAGAGATGAAGGTTCAGATTCGCTGAAGAATAAGGCGGTATGGTCGACGAAGCGGTGGAAAGAACGCTTTGGACGGGAGGAAAGGGAAGGAGAAAGGTGAGCTCGAGGTCTTCCTTCGAACCTTTCCTCCTTTCTCGCTCACATTTCTCCTCGTCCGCGATCAGAGCGTACACCCCGAAGGCAGGACCTACGAAGACCGTGATGGAGACTAGGAATGCTGACCCCACGCTGTGGAGGTGCTCGTCGTTTGAAGCCAAAGAAGGTGAGCTCGTCTCGTCTCGATCGTTTCAACCTTCCCTTCCTTGCATACCTCCCTTTCTTTTCTTTTATATCTCTCGCGTATTCCCGAGTTCCCAAGATTCAAGCTGGAGTTCATCGTCGTAGAGAGGTCTAACAAAAACAAACGTACCAGGAAACGCTAGACTAGACTACCGAGAGAGATATTGAAAAGAAAGGAAGGCGAAGAGCGAGAGGAGATGGGACGGGGAGAGAGAGAGAGGTAGGGAAACAAAGAGACAACGAAGAAAGAGCTGTGTGTGTATCAAAGAGACGAAGGATGTTGAACGGGGTGTAGTTTTCTTCGAAAGGTAAGGATGAAGAGACCTGCTGGGAAAGGAGGGAAGAAGAGAAGAGAATCGACGTTGAGCTCGATGAAAAGACGCGAAGCGAAGGGAAGGAGATGGAGGCTCACCAAGGGCCAGCACCGAGCAGCGAGTTCCATAGATGAGAGACGAAATGAGCGAGCGACCTGGAAGAGACGAAGGTCAGCTACGAAACAAGAGGGAGCAGGCAAAAAGGGATTGGTCGAAGCTCACCTATTCCAACCGAGAGCAAACTCCCTTCTTCCACCTTACATGTTTTGCCCTCCGTGCTGGTGCTGATGCGGGTACATCTGCTGCTGGTGAAGAGCAGCCTGGAGGTGGAACAAGGCTTGCTGCTGATCGTGCTGGGGTTGAAGGAGTTGGTGGTCAGGTTGGACGTAGGGCTGCTGTTGTTGGAGAGCTTGCTGCTGCTGCTGCTGCTGCTGCTGCTGGAGTTGGAGTTGGTGCTGCTGGAGTTGGAAGACGAGAGCTTGCTCGATGATCGGGAGAGGGAGAGGAGGAGGAAGGTCTTGTTGCTGGTGCTGGTCCTGACCGTTGTGGACGAAGTGGTTGAGACCGAGGAGATGATGACCTTCGTTCGAGCCTCCGATTCCGAGGTCTTGCTCCTGATCGAAGATGGGAAGGTTGTCCGGCTGCTGCTGATCCTGCTCTTGCTGCTGTCGAGCGAGCTCGTCCTGTTGTTGTTGCTGAAGCATCATCCCAGCGAGTCCGATCATGCCCTCGTCGTCCTCCTCCTTCGGTCCACCGCCCTGCAAGAGAAGACACGAACGAGAAAGGTGAGCTCTCGCCCATCCATCCATACTGGCAAAACGAAAGAAGAGAAAGGTAACTCACCATCTTCAACGTCTCCCTCTTCTTAGCTTCGGCCTCCTTCATCAACGTAGTCTTGTTCTTGCTGCCCTTGGGTCTCCCACTCCCTGGCTTCCTATCCTTCTTCGGCTTCGGGTTCCCCTCCTCATCCAGCGAGACCTCCCTCTTCTTCCTCGGCACCTTAGGCTCCTCTCCTTCCTTGACCGGACGGTCTTCAGTAGGAACCTTGTTCTTCGAGCCTGGAGGTCGTCCTCGCTTCCTTCCGGATGGGTTGGAGGGAGTCGCGGAGGACTTGGATCGTTTGGTCGGAGGTCGATCGTCGTCGTCTCCATCGTAGGAAGCTTGATTTCCGCCGAGGTGAGGAGCGGAAGGAGGGTCGAAGAGGACGGATGCTGCTGCGAGAGCGGATGGGGAGTGAGGAGGGAGATTGTGGTGAGGAAGGAGATGAGGTGGGGGTTGGTAAGGGGAGTCGGATCTCTCGTCGTCGGATGGAGGTGGCTTCTTCTTCTTCTTCCCTCCTGGTACATCCTCGTCGTCCTCATCCTCGTCGTCATCGTCCTCGTCGTACGCGATCTTGGCCTTGCTGGATCTGGCTGGCTGCCGTCTTCCTCCTTCCCTCGGAGGACCTGAGGGGGCGGCGGAGGTGGAACCGTTGTTGGAAGAGGAAGTCGAAGCTCGTTTGGCAGGTTTGGGATTCTTGGGACGACCTGGAGGTCTTCCTCGCTTCTTCTTGGGAGGTTCTTCGGGAGCGGGAGGAGGAGGAGGTTGAGGAAGGTGGTCCGATGACGCTGGCGAGAGTGAAGGAGAGCCGTGGGGGAGCTCGTCGGGAGGAGGGAGAGCAGGTGCTGGCTCGGGAGCTGCTGCTGGCACAGGAGGATAGTCCCCTTGAGCACTAGCCTCCACCAGGAATTCGGCAAGGTCGACCGGAGCGGGTTCCATGGAAGACAAGGGAGTGGAAGAGATGAGTGGATGGGTTGGATGGGAGGCTGTAGAGAGAGAGCGAAGGGAGATGATGGCCGTTGGAGGGAGGATGGAGTTCTTATTTTTTAAAACCCTTTTGAGCCGTCTCCCCGTCCGCCTTCCTTCGTCAGTTTTGTGAAAACAGAGCGTGTCTCCACAGGATTAGCCTCCGGCGCTATAGATGAGCAGTCTGGTGTAAAAATTGACTGAGAAAAATGTACAAAAGGGAGCCAATCGAGCTCTTCCCCTTCCGTCGAACGGCGTTCCTCCCGACCCCTCACCTCGACTCACCACAACCAGCTTTTCTTCGTGCCCTTCCTCCCTCTTCTCCCTTCAGCGTTCGGAATTGTTACCGACGTACATCTCACCCACCAGCCGCTTCTTCATCTCCATCTGTGGATGGGGGCATGACTCGGAAGAGCCACGAAGGAGCTCAACCGCCTCCTCCCTTCCTCTCCTTCTCATCTCCTCTGCCTCCTCTGCCCGGACGCCTCAGGGCTGAAGCGGCGCACACAAGCATCTGAGAGCCAGCTGTTTGTTACGAGGATCATCAATTCGCTCTGGGTCGCTTTGCTCTGCGTCTTTCCGGGCGTGCAGAAGAACAGCTTGAGCTCATCGCATCCTGCCTCGCCTCGCCCTCGCTCCTCTTCTTCTTTTCGACACCTTCGTCCTTCCGCTTCTCTCAAGCTGTCTATACTTCCGGATCTTTTGAAGGATACTCAGGAGCTTGGTCGTGGCCCCTAATTTTCTTTTCGTTCAAAACATAGCAGGCTTTACGACATCAGAAGTCTCTGTTCCTCCTCCATAGTTTCTCACCTCCAGTCTTCCTTTTCTTATTCCAGATGCCCTTTCAAGAGGCGAACTGGTCTCTAGCTCTACTTCGTACATCCCCGAAGCCGTTCGATGGTCTAACTCTCCTGATCTTCCTTGTCAGTCGCTCGTGCAACTGCTTCTTCTTGCGACGCGACTCTCTCAAACTGACTTCCTCTCCCTCTTACACACGTCCCCTCCAGACTTAGACTCACCTACGTATCATAATCAACTATGTATACTTTTCAGGTCCTTTCCTGTATCTCATGCCAGTCCGATCTCCTTCGAATTGTCTCTTACCACGCTCACCGCCCTTTCTTTCTTCGCCGAAGCGTTCTTCGACGCGGACGCACGAGCTTGAAGTCTTGCATACCTTCAAGCATGGAAGATGTACAAGTTCTTTGAGCTCTTCTCGAAAAACCCGACGGTCGTGAAGGGCGGAAGCAAAAGAGAAGGAAAGGGGAGGGCTCAGGCCTTCTCCTCACCTCCAACCTCCAAACCACCATGCCGCCTCCTCCTTCCTCCTTCACGCTTCAAAAAGCTCTTCTCTCCACCGGCCGCACCTATTCCTACCTCGACCTTGAAGGCTCGTCTGCTGATGCTCCGGCGCTGCTGCTGCTTCACGGCTTCCCAGACAGCTGGTTCGTGCGAGCTCGAGCTCAACATCTCCTCCTCCTTCGCCTCCCTCGCGTCCCCTTTCCGTCGATCCCATACCCAAGCTGATGCGTATCTTACCTTTTTACATGTTCCTTGAATGTCCAGGTACGGCTGGAGCAATCTGCTTGAGCCTTGGGGGAAGAAGGGACGAGGCTATAGGTTGATCGTCCCATCCATGACCGGGTATGCTGGAACGGTGAGCTGCCCCTCCTCCCTCTTTCTTCTTTCACACCATCGATCATCTTGAAGACCACGCGACGAGTCTGGAGATACCTCGTCTTACTGTTGTATGCTCCTCGACGAAACAGGACTCCCCCAAAGACCTGGAAGCCTTTACCCCCCTCTCCATCTCCCGCGACCTCCTCTCGCTTCTCGACCACCTTCAGCTCTCAAAGGTCTTCGTCGTCGGGCATGACTGGGGAGCAGTCGTCGCCTGGAGGATGATGTGTTGGTTCCCAGAGCGAGTGAGAGGACTTTGCTCGTAAGTCTAAGCACTGAGGCTGGACGAAGCGGGTAAGGAAGACGCCGAGCTCACCACTCATGAGACCCCTGCTTTCTTTCCCCTGCAGCATCTCCATCCCCTACTCGCCGCCTTCGCGCCAGTTCCTGTCGCATGAGGTCATGAGTCAGAGAGTGCCTCAGCTGGGATACATGTGTTACTTCGATGAAACGAGAGCGACGAAGGAGATCGAGGCGAACGTGAGTTCATCGTGCGCGCGACTCTCACTCATCTTTTCTTCTTCGAGCTGACCTTCTTCTACTGGCTTGTCTCGTACAGCTACCCGTCTTTGTCGACTCTATTTTCCAGACCGGAGCTGCTGCGGTCAAGAACTCAGACTGGACGAAGGTGGGAGGGTTGAGGAGGATCCTGCTCGACGCGACCTTCCAAAGGGAACAGCCTGGACTGCTGAACAGAGAGGTGAGCTTTCATGGCCCTCGCTGTTCTTAACCTACACCTCATTAGTTTACTATCGTCGAGTGTCCTCTGACTTTTCATCCTTCCTCGTCCTCTTTTGTCGCGAGCAGCATCACGCGTTCCAAGTCCAGCATCTCCGAGCCTCAGGACTCGACGGACCTCTCAATTACTACCGATCGCATCCCACTCGCCATGAAGAAGAACTCAGTACGTCTGAACCCCTCTCCCCTCTTCTACTCCTCCTGCTCAGATCGAAATCGCGACTCGTCTTCGATTCTGAGCTCTCCATCTCCCTTTCTCTCTGCCTTTCCCTCTTCCCTTTTCTCCCTTCCAGAGATGCCACTCCCTCTCGGCTCCTCCATCCCAACCCTTCATCTCGCACCTCTCCTCGATCCTACCTCTACCCCAGTCGCTATCGCTCGCGGCAAAAAGTTCGTGGCAGGGCTGGAGGTCGTTGAGCTCCCCGGTGTAGGGCACTGGGTCCTGCTGGAGGATCATCCGAACGGGTGGAAGAGGGTGGAGAAGGAAGCTGGCGAGTGGATCGGAAGAGTTTTGGAGAAGGAGAAGAGGGAGGGGAGGGAGAAGGGGAGACTTTGAGGGACGCGTTCGACTTCAGAGATCTGATGATTTTTCCGTCAAACAAGCGATTGGTAGAAGAGGTGCATAGATTTCGACTCTCTGGACGATAAAGCAGGAGATGTCAGATATACTACTGACATTGATGGAGAAAAAACAGATCGTATGCCCTTCGACCGATTTTGAACAACTCCTCCTCCCCGACGCTCGTTTCGACTCTCCCTCTCCTCTCTTTCAACGATCACCAACACCTCAGGATGGCTCCCTCTCTCCCCTTCACCTCTCTTCTGAGGTCTTCGCTGGCCTCCTCCTCTTCCTTCACCTTCCCTTCCGCCGTTCTCTCCTCCTCCAAACGATCCATGGCGGTCGCCCTTCCTGTCACTCCCGACGACCCTCTTCGACCTCTTCGCAAAGATCACCCTCCACCCAACCCCCAGATTCATCCTTTAGCGCGATGGGACAACTTCTTGGATATCCGTGAGTGTCTCTTCCTTCTTTTTCACGACTTCTAGGGGACTTGGGGGTTGAGACGAGGGAACGATGATGGGGAGAAGGAAGGGAAGGAAAGCGAAAAGCGAGCTCGCAAAAGATGTCCTCCCTCCCTTCCTCTGGCTTCGTCCCCTCGTATATGGAATCCTGGAGTCTAATATACTGACATGTCTCTCTGTTTCATTCAGCTTCGAACCCTGCGAACCCTCTTGCCCCTGTGCTCGCGAACGACCATCCCATCATCCCTCAACGATTCCCTGCCGAAGGATCCTCCTCGGACGACAAGAAGCTGGCAAAGCAGATCCTCGCTGCTCAGACTGGTCTCTCAGACTTCGAGATCCAGAACATGCATAGGTTCACGTTGGGACACAAGCGAGTTGTGAACATGACGAAGGGAGGAAGATCGTGAGTTCCTCTTCCTCCTCCTTCCCTTTCCTTTCCTTTCCTTGCTTTCCCTCCGTCGTTGAGATGTCGCTGGTGGATCGGAAGGAAGGAGATAGAGATCGAGGACGTGACGAGCTCGAGCGGCTGCTCGGTAACTTTCCTTGGACCTGCTGATAGCTCGTTGGGATGGGCAGGAGCGAGAGGGAAGGGAGGAGGAGGAAGGAGGAAGGACGAGCTCAGCTCGGACCGATGAAAAAGGCCGCAACGCTCGCCCTGCAGCCAAGAAGCCTGGATTCTGGGCCTCTTGGAAGAAGAAGACATGTCTAGATTCTAAGAGTACATCTATAGCAGACGAAGTCTTCTCGAATAAACTCGAGGAGGAGACGAGACGCGAGCTCGACTTCCGTCCTTCTTTCGACCCTCCTTTCCTTCCCAGTCCCCCTTACCTTCTCTCTCGCCAGAGCATCACTCGATCTCTCAGCGACCCATCGTTTCTCGTTTTTCCTCTCGTCACACCCCTTCCTGGCCTCTTTCTTCCTTTTCCGTCGTTCGAGAACTGACCTTTCCTCCTCCTCCCTCCTCCCCCCCCCCCCCCCCTGCCTTCTTCTCAACCAGTGCTCAGCACTTCATCATGTGCATCGTTGGATCGCCGGAAAAGGGACTTCTTGGTATCGGGCAAGGGAAGAACGTCCAGATGGGAAAGGCGACGGATCAGGCGTTCCATAACGGTTCGTCTCTCTCTCTCCTCGTTTGTCTCTCGCGACGCTCATCACTCGCCTCCTCGTCTCTGACGAGTCCATCTCAATCCTCACCTCGTTTGCTCTTCTCGCCGTTTTTCTTTTCTTTTCTCTTTTCTTTCTTTCCCATTATCAGCTCTCAAGAACATCGATACCGTTCGTCGTTTCCAGAACCGAACGGTCTGGGGGGGAGGAGAGAACATGAGGATCAAGTACGGAGCCGTGACCTGTCAGATGAGGGCTCGACCTCCAGGTTCGTCGTCCCTTTCTTTTCATACACTTCGTCGTCTCGGAATTTTTCCTCGTCGATGGGAAGCGCTGACCTTAATTCCGCTCTTTTCTTCTCTTTCCTTCTCGTCAGGCTTCGGTCTCATGTGTTCGCCAACGCTTCATCACATCTTCACCGCTTGTGGAATCAAGGACATCTCAGCCAAGATGTACGGATCGATGAACATCATGGTGGCGATCAAGGCTCTTGCTCACATCTTGCAGGGAGGAGTACGTCCTTCATTTTCTTCTTCTTCTTCTTCCCTCGCGTTTCCTTTCACCCTCTCCTCCCTCCCTCTCCCTCCTCTCGTCGAAACCATCCCAACTGATCAACTCGTGTTTCTTTTCTTCTCTCTCCCTCTCTCTCTCCAGTCCAAATCTCCCGGACTAGGTAACGGAGTCGGAGGACCTTCCGCCACGTCGGACAAGGGACGAGGAATGCGAGGAGTCGAGGAGATCGAGTTGGAACGAGGGAGGTACGGAGTTGAGATTGGGTCCAAAATCACTAGGATTTAAATAAATAAATAAAACCCAAACGCAAGTTTCGTGCATACCACGTATAAAGATGATAGATCAGCTTGATCTGATCGGACGAACTCACAATCTCACGCGAAGGGAGAGACAATCTCGTTTTTCTTTCTTTCGCTTTCGTTCGTTCATCACTCTCTCTCTCTCTGTCTCTCTCTCGTCTTTCCCGAGACAGCCAAAACGCAAACCAACCAAAGTGATTTTTTTTTTGTGGTGACAAGTGTGGTCTCATAGAACGTCCCCTCTCCCTTCCTAAGCTAAAAGTTTTTTTCTGTTCGCCGAACCGAAGTCAAGCCCCCGTTTAAAGGTCGATGAAAGCCTTGACGTTGGCCAACCAAGAAACGTACTCCTGCAAGACGAGCGAAACGAACGAAAGAGAGAAGGTGTAAGCTTTGAGCTCGGTGTTGGAAGAAAGAACGGGAGGAGGAGTTCCGAAGGAATGAAAAGCGGTTGTGGTCGGAGGGAGAGAGAGAGAGAGAACGAACCTTCTGCTCCTTAGAGATCTGGTACTCCTGAATGACCTCAGCGAGCTCTCCGTTGATTCCTCGGGACTCGAGGAAGGAACCGAAGTGCTGTTTTGATGGGAAGGGAAGAAGATAAGCGGGTCAGTTTGGGGAAGGAAGAAGGTGGAAAGGAGGGAAGAAGGAGACGAAAACTCACGTCCTGGATGGCAAGGTCGAGGTTGTCGAAAGCTGGAAAAAAGAGAAGAGAAAGGAGGCGTCGTCAGCAAAGGTTGAACAAGAAGACAGATCCCACGAGTGATCAAGAGGAAGAAGGATTCCTCCCTGACAGCTAGCTCGAGCTCGCAAACGTCCGGCTCGAAACGACGCGCGTCCCCCTTCAGCCCTGATGCCACCACCACCAAACGAGCCCTCCACCATCTCCGTCTCTCTCCCACCTCCTCTCCCCTACAAAAAGAAAAAGAAAATAGACTCACTAGGTCCTCCGTAAGCAGCATCCTGCCTGAACTGTCCCTCAGCAGTCTCCTTGCTCGCGTCGACAATCTCATCGAACAACGAAACGTTCTCGATCGAGAAGGTTCCCTCCTCAATGTAAGTCGTGAAGACCAAGGATCCCTGAGCGGACGTAGGCTTGGTGACGGTGATGGTGACCTGAGGAGCAGAGGATTCAGGGACGTCGTCCTCGTCTCGCTCTTCGGGGGAGTCCTCGTCCTCCTCGGGAAGCTCGGATTCAGAGATGTCGGAGATTCGGAAGGTGACGGCGATGCTGGGAAAGAGGTAAGATGTGGGAAAGGAAGGGGGTTAGTGGTTGGGTGGGTGGAGGAGTGACAGTGGGAGGAACGAGGGAGAAAGAGGGAGGCAGGGAGGGAGAGAAAGAAACGTGGGTCGAAACGTACATCTCGTTGTCGATCTTCTTGGTGAAGGTAACAACGTCAGATCCAGCCTTGTCCTCAACCTAGCAGATGAGAAACCAGAAGAACACAGACAAAGAGAGTGTCAGTTTCCAAACTCGTTGAAAGAAAGGCGAGTGAGTCGTGGGTCGTTGCGAGCTTGATCTCCCTTCCGCGTTCCTTCCTTCTTTTTCCCTCTTCCTCCTCCGTCCCTCAGCCTTGGAGATCTCTAGAAAGGGATCGAATACGCAATATCTCTTCTCCACTCGCCCGGTTCAAGACACCGAGCTCGTTCATGAAGGACTCGATTCGAAAAAGTTGGACGTCGAAGGTCGTAGAAGCTCCCGAAAAGGTGGAAGGGAAAGGGAAAGGTGGTGGACTCACGGCCCATCCAGCCTTCTTCAAGTAGGAAGCAGTCTCGACGGCGGCAGCGTCCTCAGAGTTCTCCTTCTCGTACTTGAGCTCCTCGGCGATCGTGGAAGAGAACTCCGCGTCACCTGAGAAAACGAGGAAAAAAAGGAAGGAAAGAGGGACGGAGCGGAGGAGGTCAGCTTGCGAACGTCGAGTTCCGTCTTCGTTTGTTTTTATCCTTCTCTGTATACATATATGTATGAAAAAGAAGACCAAGACTTACCCTCGACGGCGGCGAAAGCAGGCAAGGACCTAGAGATAGCCCTGATTGATCCTACGGCGATGGCGGATCGAGCGATGGAAGAGGTGGAAGCTCGAAGGGTCGAAGGAGAAGCGACGGCTCGAGCGAGAAGGGACCGGCAGGCGGTGACGGAAGATCGGGAGGCCATCGTGGAGGGAGAAAGTGTAGAAGAAAGGGAAGTGGAGAAGGAAGAGTTGGAGGTTGAAGGGTTGGTGGTGGTTGTTGGAGGAAAGAAGGAGAATGGAAGGACGAGCTTTTTCAAAAGTTCAACAGAGGAGAGAGAAGAAAGGGCGAGCGAGTCCGGGGAAGGAAAGCGGCGAGCGAGGACTCGTTTCGTTCTTTCACTCTCAAACCTCAACAACAACCTCCTAGAAAAACCTACAGGAATGGCTGGCTGGAAGGAATGGAATCAAGACCCCAAGTCGGTGAGTGTATGAAAAACTCGCTCTCTTTGAAACCTCAAGTTGAGATGGGACGAAAGACGAAAACGTGTTGAGCTCACTCGCTTCCTTCCTTTCCTTCCTACTTTTCTCGTCCAGTCTTCGCCCTCTTCTCCCATCCTGACGGCTCGGAATACCGTCTATCGTAAACGCCGATCTCTCTTTATCTCCCTCCTCGTCGCGTTGGTGCTTTGGCTTTTCCTGTGAGTGTCTTCCTATGCTCGTTTCCGAGGCTGTCCATCCTCGTCTCTGGTCCTCTTCTTCTTCTTGTTGCTCGAACTCGGTTCCTTCCAGAGCATACAGAAGAGACGAGAGCTCGTCGAGGCTTTCATCCTGTAGACCTTTTCCGCAGCTATCCGGCGAACTGCTTTTCTTTCTCGACGAAGGAAGGAAAGAGCCAGCGAGCTTGGACCTTCCTTCCCTCTCGCGACCTTTCCTCTTCCTCGTCATACATCTCTCCTCCTTCTATCTTTCTCAGACACGCACTCGCTGATACCCCCACCCTTTCCTTCTTCTTCCTACAACGACAGCAAACCATCTCCTCGTCACTTCCATCGACTCACCTACGACCGATCACCTCCCTCCCCCTCCCCTCCTCCTCATCCTTTCACCCTCCCTGGTTCCCTCAACTTCAACAGAACCAACCCCTTCTTCACAACCTGGGCACCCTCTCCCTCTCCCAAATCACACTCCCACGAAGACCAACCTCCCAGGTCGCCACCCCGTTTGATGGAGAAGCTCATGCTGAACGTCCGAGGGGAGGAGAAGATGGTTCAGGACGCGTTCGAGGATGCGAGGAAGTCCAGGCGGATGGACGACGACGACGAGGAGGAGGAGCAGGAAGATTTCGAGTGGTTGAGAGGAAGGACGGTGGTGCTCATGGGTGACTCGCTGGATCGGTATCATCTTCGTGAGTGTTGTTCACGCGATGAACGACGCGTCGCGTGGTTTTCCTCCTTCTCTCTCTCTCTCTCTCCCAAACTCATCCTCCTCCTCCTCCTTCTCCTCTCCCATCTTCCTTCATCCTCCACTCCCCTCAAAAAAACCCTCTCTTCTCTTCCCTTCCCACCAGTCCATCTCTGCCAACTCCTCCACCCTTCCTCCCCTCTCATCCCAACCCCCTGGCCCCACTCCAACCCCGAAGACTACATAACCATCTTCTCCCCAACCCACACACCCAACCTCTACCCCTCCAAACTCATCACCCTCGAGCACAAACTCGCCGAACAAACCCGCGGCGGACGTCAATACGGAAGTCCTCAAAGTCGTCCTTGGGTGTGTGAGATTGAAATGTTTGACGCGGTGGTGGTTTGGATTTTTTTGAACGGGTTGGATGATGGGGTTGGGACGCCGGGGGTGGAGAGGTACGAGGGGATGGGAGGGGGTTGTTGGAGAAGAAGAGAGGGAGAGAGGAGGAGGAGGAGGTTGGAAGGCTGTTGTCGTTGGTGGGAGAAGAAGGGACTTGGGGAGAGGAGGCGAAGGAAATGCCGTTCGGGGATAGGGCTTTCTTTCCTATCGAGTGAGTAGACTGATAGTGAGAACGGAGGTGCGCGCGAGGCAGGAGAAAACGAGAACTGACGCGGGGCTTTTTTTGTTTTTGGTTTTTGGGTTTCGTTCTAGGTCAGAGCATTTCAACCCACCTCTGGCTTCGGAAGATCGAATGCAGCAGATGTTGCTGCCTTTGTTGAAGAATTTGGGGAGGGGTGGGCCGAGGAAGGTGGATTTGGTGGAGGTTGGAGTCGGAGGTGAGTTCTGGACGCGTTTGACGTTTCTTTTCCTCTCCCTACGGGACTTGTCGTACGTATCTGTATAGGAGCTTACGAAATCTTCTTTTCGTCCAATTTTTTTTTCGAGCAGCTTGGGATCTCGGAATGTTCAGAGTGAGTTTCTCGAGCTCGAGTTCGAGTTGTTGATCTCTCTCTCTCTCTCTCTCCTCGACCCATCTCCTGGAATCTCTGCTTCCTCCCACTCATACTCTCTTCCTTCTCTTCCCTTTCCTCCCCCAGACCCAAGACACCCTCGCCATCAAGTCCTACCTCGGTCCAACCCTCTCCCTAAACTCCACCCTCCTCAACGCTCACGGACAACATCTCACCTCTCTCCCTCTCTCCCTCCCGCGTCTAAACTGGTACTCCACCCGTCTTCACTCCCTCCTCTCCACCATCGCAACCACCTTTCCTCCCAATCACCCTTCCACACCCAGGATCTCTGTACGAACGATGCCCGTTCCACCGCAACATTACTCTTTCCCTTGGATTTTGTTCGAGGAGAGGGTGCTGCAGATTGAGGAGAGGACGAAGGAGGTGGTGAGGGAACTGAATGAGGAAGCTGGGGCTGCAGGGGGGAGGGGTTGGAGCAAGAAGGGGAGAGTCGGGGAGAAAGGAGGAGAGGTGGAGGAGGAGGAGGTCGTGAGGTTTAGTGATTGGGCTGAGGTCGTCAGAAGCTCGACGGTTTTCTTGGATCATATACATCGTAAGTCCAGGAAGTCTACTACTCTTGGGCTTTTCCCCCTCGCTCATCCTCTGGTCTCGATGAGGAGGGGAAGAAGGAGGAGACGAGATCGAGATCGAGAGCTGACCTTCGCGCGCGCTTCCTGTTCGTTTCGTTTCGCAGCTGGACCGATACCTGCTTCTTGGTTATGGGCGGACATGATGCTCTACGGTGAGTTCTCTCTTTTCTTTCATCTTTGCGTCGCCGCAGGGGTTATGAAGAGGGGGGGAGAAGAACGCCGACACGCGTCGACATGCAGAGCTGATTCTCTTCCTTTTTTTTTCCTCCTTTTTTTTTTTTTTTTTTTTTTTTTCGCGGAACAGAGCTGAGGAAGGTTGTTACTGGAATAGAATGAAACAAGGATTCACGATGAGTGATTTATGATATCCTGGTGGACCTCTTCGATCGAGAAACGAGAGCGACGGACGCGTCGGTTTCCCTTTTTCTTTCGACTTCTTTAGGTTTGTTGACATACCCACACAGTTCGACAAGATCGTTTTTTTTTCCTGTCAGTCACACCCTGAGGATCAGACTGATCGGATTCTTACTCTAGAATCAGGGCTCTCGCTGCTTCAAGAACACAACGAACGGAACGACGTGCGTTTTCCATTCCTTACTCCCTCCTCTCTTCTCTCACGAGTCACGTCTTACGACTGAGTCGTCTCCTTCTACGTTCGTTCCTCCGCTTAACTACAGAAATGGTATCTTCTGCATCGTCTCGTCTGCTGTATGGGGAAGATGGACTCCTCCAGGATGATGCGATTCGACTCGATCTCTCTCTTCCCTCTCCCCTTTCTCTCTCTAGATCGCGTTTTTCTCTCATCCTTTCTCACTTCTCTTTGCTTGCTTGCTTGCTAGTTTGTTATTCTTGATGACCCCTTGTCGCTGCTTTGCAGCAACCATAGAAGAGGAAAGAGTTGGAAGCTAGTCGAGGGTGAGATTCGCGGGTCCTTCCCTGCGTCTGGGGAGGTCTCTCGCTCTTTGCTTCAGATGTTGTAGAGAAAGGTCGTAAGCATGAAAAAAATCAAAAGCAACGAAGCGGAGCGAAGAGCGAAAAAAAAATCGAAGAGAGACGAGACAAGGGTAAAGAAACAGCAAGAAGTCGGAAAGAAGAACAGCCGAGACGAGAGAAGACAACGAAACATAGAAGTACTGGGGGGAGAAGGATGTACATAAGAGAAGAGAGAAAAACAAGCTGTAAGGAAAAAAGAACAAACGAGAGGAAGCTGGCTGTAAGAAGACGAGACACGTGAAAACCAAACCGACGAACACCAAAAGTAAGCAAAAAACGAGAGCGCCATCCTTATCCACCACTGATCGAGCAGGAAAGGAATTGGATTGGATCATCACTCGTCTCGCGCGGGGATGCCGAACTGTGAAATGGGAGAGGGGAGGAGTCAGCGTGAACAACGCGTCGCGAGGAAAGCAGCCTCTCGGTTGGTTGCCGCCAGAGTGAGAGAGAGATGTTCGAAATGAAGTAGAATAGTTACCAGCTGAGCCAAATCCCTAACAGACAATCTTCCCATCTAAAAAAAAAGGGTTTGTGGGAAAAGAGTCAGCGATTGAAAAGTCGAAAAAACGAAACGAAGAGACGCGTCGCGAGTTTTGCGAACCCAGAAGAAGAGAAAGGGATGGTACTACTAACCTTGGCTCCAGTACCCTCTCCAAGAGAAGCATCCGCGAGACGTTTCTTCTTTTCCTGAAGATCGAGAATCCTTTGCTCGACCGTATCCTGCAAGAGATCGATCGAAGGATCAGTCAACGGCTCTCGAGAGCGAGGATCGATCCAAAAAAAGGAAGAGAACTCACGTCGATGACCAGTCGATGAACTTCGACGGGCTTGACTTGACCGATTCGATGAACTCTGTCGAGAGCTTGATCCTCGGTAGCAGCGTTCCAGGCGAGATCCATGTTGATGACTCGATTGGCTCGAGTCAAGTTGAGTCCGACTCCTCCACACTTGAGCGAGATGACGAGGATCTTACACTTCTCCTGAGTCATGAACTTCTTGACGTTGGCTTCCCTGCTGGCTCGAGACATGGATCCTTCGTATCTGCGGGATTGAGGAAAGGAAGCGAACGAAGGTCAGCGTTCGGGACCGGTCGAAGGTCAAAGTTCGAGGAGAAGGAGGAGAGGTGAAAACGAACCTGAGGAATCGATGGTTCTCCCTGTTGAGAAGGACCTGGATGATGTCGATGAACTTGACCCACTGAGAGAAGATGATGATCTGTTGAGTTCATCGGAAGTGAAGGAAGGTCAGCTCGAAACGACAAGGTGGAGGAACTCGTCGTCGAAGTGAACTTGAAAGCTCACCTTGTCGTCGGGAGCCTCCTCCGCCCACAGGTTGATAAGATCGAGCATTCTCTGAAGCTTGGTAGAAGGCTCGACGTTGTGAATATCGTCTCGATCCAGGTACTCCTCTTCGGGAGTCTCGCTTCGAACGGCTCGTCCCTTGCCCTTGAGGTCAACCTGCGAAACGAAAGGAAAGCAGAACCATGACTTCGTCAGTTTCCTGCTGTTCTATTCGGTTATTTGACTCTGAATGGGTTACTTACCTTCTTCGGCTTGACGTCCTCGTCGTCGCTGTCGATGATCGCCATCTGCGAAGGAGAGAATTTAAACCCCCGTCAGCGGCGAGTCGTTCAGAGAGAGGAGAAGGGAAGTGCTCGAAACTCACCTTGTTCCTCCTCCCCCGACCCGCACCGATCATCGAAGACTCGGGAAGATCTTCGTCGTCGTCGAGATCCTCGATCTTGGATCCAGGGATGATGTCGTTGGGTTCCTCTGGATCCTCCTCGAAGCTGGGAAAACAAGAAGGGAGGAGACGTCAGTCGAAAGGATTTCGAGGAAGTTGGGAGATCCAGCAAGAAAGCACTCACGCCATGGACTTGAAGAGAGTGGAAGCTGATGAAAGGAAAAGAAAAAAGGAAGGCGAGTTGAGGTTGGAGAAGGCAAAGGGAAGGAGGAGAAGAAGAAGAAGCAAACTCACCAGTCAACTTTCCTCGACAAGTTGGACACGATTTCTCGTTGGGATCGGCTTCGGGGTCGTCCGGGTTGGCAGCGTGAAGGTCGTCGATGCAGGAGACGCAGAACTCTTGGAGGCAGCAAGACGTGATGAGGGAATCGGTGACGGGTTCGAAGCCTGCGAGAGGAGAGAGAAGGGAGAGTGGAGTCAGCTTTCGCGTCGACTCGAGCTTTCGAAGTGGTCGAAAGACGAAGTAGAGGACTCACAGATAGGGCAGTCTCGATCTCCCGAAACCTCAGCATTCGCATCCTCCTGTTCAGCGATTCGAGCAGCCTCGTCTCTCTCTCGGAACTTCGCCTTGACTCGGTCGACGAAGCTTTGGTACGACGAAACCGAACGCAAGGTTTCAGCTCGTCGTATAAACATCAGAGAGGATGAAGGTAAAGCGCGATGAACTTACTCCTGACCGATAAGGTTGATAGCTCTTTCGAGCTCGCTAGCCTTGGTGACCTCGTGAACTTGTCCTCCTTGGTCGTCCTCCGCTCCGAGCAAGAGATCTCCATCGACGGCAGCCTCTCCCTTGGCTCGAGCAAGAAGGTAAGGATGGTTGGCGAGTTGTCGAAGTCGAAGAAGCATGGTTAGGACGTTGGCGTAGTTCTTGAGGACCGTTCCAGCCTTGAGGAACTTGTTGAACCTGACTCGAGCTCGGGTCCTAAAACGCGTCGAAGGAAGTCGAAGTCAGCGGGAAAAAAAAAACGCTCAGGCCAGAGAAGTCGAGGGCTGAACGACTCACTCGACTTGAGTGTACGTCTCTCTCTCATCCGCCGTGAACTCGAGCTTCTCCAAAGTGATGGTCTTGGGACCGAGGTTGAGAAGAGGCTGTTTCGAGAGAAAGGCGGAAACCGAGGTCAGCTCGCGTCGAGAACGAACTGTTGACCAAAAGAGAGAGAGAGACAAGAGACGCACCTTTCCATCGATCTGAGACTCTTTGTTTCGTCGGAGGAGAGTTCCCTTGAGGATGACTTGAACTCGTTTGGCAGCGATCTGCGAAGAGGGAATGGGCGAGCGGGGGACGGTAAGCTTCACCGTCGTTTCTTGCCTTGAAAGGTATGAAATCGACTTACGTCTCCGTTCCTCTTGGCCGGCTGAGAGATGTGGTCTCGGAACTATCATAGGAATGGGTGGGAAAGGAGTCAGCGACGTCGACGAGGAAGAAGAGGGAAGAGATGGAGAAGTCGCGACTCACCGCTGTCCAATCCTCGAACTTGGGAGTTCGAAGGAACCTGAAGAGCCCGTAGAGGCTGAAATAAAGCGAGATCAAAACAAGAAGTAGGATGAGCTCTGAGTCGTAGTGAGACAAAGAGAGAAGAAAGAGGAAAAACTCACTCGTCGAGCGTGTTCGTGACGGGAGTACCTGTGAGACACCATCGATAGTCGGCTTCGAGTTCGGCGATGCACTGAGACGTTCGAGTAGACTTGTTCCGGATGTTCTGAGCTTCGTCCAAGATGATCCTGAACCACTCGATCTGAGCGAGAGGTCCGTAGATCTGACGAGGCTGGACAGCGTCGTCCGATTCGACCTCTCCATCCGAGTTGACGCGAGGAGCCTTCTTCTTCTTCTTAGGCTTGGGGAACTCGGACACGAGGGTTCCGTAGGTGGTGATCTGCGAGGAGATGAAAAGAAGGTCGAGTCAGCTTTGTCGTACGCGAAGAAGAAGCGAGGCGAGAAGACGAGACGGAGGACTCACGACGACGTCGTATCCTCGAATCTCCTTCTTGGTCTTGGGCTTCTGAGCTCCGTGGTAGATGAGAACACTGAGAGCAGGCTGCCTGGGGTTGTCGACGTCGATGGACTTGGTTTCGATCTCGTCTCGCCACTGAGAGAGAAGAGCGAGAGGGCTGTGTGGGAACGGAAGAGAAGAGGGTCAGCGTTCGAGTCGCTCCTGGGGAGGAAGAGACGAGTCTTTTTCTTTACTCACGCGATGATGAGGTTGGACTTCTTCTTGGGTTCTTCCGACTGGTTCATGACCATGAGAGCGAGCTGGAAAGTAGAACGTCGAACGAAAGGGAGGGAGGTCAGCTTTGCGCGACAAAAGCTGTAGTGAAAGTCGAGAACAAACAGCTTGGATCGTCTTTCCGAGTCCCATGGCATCCCTGGTATGAGCAAAGCGAAAGGAGAATGCCAGCGATGAGAATCGAGGAGATGTGATCGAAAAAGAGGTGGAAGAGTCTCGGTCGACCGACGCGTCGAACCTGAAGATCGAAAGAAGGAACTCACGCCAAGATCCCACCACAGTACTTGGGCTTCGCCTCCTGCTCGATCAACCAAGCGACTCCGATGATCTGATGAGGCATGAGAGTGCTGTTTTTTGGTCGAAGAAAGAAAGAAGAAAAGGCGAAAACCAGTCAGTTTCTCCTCTCCCTCTCTCTCCCATCTCCCTTCGACTTCCTTTGGCTGAACTCACATGTTCAACCCAGGCAAGATATCCTTCATATCGTCGAGCCCGAGCTTCTGGAGAGAGTCGTTGACGGATGCGTCTGCAGAAGACGAACGAACGACGGAAAGGTTAAAGTCAGCTCGATCTTTTCTTTTCGGGTGAGGAAGGAAGGAAGGACGAAAAAAAAGGGTAAGACTGGAACGAGTACGAACTATCTGCGAAGTCGTTGAGTGAATCCTCGAAGAACTCTTTCATCCTGAGAAGAGAAGAAAGAGGAAGGAGAGGAAAGTCAGTTCAGGTCGACGCGTCGAAAGTTGAGAAGAAACGACCCAACTCACTCGACCTCCCTCCCGTTCCTCTGAGGTCTCTGTCCACCGTAAGGGATGTACCCCGTCCTCGCTGCGAAATCATCCTCGTCCTCTTCTCCTTCTACTCCGTACGCTCCAGGGACGTTGTAGGCTGCTGGGACGTGAGCTTGACCAGCGAGAGCGGCGGAGACGGCAGGACCTCCGGCAGCAGCGGCGAGTCGCGCTTGGTACTGTGCCATCGAAGCTCTCGTCTGCTCTGCTTGAGCGAGCATCCTCTGGAGGGGAGTGGGAGCGGAAGGACCAGCGACGGGGACGGCAAGTTGAGCGGGTCGAGCGATCACGGCTCCAGGAGCGACGGGAGCGTATCCGTATCCAGCGGGAGGGTTGGCGAAGGATCCGAACTTGGCGGAGAGCTCGGGAAGGTAAGAGAGGAGTTCATAGGAACGAGGAGCGGGTTCTCGAACGTCTCCGGGCTTGTTCATGGAGCGAGTGACTTCGGACATTCGTTCGACGAGTCGTTTCTTGATGGAGCTTTGCTTGGCGCTGTAAGATAGAAGATGTGAAGAGGGAAGATCAGTCTCGAGTGGAAAGAAGGACGACGCGACGCGACGCGAGGAGAGAAGGCAAACAGAACGAAGGCAAGCAGAACGAACGCGAGAAGCATCGACTTGAGGTAGTCGTATTCAGCCTTGACGAGGGCTCTCTTCTGCTCGTTCGACATTCCTGGATGAAGAGAGAGGAAGAAAGAAGGTGAAGGATCAGCAGGAGGTTCGTTCGTCCGGAGGGCCTCGATTCGAACTCACCTCCAGCAGCTCCTCCAGCTCTAGAAGGACTAGCAGCAGCTTGAGATCCTGAACCGGAAGCGATAGGTTGAACACCTTGCATAGGAGATCCAGGTCGAGAACCACCAGATCCAGAAGCATCGGACTTGACTCTCTTGACGGCTCCGTTCGATCCAGATCTGGTTGAAACGAAAGAGAGAGAGAGAGGAAGGTGAGCGAGAGAAGAGAGAAGGCCCAGGAAGTAGATAAACTCACGCCTCAGCGTTCTGTTCAGCGGGTCTCTTGGCGGCGACGACTCCTCTGGCTTTATCGTCGGTGATCTGAGGGAGTCAAGGAAGGAAAGAGAGAGGAAGTCAGCGCGAGGAAACGAAAGGAGGAGAGCGGTTTGAAGACGTCACCAACCCTTCTAGCTTGTCGACCGTTTCGAGCGGTGAGATGAGCAGGAGTGGTATCGATGTGTTCCTACGAAAGTATAAAGTAGAATGATCAGCTTCAGAAAGTCTTCTTGGTCCTTCTCTTTCCCAACGAACGAACTACTCGTGCCTCCGAGAGCTGAAGGGAAGGGAGAAGAAGGACGTGAGAAACTCACTCTGTACTTGTCCAAGGATCCGACTCCAATCGAAGCTCCTCCGTCTGCAGCTCGACTTGCACTCAAAGGGATGTCCGTCCAGCAGGACTCTTCCATGCCTGTGAAACGAAGCGAAGAACGGAAGTGAAAGAGGAAGCGGCAACGAGGGAAAGCGGAGAAGGGTAGGTGAGCAAGGACCTTCTCTCCCTCCTCCTCTTGAACGTGGAGGCCGAGAACGAAGATGGTCTTCGAAAGAAGAACGTACAAGTGAGGACTCCGTAATGAGAAGTATAAGGCGCTCCTCGTTCGATCTGAGAGAGGATGAAGACGATCAGCCGTCAGTCAGCTGAACGGGAGGGGAGGAGTTTGGGAGGAAGGGAACTAACGATGAAGTTGTCGTCGTAAGGGTTGGTCTCCAGGAACTCTCGAATGATGTTGAGGTAGCCAGGAGGAAGAGCCTAATCCCATCAAACAAACAACAGTATCAGTAGAGATCCTTGAACGCGAGAACGAGCTGAAAAGAGTGAGCCCTCCTTCCGTCGTAGAAGCTCAACGACCTTCTCTCCCTTCTCCCTCCCTCCCTTCGCTGCCCCACTCTTCTTCCTTCCCCTGGCTCCTCCCGCTACAGCAAGATCTCGGAAGAGAAGATGGAAAGCTCTAGCTTCCTTTCGAGAAGGGGGAAAACAAGAAAATCTTCCCCTTCCCCTTCCCCTTTCTCCCTCCCACAACGGTCGCCTTCATCAATTCGCCACCCAAACGCGTCTCCTTCTCCGCTCCACACACCATCTCTTTCTTCTCTCTTTCGACTCACATTCTCTCCTCCAAGCGTCTTGTTCGCAACAGCAACAACGTCCACTTCCGTTCGTGACATCCCTTTTTACTCCTTTGTTTCGAGGGAAAGAAGAAAGAGAAAGAAGAAAGAGTGGTGTGGCGGGGATGGGTGAAAGAAAGCAACGGGCCAGCCTTGAGCTAGTCTAGCCACCAGGGGATTTTTTTTTCTCAAGCTTTCACGTGACCAAGCTAAGGCTGTGCAAGGTGTGACATTCTCTATATGTTGATTTTCAATTCTGATTCATCTCCCCTGGGTCTTAGAGTGGTAGGATCAAAACTTAAGGACGTGCTGTAGAGGGTTGAAGGGAAGGAGGAGGGAGGGGAGGACGCGTGAAGGGCGGTCGCGAGCTCATTTACGGGTAGCTTTGGGAGTTTTTTTTAGGTGAGGTTGAGGAAGTTTTAGAATGAATCCAAGTTCTTTTCCGAACGAAGGGAAACTTTTTGACGTTTCTTTTCTTTTCTTTCTTTCTTCCGTTTTTCTTCCCCTTTCGATTCCTTCGTGAGTCGCGTCCGTCGTCGTCTTTCCTCCTTCCCCCCCTCCCCCCCGCCATACCAGCCTTCTCTCAGCCTACGCACACACAAGCGAGCCAAAGAAAGAAGAAACGCCGCCAAAAAAGGCACGAAGAAAAAAGAGCGACCGACCGACCGACGAGACGAGCTACATGGACGGTTGAACCGAAACGAGATCGACGATGAGATGAGATGAGACGGCGCAGAAAACGTGCATGAGTGAGTGGGAGAATGCAGAGCTGTATAGTATGTAACGTAGGGAGGGCGGGAGAGCGATTCGATCGAAGGGAAGAACAACAATTAAGAGAAAGAACAGTCTAATCTACACGCGAAACACAAAGCAAGAAAGACCGCGAGGTGAAAACGAAAAAGAGGATCGAGGCAAGAACGCGTCCGTCCTAGATCTCCACAGGTTTGTAGAGCAGGGTTGAGATGTACTGCAAGAGGACGAGAACGCGAGGAGGGAAGAGTCAGCGATGAGGATCTGAGGGAGAGAGAGAGAGAGAGGGAAGGAGAGGGAAGGGAGCTTGGATCTGAGCGAGAGAGAGAGAAAGACGCGTGAGCTCACCTTCCTCTTGTACCTGGTGGTAGTTCCTACAGCCAGAGTCCCGTTCCTGATAGCACTGGCGGTGAGATGGTTGAGAACGACGTGGTTAGGGATGGGAAGGATAGAGTTGTCGTCTGGGGTGGCGGTCCCTGGAAAGAAAAGAAAGGAAAGGAGGGGAAGGGAGAAGTGAGAGCTCGAGGTCAACCTTCGTCGCTCGTGGAAAGAAAAAGCAGCCTTCGTCTCTCCTGCATCGCCCAGCATACCTCATCACCATACCTCCCAAATATAACAGAAATTAGAGAGGAATTCGCGGCTCACAACAGGCAGCGTTCCCACTGATCGCCTTCGTACCCTCCTCCCTCGCCGACCTACTTCCCGAACTGCTCACTCCCACCGACCCTCCATCCTTCGGCGGGTTGTTCAGAATCACCTTCTCTAGGTGTCGAGGTAGAGAGGGAGGATTAGGCAAGCCGGGAGGGTTCTGCAGAGCTGCTGAGCCAGGTTGACGATTCGCAGGAGCGAGGGAGGCGAGGTAGTTTTGGTGAGCTTCCTCGGTTGCTTGAGCGTTGATGAGAGCTTCCGGGATCTCGCTGGTCCAGAGAGATTGATCCTCTGCGGAGGAAAAGAAGACGGAACGAGGGTTAGTGGTGGGGAGGGAGGGAAGAGAGAGGAAGGGAGGAGAGGTGACGAAGAAGGAGAGCCGGACGGAAACGCGAAGACTCACCCGGCTCCACTCCTCCCATTTGGTTGTCCCAATCTCCTTCCCAGTCGGTCTTGACGTCTCCGTCCCTCGCAGGCTTCTCGACCTATACGAAAATGCAAACTCAAAGCTCACGTCAGCATCCATCGCAGGCTCGCTCGTCCCTTCTTCGAGCTCGGCTTCGAGCTCGAACAGCTCCTTCCTCCGACTCGTTCCAACCCTTCCACACTCACCTCGATATAGTTGACCAAACTCCCATCAGCATCCGTCGCGTTCGGCAGATCGTCTGAGCACCTCCAAGACTCGTCGACGATGAACTTGAGTCGGTGAGGACCGGGAGGGAGGTTGAGAACCAACGTGAAGTCGTGGGTGCTGGACGAGCGAACGAACAAGAGTAGACGATCAGCTCAGCCTTCGTCTCGATAAATACCAGCAACCAAGACCAACTATTCTACTACAAGAACGAGGAAGACTGACCTCTTACTCATCTTGACCCTCTCTCCCCAGTTCTTCGCGAACGTCCCACACACAAAGACCTCCTTCCCTCCCCCGGTCCAGGTGATAATCGTCGGCACACCCACTTCCCCAGCCTCCGCTTCGACGTCCCTCATCTCCTCGTCCAAATCCAGCTTGCCTATCTCGTTGGCTCCCGCGGCAGGATCCAAGGACGATCCAGCTTCTCCGAGTCCTGGTTCGGCAGGCGTTCGAATCTCCCCTCCCTTGTCCTCTCCTCCCAAGGGCAAGGACGACCGGATGTAGTTGTCCTCGTCGACACCCGAGACGGAAGGCTGGTGAGGTTTGTGATGGTGAGCACGAGGAGCTGGTGGAGGAGGTGTGGATTGAGGAGTGGTGGAGGAAGGAGGATGAGGGATGGGTTGAGATTGGTGAGCTTTGGGATCTACGATTCGAGCCTTCTTGGAGGATGGAGCGTGTTGAGACTGCTGCTGCTGTTGTTGCGGTTGAGGTGGGGATTTGGGCATGTGGGAGTGGTGATCTCTGTCGTTGTAGGTCATCCGGGAGTAGTCTGGGAGACCGGACGAGAGGAGGGGAGCTTGGTGGTGGGAGGAGGGGATCGCCACTGGAAGGGCCGAGGAAGGGATGGGTTCCGCCGAGGAAGGGAAGTAAGGATTGTATGCACCTCCATGCTGGGACGAGGAGGTAGTAGAGCTGGGAGACGGTCTCGTTGTGATAGGGGAGAGGGGAGCTGTGGACATGGCAGGAGCGAGAGGCGAAGGACGTTTCCTTCCTCCTCCGAGAGCTCCAGGTCTACCGAGACTGCTGAATTTGCTGCCTCCCCCTTCCCTTCCGCCAGACGTAGCAGGTGGAGATACGAGTCCGTTCACTGCGGGAGATCCCTTGGTGGAAGAGTCGGGCGTGGAAGCGTTGGTGAAGGTCAGACTCGCGAGGTCAGGGAGCTCGAGCGACTTGCGACGACGGTTGGCGAGTCCTGGAGAGACAGGTCGAGCTGGAGATTCTCGATGGGAAGGTTGAGAGTGTTTCTGAGGAGAAGGTCCGCCGGAATGATGGCCGTGAGGGGAGGCAGGGGAGGATTGTCCATTTCCCATCGTCGAGAAGGAACAGGAAGGGCCAGGAAGGGGAGAGGAGATGGGGGAAGGAGAGAGACTTCAGAGAGAGAGAGAGTTGGAGGAGAAGGACCGATCGCGCTTTCGAAAGTACAAAAGAGAGATAAAAGGGAAGGTGCGAAAATACCTGCGATCTCCATCGGCTGAGAGCTGAGAGAATGCATGCTCAGATCACAGGAGTACCTTTTTAGCAAGCAATAAAATCTGGACTGGAAGAGGACGAGGAGGAAAAAAGAAGGTCTGACGCGCTCGTCCTCCGCTCCTCTTTCTCCTCTTTTGCCCACTCTTTGGCTGCTATCATCCCTCTTAACCACCGAGATACTCACAAAACCTTCTCGCAGGCTCTATCCTCGAGAGCAACGCTCTTCCGCAGGAAACAGCAAAGCAGAAAAGAGAGCCGAGCGCGACGCGCCAGATCCGATCCCTCTGGTTCCCTCCCTTCACTGAAGCCGCTCAATCAAACTCACAAGCCTTTTTCCTCGTTCATTCAGGGCCTATAATGAGAAGCAGCCTCCAACTGCTTCTCCCTTGGTATCGTCGGATCGACCAAATTCGCCTTCGACTATTTGGAAGAAACAGCGCCGTCGCTCGTCGCTACTTTCCGAGAGCTGGAGAAAGTAGGGGAGATACAGGGAGCTAAAGTTGAGTTCTAAGAGTTGGTGCATTAAGAATTATCTGGTGTGAATGTATGTAGTAGTAGATGATAGTCAGCGCGAACGAAGCCAAAGCCAGCCCTTCGACCCGACTCGCTTTCCTTCCTCCTTCACCACCTCCCCCTTCCCCTCTCCCACTTCGCTTCAACGCTTCTTCGACCCCAGCACCTTGATCAGAGCAGCCTTCACCCCCTGTATGCTCCTCTCCACCTCCTTCTTCGTCAATCCGCTCGAGATGGCCAACTTCAGACTCGGTTGAGGCTCAAACGCCTCCTGACCCCTCAACCTCCTCGCTCTCGTCACCATCACCCCACTCGTCTGCAAGCACTCTTCCACCACCTCCTGAAGTAGCCTCTCCTGGTGCTCGATGGCCTTGAGATCGCCGAAGGTTTGGGTTGGGAGTTGGATGTGGATGAGAGGAGAGAGAGGGTGGGAGGGGATTCGGATGAGGTCGTACTTCGATTCGACTTTGTCGAGGATCAATCGAGCGGCTTTGACGTGTTCCTGGAGGGTGATGAAGATCTGAGGGGTGGAGGAGAGGATGGAGATTCCTTCGGAGGCAGTAGTGGCGAGAAGAGCGGGGAGGGAAGCCGAGAAGACGTGAGCTGCTGAGTTGATTCGCTGTGACAGAAGGAGAGGAAAAGGTCAGTAAGTTGACGAAAGAAGCGAGTTTCATGAAAAGCGAGGAAGGACGAACTTGATGGGAAGTGACGGCGAGACTTCCACAGCAAAACCCTCCTCCTGCGTTGAGACCTCGCGTGAGTGATCCGACGAGGATATCGATATCGGCGGCCTGTGGAACGAAGACGAGGTCAGCGATGGGACGCGTCAAGGAAGGCAGGGGAGAGAGGCTCACAGGAACGCCCGAGAACTCAGTCAGACCTCGACCAGTAGCTCCAATAACTCCGAAGGACATCCCCTCGTCGAGGATAAGCCGGAAATTGTACTTTCTCTTCAGCTCGACCTGGTGGAGAAAGAAGGGAAAGAGTGAGAGATCGATAAGTCAGCGGGACAGGTTTCGACGTCCCTTCTCCCTGCTTCGCTTCCAGGAATATATAGCGAAAGCGCAGACGATAGAGAAGTGAACTTACAATCTTCTCCAGATCCGTAATGGACCCGTCATTCTCGAAAAGCCCTTCCGTGACGATGAATCTCCTTGTCAACTTCGCTCCTTTCCTCTCCCCCTCCCTTGCCACGACGCTCAAAGCAGCCTCTAACGAGCTCATGTCCCCATGATCGTAGTACCGGATCGTCGACCTCGAGAGCTGGAGTCCTCGTTGGATAGAGAAGTTGCAGAGCCGGTCGGCGACGATGATGTCTCCTCGTTTGGCGAAGGAGGGGATGACGGACGAGATGGCGGAGAAGTCTTGAGCGTAGAGGATGGCGGAAGGGATTTGGAGGAAAGAGGAGATGTTGGCTTCGAGGGCGGTGTGGACGTCTGCGAGAGGAAATCGAGGAAGGAGAAAGTCAGCGAGCGCGTCGCGGCGGCGAGAGAGGAAGAGAAGAAAAACGAGAAAAATCGTCGAACCGATCGTTCCCAAAAACCCTGGTGCTGAACAAGTTCCGACTCCGTATGCCCTCAACGTCTCGGTTGCGACCTTCCGCAACCTCTCGTTCATAGCCAACCCAGCGAAGTTGTAGCTCGCGAGATTGAGGACCTCCTTCTTCTCGTTCGACGCGAGCCGAACTCGGGGACCTGTAGGACCGACGATAACTGGCAGGGAGGAAAGGAGTTCATTGTCGACGATTCCTTCTGCAGAGTAGGGTACGAGAGGATCCGGAGTCCAGTCGGCGACGAGTTCGTCGATCTCCTGAGAAAGGGAAGGAAGGGGAAGAAGGAAGGTGTCCGGTGAGCTTTTCGATCTCCGGCGAGGAGGACGTTGGAGGAAAGAAAAGCTCGCTCGCCTTTTCACTGAGTTGAACGAAGTTCCTGCCAGTCCGATCTGTCCGGGTCCTTCTGGAGAGGATAGTCCGAAGAGCGAAAGCAGCGATGGCTATCTCGAGAAGAGTCCGGTAAGGGTCGTTTTCGTAGGACGCTGCGACGTATCGACGAATGATGGGACTTCCTGGGAGTCTGAAGAGGAAGGATCGGCGTCAGTGCGTTGCCTCCTTAGAAAGGAGAGCCCAGATATCTAGAGGGTAGTAGAGCGACCAAGGCGAGAGGGGACTTACGAGGTGAAGGAGTTGGAAAGGAAGGAAAGGAAGAGAGCCCAAACCAAAAACACCCCTTCGAAAGGATGAGGAGCAACCGCCTCGAGAGCCGGCGACTCTAGGACTGAGAAGTTCATAAAGGACCGATGTGAGGAAGGGGCTGGCGAAAAGTTTTCGAAGCTCCGAGGACTTTGGCGAGGTGGGCGTTGGGAGGGGAAGACGAAGGAAGACCTCGGGGAAGAGGAAGCTCGCAAGAGTCCGAGTTCGGGCGGTTGATTTCGTAGGAAGCCTAAAACTGCGAGTAACCTTTGGTCGCGTTGTAGAGGTCCACAAGATAAGTGGGTGGTCTGGTGAGATACGATCTTCCATTCGCAGAAAAAAAGATGGACGAAAGGAAAGATTGAACGTACAAAATGGAGAACGAGAAGCTCGAAGAAACCCAACGTCGTCTCACTCCTTCCTGAGTCTTCAAAGGCTACTCGGCTTCCTGCAACTCGTACGAGGTCCCTTCCCACCAGAACCGTCCCTCCCCTCTCTCCAAACCCTCCCTGACCTTTCCTCCAAGTCCCTCTGTTACGACGCGTCCTCCCAACAGCCCCCACAGTGCTGCTTTCTTCGCGAACGAGCTCTCTGGAGGGAGAGCGTGCAGAACGTGTCCTTCTGACGAGATGGTCAAGGAAGAAGGGTCGAAGGGTATCCTGATGGTTCCTCCTCCGAGGATGAGATCGAAGTTGCTGAGGGCAGGAGAGGTCGAGAGGGATGGCGAAGAGGGAAGGATGGAGGTGAAGACGAGAGGCGTGTTTGATTCGGATCGAAGGAAGTTCTTCTCTCCCATGCATTCCGATATCCAGTGGTATCCGTCCTCTTCATTCATGTCCGAAGAAGCGTCGGAGGAAGAGGGTGAGGAGGAAGGGGAGGAGGTTGAGCTCGGGGGAGGCAGGGAACGAAGACGTTTGAAGAAGATGTCGAGGAACTGAGGATCCTTGTAGGACGAAGTGAAGTTTTTGTGAGGGGTAGAGGAGAGGAACAGTTGGCCGTGGGTGTCGACGGTGTAGTAGTAGCTCCTAGATGGTCGAGAAGGGAGTGAGTCGGAGGAGAAGGGACGACCCTGAAGGGAGCTCAAGCTGAACAGAGGAGGGACGAAAGGCTCGTCAGCTTTAGCTGGCTCGAAGAAGCGAAGATCTTCTCCAAATAGAGCTGGAATGCTTACCTCAGCGCTTGAGGCGAAGGTCCTAGCCGTACGATTGGGCGCAGTGTTCGAGGGAGAGAGGCCATGGTGGTTGCAGGAAACGAGGCGAGGATCTCCGTTGTGCTCATCGGGTCTCTGCCGGCTCTTCGTCGCCGTCGTATTTCCTAGTAGCAATAAAAACTTCCACCAGTCTGTTCAATATTACTGAAATCTATGCTTGAGCCGAAGAAGAGATTTTCGGACCTGCTCCGACCCTGCCTTAGCGACCAAACCTCAGCGGGCTGAGCTCTTGATTCGACTGGTTCGCTCCTCCCTCTTGCCTTCCGTCTCTCCACCACCATCACCACGAAAGCATGTCGGATCTGGAGCCTGTTCACTTCTTCGATATCAAGTCTGACCTTGGAGGTGAGCCCTTTTCTCCAAAGAGTCTCGCGTTCGCGTTTCTCTGCCTCCGACCTCCGAATCATGAGCTCATCCTCCTCCTCCTTCCTTCGTTTCATTTGCCTGCTGGCAGGCTCTCTCCAGTCGTGGTCGCCCAACACGGTCAAGACCAGAATCTTACTTAACTTCAGACGCATCCCGTATACTCAGCAGTAAGTCACCGCTTCCCTTTGTTTCCTCTACAGCTCCTCCGATCTCTTCGACGGACGACAACCTCGCAAGCTCACCATCTCCCGCCCTTCCTCCCTTTTCCCCTCGTTTCTTTCTCCTCTGCCCTCTCAGGTACATCTCCTACCCCGATATCGAACCCCTTCTCAAGTCCCTCGACGTCCCCTCAAGACCACCAGGCCTTTGCCCCTATGTCCTCCCTGCCATCGTCCATCCCTCCATCACGCCTTCCTCCTCCCCCAACTCCGCCTCCCCAACCTCCTCGACCATGAACGAATCCTGGGACATCGCTCTCCACCTCGAAACAGCTTTCCCAGCCTCCCAAGACCACCCTTCCATCTTCCCAACTCCTTCCTCCTTCGCCCTCGCTCGCGTTACTCAGCAACTCGTCTCCCACGTCGTCGTCAACAAATGCTACGACCTCATCGCGCCCTTCATCCCAGCCATCCTCGACGAGCGAGGGAGAGAGTTCTTCCGTCGAACGAGAGAGAGCGCGAAAGGGATGCCCGTCGAGGAACTCGCCGGAGACGAGAAGAATCAGATCAAGCTTTGGCATCACTTCGAGCGGTCGTTGGAACCTTTCCTCGAGATTCTTCGAGGGCCTCCTTTCAAGACGTTGAAGGAGGAGGAGGAAAGGGGACCTTTTTTGGAAGGAAAGGAATTTGGCTACTCGGACGCGATTCTCGTCGCGATCTTCGTGTGGTTTCACAGAGGCAGCAGGGAGGGATTCGAGAGGATCATGAAGTTGGGAGACGGGGAGTTCAGGAGGTTGTGGGATGCTTCAGAGGATTGGATTGAAGGGCAGGGGGTGGAGAAGGAGTGGGAGGTGAAGGGGAAAGACTTTGAGTGAGGAGACTTAGGGCGATGTTAGCATCAAGATGAGGGAAGAGGCAAGGGAGAGGGAGGAAGGGGAGATGCCGACCTAGTTGATAAAATACACGCATCTGAGAATTTACTAGGAATTCCTTTTATGCAGCGATGAACAGGACTGACGGGCTGCAAAGCGCGTCTTCGAACGAGTTTCGCGACGCGACTTCTCTTGCTCTTGTCTCGCCATCCTCATCCTCCACAGCTATAGGAAACCAAAAATCCTCCGTACAAAATAATGGAGCGTAGTGATAAGTTACGCAAATATATAAAACAAGGGACAAATGATCAAGGTTGAGAACTTGAGTGTGAAAGTGAAAAACAAAGCCGAGAAGAAAAAGCGTGGAGGTTCGTTACAAGAGGGCGGAAGTGAAGCAGAAAATACGAATCTCTAAACCTTAGACTTGGAGGAACCGGTACAGAGGGGCGTGACTAGACGTGAGGAAAGGAAACCGAACCCAGATCGAACGACGTGACTTTGAGGATGCTGCTGCTGCTTATTCCTCGTCAGCCTCCTACAAACGCCCAGCCAGATGGAAAGGAAGGAAGGTCAGCTCTGAGCACCCATGCTGGGCTCATCGAATCCAAAGAAAGCAAGCCGACTGACCTTCTTCAGAGCGAGACGCATTTCCTCAAGCGCCTTCTCCGCCTCTTTTCCCTTCCCTTCCTCTGCTCTCTTTGCTCGAAGAGTCAACCCAACATCACGCGGGGGGGCTACTCGACGATTCTCCCTTTTGTCTCGAGCCTTGAGCAGCCAGTCGCCCTGGAAAGGGAGAAGGAGGAAAATGCGACGCGTCGAGGGAAAGGGATGAGAAGGGGATCAGCTTCAATCCTAGAAATGCAGGGGATCACCTCGCTTCCAGAATTAGGACACAGTAGCGGGGAAGATGTCCAGCATTCTACGACCGGACCAACGGCGGGAGCCCAAAAGAAGAAGATGCTCACGTCGCGTTTCCCTCGTTTCATCTCTTTCCAAATTTGTTCCAGTTCTCTTTGAGAGGGCCCGGAGTAAACGGCCTCGACGGGCAGACTCTAATGATTGGGGAGAAGTAAGGAGCGAAGGGAAGGAGTTCAGCTGTTGGGACATCAAAGAGAAACGGAATCGAGACCCGCGACGTACCGACTGAGGCTCTTCAGGACCACCGCCTCGAAGATCGAGAGTGGGCGGACGAAGGAAGAGCTGAGGAGTGGTGAAGCCTGATTTCGAGAGTGCTCCCACGCCTAGGAGGAAGCTTTGAAGACGCGATTCCCAACTCAGTTTCTGAAACTTGCGATTCCAAGAAAAGAGAGCCGAGACAGAGGAAAGGCGGAGCTCACGAAAGGAAAATCAAAAACAGAACAAGGAACGGCCGAGCCTTGATCCTACGCTTTCCTTTGATTGCAAGAGTCCTCGCCAACAATCCTAATCTGGTAGGGTTGAGATTCCGAAGGAGGGGAGGAAGCTGATGCAGAGGGTGAGGAAAAGTTCTTGGGGAGCCGGGAGGGGAGACGGAGGAGGAGTCGGGCGAGGCGAGGGGGAGAATCGACATCTTCTCCAGAGGAGGAGAGAAGAGGGAGGATATGCTGGAGATGGAGCCAAACGATCCAGCTCTGAACGTTGGTCTTCGAGTGGCGGTTGCTGAGAAAGGCATCGCGAAGAGGGAAGAGAGAAGAGGGTGGGATGGGAGTTGAGGGCGAAGGAGAGAATCGGAACGGAAAGTTATCTTTCATCCCTTGGACTGTTTGGAGAACAAAGAACAATCTTCTCCGTTCCGACAAGCACAACAATTACCCATGAAATCTCAATCAAGCACAAGGATAAGACGAACGCCACGGCCAGGAGCGGAGAGAGCTCGACGCGTACAGCCGAGCCTCGTCTCTGAGACAAGTGAGAGACACGCGTTAAACAGGTGTATCCACGCTCATCTATATCTCTTAACCTTCCATCTATCTAGAAAACCTTCCAGTTCATGGATGCTGAATAGAAAAAGACACGAAAACTCGAACTACAGAAATCTGATGCCTCCCGCTGTTTCTTCCTTGAGTCCGCCTCCCTTTGATCGAAGTACTAGTAGTGCAAGCGACGCCAGGTTCAACCCTTGTCCACCGTCGGAGGCATATTATCTATCGCTATTTACCTCGGGTCCGGGAGGTCTCGGTTCAGCTCAGAAAAAAGAATCGAAGACAGCCGCGTCGACCTGAACCGGCGGCGATTCGGAGGCGTCGTTGATGTTCACATCCGTTCTTCCGGCTGGTCTTGGACCGTTGATGGGAGGGAACGAAGAAGACACTGCATATGTACTGTATCGTAGGAGGGAGCAAAACAGACGGATCGAGAGAAGCGAGGAACCAGCAGGGAGAAAGTGAGCGCCAAACGGTCTCCTCCCCACTCTCCAATCTCGGGCACGCACTCGTACAGGCGAACAAAAAGCGTCATCAATCACTCCTATCATCATCCTCTCCATCGCTTCCCCTCCCTCGACTCGCCACGCCCTGCCGAATCCCTCGTCGCCCCGTCCCCGACCCGCTCGCGAAGGTCGAGTTGGTGAAGTTGAAGGAAGCTGGTTGCTGGTTTGGTGGGACGGCTCCGGGAGCTGGGATGACGCCTGGAGAGCAAAGAAGACACAGGAAGAGAAGGAGTGAGATTGGGATTGCGAGGGAGGAGAGGGGGTCTGCGAGAAAAAGAAAGCGAAGCGAGGAGAAGAGATCAAGAGAGAAAGGGAACGTACCACTCTCCTTCAACCTCTTCTCCAAAGCACCAGACTTGAAATCATCCTCCTTCCCTTCCACCATCGTCAAGCCTTCAAAGCCGACGATCCTGGCAAGTGGAACAAGCGAGCAAGCGGAAGGGCGAAGGTCAGCTTTGAGATTCAGTTGCTGTCGCGTCGTCTCCTTTCGTTCCGTCCCTCCGCTCTGTTCCTCCAACATGCAGCCGCTCCCCGACCTAGAAGGCTCTCCCGCAAGAGAAGAAAATGTATGTGGAATGGTGAGTGAAAAGAGGCTACTCACTTATCCTTCGCTGCCCCTCCAACGAAACACAAGACGCAAGGCAGGACCTTGATGTTCATCTTCTCGACGAGCCAGGGCACGTTGGCGACGTCTGCTTTGAGGAAGAGGGTTTTAGGGTGGTTGGGTGCTATACGCTGGAGAAGTAAAGGTGAGACGAGGGAGGATAGGAGATATTCAGTGGAAGAACGAGAGCAGAGAAAAGACGAGGAGGGAGGGAGGAGAAATGGGTGAGTGAGCTCGAGCTCGAACAAACCTCGAGATGTCTGTCCATGATTCTGCAGCGACGAAAGTCCTTGTGGAAAAAGTGAACGACCACGTAGGACTCCTTTCTGTTACGAGGTAAAAGTAAGAAGGGTTTGAGGGTCAAAGGTGACCGGAGAGAAGAGCAGAACCCAGAGGAAGAGCAGGGAGAGAGAGAAAGGGAGGGAACGAACGCGGAGGTGATGATGAGCTCTTTCTCGACCTTGATTTCCGTATAGCGACCGTGGAGATCCAGCTTCTGCATCTCTATGCGCATGTTGCTGCATTCCCAGACGCGAGAAGAAGACAAGAGTCAGTCTCGGAAAGCTCTGATGTGAGCTCTGACTGAAAGGAAGGAGGGAAGGAAGGAGGAGACGTTGAGCTCACTCTTCCTTCAACTGCTCCATTCTCTTCTCCCTGAACCCTCCCCAATCAAAACCTTCCTCGTCCTCCTCCAGCTCCTCGAAGAGCTCTCCATCAGATTTGCCAGAGTCGTTGTCGTCGTCCGAGTCTACTTCACGGCGAGGAAGAACGGAAGGTACTGTTCGAGGCCCGGTGTCGATTCTGGGGCGAAGGGAAAGAAGGGAGGTCAGCTCGTCGGTCGGAGAACAGAGCGAGGGAGCTCTTTGGGAAATTAAGAAGAAAGTTTGCTCACAGATCTTCAGACATGAGAAAGAAGAAGGAGAGGAGTTAGCTGAGTGGGGAGGAGAGGGAGGTTGGAGGAGGAAAGCTCAACGAGGGTCGAGCTCATTTAGAGGCCAAACTCTCCTTCTTTTTTCTTTCCCTCCGACCACCAGCATCCCAAGAAAGAAGTATCTCTCTTTTCTTTTCTCTTCAATACCTTGTCTCTTGATCGATCTACTTTCAGAGGAAGCAGTCCTCAACAGATTAATCCGCCATACTCTCGCGTCGAAAGAGCAACCAGGAACAATCGATCCCCCTTCACCTTTCCTCCTTCTCTCGTTGCTTTCTTGGCTTTGTCTATAAGGAGAGGGAAGGCTGTCCTATCTTCTAGGCCTAGACCATCTTCCCTCCCTTCCAACCACATCTCACTCTTCTCTACTGAAGGAACCTCCCTCCACGCTCGCTCGTTAATCTCTTCCCGCGCCATGTTCAGCTCCTCCTCTCTCTCCCTCGTCGCCTTCGTTCTTCTTCTTCTCTTCTTAGCGACCGCTCAAGTTGAGTTTCACTCTATCCTTCTCTCTCTACGTTCTAGTCGTTCCTTCCACCTGTTGCTGACCTCCCTGTTCCCTCGCTCTCTTCGTCAATCCCTCTCCCTCCCTTCAGCGACTCCTCGGCCTCAGCTCCGTTCGTTCTTCCTACTCGTCTCTGTTCCCCCTACATCCCAACTCACCCTTCTTTCCTACTACTTCAGATGCTCTCGTTGACCGAGAAAACTTCCTGGTCGGCTCGGAAGGACACGTTGCCATCTCGGAAGCTCTTCATCGTTCGTCTCCCTCTTTCCCTCCCTTCCCACTCCATCCTCCCCCTCCTCCCCCTAGAAGCCAACCCACTCTCTTATCTTTGCATCTTCACCTTTAGTCGGAGTTGGTCTCCCTCACTCAACCCGATCCAACACCTTGGAGCCTCGACAGCTCGGGACCGTCTCTTCTTTCCCAGCAGCCTGCAACTCCGTTTGTGGCGACGACGTGCTCGCAAAGGATACGCCCGCTTGCAGAATCGATCCTTAGTCGAACTCGTGTGCTTGTGCTTCTAGTTTCCAGGTGGATGTCGCCAAGGTTAGTCCACGTCTTCCTTCCTCGCAAGTTGTGCCGTCCGAGGAGAAAAGAAATCGGGTCGCTGATCTCTCCCTGCTCCCTCCTCTCTCTGGTATCAGTGCCTCACCTGCATCGACCAGTATGATTCCAGCTCTGAGATCTTCCAGTCTGGCTCTCAAACCCTCAGCAAAGATCAGCTTGTCGCAGGTTCGTCTTTCTTTCTCTTCGCTGTTGTCGTCGCTTTCTTCTCTTCTTTGACAGCATTCCTCTCCTGCTGTTTTACTGCTTCCAGGGCTTCAAAGCTACTGGTAAGCTCTCGTTCTCTCTCTCTCAATTCCGTTCCTCCACTTCCACCCTTCCCTCACTTGAAAAGAAAAAAAGCTCAACGACGCCTCTTTCTCTCTTCTTCACTCTCAAGTGCTTCCGCTGGCGCTACCACTACGACTGGAACTGAAACCGGAAGCGCCACCTCTTCTACTGGAGCTGCCACTCGATTTTTCAGTGGGAGAGCGCTCGCTCTGGAACCCTTGACAACGCTCGTCGCTCTCGTTTTTGTTTTCGTTTGATCACCTCCCGCGTCGTTTCCTTCTCCACCCCTTTTCATTGTCGATCCTTAAGCTCTCGCTCCTTTAGCTCTTCGCCTTTTAATTTTTTGATACGATGGACCTCTTACCTACCCTCTCTGCTTTGCTTCGCCCACTCTTTTGGAGGTCGCCTGTTTCGGCTCCTCCTCAGCTTCTCTTTCGTTCCGTCCCACGCTCATCCCAACCCAGTGTAAAAGCGGAAATCCGAATGCATCCATTCGTTCGTTACGTAGAGAGAAAAAGAGAGTAAATCGAACCGGGCACGCAGAAGGTATCTAAGGAACGCCACGTAGGGCAGAAAGAAGAAGAAGACCACGAGATAAGCACGAGACGCAGAAACAAAGGAACGCGTAGAAGTGAAAGGAGATCTCCGATTAGAACACTCCATTCCGGTACGCCTGCCAGAGAACGGCGAGGAAGGCAAGGAAGAGCATGAGGAAGAGAAGGGCGACCGGGGTGGAGTAGGCTGATGAAGAGAGAGGAAGGAAACAGGAACGAAGGTCAGCTCAGGTCGCCAAGAAAGTTCTTCTCGAGTAGGGAAGGATATGGACTCACTAGCATCGAAGGAAGAAGGAATGACGATCACTCGAACAGTGTTGTCTACGCTGGCGGAGAGGAGGAGGTCGCCGGAGGGAGAGAACTTGAGAGCTGTTGGTGGGAGTTCGTGGGATTTGAGGATCTTGAGGAGAGGCTGTAGAGTTATAAAGATACCGTATGAAGGATTGGAGAGAAAGAGAAGACGAGGGTCAGCTTGGGCGTTGGAAGCGATACTCTGAGAGGGAAAGAGAGCGAGTGGGAAAAGTTAGAGTGAAAGCGAGACTCACGCCGAAGGTATCCGAGCTGATGACTCCCACACTCAGATCCGAGCATCCATAAGCCAGCAGTGTTCCAGAGTTACTGAAAGGAGGGAACAGAGGAGCAGATGGAGAAACAGGAGGAAAGCGCGTCAGTCGATCGAGCTCGTCGCGTCGAAGCTCACACTTTCCTTCTCCTCCCAGTCTCTCCTCCATCCTGAGACAGCATGCCAGTACAACAGCGTTATCAGACGGTTGACTCACGAGATATCAAACACAGTCACCGGCTTTCCAGCCAATACCCTCGTCCTGAGGATCCTCCAACCTCCCTCCTCGTCTCCAACGTCAAAGGAAGCAACATAAGCCTTCCTCGGCCCTCCCTTCTTTTTGGGTACAGGAGCGTTCAGAACGGCGTAGAGAATGTGAGCGCTTTCTTTGCGACCGAAGCTGTGAACGAGGAAAGAAACGAGCATCGGTCAGCGGAGAACGAGAAAGGAGAGGGAGGAGACGCGAGGAAAAGGTCGTGGGACGCGTTTGAATCGAACGAACCGAACAGCTCGATAAGTGAGATCCTGCTGGATTTTCACCGAGTCTCTGTGTATCTTCCTGATCTCCTTGAGGACGGGAAGAGGGGTGGTGGCGGTAGAGGTTGAGGAGGAAGGCTTCTCTGAGTCGGAGGAAGTCGGAGGGAGGGCGAGGGAGTAGATGTGGATGTAGGTCGAGGTGGTGGCGACGAGCTGTCCGGAAAGGATGGTCCAGTGAACTTAGCGATGGCTCGAAGTCGCCTTTTTCGCGACAGAAGAAGAGAACAGAGCAGAGACGCGGGACTCACGAACTTGCCATCGTCGTTGAAGTCGACGTCGTAGAAATCCCCTTGATTGGCGTAGTCGAAGCGGACTGGCATGAAGACAGACTCGAGAGAAGGGTAGGAGAGTATCGAAAGCTGTCCCAGACAAGAAAAAACGCGTCCAAGAGGTCAGTTTCGAGAGTGGTGGAAGGCGACGTGGAGAGTTCAACTCGGAGGAGAGCGAGCGACGAACCTGATTGTTCGTTACTCCCACAGCGAGCAAAGTCCCGTCTCTCGAAAAGGAGGTTACTTTCTATACATCACAATCGATAGATAAATCAGTCCAAGCTCGCGTCTGCAAGCTGAAAGCTGGAAGGAAGGAAGCAAACGAACCTGGTAAGGGTAGTCCTCGTTGTCGGTGAAGGTGGAAGTGAACGTTCCGACCGACTTGATGGAGGTGATCCTGGAACGTGACGAGACAAGAGAAGCAGGGTAGCAGCATCAGCAGTGGCTTCTACTGCTGTGGAGGAGAGTAGAGCAAAAAGAGGACTAACTGATCCTCCTTGAGGCCAAAGACTCTACAGTTCTCGTTCGTTCCAGCTCGAAGGAGGGAAGGAGCAGAGTTGATGCCTGCTACGACCTCCTTGGACTGAGAATCGCAAGAAAAGAGACCTGGATCAGATAAAGCCCAGGGTCGAGTCTCCCTAAGTAGAGACGCGGTGGGTTCTATGGACTCACTGTAGGAGATTTCGCCATGGTCATGGGCGTGTCCTCCTCGACAGCGAGCTCGAACTCGCTCAGGGTGACGATATCCTGCTTCTTGGGATCAATTCGGCAGAGTTTCTGCATCACATGAAGTATTTAAAGGGATGGAAGGTAAGCAAAGATGTTCAGCTCAACGCCATCGAGCTCAAGGGGGGAGATGGACGAGGGAAGACGTGTCGAACGGAGAAGGAAGGAAGGAAGGGACGACGCACGAGCTTGTTCTTGACTCCTGATCTGGACGCTCCTCCTCCTCCACCAAAGACAACCTCCCGATCCGTAACGAACGCGGCAGAGTAGATAGGAAAGTTGGGAGTCGCGAAGGGGAAGTGATCCGTGCGAGTCATAATTTGTGGGATGCTGGGGAAAAAAGGGAAGGCGAGGGAGATGTTGTTTGAGGTTTCGAGCGAGTCGACCTCCGTTGCCCGCCAACGACGAACTTCTTTCTTCCCTTTTTTTTCTGATCGCTTCATAAAACTCCTCAGCAAACCATCCGAGGTCTGTAGTTCACCCCTCCCTTTCAAGGCCTCTCCAGCGGCCCTGGAAGGTAGCAAACGAGCTGCCAAAGCTGACCTTCCTCTCCTTCATCCCCTCTCCCCCTTCCCTCCTTCTCAAGGTGTCTTCCCTCCTCTCCTCTCGAGTTCACTCCTTTCCTTGCAACGCTTTGGATCCCGTCCCCATTCTATGCAGATCATCTCACCCTCGCTTCCCTTTGGCTCGTCTCCTACGACGTTGCGCTCGGCCGCTACCGCGAGATCGACCTGATCATCTTTCCTTCTTTGATCTCCTTGCTCTTATCTCGACGCAGAGGCTGGGAACTTGAATCTCGTAGAGGAAGATGTGGTCTTCAGGGTCGAGGCTGATAACGAGGAGGAGGCGACGAGGAGTGATCTCGGTGAGCTGAGGCTGGAGTGGAGGAGGGAGGCCCGCGTCGAGGTCGTTTTGAGTGGTGTTCGCGAGACGTGACTTGTCGCTGGGAGGAAGAGGGATCGAAACTGGGAGTTGGAGGAGGTAGCTTGAGCCAAGCAGAAGCGGAGGAAGAGTGATCTCTGGCTTCCGGAGATTGAGAAAACTTCCTTTGCCAACAAAAAAATCCAGGGGGCCGGGAAACAGCCAAATCCGTCCTCCCCCTTCGTCCTGGCGAGCTCACCGTCCTCCTTCCAACCTTTCCCTCCTCCCTCCTCGCTCATCTTCGATCCCACAGCTTTGACCATTGTATGCTGCTTGGTCGATCCTCTCATCTCTCCTCTCCAGAGAGCTCTTCCTCCCAAACCGAAGCGAAGGAGACGGCAAGAAGGAGCTCGACCTGACCTCCTCCTCCTTCGCGGATTGGACTTGCCGTCGAGAGCATTGGACGTCGCTGATCTACGGCCCCACCTCGTCTCCAAGCTTGCGGGACGCTTCTTGCGGTGGGCAGAACTGACTGCCGCCCTCTCACGAGACCTTCTATCTACATCCACTTCCCACTCGTCCGACTTTCTACTCCTCCGTCCAGCATCAGGCAGCCCTCCTTCAAAGAGTCGGTCTCTTCCCTCCATCTTTCCCTCCCAAACTCTTCCTTCCCTTCTCTCGATCTTCCCTGACTTCTTAAGGTCGACAGTAAGCAAAAAAAAAGACGAAGAAGCCATGGCCGACATCGAGAAGCAACCCACTCAGGCTCCTGCCATCCTCCCCGTCGAGAATCAGCCCTACTACGACAGCTCGCAATCTCCTTCTCTCGGCTCGGAGTCTGGTATGAGCAAGAGGACCTCAAGGGAGAAGGGCGAGACTGCAGCCGATGCGACCCTTGCTCATGAGCTCGCGGAGGACAATTTGGAGGTGAGCTCAACTTTTTCGATTCCCCTTCCTTCCTCTTCACCCACCTTCCGGCTCGTTCGTCTCTCGTCCCCTGAAATATCTTCACCAGTGAAACTGACGACGCGTAATACTCTTCCCTGATGCTCTCCTATAGGTCCATAACCGAAAGGCGTGGAGGTCGATGGAATGGTCCGTCTGGCGGAAAGTTGCCTTGCCCTTTTGGGCGATGGTCGTCTGCGGCTGGTTCGTTCTCTCTCTTTCTTCGCGACCTATGACTTGGGGTTCAATCCTTTGAGCGCCAAGCTGACTCTTGTGCTATCTTCTACTCCTCTCAGGTGGGCTGCTAGTATCGTTGTGGAGGAGACTCGGCATCGTTGGATCCAATCGTACGCGCTTCTTCCTCTCCTCCCTCCTCGCCCCTCGGCGTCTCACACGCTCATCCCTCCTCCTTTTGATCACATTAGGACTATCATCGCTTGGTTCATCATCCTGAACGTTTTCTTCTGCTTCGTTGATTCGAACTTGTTTGGAGCCGTGAGTTCCCTCCCTCTCCTTCGTTTCTCTCTCGAACTCTCCGCGTCGAAAGTTCTATCGACGAGGATAGAAATCAAGCGATGAAGCGTCTCACCTCAGGAGGAGGTCTTCACTACAAGCTCACTTCTGAAGCCCTACTGACGCGCCATTCCCCTTCCTTCCTCGTTCGCAGCCCATCGGAAGGGCTTGGACCGCTTGCATTTCCGCTCCTTGGTTCAGACTCCCCAGGATGGTTCGATTCGCCCTCGGATGGCTGCTTCTCGCTGGCCTGGTCTTTGGTAGTGCTTTTGGTTTCCCTCTGCCTGAGGTAAGTCTAGGATCCGAGCTTGAGGACGGCTGAGGGAGCAGGGACTTCGAGAGCTGACACGACGCGTTTCCCTTTCTCTTCTCCTTCCTGCCTTTCGCCGCTTGGGCCTTTCATTCACAGGGAACTAATTACGGACAACGAGCCATCTCAGTCTTTGGTCTTCTCATCTTCCAGATGATCTACCTCGCCTGCTCGCGAAACAGGAAGTTGATCAAGTGGTGAGCTTTCTCGTCCCCTTCAGATCTCTCTTCCTCGCACAAACTCACGTTGCCCCACGCATCTTCATCTCTCCAGGAACACCGTCATCGTCGGTCTCGTCCTCCAGCAGGCTATGTGAGACCCAGAATCATCGAATCGACTTGGAAGCTGAAGCTTTTCGCGGATCTCAGCGTTCGTCCTGCTGACTTTCCCTTCTTTCTTCGCTCTCCCTGCAGTGCCATGTTCGTCCTCAAGACCTCGGCGGGATTCGATTTGTTCAAGTGGATCGCTCTCGCTGCCAGCGACTTCCTCGCCATGGGAGGTACGTCCTGAGATCGAGCTGGGAACAGGGTCGAAACGAGGAAATCGAAGCTGACCGTCGCTTTCCTTCGTTCCTTTTCGACTCTCGTAGGAAAGGCTGGTGTTTTCTTCTGGGCCGAGTCCTTCTCCGCATACTTCGCCGTCGGAAGTGAGTCGCTTCGTTCCCTCTCTCATACTTCACGAGCACGCGAAAGGTCGGGAACGACGAACGAGGCTGACCTTTTCCCTCGGCGTCCTCCTGCAGCTCTCTCCGCCGTCATCTTCTTCATCGCCTTCATCAACATGATGTTCTACATTGGAGCCATGACTTGGGTTATCGGAAGTGAGTCCATCTTCCCTGCATCAAGCTCGATGCGCTCGACTTCGACCCTCGTTCTGACGACGAGCTGCCTTCCCTCCTCTGCTTTTTTTAGAGGCCGCCTGGCTCTTCTTCAGGGCTATGGAGATCAGCGGAGCGGAGGCTGTCATTGCTGCTGCCTCTCCCTTCGTTGGACAAGGAGAGTCTGCTTGCTTGGTCAAGGTTCGTCGGACTGAACCTCTCGAAACGACTTCGAGCTCGTTTCCTTCGCTCGAGCTGACCTCTCCATCTCTTCTTTTTCGTTCCTCAGCCTTTCGTTGACCTGATGACTCCCTCTGAACTCCATCTCGCCATGACCTCTGGATTCTCCACCATCTCTGGATCGGTCCTGATCGGATACATCAACCTCGGAGTTCCAGCCTCATCACTCGTGACGGCTTCCATCATGTCGATTCCCGCGTCGATTGCCATCTCAAAGATCGTCTACCCGGAGGATGACCACCCGGTGACTCTCGGTAGACTCGTGGTGGACCGAGGAGAAGAGACCTCTGAGGAGGCGAACATGGTCAGTCGATCTCACTTCCCTCTCATCGTTTCCTCTTCTAGCTCGATCCTCATCCCTCTTCGTTCTTCTCTCCTCCCAGCTTCATGCTTTCTCCAACGGAGCTTGGTTCGGTCTCAAGGTCGCTGGATTGATCTTCTGCAACGTTCTGGTGAGTTGAGCTTCTCTTTCCATCCTCACTTCAAAGTCGAACGCGACGAACGCTGACGATCTCTCGTCTCTTCTCTCTCTCGCAGGTCGTTCTTGCTCTCCTCTACACCGTCGATGGAGTTCTTACCTGGGTTGGAAAGGTCTTCAGGATCAACGAGCTCACCCTTGAGCTCATCTTCCAATGTGAGCTTCTCTTTCTCTCGACGCTTCCTCTTTCCCCTCCCGCGCCGTTCTCTGACGCCTTCTTCCTTCCTTTCAGACGTCTTCTACCCTCTCGCTTGGATCATGGGAGTCCCTAACCAGGATCTTCTCCTTGTCGGAAAGCTTCTCGGCCTCAAGCTCTTCGGAAACGAGTGAGTTCAATCGCTTCGCTCTGCCTCGACTTTGGACGGAAAGCTGACTCTTCTTCCTCTCTCTCCTTTCCTCGCTCAGGTTCGTCGCCTACCTCTTTTTGAAGAACCGAATCGCCGATGAGAGTCTTCCTGCGGTCACCACTCGAGGGTTCCTCATCGCTTCCTACGCTCTCTGCGGGTTCGCCAACCGTGAGTCTGCTTTTTCTTTCGCTGGAACGACGGTTTCGAGAGCTGATTCTCTTCAACCTTTCTTCCTCTTCAGTTGGATCCCTCGGTATCCAAATCGGTGTCCTTTCCGGTCTCGCTCCTTCTCGAGCCAAGATCATCGCCGTTATTGCTCCTTCAGCTCGTCAGTCTTCGTCCCTTCTCCTTCGTCCTCTTCCCTCCCTCTTCCTGCCCCGCGAGCTTCCCTCTGACCTGTTTTCTCTCATTTTTCTCAGTCATCTTCGGCTTCCTTTCAACTTGTCAGACTGCCACCATCGCTGGAATGATGGTGTAGAAGGGATAAACGGAGGGTCGTCGTCGAAGTCGTTTTCTTTCACCTCCTTAGCCAAGTTCCTCTCTTCCCTCTCCTCTCGTTTTTTCTTTCAAGGCTCAGGCCAATGTACTCTCCCTTTTTTGTATGCCCTCATGATAAGAGAAACACTTGAATCAAACAACCCGTGCTGGGAAACTTTCATTAAGTTCGTTCCGTCGCGTCGTCTTTATCTGCGTTCTCCTTTGAAGCCAAGGCGCAGAAGGAAAGTCGGACGAGAGCCAAAGGATGCTTATCTTCAGTTTCCCTCAGTCTGAGGACCACGGAACCCCTCCTCAGGAGGAGAGGGGAGTCGAGAATCGAGATTTGTGTGGGCTGTGACGCGTTCACTCAGTTCGTCCTTCTTCCTCTTCCAAGGTCCTTCAGTTCTCCCTTCAACCACCACCTACTCTACCACTCCTCAAGTGAGTAAAAACCACGATTGTAGATTCTGTTCAGATCTCCTCGTTGACTTGACTCTCTCCCGTCTTCTTCCTTCCCTCCCAATCTCTCGACTTCGTCGTTTTCTTGCCGTTCAGCTCGGACTCCCTCCACCCTTCCTCCAGCTCACATCCTCCGAACTCAGCAACATGGCGACTGCTACTCCTCTCAACATCTCTCAAGAGATCAGGATTGATGTGAGCTGGATCCCCTTCCCTCTCTGTTTTCTTCACGACGCTGACCTCTCTTTGTTTCAGCACGAAAACATCAAAGACCTCCATGCCCGCTACCGAACCTCTTCTTCCTCCGACGTCGAAGAGAAGCTGGGTTTGAAGCTCCCTATCGTCAACACTCTCGTCCGAGAGATCGTCATGCATCTCGAGGCTTCCGAAATGACTCTTTACCCGACTTCGCCCTTTGCTATGTTCCGGATTCCAAACTGACGACTTTTTTTGCTCTTTTCTCCGGTTCCCCTTCAATTGACTTCGATGACTTCTCAGAGGGTCGAGCTCTCGAAACCAACAGTTTCTTCCTCCTCCTCCTCCTCCTCGACTTCCAGCTCCTCAAGCCCAGTACACTTGGAGCCCATTAGATCGGCGGGCCATTTTGACTCGGCGGGCCGATCTCAAGCAAATTTGCCCATATCGGCACTCGGCAGATTTTTCGGCGCCAGTTCTGAGGATCATGACTCTCGTTGCCACTCTCGACGCAGCTCGAACCCTCAACCCTGTCTCTTTCGACGCTCTGGTCAACGACACCGTGAATGCCTTTTCGGATCACGCGAAGGAGGAGGAGAAGGTCAGGCTTCCTCAGTTGGAGTTGTTGATCACGCAGGAGGAGAATACGGTGAGTGAACAAAGACTCGACGCGTCTCCGTCGATGAAACCGACGTTCTGATCGATTCTTCCGTTACGACTGATCAGAAATCGACGCTGGACTTCGTCAAGGTCATCCAAGTATCTCTTCTACCATTCAAATCTCCTACTGATGCAGTCTTCGTTCGAAACAGGCTCGCGCAACCGTTTCTACCCGTCCTCACATCCACGCCCCGCACACTGGAGGATCCGCTGAGAGAGTCGCTCTCGCGGCCGGGAAAGTTATGGATAGTCTTTATGAAGGCTTCGGGAAGAAGAGATAGTACGTTGAGGTCGCTCACAGGCATGCTTCCATCTGAAGAGCTGAGGAACTTGCGCGTCGTTGTTCGTCTTGTGTTGAGATTCGAGATGGGACTTGGTGCTACAAGCTCAGAGGCGGAACGACTCGAGGTGAAAGTGGTTGTTATAAGAGAACTCATACCTAGCTACCTAGCTTATATACTGTAAGGAATTCAGAGAATGTTCTAGAAACAGGGCTAAACTATGACGTTACTAACGCAACGCGCCTGACTAAGCAAGCTATGGAAACCTAGCGAAAACACTAGAAAGATCTACGAAGCCTCGACAATGATCCAACGATACTATTTTCAACATCTTGTGCGTGGTTTTCTTTCTCAGATTGTTATGCGATGATACGGCTCCGCGCAGAGGAAGCTCGGTTCGATCTCGACCCTTATTAAAGTCCCGAGAGGAGGAACGATGGTGTTGCTCTATCAGCCCTCCCTTCTTCACCTTCTGCTCATGATCTGCTTCGCGATTGATCCTTTCCTCGTCCATCAGCGAACAGGCGACGTCCTAATCCTTGCTTCCTCCCTCGAACAATTCCACCCCTTCAGCCAAGAAAAGTGTAAGTGTCAAATAAAACTCATCTTCATCAGTACGTGAACGGACGAGATCTTCAACTGAGTTCCAAGCCCTGAGGCTTGAAAGCCACCGGCGGTGAGGAAGAGACGATCGCAACCACCTCCAACGGCCTTCCTCCTCCTCCTCTCCTCTCCCTTCCCTCTCCTGCCCTCTCTTCCCTCCGAGGAAACCTAGATGGCTCGTCGGTCTCGTCGGCTTGTGACAGTTCTCTTTCTGCTCGGCTTCATCTTTTTCGTCCACTCTGAAGCGGCCCCGCCGAGCTGGAGATGGTCTTCGAAACGAGCTCTCGCTACAGCTGGAGGAACGCCTCTCCTGCAAGGTGAAATGGGAGACCCTTCGCTGGGTGAGTTCAGCTCGTCCCCGCTGCATATAGCGGTGTAATCCGGAAGTCGCAGAGCTGATTATCTCCACCTCTCTTTCCTCTGTTCGTGCTTCTTCGGTCCCCTCTTTTTCTCTCTTTTGGCAGACCGCCTCAATCCCTCGCTCTTTTACCTCACAGCCAGCCCTGGAAGAGACTCTGGTTTCACCAATCAGGTCAATCTGAATCTGCTCCATCTATGAACATGCAGAGAACGGAAGTTGATGTGCTTTTTTGCTGGTCAAACAGGTCATCTCGATCTTCAATCGTCTGTGCGAGCTCACAAGCTCTCCTTCCTTCCTTCCCTCCTATCCAAGCTCACCTTACCCTTCTCCTTCGTCCCTCCCGCTTCTATTTTCTTCTCTCAAACATGCAGTCATCTACCTCTCCATCCTCACCCAGAGAACTCCCATCCTACCTCCCTTCTACTCCAACTGGCAGCTTTCGGAAACCGAAGACTATCCAACCCAGCGCTTTTCAGCGATCTTCGACCTTCCTCGTTTCCAGGCCGAAGCTCTTCAGATCCAGCAGTCCGGGATTCTAGAGTGGGAGGATATCCACGGCGTGATGGATCCGTCCAAGGATGTGGATCCGACCTGGCCGGAGGTGGGATGTTGGGGAGGAAGTGATCAGACTGAGGAGTGGTCTTTGAGCTTTGCGAAGATCAGTAAGTCCGAGCTCATTTCTTCGTCGTGGCTACGAAGGACGAAGGTCGCCTCTTTCGAATACGGGATTCGTACATCTTCTGAGAACGCCTGGGGTATGTCAGCGAGGTATGGAGGATTGAGAGGGCACGTAGCTCGATTCACTGACTTCCGACCTTCTTTCTTTCCCTTCTTCGCCCTCTCTTTCCCTCCTCTCCTTTTCCAGACCCCATCTACCATCCCTACCCCGGAGACACCAACCCCGTCCCACCTCGACTCTCTCTCTCGTGGGCAGCCTTCATCCCCTATCTCCTCCCAAACTCTCCCTTCTTCCATGACTACATCGCGACTCTTCCTCCAACCACCCTCCGTCCAAACGAGAAGCTCGCGTGCGCTGAATGGCTCTACCATGGGACGAATGGAGGGACCCATTCTCAAGGAGAGTTTAAGAAGGGACTGGGTGCATGGAGGCATGTTGGGGTGAAGATGCGATTCCAGAAGGAGATTGTGGACGAGGCTCAGACGCTGTTGAGGAAGATCTTTGAGGTTTTGAAGAAGGAGGAGATGCCGCCGGTGCGTTTCCCTCTTCTCATGAGCGGAGGAGAACTGCGCTAAATCCTCTCCTTTCTGATCCACCAGTTCATCGCGATTCACGTCAGGTGAGCGAGCCTTTTCGTTTCGTTCGCGTCGTCAACTTCGTCCTTCTGAACCTTCTTCCTCTCATCCCCCGACGCAGACACGGAGACTTCGATTGGCAATGCAAGGACGACAACCCCTGCTTCACCACCGCTCAGTTCGCTTTCGCTCTCGCCAAGATGAAGCGGGAATACGAGAAGCAGGGAGACGCGTCGATTCGACCTCCTTTCCCTGCGGAGGTTCTTGTGATTTCGGACGAGACGGAACCCGCTTTCTACGAGGAGGTGAGAGCTCGAGGATGGAGGAGCACCTTTGACGTGAACGGAATAGAGAGCTCGAAGCTGGTGAAGGAGTTGGGAGGCTGGTGAGTTTTGCGACGCTTTCGTCCATCCATCTCTTTTCCCTCAAGGAGCCTCGAAGCTGAAAAGTTCTCTTCCTGGGGGTTTGCTCGCTCGCAGGTATCTGCTCCTCATAGAAACGGTGCTGCTCGCTCAGGGAACTCACTTTCTCGGAACGGCGGAATCAACCAGTTCGTGCTCTCTCTCCCCTTCTCCCTCCCCCTTCAGTCCTATTTCAGCTCTGACGTGCCTAAGTTTATTTCCTTTTCTGTCTAGTGTCGCTTCTAGCAGGTCTGCGTACTCAGGTCCGTTCCAACCCCTCCGTTCTTCTTCTTCAAACGATCGGACCTCATCTTTCCCTCGTCTCCGAGCTGAAGTAACCCCCCCCTCTCTTCTCTCTTTGATCTCTCAAACCAGGATTGGAACGGTGGAATGTATCGGTTGGTTGGGGCTGGGGATCCGAGCTAATAGATCAGCGAACCCGGAGCGTCGTTCCTCGCGTTCACGATCGTCCCTCAGGCTTCCCTTTGTTTTTGTTGTCAGGTTAGTCCGAGCTTGGTTCGTTTTCTGTCCTATCTATTACGTTTATCTCGGTATGCTCCTAGCTCTTGTTGAGCGATGACGTGGATACGGAGATAAAGGAAGGCATGGAGAAGACGGAAGATTCTCGAGAAGATCTCCTCGTAGCTCTGCTCCTCTCTGCTCGTTTGGAGCTCAGGAGTCTGTGTTATGTTCTCCCCGAGATCCATGATCCCTATCTCGTATATCATCTGGCATTTCAATTCGAGCTTCTTCGCGGGCAGAAAAGACGAGCGACCACCGGCTAAGGCGACTTTCTTCACTTCTTCTCCTGCATTCACGCCTTCTTCTCTGGACCAAAAGCTTCAGACACCTCGGGGATCTCCAAGTTTGTATCCGGACTCCATCCATCCCTGTAGCGGAGGGAAAGCCGCCGGAGAAAACGTGGAAGACTTCCTCCTCCAACCCTCTCCCTTCTGTTCCGCAGTACTCCTTAGATTTCAGCATATCCTCAGCAGTACGATGATCCTCTGAGAAAATTGTTGGGAGACCAAAGAAGGAGTGAAAGAGAGAGAAGTGAGGGTGAATCACCTTTCTGGAAGGCCGCGGCTGAAACGAACCTCTTCTTCCCCGGTTTCCCCCTTCCCTTTGATCTCAGAGACCTCACCTTTGCAGTTTCCTTCGATAAAGACGTGCTTGATCGTGCTCGTATCCCGGCTCCGGCTCGAAGAAAGAAGTCTTCCTTCGCTCGATCGCGTTCAACCACGACTTCCATCTTCCTCTTTCCTTCTTCTTTCCTCGCTTCTCTCTCGGTGTCTATGTCTATCCCCAAGGAGATCTCACATCCTACCTCGTCTCGCTCGTCGGAAGACGAGAAGGTCCTCCCTCCGGATTCCACCGTCGAAACAGCTGGCGTCGACGAACCTTTGAAAGCTTCTTTCTTCCGAGGAACAATTTTCCAAGTTAGATCTCTCTCTATCAATCATCCTCTCTACAATATCAGCAGCTGATACTTTCCCCTCTTACTCCAATCTCAACCTCTAGGCTGGTGTCGTGGGAATCTGCTCGTTCTTGTCGGTGAGCGAATTACATCCTTCGACCGCCCTTCTTTCCCTCACGCTCACCTCCAACCCTTTTCATTGTAGCCTGGAATGTGGAATGCTATGAACGCTACAGGAGGAGGAGGAGCTCAGAGCCCATACCTGGTGTAAGTACGTCGAGTTCGAACGATTGCCTCCCCTTCGAAAGCTGACCTCGCCCTTGCCTTCTTCCTCTCATCGCCCGTTCGCTCTCCCTCTTAGAAACGCCGGTAACGCTCTAGTCTTCGGATTGATGGTGATATTTTGCGGTGTCGGAAGTACCGTGTCCAACCGTTCGTAGATCTTCTCTCGTGCCCTTGCCAGTTTGGAACTTGACGCTGATCACCATCCCTTTTTTTTGATTCGCTACAGGACTCGGAATGAAGTGGAGTCTCTTCATAGGAACTTTGGGATTTTCTCCGTATGCGGCAGGTCTATACACTAACAAGGTGAGCTTCCTTCTCTCCTCCTCAACTCTGTGATGCGCTACGTCGCGACGCGTCGCTGATTGGACTTTTTCCTCTCTTCCTTGGTGACCTCTTCGATTTCTCGCCTTCAAAGCTCTACGGGAACGTCTGGCTTGTTCTATTCGGAGCTGCACTCTGTGGTGTCTCTGCTGGAGTATTCTGGTCGGTTGAAGGGTGAGCTCGAAACGCTCGTTCTTCCCTCGCGACGCGTACCCTGACTTCTCCTTTCTTGTTCACAGCACCATAATTCTTGGATACCCCGAAGCATCCAAAAGAGGGAGATATCTAGCTGCTTGGCTTGCCTTCAAGTCTGGAGGCCAGGTGCTAGGAGGAGTCATTAACGTGGCTTTGAACTCTCGTCCCTCAGGAGCTGGATCCGTCTCGTTTGTTCCTTCCAGCCCTTCATCCTTCCTGGCCATCACTCTAACTTATTCCCTCCTATTTTTAACGTCCTTCAGAGCAAACACCTACATCGTTTTCATCGCCCTCACCGCCGTCTCCCCCTTCTTCGCCCTCCTCCTCTCTGAGCCTCATCAGGTCGTGCGAGACGATCGAACCAAAGTCACCGTGGGCACTAGCAAGCTGGGATTCCGTAAGGAGATGAAGGAGGTCTGGAATGTGCTGCTTCGTAGAGAGGTCCTCTTCTTGTGAGCTTCCCCGCGTCTCCTTTTCTGCTGGGTGTCGCGTCGAGTACAACTTGAGACTGATCGCCTTTCTTCCTTCTCCATCGCTCAGACTCTCAATCGCCTTCTACTCGTCGATAATGGGACCCTGGACTACCACCTACCTTGCACTTTACTTCTCTGTACGAGCTCGGTATGTATCAAGGCTCCTTTGCCCTCTGCCTTTCAGCCTTCGCCTTGCTACGTCCGACTCCTAATCTCTGTTCCCTTTTCTACAGAGCTGTTGCTTCCCTCGTCACCGCTATCATCGGTATCATCGCCAACTTCCTCATGGGATACTTCCTGGATTCTGATGTTCGTATTTTCTCCCTTTCGTTCGCGTCTTGACGAAGCTCGAAAACTGAATCCCCGACGCGTTCTTCCTTTTTCTCACAGCGATTCTCTCTCAAAACTCGAGCTCGATACTCCTACATCTTGATGGCCGCTCTTGGACTCGCCTCCTGGATCTGGTCGCTGGTCATCCAAACCGAGTTCTCTGCTCACAAACCAAAGACCCTCGATTGGAAGGCTGGCGGAGCTTTCTCTCGAGCTTACGTTCTCTACATCCTCTATGCTCTCAACACCTCGTGAGTCTTCCTCCCATTATCTTGAAGTCGACAGTAGTCTTTCTAAGTCTACGTTTCGTCTCCCGTACTGACTTCCACAACTCGCTGTTCCGTTTCGTCTCCTCGTACGCGTCGCGTAAACAGTGTGCTTCAAAATGTCCTCTACTTCTACATCGGAGCGATTTCCAAGGAGCCCCAAGACATCGGACGACTCTCTTCTATTCTTCGAAGTCTGGAATCTTTGGGATCTACCGTAGGCTATGTGAGTGTGAAAGCCGCGCGATTCCGTCTTTCGTGCCCTCCCCTGGCTCTGATCTTAGACAAGGCAGCACTGATTCATGCTACCTCACTCTCTTCCCCTTCTTTTCAGGCGGTCACCTCCAACAAGAAGATGTCGCATCTTATCCCTCTCTCGATCGACGTGTTTTTCTACGGGATCTCGTTCCCTCTCGGATGGTTTTCCATCAACCAGATAGGAGTCTCGCTCGCCGGGGGCTACGACCCAAACCATAAACCTGAGGCTATCGAAGCGAGCGAAGAGGAGGAGTCTAGGGTGGAGAAGATCACGGTGGATTGAGCGAGACAGGTCGACGCGTTAATGTCTACGAGTTCCAAGCGTTGTTTTTCTCGGTTTTGCTAGACTACCATACGTAACCTTTTTTAATTTCTCTGGCCATCCATTTCATGTTAGTTTCGTTCGTGGTACCGAAGAATTGGCCAAAGAGAGACGTGAGCGAGCGCGACGCGTCGAGTCGAAGAGGTGATACTCGTCTCTGTTTCCTTTTCCGTCGCGTCTCACCTACAAAACCACAACTTCAAAAGTCTTTCTATATGGACTGGTCCTTACTAAAACCTCGAATTTATCTGCAAGACAGCAGTAAGACGATGACACTTTGAAAGAGAACAATTCCATTTCATCCCGCCTTCTCTCTCTGACTCCGTCTCATTCCCACCTTACTCTCTCCCTCATATCCCTCTTCATCCGATCTACTCGCGTTCAACCCCTCCTCGTACTCCTCCTAACCCCGATCTTCTTCTGTTCAGGCGAGACCGTCCCCCTCACACTCCCTCTCGTCGTCCTCTTCCCTCTCCCTCCCTCCTCTTCCTCTCCTCCGGCATCCGACACCACACTCGCCGCTCGCGTGTTCGGCCTACCTCCTCCTCCAGCTGCTCGCTTGGGAGGAGGAGGAGACGAAACTACGTCGGCGTGCTCCTCCTCCTCCTCCTCCACGTCTTGATGGAACGCTCCCGGGACGACCTTCTTCCGAGTGGTTCGAGTTGTGGTGTTGGAGGTGGTAGCGGTAGCGAGTCGAGAGGAAGCTCGAGTTGGAGCTAGTGGAGGAGCGTTCGAGACTTGAGAAGCTGTTCGACGATGGGAGGTTCGGGTGGGTGGTATGGGAGCTGGCGCTGGAGGCGGTTCGACTTCAGGGATGGTGGTGGCGGGAGCGGTCTTGGTGGAAGAAGCTGGTTTCCGTCTGCTCGAGGTGGTGGTGGATCGAGTTGAGGTTGGCGGAGGAGGTTGTTTCTTTGTCGAGGTCCGAGACGAGGTAGATGGTTGCTCTCGACGAGGGTTGTGATCAAGTTGGGAGATGGTAAGATCCTCCTCCTCCCTTCGACTGGATCTGGGTTGTTCCTCGTCGTCCATCTCAACGTCTCGGTGTCGCGAGGAAGACGCAGGAGCGTGGTGGTCTCGATGCTTCTTCTTAGGCGTTGTCTCTCGACTCTGACGATCCTCCTCCTCTTCGTCCTCGACCTCTCGTCTCCTCGACCTGACCGACGACGATGACGCGACGGGCTGCTGTTGCTGACTGACGTTCCTGAAAGTTCCTCCAGTGGTAGATGAGCCGAGCCTGGCTCCTCCTCGAGGAGTAGCTGTCGACCGTTGGAGAGCCGAAGCTTGTCGAGCGGCTTGAGCGAAGGGAGAGGCTTCTCGCTGGCTTTGACTGCTAGCCAGAGCTTGGTGGTGCGACGACGACGATGGCTGCTGCTGAGCGAATCCTCGAGCGGCGGGAGAACCTACGTCCACGGGTCTTGACGAGGCCGAAGGAGCGAAAGGGCTCTGAGGTCGGCCGAACGAGGGAGCTGGGGAGGAGGGTTTGGAGGCGAAGAGGGATTTGTTGAGGTCTCCGAAGGGAAGTGGACGAGGGGAGGAGATGCTCGTTGGGGCCTGGAACGCGAAAGCTGTAGAGGTGGACTGCTGGCCGACGCGTCCTGGAGTTGAGGGTTGTTGATTCGGTCGAGGAGAGGAAGAAGGACCCGGGGAGGAGGGAGGAGCGACGAAGGCTCGATGGATGGCGAGTTGAGGAGAGGAGGTTCGAAGGACTTGGGAAGCCGAGAGAGGAAGGTTGGTGTTGGAGGTTGAGATGCTCATGTGCGAAGAAGAGGATCCGTTGGAAGTGGAAGCTGGGAGGCCTCCTCCCATCTCGACGTCGTCGTCTCCTCCGGCTCCGTTCACGACAACTGCCTCCTTTCCCTTCCCCTTCTTAGACGCCCCGTCGACCACCATTCCAGCGTTGTCCACCTCGTCTCCTCCCTCGTCCAGCTCGAGCTCGAGGATCCTCCTCTGCACCTCGGGCAACAATCTGACCAAACCCAAGATGGTCGCTCGTCTCTTCTCCGCTGCCTGACCCTTCGCTCCGATCGCTCGGTCCAGCTTGATGGCCTCAGCAAACCGTCCTTGAGATACGAGTCTGACATTGACGAGGTCGAAGAGGACGGTGAGAGAGGGAGTTGGAAGAGGTGGGGATGTCGGAGGAGCGAGGCAGAGGGAGGAGAGGGTTTGGTCCTCGAAGGGAGTGAAAGGGAAGGCGAGGAGGGTTTGGAGAGGAGTGGGTTTGGGTTTGGCTAATAGAGGGGTCGAAGAAAGACGAAGAATCAGCTTCCAAGTCCTGCTAAAGGACGAGGTCGCAGACGAAGGCGTGAAGGACGACGAGGAAGGGAAGAAGGAGAAGTGAGCTCACGAGAAAGACAGAACTGGAACACCCTCCGAATCAACCCAGCTCTGAATTCTCCCTCCTCAAACGTCCTCATGTACATCCATGCCTGTCTGATGCTGGTCTTGGCCAACGCGTCCAGCTTAATGTGCACGTCCTGAGGCGACTCGATGGTTGGGCGAGCGAAGCGGATGAAGTGAAGGACGAGTCGAGCTGAAAGGGAGTCCGAGGTGACGTTGGGGTTGGAGAGTTGCGTCGGAGTTGATGGAATGAGAGAGAGGGTGGCGAGGATTTTGGAGGTGAAGTCGGGTTTGACAGAGATGGAAGAGAGACGGGAGACGGCGAGCTGTAGGAAGGGAGGGACGTGGAGAGGAAGGAGAAGGGAATGAGCTCGTTCTTTGGGCTCTCTTCTCGTCGTCAACCAGATCTTGAGCAGCAAAAGTGGAAAGGGTAAGCTCACCTCGTATAGCCCGTTGTCCAAGGCCCAGTATCCGTCCGTCAAGTCTACAAACTGAGAGGGAATCAATCGTGATTCCGCAAAGCTCGTTGCTTGTGCATTGACACCTCCTTCCTCGACGTCCTTCAAGAGGTAGTAGACGAGGCAGTCTTTCTTGAGCTTATCGAAGGAGGAGGCCTGAATCGCTCCGAGTAGTCTTCGAAGAGAGAGGATGTCCTGAGGGGGGTAGAGAGAGCCATCTGAGCAAGGAAGGGGAAACCAGAGATGTTCAGTTTTGAGAGCCCGTCCCGTCTCGGCTTTCCCAACAAGAAGGAGACGCACCGACACCAGCTATACTGATAAGATCATCGAAAAAGAGGGATCCAGTGGGTTGCCGACCTGCTTGAACGAGAGCGGCGCGCTGAGGGGACCAGAGGAAGGAGGAAGGGGAGGTATCGAAGAGAGAGAAGACGTCCTCTCGACTAGAGGGCTGCAGAGCGAACGAGGAACAGAGTCAGCTCGAGCATGAACGGGCATCTTATTAAAACTCGCACTCACCTGATCCATCCGTAGGTCTTTTGGGTAGGAGGGAAGAGAAGAAGAGGAAGAGGAAGGAAGGAAGCTCGAAGCGCTCGACGTGTGAGGAGAGATTCGAAAGTCAACCTCGCTCGCTTTGTCTTCTGAGAGGGCCCAGGAAAAATAAAACTTCAGTCCCTCGATCCAGATTCAGGGATGTTCAGATCGAGTCTCATGAAGGACATACCTGAAGTAAAAGGCGAAACGGAGAAACTTCGTCCCTCCTTGCCCGAGACGTCGAGCCAGCTGCAGCCGCTCTTCCTTCTCTTCCTTTCAGTTTCGTCAAGAAGACCCAAAAGCGAAGCAGGCAATCGAAGGATACTACTGGACAGAGCAGGAGCTAATAGGGGCAACCGAAACTAAAGTCTAGAAAGATTTCCACGACGCAGAGAGAAAGAAACAACGACGTCGACAACAAACGAAAGGGTAAACAGATCAGAAACCCTCACACTCCTTCTTGCACCATTCCCACATGTTGTCTTGGAGGACCTTATCGTCAGCTTCCGGTCGAGTAGGTCCCGGTCGAGCCCAGGGGACGTAGTACTGCGAAATCGAAACAAGAAGAAAACAGTGAGACGCGTCGAGGAGTAAGAATGGAATCGAAAGAGAGCAGCTCACCTTTCCTCCAAGCTCTTTCCCTTCGGCCGTAGTTCCGAGGAAAAGCTCTGATGTGAAAAAGGTAAGAGCGAGAAAGGAACCGGTTCAACGGCGTCGTCGCTCAAATGCGAAGAGAGAGAAGGGTGAATCTGGAGTGGACGAAGAACTCACGAGTCAGAGCTCCCAGGGGGACGGGATACAAGACCCAGCTGGCAAACCACTGCTCCCCTGAGGTTGGTAGATCGAAGAGGAGAAGGTAAGCGAAAGAGAAAGGAAGAGAGGAGAAAAGAGGATGAAGACGAACTCGTTGATCGATATCGCAGCACTGTAAGAAGAGCGCCAAGGAAAAAAGAACCCCAGAAAAGCAAAAGGGTTAGAGATATATTCTTCGACGTGATGGAAGCAGGAAGAGGGAAGAAAGAGCTCTCACAATCGGAAGAGAGATTGCCAGGATTGCAAGACGACGCGACAAGTCCTTGAGCTCCGTATCTCTTTTGGAGGGAGTTGGCGAGAAGAATGTTCCCCTATTACAGTCGACGAGTATGAGAGAGGCGGGAAGAGAGAGATAACCTTAGGTGGGCGAAAGAGAAGAGCGACGTGAGGCGAACAAAACGAGAGAGAACTCACCAGCTTGCTCTGACCGTATCTCTGGACAATGCCCAATTTGAACTTTGGCTCCTTTCCTTCTTCGATCTTCAAGTCATCGAAGTTGATTCCACCCTTAGGAGCCTGTAGATGGGCGGACGAGGAGGTGTTGACGACCCTTGGGAATCCTTCCGATTTGAAGGGCGACGCGAGGAGGAGAGGAAGGAGAAGGGTGGTGAGGTGGTAGTGGCCGACGACGTTGCATCCGAACTGAGCAATCGAGAGGGAAGAAACAAGATCAGAAAAGGAGAAGGAGGAGGGGGGGGAAGAGGAACGAGCGCGACTTTCCTGCAAATCGACTCGATGCTTCGTCAAGGCCTCAGCAGGTGGAATCATGACTCCAGCGTTGTTGAAGAGGATATCCAAATGGTCGATCCTTTTGATGATCGAAAGAAGAGAGGGAGAAGAGAGGTCAGTGAGAGAGCCATGGAGGAGGAAGTCGGAGGGACGAACTTCGATGCCAGCTCCTCCGCTCCTGTTCGAACCGAAGCCAAATCTTCCAGATCGACGACGATGAACTCTACGTTTCCTCCGGTACCCTTGAGCTGAGCAAGGGCAACGTCGGCCTTTGCTGTTGATCGGCCGAGGATGAAGACGTGGCAGTTCTTTTCAAGCAGAGCCTGGGTTTCGGAGGGAGGGAGAAAGGGAGGGAAGCCGGACGAAGGTGAGCTCGACGTTTCTTCCCGTCCTTCTTCCTCTTTCCCTCTTCACCTGAGCACCTACTCCCCTCTGCTACAACTCACCTTGACAGTCTCAAATCCGACTCCTCCGTATCCTCCTGTGACAGCAGCGATCTAGAAAGAGAAAGAGCAGGTCAGTCTCAGGCCATTGAACCAAACATCTCTTTTTCCCTGAAGCTCGCCGCTCAAGACATGCTTACCTTCCCAGTAAGATCAGGGATCTGGTCGACTCCCCAGGTCGGAGGTGAGGGGAAGAACTGATTCCAGAGAAGGTTAAGCATGAGACTCATCTTTGCGAGTTGGTCTTGTTCGGAGGTGTTGAAGGTGTTGGTTGGAGGTCGAGTCGATTCGCGGAGGAGGAAAGTCAAGGGATCCGTTGGACGGTCGAGGAACGAGCTCAACGGGCTCACGCGTCGCCCTTCTGTCCCCATGCCCGGTTGCTACTGCGCTTCGAGGTTCACGGAGGTTCAGCAGCTCCGGCGAGTCTCGAAACCTTGTTCTGCGACGACGACGCGAACTGTTCTCGTCTTCCCTGCGCACGAGAAGAAGAAAGCTCACGACGAGCAAGCTAGAAGGTAGCAGAACTGCTCGCCCCAGGCGGATAGAGGATGGAGCTGATAATCTAAACCCGGGATTGGAGTGGAGGTCGAAATCGTGGCAGCCGGGAAGGGAGGGAACGGAGGCAAACGAACGAGAGAGGCGGCCGCCTGCTGCTCTTGCTGAGTCGCGTCCAACAAAGGAGAGTTTTGAAGGTCGAATGATAGAACGGAGAAAGACGTTATCTAACTGCTAGGATCGGTCCAATTGCGCGTCAACGAAGAAGGAGAGAAAGCGAGGGAGACGCTGAAGTTGGTTGAAAAAAAGGAAGAGCGAGGTCAGACAGATTAAAAGGTCGAGGAAGGAGGATCGGGCCTACTGCTGAAAATCAACGGAGAAGCATCTTCCCTACGAGAACATGATAACCGAGGTTGAACGAAGCGAGAATGAGCTTGCGAGGGTCATGAGCGTTGAGAGAAGGAGGAGAGGGAGGAGGTTGAAGCTCGCAAGACCCGGGAAAGAAGCCAGGTCGTGATACTTCATTGTGCCTCTTTCAGAGGTCAGATTTTCACTGAGAGTTTGAGATGTGAACCTCCATCGATTCACTGGTTTCAACGTCAATTTTTTTTATCGTTTTTTTCGAAAGAAAAGAACGGTGAACTCCTTCGCTTTTCTCCGAACAAGCCCACCCACGTCTCTCCTCCTCTGACTCTGCTTCCTCCCTCCTCTCCTTTGGGACCCAACCACATCCTCGTCCTTCAAGGTCTCTCCCCCCACCATCACGTCTCTCTTATCTTCACCTCGGCTTTCGTCGTCGTTGTCCCATCTCCTTCGTCCATCTCTTTCGACCCGTTCTCCCTCCTTCTCGTTCAGCTTCGCCACGATGGTCTCAACTCCCCTCACTCCCTCCTCCCTGCACTCGGTCACCGCTGAGATAGGAGGAGCCGCCAACGTAGAGAAGCTCAAGGCCGTCGCTAGAGATTTCAGGAGTGAGTCGTCCTAGGCTTATCGCTTTCATCCGCAAAGGAGGAAAGGCTTCACCTCGAGCTGACAATCTCGGTCCCTTCCCTCCTTCTTTCCCTTCGTCCTTTTCTTCTTCTCCTCCAGCTGATACCATAACCATTCCCAGGTGAGCTCAGACACACACATCTTTCGTCCTCAGGCTGAGATCCTGAACATGCTCTTACTTCTTTCTGCCTCCCAGCGATGCCATGCTTCTCGGTTCGTTCCATCTTCGTCTTCATCTTCATCTTTCCCTCCCTCCTTCCTTCCTCCTCTCTCTCCCTCGGCCTTTCTTCAGTCTCACGAAGAGAGCCCACAGAGAAAAAGAAAAGTGCTGATCAAGACTCTTTCCCCCTTGCTTTCTACAGCCACCCTGCAAGCAAGCCGAGGCGACGACGTCTACTCGGAAGATTCAACGACGAGCGCTCTGGAGGCTCGAGTGGCCTCCCTCGCTGGCAAAGAAGCCGGGCTCTTCTGCTCCTCCGGAACTCTTAGCAATCAGCTCGCTCTTAGAACTTGGTTGACTCAACCTCCTCACTCCGTCCTGTGAGTTTCCTTTTCGTTCCTCCTCGCGCGCCGCGTCGCTCGCTTTCCTTTTCTGACGCTCGACTCGCTTCCCCTGCTTCGCTGTAGCTGCGATTTCCGATCTCACGTCTACAGTCACGAGGCTGGAGGAATCTCGTTCCATTCTCAGGCTGCTACAACCAGTTCGTTTCGTTTCGTTTCGTTTCCTCATCGCTCTCATCTGGAGTTCTTCTTCAAGCACTCATCCCTCCCGCCTTCCTTCAACAGCCGTTCTCCCCGCAAACGGACACCATCTCACCCTCGAGGACGACATCGAGCCCAACCTCGTCTTGGAAGAAGACAACATCCACTACGCTCCTACGAGAATCGTCTCTTTGGAGAACACGTTGAGCGGAACCGTCTTCCCTCAAGACGAGATCGTCAAGATCGGTCAGCGAGTGCACGAAGCTGGGTTGATCTTGCACTTGGATGGAGCGAGGTGAGTTCTGTTTCTGCTTTCCCTTCAGTCAGTGAGACAGGCTCTGACGTTCGCTTCTCCCTTCAACTTCAATCAGGATTTGGAACGTTGCGGCCGAAAGAGGAGACCTCGACGCACTTCCAGCCGTTCTCAAGGAGCTTTGCGATCCCTTCGATTCGGTTTCTCTCTGCATGTCCAAGGGACTTGGAGCTCCCATCGGGTCGTGAGTCCATGTTCGTCCCTCCTCTCTCCTCACATCATCTCCTTTCCTCAAACTTACCTCTCATCTTTCGTCTCTTTCTCTCCCTTCCCAGCGTCCTCGTCGGTCCCGCCGCCTTTATCAAGAAGGCCAAGCACTTCCGAAAGCTCTTTGGTGGAGGAGTCCGTCAATCTGGAGGACTCGCAGCGTCCGCCGACTTCGCTCTCACGCACAACTTCCCCGAGTTGAAGCGAACTCACGTCCTCGCGAAGAAGCTGAATGACGGGCTCAAGGCTCTGGGAGTGAAGTTGACGGTTCCCGCTGAGACGTCTATGGTCAGTCTTATCACTTCCAAGAAGGGCGGCGGGGCGGTTCCAGCGAAGCAGACAAAGGTTGGCAACTAATTTTCGCGACGCGTCTCTCTCCTCTTCTTCCCACTCCATCAGGTTTTCTTCGACCCCAAACCTCTCAACATCACCTACGATTCTCTCACCGAACGAGCACTGGCTCTCCCCGAACCCATCGCTCTCTGGGGAGCTCGAATCGTCGTTCACATCCAGACCTCGGAGTCGGCCGTCGACGACTTGCTCACTCTGATCTCGACGATGAAGAAGGAGGAGATCACGAAGGGGTGGACTCCTATTCCTGTCGTAGAAGGAAGCTCTCCTACCGCTCCTGGTTTCAAGTACGGAAATAAGTAGATCTCCAGAGGAATACATGGTTTTGTTTTCTGCTCTCCTCTTTGGGGTCCTCTGTTTTCCTCTCTTCCATCTTCCTTCTCGGGATTCCTTTAGGTCCTCCAGCTCTCTCTTCTGAAGCTCCGTAACATAGACTTGGTCTTCACGCTATCTAGACTTTGCTTTGCTGATCTTTATGGCACTTTACAACAAAGCGGTATCCCCTCGTCGAGTCGGCTGGGTCGAAAAGTAAGGCAAAGAGGACGCGACGCGTTCTGCGCACTCGAAGGTTTTGAACAAGGCTTTCGTTTCCTTTGCCTCTCCTCTTCTCGCTACTCGTAGCATCCAAAGACTGCTCCCGTACCGTGTTTCCTATCTGGCAGCAGCTCTCTGGCCCTGAGGAGAGGCCGCCTTCAACTCTCCCCGGATTCTAGGCGTCTGTTGAATTCGCCCCACGGAATCCAGGTCGCTTCTTCGCTTCCTCCCCTCCAACGTTCTTCCTCCCCACCTCTTCTCTTCCTTCGGGCCCTTCTCCTGATGCTCGTGCTTCCGACTTCAGTACTCCTCCTGCTGCTGCAGATCGGAAGCTCGAGCGCAAGCAGCCTCCCCTCCTCCCTCGCCGACCTCGCTTCTTCGCTCTCATCCCCAATCTCCCTTCCAGCTCCACCAACTCCTATGAAGTCGACGGCGGCGGTCAATTTTATGCAGCAGTCTTGGAGCTTATGGCAGAACAAGGTAAATTAGAAGAGCTGACCTTTGGCCCCAGGGAGAGGCGAGTGAAGAGATCAGAGCCCTCCAAAGGAGAAGAGCTGACCTTTCCCTCCTTCTTGATCAAACACAGATCGAGTCCGGACTCCAGTACTTCAGCTTCGTTCAGGATCCCTACGGCTCTGCAGGCTCCTCGCCAGTCCTTCAGATATTTTATCCGAAGGGCTCCTTTGGAGGAGATGGAGGAGGAGGCGCGCATTTCTACGTGAGCTCGACTGTTTCTCGAGTCCAGGCTTTCAAGCTGACCTTCGCCCCCTCTCCTCCTCCAGTCGACGGCGCTCTCTAGCCAGCAGAACGGGAGGGCTCTCGGATCGGTGCTTGTCGAGTATGAAGTTGCTTTCGAGGAAGGATTTGATTGGAACTTGGGGGGGAAGGTAACGTCTCTGTTTCTATCTCGTTCGACTTCGTCTCGGCTCCTACTGACCGCTTCCTCTCCCTTTTTGCGTCGTGCTTCTCTAGCTTCCTGGCCTCAGAGGAGGGAATCCTAATGGATGTGGAGGTGGGATGACCTCTGATGGCCTGCACTGCGAATCGACGCGGCTCATGTGGAGGGAGGGCGGAGCCGGCGAAGGTCAGCAATTTTTCTTCGCCTAGCTCGAGAGATGGCTGAGCTGACTTTGACGCGTTTCCTCTGGGATTCAGTGTACGCCTATATTCCTACCACTTCTGGTCTGTGCTCGAGCGGGATCACGGTCGAGTGCAACGATCCATACGGAAAATCTGTGAGTCGTTCGCCTTTCCGTCGCTTTGAGCCTCGCTCTCGCTGACGGTCTGTGTCTTTCAACCGTTCTCAGCTCTCTAGAGGCACCTTCCACTTCCCTACTGGTGCTTGGTCCAAGATTTCCCTCTTCGTCCGGCTCAACTCGCCTGCAACGGCTTCGAATGGAGTCGTTCGAGTGTACTTCAACGGAGAATTGGCACTCTCGCACGAGGACCTCCAGATCCGGTGAGCCGCGTTTTTTCTCCTCCTTCCATCGACCTTGAGCTCATCACACTCTCTCCTGTTCTACTTTTCTCCTCAGAGCATCGGAGAAGATCTTCGAGGGAGGTCTTTGGTTCAGCTCGTTCGTCGCGTCTCGCTTACCTTGCGTTCCGTTCGACCATCCGCAAACTCACACTCTCTTGCTCACCGTTCTCGTGCACAGGTTCTTTGGCGGAGGCAACTCTACCTGGGCTAGCCCGAAGGATCAGGTGGGTGAATGTTTCTTCCTCGTCAGATCTCCGAGCATGAGCTGACCTTTTTTTCCCTTCCTTTCCCGGCAGACCTCGTATTTCAAGAACTTCAAGCTCTCCGGCAGCACAGAATTTTCCGACGACTCTTCTCTTCCCTCCCGCTCTCCTTCCCCTTCCAAAACACCTTCGACTTCCACCTCCACTACCACTTCCTTTCAGACCAGCAAAGCTCGCATCCTCTCCTCCGCCCTTGCCACCTCCATTACTCCGACTCTCACACCCCTTGGAGCACTTCCTTTCTCTTCGGTATCTCAGGCATCTGCTTCTTCGATCTCTCAGTCTAGCGCTGGAGAATCTCGTATACGAGGGGGAGGGATCGGTCTCGTCGTCGCTGCTTTCGTCTCTTCTCGACTTATCTTCAGTTCATTTAGAGTTTTCGCCTAAGATTTTCCTTCGTAGACGCGTTTATTTTTTCCTACATGATCTTCTCTCTCTCTTTACTGTGCCTCCAATTCCACGAACCCAGGGGAGAAGCTTGCAGGAGCTCGCTCGAGACGGACGCGGTCGCGCTTGAGAGCCTGAGTGAAGATCAGCCCAACAGATCCGACCTCCGCCCCTGAGCTTCATCTAGGTCTTCCTCCCCTGTCTCGTCGACAAGCTGTATCTACTGGGATTCCGACGTGATCACCTCGAAAATTCGATCGATGTTGAGCCTCTCAGATCTCGGACGAAAAGAAGGCAAGATGGCGTCTTCGATGGATAAGGTGGAGGCCTCGACTCAGTCGCCCTCTCTTCCCTCCCATCTCTGTCTCTCGACCATCACTCACTTTCTTTCTCTCGCGCTCTCTACTCATCACCTACACGAACCCCCATCTACTCTCCATCAGAATGTCCCAAGCCGCCGTGAGTCAAACCTTACCTCTCCCCCGGACGGGCTGAGCTTTTGAGCTCGAGTTGAAGCTCACCGTTTTCGTCGCTTTCTCCTTTCCCCTTTAGGCCTTCGCAAAATCCAACGAGGCCTACGTCAAGAACTTCACTCAGGGAGATCTTGCCCTTCCTCCATCGAAGCATGTAGCCTTGGTAATTTGCATGGTTTGTGAAGCACATTTTCTCGTCCTCCTCCCATCCTGCCGCACACGTCCCGCTTTCTTTCGCTGACCTGCTTCCCTCCCTTCGTTATTTCTCTCCTTTTTTCCATCTCTTCCCTTCTTCTCTCTACCCTTCTCTATCCAGGACGCTCGAATCGATCCTGCTGCAGCGTGAGTTTACCTTCCTTCTCCCTCGAAGTTCCTCGAGGCACTCCACGAAACATTCTATGTAGTGACCGCTTGTTCTCCCTTCTCTCCTCACCGTCCAGTCTCGGCATTGACTTGGGATCGACTCACGTCATTCGCAACGTTAGTACAGATCCCTTTTTGTCTACTCGACATGGAAAGCATTCTTTCAAGCTGCAGACATCAGGCTTACTCTCGATCCCTCCTCCCTTGGCCTCGCTTGTATCTTCCAGGCGGGCGGAAGAAGTAGCGACGCATTGAGAAGCTTGATCATCTCTCAGCAGCTTCTGGGAACTACAGAGATCATCATCATTCACCACGTTAGTACTGGCTGGGCTGAGAGAAGAAGAAAGGGACGCGCCGACAACTCAAGCTGACCGTCTCGCACATCTCTTTCATCCCTCTTAGACCGATTGTGGAATGCTCACCTTCACCGACGTTCAGCTGAGAGATAAGATCCACAAGGAGCTCGTAAGTTTCCTCTCTTCTCCTCTCCACGCGTCGCGAGATGGAGCTGATCGCCTTTCCTTCTTCGTTCAATCTATCAGCACGTCCACGCCGATCACATAGCCTTCCTCCCCTTCTCCGACGTCGAGCAGTCCGTCCGTGACGATATCGCTTTCGTCAAAGCCTCGCCTTACATCCTTGAGGAGAGTGAGTGCGCGTCGAACCCTCGAGCCTCCAACCTGCTGTACCCTCCAAAGCTGACGTGTTTGCTCCGTCTGGATCACCCACAGGCAAGAACAAGATTACTGGATACGTCTACGACGTCAAGAACGGGAAGATAACCGAAGTCAAGGCTTGAGAGAGGAGAGGAGAGTGCGTCGCGAGGTCGAGTTGAAAGGGTTCATGAGTTCTTCGGGTTTCTTTCTCGGTCCATTTCGAGATCAAGTGATGATATTCAGTTTATATGGATTGTCTCTGCAAGTCTAAGAAAGGACAGAGGCCCTGAGGTACTGTAGAAGGGCTCGGTCTCTCTCCTTCGTCATGCAGATCGGCCTTTCCGCCGACATCGAGCCGACTTTCCTCCCTCCAACCACTTCAACCCTCCAAGCTCCAACGTCAAGATGGCGTACCAACAGGTGAGTCTTCATTCTATGAGCTCCTTCGTCTAGGCGAGGAGGGAAGAGGAGGGTGCGAACAGGATCGAAGCTCGTCGAGAAGGGAGGGGAGGAGAGGAGCGAGACGGAGATGGACGAATGGAACTCTCTGAAGAGATGGATCGAGTGGAGAAGAACTTCTCCGTCCTCCCAACGAGGTTTGAGTCCAGGCTGGACGGCTCCTCCCTCTCAGCCTCTGCTCTTCTCGTAGTCACAGACCGGATGGAGCTAGGCTGCAAGCATGCGGGGAGAGGAAGAGATGTTGAGCTCGAGCTGACCTGGTCCTCCTCCCTCCTCCTTCGCTCGCCAGTCTGGAACCGCCTCTACGCTCGAATGGCTCTCTTCTCTGAGCACCAGGTAAGAATCCATTTTCTTTTCTCTCTCTCCTTCTAATGGGAGCTGAACTCGACCTCTGCAGCTTCAATCCTTTCGACGAAACCAGCAAGAATGCGCGAAAGGTCCGCCTCGCCTCCCATCCTCTCTCATCTTCGAGCTCTCTTTGCTGATCATCCTGCCTTCAACCAACCAGACGGCCATCATCGCTACCATTGGACCTAGTATCAACACAGTCGAGAAGGTTCAGAAGTTGAGAGATGCTGGGGCGAACATCAGTGAGCTCATCTCCCTCATCTCCTCCCTCCCCAGCCCCTCGAGCTGACCCTTCACTCCTTCTCCTCTTCTCCGTCTCTCCAGTCAGAATGAACTTCTCGCACGGGACTCATGAGACTCATCTAGTGGAGATCGGCATGATTCGAGCAGCTGTGAAAGGTGAGTTGCAGTCAAAGAGAGCCGATCTTCGAACTTCATCGAGCTCACCGTCGGCGCTTCGTCGTTTCCCCTTGTTTTAGCTCGTCCTCAAGAGAGGCCTTTATCTCTTGCTCTCGATACCGTTAGTGCCGGCGTTCTTACCTTTCCTTTCCCTTCCGTTTCACTGACGACCTCCATCTCCCTCTCGCCGGACAGAAAGGACCAGGGATCAGAACGGGAGGTTTGGCAGGAGGAAAGGACGTTCCGATCGAAGCTGGCCACGAACTCTACATCACGACCGATCCTGCTTACGCTCAGAATGGAACCAAGGATATTATTTACATCGATTACGTGAGTCTCTCCCGTCGTTTGATTTCCTCTCCTTCCGTTCTCTCGCGACGCTGACCTCTCTCTCTCGTTCGACGCGTCGCATTTCCGTTCCTTCATCTTCAGCCCAACATCGTCAAAGTCACGTCCCCCGGAAAGTTCATCTACGTCGACGATGGAGTCGTCTCCTTCCAGGTCATCTCCATCGAAGGGGACAAGCTTCGAGTTCGAGCCGTAAACGGAGGAGTGCTTTCGAGTCGAAAGGGAGTGAATCTGCCGAGGACTAAGGTCGATCTTCCATCTCTCTCTGATCAGGATAAAAAGTGAGTCGGTTTTCTGAAAAGGGTCTAATCGGGACAAAACCCTTTGGAAAGGGCATCCTTGTTAAACTCGACGCGTCTTCTACTTGGCTCGCTGACTTTGATCTTGCTTTCCTTATCAGAGATCTTCAGTTCGGAGTCAAGAACGGAATCGATATGGTTTTTGCCTCTTACATGAGATCTGCCAGTGACGTTCTGGCTGTGAGAGCTGGGTTGGGAGTAGATGGGATCAACGTCAAGGTGGGCTCGTCTTTCGTCCCTTCCCTCCTTCGCACGAGCTGACCTTCTCTCTCTTCTTTGTTCCCCAGGTCATCGCCAAGATCGAGAACGAGCAAGGAGTTATCAACTTTGACCAGATCCTTGATGCTGCTGATGGGAGTGAGTTCCGACTGTTCCTCTCTTTTCTCTGCTTTCTTCTCGACGCGTCTTGAACTGACCCTGCTCGCTTTCCTAGTCATGGTCGCTCGAGGAGATCTTGGGATCGAGATCCCCTCGTCGCAGGTCTTCATGGCGCAGAAGATGGTGATCGCCAAGTGCAACGTGGTCGGGAAACCGGTCGTTGTTGCGACGCAGATGCTTGAGGTTCGTCTGGCTCTCCCCTCCTTCCCTTTCCATCCTTCTCGCCGCTGACTCTCCTATCTCTCGCACATCAGTCCATGACCTTCAACCCTCGACCTACTCGTGCTGAGGTCTCAGACGTCGCTGTTCGTGCACCTTCTCCTTTCTTCACTTTGAGAGTTTAAGCTGACCAGTTCTTCTCTGCCAGAACGCAATTCTGGACGGAGCAGATGCTGTCATGCTCTCAGCTGAGACCGCTCGAGGACTGTATCCGATGGAAGCTGTCAAGATCATGGCTGAGATCTGTTTCCTTGCAGAATCATCCGTCTGCTACGCTGTAAGCCATCTCTTCTCCTCTTCCCGCTTCGACGCGTCTCCCCTTCGCTGACGCGTCCACTTCCTTTTCTCCTAGCCTCTCTTCAACGACATCAAAGACCTCGTTCCCAAACCAACTTCCACCAATGAAACCACCTCCGTCGCTGCCGTCAGCGCTTCCATCGAACAAAACGCTTCGGCGATCCTCGTTTTGACGACGAGGTAAGATAGCTTCCATCTTCTCTTCGTGTCCTTTCCCTCGCTGACCCTTCAAACTCTGCCATGTCCTACAGCGGAGTCTCAGCAGCCCTTCTCTCTAAATATCGCCCGTCGGTCCCGATCTTGGCGATCACCAGGAGCGAAACGACTTCCAGAGCGCTGAACCTTCATCGAGGCGTTTACCCTATTCTTGTGAGCTCTCTACTTCCTCCTACGATTTAGCATCTCACCTAGCTGATACTCTCCTGGTATCTCATCACAGTACTCAAATCCTCCTCTTCCTGGTCAACCCTGGCAGCTAGACGTCGACACTCGTCTCGTCTTCGGCTTGAAGAAAGCGATTCTTCTCGGAATCTGTCGGCCAGGAGACTCTGTTGTAGGGCTGCAGGGCTGGAAGGGTGGAGCGGGACATACAGTAGGTCAAACCTTTAGAATCAAACTTTCCGAATCTCGTGCAGTCTTTCTCCGAGGCTCTTCTTCGATCTTCAGCCCTCGTTGACTTCGTCTCCACGTTCGCCGATCTCTGACCTCTTCCGTTTCCTTTTTTTCTCTCTCGAAGAATACCCTACGCGTGCTCACGGTACCGCACGACCTCTCGAAACTCGAACAGACTCCTCTTCACTCGAATTGAAGATCGCGGAAAGACTTCTCGTCGGAAAAGCGAGCTCACAAGAGCGAGAGGGAGGCTCTATTTAAACGTTCCTGACCTTTCCTGACGTCCAGATAATAGAGAGCCCGAGGGGTGGATTTTTGGATTTGGAATTGATCAGTCCGCTTCCTCTTGTACAGAGACAAGGAGGAAGAACGTGTTTCTCTCGAGGCGGAAGGAAAAGTCGAGCTCACCTCTGGGCATTCTCCCTCCCAAGCCCTTTTCTCCCGTCTTCCTGACCCAAGAGAACGGAAGCTTCTCGGAACTCGGAAGTATTCATCAAGACGTTCGGTTCCGTCCCTTGATGCAATCTCAAGGAGAAAGATACGGAGGAAGATGAGAAGGAAAGAAAGAAAGAACGGAAAGGTCGGAAACGGTGGGAGGCGTCTGGAGTTGAGCACGTTCTCAACCGTTGGTCTCGCCCTGTTCCCGCATGGTATTAGGCCTTCAAAAAGGGCTTTCGCTTCTTCTTCCTCTTCCCAGCAGACTCCCATCAACTCAACTCACTTTCCCTTCTCCCCCTTTTCCCTTTCCCCCTCCCTCGACACCTCCATCCCAAGATGTCCGACTTCGAAACCGACAAGGAGCAGCCCGCTCAGGCTTACAACTCTGTCGACGAGCGACGACGAGCCGCTCTCAGGGAGATCGACGAGGCCAAGTTCTCGTGAGTGGACCCTTCCGTCCTTCTATACTTGCTCTCTGGTTTCTGCGATGGTGCTCGAGGTAGAGGAAGGGACGGGAGGGAAGCCGGAAAGAATCGCATGAGACAGCCGCTGACCTGATCTTCCTCCCTTCCTTCCCTCTTCCCGCAATTTTTCAGTTGGTTCCACGTCAAAGCTTGTGTGAGTAAAGACGTATCTCCTATCTATTTACCAGTGACTGATCTCCTGTATCTCCCTTCTCCCTGCAGGTCGTTGCTGGTGTTGGATTCGTGCGTAAACAAGTCTCTCGATCCTCCTCCTCCTTGCCGACGACTGATCTTTCTCTTCTCCTCCTTCAGTTCACCGATTCCTACGATGTCTTCGCCATCTCGATCGTTTCCGCCATGTTGGCTTTCGTGTTCCGGGCAAACCACAAGTACGCTCTCACTCCCAACCAAGATCTGGGGATCAAAGTAAGTCGAAAATCTAAGCGAAGAGATCAACTTCCGTCGAGGATGGCTCGCTGACGATCCCGCTCTTTCAGGTCGCTACTCCCGTAGGAACTTTCGTCGGTCAGCTTCTTTTCGGATGGCTCGCTGATGTTGTTGGACGAAAGAAGATGGTGAGCTCTTCTGCCGGCAGCGCGCTCTTCCTCTCCTCGTTCTGACTCTTCTCTGCTCCTTCTCTCTCTCTCTCTCTCTTCAGTACGGACTCGAGTTGATCATCATCATCATTGCTACCTTTGGGCAAGCCGTCGCTGGGCAGGGACCTGCAGTTTCGATCTTCGGAGGTGAGTTTTTCTCGAGCTCTCGCGACTTGACCTCGACGCGTAGCTCACTCCGCCCTCCCTCTCTTCCTCCAGTCCTCATCGTCTGGCGATTCATCATGGGAGTTGGAATCGGAGGAGATTACCCTCTCTCGGCCGTCATCACCTCTGAGTTCGCTGCTACTCGAATTCGTGGACGAATGATGTGAGTTGTCGTCTTGATCTTCCTCTTCGTTCACCCTCTCTTCCTCTTCAGCTGAGTTCTCTATTTCTCTCGCTGACTCTCACTCCTCTTTCCTTTTCTCTTCCCTTTCAGGACCGCCGTCTTCGCCTGCCAGGGATGGGGTAACTTCTCCGCCGCCCTCGTCGGATTCTGCTGTGTCGCCGGATTCAAGAACCAGATCATCAACGACGACGTCCTCGTCTTCAAGCACGTCGATTACTGCTGGAGGATCCTCATCGGACTCGGATGTGTTCCCGGAGTCATCGCTCTCTACTTCCGAGTGAGTTCCAACGCTCTCTCTTCGCTCGACGCGTCGTCTCGAAGCTGACCGTTCCCTCTCCTCTTCTCTGCAGCTCACCATCCCCGAGACTCCCCGATTCACCATGGACATCGAGCGAAACGTCAAGCAGGCTTCCCAGGACGTTGAGGTCTTCCTTACCACCGGTGGATTCGTCCAAGATCCTGATGCCGTTGTCGAGCACGTCGCCGCTCCCAAGGCTTCCCGATCCGACTTCTTCGCCTACAACGCTAAGGTTCATCTTTTCTAAAACTTCTTCGACTCCCTTTTCACCTGATGAAGCTAACCGCTCGTCCGTCTTCTTTTTTTGCAGTGGGCCAACGGAAAAATCCTCCTCGTTCGTTCTACCTCTTCGCCTTTTCTCCTAGCCGAAGCTGACCGCTTGACCTTCCTTATTCTTCCAGGGATGTGCGTGGTCGTGGTTCGCTCTCGACATCGCTTTCTACGGTCTCGGACTCAACTCTTCCATCGTCCTCACTGCTATCGGATTCGGAGGAGGAGCCATCAAGGGACACACCATCGGACAGAACGCCTACAAGGTTCGTCTCTTCCTCTCTGAGCTCTCATCACTCTGATCACAACGCTGACTTGCCCCCTCCTACCTCTCCAGAAACTGCACGACATCTGTGTCGGAAACTTGATTCTCTCCGCCGGAGGTCTCATTCCTGGGTAAGTTTTTGGAACGGGTCGTCGAAAGGGAGGAAACCGAAATCTCACTTCTGCTCTCGTCTTCTTTCTCTCTCAGATACTGGGCTACCTTCTTGCTCATCGACTCCTGGGGACGAAAGCCCATTCAGCTTATGGGATTCATCGCCTTGACCATCATCTTCTGCATCATGGGAGTGAGTATACTTCTCCTCATCATTCTGTTCTCTCGAGTCGACGCTGACCGTTCCCTCCTACCAGTTCGGTTACGACAAGCTCCTCTCCACCGCTGGAGGAAAGAAGGCCTTCATCTTCTTCTACTGCATGGCTAACTTCTTCCAGGTGCGCAGAAGCTCTTTCTATCCTCCAAGGTCTCTACGACGAAGCTGACCGACGTTTCCCTCTCCCTTTCCTCCCTTTCAGAACTTCGGACCCAACACCACCACCTTCGTCATCCCCGGAGAGGCCTTCCCTACCCGATACCGATCTACCTCCCACGGAATTTCCGCTGCTTCCGGAAAGCTCGGTGCCATTCTCGCTCAGGTCGGATTCGCTCGACTGAAGGTGAGTGCTCGAGCGACGCGTCCGACTTCTTTTTCGACCCCTGCTGATCGTTCTTTTTCTTTCTTTCCTCAGGACATCGGAGGAACCAACGCCTGGGTCAAGCACATCCTTCAGGTGAATACCGACTCCCCTCTTCCACCTTCCTCTCCCTCCTCGGCTTCTCTTCGCCTCATCCTCTCCCTCCCCTGAGCCAGACCTCTAACTGACTCTTCCTTCTTTATCTGCCCAGTTGTTTGCTTTCTTCATGCTTACCGGTATCGCCTCTACTCTCATCCTCCCCGAGGTAAGCTTGGAATTTCTTCCTCTTTCCAAACCTCTTCGCTGTACCGTTCTGAGTCCAAGACGACACTGACTCCTCCTCTCCCTCCTTTCCTCTTCCCCCCTCCCAGACCATGGGACGATCCCTCGAGAACATCTCCAACGAGTCGCAGACCGATTTCGTCCACCCCACCGATGCTCAGCTTCGACGAGAGGCTGAGGCGAAGAAACAGACCTCTTCCGTTTAATGCCCTTCTCTATTCTACTTTTCCTTTGCCCCAGCTGCTCCTCTCTCTTTCTCACACACTATTACCGCCTGCTATAGGGTTTGTTTTGTTTCTTTCCACGGGTTTTATTGCATCTTTCTCCACTAGACTTGTTTTTGAACCGAGCGCGAGCGACGAAGCGTAAGCGAAAGTTTCTCAACGCGTGAGAACGTCCTGCTGCCTGGTATGGAAAAAATAGTCAAAAGTAGGCGTGTAGATGAGTAAGAACGAGCCGGGTTGAAAGCAAACGAGAAGAAGGAGAGGAGGTCGTGGACTTGAGAAGAAAGGGAGAGAGAAAAAAGGGGAAAGAGAGAGAAAAAAAGGGAGCTCGTGACGGGATCGATTAGACAGGACGCTAAATTCTCGCTGGTGTAGTGTAGGCCGGCGATAAAGCCATCAATAATCGAGAGCAGCAAGAAGAACAATATGGACGAGCGACGGGGAGGTCGCGTCGCTGGAGCGTCGACAGAGAGCTGGAACAGGTAGAGAAAAAGGAAGAGGGGAAGAAATTCTTTTAGGACATTCCTATGCATATGAAGGTGTCTATGACGTGTTCGGTGCAAAGGGAAAGTGAGAATTGGTTTGATCCTTCCCCTCGCAACGGAGCGCTGTACCATCGACTCTTCTGCAACCAAGGCATGAAACGAGCTTTGAAGTATTTTATTTACGCTCTCCCAGTACTGTGAATTTCGGTAGCCGAGATTAAAAAGCGCTTTGGGAAAAGAAAAGGCACTGGGAGCGAAGCTCACCTTTTCGGCCCTCCCTTCCCTCTCACTCTCCCATCCTCTTGGAGCTCTCCTACTCCTTTCCCCTTTTCACCTCTCTCCTCTGGGATGAGTACAGTGGCCGTCAGCTTAGCTCTGGGATCAAACCTCTGTTCACTTTTCTCCTGTTGAGAAGAGTTGAGACGGTTTTTGGTGCCCGAGGAAGGAGACGGAGAAAACCGACCTCTCCTCCGTCTGCTGCTCCTTTCCTTTTCTTTCCCTTTCTTTTCCTTTCCTTTCCTTTCTGTAGCTCCCCACAGAGCAGGTTCGATGTTTCAAATATTACTCCCACGTTCCCTTCCAACCTTATACTTTGTTGATACACACAGTTCTGGGCTGGGATGGTCCGTGCTCTCTGCCGAACTGTTGAACCTCCTCCTTTCCCTTCTCTTCCTCACTCCAGAACCCGATCCCTCCCCTCAGCTCTGTTTTCTCCCGGACATTGTCCGCGTTTTCCCTTCTCTCCCCACTCTGGACACATTTCCGGATCTGCGAGACAGACCAGCCGCAGACAGGAAAAAGGAGATCGTCAAAGAAGTCGATCCTCAACACCCATCAGCTTCGATTCCACGTTCTCTTCTTTCTTTCCTTCTATTGTCATCCGTCTCCACCTTCCTCCTCGATCTCTCAGTCATGGCCTTCGCCTTCTTCTCCTTCGCCGTTGACTCTACATCACCTTCTTTGCGGACCTACGCGCGACCGAAACCCATTGTGGCCACCTACTTTATGCTTCAACTCGTCGCCTTCCTTTCTCTATTCGTCCTGCTGTTCACCTTCCTGAGCAACAGAGTGAAGAGGGATGGGACGATCTCCAATTTGATTTTGATCTTCATGGCCGTCTCCATAGGTATGAGTATCCTGTGAGTGCTTTCGATCAAGAAGAAGGAAGTGAAACAGGTGGAGCTCAGAAGGGGGCGGGAACAGAGTTGAGCTGACCCTCCTTTCCTCTTCTCTCTCGCTCAGGTTCATATCTGGGGAACTTACAGGGCCGAAAGAAGACGTCAGGTTTGGAGTCTGTCTTGCCAGCGCTTCGATCGCTATCGGAAGCGCCACAGCGCAAGCGATGGCAGCTTTGAGCATCGTGCTTCGGGTCAGTTCGCCCTTCTTTTCTTTTTTCTTCTCCTCTCGGAGTTTTCTCTCACGCTAAATCTACTTCTCGCATTCCTATCAGATCATGATTCGAATTGTCGCTGCAAAAGGACGCTTCACTGCGTTCTCCGACTCTCGAGCTCTGACCGTCTACCTCATCGCCTCTCCTTGGATCGCTTGGATCGTCTTTACCGTCGCCAGCTTAGCAGTGGGCCTGCAGGATAGGTCAAAAGTTTTCCCTGCTGTTCTCTACTGTGTACGTCTTCGTTCCTTCCTTCTCATCTCTCTGGCCCCGTCGCTGACTTTTGATCTCGACGCGTCTTCTTTTCAAGTCCATCGACTCGACTCCTCTCCTCAACGGTTCGCATTTCAACCTCCTCTTTTACTCCTATAGTATTCGAGCGAACCGGCTGACCTCTGTATTCTCTTCGTCTCCTCAGCCGCATCAATCCTGCCGGGTGAGTTGAACGCGCTCTTTCTCCCCTCAAATCTCGACCTCCTCTCACCATCTCTTCCCTCCCTCCCTTCTATTTATTCCCAGCGATAATCACCGTCATCACTATCCTTCTAGAAATCACCATCGCAGTCATCCTCTGCCGCCAATTCTTCGACCTCAGGTCGTTCAGAAAGAGATCGACCCCTGGTCAATCCTCTACCAGATCCTCTTTCACGCTTGGTGGAGCCAGCTTGCCTCTTATCTTCAGACTGGGACTCTTCGGGCTTTGCGTGATCCTTGCTTTGATGTGAGTTGGCTCGTTCGTCCTCTTTCTTCTCAAACAACTCGAGATCTGATCGACGCGTCTCGCTTTCACTCCCTCTGCCTTGCGACCCTCCCTCTCCAATCTTCAGCTGCGCCATCGTGACCGAAGGCAACTTCACAGCTCTCGCAGGAGACTTCAGTGTTGACGCCATCGGAGTAGCCGTTTTCTTCATCTTCGGTTCACAAGGTACGCTTTTGTTCTCGCTCGACGCGCACCTCTCCCCTTTCCCTCCTTCGCCCGAGCTCAGTCCCTCCTCCTTTGTCTTCTCCTCCTCTCTCACAGCCGATGTCCTCCGAGCTTGGCACCTCCTCCCCCGATCGTCAACCAACACCTCCCGCTTCAACATCTCTTCCCACAACAACAACGGCAACACCACCACCCGCGGAGGAGGAGGGATCCAAATCCACACCGAAACGATGATCATGGACTCGATGCCCCAGCTCGGTCGGGATACCGATCTCGAGAGCATCCAGGAGGGAGCGACGGACGGTGGAGGGGATAGCGAACGAGGGTGGGGGAGTCAGATCGCGTTGAGGAAGGAGGGGGAGGAGGAGGAGGATGGGAAGAGTCAGAAGGAGGAGTACGGTTTGAACTTGAAGATTAAGACGCCTGTGAAGAGGGAGAGGCAGGATTTTTGATTAGTTTACTTGGATATCTTTTTGGGCTTCATGTCGTGGTGTCTCTTTCTGGGAGGTTGAAAAAGGAAAGCGAGAGAGTGAAGGGTTGTGAGAAAAAACAAACAAACGACTCAGGTCGGTCACTCTTCAACCGCCATCTCGTTTCTCTTCAGGACATGGCTTCTCAACAGGATCTCAGGCTCTTCCAGACCCAAGCATCAGTAGTAGAAGCTCTCTCGGGAGGTGAGATCCCCAGCCTTTCGTCTTCTCTGCCCGGAATCCGAGGGCGAGGACCATCGAGAAGGAAGGAAGGAAAACGTCGAGCTCACCTTTCCTCCCTTCCTTCCTTCCCCTGCCTACCCGTACGCTCAACGCTCAACGTTTCAACCCCCAGCCCTTCAACTCTCACCACCTCAGATGAAGTCCATCTTGATGCGGTACTGCGAATCCAAGCTCATCAACAGGCCACTGGAGCAGCTTGCCGTGAAGCTGTCGTTGGTCGAGCACGATCTCAGATACATCAGGAAGAACGCCTCCTCGAAAGGAGAGCAAGTCATGCCTGGACTCGAAGCAGTGTATATAAGATCCCTGATTGTTTTTTTTTTGCTTCGCAACACAGAGCTAACCTCCGGAATTTTTCTTCTTGTCGCTGTATGTAGATTCATCGAAGTCCGACGGGAGCTCAAACTGCCCCCCTCCGTCGTCTTTCGCCCTCCCACCTCTACAACCCAACGCTCTTCCTCCTCTGCTCCATCCTCATCCCGAGTGCCAGCACCAGTCCAAACCGTCATTCGAGATCCAGCCGCCTCCGAAGGGATGCTTCCTCCTCCAGCATGGACGCCTCGGGATGAACCTCCTGACGACCTTGCACGAGCGTTGAGGGAGAGTCTTCTGGTGCCTCCTCCTGCTCCTCCTCCTCTCTCATTCGTAGAGCCAGCAACGGCTCTATCTCAACAGCCATCACTGGAACTACCACCTCCCGCTTTCTCATCCTCGTCTACGAACACAACTCCTCGTCCGACCTTTCGATCTACCTATCTCTCCCTCCCCCTCCCCTCTCCCTCCTCCTCATCCTCGCCAACAACAACAGTGATGCACGACAACGATCCCCTCGAAATCCTTACCTCCTCCTCCTGCCAAACCCTAATCCTCATCGACGACTCTCGTTCCCTTCGCCTCGATCCCTCAGCCGCTCTCGAAGCAGCCTCCAAACTCGTCCCTCTCGTCTTCCTCCTCTCCTCGCCGGCCGAGATCCTGTTCGTGAAGCTCAGAGAGCTTCAGACTAGGTGTACGACTGTTGGGGAGGTGAAGGAGCTCTTCGAGGCTGCGAAGGGGGAGTGGGAGGAAGAGAGGGGAACTCGGGTTGGGTTGGGAAAGAGATTGGAAGGAGTGTTGTGGGATTACGTGGGAGACTTGGAGCAGGAGAGGAAGAAGGACAAGGGTCGAGATAGGAGGAGGTGGAAAGCCGTAGGAGAACATGATCGGGGTGGGTCTGAAGTTGGAGGTTGGATTGGAGCAAGGGAACTTGACGCGTCGAAGGATAGGATTCGGCCGCTGAATGTTGTGAGCTTCTCATTCCTGCTACTCTCTCCTCTCAAAGAAGCTTTCCTCTAACTAGCCTCATCGTTCGAACTCCCGAACTCCTAGATCGTCCTGACAGATGGGTGAGTCGAACTGTTCCTCGACGCGGCCCTCCCTCCCCTTTTCCTAACTTCCCCGATTTTCCCTTTCATCCTCAACCCAGTACTTCACCGGATGATCTAGAGGTTAGATCAGAATCTTCAGAGTTTTTTTTCCTCTACTACCTCACGCTGACTCAACTCCTCCTTTCCTCCCTACTTCTCTCTTCCCCAGAGCATCTTACTCTCGACAACGAAACGACTCGACGCTCTCTCCTCTCCGAACGGTCAACTTGGGGTCTTCTTCCTTCAGCTCGGAGTGAGTCATTTCTAGAAGCTACTTCTACTATTACTACCTTGAAGAGCTCGCCAACTAATACCATCCTTTCAACTCGGTCGCAGGACGATCCTCTCGCAAACCGTTATCTTCGATCTCTTTTAAACCTGTCGAAGAGACATCCATCACTGGGACGCAAGATCGCGGACAGCACTACTTGGCGACCTCCGCCGTCGATTTCCAGTCTTGATGGAGGTCCTCGGACGGGAGGGAGAGCAGAGGGAGAGGAGAACGAGGCAGTTTTGATGAGGAAGATCCTCCTCGGTGGGATCAATCGGAGGGTTGCTGAAGTAGATTTAGATCGGTCGTTAGCAACTGATGAGCTGTGATCATCATCTTTGATCTTGGAACCCCTTCAGAGGTGGAGGGACGACGAGCAAGAGCCCTGCAGGGAGATCCGAGGCTACGCGTCGACCTTCGAGTCGATAACTCCCGACTGGACAGTCTTAAATTCCCCTACACGCTTGCGTGCATACTAGAGCAAGGGAAGATGATAAGGAGAAGGGAGAGAGTTGATCATTCATCGAAGCAAATCAAAGGAAAGGCTAGGACGACCCGAGAGTGAAAGGGATTAAAGAGCGGTGGAGAGGTGAACTCGAGAAGAAGGATAGAAAACTAAGCTATCAAAAGGTGATGGTAAGATCGTCTGCCTTGATCGAAGCAGGTCCCAAAAGACGGTTGAACCTTCCGAGAGCAGAAGCGACGGCGTCGAGAGCGATAGGGATGGTTTGTCCTTCGACGAGCATCTCCGGAGCAGTTCCATCGAGAAGACCGAGCTCCTCGTCGTTCCAGACGTTCTCGACCTGGTTGTTGGGCTTTCCGACTCCAGAGACGTGTCCTCCTTCGGCGATCCAGTCGTCGACCCGCTTGATTCCGAGCTCAGTGAAGAGGGCGTCGATGGAGGCGACGAGGTGAGCCATCTGCTCGACGGTGTGACCGGGGGTGGGAGTGATTCGAAGTCGCTCGGATCCGACGGGCACGGTGGGTGCGTTGACGCTCTGGATGTAGATGCCGTACTGAGTGAGGAGAGCATCGGAGGCGGCCTTAGCGAGGGCAGCGTCTCCAACGAGGACGGGGATGATGTGCGAAGGTCCAGGGCTGTAAAACGCGAAGAAGAACTAGTCAGCGAACGATTTCCACAGAGACGAGGTAGGTTTACAGTCGAGGATGAAGCTAAAGAAGATACTGACACGACAGGGATTCCAATCTTCTCGAAAGCAGCCTTCACGGCTCGAGTGTTGATCTGCTGAAGCCTTCGGTCTGCGAGGCACTCCTTCTGGTACGCAACGGCAGCCTGATCTCCAGCGACGATGACGGGAGGGAGGGAGGTAGTGAAGATGAATCCAGGAGCGTAGGATCGAACCACTGAGGAAAGGAAGAAGGAGTAGAAGGGATTTAAAGTCAGGATCGAAGCTCCACGCGACGAGCGAAAGAGGAGAGAGAAGAAAATCGAGCACTCACTGTCGACGAATCGAGCGGATCCAGCGATGTATCCTCCGAGTCCTCCGTAGGCCTTGCTGAGGGTTCCGGTAATGATATCGCACCGGTCCATAACTGATCCAGGGATGGCGTCCGAAGAAGCTCCAGCGGCAAGGTGAGCTGCGTAGTCGAGATGTTCGGCGACTCCAGCTCCTCGGGGACCGTACATTCCGACGGCGTGGACCTATAGAAAAGAGGTGAGAGTAAGCAAAGGGACTGGTGACACGAGATCGAAGGAAGAGGGAGAAAGGATCGCCGAAGAGAGCACGCGAAAAGAAACGAACCTCATCGTTGAAAGTCAAAGCTCCGTACTTCTCAGCAAGGTCGCAGATCTCAGCGATGGGTCCGACGCTTCCACACATGGAGTAGATGGACTCGAAAGCGATGATCTTGGGGGTGTCGAGCGGGTACTTGGAGAGCTTCGCCTCGAGATCGGCGAGATCGTTGTGCTTCCAAATTTCCTTCTTGGCTCCCGAATGTCTGATTCCTTCGATCATGGACGCATGGTTGGTGGCGTCGGAAAAGTAGACAAGTCCGGGGATCCTCCGTCCGAGAGTAGCGAGAGTCGCATCGTTGGCGACGTAGCAGGAGGAGAAGACGAGAGCCGCTTCCTTCCTGTGCAGGTTGGCGAGCTCGTCCTCGAGAGCGAGATGGAGGGAGTGGTTTCCGGCGATGTTACGAGTTCCTCCAGCTCCGCTTCCGTACTTGCCGAGAGCTTGTCTGTGGAGAAGGAGAAGACGGAAGAGGAGTCAGCGCCGAGGAGCCTGTATGCATCGAGAGAGAAGAAACGAGCTCACTTCATCGTCGCCAAAACAACAGGACTCTTGCTCATTCCGAGATAATCGTTGGCACACCAGACGTTGACTTCGTCCTTGACGTTGGCCGTGTGAGCGATGGGGAACTTGGTCGCGAGCCTGTTGATGTTGTTGAAGTATCGGTAGGACCTGGAGAGGAGGAGGTGAGGGAAGAGCAGATCGGTGCGAGAGTCAGCTGTTGTTCTGCTGGAACCAAAAAAAAAGAGGATCAAGCCATCGCAGTCGAGCATGATATCTACTTACTTGTCCTTGTGCTTCTTGTCGAGCTGGTCCTCGTAGAGCTGCTCGTAGTTGAAACCAGCGACGTTCTTTCCCTTGAGCGTCGAAGGGGAGAGCTTCTCCGCCTTGAGCTGCTGAGGAGTCGAGGTAGACTCAAGGTATCCAGTCAAGACGGTGTCCTGTAGGTGACGAAATGAAAAGGGAGGAAAGACGAGGGGATGTGAAGAATCTGTGAGCTTTGAGCAATCAGAAGAGACGAGAAGGAAGGCGTGGAGGGCTCAGAAGTGGAACGAGGGAAGGGACGAACGGCTCGATCGATATCAGCAAAGACGTGAGGAGTAGCGACGGCTTGCTGGGAGTTGGATCCAGTCGAGAAAGGTCGAGCTGATCCAGAGGGGAGAGGACCGCCGGCAGCCTGAGGAAGAGGACGAAGAAGAAGCAGAAGGAGAAGGTCAGGTCCTTGATCTTCGATTTGAGCTCAAGCGCTTTTTCTCTCCTTCCGATGAGCTTGCCCTCCTTCCACCCCACGCTGAGGGCTCAAAAGATCGAGCACTATCTCTCCCGGGCCTCCAACCTAGCATACCATGACTCACCTTCTCGAGGACCGGTCCTACGACTGGGCACAGAAGAGGAGCAGAGGTCGAGGAGAGGGATCGAAGCTGTTTCTTCGAGGCCGAGTTGAGGAAAGGACAGGATCCTCGAAGGGCTCGCAAAGACGCCAGGTGGAGGTTGGACATCGAAAAGAAGACGAAGGGGAGGTAGGAAGAAAGTGGGGGGGAGGGAGGGAGTGAGGGTTGGGCAGCAAAGAGGAAGAGAGGTGGACGGACGGGCTTTTGGGGGCGTTTTCTGGACTGAAGGCGGTTCGCTCCCATCTTCCGTCCTTCACCCAACCAACTCTGCCCCTGAGACGGCGAGACTCGTCGTGTTCGAAGATAATTCTAGAATCGAATATCTGCCTTTCCCGATACGTTCTAACCATTCCACCAAGGGAGGAAAGGGCAAACGCGTCGAACGGCTGTCCGCTCGCTTCGGGCTCGTCCTCCGCGTCTTCCAGTTCACAGGATTCCTGGTTTCTGACGCCATATCGACTATCACACGGGATACGATCTTCCTCGCTCAGTTTTACCACCTGGGACGAGATCGATCCAGCTCGAAGGTCATTTGCCGGTTGAGGAGAGGCGTTCAACCTCGCGTCGCGAGAATCAGAACTCTCCGCTTTTGAAAGCCTCAAAATGCGAGCAAGTTAGAGCAAATACACATAGGCATACTGCTGAAATCCACATGCGCTGGATAAGCTACCGAAACCGTCCAAATCGAAGAGCCGCGAGGTCTCCCTCGTAGGTTTCCGCCGGTTTCCTTCCCTCTGATTTGCTCCGATCTCGCTCTCGTTCCCGACCTCGATGTTCCGTTTGGGATTCTCGACCTCGGAGTTCCTCCTGGAGATAAAAGAAAGGGCAGATGAGATCGTCAGTAAAGAAGCGAACGGATAGGTGTGAGAGAGAGAGGAAAGAAGGGCGGGAAAGGAAGAGGAAGAAAGGGCGACGACGAACCTTTTCGACGCTGTCCCATGGTCGAAGGCAAAGACACTGGAAGAGAGAACGAAGACACGATGAGTCAGCTTGGTGTAGACCAGAGAGAGTGGCGAGGAGATGATACTGACGTAATCCTTCCTGGGAACGAGAGAGAAAGCGACGCGGGAAGGTCAGCTCGAAGAAAAGATCGGTTGAGAAAGAGGCATTTCCCAGATCGATGAGACCTACATGTAAGGGCTGACTGTTTCCAGGGATCCCACGTTTTCACTATAATCTGGGAGGGCTAGCCGATCTTGGAAACACCCGCAGCTACGGGAACGAAAGCGAGGGCGAGTCAGCGAAAGAAAGAGAAACGACGCGACGAGAGAAGGAGAAAAGAGACTTCAGACGAACCTTCCGAGCGAAACAGGTTTACTGAAAACCGTAGCGACCCACACCTTCTGACTCAAAGCCGAGTCAGGATCTTCGTCGACGATGGAAGTGTAGACGATGTCGATAATGAGTTCGCACGAGAATCGAACACAAGTCTCGGTTGCTGAATGAGTCGAGGGTCTCATCCGGCGGTCACTTGGCTGTAATCAATACGAGAGTCGACGAAAGGTTAGCACCAACAAAGGATGGGTTTCTACCTCTCGAGGGTAAGAGGCTCGGCGGAGGAAAGTACGTACCAGCCTCGCGACCTTCTGGAAATTCCACTCCTTCCCTCCCCACGTCTGCCCGTCTAGCATCGAATCTCCCCGATGCTTCTTGACGAAGTCATCGTTGTAAGGTCCAGCAGGTCCCTTGTCGACGACGAACTGCTTCGGAGGTCGGATGGTAGCTATCTTCTCTGGAGTCCGATACGAGGTGAGGACGGCCTTTTGAGCGAGGTAGATCTTCAGTCCGTAGACCGTGAGCGTTGGAGGTGGGCAGTGAAGGGTGAGGGAGATGTCGAGAGCTGAAGCGATGATGAAAGCTGAGGAAGATTGAAGAGGAGAGTGGATTAGTAGCTGAAAGCAGGCGAGGAAACGGAAGAGAGGTCTGAGAACGAACCCGACGCGTTGAGGTCGAAGGAGAAAGGACCGAGAGCGTCTGTGACTCCTTGAGAGTGAACGTTGAGCCCAAGACCTGTTGAAAGAAAGAGAATCGTAAGATCGCCTGTATGCGCGTGAGGTCGAAATATGGAAGAGAGCCGACTCACTCTCCGTCTCTCCAAGAATGGGAGCGGGAACGACCCAAACGAGCTCCTCTGCTCTCAGATCTCTAGAGAAGAAACCTTTGCCCGATCCAATTACTTTGGCGACGATGACGTGTTGTATCTTGGCGTAGGAGGTGTCGTCGTGAGGACAACTCGTCGAGGGAACGGTGAAACGGAACTCAAAGCTGTTGTCGAGGACGGAAGTTCGTTTCCGAGTCAGCGGAAGACGCGACAGAGAGAGGAAGGGTTGATAGGATAGAAGAACTCACGTCGAGATTCCCTTAGGAAGTTCCATCCCTTCAGCACCTAGCATAAGCTCAGCCTCGACGACCTCGTCCTCCTCCTCGAGTCCATGGTCTTGTGGGAAAGCGAGGACCTGTCGACGAACGAATCGAACGCGGATTCCCTGAATCTTCTTTGTTGAGGTCGAGATGACTTGAAGGTAGCCGTTTATCCTTCCTGAGCCCTGTGCAATGCCATAGAAGTTAAGAGGAGAGTTCAGCTCTAGAGTTTGAGCTCGGCCAGAGAAGAGGGACGTGATGGCGAGAAGGCCAGGTTGATGATTGTTGAGCTCGAGCAGGGAAGGAGCGGAGGAGAAAGCTGACCTGGCTGCCGTCGTTCTGCTCTCCAAAGAGAGCCCCTGCGGCAGGAGCGATGATAATATCGCACTCGGTGAGTCCTATACGAAGAGAATCCTTCTTAAGATCGAGGTCCTACGAGAAGACGGGAGGAGAAGAGGAACGAGGGTCAGCTTCGGACTTCTCACTCCTTCGACACCCTTACCCTTCACCTCTTCACTCTTTTTTTCCTGCTCACGACACCTTTCCTCCTCCTACGAGGCTGAAGTTGAAAGCTAGCCCGTACACTCACCTTATCGAGAGCTACGTGGACAGGATTCCTTGGTGGGAGAGAATGAACGGGCGAGAAGGAGGGAATCTGAGCAATGGCGTCCACGGAGCTCGAGGCATGTCTAATGGGACCTGGACGTCGAGAGGAAGAAGAAGCGCGAGAGGAAGGTCCAGAGGAAGGACCAGCGATGGAAGGGGAGTAGAGAGGAGGGTCCATCCTGGTGCGTGGGAGAGAGGGAGGATGACTGTTGGGAGGGGAAGGACGGAGGGAAGTGAAATTGTGTGAGCTCGACGGAAAGGGATCCGGCGCGTCACGTTGAGAGACGATCTTCCCACACGAGCGATCCTCTTCTTGAACGTGAGAGAGGATGATCTCGCCCCAAAAAAGAAACGACAATCTTTCAGAGGACTCGTCGACGTGTGTGGATCGATCGCGCGTGTCTCCTCCGCTTTCCGAAGCTCACATCTTTTCTTTCCCCCTTCGTCTCTCTCCCCTCTCGACTCCCTCACAGGTTCTCTACAGCATTTTTACAGCTCTAGACAGCTCCCGTAAAACCGAGCCACAACTTCCAACCGTCCTGTTCTCTTTTTGGCATCGCGCTCCTTTCAACCTTCCCTCTTCTCGTGCAAAGCTTTTCATCGCAGCAAAGCTCGCCCAATGTCAAAACCTCGCTATATCTTCGTCTCGATATAGGAAAATTTTCTTTCTCTGAACCAAACAGGGAGAGGATGAAGTTCGACGTCTTCCGCCCTCGTCCTCCTCCTTTCCCTCTCCTAATCGACATTACCCAGAAGAGATACCCAGCCTCCGTCTGAATCTGCTGCAAGAGCCCTTGGAATCGAGACTCGCAGCGGGAAGCTGCTGAGACCTGAGCTTCCTCGGCTCTCGCGCTCCTTTGGGTTGTTTCTACTTTCGACGCGTCGACTTCCCTTTCACGCTCACGCTCCTTCTCTTTCCGACTCCGAATATCTGAGTTCTTGGAAGACTCTCAATTTTTGATCAACCCTCTTTCCTTCTCTCCCATCTCCAAGCTCTCAGAAAGACTACATCTCTATCCCTGACGATCTACAACGACACGCGAACCTTCCCTTTCCCTCCCTCCTCCCTCCTCACCCAAACCATTCACCTGCGCTTCCTTCGTTTCGCCACCCAACTCGTCCACCTCAGACTCAACGAGCTTCCCTCCTACACCGACTCCGATGGTCTAAGGGAAGCGAAACCCCTCCCCAACATTATTCTCCTCCCTCTGCCCGAACCTGCTCTCGTTCTCCTCCGCTGCCCACGTCCCTCTCGATCCGCTCCTCCTTCCGTTCGGATGGCCAACGCTTGAGAGGATGAAGTTTGGGGAGAAGTACTGCGATCATGTTGAGGAGGTGTGGTTTGGAGGAGGGAAGAGGAGTTAAGGGAGATGAAGGAGGAGGGAGTGGTGAGAGGGATGAAGAGGTTGCTGGAGTGTTTGGTGGGAGAGGAGGTTGGGATGAGGAAGCTGTTCCCAAGGATGATCTGTATTGAGTTTGGGGATCTGGAGGGCGGGAAGGAGGTCGGGGAGGTGGTGAAGGCGACGGGAGTTGAGGTGAGGAGGAAGGTGGAGTGGGTGGTGGTAGATCGAAGGAGAGGAGAGGTTGGTCGAAGCGTGAGGGGAGGTCGTGAACGCGAGAGATGAAGGGTAATTAATTGTGATCCTGATGATAGATGTGATATCGATACTGGAGGGCTGGCCAGGAGGAGAGAAGAGGAACGAAACGAAGACGCGTCTCCGGCGACGAGACTCATTCTGCTCGAGGAGTGGCCAAAAGAAGGATGGAATTTCAGATCTTCGTCTAGAAGAGGAGAAAACGAAATGGGAAGATATATGACTCACCTCCTCACGCTTCCTTCCTCTCCTCTTCGACGACAGGCGTCAATCCCTCCTCAAACTCGACCTCCGTCCCGTCCTCCTCGACCCACACCCATCCCTCCTTCAAACACTCCAACACCATATCGCTGAGCTCTCCCTCCTTCACCTCCTCTCCTTCCTCCTCTCCATTTCAGGGGTGTCAGGTTCCGTAATGAGACATCTTGCTGAGTTTGACCCAAAGTCGACGACGAAGAGGGAGAGGCACGTTGAGGAAATGGACGCGTCTCATGTAAAAGGCGAGGAAGCGAAACTCTTCGGTGATGGCGGCGGAGACGAGGAAGGTGTCGCCGATTGGAGGGGTGTTGATGGTGGTAGTAGATCTGGGAGATATGAGGGAAGAGGAGGAGGAAGGAAGTGAGGCGAGTGGGAAGGAAGGGTAGACGATGTGCTTGACAACCTCCTTGTTCGTCCACACTGGACGTCTTCCAGCGAGCTCCCTCACCGACGCTGGATCCGCCATTGACACCCAGACTTCCTTACAGCCCAACCCTTCAAAGAACCTGTCCTTCTTCTCGCCCGATTCAAAGTACAGCTCGTGCAGGACGTCCCTGGGGAGGAAGTCGTTGGTTGCGTTGGGTTTTCGACGGGTCAACTGATGCTGTCGTATCTGCTGGATGTTTTCGGAGGACCAAGGGTTGAGAAATTCTACATAATCTCGAGGGAGGCGGAAGACAGGGATGGAGGTCGTGGGGGAGTGAAGGAGGGTGAGCCGATTGAGGTTGGGGAGGAAGGAGGCTGTTGCTTCGGATGGATCATTTGGAGACGAGAGCGTGATGAGGAACCGCTGGCGTTGGTTGGTTGAGGTTGGGGAGGAGGGAGGTTGTGGAGTCGGAATGATGGTTTGGAGAAGAGAGCGCTTGGCTTGGTCGGATCTGAGAGGAGGATCTTGTGGGAGGGAACCATCGGGCTCGAAGGCGATGGGGAGTTCAAGGTCGAGACGGATCCTGAGCTCACGAACCCAGCTCCTCCTCGTCCTGGCTTCATCTCCCTCTCCATCCAAGATACCGTATCCCTTCCTAAATAAGATCTCCCAATGCTCTTCCCGTGAGATGCTGACGGAGTAGAAGAGGGAAGGGAGGACGAGGCGTCGAAAGTCTCTGGAGACGAGGAGGAGCGAGGTCGAACCTCGAGAGGGAGTGACGAGGGTAAAGTTGTCCTCGGGAGTGAGGAGGAGCTCGTCCTGTCGGAAGTAGAAGAAGATGATGCGTTCGAGGATTTCGGTGGGGAAGGATTGAGCCATCTTGGGGGGAGGGAGGAAGGGAGAGAGAGAGAGGAGTGGGAGAGAGTCGTCGTCGGCGGAACAAAGAGCTCACTTTCGTCCTTTTCCCCTCCCAACGAGCAGCATCCCCTCTACTCATATCTCTCGATTTCCTAGGAGGACATCGTATATTCTCCATCGGACTCCCCCCTTTCATCTCTCCGCATCGACATGAACGCTTCCATCCCAACTCCCTCTACGAACCCTCCTGTGATCCCTCCTTCGATGGCATCGCGCGCTCTTCATTCCCTCGTCGCCTCGGTCCTGCTCGAAGCTGGATTCGATGGAGCAGATCCCCAGGCGGTACTGGAACTCGAGAGGATGACATTCGAATGTACGTAGAACGGCAGAGGAAACCTTCAGAGATTCAGGGACGAGGGATCGTTCAAAGGAGGAGGGAGGAGGGAGCTCGAAGAGGAGGTGGAGGGACGAGAGGGAAAGAGAGCTGGATCAGCAGTAGAGATATCCACTTCAAATCCGAAGAGGCGGTCTCTGAGGCTTTCCACATCGTACTCTGGGCCGAGCTGAAGCTCACGGGGGTTTGGGTGAGCTGAGAAGGGAAGGAGCCGAGCTCAACCTCTCCTTCCTCCCTTCCTCCTCCTTCTCCCTCTTCATCTCTCTCTTCCACTCATCCTCGTCCGCTTTCCTGGAAACCAACACCCAGCTCCTGACCACTTCCCTTTTCACTCGATATAATTCTCCCTCCAGTGATCACCACCGTCCACACGCTCTCGACCTCCTACGCCGCTCACTCGAATCGACTCCATCCCTCCGCGTACGACCTCCTCGAAGCCTGTCTCGATCAAGGACTCGAAGTCGAGGATCTCCACAAGTCAGCAACAATCAAGCTGCAGAAGTCGTCAGGTCCGTCTCTTTTTCTCCCTCTTCTTTGCCCCCGCTCCCTTCTCGTTCGCGAGCTTCAGGCTTCCTTCCTCTCCCTGCCCTTCCTTCGACGCGTCTCTCTCGCTCACAGCGCTCCTTCTCTCCCCACAGATCCACTCCCAATCCTCCCTCCACCTTCCCCACCACCAGCCTTCCTCCCCTCAGACGACGAGGCCGATCCCTCCACCTCGAACCCAACATCTTCCACTTCCACGAAACGCAAGAAACTCCTCCACGCCAACTCCAACTCCAAACTTCCCTTGCCCGAATACGCTCATCCTCACGCTCCTCCTCTGCCACCGGGTCATTCTTGGAAGAATACTACAAAGGTGAGCCTCCATCCCAGTTCCTCTCGTTTAGCTCGAGCACGCCAAACGTTTCTCTGACTGGCCTTCTTTCCTCGTTGCGCTCTCCTCGTTCTCCTCCCAGGCTCCTCTCCCTCCTCTTCCTCCCACTCCTTCCATCGCCGAAATGGACGCCAAACTCCTCCAAACCCGACTGGTCGAGGACGAACTAGGCCGGTTGATCGAAGGCACGCAGGTTGCGCTGCCGAAGCAGGTTCTGAAGACGTCGAGTCGAACGAAAAAGAGGGATAGGAAAGGGAAAGGGAAGGAAGTCGGTGTTGCTGGAGCTGAGGGAGCAGCGGTGGAAGGTGGACTTGGAGGATCTGGGGAGGGAGAGTCTACTGTCGGAGCTGGTGGTGTTGATGGGAGTTCGATGGATGGGGTGGTGGTTGGAGGAGCGGTTGGGTCGTCCCTTGGAGGATCGAGCGGAATCGAAGCAGCAGCACCAGCAGTGGCACCTTTCATTCCGCCAGCGCTCACAGTACCGATGGAGGACGTACCCGATCTACCGATGGGACCTACGGCGGCTGCTTTGGTTGCTCAGGCGGATGCGGAAGGGTTGGGAGTGGTGAATTATAGAAGGAGGAGAGGGAGGGGTTGAGCTCGAAGGAGATTACTTTCGAGGAGTAGCATCCATCTTTCGCGATGGAGATGTATATTTTCGAGCAGTCTGCTTTGTGTTTTGCCGTATAGAGAGAGGAGGCAGAGCAGAAAGGATGAGGCTTCATCAATCGACCACGACGCGTGCTACGAGCCTTCCCTCTTCCCGTCTTCTTTCGAGTCCAGTCCTGGTAGATCGGGACGAGGTGAGTGCGTTGACTTCCGAGGTGGGAAAGGAGCCTTCCTGGCGTAGACCTGTTGGGCGAGCGAGAGGTGATGAGAGGTGGAGATGGTCAGCTTGAAAGCAGCTGGTCGCGTTCGCTTTCGAGTCAGTTCTCTATAGATGATGGACACTTGCCTGAAAGTTGGTCCCATCAGGTCGATAGATGTCAGGTGCAACTACGCTTAAGTCGTCAAAGCAGCGCTGATACCGAAGACAAAAAGAAGGAGGAACGTGAGTCGGAGAAAAGCAGAACATCTGGCGAACTCGAGAAAAACTCACACACAGACCGTCGAATCTTCTCAGAGCAAAGTAGTTCGAGTTCTTGCAGGCTAGATACATGCAGCCTTCCACTAGAAACGAGTTTCAAGTCGAGGAAACTATATCAGAGAGGTTGAGAGGGAGAGGCAGTGAAAATGATGATTTTGAGCTCACTCGCGCCGTAACCCTTTCCTTCCGCAACGTCGTCCGAGACAACCCCCACCTCTTCGAAGGCGAAAGGCCAGTCGTCGGCCGCGTATATCTAGAAGTCGAAGAAAAGATCAGCTTTGGAGGTCCAATCCTGCCGGAAGAAGAAGAAGAAGAAGAAGAAGGAGGAACGGACGTGTCGAACTCCCTCTGCGTCGTTCTCGCAATCGTAGTTGACCTTCTGGCCCTCCTCGTCGGTCAAGCACGCACACTGCAGTCCTTCTACGCTATCCTCATCCGAGAAGGCAGCTACGGTTGTTATCCCGTCGACTGCGAAGGAGGAGAGGCAATGGTCGAGACCTTTGTGGGGAAAAAGATTGATTGAATGCAGTTTCGTCGGATGATCAGCTCTCTCTCTCTTCTCGTTCAGGCGTTTTTCCGGTCAAAAAGAACACTCACAGCTAGCGAGGTCAGTATACATGGACTGGGGAACCTCACTATAGGTAGCTGGAAGGACTCCAGAACCGAAAGAGATGAAGGGAGAGCCTGAGGAAAAAGGATGAAAAACAAAAGCAAGAGGGATGAGACCCCATCATCGAGCCGACAGAGCTGAGCTTCTCTTTCTGTAGAGACGACGAGGCCCGATGACTCACCTTTAGGAGGAGGGTTGGATGCTATAGAGACGTTGTTCAGGAGGGAAGAGGACAGGTTGAGAATGGCGGGAGTGAAAAAGATGAGCATGTGGTTGATGGGCTGACTTCGAACGAGACACCCGAATAAGGAGTTTAGGAAGCGGTGGGGGCGATCTTGGCAGGTCAAAGGACGCTTCTCTGTGTGTGAGAACAGCATTGGAGTATTGATCATCAGGTGAAAGGCATGAAACTTTGAAGAGGAGGACCAAGCGAGAATCAAAGTCGCGACGCGTCGTCTTTCTCCCCGTCTCGTTCGCTCCTTTCCTTTCCTTTCCTTTCAAGAGGTAAGGGAGTCGCTAAAAAATATCGAGGATTTGATCAGGAATATTGGTTGCGGTCCCAGACTGAAAGTCGTGGAAACCGAAGGGAAAAGCAAGGAAAAGCTACCAAATCGTTCTCGGGTACCTCGGGAAAGTCGAAACAAGTGTCTCGTAGGATGAGAATGATCGAAAGGAATGTTTGGATTGAGCAGCGAGGGCAAAGCAGGTATCAGGGGGGTCGATCGAAGGAACTCTGCGACGAATAGACTCGTTGGTAGGCAGGTTCGGACCGGAAGGCTGCAGTATACGAGGGAAAGGGCCATCGGTTGAAGTCTTCGTTTTCACTCCTTCTTTTTGGACTCCATCTCTTCTCTCTAGTCAATTTGGATCAGATCTACTCTTATACGTCTGTCATATCCTTCTGCGACATCATTCGACACCGGAAACAGCAAGACGAGCCCTTAAAGGAGGACCCGGATTGGAGGAAGTGAGCTCGACCGTTTCCCTTCGACTGTAAGACTGAGCAGCCTACTTCGCGGGTAGATGAAGAGAAACAAAAAGAGATACCTTGGGACTTGGATAAACGGACAGAAAGAAATATTATCCACGCGAGGATGAGGCTTGGCAGGATCTGCTTCCGTCACCAAACAACACGACTGACCTGACGACGGCCTCCGAGCAAGCCAGGGCCTTTTTCCCAGAGAGTTTCAAGCCTTCAATCCGTCCTTCAACCACCACCCCCTCCCTTTCGCTCGTCGGAGCCCTTCTTCCCCCTTTACTCTCAGCCTAGTTATGGCATCCCACACTCCTTTAACACCCAGCAATGAGAAGTCTACGGTCCAGCCGTCGAGGAAGAGCCGACAACCTCGACCTCCTCCTGCTTTCGTCTCTCGCTTCTTGGGGCCTTCTCTCGCTCGCGGCTGGCGACTCTCCACCCTCAAGACTTTGATTCGCTGTGTACTCGTCTTCGCGGCTGGCCACGTTCTCCTCTTCACCCAGGCATCTCTACTTTTGCTCGGACAGGCCGCTTTCTTCTGCGGTGAGTTGTTGAGCTCCTTCCTTCCTTCCTTCCTCCTCCCACCTCCCTTCGCTCCTCCTTTCTCCGTCTGGCATCGAGCTGACACTTCTTCGAGCTCTTTCGTCTCGATCAAGCCCTGGTCACCATTATGCTTCCACCTTCTATGGCGATTTCTCTTTTCCTGCTGGTGAGCCCTCCCTCAAACGAAACCGTCGGAAAGCTGGAGCCTGAACCGGCCCCCTTTCATCTTCCCTCCTGTTTCTCCCTTCAAGGCCAGCGCGACGCTTCTGATCGGCATGCTGCTGGGATGGGCCTGGGGGTGTGCATCGATGGCCGCTTCGCTAAGCGTGCGGAACTCGAACGTCGTCGCTGCTCAGTACCAAAAAGCTCAAACCAAGTGAGCGCGTCGTCCTCTTCTTACTTTCCCCTCATCTCCGTCGCGCGGATTGATACTCATCTACTCGTCTCCACATTTCCGTATCTTCCAGGCTGGCTACCAACCCAGATGCTAGTTTCCAGAGCGTCATCTTCGAGGGCGCGTTTCTCGACGCGAGGTTCGTCGTTTCCTTCTCCCTCCTCTCTCTTCTTCTCACCCTCGACAACCTCGCTGATCTTCCCTCATCTTTCGACCTCCCAGAGCTTCAGCCGTCTTTGGAGCCTTCTTCTTTATTGGAACGTTTGCTATGGGAGCTCTCAGGGCTCACATCCCAAAACTTGGGCTTTTGGCGATTTTCGGTTGCAGTGAGGAGTTCCTTTCCTTGCCTCCCTCGCGTCTTTCCGTCTGATCTTTTCCATTTTTTTTTATATTCCAGTCGTCATGGATGTAATGATGACCTACGGTCCTCTCTTTCCAACGGCTCAGTACAACCTGCCGGTAAGCTTCTCTCTCGCTTTCGCTGCTCCGAGTTCGAACTAACGCGTCTCTCCCTTTCTCCACCACTCAGACGATCCTCATCCTACCTACCGCTTGCTACGTCGCCATCGCCATCGCCTCTCTTTTTTTCATCTTTCCTGAGACGATGAGCCACCTCTGGGTCACCAGCGTCGTCGAAACCTTCCTCGAACCCTCGATCTCCCTTCTCGAACTTCAAAATTCTGTGCTGTCCTCTTCGTTCCCTCTCGATGGCGAGGAGTTCTCCAAGAAGGTCCAGAATGGGAAGGATATCCGACGAGGGATCGTCGCTGGAGTTCAAGGAATTCTTGGAGGAATTGGGTGAGTTCGAAAAGTTGCCTCTCAGCGTTTGGACGAGAGGCTGACGTTTCTTCTTGGAGAATGATCGACCTCGAGATCTCGGTTGGGAAGCTTGGTCCTGGAGACTTGAAGGACATTTCTTCGAAGGTTCTGGCTTTGACTCCCAAGACTCTGTAAGCCCGGATGTCCTCTCCACTTTCAAGCCTTTCAAGAAATCTGACACCTCGCTCTTCGTTTTCGTCGAAACAGGGCCCTCGTCTCCTTCTCCTCCATCTTCAACGACCTGCTCGAAGCCGACGCCAAAGAAGAAGCTGCCGTACCCATGCTCGCCTCCTACAGCTCCTCCTCTACAAACCTCCCTCCCACTCGACCTCATGGACCAAGTCGCCTCGCCGAGATCAGGAGGAAGATCAAGGAGAGAGAACTTCGACACGGCCACGACCTCTCCGTTCTCCTCCCCATCCTCGCCTCTTCCTCCGCTCCTCTTCGATCTGCATGCATGGATGCGGTGGACGAAATCTCTGGATGGCTTTACGATCTCAACAAGTCTCGTTGGAAGCTCGGGAAGAAGGGGATCGACGAAGCCGGAATCCCAGTCGCGAAGGAGAGGTTGGAGAGGTTGCGGGATACCTTGAGGGAGTTTAGGGAGACGGAGAGGGAGCAGTTGGTTCGAGGACCGTTCGGGAAGTTCTTCGAGGTCACGGAGGATGGTCATGGATCTCTCAAGTCCGAGTTCAAGGACAAGGCCAACGATTCCGACGTCCTCGCCGCTCGTTCGCTCTTCCTCTGCTTCGTCTTCACGTTGAGTCCTCCCTCTCCTCTCCTCCTAAACTTCCCTCGTCGAAGTCGACTGGCTGACCTTCCCTTCTCTCCCCTTTCAGCACTACCCTCGAATCCTTCGCCGACTCCCTCCTCGACTTCTTCACCTTCTCGCTCGATCTTCGTCAGAAGCGACCTCAGTCTCGACTCTGGTTCCCGACAGGTTTCGGCAAAATCGTTCGCAAGATCCAGTCTCGTCATGGAGTGGGATCAGCTTCCGAGCTCGGGAGTTCGGGAGCTGCGGCTGAGCGGATGGTGGAGGAGGAATCGATTGACGGGGAGGACGACGAGGAGGAAGAGGAGGAAAAGGACTCCAGTGAGTCACGACGCTCTTCATTTCTCTCCGTCGCACTCTTTTCACTCCACCGAGTATTCGCATCGCTCACCATAATTATTTTCCTTATCTCGCAGCGAGGGATCCCGACTCTACGACAACCTCCAAAGGAGCTCAGAAGCTCTCAAAGTTCCTCCGCTGGTTCGGCTCTCACGAAGGACTTTTCGCTCTTCGCCATGCTGTGGTCTCGATGGCGTTCTTTATCATAGCCGTCCATCCCAACTCAGCTCAGTTCAACTACGAGTATAAGGGTCTTTGGGCGTTGGTGAGCTCGGACGCGACCCAAATCCTCTTCGAAACGAGATCGCCTCAAGCTTACCTTTCTTCCCTGATGTCACTATAACAGATCATGGCCCAAACTGGTCTAGGTCTCTTTGCTGGAGACATGATCTCCAACTTCATCTTGCGTATGGGAGGAACCGCCGTTGGACTCGTTCTCGGTATCGTCGCGTGGTACGTTGGCTCTGGAAGAGGGAACGGAAACCCGTACGGCCTTACAGTCATATCGGTGAGTTTTCTTTTTCATTCCCCAAACAATTCATTCTCTTCCTCAAAGGACAAGGGGGAAAAGACGACAGTTTGAACCTTTGGCGCGTCTTTCTCGTGTAAGCTGACTCCTACCCTTCGCAGTCGTTCTTTATCATACCGATCCTCTATGCGAGGATTGTATTGCCTCCTACCGAGTTTGTCTCTTACTTGATGGCAGGTGTTACCATGGTCCTGAGTAAGCTTTCGTCTGCTACGTCTCGAGTGAAGGAAGGCGACGAAAGGACGCCGTTAACTTACTCTCGGCCCGTCTTTCTTCTTCCTTCCTCCAGTTACTGGCTACTCATACATCGATACTCACATCGTTGTCACCGCCAACTCGGGAATTGGAGCATCGGTCGCTTGGAGGAGAGGATTACTTGTTTTTGTTGGCTTCGTCGCCGCTTTCATCGTAACATGTCAGTCACCATCTTCTACAGCCTCCTCTCTCACTTTCCTTGCTGATATTCCGCTCTTTCTCTCGTCAGGCTTCCCAAAGATCACCTCCGCTCGTGTAATGGTCAGGAAAACAGGAGCCAACGTTGTCGAACGAATCGGATCTCTCTTTGCTTCCGAAGTTGAAGCGCTCCTTCTCGAGGAAGCCAGGATCTCTCCCTCGAACGGTCAAACTCGAGTCTCCGACGATCTGAAGAAGCAGAAGCGGATCAAGAAGATCGGCTCTCGGTTTATTGCCATCGCTGTGCGTCCTTTCCTTTCCTTTCCTTTCCTTTCGCTTTCCTCCCTCCCACCCTGCTTATCTCCCTCCTCTCCTCGCTCTATCAACCCTACTCTGACTGGGACTATTTTTTCTGAAACTCCCTTTTAGGCCCAACTGCAAGGGATCGTACCCGTCATCGACGACGCTCGCCGAGAGCCACGACTTGGGTTCGTTCAGTTCTCGCCGAGCTCGAGTTTCTCCTCTCCGAAGAACTGACGGTTCCTTCCTTTCCTGTTCACAGAGGACCTTGGCCGAAGGAAAAGTATGCGAAGCTCTTCGCTGTCCAGTGGAAGCTGCTGGTCTCGATATCCCTACTTTCTGGAGCGTTCAGCGACCTCTCTCCGGAATGGTGCAGAATTCTCGTTCGAAAGGTTTGTCGTCAACTCTTTTTTCTTCAAACCTGTCCTTCTTCTCGAACTAACTTGCAATTCCTGTCCTCTCACAGACTCCCTTCTTGAACGCGAACCTCGTTCGTCTCTACTCTCCCCTTTTCTCAACGAGTTCTCGAAGCTGACTTCGTCCCGCTCCTTCTCCGCTTCTCCAGCTCTCAGACGTCTTTTCTACCCTCGCTATCATCTCAACCGCTCTCAAGGACTCCAATCCTCTCCCAGCAGGTCTTCCCTCCCTCAGAGAGCGACTGATCTACCACCAACGCCACTCTTCGGTCGAAAGAGCCGCTGCCCACAACGCTTTCGAAGCCAACCTCGACGACCAGGACCTGGACGCGCCGTCGGCAGATACCTTCAAGAGCTCCTCTATCGGTATCAAGGAACTCACCATGGGCGTTTTGACGGTAAGTTCAAGCGAGACGAGAGGGAAGTGAACGAGAACATCGCGACTAAACGAATCTCTCTTTCACCCCGTCCCCTCCAAAAGGATCCTCAACTCCCTATCCACAGCACAGCGGTTGTGGCTCTGTCGTCTATCTACGGCTGTCTGGACGAGCTCATAGAGATCACCCGGTACGTCGCGAATGCCTCTCATCTTCTTTCTTTCTTCAGGACTTCCAAGCTGACTCCTGCCTCTTCCTCTCCCCTCTCAACATCCCCTGATCCAACAGATCTCTGGTCGGAGAAACCTCTTCAACCTCAGCTTTCGACGACTGGCGTGTAAGGAGTGTTCGTCGGGAAGAGGAAGGCATGAGGAGGGAGGAGGAGAAGTCTAGTTCGTCGCAGCGTTGAGCTCTTCTTGGCTATCTTCATCCTCATCTCGCTCGTCCTCGGATTCCGTTATTATCTTGTTAATTTTCACCTCTATAGAAATACATCTCTTTCAGACCGCTCGTTCAGACTCGCTCAAGAGCCTCGTACGAAAAAACAGGGAGCGATCATGGATCGTCTAGCCCTCGTCTCGAGCGAAAAGAAAAATAGCTTAATTAAGTACTAAGGTAGACCGAGGGCGAAAAGAAGGAGGGTGTGGATACATTCTAAATAATTACTTCTGCTAAGAGGCCTGTATCAAAGTGGCCAAGAAAGAAAAACGAGAGAGCGAGAGGGAAGAAAGAGACGCGTCGCACTTCCTACTCCGCACTCCTCTTAGACATTCCTCGGATCTTCTCACCGTACTTGTAGAAGAAGAAGGGGATAGGCATCATGAGCTGTAAAAGAAAAAAGGATCGTGAGTAAGAGTTCAGGATCAATTTCGACGCGTCGAGCGAGAGCAGAGGGGGGAAAAGGAGCGAAGAGGGAAAAGTGAACGTACGAGGGAGATCATGGCCAAAACGAAGGAAGACCAGACGGGACCGAGCTTGGAGTGGTACATTCTATCAACGAACATGGGAATCGCACCTGCAAGGAGAGAAGGAAGAACGAGCAGGGGATCAGTAAGGATCCTCGAGCGGAACGCGAGAAAGACGAGACGATAATGGAAGAAGACACCAACCTCCACAGACTCGAGATAGAAGAGTCTTGGCGGCCATGGCTGAAGCGGCGAGGACGGGGAAGGAGTCGACGATGTAGGAGTTTGCTCCGACTGGAAAAAAGGAAAGGAGAGTTGCAAGATCGTCAGTTTCGTCCTTTCTCGTTGAGCTTTGGAAGAAGGAAGGGAGATGTGAGCTTACCATAAATGGCGATCATGGCGTAGCCGAAGATTCCTGTCCCGAACATGGGTCTGAGAGGAGAAAAGAGAGTAGGAAAGAGGTGAGCGACGGAGTTCGCTCGCGTTCGAAACGGCGCGTCGAGTTCAGAAAGACTCACCCGATCCAGAACACCCGACTGGGTGCGTAGGACGTGAAGGCGAAGATGAGGAATCCGATAGGTAGAAGCATGGCTCCGAGCATCATCGAAGGGAGTCGAGCTTCGGGGGGGACTGAGACCCCTTTCTCCTCACACTCGACCGTGATTCTGGCGTAGTACTTCGCCTGCCAGGGGAGGATGGTGAAGAAAGTGAGCATCATTCCGAGGCTAAAAGGAAGGGAAAAGGGAGAGGGTAAGTCAGCAAAGGAGACAGATGCTCGATGGAGGGAGGGGGGGCAAGAGCAGATTATGAACTCCTGAACTCACAGGATGGGGATGAACGCGAGTCCGACAGATCCGAGAGGGAACCCTTGAATCTCGCCGAAGACGATGGGAACGGCGAAGAACAGGAGGTATAGGAGGGAGTAGATGAGGGAGAGGTAGAGCTGCAAAAAGACGAGAAGAAGAGTCAGCGCGTCGTCGCATCGAGTCGAGTCGAGTCGATTCCTTCGTGACAACTTACAGAGAAGAGGAAAATGATGGGTTCAGAAAACAGAAGAACGAGAGGTCGGAGAAGCGACGTCTTGATGACTTCTGCGAGAGGCTTCTTGAATCGTTCCTGCTGTGTCATGTAGCCTTGATCTCCAGTTTCCTTTCGAAGCTTCTCCGCTCGCTTCCTGAGAAGGACGACGGCGTAGGTTTCGGGGAGGAGGAAGGTAGCGGCCACCCAAGCGGCTCCTGCGACACCGAGGACTGGAGCGAGAGAGGAAGATGGGAGAGAGAAAACGTCAGATTCTGAGACGCGTCGCGTCGAGGACGGGAGAGAAAAGCGAGAGAACGGACGTAGGTAGTAGTTTGCACGCCATCCTTCAGCGGAGAGGTATCCACCGATGACAGGTCCAATGCAAGGTCCCATCTGGACGCGAGGAGAAGTAGAGAAACGTCAGCGGGATGGATCGCGCGACAACGCACCGAGGCTGAACGAGTATTTAAGCTTACAAAGACGGTAGCAGAGAAGATGGCCATGGGAAGTCCACGATCCTTAGTGTCCCACATATCTGAGGAGAGAAAGATATCACGGAGAGGAACGGAAGCGCATCAGTCATCGGGATTGCAGGTTCTCTCTGATTCCACGGACCTCCCTCTCTTTCTCACTCACCTGCGATGGATCCACCAATGACAGTCATCGGAGCCGAAGCAGCAAGACCAGCAAGAGCTCGACCGACGACCAAAGACGCGGCGTTCTTGGCGAAGGCGGAGGGGAAGGTGAAGACTGGAAGGGGAGAGGGAACGAGGAGGATCAGAATCGTTTTTGACCTTCTCGCTGGAGAGATTGAATTTGAGCTCACCGAAGTAGAGTCCCATAGAAACAATGATGATGGGTCGTCGTCCGTAAACTTCAGAGAGAGGAGCGAAGAGAAGAGGTCCGATACCGAAACCTGGAAGGGAAAAGAGAATGGGAAAGGTCAGCTCGACGAACGCGAAGAGGAAGCGGTTCAGAAAAGCTCACCGAAGACGAAAACTGAAATGGTAAGGTGGACGACATCGAGGTTGATGCCGAGATCATCCGCGACATCGTTCATATCCTGATTTAAGGAGAGGGAGGAGCGGAGGAGGTCAGATTTCTAAGAGAAGGGAACGAGCGGGAACGAGCGCGGAGGAGGGAACGAACCATAACGACGAGAGAAGACCCGAGAGCCACAGCGAAGCAGGTAAAAGCGACTACGAGCGTTCGGACCCTGGTGATAAATTTAGAACGAAGAGGGAAGGTCAGCGAGGGAGCAGGAGCGGCGGATGGGAAGGAAAAACTCACCACTTCGTCGATACAGTCCACCCCCGAGGATCCTCAGGATCGTTTTCAAGAAAAGTAACGAGTTTGATCTCGAGCCCCTTCTCCCTCTCCCCCTGGCTCATCGCGAGAGCTGAGGGAGCACCTGTAGGCTTCTCCGACGCCCCGTTTCCAACCACAGTGGGTGTTGGGGAAGTCGTGTCATGGATGTGGTGAAGATTGGGTTCGGCGAGCTCCTCAGCTGGAGAGACCCATCCCTGTCGAGTCTCGACGGTGTACTCGTCTGTCTCTGGGCCTGCTTCAGTGTTGGCGGGAAAGTTGAGAGCATCCAGGCCCGTGAGGTGGCGATGTTGATGGCTGAGCGTGGTAGTGAGAGGGTTGACGGTCGCCGAAGCTGAAGCTGGAGGATGGGAAGGAGCGGAGGAGGGCATGGCGAGGAGAGATCTGCGAGCAGGAAGGAAAGGACTGTTGTGGTTGGAGGGTAAAGAAAAGAATGCGGCCGAGGAGAAAGAAGGAAACCCAAAGACGAAGGCTGGGGAAACAGGTCGAGTTCGTCAACAATCCTGAGTCCGTCGACGAGGAGGAGGAGAGCTGACTTCGGTGAGCAGGCTCGGTCGCGCAACTCCATCCACATCGTGCTTGGAATGAGCTACTTGGCGGTGCTAAGGGAAGCGGCTCTTCGTGGTGTGGAGACATGCGGAACGGGGGAAGTGGTGGTCGGGAGTGGAAAGAGGGAGGGAGGGATAGTTGAGCTCGACCTTCGAGCTTGGAGTTGGATCTCATGCAGGCTCTCTCAGCAAATTCTTGGATGGATCTGGGCGGTTGAGTTCAAGGTCTGCTGCTATCCTCCGAGTGGGGTCTTCTGATGCGTGGTTAAAAAAAGGTCAAGGAATGGGAGTCAATCCCGAGAGCGGAGGCGAGTTGACCGAGGCTTCGAGCTCGCTCTTCGCTCCCTTCCTTCTCTCAACAGTCAACACCCAGCGCAGGGGAAATGAAGTTTTCTCCTATCAAACAACGAATCTCACCTCGTCGGGCATGTAGGATGGGCCGACTCGGGCAACAAAAGCTGCCAGCCTCGGCAACAACAGCACCCTAAACTCCTCGGAAGGCAGCTTCCTCCTGCTCCTCCTCCACCCGCTCGACTTGGAACCTTCTTCCTTCTCCTCTTCCCATCCCTTCCTCCCTCCTTCACCTCCTCCGCTACTTTCAGAAGGGAACGAAGAAGTGTCACATGTCGAGGACTCGTAGCTACAAGATGGACCCTCCTCCAAGAAGAACAAGAAGCGGCAGCCCAAGAAGAGGAAGTCTCAAGCTTACACTCCTCTCGTGCAGTCTGATCCTCCTGGAGTTGGGATCCAACGAGTGGGGTGCTTCCTAGACCCAGTGCTAGGATACACGTGTGCGAGTGCAGGTACGGGCTCTTTTGACTTGGTTTCGGGCTCGTTCTGATAGCTTCCAACGCTCGCGACAAGATCAGTCCGTACTTCACGGTCAGCTCCAGCTTCCCCTTCCCTCCCCCCATGAAGCTCATGTTCTTCGATCCATCGAGCTCATTTTCTCCCTCTCTTTATTCTCTTATCTTTTCTTCGAACAGTCCTTCGCGAAGGAACCCTCCTCAAGGTCGATTCCGGAGCTCACACCAACGTCAACGGAAACATCGTTCAGCTTTCACTCGTCGAACCAACGTACTTCTGACGAGCTTCCCAAGACTGTCAAGGCGGCCACCGACCCTGGAGTTTAGGTGAGTAGTCTGGTCGTCTTTGTCTCCGTTGTAGCCTCGGTGAAGGCAGGAGGCTCGTTGAAGGAAGAAAAACAGGTGTGAGGAACGAAGGAGGGATCGCTTTCCTCCCTAACATCCAAGCCTCCTCTAGGTCTCTGGAATCGATACTCGGATGTAAAATGCTGGGGAAGCTATCCCGAAGACGATGGAGAGCTTCGGATCGATCTGCGAAGCGAGAACGTGGAGGCTGGTGAGTTCCATTTCAACTCGACTTCAAGTTCGCATTGGCGTTGAGTTTCAGCTTACCCTTCTCGTTCTCTCCCCCCTCAGTGAAAGCCATCTCGCACCTCGACGGATACTTGATCCACTCATACGCGATCCACGGAACGAAATTCATCCCGATGTTCAAAAACGACGACCAGGCGAAGATGGAGGAAGGAGAGTGTGAAGTTGGCTCTCAACATTCTCTCTTCCTTCCCCCAGCTCACCTTTCGATCTGTAGGCTTCGTCGTCGAAGGGTTTGGTTCCACTGGACATGGACGAAACATTGAGCCGCGAGTTTGGTCGCATCAGCTATGTCGAAGGGATACGACGCGTCGGCTTTGGGTTTGAAGTGAGTCTCGCTTTCTCGTCGTCTTCTTCTCCCGTCTGCTATCTCCTCGTAAAAAGTCCTAGGAAACATGAGCTGACGGCCTTCCTTGCTTGTTCGAATAGAGGATAAACTGCGAAATTCTTCCTCAAAAAAGCTGAACTCTTCCTTCGAAAGGCTTCCTCGCAGTCGACGCTACATCCCTCGTCTCGCCGAGACTGGATATGTGCTGGGAGTGAGTTCGCTCTTCCCTCCTTGCCTCCTTACCTTCGTATCTTCTACCTTCGATGACTCGGTGAATCACCACCTCTCTTCCTTTCTCGCAGTTTCACAAGCTCGTCACCATCGACAATCGTTTCAGACCTTACCCTTCACCATCGACTCTCCTGGGTGAGATTTCCCGTCCTCTCTATCTCTCACCCTTCGATCTCGTTCCTCCTTCCACCTACTGATCACTCTCCTTCCCTCTCTTTATGTGATTCGCAGAGAAGAGACGGCTCAGGACGCGTCTACCGTTCCTCTTTTCTTCCCACTCGCGAAGAGATCGCGTCGAGAGGAGGAGGATACTAGGAAACGACTCGGCCCAGTACCCTCAGGGCCTCGCCTCGCCTCGCTCTTCGGCCTCCTAGGTTGGCTGCCTTCTTGCGAAGGTCAGAACTCAGAAGCGAACCGGCAGCCTGGTACTCGATGGAGAGAAGAGAAAGGCGGGGAGAAGGAGGGTGGGCGATGGGTTCTTTCCATCACAGAATCCTAATGGAAGCTTGGACTCTTCCACTCTAGAGCTCTAGATCTGGCTGGAAAGACAGGTGAGCTTGATCGACAAAGCCCGATGCTCAAACGAGGGAGGAGGGGGGTCTGCGCTGTTTTTCTTTTCTGCGCAAGGGGAGGAGGGCAATCGAGGCCGCGCTGTTTCGATTTCGAGTTCGCTTCCCGCAACCCCTTCCTCCTCCGTCCCTCCCTCCTCAATTTGGTCCCAACTTCCACCGAGCTCCTTCCTTTCCTTTCCTTTTCCTTTTCCCTTCCTTCCTTCCTTCTCCTTCTCCTTCCCAGCAAAGCAATCCTTTTTTTACCCACCAAACTACCACAGTCCTTTCCCTCCTTCCTTCCGTCCCCCCTCCTCTTCCCTTTCAAAGATGTCCATCGAGCTCGCTGGCACCGCCCCAACCGCGGCCCTCCCTTTGGTCGACCAGAAGACGAACGTGGCTTCTATCCAGAAGAGGACTTGGACTCGAGATGAGATTGCTGAGCAGGTCAGTTTGAACAATCCTCTCTCGTTTCGTGCAGCTTTTGAGCAGGGAGAAGGAGGGAGGGAAAGGAGAGAGGCCGACCGACCTCCTTGGCGGTTGTTCTCTCTTTCTCTTTCCTGCCTCTCCCTCCTGACTCCCTTGTTTTACTACGAGAAATTGGGGGGAGAGAGAAAGTGTACATCGGAAGTTTTTACAACTCTCCCGATTCGACGAAGCAGCTTTTTCCGTGGCGTTCGACGAGCTTCTTTCGTTTCGCTTCGGATGATCCCGATTCTGTTTGGTTCTCTTGAAGCCTGCCTGACTTTCTTTCTCTCCTTCTCTCTTTCTAGATCATACAGGGTTCTCTCCTTCTCGTTCACGAGGACAAGGTCTACAAGGTCAACGCCTGGCTTATGAGCCATCCTGGAGGAGAGCAGCTCATGCTTCACTTCATCGGACGAGACGTTCGTTCACTTCCTTCCTTCCCTCTCTACTCTCTTGTGTCAAACAGCTCTTCCTCCCTCTCGCGGTGCTGATCGAAATTTCTCCGCTTACTGCTACTACAGGCCACGGATAACATCAACGTCTCTCACGAAAAGAAGATGATCACGAAGAAGCTCCAGGCTTTCTACGTCGGAGATCTTGCAGACTCGGAGCTAGGGGTGAGCCTTTCTTTGATTTCTTCTCCTCCTTCTCTCTCTCTCCAAAGACCCAGCCTCTGACCTCGCCCCCTTCCGCCTTTCTTCTCAGCAATACCGATCTCTTCTTCCTCCTTCTCTCCTCGGTTTCCATCCTGTCCTCGCTGGCAAGGGCAAGCCTGTGACCTGGGTTCAAGAAGGAGACACTCGAGCTTTCCTCGAAGGACGGGAACGCCTCGCCGAGGCGACCTCCTCCACAGGAGAGGTGAGTTTTGTTCCCTTGCTTCCCTTCCCCCTTCCTCCAGCCTTCTTTATCCCTTCCTCTCCCCTTCTCTTTTCCACCAGAGGAAGAAAACAAAAGAAACCCTTCGCTGACTTTCTCTCACCACCCTCGAATCAACCGCCCTCGTCACTTTGGACCTTTCCCTTTCTTTCCCTTCCGCAGGCTTCCTCCCCAGCTTTCAGAACTCGAACGACTCCTCACCTCCCTGCTCCTACTCTTCTCCTCTCCGACCTCTACCCTCCTGCTCCTCAACCTTTCACCGCCCTGGAGGCTCAGGCCGCAGTCCACTTCAAGGAGCTCTCGGTCATCATCGACAACAGCGGGCTCATGGCGGCTCCCAAATACGCGTCTGGCTACTCGGTCGAACTCGTTCGGTACGCTTTCTTGCTCGCCGTGTTCGGTGGATCTTGGTACGCTGCAGTGTATGGAGGAGTTGGAAGTGCACCTGGGGAGAGTTGGAAGCAGGCTTTGACGATTTGGGTCAGTGCGGTCGCGTTGGGAGGTGAGTCTTCTTTCTCTCCATCTCTCCATCTCCCGTTCCTCTCTTTCTCGTGAGGCTGCGAGCGTGGAAATTGCTGCGAGCCTAGAGCTGATCTGCTTCTATTATATTTCTCAGTGTTCTGGCACATCATGTCGTTCACCGCTCACGATATCGGACATCGGTCGCTCGCGAATGGATCCTACTTCTGTGAGTTCCGTCTTTCGTCGTCGGTAGACTTCCTTCAGCGACGCAGAGCTGACTTTCTCATCCCTTCTTCATTTTTCAGGGAACAACATCCTTGGAGTTCTTATCTCCGACTTTATGGGAGGACTCTCCATTGGATGGTGGTGCCATGGTTCGTCTTTCTTTCTTCCTCCCTCCTCCCTCCGTTTCGTCGTCTTCTCGAAACTCACCACTCGATGTTCTCCTTTTTTTTTTTTTTTTTTTTTTTCTCGCAGAGCACAACATTCATCATCACATGACCAACGATCTCGAGCACGATCCTGATGGTGAGTTGGACGCTCGTCGTTTCTCGAAGGGTCTTTTGAAAGACGCGTCGAGCTGACTTTCGTTTCTTCTCTGGTCGTCTCCCTCTCCCGCTCTCGATGTCTAGTGCAACAAGTGAGTGTTTATTTTCCTTCATCCCCCTAATCTGGAGCCCGTTGCTGATCTATCTTTTCACCTGCAGCTTCCTTTCCTCGCTCTCAACAAAGGATCGCTCAACAACCTCTGGTCAACTCGATACAAGGACTACAAGGCACGTCCAGCTTCTTCCTACTCCATCTATCCTTCCTTTTTCTAACCCTCAACCTTTCTTTTCTCCCTGCAGCTCTTCGATAAGATCGCCGAGTACGCCGTCCGAGTCCAGTGCGTCTTTTCCTCCCCTTCCTCTCCTCACCTCTTTCCGTCCTCTCTTCCCAACTGACCCGTCCCTTTCCCTCCTCTTTTTTCTTCTTTCAACAGGCACATGACCTACTACTGCCTCCTCTCCGTCGGTCGATTCAACCTCTGCATCCTCTCATACCAGCATCTTGCCATCTACGCTCACAAGGACAAGATGTGGGTCTTCGAACTCACCTGCCTCGCCGGATTCTTCACCTGGTTCGGAGGCATCGTTCTCGGTCAGATGCCTAGCTGGAAGCTTCGAGCCATGTTCCTCGTCGTCTCCTTCATGACGGCTTCCCCTCTTCATCTCATGATCGTCCAATCGCATTACTCGAGATCCATGGAGGATATGGGTGTGCTCGAGTCGCACATGACGAAGAACCTTCGAACGACGTGAGTCTTACTCGTCCTCTATACTTGGCAGCGGCACTTATCGAATTCTCACTGACGACCGCTTCTTGTTCTTCACCTTACAGTATGGACGTGAGTCGAGTTCTCTCTCCCTCCCCTCGATCGCGAGAGACGCGTCCTTTCTCTTTCTCGAAGTCTGACTTCTTCCATTCTTTCTCTTCCCTCATCAGATCCTTATCCACCCCTTCCTCAGGTTCTACTTCGGAGGTCTGGAGCACCAAACCACTCACCATCTCTTCCCTAGGATGCCCAGGCACAACCTCAAGGCTGCTGTTCGTTCCTCATCTTCATCCTTCCTCCTCGCCAGCCCTGTTTCGCGACCGTCGCTGACCCATCTCTTTCGGTCCCCTTTTCTCCTTTTTTCTTCAGACTGTTATCGTCAAGGACTGGTGTATCAAGAACGGTTACCAATTCGATGCCTACGGTTTCGTCGAGTGAGTTCATCAGTTCTCTCTTTCGAATCGTAACCTTTCTTTCGCATCCCCCTCTGTCGCTTTCGCTGACGTCCTTTCATCTTTCTATTTTGCAGGGGTAACAAAATCACTCTCTCGGTCCTCAAGTCTGTGGCCGATCAAGTCAAGTTCATGGGAATCGTCGCTGCCGACTCGTTCGTTTCTTCTTTCTCTTCTCTTCTCTTCCCCTCTCATCCTTTCCTTCCCGTCACCCGCTGATCCGCGTTCTTTTCTTTCCCTTCCTTGCAACAGTGTCGACGAGATGACCAAAAAGGGAATCGCTCAGGCTTTCACTCCCTAGTCTAGAAGACCCTTCCATCCCGTTTCTGTTCGAGCTCTCTTCTTTCCCACACACGAAGACGTCGGTTCCTTTTTTTTTTTTTTTCCCTCTCGTCTCTCTACTTTTTTTCTTCTCTTTATACCCCGCCCATCGTTCTCTAGCTCGCTCATCTCGTTCCTTGCAATCCTTGTACCGCTCTAACCTGCAAACCGCTGCTGCTTTCCCTCTCTCTCGAATCCATTTGCTTCGTTCTCGTCTCTTCATTCCCTTTGTACTTCCCCGGCATCTCAAGCTCTTCATTTTCATCTCGCTTTCCATCAAAAACGCACATCGGCTTGCTTTCCCTCTTTGTTTCTTTTTATCTCATGCTCGAACTTTTTTTCTCTGCCCGGCCTCAAGGGAAGAGAGAACGGAAGGTGAGTGATTCGTTCATTCGGACGACGCGCGCGACTGATCTTCAGAGATTGCAGAAGCGCTGACCTTTCAAAAAAAAATCGCCGCTTCCGCGTAGCAGCGATCTTCGGCAGAAGGTGTCACTCCAGGAACCGAAGTAGCAACATCGTCCAATATGCCGAGATCGCGGGCTGTCCTCAACCGTCAACAAGGTCGTCCCTTTTTAGCGTGCGACCGTCCATTTATATTTCGGTCACCCATCTTCAGCTTTTCGCCGGTTTTGGTTTAAGAAGGAGACTTTCTTTCTGTTCCTCACCTCCACCACATCCTTTTTTACCTTCCTCTTCGAAAACCTCCCTCTCCCTCCCTCCATCACCCTCCTGTCCCCTTCTCTGCACTCGACGCGTTCCCAGATGCACTCGGCCGTCACCCCCCTCCTTCTCCTCCTCGCTCTCTCTGGGGTCGCCTCTGCTGGGTCTGTTCCACAGAAGACCAACCTCAGGAAGCGAGATATGATTGCTACAACTCCTGCGCCGAACGACTTCCAAACCATCCCTCCTCTCGCTCAGATCACCGTTCGTTCCCTCCCTTCCCTTCTTCTCTGCCTTCCATCCTACATTCCAAGCTGAACCCGTATCTTCACTTCTTTCCTTCTACCACCTTCAGGAGAACCCTGTGATTCAAACCTCCCTGTGAGCGAAGCTTCTTCTTGTTCGCTCTAAATCGAGCGCTCACTCCCTCTTTGGCTTTATTTCACGCTCGGCAGCCCTCTTTATTCTACAGTCTCTCCTGGTGCTGCTGCTCCCTATCCCATTGCTCCCGCCATCCCGAACTGTTCGTTCTTCTCTCTCTCTCTGTCCTCGTCTTCCGTCCACTTGTTAGAAGAACGATGCCGTCGACTCGCCGCTGACCTTTGCTCTTCCCCCTTCCCTCCCTCGATACCAGTCGTCTTCACTCCTGGAACCTACCCGGCTCTCGATATCGTCCCTCCCACCGACTCCTCCGAGGTCGTAGCCTGGCTGGCAGAGCTGGACCTCTCGGCCGTGCCGGATTTGAACGCGACAAGTGGAGCGTGCGATACGTCTCCTGAGGCTGCAGCGGATAAGAGTCGATGCTGGTGGACTTGTGGAGGTTGCTCGAGGGATACGGATATCACTCTTTGTCCTGATAAGGTGAGTCGTCGAATGTCTGAGGATGGGATCCCGAAGTGGAGGAGAGAGAGAGACGGTGCCGCTGACTTTGACCAGCTTCCTTCTCTTCTCTTCTGTTCCCTGCCCTTGCTTCCTTTCAAAGCTCACTTGGGGAGTCAGCTACGACGATGGACCTTCTCCTTTTACTCCCTTGCTCCTCGATGTTCTCAACCAGAATGATATCCTAGCCACCTTCTTCGTCGTCGGATCGAGGTGAGAAAAGCTTTCTCGCTCTTTCTTCAAGCCTTCACCGACGTCCTTTCAATGCTCCACTGATGTATCCCATCATTTTCTTCAATACAGAGTCGTATCCTATCCCGAAGTCCTTCAGCTTGAATACGCATCCGGTCATCAGCTTTCCGTAAGTGGCCTCGATCCTGTTTTTTGGTTCGACCGTCGACTCAATCTTCTTCCGTCCTCCTGTGCTGATGTCTCCTATTATCTTCTTTAATCCTCCACAGATCCACACCTGGAGTCATCCTCGTAGGTCCGGAAGCGAGCTCGCAGGATCCATCTGACTCGACGCGCGCGTCTTTGATTCTGACGCGGCTTCACTTCCCTCTTTTCCTCTTACAGCTCTCACCACTCTCACCAACGCGCAGATAGTCGCCGAGATTGGTTGGACTCGAAAGGCCATCAAAGACGTCACCGGTGTCACCCCAAACGTGAGTAAGATAAAGCTGCGTCCAAGGTTCGCGAAGCAGAACGCTGACTTCTCTTCCCTTTTCGAAGACCATGAGACCTCCCTACGGAGATATCGATGATCGAGTGCGAGCTGTTTTAAAGGCCATGGGAGTTACCCCTATTGTGAGTCTCGTCTCGTGTGAAGTTGTCGGAATTTCGCTTCGAAGTCGCGAGTTGTCTCTCCAAAGCTCACGACTCTCTTTCTTCGCGACTCTCTTCAGATCTGGACCACCGCTACGGATGGCACGACGTTCGATACGGACGATTGGAAGGTTCGTGCTCTTCTTTTCTTTTGGTGGAAGAAGCATCACGACTGCTGTGTCACGAATTCATTCTGAACTCGTCACATTTGGCTGAATCTGGTCGTCTCTTTCTCGCAGATCAACGGCGGGACTGCTACCGGAGAGTCTTCCGTCGCTGCTTTCAACAAGATCCTGGAGGATGTCCCCAACTTAGACACGTTCGTCCTTTTTTTTCTCTTCTCTCGCTCATGCCTGATCTGACAATCCATCTTTCTCTCTTCTTCTCCCCTCATTCTTCACCAGCGGCTTCATCGTACTCGAGCACGATCTCTGGCAGCAAACCGTTGATCTCAGCGTTGGGTGAGTCTGTAGCCTTCCAACTCCGCTTCAAAAGACTCTTCGTTTATCTTTCCCCCGACGCGTCTTTCTTCCCTTCTCATGAACAGCTACTTCCTTCCGGCGGTCATCAACTCAACCACAACCAAGATCAAACTCACAAACATCATCAATTGCCTCCACCAACCCGCTGGGAACGCCTACGTCGAGCTCAACGTCAACAACGTTCCGAGTACCCAAATCGGGTCTTCCAACGTCTCTGCTTCCATCGTCTCCCGCACCACCGCCAGCGCTGCTCCTGCTGCTACTTCAGCTTCAGCTTCAAAAGTCAAATCTGGATCTTCTACCTCGACCACTTTCACTTCTGGGGTCGGATCTTCCTCTTCAACCTCGAAGAAGACCGGAGGAGGAAGAAGATCGAGCGTCGTCGGGATCCTGGTCGCTGGAGGAGCTTTCTTCTCTGTTCTTGCTTCTCTCTAAGGTCCCAGCTCTCTACCCCCTAAACTCAGCATCAGATTTATGTAGCACTCATTTCTTACTACGGACATTTATCATATCTACCTTCGTTCAGCTGTATCTATCATCCTTGCTTTCAATCTCCTCCCGCTCTCTCCCCTACTCCTAGAGTTTCTCAAGAAGGTTAAAATGCTAAGAGGATCGGGTATCACCAGAGAAAATATTTCTAATACAGCTGTCTATGAAGAGGTTACAACGGGAACATTGCGAGTCGGTAAAGAGGCCCAAAAGGAAGAAAGGAGCCGAAGGGAACGAAGGAAAGCTCGAACAACGACTTTGGGAGGCGGCACCCTTGGAGCAGATTGGGAGTAGCTTAGAGAGTATACCGGAAATCTGAGGAGGGTAGAAGGAGGTGAGAGCACGTTTGTATGTCAGCAAACGTCCGTCCTGGAAAAGCGCGTCGCCCGCTCTCCTTCGCCCGAGATCAAGGTGAGGGTGACGCACGAGGATTGTTTCCGTCGGTGGTGTCGAGGGCTCCAACTAGATTAAAAGGAAGGGAAGGGGTGGAAGGAAAGGACGGAAGGTTAATCGCTGCAAGAGAGGGAGGAACGACGCGTCGAGGTTTCGGCGGCCTCACGTTCTTGCCCAAGTCGCTCTCGCTCTTCTTCGGACAGTCCCGCGACGCTAGCAGCTTCGTCTCTAAGCCTGTTCTTCCTTCCGTACCAGAGCCTCCCTGTAGATTCGAGAAAAGACTTGGTCAGCGAACGGACAAAGGACATGAGAAAGAAACGACCTCGGTTTCGAGATGGAAAATGAGGGAAGGTGAAGGAAAGGAGAACCCACAGCCGATCAGGACGAGAAGTTGAACCACGAAAGCGGCAGCGCACACGATCAGACCTATGAAAGAGAAAGAAGGAAGGGGAGTTGGTTCACAGGGCGTTTCGTCTCTCCGAACATTCCCTCTCGCAGAAAGCCACTGGAACTCACCAGTCAAGTACTGAGGAGCATCTTTGGCTTGAAAGACTTGAGCTCCGATCATGTTTCCAGCGCAGTATCCTGGGAAAAGGGAAAGCAAGAGTACTCAGCGATGAAGAGGAAGATAAGAGTTCGACTCACCGATGAAAGTCACAGACGAGCAGACCGTCTTCTTGGTCTTCCCAGCAACGTTGGAAGACAAGAGCGACCAGGCAAGGAAGACGGAGAGAGCGGCAGGAACAGTTAAAACGAGACCACCCCCTGAGAAAGAGGAAGGGAAATGCGAAAGATTAAAGTCAGACGACGCGACGTGGCCGCTTTGTCTCGAGAAGACGGAACTCACACTTGGACCACTTGGTCGCAGGAGTGAGAGGAAGCAGCCCGAGGACGAGGTATCCGATGATGCAGGGGACAATCTTTTGGGAAGAAGATCAGACGAAGAAGCTGAGCTTTGAGATCGCTGGGAGAGAGGGGAAAGACTCACGGAAGCGATCATGAAGTAGAACCGGACGTTGGGAACTCGAGAGGTGACGACTCCCACAATGGTGAACCATATGACGGAGAGGACGGATCGAGGGATACCGACAAGGATGGTCTCAAGCTGAGTGAATCCGAGACTGGAAGAGCGAAGGAAGTTTCGTTCAGCTTTGACTTGACTTGCGCATTGTTTTTTCAGAGAGCAGCGTACCTCTGGATGACGACGGATCCGAAAGTGGTGATACCTCCGTTGGGAATAGAGGCGACGAAGACGTTGAAAAAAGAGAACCCTGGAAGAGAAGCGAAGAAGAAAGGAGGATCAGTCAAGCTCTACAACCGTTCACAAGAGCGGCTCGACGTACAAGTGACTGGATCGCAAAGAGCTTCTCTGGCCTGATCAAACTTGAACTTCTGTCCCGGCCCAGCGTCGGTCCCTGAGATGAAATATGAAGACAAGGAGAGAGTAAGCTTCAAACGCGAGGGCGCCGCGCGACCTTCGATGCATCTTCTTTCTCTCAGCCTTTGCCCTTCATTATACTCACCTTGTTTGTTTCTCACAATACGAGATCGAGCCATACGCTTATCGTCGTCGCTGAGCCACCAAACCTCGCTAGGAGTTCCAAGCATGAACCAACTGAAAAGAGGAACGAATCAGCTTCGACTGGCAACTTCCGTTCGAGATGAAAGATAGCAAGCTCACCAGATACCACCAGCCAAGATAGTGCTACCTCCAAGAAAGAGCCCAATTGCACGCCACGCAGGGAATCCGTTTGGGTTTTGGAGAGCTTTGGGGGTTGATGAAGAAGGAAGAGGAAAATTCAACGTCTGCTCAAAGCTTCTTTTCCACCTTTTCTCCGAGCAAACTCACCTTTATGACCTATTCCATACATGACAAGATCGACGAAGATTCCATAGCCCGCGTTGGCAGACTGGAAAAAGAGGGATCGAGAAGAGTGCTGGGAAAGAAGAGTTGTCAATGAGATCAGCGTTGGATTGTGTGGATTCCTCTTCTTGAGGCGAGCAGGCTCACCTCTCGAGTTTGGTACCAAGCAGAGATGACCAGAAGAAACCCAGGAGAGATCTGAGAGGAGGCAAGACAAAAAAGATCAGTTCAGCAAGAGCACGCGATCCCAAACGAAGAGGAAAAGTCAACGAACCGAGGACTCAAAGACACCCTGAAATCCACGAACGACCATCAGTTGAGTGAAGTTGTTGCAAGCCGATACACATCCGACGCCTATAAGTAGCGTGCGTGAAATAACGACGAGCGGAGAGAGAGAGAGAGAGGGAGAGAGTTAGCGAGCGACTGCTGGCGCTCTGGAGGAAGGAAGTAGGGAGGATTGCTTACAGACGCCCCACACGACCATGAAACAGCTCAAGGTTTTTCCCAACGGATATTTCTGCATGATGAAGTTTGACGGAAACTCAGAGAAGAGGTCTGAACGAGAAAGCAAAGGAGGAATCGTCAGAAACGCGTCGAGCTCTCGGCTGCTTTGTTTTCGCTTGCAGACTTGACTAGAGTACGCAGGAGTTGTACTCACAGGTGAGATAGAAGATGGTAGTAAGCCAGGAGTACTGCTGTCCGATGAGACCTGTAAGAGGAGAAAGGCGATTCCGTAAGTCGAGCGAAGACGAGCGCGAGGAGGAAAGAAAGATCTACCTGTCGCTTCTCTCATTCCAAAAAGAGCTTGGGTTCCGAGACTAGTCTTATCGGATTGTTGGATCTGGAGGGAGGAAGATATTCGAGATCAGGTTGGGCGAGAGAGAGAGGGAGGGAGGGAGAACGAAGAAGAAAGCGTCGACTCACTCCTGGAGATGCGCGAGGAGAACGGATGACGGACATTCAGTTACAGGCGAATGCATAGATTGATGCAGTGAGGATAGAGAGACGTACCATAGCACCACCACTGCTCGAAAAAGGATAGGATCGAGTCAGTCTAGAGCTACTTCTTCTTGCAGGCAGGCGAGCGAACGAACCATCAAGGGGAGCAGATATCGATCAATTCTCTTCACCAGTCGCGCATACTCTTCCTCGGTATAGTCTCCCTCTGAGAGCATACTGTAGCAATGGAGCTCGAGTCAGCGGCTATCGCGAGGCAGAGCAGAGAGGAGAGATGTTGACGAACAAGTTGTCGACCTCCCTGACAGAGACGGCGACGTCCTCCTTCTTCTCCTTCTCGCTGGACTTATCGTCCTCGATAGGAGATGTGGTAGATCGGTTGTCGATGTTGAGTTCTGGTACGATGGCCTGAGACATGGCTGGAAAGTGTAGATGATGGTTGGAAGAAGAAGAGGTCGAGCGAGTTGAGCCATCGGAGGAGGAGTTGAGCGAGCTCTCTCACTTCCAAGGCCCGCTGGAACGCTCCTTGGCCTTCGGAGAAAGGCGAGGAGAGGTAGCCAAGGTTGGTAAGGGAGATCGTTTGGAACACCGTCGGAGAAGTTTGGAGTTCGGAGGACAGGGAGGAGGGAGGGAAGGAGGCCGTTCCAAGGAAACCCCAAGGCTCGAGGACAGATAAGCGACGCTGAGCTTGATAGGACAGGGAGAGAGGATGAGGAGGGCGATAAGGAGGTAGTAGTGAAGATGAGAACATCTGTGGGAGGTGATTGCAGGGGAAAGTAGATGGGGGAAGAGGGGGCAAGAGGGAGGAGGGGAGGGAAGGGAGGTCGAGGTGAGCTCGGTCGATGGGCGCTGAGCTTCTTTGGGTTTGCTGGCTTCCAGGAGGAGGGAGAACCAAAAGTTTTACCAAAAGGCAAGATGATAGCTGCCAGGCACTCGTTTGGGAGAAGATCAGCTTCTAAAATGTGTGTGAGTTCCTGCTCGTCGAAGCGGTTCGGGCAGAAGGTCGTTCAATTTCCTTTCTTCACCTTCTCCCCAACCAACCATCAACAAACCGCCGTCTCGAGACAAGACCTTCCTTCCAACTTCGGAGCGTAGGGTAGCTCCCTACGCAAGCCGTATCCACACTCGTTACCTTCTCTCCTCGCATCCTTCAGACGCTCTTCTCGGACGACGGACGACAAGCCATCTCTCCTTCCTCCTTCCTTCCGCCTTCCCCCCTTCCCCTTCAATCTTGTCAGGACTTCGCTCCCATAACCGAATTGGAACTCTACCATCGCCCTTTGCTCCATCGGAATCGTCTACCACTCGCTCCATCCCCTCCTTCCTCCTCCTTCCCTCCTTCCTCCAACAACAAGATCGCTTCACTCAACATTCCTCCTTCGACGCTCCTACCTACCCACGACCCAGCGACGGACTTGGAGGAGCTCTTCCGTCTGCCAGGCCTCAGAGCGAGGGCTTTCGATCCCACTCCCTTACGGGAAATGATTCCTGCACATCTCAGATATCCCTTCTCTTCTCGCATCTACCAGATCCCTCTTCCACCCCGTTGAGCTCGACGTCGAGTCGACCCACTTCTCTCCCTCCCTCCCTCCCTTCAGCCCAACCTTCCCTGACTCCCAACCCCAACTTCAACAGTCAACTCAGCCTATATCTCACACCTACTCTTCTTCTGCGACAAGCACGCACGCTATCCCTTCGACGATGCTCCCCAGCAGCAAGCAAAAATCGATCCTCCTCGTGCTCTCCTCCTTTCCCGCTCTCCTCCTCTTCGCCCTCTACACATCCTACCAATCCCATACTCATCCCTCAGTCTATCATCCCTCCAACTCTGCTCTCTAGCGATGCGACAGCTCTCTACCAAGGACATCCTCAACTTCCTGGACCCCTTCTATCTGGATCAACGTTCATCATCCCTCCATCCCGATCCTCCTCGACTTCCTCCCCATCTCTTGCTGGGACTTTCGACACTTTCAATCACCTCACGAATCACGCATGCGATGGAGGACCGACGGAGAAGATCGTCTGCGGACTGGGGATTGAGCAGGAAGTGGGGGAAAGGGAGAACGTCGTCGGGGAACGGAGAGAGGAGAGCTAGCCCTGATACTGTATCACGCCTTCTATCTAAATTATCGTTCTCTGGCAGTTTCAGTGGTAAACAAGGAGAGGACCAGAGGGCGAAGGACAGGAGGAAAATGAGTGAGACGAGGTGAGCTCGACCCGGCTGTCTTCTTCCAAGTTCTTCAGCTCGATTTGCTCGTCTCCTCCTCTTTCTCTTTCCGAGAAGGATACAGACCTTCTTCGATAATAAGGTTGGAAGTCCAGATCAATCTCTCTCTCTCTCTCTCTCTCTCTCTCCCTCTCTCTCTCACACCTTTTTTTTTTTAAGAGAAACCGGTCGGCTGAACTCGCTCCGATCCGTCCGACCGACCTCTGCCTCTCCTTCCTTCTCCTCTCCCTCCCCCAACCAGATCAACGCAATAATGACCATCGCCGCCTCTCTTCTTCGTGTGTCCAGGCCCCAGAGCCTTGGCTTATCTCTTCGGCAATATCGTAGGCGCCGTAGCTCTGGCAGAGCCCTCTCCAACGAACCTGCTTTCAGCCCTCGAAGCTCATCGAGCTCACCTCCCTTCCCTTCTCTCCCAACCCTCCTCGCTGTAAGTTCCCCTTCACCTGTATCCTGGTCCTGGGATTCACCAGTATATATTAAGTTGATCTGACCTGATCTCGCTTCAAATTTCCCTTCTCGGGCTTTGCCTCTTCGATCTAGGGCTCCATCCTTGCCGCCTCGGTGCTCGCCTGGTCCTCCTCCTCCTCGCGAACGATCCAGCTCGACGATCAACCTCCCTCGTCGAAACTGGCTTTGCGATCCATACCAGCGAGAGAGATTCTCACTCATAACACAGAGTCAGTTCTTCCGTTTTCTTCAGCCTCGTCCCTTTTTCGCAGAACTGACCAGTCCTTCTCTTCCTCTCTTTATGTCTCCTCCTTCCTTCTTTTTCCTTCTCCCCACCGCAGGGAGTCCTGCTGGGTCGCCATCGGTGGTCAAGTGTGGGAGTGAGTCTCTCGCTGTCACTTCAAGGTTTCCAGCCAGCCCATCTTTGAGCTCATCTTTCCGTTCGTTTCTTATCTCAGTGTAACGGACTACCTCTCTTCTCACCCAGGAGGGAAAGCCATCATCCTCTCTCAAGCTGGTCACGATGCTACGTCAGTCTGTTCTTCAACCTAGAAAGACAGCTGCACGGTCTGAAGCCGCCGCAAGAGCTGATAATCGTTCGCTTTCACCTCTCCTTCGCTTCCTCTTTCACAGCGACATGTTCAAGCCCATCCATCCTGCTGGTACTCTCGCTTCTAAGCTACCCGCATCATCTCTCGTTGGAACAGTCGATACTGCTACTGGGTATCAACTTTTGGCGGGAAACAACGAGGGAGAGGTGACGGAGGAGGATCGAGAGGAACGTCGCCTCGCTCTCCCTCCGGTCGAGAAGGTCATAAATCTCAACGAGTTCGAGGAGATGGCTCGTCGAGTTCTCGGAGAGGATAGTAAAGCGTACAAGTTCTATGCTAGTGTGGCTGAGGATGGAGTCGGTAAGTTCATCCTCTCTTCATCCTTCTCGATGCGACTTCTCTGACTTTCCGCCACCTTATCCCCTTTATCCATCGTTTCTCCGATCTGGGATCATCTCAGCCTTCAAACACAACATTTCCTCCTTCTCCTACCTCCGCTTCCGACCTCGCATCCTCGTCCCCGTCGAGGACGTCTCAACCGAAACTTCCCTCCTCCCCTCCATCGCTCCCTCTCCTCTCCCCATCTTCATCTCTCCCGCTTCAAGAGCTGGAACCGGTCACCCAGACGCGGAGAAGACCCTCGTCCGAGGAGCTGCTCTGAAGAACATCGCTCACTGCATCTCTTCTGCGGCGAGTTTGGGTTTGGTTGAGATTCTGGCGGAGAGGAGGAAGGTCGGAGGGAAGGCTCCCAATCCTGTTTGGTTCCAGCTCTACGTAGGAAGGGATAAGGAAGAGGTACAAAGGAAAGTTAGGGAAGCTGTTGAGTGAGTCTCGTCCAAGCTTTTCGCTTTGAGGAAGGAAGAAAACGGTCGCTGACATGACGCGTCTTCTCTTTCCCTGTTTTCTTCGTGAGTAGCGGAGGATGTACCGCTATCGTCGTCACGGTCGACTTGGCGTGCCAGGGAAAGAGGGAAGATGATCGTAAGTCCTGCCACTTTTCCGATAGATCTTCCCCCTACAACTGAGCTGACTTCTTCTTTTTCTCTTTCCGAAGGAACAAAGCTTGGACTCGGTCAAAGCACATCTTGGGAGGTTCCTTTTGATGGAAATCTCGATTGGACCTACATCCCTTGGTTGAAAAGTCTCGCTCCTGGGGTTCCTCTTCTCTTGAAGGGAGTCGGTGAGTTCTGCTCGTCTCTCGCAGACGCGTCCAATCTCAAGCTCACCTTCCTCCTCCCCTCCTCTCCGTCTTCTTCAGCCACCCCTGAGGACGCCGTTCTCGCCTACAAGGCTGGATGTTCAGGAGTGATTCTCTCAAACCATGGAGGACGACAAGTGAGCTTTCTCCTGTCTTTCTCGGTTTTCTCGACGAGCGGAAAAGCTGATCGACCCTCGTCGGTCGCGTCTCCCTTCAAGCTCGACCACGCTCCTCCTCCTCTCGAAACCCTCATTCGGATTCGACAACAACACCCCGAGCTTCTCGCTAAGGATCTTGACTTCTCAGTGATGATCGATGGAGGAGTGAGAAGAGGTTCAGATGTCGTCAAGGCTTTGTGTTTGGGAGCGAGAGGGGTTGGATTGGGACGGCCGTTCCTCTTCGCTCAGGTTCGTTCCTCTCTTACATAAACGTTCTCACCTTTATATTCGTAACACGAAGGCTCACTTTTGATCCTCTTCTTTCTTTCTTTCTTGTAGACTGCGTACGCCGAGCAAGGTGTTGTTCGAGCGATTGAAAGTGAGTCCTTACCTTTTCGCTCGAATTCACCCAACTTAGTTCTCCTTTCAACCGCGAGCTAACTTCAACCTCTTTTTTTCTCTCCCGCTAGTTCTTGAGCAGGAGCTTCAAGTTACCATGAGGCTGCTCGGAGCTGCTAGCATCAACGAACTCAAGCCGGAGATGGTTGGCTTGCTCGATGGTCTGCTCGCGAAGGATATTTGATGAGACTGAGCATCGACCACTAGCGAAGCGAAAGGTAGAGGAGCCAGAACTCCTTCGGAGAGAGTGATCCAAGATAGTGAGTCTGAGCTTGAAAGAGAGGAAGGGCTTGCATTCTCCAAACAGTTCTACAGCATCGGGCACGGAGACGCGTCGAGAACATCAATTCGAAGCCTTTCCTGCTATGCTAGTGTGATGTACCGAGATTCCCAGCAAGCCCTCCTTCTCTGTCGAGCGAACGCGAGGAGGGAGTTTGAGTGCTAGAGAGAAGGAGAGGGAACATAAAACGAGGGTCAACATCTCGCGACGTCGAAGAAGGAGGGTCAAAACGAACCTGGAGGGTGCACTATCCTCTGAAGCCCTGAAGACCATGTAGCGTTGGTTTCTTGAACTCGCCGCCGAACCTCGAGCTCTAGCAGCGGTGACGGTCTGCAGTTTGGAAGTGGAGGGAGGAGAAGGAGGAGGAGGAGGAGAGACGATTCAGCGATGCTTTTCTATGCCCATTCCAACGCAGCTCCCAGCTTGGAAATTATGTTCTGCGTACCTGTAAATAAATCAGAGGGAAGCTGATGATGCCTTCCGACGAAGAGAAATGGCGATCTTGAGGCTGAGCGAACTAAAGCAGACGCGTCGAGGTGAGCTCGAGTCTCCTCCGGAAAGTGAGCTCGTTTTGATCGCACTCACTCACGGATCTCGCCCTGTTAAGAGGAAGGATACCAAAGAATTAGCGTTGGATGTAGGAACTTCTCCGCGACGTATCTACTACGCGTACTCACTCTTCACGGCAGAACGACGGAAACCTTCTGGCTCAACACAGACAGTCCCTCTACCTTCGCCTCAATCTCCCTCCTAACTTGCTCTGACTCAACAACGAGTAGCAGCGCCCCATCAACCATTTTATCCAACCCGTACTCGGCCGCCTCAGCCTCGAGAAGAGATATAAGAGGCGATGAGCTATCCCTGATCCCCTCCTCGAAGAACCACGACGGAAAATCGAACCGAAGTTCTTTCAACCTGGCGATGGCCGAAGCGGGCAAACCAGCTATCCTTATTCCTCCTCCTTCGCTCCACGCGAAAGGGATCGTTCCGACCAAGCAGAGGGATTCGAGTCGAGTCCAGCACGAATCGAGAGAAACCGTCGGTCTCCAAGCGTCTACGCTTCGTCCGCAGAGAGCTTTGAACTCGCATCGAAGAGGGTTGAAGTTTCGAAGGATTTCGATGGGGATGGGGATGGAGGGACTGTTGGATAGGGGTGGGTTGTAGATGACTTGGAGTTGGTTGAGGAGGAGAGGGGAGGGTCCGAAGCGAGAGGAGAAAGAGAGTTGACGTTCGGAGGGGATGGGATTGGGGATGAAGGTGTGGGTGAAGTCGAGGGTGAGAGTTTTGATCTGGGTGAAGGAGAGGTAGGGAGCTAGACGAGGGCTCTGAGGAGTGAAAGAGATAAGCGAACAACGATCAGTGAGAGGAAGGGAGGAGGACGCGGAGGGAGGGGGAGGCGGCAACGGAGCGGGAAGTCGAGCTGACTTTTGAAGTTCCGGCGGCAGAGTCAGCGAGGAAGAGTCGGTTGAAAGATCGCATGGTGTCGATGGTGACGTTCCTGTAGAGGCGAGGAGATATCTCGACGAGGAAGTCGTAGGAGACTCGCGAGAGGACGGCGAGGGAGGAAGGGGAGGAGTGGCTGAGAATCTCGAGAAGACAGTCCCATGGCAAGGAGGGCTTGTCCGACGGACGCGAGCAGAAGAAGGCAGGTCAGCGTTGAAGTTTGCTCGGGAATGGAGAAGAGAACGCACTGTGGTCATGTTGTTGATGGGAGGAGGTTGCGAGAAGAAAGGTCGATTCTTTTTTGTTGGCTGATGGGGTTGAGTCATAAAATGAAACAAGGAAGTGGGACGAAGCTCAAACCAGGAACTTGAAAGTCTCCAAGCTCACAACCTTCGTTCCCCTTCCCAACCGACCATGGGTCTCCCACACCTCCATCCTCCAACTCCATCTCAACAATCCCATTCCTTCCAAACCCACGAAAACCCTCTTGCGTGATCTCTTCAAGACGTGGCTGGTAGCTGGGCTCAATAAAGAACGATCTTCTCTCGCACTCTCTTTCCTCGACTCCCTTTCCTTCCTTCCTTCCCTCCCTCGCCATCACTACTTCCCTTCCTTAGCTCTGATTGAACTCTTCGTATCCCCATTAGGACTCTTACACGCGCGCTCATCCACATGACCTTCAGATCTCCTTTCTTCTTGGCTGAACAGGCCCTCTCGGTCCAGCTCTTCAACCGAGTAGGAGGAAAATCGAGAGAACGGCCCTTCACCCTTCCGTGCTTCTCTCTCTCTCCATCACATCAAGCTCTCCTTCTGCCCTCGAAGCTTCTCTATCTTGTTCTTCCCCTTCTCGGCTTGGCTGCAAACGCCTCTCAACTCCTCAATACCGATGGTGGGCTCTTTCACAATCGAGACGTCTACTCTCCCTCCAGACGACTCCTTTCCGACGAGTTACCTCTCAACTCCAACGTCACCTTCGTCTCCAAGTACTCCAAGCCCAAGACCACTGGACTCACCACCCTCGTAGCTTGGGATTGATACTCGGTGAGTTCAGTCTCTCCTGAACTGTTGGATGGAGAAGGGGTCGAAGGAGAAGAAGGGCTCAAGCCCGCGAGCTTTCAGCGGTCCGGCTTCGAGCGCTGATCTGGTTCCATGCTCTCTATCCTAGCTTTACGTCAAAGGCCAGAGGATCTTCATCTACTCGGGAGAGGTAACCCCACTCTCTCGCCCCGAGCAGTTAATCCATCGATCTCAACCTGGGAGTACTCAAGTCGCCATCGACCACGTCGTCAAAGGAGGAGTTGGACACGCTCTATCTCAAAACCCTGGCTGGTTCCCGAGGACCTAGAACGGAAGAAGAGCATGTAGATAGTCTTTACTTCGTGGTAGGGGATGGAACGTTTCGTTTCTTCGTGTTTCATCTTTTCCGAACTTCGAAAGCACGACGCGTCGACTCTAGCTTTCTTTGTTTCTCTTCCCTTCTCCGCTCTTCGCTTTCCTCTCTCACCCTTCACCCCAACAAAGCAGCACAGGAAAAGAAGGTGGTCCATCTTTTTAACACGTTTAAAAACCAAAAAGAAAAAAAAGGGAGAAACAGAGCGTCCAAGAGAAGGGATCGGGAGGAGGAGAGAGAGAAAAACTAGTGGTGAGCGAAAAATGCAAGGTAGGGTAGGGAAGTAAGTAGAGAATTGAATCGAGAGCGTCCTTTTTTTTTGAGCAAGCGAGCAAGAGAATGAGGGTTGAAGAAAGCTAAGCAGTGAAGGGGAAGGGGAAGATGCGAAGGAGAAGAAGGGAAGAGAGAGAGAGTTGGCACGTCGAGCCCGGCTCGTTTCGAAGGAGAAGGTCGAAAGAGTGGAAGAGGGAGGGAAAACAACAGAAAGAGAAGAAGAAAAAAGGTTCGGAGAAAGGAAAGGAAGCTAAAACTAGAGCTAGCTATAGTCCGGGTCCGAGGACGCACAGCGAGGATGCATGCGAGGGGAGGGAAGTGAGGTGGATGAAAAGGGAAGAAAGAAGGGCTAAGAGAAGTGGAAAAGCAAAGATCGTGAGAAAGTCTAGGAGATGATGCGAAGAGAAGGGTAGAGAGTAAAGAAAGAGAAGGTCGGAGATCACATCACGAGCAGAAGAGCCACCGTCGCTCCTCCCATCAGCGTCAAGGACTCGACCCAACCTCCTCCCACCCTTCGTCCCGCTCCAGACTGAGTCGATCCTCCAGCGTTCCCAGAACTCAACGACGATCCTCCCGTTTGCTGAGCTGCTGAGGTGGTGCTTTCCGCCGCCGTTGGAGTCACAGCGACGAAGTTCTCGGGCAGAGCTGCTGGAGTGTTGGTTTTCTGAACTTCGATCTTCCCAGATCCGACCATGACCCAAGTAGCTTGAGAAGGGACTCCGTTGACGACGCAGAAGAAGAGGGCTGGGCCTGGAGGGAAGATCGCGGCGTTGGGAGGGATTTGGGAGACATGAAAGGTCGCTGATCCGTCTTCGGCTTGGGTGTAGGTTGAGTCCAGCTGGAGGTGTCGCATTCCCACTGGAAAGTAGTAAAAATGATCGGAGGAAGATTAGCTCACGTTGAAGGGACGATTGCGAGAGAGAGACGGCGAGACTCACTGTTCATCGCGTGCGTAGAGAAGCCCGTCCTGGAAACAACGAACGTCGTTTTCCCAACATCGGACGAGGAAGCGAAGGCTGTCGAGGGAAGAGAGACGTTGAAGTAGGCTCCTCCGTATCCGAGGGATGCAGGCATTCCGACGGGTTCGGGTCGGACGGCGTCGTAGTAGGAGGGGTAGAACTGAGGAGGAGAGGGAGACGAAGGAGGGAGAGCGGTGAGCTTGGGAGACGAGGACGTGCGCGAAGGGAGGAAACAGAGTAGAGGACTTACCTTCTCAACCCTGTACTCAGTGATGTAGGTGATGGTAGGATCGATGCTTCGGTCGACGTCTGAGCGAGAAAGGAACGAAGCGAGCGAAACGAAATCAGCTCGACGCGTCGCTCAAAGTCTTCCCTTTATAGAAGTCGATCGAGGCTGAACTCACAATCAGGGTTTGGGTTGCTTCCCGAAACGAGAACACTTCCATCAGGAAGCAGAGTAGCGACCGAATGGTAGAGCCTATTGACCTTGCTCGTTCCAGCGGATGTCCATCGTTTCCCGGAAGCGGCGAGAGGATCGAAGTACCACGACTCAAGGAGAGGTTGATCGGCGTAGGATCGTCCGACCGCCCCTTTGATTGGAAACGAAGTGAGTGGAGAGGAGAGAGTGGAAGGAGGAGGATGGAAGGTAGGAAGAAGGGGAGGAAAAGAAGTTAGCTTCGCGTTTTTGGAAGGCGAGTGAGAAAGAACGACAGATAACCCACAAGACTCGTTTCCGTAACCAGCAGTTCCGAGAGCTGCTCCGTTTCCCATCCAAAGTCGACCATCAGGAAGGATGATGAACTGTGTGAGAGAGAGACAGAAAGAGCGCGACGCGTCAGTTCTTTCTTCGTTCGAACGAGCTGGAGATCGATAAAAAAACGACTCACCTGTCCCATCGTTCGCCCACCTCCACCCATCGAGTCGTCCTCCTCCCAAGCAGGGTTGGCTTGATCAGGAGTGATCTTGACGCAACTGCTGTCGGCGGGGTAGCTGAAGGAAGGACGTCGAGAGGAAGAAAGGAAAGGTTAGTCGAACAGCTCGAGTATAAGAAGGGCCCAGTTCTCGACACCACTCACGCAGCGATGTTCCAGTTCGTGACCCACTGGTCTTCTCGAAGGTTCTGACCACCACAGAAGAGCATCGTCGGTTGCCAGTTGTTCGCGGGAGTGAGAGGAAGCATGGCCGTCGCGGCTGAGGCAGGGTAGGTTCGAACGGCGAGAGGGACGTCGGGGAGATCGACTGAGATCGGTGAAGCAAGAACGGAGGAGAAAAAGAAGCGGGTTTGTGTCAGATTTCGGACGAAGACGGGTGGGGAAGACGCAGGGGAAAGAGGCGAAGGGACAAAGAAGGAAAGGACGTCGAGGACGCACACTGTTGGTTGTTCTTGTAATCCAGGATCGCTGTAGCCCAGTTCGTTTGGATGAAAAGAACACCTGTTCAATTAGACGAGAAAATGATCAGCAAAACGACGCGTCGAGTCGCGACCTTTCGATCGATTCACGGAGAAGGAGAGAGAGGAAAGAGAAGGGGACTCACCACTGGGAAGGAGCCAAGTCAGACTGTACAGATTCGCAGGAAGAGAAGTTCTAAGAAGTCCGAGCGTAACGGGAGCTCCCTTCGAAGGGTAGTATCTGGTCAAAACAAACAAAACTCAGCGATTTCGTTCGTGCAAAGACGAGCAGGGAGAAGAGAGGTGAGAGCAGCGAAACGACTTACTCGTAGGTAGGGTTGTTTTGAGCAGCGTCGTTGACGTACCCTCCCCAAGAGCAGCCTCCGATCTAGAAAGGAAAAGAAGAAAGAAGAGGAGAGTCACCGTCTCCTCCGCGAGAGGATCGAGCGGGAAAAAAGAGAACTCACGATGATCGCACTCCCGTCCTCCAGAGTCTCCAACGTTGGGTACCATCGTCTCGTGCTCATGTATCGAGCCGGGTCGTCCTCCCATTCGCAGGTGTCGTCGTTGTTGCAAGGAGTGAGGAAACTGAAGAAACAGGAGACGCGTCGAGCAGATCGATCGATCAGCTGCCATCCCTCTCTTTCCCTCGGTCGAGTCTCTGGAAGAAAAAACTCACCGAACAGCTTTTCCACCGTCTGATAGAGATAGGTAAGCGAGGGTGGAAGGGATCAGCTTTTCGTGTCGCATCTTCGAGCGAGTAGGTCAAACAAGACCGGACGAGAGAGAGAAGAAGAAAGAGAGAAAGGTGAACTCACCCAGATCATCGTAAGGAGCTCCTCCCGTTTGGCTGGGAGCAGTGAGACCTCCCCATGTAACTCCTTGGTTCCCTCCGACTGCACACATCAGAACCCGAGATGGAGACGAAAGTGAGAAAAAGGAGAAGGTCAGCGGCGGTGCGCGAGGCGGTCCTTCCTCTTCGTGAAACGAACCGTTGATCCAAGTTCCATCGCCCAACACGACTCCACCAGCACAGAAGGAGTTCGTCACGATATCCATCCCTCTCGCTTTATTGCTAACCAACGAGTACTCCGACGCCCAGGCAGCTGTACGTATAAAAGAAAACGCCGTCCCGATCAGCAACAAAGGAGCGTCGACGTCTCGATTGATTCTGCTGTTACTCACCATGCTCTCCTCCTGTTCCCGACACTCGCATAGGATTGTTCTCTGTCTTATCTACGACGTAAACCTTGTTGAGAGCGCCGAGAAAGAGCTATGAAGGGAGTGAAAAAAAGGAGCACAGTCAGAAGATGGGAGAAGAAGAACGAAGGGGAGGAGGAGGATCGTGAGCTTCGGGACGAAGGGGTCCCTCCTCCTGCTCTCTTTCTGCCCCTCCTCCCTCCCGCCCAAGGAGATGGTCTGGGCGCGCGATGGAGGATGTGTGTGTGCGTTTCAAGCAGAGAAGAGAGAGAAGAGGAACTTACCTGTTGAGCTGATACTCCACTCGATCCCAGGACTTCGAAAGTGCCCGCCTTCTGAGCTTGAACGAGCTGAGTCGAGGCCGAGGAAGCGACGAGGAGGAGGAGGAGAGCCGTCGTAGGAGTCATGGGTTTGCGGGGAGAGGGGGAGGATGAGGAGGGTGGGGTGGTGGTGGTTGGGAGAGAGAAGAGGGACGAAGGGAGGGAGGAAGGGACCATACTCGGAAGAAGGAGGGGGAGTTGTTTGTTGCGAGGGAGAAGGGCAACCGAGACAGTCGGCTGGAAGTATGCAGAGCTTTTCCGATAGAGCGAGAGTGCGCAGTAGAGTAGAGATACGGGTGGAGAAGAGCGGGAGAGGGAGGGAGGGAGGGTGGGTGGTAGAGTGAAGAGGGAGGGAGGAAAGGGAGGTCGCTGGTGGAGAGGAAGGAGGAAAGGAAAGGACGGACGGAGCCAAGGCAAGTGCTTTCTTCCCTTTTCACAAAAACCCCCTGAAATAGAGAGAGAGTTGGTCACCGAAATCCTTCACTTTTCTGTTCAATCACTCTTGTATATGTACAGCCTCTACAGATCAGATCCATGAAAAAATCCTCAGGAAAAGGAGGCAGGAAGAGGATTCCTCCGCCAAGTGGGTGAGCTCGAGCGAGATCGTCGATCAAGATCTTCGGGCCGTTCTCAATCAGGGAAAAAAAAATCCGATCTCGACGAGGCGAACCGGAAGCTGGAAAAAGTGTAGGACCAACAGCTATGAGCTCGAAAAAAGATGGAAGCAAACGGAGAGGAGGAGAAAGAAGAAGCAAATCGGAGTTGACCTCGAACGACGACTTGCTCGCTCCTCCTCCCTCCCTCCCTCCCTTCCTTTGTTTATCGAGTTGACCATGAGCCTGAACCCTTTCCCTCTCGTTCTCGACAAGTTCGGATCCACCAGAATCTTCTTCTTTGAGGAAACAAAGTCAGTCTCGTTTCATCTCCTACTTACATCAACGAGAGAAAGAAGGGAACGTCTAGCTCACCTTCTCCTCCTCCTCCTCCTTCTCCTCCTCCTCCCGTCCCCATCCATCCATCCCATCCAGCTCAGTCGCTCAAGTCACTCTCGAGAGAGACCCGTGAGAGCTAATCCTTCCCTCAGGAGCGCGAAGAAGGAAGAAGAAGCTCGTCTCTTCAGCTTCAACGAGCAGAGGAAAGCTCAGCTCGACTCATCTCTTCTTTTCCCAGATCCTCAACCTCCCCTCAAACCCAACCGACCTTCGACCGCTTCAAGTACTACATCCAAGTACGTGTGCATACACTCTTTCCCCGCTTCACTTCCCTCCTCGCCTCACTCACTCACTCTCCACCTTCCCGCCTTTCCCTCAGGAGCTCCTCCTCCACTCCCTCCTCGCCGAAGAAACCCACAACTTCGCTCTCCCAGATGGTCTCGTTATTATCAACAAAGACCAAGACGCACCGAGTTGGACGTTGAAGGTGTCGAGAGCTCCTTGGAAGCTTGGGGAAACGTTTGGTGAGCTTTAGCTTCAGCATTCATCTGTCTAGCTCCCTCTTTCCTCTCTTCCTTGCCTGCCTTGGGACTCCTTGAAAGGAAGAGAACCGCTCACGGGACTTTGTCGTGTGGGTCTATGCGTGGGTGGGTGGATGCGTGCGGTAGACTTCTTTCATGTCCCGAGACACAGCGAAGTTGGAGGAGGAGGTGGAGGAGGGAAGGTCGCGTTGGGAGCTTGGACGGAGAAGTTTACGTTCTTTTTTGGAGTGAGGGAGTAGAAGGAGGGATGCATGCGCGATGTTCAGAACCCTTACCCTCTGTTTGTCTCTCTTTCGAGAACTCGAGAAAGGGGATGTGAGCGACCGACCGAGCGAGAGGGAACGAACGCAGCCAAAGAAACAGAGAGGAGAGACCGACAGCGTTGAGCGAAGAAGAGCTCAAGTCCATCATATCGAACTACTTAAAGCGATGTAGCAGAAAGAAGATAGTGTGGTGCTAGAAGTCTATCTGGTCCAAGCCTGGCAGAAAGAGGAACGAAAAGGGATCGAGTCAGAGAGCGTCGTTGTCAACTTCGCTCGAGCGAACTGAATGGACTGACGAGGGTTTATCGAGATGGAAGCGCCGCATGGAGAGGAGAACCCCCTATCTTTGGAATAATACAGAATGCAGATGAGCGATCAGTGTCGGTCGGAATGGAAAACCAAGAAAGAGAGGTGAAACAAACTCACCAACTCGTCGCATCGACGACCTCTCTTCTTCCCTCCTTCAAACTCGATAGTAGGGGTCTCTATCAAAACATCATCACAGTCTCAACATCGCCACCGTTCCCTCCTACTCCTCCTCCTCCGAGAACTTCGAAAGCAAGGCTCTCCCCAGCGGCGACGAGCTCTGAATGCGCACAACGAACCACACACGAGCGAGATCAGATCTCTTCCTCTTCGAACAGAGATGAAGAGCGATAGGAGAAGAAGAAGAAGGTTCTCAAACTCACTCGTCGTCTCTAGAATGACGCCCTTTCCCCAACCTTCTCCAGCTCGATCCAGCACCATTCCCTTCATCATCTCGACGCGACTTCCTGCTCCCCCTCCCCCTCCTTCTCGACCTCGAGGTGTTGCGGGTACGGCTGGAATTGATGCTGCAGGAGGAGACAGAGTGGAGCCTGGATTTGAGCCTGATGTTGATGGTGGTGGTTGCTGTTCCCTCTTGGAGTTCTTCTTCTTTCTCTCGGACGTTCCAGGTGGAGGAGAGGGTGAAGGCGAAGGTGAGCTTGGAAGTGGAAGGGTCGATGGGTTGGGTTGGGTTGAGGGAGTGACGAGAGCTTTGAGGACGTTGCTTGGCCAGTTGGATGAGGAGGTCGCGGGAATGGTGTTGGTGGTGGAGAGAGAGGCAAGAAGAAGGGACGCCTGGAAGGGAATAGAGAGAGAAGAGAGGGAAAAGGGGGATCGTCAGCTTCGGACGAGGTTCGACGAGATGGGTACCGGTCAGAAAATATATCTGCTCACTTTGGTGGTTATTGAGAGAGGTGGCGAAGGAGGATCTGAAGGCGAGAGATAGACGGAAGAGAAGTTGAGCGTCAGTCGCGCCGAGAAGGGAAAAGCGAGATCTGCAAACTTACCTGATCGCTCATCGCCTTCGAACTCCCAAGGACATCGCTCGTACCTTCCGAATTGAATGGCTCCAGGCTAGGATCGGTAGGCGAACGAGATACGGAAGGAGGTCAGTTCGAGATCGAGATCGACGAGCGCGAAGTGGAAGAACCTCGACGAACCAGATTCGAATGAAGGATGATCTTGTAGACCTTGTGCGATCTTCCGGAGATCAAGAAATCAATCCCGTACTGCACGTAGTTCTGGAAGTCTGTCAAAGAGGGAGGTAACGATAAGACGGGCGTGATCAGTCTGACGCGACTTCGTGATCTCGTCTCTCAAAACCTTCACTCTGACCAGCTCGAAACCAACACTCACAGGAGCCGTCCTCCTCTTCATAATCCCCGGCACCATCAGAGTGAATGGCCATCCGTGTATCCTCCTTGTAGAAAGTCCGAATCGGAGGTCCAAGCTCTGCGAGGAGATCGGACACGGTCGTCTCGTTGAGGGTGATGATCAGAGGCGAAGAGGAAGCGAAGTGGAGCTCTAGCGAGTGACGAGATAGCTTTTGGATGAGGAAGAGAGAGAGATCAGAAGAAGGAGAGAAAGCTCGTTAGAGACGACGCGTCTCGCGCAGAGCTGATCCGAGCCATTGCGAGAAATCTACGAACCTGGATGACGGCCTTCACCAACCCATCTTTCTGCAGCTTCCGTCTCACCACGTCCACCGAGCTTCCCATCTCCTCCTTCTGACAGACGTGAACTCTGCTGACTCCCTGATTCCTATCCTTCCCTCCACCGCTCGACGAGGTCGAGGAAGTCTCGTCGAAACCAAAGCCTAGTCCAGGATACCAGATCTCTCCGCTCTCTCCCCCATCGAAAGTAGGACCGAAGACTCTGTTGACGTCTCCTCGCGTGAGAGATTTGGTCGGAGAGGCGAGGACTTGAGTCGAGTACAGGAGGGTGAGGTTGGGCGAAGGAAGGGAGAGGACATGGATCTGAGCGAGTCGCTGCGACGGGGAAGTGAAGATGAGGAGAATTCCGGGAAGAGGAAGAAGATTCAGATGTATTGGGGAAGTCGCAGGGAACTGCATGACCGTAGGGAAGAAAGAGGAGAGAAAGAGAAAGGCAGGTGAGCGGAGGAGATGGGAGAAAGGTCGAACTTAAGCGGGGTGAAGGAGCTCAGGATGAGTGAACTGACGTCTGGATCGTACTTTATCTGGACCCAAGGGAAGGAGTCCTTCCCTGCTGTTCTGAGGTAGTCGAGAACGGTGAAGATCGTCGAGCCTAGAAGGGAGAAGCAAAGTGAAAGAGTCAATCAGGGGAAGGAGCTCGACGGAGTCGGAGCAGAGCGGTGGTGCTGAAGACGTTTCCTCCCTCGCAAAGCCTCGAGGCCGGCTGTAAACGAGAGAGGTGTGTTTTGAAGTATCGCAGTGGAGATTGAGCTCTTCAGTCGAGCTCAAAATGTACTGCAGCAAGAGGAGAGGCATCCAACGTCGCAACCCCCGCAGCGAGCTCTACTCCTTCCCTTCCTCCTTCCACACAACCTTCTCCCCGTCCTCCAAAGACCCAGAAGCTTCCGCTTCGACCTTTGATCTTCAGGCACCAGTGCGAATTCAAATTCTAGCCCGATATCATACAGAGATGGAACTCACCCAAGGCAAATAGACCGAGGGCACGCTTGTTGAGCTCGAGGGAGAGAGGAGGACCCATCGGGAGGCTGGTTTCCATAGAATCCTGAGCTTGATGCGCGGTTGAGAGGTAGATATCTAAGGATGTGATAGAGGGAGAGCTGCTGAGCAAAGTTTCGGTGGAGATATTGGAAGGGAAGGGAGAGGGGATGCTGGTCGTTTGGGCAACCTTCGTCGAGCTCACGAGTTCGACTTGAAGCAGTCCTGGCTCCTCAGCCCTTTCCCCTCCCATGAATGTCGTGACGATTCAAGTTGAGAAGATATCAAGCGACCCATACAAAGTAGCTTATAAGAAAGATGGACAGAAAGAAAAAAAAAAAAAAAAAAAAAAGAGAAAAAGGGCATGAGGAGGAAGAAACAACGCGTCGTAACAAAGCGTTTCCGACGGAACCCAAGAAAGACAGCAAGCTAGAGACTACAAGAATAGATGAGGAAGAAAGGATAAGCATGAGATATGTCGGGATCATAGCTGACCTGAAGGGAGGAACGAAAAGGATCAGCTCGCAGCCTTCGCCTTCGCGAAGACGCGCTCGAAGAAAGCGATCCAACTCACTCGCTGTCGCAAGTGACCTTCAGACGTCCGAGAGGTCAAGTCGCTTAGCAGGATCTGTACCTTCTCGAGGAGCTAAGCATCGAAGTAGGAACATATAAGCGACGGCAAAGCTTAGCGTGCGCTGTAAAGAAGAGAAGAGATGAACTCGACTGACAGTCCGCTCGTAGTAGCCCTTTTCCGAAGCCCAGGAAGACGATTATGCTGTAGATGAGAGCGAAGAATGCGATAATATCCGATACGATTGTTTGGATGAGCTGAAAACGAGATAGAAGAGGTAAGGAGAGTTGCGGAAAGGTGAAAAGAGCCGGGTCGCGATGTTGCAGAAAGCTCACCAGCTTGGCCGGCACTGAGAGGAAAAAGAGGTGTACTCAGCGCTGCAAAGCTCTTGCTGGGATTCCTGAGGCATGAACTTACTCAGATTTGCAACAAACAGGATTTGAGCTCCGGCGTTCCTTCCAGCAGTGCGAGTTGCGACGGATCGCCAAAGCGAAACGATCGTCTCGATGAACGCTGCCGACCATCCGAGGTAGAAGAGCTGTAGGTGGAAAAAGAACGAGCTTGGTAAGGGAAGTGTCTAGAGCATCATTGAGGATGGGTTACTCACCTGCAGCAGCAAGCAAACGATCATCAGCTTCGAAATCTCTCTCCTCGCTGCGAATCGCTGACCGTAACAGGCCACCAGATAGATCGTGCAACGAACGAACGAGGAAGGGACCCAGGACCTGGCCGAGATGTCGTCCCAGAGAGGTTTCATGAGCATGTCGAAGGTAAAGAAGTAGACCTGCATGACGGAGAAGAAGGCGGAGAACTGGAGCAGAGAGACGAATCAGCGTTCGAGTTCGAAGACGCGATGTTTCGCTCAGCAACTCACGAGGAGAAGCGAAGACATGATGAGGTAGTTCCTGTAAAGGCGACCTGAAACGAAGAAAGGGAGTCAGCTGTTGATTCGTCCACCGAGGAGAAGAATTGTGGACTCACGAAGTCGAAGGTCCGCCGAGATCTGAAAAGAGCGAGGACGAGAGTGAGCTCGTGGAACAGCTCCGAGGGAAGAGTACAGACTCGCCTTCTTGTAGATAGACCATCCCAGCTCCTTATACAGCCCCCAAGCTCCCCAATCGCAACCGAGATGAAAGCTGTCGACGCCGAACGAAAGAACTCAGCTGAACCTGATTCTTCCTTGAACTCGAATCGACTCGTTCCACTTTTACTCACCTCAGATCCAACACCGGCACAGCCCACACCAGACCTCGAACAAGCTTAGATCCACTGACGAGCTGTTCCTTGCTGAGATCTGATTCCATCGAATCGAGGTTATCCATCTCGAAAAGGAAACCGGCGCCTCGCTGCTGAACTTCGACGACTTCGAACGAACAAAGAGGGGGAGATGTCAGCTCTCAACTTCTGGCACTGGGACGAGTAGAAAGACTCACATCCTACGATCACGAGGTAGGTATTGAAGAGAACTACCGCAACGATTCCGATCGTGTTTCGAGTCTTCACTGCGACGTAGCCAGCGCCGACGAGAAACAGCCTGCCACGACAACAACGAAGAGGTGAGCTGCCATGAGAACAAGCTTGATAATTGAAGATCAAGATATTCACTCTGCGATGATCGTATGGATCGTAGGTACGACATTCCTGCGATCGCCGATGAAAGCGTAGTGTTTTCCACTCATGTTCGGCACGTCGTTGAGCGTTCCTCCGAGTAGGATCTTGACGAGGGGTGCTCGAGCTTGGACGATGAGGAGGGAGATGAGGAGGATGATGGTGGAGAGGGCGAACGCAGATATGCTGAACATGAAGATCTGATCCGGGAAGGAAGATCGAGAAGAGAGAAGCGGTGAGCTCGACTTCTCAATTCACTCCCTTGAACGTGGAGGTGTTCAGTGAAAGCTGAGAGAGGGGAAGATGTAGACAGAGGGACGAACCTTTGCTGCTCTCGTCCAAGTCTCAATCTCCTCCGGCTCAACCTCAGGATCTTTGGAGTTGGGAAGTGAGCTTGATTCGAGTCGGGGAGTCGGATGGAAGTCTGATGGAAAAGAGGAAGAATTGTCAGCCTCCGTCGTTCCCGAATCTGTTTTCGCATGGAAGATGGAAGATCTGACCTTCCAGGCATCTGAGACAGAGATAGATGTGTCAATTTTGAGAAGGAAAGGGGAGGATTGGAGGAAGGAGAGAGCAAGATCGGAAAGACGGAAGGTCGAGCTCACATTTCCCCTTCCTCCGACCTTCGAACAGATCCAGCAGGAGTGAAGGAAGGCAAATGAGCCGCAGACGAGTACCGCACCTGCATCGAAGAACGAGGCTTTTGGGAGAGATAAAGAGAGAGATGGGATGTGGCTAGAGGGAAGAAAGGAGGATCGAGCGAGGGAAAAAGGAAGGAAGCTGGCAACGGGACGCACCGCTCTCGAGTTTTCTCTGCTTCGTCGAAGAAGAGTATGCTGGGTTTCCTGTGTCAGAGGTAGTCGAGGAGTATGTTGATGTGAAGAGAAGTATACAAAGGAAGAGGTGAGAGAACAGGGGGCTGAGCGGAAAGAGGGAGAGAAAAAAAAAGTCGACGCGTCAACTGAGTCGAGAGTTTGGACGATGGGGAGTCTACAAGGAAAGCAATCGCACGATAGGAGAAGTATAGATTATCTGAAATAAGTTACGAGAGAGTGAGCTGAATATGCGTATACAAATCGAGCTGAAAACGAAAACGAGACGTTGACCTCTCCCTCCCTACTTCGTCTTCCTGTGCTCCGGCGCATGGGTGACTTCGTGATCTACGTGAACGAATGCTCGATCGATCCCAGGCATGAGTTCGAGGGCATCTTGAAGGGCCTGAGAGATGTCGTGGGCGACGGAGAGGAGGGTAGACGAAGGCATTACGATGTCGAGCTCGCAGATGAAGTCGCTGCCGTTGCTGTAGATCTTGCAGGAGTCGATGGCGGTGATGAGTGGGGAGAAGGTCATGGCCTGAGTAGGGAGAAAAGGGAAGCGAGAAGGACGAGAGGGAAGGTGAGTGGGAGATCGGGACGCGACCAGGTGAGAGGCGATGAGGGAGAGAAGAGAGAAAGAGACGAACCTTGTAAATGACAACGTTGTTGAACGCTGGATCAGCAGCTCGACCAGCGAGGAGGAGGAGCTGCTCGTGGCAGGTTCGAGTCCAGGAGATGATGATGACCGTAGCGATGATGATCTAGTTAAATTGGAGGAAGGCCAAGAGTTGAGTCAGTCGTCCGAAGGAGGGAAAATGAAGCTGCGAGGGAAGGACGCGACGCGAGCTGACAATGAAGTGAAGAACTTACAGCTCCTGTGGGGTCCAACCACCACGCCAGTTTCGATCCTCCTGCGGAAGTGAGAATTCCGAACCCTGGATCGTATGTAATGTAACAACTCGATTTAATCTCTTCATCATCAGACGGGAAACAAAAGAAAGATGACCGAACGAACCATTGATGAGAAGATCGTTCCGGTGATCCTCCCACAGGACCTGGACCTGAGTACTTTGATCCTTGATTCCCCAGCAGAAGAGGAAGAGAGCGAACTTGGTGAGGAACGCGATACCAACGGCGATGAGGGAAGGATAGTTAAGTTTCGTCGTCTCCTCCTCGCTGTTGTGAGTGACGATGGTTCGGATGGATTCTACGATGAGGATCATGTTCACGGCTCCCATGAGGAAGGCGTAGACGACCTGGTCCACGGAAGCGAGGAAAGCGTAGAGGAAATAGGTTTCGGTCAACTTTAATTCGAACGCGTCGCGCGACTCTTCCTCCGCCCGTCCTCTCTTTCCCAGCTTCGAAACAAGCAGACGAGTCAGGACTCACGTTTCCAATAGTCTCGAATCTAGCTCCACCCTGAGGCCATTTCAGAGGATCGGCGGTGAGACCTGGAGGATGAGACGAGAGGAGAAAAAGAGATCAGTCTCGAACGACGACGAGCGATGAGAGTTGGAGGGTAAGGGACGCGACTGCTCACCCTTCTTGTGAGCGACGTTCAAGATCCAGTTGGCGAAAGGATCAAAGACTGAATCGGCCATGGTCTATCCCATTCCATCCCATCACACGACGGCAGAAAGAAAAGAGATCGAGTCAGTTCTCAGTGCTTGACAGCCCCAGTTCTCCCTCCTCCTCCCTTCTCCCTCTTCCTTCGCCCTCCTCCTCTCTCGAAGACTCACCGCAAACAAACTCAGCGACAACGAAGAAGCAGCCGCGTAGATCTGCAAGACTGCGAGCAGGCAGTTTGCGATGAAAGAGAGTCGAACAGCGAGGGTAACTTTTCCCGAAGAAGCCTCCTGGAGTTCCTTCGCCTCGGAGGTGTGCTGCAAGAAAGACCAGCGACGAACGAACAAGGGTCAGCTCTCTCTCTCTCTTCCAAATGTGGAAGTGCGAGGATAGCACGTACGACGTCCATGGGCTTGAGCAAGTTTCCGATATGCTGAGAAGGAAGGAAAGCAAGAGAAGGAAAATAAAAAAGAACGATCAGCCCACACCGAATGGGCTCCCTCCCTCAGTTCTTTTCCTCCCTCGTCTCCTTCGTTTTGTTCGATACGCACCTCATTCTGAGACTCATAGAACTCAACAACCTTCTTCTTGCTACTCCTCCCAACTCCCTTCCTCTTCCTGAGCGCGTCCAATCCCTCGTCGTGCAGGACGCTCTGCCTGAGAAGGAAAGGGTCGGCCTCGGATCGATTGGTTCCTGCTTCCTGGTGGGAAGGACTCGTAGAATTCACCGAGGAGATAGTGGAAGGAAGGGTGGCGAGGACTTCCAGTTGGATCGATGTGGAGGACATCGTGAAGGAAGGGAAGGGGGGAGGGGGGGTGAGAGTTGGGAGTCAGAAGGAGGAAAGAAGGAGGCGAAAGAAGCGAGGTGCGAGAGATTGGGATTTCGCAGCTGGCCGAGCGTCACCGTGGAACGGTCAGTTTTTCGCACCGGCGCTTACAGAGAGGGAGCTGAGTCGAGGGAACAACAAAGTATACCTACCCACCATCCAAACCCTAGAAGCGTAAAGTCTACAGCCTTCAGCGACGCGTCCAATCAGCTCCAGCTTCTCTCCTTCTCCACGCCCTCCTCCTGTTCTCTTCTGCACGTTCTCCTTCCTTTCTTTCTGCCAAGATCCTGTTTTTCAAGATTGGATCTCTCCCCATTCTGTTTTCCCAGCTCTCCTTCATCTCTTTCTTCTCTCGATGGAACGGACTGAACGACCGTAGTTTCCGAAAGTCATTCACAATCATCTGCTCTCCCTCGTCTACACAACGACCAAAAAGACACCATCCTGCTCTAAAAGCTAGTTTAAGCTCGGAGAGAGGTAGCGAGGTTCTGGAGGAGGTTTCCCTTGGGTCGGAGGAACTGGGAAAAGAAAAGAAACGGACAAAGCGAGAAACGATCAGCGATCGGAACGAGAGGTCGCACGAGCAGGCAGGGAGGAGAAAGAGAGAAAGACTCACCTGAACGTAAGCTCCGTCCTGGATAACCTTCTTCTCGGCCTTGAGGGTCTCGTAGTCGGGTCGGTTGACGGAGGTGAATCCCCACTTCTTGGAGACAATGATCTTCTGTCGTCCAGGGAACTTAGAGAACGTGAGGGAAGGAAAGGAAGGGAGCGAAGGTCAGCTTCGAGCTCGAACGAACGAATGAAGGCCGGTAGTTCCTCCCTTCTCGACCAGCGAGCAAGACGAGAGGGAAGGGGGGAGGGATGAAGGGGAGTGTAGACGAACCTTGTATCGAGCTCGTCGGAGAGCCTCCATGATGACAGGTCGGTTGACGTCCTTGCATCGGATGGAAAGGATGGCCTGTCCGATGTTGACTCGGGCGACGGTTCCGTAGGGCTTTCCCCAAGCTCCTCGCATACCCTGAGACAACCTGAATGACGGAGGTAACGAGCGAGAGAAGGAGTCAGCCTCCGGCGAGGCGAGAGAGGAGGTGGAGGCGAAGGAGAAGGAGGGGTGGACTCACCTATCGGCTCCGGCGCAAGACAAGGTCTTGTTGCATCGGACGACGTGGAAGGGGTGAACTCGGATCCTCAAGTGGAAAGCGTCCTTTCCGGCGGTCTTGACGATGTACTTGTTGGCACAAATTCGGGCAGCCTCGAGGGACTCGGAGGAGATCTGCTCGTACTCGTCGGAGACGAGGTGGCAGCAGAAGGGGAAGTCGTCGACGGAGGCCTTCTTTCGTCCAAGATCGAAGATTCGGATCTGTAGGAGGGGATGGTGGTGACAGGCAGGACGTGGGGGTGGAAGGAGGGCAGGAGGAGGAGAGAAGATGAGGAGGGAAAGGAGTCAGCGAAAGGTTGACCTTTCGTTCGAGCTGACGGAGGGAGGAGGTCCTCCAGCTATCGGATCCAGGTCGAGAGTGGACGAACCTTGGGGTCGGGAACTCCTCTGTTGTACCTGTGAGATGGAGAAGCAAAGAGGTGGTCAGATGGATGCGTTCGAAACGAGTGGTGGCGATGGAGAAGACGTGAGGAGAGGAAGGGAAGGGATGAACGAACCTGGACTTAGGGAACGGCTTGTTCTTGCAGTATCGGTAGCACTTCGCGGGTCTTCGTCCCATTGTTGATACTGAGAGGGGTGGAGTGGATGGGTGGGTGGTTGGGGTGGTTGGTGGTGGTTGGAGGGGAGGAGAGAGAAGGTTGGAGAGGTGGAGGAGGAAAGGAAAGGTCGTTGGTCAGCGTTCGACCTTCCCGGTTGGTAAGAGAAGCCACGACCTCCAAGCTACTTGAATCTCTCCATCGAGAAAATCCTTCATTCCTTCGGCCTCTTTTCAGCACCCTACAGGCACTCCCAGGCACCCCAAACGACCAGGCGAGAGCAAGGAGGCAAGAGAGACTCTCTTCGTCCTTCCTCCTTCGAGCTCTCCCTTTCTCCCTTCCTCCTTCCGTCCTCTTTTCCTCCCTTCCTTCCTCCTGAACCCTGGGTGATTTTGGTATGTCCGTGGAGAGCGAGCTGACCGCTATGTGGGAGGGTGTACTAGAAGGGGAGCGGGAACGAACACTTTGCGGAGGGTTGAAGTTCGAAGTCAAGAAAGCCCTTCTCCTCTCTCTCGCCTGGCTCTGCCCAAACTTTCGTCCTTGCGAAGGAAGCTGTGCGCATCTCGTCTCTCCTCTCCCTTTCCTTCCATCTTTTTCCTCCCCTTTCGCCGGATCGGGCAGGACGCACGTGAGAAAGAGAGAACTCATGCTGCAAAAATCTATGTCGAAAAAATCTGCGCGCGGCTTCTGCTCTAGTCTACTTTTTGGGACCCTGGCGTTCCGAGCTCACCTTTCTCCCTCCGTCTTTCGAACCGTCGCTCCCTATCTCAGACGACTTGATCTCCCTCCTAGCACCGGTAGGCATCCTCTAAATCACTCAATATAAAAAATGGAGCAAGACTCGCAAAAATAACGGCCTGCTGGACCGCAGAGCACTCTCTCCTGGGCGCGCTCGCGACGTCTCTTCTCCCCCACTTCAAGCCCTTCGACAGCGTGTTCGCATCTCGATCACTTGGCATTCGATCCTTGAGAAGTGTAAATTTCCGCCTTGAGCGTCAGCAGCACTCTACGAGTCTGCGGACGTCCAAGGTGGGCCGGAAAGACCTTCGCGGCCTGACCTGCTCTTTTATTCCCTGTGTCGTCTGACATGCTAGAGTTTCCCCTTTTCCTGGAGAAAAGGAATGGCAGACCTATCTTCGCTCTCTTCGAACTAATATCGAAGACGAAATGAAAGCGCATCGCTTAAAGCTAGAGTTTTAACGCGTTTTTCCTTTCCCTCCTTTCCACCTTTTCGACTTCCTCTTCCTGACGCTCTCGCGATTCGGCAGCTTTTCCTCGACCTCGATCGACAGTGCGGAGAACCGACAACGCTCTCTCTGCATCAGTTTGAATCTTCCATTGGAGTAGAGTGAGGTTTCCTCGGCGAGGCGTCCTCGGCGCGTTCACGAAACCTGTTCGATAAAGTTGGAGAGTAGACGAGATAGAAAACGCTAGATAGATACATAGATAGATGGACAGAAAGGTAATTAGGCTTCTAATTTCTAAAAAGAGCTGGGTAAAGACTGAGACGAGCATATGGATACGAAGAGGATGCTGAAGAGCTGAAGAAAAATCCGAGAGACTGAAGGACAACGAGAGTGTAATAAGGAAGGGTGGACCTTTGAGAAGGTATCTATGATGAGCTGAAAAATTGATGGTTGTAGATATACTCCCTCGTGGTGGCTATAGTAGAGAAGAAATCGAAAGGAAAGAGGAAAAAGGTCAGCGGGAGGAAACGGAGACCGAAGAGGAAACTCGTCTTCGCGCGAGAAGGGAAGGAGAAAAACTCACCAGCGAAGGTAAACGAAGGTGTGAAGTCGACGTAAGTGGTTCCGCCTCGGCTGAGAGTGGCAGTCATACCGGATCCGGTGGTGAGAGGAGCGGTAAGGACCGTGATTCCAGCGGGGACGGAGAAGGTCTTCGACGACGACCCGCTCTTCATCACGACGGTTCCAGCCGAGGTAGCGAAGACGAGAGCGAAGAAGTTGTTGGTCGCCGCAGTCCAGGATCCAGCAGCACCGTTCTGACCGAGAGTAGGAGGAGCTCCAACGGTATCAGCGGTGGCGACGGCGGTGTTGATGTGAGGTCGAGCCTGGAGGTAGATCTTGTCACAGGTGATCGCAGGGTAGGCGCCCTTCTTGAAAGCAGTGTGGTAGTAGGCGTTGACGGCGAGAAGAGCTGAAATCATCGGAGAAGAGCAGGTCGCGCACGCGAGGAGGAAAGGGAAGTCAGCTCGTTGCTGTGATTCGAGAAGTGGGCTCTGGGAAGACTCGAGACTCACGTGTGTGATCGAAGCCGTTCACCCAAGTCTGAGAGTTAGGCTGAGCTCCTTTGATAGGGCCCATGCTGCGGAAGAGAGAGAGAGAGAAGAGAGAGTGAAAGGCCGTCAGATGAGGTCGCGTCCAGACTTCCCTCCCGCTTCCCTGAGCAAAAGAAAAGCTACTCACTAGTGCGACTCTCCGTAATCTGAGGAGTGGAGCGGAAAGATATCAGCTCGAGATTTTGGACGTCCGAGGAAGACGGAGAAAAGATGACGAACCGTTCCAAGTGAGCTCCTCGATCCAATCGTACTGGTCTCTCATGGCGATCAATTGCTGCCATCGAACGGCGAGAACCCAGGCATCAGACTGGTAGAGCCAGTTCTTGTTGTAGCTGTTGACTCCGTAGTGGGCGTAGAAGAGAGGCTATCAAACGAAGAACCGTCGAAAGGAAGATCGAGATCAGTGAAGTTCGACGAGAGAGAAGACGATTTCGAGGAAGCGCCGACTCACCGAGACAGCAGGGAGGTAAGTCTTGTTTCCGAGAGCGGACATGTAGGTGTAGTCGGTAGCGGTGTTGATCATCTTGGCGTCCATCGACCAAGCGGAGTTCCACTGCGAGGTAAAAAGAGCGGACGATGAGCAATGGATCTCGTTCCACGCAACGAAAGGAAGAGAAGAAACGAACGTTGAAACCTCCGTCAATCGAAGACCACTTCGACCAGGAAGTTCCTCCGAAGAATCCACTGAGAGGAAAAATATCACAGAGAGTCAGCGAAGATTTTTGGAAGGAAAAGGAGAAAGAGGAGGGCAGACAGACTCACGGGACGAAGTACATCGAAACTCCCTTCGCGGTCAAGAGAGATCGAAGCTTGACCCAAGCAGCATCTCCACAGGTCTCTCCAGCGAAGGTCGAGACGAAAACTTTTCCGTTGTAGAGGTATTGGTTGGGGTGAGCGGCAAACTTGACGATGTAGTCGACCATGGACGTCGGGATCCGTCCACAACCCCAAACGCTGTTTGTCGAAAAAGAGAAGCGATTCAGCTCGAAGTTCGAAAAGGAAGAGAGGGTAACAGAGCTCCGAACCTCATATCGAACGAGAAGAACATCTTGAAGCCCTTTCCGTGGGCCTTAGCAGCGGCGTAAGCGGCGGTAGTCCTGAAAGCGAAGGAGAAGAAGAGATCGTCGGTTTCCACGAGAGAAGTTCGCGAGAAAAGAGCGGAGGAGAGACTCACTGAGTAAGCTGCCAAGAGTCGATTCCCTGAATGATCAAGGAGCGAAAGAGGAACCGTCAGGTCTAGAAAACGGAGACTCTGCGAGAAAGCAGGAGGCGACGAACGAGGTTCAAAGCGAACGCGTCGACTCCGGAGTTGTAGGCCATCGTGACGTCTAGTGGGTGGAAGAGGAAGATGATCAGCATTTCGGATATCTCGTAGACGAGAAAGAGGGAAGGAAGTAATAACCTTCCGTCCAGGAGGCAGCGGTGTAAGGGTCTGCGAAGGATCGAAAAGAGGAGACGGGAAGAGGAGAAGGTCAGTCGGCAGTCAAACTCGAACGAGAGAGGAACGGAGGTCCACTCACAGGTGTTTCCGACGATGTGGTGAGAGAAAATGTACTTGGTAGAGCTCGAAGCAGGAGCCGGGAGAGTGGGAGTGAAAGATCCAGCAGCAGCGCATCCTCCAGGCCCCGTCGTCGCGAGCTGGGTATTCGGAGAGATAGGAGCAGTTCCATAGTTGTAGAGGTTCATGCTGGAGGAGAGAAATGCGAAGATCGGAAGGAGTAGAGAGTAAGCACTGCAGATCACGGATCTGAAACGCGATTAAGACTTGTACTCCAGGACTCACACGTTACTTCCACCACACGTCTGAGCAGCGTTTCCACCGCAAGCAGCAGTGCACCCTGTAGCGGCGATACCAGCTCCGGAGTTGAGAGCGTTTCCACAATAACATTGAGTGAAATCTGGAGGGGGGAAGGGAAGGAAGAAAAGAGAGGCGGTGAGCGAGTCAGCTTGGTTCGTCGCGTCTGTTCGCTCGTTTCGATCCGAGAAGCTGCACTCACACTTCGCGTGGGAAGAAAGAAACGGGGATGGTACGTTCAGCAAATGTGTCATCGAGTTAGATAGCAGATGTATGGGAGCTCACCTCGACACCAGCGAGGGTGTACCCGGCGGTTTTGCAGAAAGCCTGGCAGGTCTCGACGGTCATGGACGAGCTCGTCGTTGAAGTTCCGGAGAGAGCTCGGTTGGCCGCAGAATCGGTGACGCAACCAACGTTGTTCCAGGTGAGACCGACGGCGGTGTAGATGGAGATTCGGTTGGCTGGGAGGAAGGAGGGAAAGAGAGAACATAATCAGGGAACCGATCTCCTTCTTTTCGGTGCATCATTCGAACGAAAGATCGACTCACCTCCACCACAGATCTGGGCAGAGTTTCCTACAATAAAGGAAAAAGGTAAATTTCGTATCAGCGTCGCAGGAGCGGGACGAAAGAAAGAATCGACCAGGTCAACTTACCAGCACACTTGGTCGCACATTCGGTCGAAGCTTTAGCTGTGCTGGAGTTCGAGATCGCGTTTCCACAGTAGCCTGGAAGTGGACGAAGATACTATCAGCGAGGTAAAGAGAGTGTTTCGGACTGAAGGGAAGGGCCACGAACACTGGTTTGCGTCTGAGAGAGGGCAAAGAGAAGAAAGAAGAAGCGAAGGTCAGTTCGATTCGATGCGTCCAAGATAAAAGAGGACTCACACTCGGCTCCAGCCATAGAGTAGCCCTTAGAAGCACAGAGCGCGGTACATGACTCGAGAGCTGAAGAAGTAGGAGTAATGAACTTCAGCGAGGGTTTTGAGACTCAGAGAAATCGAATCGACGTACTGTTGGTGGTGATTCCCGTTCCTGCGTAACCCGTGAGCGCTCGAGCAGTACCGTTATCGGTGTAGCATCCGGTGTACTTCCATCCAGCGACAGCGGGAGTGGTGTTGCTAGCAGTAGTCGTGGTCTTGAATACGCTGAGAGCGTAGCTGTAGATGAGCAGAGAAGAGAAGACGATCAGCGGAAAAGTCGAAACGAGAGGAAAGTGATCGAGGTGCTGAACTCACGCTCCCCCGCAGGTCTGAGCAGAGTTTCCTCCACAGGCGGAAGAACAAGCAGTCGAGGTAGCAGAAGGGAGAGTGTTTCCGCAGTCTTTGAGACGAAGAAAAAGGTAAGCTTGGAGAGGAGATGGAGAGACAGAAGGAGAGGGACAAACAGCATTGGACTCCGTCTGGAGATCGAGAGAAAAAGAAGAAGTCAGTAGCCGAAGCCCACAGATGAAGATGGGAAATAACTCACACTCGGTTCCGGCATAGGTATATCCAGCGTTGAAGCAGGTGCTAGTGCACAGATCGGTCGCTGAAGGAAGAAGGGAAAAGGTCGAGAGCTGAGCTCTGAGCTTTCGTTTTCCGTCGCTCGGAGTTGAGAAGAAGTGAGGCGAGACTCACTCATGCTAGCCGAGGAAGAGGAAGCTTCGGTAAGCTGTCGGTTTCCACCGGGATCAGCGTAGCATCCGAGCGAGGTGTAGAGAGAGGAAGTCAGAGTCGCAGCGGGAGTGGAGGTCGTCGTCGTCGTCGAGGCGATCTTCTGGTAGATGTTGATCCTGTAGGTCCCTCCGCACTTCTGAGAGCTGTGGGTCGAGACTAGGTTAGCTCGAGATTCGTCGAAATCGAGAGGCAAGGAAAGGAAGGAAAGGAACGAACGCGTCTCCACCACAAGAGTAGTCGCAATCGGTCGAGGTAGCCGTCGAGGCAGTGAGAGTGTTTCCACAGAAGCCTATAAATAGAGATTAAATAGTTAGTAGAGTTTCAACATCTGAGAGAGAGGGGGAAAAAAAGGAGCTCAGACTTGCATTGAGTACCGTCTGAAAGAGAGAGTAGAGGGGGAGAGAGTCAGGTCGCGATTTTTCGTCGAGGTTGAGAACGCTGATGAGAAGAACTGACACTCGACTCCGGCGTAGGAGTAGCCCTGAGAGAGGCATGTAGAGATACAGGAAGCAGGCCTGCAGAAAGAGAAGAAGGTCAGTGTTGGCGTTCGTTGAGGTAAGAAAGGTCAACAACTCACGTGTTGGAGCTGGTCGAGACCATATAGCCGGAAAGAGCAGAGGGCGATCCAAAGTCGACGTAGCCTTGAGAGAGAGATGGTGTCAAAGAAGATGTCAGCAGCGTCTAATGAAGAAAGAGGAAAGAGACTACGAGCTCACATCCCAGAGGCTTCCAAGTCGTTGCTCCCGAGGCGATGTTCGCGGCAGCAGCACTCGTGGTAGCAGCAGCGGCAGGCTTGGTAGTTGTTGTCGAAGTGGTAGGGAGAAGATAGACGTTGATACTGAAGAAAAGAACGGAAAGGATCAGCGAAAACTCCAGAGGAAGTGCCGCAGAGCGAATTCACGAACGCGTAGAAACCTCCACATTTGATGGCACTGGAGAAGGAAAGTTACAGGTTCAGTAAACAGAGCAAAAGAGGGTGAAGGGTCTTTAAAGGAAAGTCTCACGAGTTTCCTGAAGGAGGAGAAGACGGCCAAAGGAACGGTCAAAGTCAGCTTCGCATCGACGCGTCTCGAGAAGCCAAGCGCGGATTGAACGGACCAGTGCAGGCAGTCGAGCAGGATGTTGAAGCAGCCGCGACGCCAGTGTTGGCCTTTCCACAGAAGCCTGGGAGGTAGAAGAAGGAATGAAGGAATTCAGCGATGGAGGAAGGAGGAGTCGAGTGGAATAGAGCTCACATTGATTTCCGTCTGATCGTCGAGTCGAAATTGAGAGCAAAGTCAGCGGGATCTTCGAAAGGAGGGAGATGACTCAGAGGTGAGACTCACATTCCACTCCGGCGTATGCGTATCCAAGGTTCGAGCAGTAGGCCATGCAGGTAGTAGGGCTTGGGAATGGAGAACGAGGAGCAGAGAGGGCGAAGAGGTCAGCGATCCTTGGCGCGTCGAGAGCAGATTCCGGAGAAGCAGACGCTGAAAAAGAGACGACGTACGTGTTGGAACTGATAGAAGTCATGACTCCACCAGTGAGAACAGGCGTAGACTTGTCGGTGAAGCCTACGCGTGGAGAAAAGAAGGGGAAGTCAGCCAGCCACCTTGTTTCGATGATCGGAGAGAGCCGAAGAACAGATCTCGTAGACTTCACGCACATCCAAGGTCGGTGTAAGTATTGGACCTGGCGACGATGCAGGAGGTGTCGGTAGTCTTGTAGAGGGTGATGTAGCCGGTTCTGACGTGGTGGAAAACGCGAAAGATCGAGGAAGGAAAGAGAGAAATGTCAGCCTTCAGCCCCAGAGCCTGATAAGGATTTCCTCTTCGAGAGACGACGGACTCACCCTCCACAGGTTTCACTAGAGTCCCCACTGCAGGCCGCGTTGCAGTTGGTGGAGGTTGCAGTAAGTCCTCCTCCGTTGTCGAGCGTGTCGGAGCAGTCTGGAGGAGGGGAGAGCGAGAGAAGGTGGGAAGGAGAAGTGAGCTTCGAGCGAGACAGCAGAAACGCGTCAAAATGATGAGAGCTGAGAACTAACAGCATTCTTGGCCGACTATTGATATAGGAAAAGAAGAACGGAGAAAGCGGTTGAGATTGAAAGGATCGGCGAGGTACAACAGCTAGGGTCAGCTTCGATCCTCCTCTCCTTCCTTCCCTCTCTCCCTCTCGTTTCTCCCTCAATTCACCACCATCGCCAGACCAACCATCTCCTTCAGGTAGCCCCAGATGCATTCGAAGAGCACTCACACTCTAGACCTCCGTAGGTGTAGGCCATGCTGGCGCAGGTAGCGAGGCAGCTCTCGACGGTAAGGGAGCTCAAGCTTTGCTGAGAGTAGCCCGTGAGAGCCCTCGCTCCTGAGGTTCCCTCGGTTACGCATCCTACGAGACTCCATCCTGAGGGAGTAGCTCGCTTGTGGAAGAGGGTGGTGGATTTGATGGAGAGAGCGGAGGCGATGTGGTTGTGGTGGCTTCGAGAGCGCGAGGGGATCTTGTCGTGTTGAGCTTCGATCGAGAGCGAAGAGGAGAGGAGGAGGCCGAGAAGCGCGATCGTCCCAGTGAAGGACTTCATCGAACGACGAGAAGGCTCAGGGAGGGGTGGTTTGAGTAGATTATTTAGGAGAGTAAGAGGACTCGAAGGAAGGAAAGCTGGCTTCCAGGGTCGATATAGAAGAGAGAGGGCTGGTGTTGAACGAGTGTGCCGGGGGCAAGTTGAAGGAAGATCGTCGTCGAAGGTCGCGAGCTTGATCAAAGCGATGGGAGACGAGAAAAGGGAAGGGGAAGGGATGGGAGGAGAGGCGAAGGGTAGGAAAGAAGGAGAAGTCGGTTGTTGAAGGTTGAGGAAGAAAAGAGGGATGTTGCTTTTCCTCCTTGGAGCCCTTGGAGAAGCGCGTCGACAAGGTACAAGGTTTTCGCGTTCGAAAGCTTCTTCGCCCTGGTCGAATATTGCCCCGGATTGGCTCGCAGCAACCAAACTACTTCCCCAGCTGATTGCTTTCTGCTCTAGCCTCTCGATCACTACTCAGCCTGAATCCCAAGATCTCAAACCTCCTGGCTCCAGCTGAACTTTTCTCCTTTTTGTGTTGTTCCCTTCAACTACTTCAAGTCTCGCTTCCCTTCTTCTCCCCCCAACCACCAACGACTCCCCATCCCACCTTCTCCGAACCAAATCACAACAACCTTCCCCACTACCCCTATCCTCGTGGAAAGTCAACAACAATCAACCTCCGCCTTTTACTCACTTCAACAAACGAAGATCAGCAAAAGAAGAAACGGCACACATGTCTCACCGTCCATCCTCTCCTCCTTCTTCCTCCTCTCCCTCTCCCCTCACTTCCCTCCCTTCGACCCTCCTCTCCTACTTCTCCTCCTACTCAGCTCCCAAACGATTCCACAAATCTTCTTCAGCGGAACCGTTCCTCCCGTCCCTTTCCTCTCCATCCTCCGTCGCCTCTCCTTCCTCCATTGTTCCTCCTGCCCCGCCCCTCACCTTCTCTCAAACTCCTTTCCACGGCCGGAAACCCTCCGACTTCGACCCCACCTCCATCTCAACCTTCACCTCTTCCCTTCCTCTTCCATCCATCTCAGGATCAGGCAACACCAGCCTCTACGGACACGTTCGACGAGCAGGCAGTCCCCTCGGGCTTGGGAACGAGAAGAAGACGGGCAGATGGGGAACCAAAGCGGGATGGACGAAGGGGAGGATGGGGAACGTTGTGTTTGCGCTGCTGTTTTGGGCGTGCTTGATATGGTGGGCTAGGGCTTTGGGTGGATGGGGAGCTGACATCAGTGCGATCTGAGGAGGGAAGAGGGAGGTGCGTGAGCTCGTCCTCGCGAGGGAGGGATCGAGGGAGGGAGGGAGCTGTTTTTAGGCGGACTTTTTGGTTCGTTCTTTGACCTTGAAGGTTTTCGTTGGTCCCTTTTCATCTCTGCTATCGGGATTTGTTGTTCTATCCATCTATATATTGTTCCAAATCTTTCTTTTTCGCCGGTGTGTTGTGTTTAGATCTTGTCGATTCAGCTCGTTCCTTGTTCTCTCTCTTTTCCGATGCTCGCCCTTCAAACGCGTTTTTCTCGCTCTACGGAGGCTTTTCGAGAAGAGAGCGCATCTTGTAGAACCGAGGGCTCCACGAGTTCCTCTGGAAGTGGTCGAGAAAAGCTGGAAGAACGAAACCGGGGGAGGCGGCCAGGACGCGTCGCAGAATCGACTTGCAAGCTCTCCTTCGCGACTGCGAACAGGCCCAACCTCGAGATCAGAACGAATAAGCGATAAATACCCCCCCCCCCCCCCCAAAAAAAAAAGATACCAAGAGTCCTTCGTCGCACTAACAAATCTCTATGGAAACCCAAGCTGCTTCACGCTGGGCGTCTCGTCGACTTCCTCATCCTGCTCCTCTTCGAACTCCCCAAGCCCGGCGCGTCTCCACGACTCCAAGTCGACGATATCCTGGTCTCCTCGCCAGTTTGACGGAGAGTCCATGGGGTATGCTGCAGCATCGAGGGAAAGGATGGAGGTGAGGGGCTCTTGAATTCGAACGGTCTGGGTAAAAAGAAAAAGATGAAGAGATGAGCAAGGCGAGACGTCAGAAAAGCTTCGGAGGAGAGGAAGTGAAATTACCTTTCTTCCCAAAGAATGGGCATTCCTGCCTATCTTTCCAGACGTGCCAAAAGTCAACGTCGCGACGCCGGCGACCTTGGGAGCCGAAAGCTTTTTCCGAAGTTTCCAACGTCTGGAAGCCAAAGGAGTAGTAGATTAGTGAAGCAGAGAGAGAGACGAAGCGTTCGATGAAAGACGTACCCATTCAGCGTGTGGAGTAGTGAGATCGAATAAAGTTTCCCTGCGCGAACAAAGAAGATGTCAGCGAACCGGATTGTGAATGATCAACGAAAGACTCGACGGTTCGACGACTCACCCTGGATACCGAGGAAGAAGATATATACAGAGTAATTTGGAAGGCAGATGAAGGTGACGAGAGCGGAGAGGACAGAGATTGCAGGCTGTAAGAGGTGGAAGGAGCGGGGAAGTGAGTGAGCCGCGTCGAGTCAATTCTCTTCCACCTTCGCAAGCTCTCCAGCACGCAAGGACATCTCCCAGGCGCTCGAGTGAGACATATTTGAGCAAAGAAAACTCACCGGAAGCATGCTCTCAAACGTGAGGATCAGGAGCCTGGCACGAAAGAGAAGAACAAAAAGAAAGCGGGCGGAGAGGTATCAGCTTCCCAACGATCCATTGCAGGAGTATCGCTACTAGTAAAGGTCGAGAGCTCACTTATCAGCTAGAGACTGCTTCTCCGCTGAGTTTTGGATTTGTCGGTGGAGGAAGAACAGCACTGAGGGTGAGGAAAAAGAAGATGGAATAATCAGCACATCTCGCTCGCAATCTCGAAGACGGTCGAGGAGAGGTCAGAGAAGGTTGGATGGGAAACTTACAGACTGATGTTATCACAAAGTCTGTGGAAAGCATCACACTGAGCCAGATGATCAGGGGCGTCCGAATCTGAGCGATCAAAACGCGGTAGAAGAGACGCGTCGTATCAGCCTTCGTTCGACAAGCATCGCTTTCAACTCTGGAGCTCACTTCAGATTCCATACTCGCTCCCGGCTAGAAGAGTTATAGCAAAGAGATATCAGGTCAGGACCTCGACGACGAACACGGGAAGCAGAAAGAGCAAAACAAATGCACTTTAGGTGTTTTGGACGACGCGACGCCCTGTTATCGTCCATGGAAGCGGAGAAGAAGAAAAAATATCAGAACAAGAGAATAGAATGGGGAGGAAAGGAAGAGTCGGCTCACGACGCTGATTCCTGTTGGAAGGTGGCGACTCGCAGAGAGGTCTTACGTAGTAGCTTAGTAACGCGTCTCGTTCGGTCCCCTTGTTAGTAACCATTCTTCGTAAACGGCTTTGTAAGCTACCTTCAGATCATGTGACCATTTCCATAGTATATAAACCTTTCTAGTAGCTAGCTTTATACAACAAGCTTTGAACCACATCCTGCAGACATCCCTAAGCTCAAGTGGACAACCCAACAACATTGTCTTCCTTCCTCGGTCGACGCGTCTCTGATCGCTCATCTTATCCTTCTGTCCCCTCAATGCCCCACTCTTTCTTGTCTTTCCTCGACGGCGTGCTTGCTCCGGACAGGAAGATCGACGCTCCCTCCATCCTCTCGATCTCCCAGAAGTACACCGACCTTGGAACCGTTGTCGTGGGAAAGATCGAGCTGGGACGAGTATACCGAGGAAACACCCTTTTCCTCATGCCCAACCGAGTCTGTACCTGCCCTATAGTTGGCCCAATCTGCCCCGCTGACTCCTGTGCCAGCCCTCTCCAACATCGCCCAATGTCTCACAATGATATCTGTGAGCTTGAACTCTTAAAACAGCTGCCCGGCTTCTTTATGAAGGAGAAGCTGAGTGGGAAGGTGAAACAGAAGGAGAGTAAACGACAGCCTGTCGTTTCTCATCCTCGATAGGAAGGCTTGGGTTTGAAAGAGTGAGTTTTTGTATAAACTTCTTCGTTCTCACCAAGTCCTGGATCATGCTGACTCGAGGTTGAAGAATTGGACTTGACATCGAGGAATGCAACGACAGGCTGTCTTTTACGGCCTGTTTCTGTGTTCCTCGTTCTGATTGACCTCGATCAAGATCAAAGTGTCTTACTTCAAGTCGCGACATGCTAGCTTTACAGTCAGCGACCGGTTCGTTTGTGAAGATCGAGCGTAGCGAGAGGTCTTGCGAGATCAGATGAGATCAGTAGAAAGTTCACAGAACTATCAGGTGCTTGCGAGAAGAGAAGGATGTGTGAATCCAAAGGTGTGTCAAGATAGAGGTTAAAGGAGAGGAGGTCGGAGACCTCCTTTTATAGGAAAAGCTCGGGCTCGGGCTCGGGCATCGAAACACCAGAGCTCGGGCTGAAAGTCTAGATCGAAGCGTGTAGAAGGATCTAGATGAAAGAGGGAAGTGGAGAAAAGGGTAGAAGGTCGAGCAAGGCTCGGTCTTCGGTTGAAAGCAAGACGCGACGCGTCGAGCGACCGAGGCTCAGCTTCGAAAGGAACGCCTGAGAGAATGAGAAGGAAAGAAAGAAAGGATTTAAAGAGTAGAGGTAACTAATGAGAAGTGATGGAAGTGCTGGTAGGGTCAAGGGAAGGAGCGAGGGTCATTCCCTGACATCGTTCGTCCCATCTTTCTCGAGCTCGAGATTGTTGAAACTTTCAGGTCCTGGGAAGTTGGGGTTGTGCCAGATCTGTATCAAATAGACTAAACGATAACAAAGGCCCCTCGCGTAGGAGCAGAAAGTACCTCACCATCGGACCCGTCCCGAGTGGTCACCAAAACGATGACAACGGTGACGCACAGATGTTCTCTACCCCTCATGTCTTCCACCTCTCGTTCTTCCTTCTTTCACGAGACTGAGGCCTTCTTTGGAGGAATCGTGCTTTGGGGAGAGGAATCGTTGAAGGAGGAAAGAGAGGACCGGAGGAGGAAGAAGGGGGAGGAAACAATGAAGGGAAAGGAACTTCGACAGGTTGGGAAGGTCTTTTGAGGATCTCAACGAGAGGTGAGCGCACTTTTTCCCCGGGAAAGAAAGCCTGGGGAGCTTTTGCGCGGCCCTCCGCCGCTCGGGAACCTCCCTCCACCCACAATCCCTTCCCCTCCTCACCCTCCCTTCTTCTTCTTCCATGTCCTCTGCTCAAGCTCTTCAAGGGTGGATTATGATTTTAAGCAACCGCTGAAACTTGACCCTCAGATTTATAATCAAGAAACCGAGGAGTAGCGCTTGGTGTCGGCTGAAGCGGTGATAAGAGAGAACAAGAATTGAAACGACAGGCTGTCTTTTCTCTACCTTCATGTCGTGCCACTCTGCACATCAATGACTGCATGCTTCTCTTGCTTCCGATGCGTTCGATGCCTTTGCAAAGAAGGTAAGGGGTTAGAAGCAAATGCTTGATGGGCCTGAAGGAGTTGACGCGTCGCGAGGGTTAGGGTTACCATCGCCCATCCTCCTCTGCTTATGCGACATCTACCATTCTTAAACGAGATAGTAGATGTAAAAGGAGATAATGGAGAAAGAAGATGAAAAGATGAAAACGAAAGTGGAGAGGGCCGTCTACATGGCCATCTCTGCCTGCAGTGGACGAAGCTGAGCGTCCTCGGCGTCCTCCTCCTCCGTTTGACGGACGGCTGCAGGAAACAAACGAAACGGAGGCGACAGGTGTTGAGAAGTGCGTCATTGAGACGAGCCGCGTCGAGTTGTTTCTAGCACCTTCTCTCTTCTCCATAGTTCTAGTAGTTTCTCCGTAGGTAGCTTAGTCATCTCTTGTAATAGTAGATACGTCATAGGTGCTGCGGAGGGTTCTCGTAGAGTATATAAGGAGGGCTCGCACTGAGAGGAGGAGGTTCTTCACTTGTATTGAAGACCATCCTCCTCCAGGTGAGTTCTACCGTCTCTCGCTACTATATCTCGTTTATATATTACTTGTACTGAAGACCATCCTCCTCCAGAGCCGACACCTCACAACAGTTTGACCATCAAATCGTCCACCCTTTCCCTCTCACCCTCAACGGAGGAACCTCCCTCCAACCCTTCCCTCGATCCTTCCCCCCCAATGTCCAGATGGAGGAGGATCTCACCGTCCAGATGGGTTACGGAGCGTCCTGCGAACGGGCTAGCGTTTGGGGACCGACGTGCGACTCGATCGATTGCGTGAGGAACGTGGTGATGTTGCCCAGGGAGTTGGAGGTGGGGGAATTGGTTGGGGTGGGGAGAGATGGGAGCGTACACGGTTTGTGCGGCTAGTACTTTCAATGGGTGAGTGTTTCGTTCCTCCTTTCCCTCTTTCCCACCTTGACGGAGCGAGCGAGCGCCCAACTCGTCTCGTTCTCACTCGTGCGCAACGTCCAGCTAAGTTCCCTCCCGTCTTCCCCTCCTCTTCTTTCCCTGCAGCTTCAACAAGATCCAAGTCCACTATACATCCGGAACCGACCCTGTCGCGTCAGCCGAGATCGCTCGTGTCCTCGGAGACGCCATTTTAGGCCCTCGAACCCAGTCACCCCACGCGCTCTCCCTCGTTTCGACACTCGGGCGGTTCGCCTCTCTTTCCACTCTACCCTCTTTAGCCTTCTTCCTTACTCCTACTCTTACTTTTACCTTCCCTGTAATCCCTCTTCCCTCTCTATCCACTCCTTCATTTCCCCTTTGCTTTTCCCTCTCTTTCCCTCTCTTATCTTCAACGACCCTCTCTCTCCCTCTCCTCACTTGCTCTTCGACTCGGTTTCGGTACAAAGTCTTCTTTTTAGCTTTTTCGTTTCGGCTCGGTACAGTATTTTGATTTCAACACACTTGAGAGGACGACAGTACGAGAGAGACAACGAGAAGCACGGCGGATGGGATGTCTTGGTTGCGTCTCAGACTCTGGCCCGCCTCTTTCTCCGCAGCTTTCATTCCAACGGGAGTCGAAAAGGTTCTCGCTCGGATCCAAGAGGGGCAGTCAGTCTCCTTTCACCCCCAACTGCCAATCAACAGCCCACCCATCCGGTCGGCTTAGATGTCTACGGTCAGTCCAACCTTGAGCACTTCCTGTCCTTACCGTCTGACTGGTCCAACAACGCTCCTTCAGGTCGGACCGCTCGTCAACCGCTCCAGGATCACTCTCCTCGGTGCTTTCACCCTGGCCTCCATCCTCCTCCTCCTCCTCTTCACGAATACCTCTTCCTCTTCTTTCCGGATCGTCAACTTCAGCACTCCCACCGGTCTCATTCCGGACTGCCCTAACCCTCGGACGCAATCCAACCTTCGCTCAACACCTTCATCCGCCCCATCTTGCATCACCTACACCAACCACACCCACCCTTTCACCATCATCGCGTGTCCCTCCGCCGAACGCTGCAACGCTCTCACCCTTCATATCCTCAAGTCGTCCTGCCGCGTCCCCGGACGGCGCCTAAGCTCCGATGAGGCACTCGAATCGCGACTGATCGGGTTGGGGGAGGATGCGTTTGCGCTCCGCGTTCGTGGGGCTGAAAAACGGAGTATCACCCAAGGGGTTTGGAACAAGGGGGAGGGAGAAGGCTGCAGCTGGACCTTCGAGGTGGTGCTCCGAAACGCTGGCAGGGCGGAGCTGGATGTTCGATGGGCTCACGAGGTAAGTGCGATCTGGACAAGTTCAGGAATTCGTACGGATACGACCGAGGGCTGACTCCTTGGCGCAAACATACTAGAACTTCAAAGCATTGGACGAGATGGATACGGAATGGCCACCTCAACTCGGAGACCACTGCTGCGGAATCCCCCTCCTCGCGGAGCCTTTGGTCTTTCCGGCTTGCCCGCAGGAGTGCCCCACTTATCTCGCTCCTCCTATCCTCCTTCCCGGCCAGTTCATCACTCCCTCGAAGGATCTGTCGCTTTCACCACCTTCCTCCGTTCCCTCCTGCGACGGACGAACCCACCTCCCCATCTCCGGATCCTACCTACCCACCATAGAGCACAATCCCTACGTCGTCGGAGCGCACAGGAGATTCTCAGGGACTTCGCGTTTCGTTCCGCACAACTGCGTCTGGCGTCACCGCGGGATCAAGTACGCGGATCACTCTCCGTGCTTCTCCCAGAAGAAGAACCAGTATCTCTTCATGGGGGACAGCCACGGAAGGGTGACCTACGATGCAGTCGTGCATAGGCTCAGCGGAACGCGAGAGGTCATGACGCGGTCGGTGAGTCCCTTTGGCTCCCTCTTTCTCTTCGTATGCTGAAGAATGAACTGGTCTTTGACAGGCGAAATCGGGAGACAAGAACGCTACGGTCAACAACTCCATCTTTTCCTTCCATTGGGATCCAGCCTCCAACGAACTTCTACAAAATCCGAACCCCTGCTCCCATTTCGCCCAATATTCCTCCCTCCTCCTCTCCATAGGCTCCCACAACTCACACTCCAGCCTTTCCGAATTCGCCGACTACCTCCGCCAAGTCTTCTCGGTCTTTGAAGCTTGCGACAGCCCAGACTTTCCCATCCTTATCCTCCTTCTGCCCCCGACCCCTCCGCCCCGGATCGACAAATACGTCCAGGCCGTGAAGGATAGAAGGACGTATCTTCGGATGCAGGAGTACTCCAGATTGATGTCAGAGGCGGCTCTCGCGGGTCGAGGAGAGAGAAGCGGAACGAGGTGGAAGATCGTTGACTTCAATGTGTTGACGTTGGGGTTTGAGACGGATCTGATGGAGCCTGGTATGGACGAGGCGCACTATCTAGAGACTGATTCGCTTGAGGCGGCGGTGGACGAGGTGATCGGAAAGATGGAGATCTGCGATAGCGAGGAGGCCGGGCAGTTGGCAGGAGAAGGAGTGCAGTTGAGGAAGATGCAGTTTGAGTAATAGGTTTGCTTGAATATGTTGGAAGGTGGCGACGCGCGGAGAAGTGTCGCGTAGTAGCTTAGTATCACGTCCCGTGTCAGTAAACTTCCCTTGTAAATCAACTTATCTGTAAGCTACCTACGGATCACACGACCAATTCCCAGTATAGAAACCTTTCGACTCTTTCTTCTCCCTCCTTCGTACTTTCTCTTGTCCCGCCTTCGTACAGTCGCATCACCTAGACAGAACCAAAATATGGCATACTCGTAAAGTCAAAGTCAAAATCCAAACCCAAAGCAAGAACCTCCGAAAGCAAAGCAAAAAGCAAGCACGTCGACGCGACAAGATCTCCTCTCCTCTCCCTACCCTCCTTCCTCAAACCCCACCTGCCTCCCCCGAGCTACTACCCGCACTCCACTCCCTCCCTCCCTCTTTCCCACTCCCATACACAGCTCCGAGCATCCCGTACCCGAACGGCGACGAAACCAGCCCTGCCGAAGGAGCTTCGAGGTGTTGAAGTCCCGCTCCTCCTCCTGTCGACAAGGGCTGATCGATGTCCATGGGAAGTTCGATCTCGGGTCTGTCTCCGAAGTGAAGGTAGTCGCTTCCGTTGCTGCTTCCGCTTTCGTTCATGGGAGTGTTCCAGTCTCCGTTGAGGTGGTTGAGGTTGAGGTTGGGTGAGCTGATGCCGTTCGAGAAGGTTGCTGGGTCCTCGAGCTGTTGAGGATGAAGCTGGATGAGGTCCTGAGGTTGGTGAACGGGAGCGGGAGCTGGAGGTGGAGGTGCTTGAGCTGGTGGAGGAGCAGCGGCAGTGACGGCGACGACGGGTGCTGGAGGAGGAGGAGCTTCGACTTTCCTTGCAACTGGTGCTCGAGCGGGAGCGGGAGCTCGAGCTTGCGGTGGAGGTGGGGGAGGAGGAGCAGCGGATTTCCAAACGATCTTGACGATCGATCGATTTGCTGTACTGATCTCGACGGAGATCTCTCCGTTTGGCTCGAACCTTTGACGCGTCTGAACCTGCATCTCTTGACGAGTCGTTTCGGTTTCGGAGACAGGAGCTGAGGAGTTGGATCCTGGACGGGCGAGCTCGACTCGACGGGTGAAGATGACGGGAGGCGTGAATTCTGAGGCGTCCCACGGTCTGCGAGGCAAACAAGGAGGAACAAGAGTCAGCGTTCGGTTCGAGAGACGAAGAGAGAAAAACGCGACGAGATCCAACGACTCACCTCTTCGCAGGTGCAAACCCCTTAAAATCACCCCTCGAGCTACTCGCACCAACCGAATCATCCACCATCCTCCTCTTTGAACCGCTCGCACCACCAGCATCAACGCTTTCCTCCCTCTCCCTCTCCTCGACCATCTTCCCTTTCCCCTTCTTCCCCTTCCCAACCTTCCCACTCCCGACCTCCCTCGCCTCGATCTCCTCAATCTCATCCTCACTCTCCTCTCCTCTGGCCAACCTGACCCTCCACCTCAACTCCCTAGCCAGCCCAGCAGGATCCTTCACCTTCTCCCACGGCACCGTATCCGTCTCCTTCTCTCCTCCCCCATCCCCTCCCGTCCCTCGCTCTCGGCGACGGACTTGTCGAACGAGGAAGCAGGCGAGGACGAGGAGGTTGTCAAGGAGTCGAGGGGTGAGGGGTTCCGAGGATCCGTTGGTCAATAGAGTCGAGGCAGGAGGGAGGGAGGAGGAGGAAGCGGTGGGTTCGGTTTTGAGCTCGACGTGGGAGGAGAAGTCTTTGGCTTTGGCTGCTTTTCCGGTGATGGGATGGAGTTTCTGATGGGGTTGAAGGTCGCGGGTGTAGTACTCGGCGACGTACCAGCAGAGTCTGGTGTGAAACGAAACGTGGGCGCGGGAGGGAGAACGAAAGTCAGGATGAAGGTCGAAGGGGGAAAGGACGCGATGGGAGGAAGGGAGACGAACCGAGTGAAACGAGGGAATCGGAACTTCTGAGGGACTTTGGTAACGATCTCGATGTCTCGCATCCGAATTTCTGACGCGATCTAAGGAGAGAAAGGGAGAAGATCAGCTCGAGCTCTCTCGGTTTCGACGTGACAACTCGTCGAGTTTCGTCCTCCGCCTCGATGAACTCGTTTCAGAATGAGTTCATACAGGAAGATAGGTAGAACTCACGCGTTCTAACATCGTGCGAATGCAAGAAGTTCCCTCCAGATACCAACGAGTCCGAAGGCGTGTACTGTAGAACCGAAAACCAGACCGCATCGAAGTCAGCCTCTCGTTCTTCCTTTCTCTTCTTTCCTCCTCTCGCTCGAAAGCAAAACTCACCACAGCGTGGATCCAGCCGGAAGGAATAATCCTGCAAAGAAAAAGAGCGAAGCCTCAATCAGCGTCGTTTCGACCCAACTCGAAAGGAAGAAAGAGCGATTGCTTCGAGCCCACTCACATCGTATCCCCACGGCCCCAACACGATCTTCCAGACCTTATCCACTTGATCTCCCAGCCAAGCAAACGACTGATTCGCACTGTCCGACCAGCGAGCGTACGCGTCTAGGTTGTGTTTCGTTGGACGGACTGGGTTCGCGGACGAACACAAGGTCCACTACAGTACCCCTATCCTCGTGGAAAGTCAACAACAATCAACCTCCGCCTTTTACTCACTTCAACAAACGAAGATCAGCAAAAGAAGAAACGGCACACATGTCTCACCGTCCATCCTCTCCTCCTTCTTCCTCCTCTCCCTCTCCCCTCACTTCCCTCCCTTCGACCCTCCTCTCCTACTTCTCCTCCTACTCAGCTCCCAAACGATTCCGCAAATCTTCTTCAGCGGAACCGTTCCTCCCGTCCCTTTCCTCTCCATCCTCCGTCGCCTCTCCTTCCTCCATTGTTCCTCCTGCCCCGCCCCTCACCTTCTCTCAAACTCCTTTCCACGGCCGGAAACCCTCCGACTTCGACCCCACCTCCATCTCAACCTTCACCTCTTCCCTTCCTCTTCCATCCATCTCAGGATCAGGCAACACCAGCCTCTACGGACACGTTCGACGAGCAGGCAGTCCCCTCGGGCTTGGGAACGAGAAGAAGACGGGCAGATGGGGAACCAAAGCGGGATGGACGAAGGGGAGGATGGGGAACGTTGTGTTTGCGCTGCTGTTTTGGGCGTGCTTGATATGGTGGGCTAGGGCTTTGGGTGGATGGGGAGCTGACATCAGTGCGATCTGAGGAGGGAAGAGGGAGGTGCGTGAGCTCGTCCTCGCGAGGGAGGGATCGAGGGAGGGAGGGAGCTGTTTTTAGGCGGACTTTTTGGTTCGTTCTTTGACCTTGAAGGTTTTCGTTGGTCCCTTTTCATCTCTGCTATCGGGATTTGTTGTTCTATCCATCTATATATTGTTCCAAATCTTTCTTTTTCGCCGGTGTGTTGTGTTTAGATCTTGTCGATTCAGCTCGTTCCTTGTTCTCTCTCTTTTCCGATGCTCGCCCTTCAAACGCGTTTTTCTCGCTCTACGGAGGCTTTTCGAGAAGAGAGCGCATCTTGTAGAACCGAGGGCTCCACGAGTTCCTCTGGAAGTGGTCGAGAAAAGCTGGAAGAACGAAACCGGGGGAGGCGGCCAGGACGCGTCGCAGAATCGACTTGCAAGCTCTCCTTCGCGACTGCGAACAGGCCCAACCTCGAGATCAGAACGAATAAGCGATAAATACCCCCCCCCCCCCAAAAAAAAAGATACCAAGAGTCCTTCGTCGCACTAACAAATCTCTATGGAAACCCAAGCTGCTTCACGCTGGGCGTCTCGTCGACTTCCTCATCCTGCTCCTCTTCGAACTCCCCAAGCCCGGCGCGTCTCCACGACTCCAAGTCGACGATATCCTGGTCTCCTCGCCAGTTTGACGGAGAGTCCATGGGGTATGCTGCAGCATCGAGGGAAAGGATGGAGGTGAGGGGCTCTTGAATTCGAACGGTCTGGGTAAAAAGAAAAAGATGAAGAGATGAGCAAGGCGAGACGTCAGAAAAGCTTCGGAGGAGAGGAAGTGAAATTACCTTTCTTCCCAAAGAATGGGCATTCCTGCCTATCTTTCCAGACGTGCCAAAAGTCAACGTCGCGACGCCGGCGACCTTGGGAGCCGAAAGCTTTTTCCGAAGTTTCCAACGTCTGGAAGCCAAAGGAGTAGTAGATTAGTGAAGCAGAGAGAGAGACGAAGCGTTCGATGAAAGACGTACCCATTCAGCGTGTGGAGTAGTGAGATCGAATAAAGTTTCCCTGCGCGAACAAAGAAGATGTCAGCGAACCGGATTGTGAATGATCAACGAAAGACTCGACGGTTCGACGACTCACCCTGGATACCGAGGAAGAAGATATATACAGAGTAATTTGGAAGGCAGATGAAGGTGACGAGAGCGGAGAGGACAGAGATTGCAGGCTGTAAGAGGTGGAAGGAGCGGGGAAGTGAGTGAGCCGCGTCGAGTCAATTCTCTTCCACCTTCGCAAGCTCTCCAGCACGCAAGGACATCTCCCAGGCGCTCGAGTGAGACATATTTGAGCAAAGAAAACTCACCGGAAGCATGCTCTCAAACGTGAGGATCAGGAGCCTGGCACGAAAGAGAAGAACAAAAAGAAAGCGGGCGGAGAGGTATCAGCTTCCCAACGATCCATTGCAGGAGTATCGCTACTAGTAAAGGTCGAGAGCTCACTTATCAGCTAGAGACTGCTTCTCCGCTGAGTTTTGGATTTGTCGGTGGAGGAAGAACAGCACTGAGGGTGAGGAAAAAGAAGATGGAATAATCAGCACATCTCGCTCGCAATCTCGAAGACGGTCGAGGAGAGGTCAGAGAAGGTTGGATGGGAAACTTACAGACTGATGTTATCACAAAGTCTGTGGAAAGCATCACACTGAGCCAGATGATCAGGGGCGTCCGAATCTGAGCGATCAAAACGCGGTAGAAGAGACGCGTCGTATCAGCCTTCGTTCGACAAGCATCGCTTTCAACTCTGGAGCTCACTTCAGATTCCATACTCGCTCCCGGCTAGAAGAGTTATAGCAAAGAGATATCAGGTCAGGACCTCGACGACGAACACGGGAAGCAGAAAGAGCAAAACAAATGCACTTTAGGTGTTTTGGACGACGCGACGCCCTGTTATCGTCCATGGAAGCGGAGAAGAAGAAAAAATATCAGAACAAGAGAATAGAATGGGGAGGAAAGGAAGAGTCGGCTCACGACGCTGATTCCGGCTGCGAATGAAATGGTGACGAGAGGAACGGCGAGGCAGAGGAAGGCTCTTTGAAGCCTTTGACTTCGAATGCATTTGTAGCTTCGGTGGCAGAAGAATACGTGCGAGAGAAGAACAATAGACGCCGTCAATGGAGGCTGCAAGGAAGAGAAGACGAGGGTGGGAAGAGAACGATCAGCGTCGCTCAAAGTTTCCCCCGATCCGCTCGACATAACTCACGGCGGAGAACGTGAGCCACGTTCCCGTAAACATATAAATGACGTTTCCGAAGTGAGTCGCGCATCTGGAGAGAGATTAAACAAGATAATGGGAAAGAGAAAGAGTCAGCTGCTTTCGCGACGCGTCGAACTTCTCTCCGCGAATTCGCCTCGTTTTCTTGCTCACTTGTCGATCACGATCCCCCCAATTTGCAAGTCTTGTAGCTAGATCAAAGCACCAAAGGTCAGATTCGGTGATCAAAGGCGAAGGAAGCGTTAAGAGGGAGGAGAACGGTGCTCACCAAGTTCGCAAGCCAAAGGAGAAAGATGAGGGCCTTCATCGAGCGGGGATCGAGATGGTAGAACCTGTGGAAGTATAGGAAGAGCTGTGAGAGCACTGAGGTCAGATCTAAAAGCTTCCATGGTTGAGAAAGAAAGCCACGGACCTCTGCGAGTCTGAGGAAAGAGGAAAGAAGCTTGGGTGAGCTCGGACAGTCGCAGTTTCTCCTGTTCGACCTACGGTAGAACGTACAAGAACCCAGAGCCCCAAAATACAGCTAACGAGGCCATCAACCACTGTACGGTGGGAGAAAATCGGCTGGTCAGCTCCTGGGCCTGGAAGGGCGAGCTTAAGCAACAGACCGCGAACAGATCGACGGAAGTAGACTCACCGGTCCAACAGCAGTAAGAAGAAAAGAACCAGAGGCATGAAAGAACAGTGATGATGGTGGGCTGGCCATCTTGATCCTCGATTGCTGAGGAGAAAGAGAGAGAGAGAGAGAGGGAGAGAGAAAAGGGAGGGGAGCCGAGGGAAGGGAAAAAAGGCTTTTGGAAGGTGCGCCGAGGAGACGGGTTGACGGTTGTTGTTCGAGCGTAGCTGAAGGGAACTCCTCTGTTTTCCGGAAAGACCGAAGAGCTATACGGTCGGAGAGGATAAGAGTGGTAGTACTGCTGTGATGATGGATGAAGGATGAGAAGCAGGCCTTCTGCCTTGCCTTGCCTTCCCTCCGACGGCGTGGCGAGGCGTCTTCGATTTGGCTTTGGGTTCGGAAGGTCAGTTTGGTTTCAAGCCTGAAGCATATGAAGGGCCTGCATCGCGGGCCTTTTAAGGAACAGGAAGGCCGCGACGCTCGGCGAATTAAAATATCTGCCGATGTAAAAAGAAGGGGAAAATCTCTTTCAGCAGGTTCGTCGGCGAAGAGGAGGAGGTCGATACAGACTCGGCGCTCTTCAGAAGGAAGAGACTCACTCTGTCTTGATGTTATCCTGTCTCGTGCTCGTTCGCTCGAGTAACGTGCAACGGGAAAAAAAGACTGATCGCTTTTTGCTTCGGCATACGTCTCATAATGTAAATCAGCTCACCGCACTCCCTTTTCCATCGCGTCGCGCTTCGTCTTCCTTCCTCAAGTCTAGAACTACATTGAGATCCTCCTCCGTCACTCACCAAAGAATATACAGCTCCCCAATACAGCCAGTACCAACGGCAACGCTATCCACCTTCCCGAACCCACTCCCCGTCTCTCTTCCTCTCCCTTCAAGTCGCCTCCTCCTTCTTCACTCGACGTCGACTCCCATCCGACCCATCTCCCCCCCTCCAGCTCAGCCATCCTCCTCTCCTTCTCCTTCCGAGCCAGCCCCAGCGCCAGCCCCTCCCTTGCTCGACTCTTCATCGCGAGGGGAATCGAGGAATCGTCGTTCGAGGCGGAGGAAGAAGAAGAAGGAGGAGAGGTGGAGTCGTTCTCGAGGGAGCCATCGGAGGACATATTTGCTGCTTCGTCGTCGTCCACCTCAACCTGAGCGACTCCTCCGAAAAAATCTGTGAGGAGGGTAGAATCGAGATCGAAGGGGAAGAGATCCGTTCGAATGCCTGGGTTGGATTTGATTCGATCGTAGGAGTAGGTGTCGAACTGAGGAGCCGAAGACCAAGGATGGCGAAGGAAAGGAAGATCGAGGGGAGGAAGGAAGGGGTTCAGTTGAGGAGGAGGGAGAGGATGTGTGAAGACAGATGTGAAAAGAGATGGTTTGAAGGATGTGGAATGAGTCTGGGAGGACCGGTCCTAGTTTGGGCTCCTTTGGAAAGGAGGAAAGAGGGAAAAGAGGGAAGACTCACCAGATCCTTCATCGTTCTCGTACTCGTCTTGTTCTGACCCTCCATGAACTCGAGAAGGTAGTGAGTGTAGGAGTCGATGACGGCTACTCCGATGTCTGGGTCGTTGTGGTGCTGCAGAACGAACCAGAATGAGAAGGTGTTGAAAGGAGAGAGTGAAACGAGACGCGACGAAGAGAAACTTGACTCACGGAATAAGAGTTCTCTCCGAGTTGAGAGGAACCAGTAGCGAGGATGTTGGGCGAGTAGAGTTGAGAAAAGAGAGTGTTCGCCTGGCACGTGTCGGTCATGAAGAGCATACGGTTGTACCTGAGGAGATGAGGGAGGGAGGGAGGGCGGGATCGAGGAGAGCGCGTGAGAAAGAAGAAGAGAGCGAGGTCAGGGAGAAGAAAACGAATCTTCCGGGCCGGAAAGAAGCCAGAAACCGACGTAATTCTCGTTTGAGATAGTGCAGAGGAGTAAGATAAGGCTCGAGCTCACCTCTTCTTCTCCCACATCTGCTCAAACGCGTCCGCGATATCGAACGCCGAGACCTCCTCGTTGTCCTGGAACTTGAGGAACTCGTTCCCTCCGTGCCCCGTCATGTAGACGAAGATGTTGGACCTATCATCCGTCAAGAGTCGTTTCGAGCGTGGTGTGGAAGGAGGAGTTCGGCCTGAAGAACGAGAAAACAGAACGAAAACGACGTGGAGGTGAGCCTCTCTCCGTTGCCTCTTCCTTCTCTTCACCACTCTTCGCAGAAAGACAATCGACTGACCAGTCATCAACCTGATGAAGCTCTCTACGGAGACCTCGTATCCTCTGTAGTCGACCTCGATGTTCTCTCCGTAGAGATCTAGTTTCCGATCCGAGTTTGCGTAGACGGTTGCTGGGAAGGAGTTTCTCGGGTTGCAGGCTACGTCGTCGGCGAGCATGAGGATGATGTTGGAGTCTGGGATTCCTAAGCGTTTGACGGTTCGGTACCTGCAAGAAGGACGAATGAGCTTGAGCTCGGGAAGGGGATAAGGAGGGGAGGGGAGGACGGAAGGGACGAAAGAGGTCGAGCTCACATCCCAAGAGTGTTGGCCATGTGCTGCGGTGAACAGCTGATCAGCTTGAGGACTCGTCCGAGGGTATACAAGATCGATCTAGACTCACTCTATAGTTGAACCTGAAGAAAAAGAAGGAGAGAAGGCAGACGTGAGCTCGAGAGAAAGGGAAAGAAGAAGGAAGGGAAAGGGAGCGAGCTCACCAGTATCGAGAAGTGCACACCAGGACGGCCCAGTTGTTCGTATGATCAGAGGGAGGAGTCCCAGCCCATGCTGAGGAGACGATAGCGACGATAGCGAAGAGGAAAGTGGATATCCGGGGTTTGAGCATCCTCGTCGTTGGCCGCAACGAGGAGAAAGGAGCGAGCTCACGATTCTTCGTCTGCCCATGAACGGCCATGAGCTCCCTTTCGATCTTTTTAGGACCCAAAACCATCTCCGTCTTCTTGTATGGATCTCAGCGGCGAGTCCTCTCTCGGAATCAAGATCTGTCAACCTCTTTCTTCAGCTTCCGAACAGCGAAACGTGAGCTCAACCTCCCCTCCTCCCCTCCTCTTCGTTCCATCTCACGTCTCGAGCTGCCTCCTCCTCTTCCCCTGCTGCTTCTGGACCTCCTAGCTCTATCACCAGTATCTTTGCTGGGGGCAAAGGGTTCACTGCTGTATCTCAGCGGCTCCTCTACAGACTCGACTTCGCTCGATCCTTCCGTACAAACGTGAGCTCGCTTCGCCTTCACCCTCTTTTCCTTCCTCCCCTCACTCGTCGCTCGCCATCGGACCTTGATATGCATCTTCACGTCGTCAGAAGCGGTGATACTGCTCCTGTCTTCGTTCTCTTTCTCGCACTACTGATCACTTTTCTTTCGTCTTCCCCTCCAGCTTCGCCAACCTCCATCCTCGCTCTTGCGAGCACACTCTTTCCTCTCCTTCCGTCCTTCGCATCCCTGTCCCTTCTACCTTTTCCCGGAAGACCGATCGTATCGTTCGATGCACGAACGGGACCAAACATCGTCTTTCGGGCCTTCCTTTTTTCGAAACGGCGCGTGTGAGTGAGATCCGTCCCTCGACCTCCTCTCTCCGTTCTTTCGTTCGTCTGGTCGCGACCCCGTTTCACGCCGTTCTGTTCTCTACTAGCTTTTTCCGATCTTCCGGAATAGACCAGGTGACAGTCGATGAGACAGCGACGCAGAAAAGGCGATTCTCCCCTTCCCTTTCGCCCTCCAACGACGCACCTCTCTCTTCACCTCTTCTTCCTCTCCAAACCACTCAAGCTTATTACCCTCAATCCAGGCCACTCCTTTAGCAATGCGATCTTTCATCATTACCCTCGCTCTTGTTGCTCTCTGCTCCCTCTTCGTCGCTGCTGCTCCCCAACACGCTCAGGGAAGAGGTACGTTCAAGCTCCTGCTCCGTCAAGCTCATCTGCCCTCCCTCTCTTTCGTCTGCTTCTTCTCAAGCTGAACATCTGCTCTTCTTTTTTTCCATCTCCTCTGCTCGCACTTTATCAGCTCTCGTCAAAGGCAACATCAACTTCGCTCGACCCTTCCTTGTCGCTCGACAGGACGAATCCTCGGTCGTCGAGCCTTCCACCGAGACCATTGCTACCGAAGCCTCTACTGATGCCCCGGGAGATACAGCTACAGAGTCGTATGTTCTTCTCTGCTACTCTTACCTTTCCTTATTTCTCCCTCTCGTCCAAAGAGCTGACTTCCTTTTCCTTCCTCCTCCCTGCCCTCCTCCTTTCGCAGCTTCGGCCCTGAACCCACCGCCTCGGATCCCACTGTTCCTACCACGACCGAATCTCTCGGAGGCATCTCGGTTGGCGAGCCTACCACCGCTACGGTCTCCGCCATCGTTCCCGTTGCGACGCGAACCAGTTCGTCTACACCTCTCCTTCTTTTCACACGCCGTTCTCTTCACCTGCCTTTTCGCTCCCGATCGCTAACTCGTTCTCTTCTTCTTATTCCTCCAGTTTCCACCATCAGACCTATCTCCTCCCTCGCGATCCGATCCTCCTCGTTCGCCCAATCCTCCTCCGCCAGCGTCGTTTCCAAGTCGTCCTCCGCCTCTCAAGCCTCAGCTTCAGCATCGAAGACTCCTTCATCTGGACTCAGGACTATCGGATCTGGCGTGAGTGGTGCTGGAGGGCTGCTGGGATTGATGGGAGCGGTCGTGCTGGGAGGAGGGCTGTTCTTGTTCGCTTGAGCAGACGCGTTCGTGCTTTCTCTTCTTGTTTCCTCTGCTTTTTCGTTTCTTTCTCTCTGATTCTTCATTTCACGTAGAACATACTTCTCCCTCTCCTTTTGAGATGACCCACTCCTTTCCTCCGAGAACTCTCGATTGATCTGGATTGACCCTTTCTTTCTCTTCTTCTTCTTTTCTCTTCTTTTCAGGAAATTGAAGTGGGCCGGCGTCCTTCGAGGCGACGTGAAGAGTAGGTAGCGGGAAGACCGTGATCTCCGGAGGCAAGAGGCAAGAGACAGGGAGAAGCTGCAGGAGAGTCGGCTGCCATCTTTCCTCCGTCCACCATCTCCCTCCTTCAACCGTCTCCCTCGCTCCTTTCCTTCCTCCTTCTTCTTTCATTCTTCACAAAACCATGCGACGTTCCAACGTCATTATCTCTATCTTCGCTCTCTTCTTCGTATTTCTGTCCGCCGGTGCTCAAGACCCTCAAGATGGAGGTGAACTCGGCTCGCTCTCTCCTTCTTCCATGTTCCCTCTCTCCGCTCCTACGAAACAAGTCGACCACTTACACTTTCCCCGCTTTTGGCACTCGTCATCTCCCCTGCACAGAGCTCATCGCCATCAACGCCATCGGCTCCAACGACCTTCTCTTTCGACGCGTCGTCGCTCCTCGTCAAGACGAAACCACCGAGCTGGCTATTCCCGAGGAGACTGCTCTGACTATCGAGACAGAGTCCCCACAGGTGACTGAGCTTCCTACTACCGAAGTCCCTACGTGAGCGTATCCCCTTCTTGGCTTCCCTCCCTCAAACAACACCGAGCCTCTCGCCTCTTACCTCGCTTCTTTCCCTCCTTTTTCCTCTTCCAGCGTCGCTCCGACAGAGATCGCGACTACTGAAGGTCTTGAGAAGACGGAGACAGCAGTTGATACGTGAGTTGAGCATCTTACCCGCGAGCAACGAGCAAAATCAGGAGGTGATGCTCAAATTATTTTTCTTCCGCTCGTCCTCGTTTCTATTCCAGCATCGATCCCACCACTACTCTCGAGGACCCTCTCACTTTGACTACCAGGACTACCACCCGAGTCTCTCCCTTCTCAACAACAAAGACCACCTCTCTTTCCGCCGTCGTCCAAGCCAGTGAGCGACGCGTCTTTTTTCCCTGTCCTTCAATCTAGTCTGCCTTTCCTCTTTCTTCCCGTCCTCCTTGCTGAAATTTTCACACTTTGGGATGAGCTTCTTATCAGCCTCGTTCACTCCACCACCCGCTCTCTTCCCACCCAGCGTTCCTCAGACTGCCTCCTCGCCCATCTCTTCACCTCTCAAGTCCAGCTCAAAAGGCGACGGAGCAGCTCCGTCTACACCTTCAGGTATAGCCTCTTCGGCTCGAGCGTCTACAGGGTTTGGTGGAGTAGGATTACCTGGACTTTGGATCTTGGGAGTCGCGTGGGTCGTTGGAAGAGGGTTGGCTTTGTTTGCTTGAACGTCGTCTTCAACCAGTTCCCTCTCCCTTCTTCTTTTCTCTTACTCTTTCATTCTTCTCGTAACATAATGACTGGATCTGAAGTCTGTTGAGGCCGGCTGGAGGTCGAGCTAGGACTTTTGTTTCTTTTGTTTCGAAGCTTCAACAACGACGATGGACATCTTTCCTTGAGTAGGCGGTGGAGTTGGAGGAAGAGCAGCAGCGGGATTGACCGAGGGGAGGGCGGAAGTGTTGGTCATTTTTCTGGACTTTGGGCGGAGGAGAGCTGAGGGAGTGAGAGGTAGTAGAGTGGGTAGGGCGATGGGGTACGGGATGTGTAGGTTTTCAGAGGGAGAGTTGTAGTTGGGAGAGAACTGAGGGAGAAGGGAAGCGACATCCCAAACATCCCAAACACCTCCAAAATCGATTTACAAGCTTGGTTTTCGCGATCACCTCGATTCCAGATTCCAACAGCGGCGAATTTTCCCCCTTCTTGACGACGGGACCAGTGATATCTGATACCCCAAGGAAAGGCACGACGCATGCAGACTCCTAAGGACGAATAACTGCTTCTCTAGCACCTTGAGAGCCTTCAGAACAGAGAGGTTTAGCGTGAAGGCTGAGCCTTTCCCTCTCGCTGCCTTTGACTCGTCCACTCGACGCGTCACTTCGCATTTTTTTTACTGTATTAGCTCGGAAGGTCTGTGTGTTTCCCTTGGTGTTCTACCGTGCCGAGAAAAGGAGCAACTCCCGAGCAAAAATGATGTTCGCATCCTGCCCCGACCTCCGACATCGAGATTCTGTGAATTCGACCCATAGATACAGAACGACAAGGACTACCAGAGCATGCTATCTACCAAGAAAAGCGACAGACCATCATCTCCCATCTCCAACCTCCTCTCTATGATCCGAGCACCCTCGGCGTTTCCGTTCCCACGACGACTCTCCCTCTTTGCCTCCTCCTCGTCCCTCCAGCTCCTCTCATCTCGTCTTTCAACGTCTCTTCGCAAGCCCGCGACCTTCCCATCTGCTCCCAGAATGTTTTGTACGCCACCGTCGTTACTGCTGACGCGGGGAGGTCCTCGATAAGGATGCTGAACAGGGTTGACTCCCTCGTCCGTGAGTCGCAGGGGAGGACTCGTCACTGAGGACGACGTTAAAGAGGAAGGACGAGGGGCAGCAGCGAGGATCGGAGGGTCGACGTAGTGGGCTGCTGGTTGGAGGACCTTGTCATCTGGCGATGTGAAAGGGATTGAGGATTGAGAAGAAGGCGGTGGGAGTGCGACGGAGGGGAGAGGATGAGGTCGAGAGGAAGAGGGAGGAGAAGCTGGCGTCGAAGGTAGGAGAGGAGGAGGAGAGCGTAGGGAAGAGGAGGAAGGAAGAGTTGAGTTCGTGAATGTGGCGTTGTTGGGCGTGGACGAGAAGGACCTTGAAGCAGAGGAGGTTGAGTTGAGGATGGGAGGAGCGGGTGTCGACGCGATGTCGACCGAGCCAGCGTACCAGGGAAGGGAGAACAGGTCCGCCTGAGCGTTGGAGCCAGCGCAGAAGAAGGCGAGAAGAGACGGGGCGAGATCAGCCAAAAGTCCGAGACTTGGATTCGAGTGGAAGGAGAGGATAGATGAACGAACGACGTTCTTCGGAATCCAACCTTGAGCCATCAGTACGGGGAAGATCCTCATGAAGACTGTTCAGACCGAATGATAAGAAGGATCGTTAGTGAACAGGATGACTTGAGGGAAAGGAAGACATGGAAAACGCAACATCGACGGCTCCGTCGCTGAGCTCGTGTTCGAGAGCGATGATGCCTGAGGAAAGGGAAAATATTGTGAAGACGATGAGTCGAGCGAAAGGAGCAAGATATCGAGCATAATTATGAGGTACGTACCAGGTGATTTGGGTCCCATGACTCGGGCGTTCAGTGCGTCTGCGAAAGCGGGAGAGGAAGGACGCGCCGAGTCAGTCTCGCTGGCGTCGTCGCCCAGCTTCGATGAACGAGCTCACTAAACATCTGATCCTCCGGAGCTCCTGTTCCTATCCAAGTCTTCAGAGTCGAAGTTCCAGAGGATAGTTTTCGGGCCGAAAACTTCCCTCACAATCGCTCGAACGCGATTGTCCACTGAAAGAAAGGAGAGGAGAGGAGCAGCGGTACGATCAGCAACGAATCACCCGCAGTGAATCTCATAGGGATACAGGGGACCCACCATCTCCATAAGCTGTGGATGACGCGGCAAGGAGTGGAGGAGAGAGAGCGTTACAGGAAGAAAAGGAAGCGTTTGACGCGTCAGTTTCACGCGAGAAGAAGAACGAGGGGAGTACCATGGAGGGAGGGACAGAGAGCTCACGAGGTCTCCAAAATGAAGGAACTTTTCCAATGTTACCTGCGAGGATCTGTATGGTCCAACCGAGCTGAAAATCCCAAGGAAGGAGAGGAGACGCTCAGTCGGGTCTTTCTCTTTTTGCCTCTCTTCAACGACCTTCACGCCCACTAACCTCGGAAACTACGTCCTCCGTACTCAGAGTAGTCATATAGGGATGCGTGCCTGATGAAAAGAAGGAATGACGTCAGCTCGAAGCGAAAGGTGTGACAAGAAGAGAAGAACGAGAGGCTTACAAGTGTGAACTGCGAAATGCTGCTGATTCTCCAGGTTCAGCCCTTGTTTGAACACCTCAAAGTGTGTGAGGACGTTGGACCTGATACGGAACATCAAGAGAAGGATGTAAGCTTTCCGAGATCGAGGAAGACAAGGGAGAGAGGGAACGCGCCGAGAGGAGAGAAAAAACGGACCCGATGTAAAAGTGAGTGGCGGAGATGTTCTGAGCGTCAAAGTACTGATACAGGCGAGATCCAGATGGGAGAGGTCCGTCGTCTTGATTGATCTGGTCGCCACAGAGGCCATCACCGTCAGGTCAGTTTAAGATGATGTTTTGAAGGCTGTCCCAAAGCTCATAGAGACGAGGATGGTGAAGAACGAGATCTACGTACAGCAAAGAGGCCATCAGGGGCGTCGAATCCATCCGAGTCTACGTGGCAGCCAATCCCACACGCAGGGACGTCCGTCTGCGAGAGTAAACCGTCGACGCGAGCGAGAGGTCCACCCAGAGCTGTTTCGGAGGCGGAATGCTACCTGACGGCGGATAGAGAGCTGTCCATGCGGAAGAGCGAAGAAAAGGGACGAGAATATCTCGCAAAGTCAGCCGCGAAGATCGTAAAAGAGAGCCGAGAAGGAGGATAAGGCGAGGGAGGCACCAGGAGGGAGGGAGGGCAGAGAGAGGAAAGGACGAGCTCACCAGGGCTTCCGATCTCAGGCATCGGCGACGCCGAGGGAGGAAAGATAGAGACGACATCTATGATAGAAGCGGAGGATGAGGAGAGGAGCAGGAGAGCGAGGACGAGGGATCTTGGAGGGGTGGGTGGGGCAACGAGCATGGTGAGGGAAGGGGGAGGGAGGGAAGAACGAAGGCGAGAGGGAGGTCAACGAGATGTCGGGAGAGAGAATTCCTGGCTGGACTCACTAGCCATGCCAAGAGACTGTATCTTCCACCTATACCTAAGGAGGAGGCTTGTATGAGGCTCATGAGGGTGGGTTTCTCAATTTGGGCTTTGACTGATGATGACCGTCAAAAGCGAGGAAGCTCAACAGAAGAGAAGCTTCCGATCTCTTTCCGCCAACGTCGACCCTCCCGCCTCCTCCTCCTTCATTGATCGATCCTTCCAAGCCAGATTGACCTGAGACCGGCGAGTTCAAGGCGTCCATCGAATTAGCACGAGTGACTTCCTGCCACTTCAGACGAATCTAGGTCACCAGCAGAGAAGGGCAGAGCCCGGAGGCAGACGCCTGAGACCAGCCAACTCAACCGCTGGTCTCCTTCCCCTCTCTCTCTCTCTCTCTCTCCTCACCGACTTCCTTCGACAAAACTTTCCCATTGGATCTTCCAAGCTTCGTAGACGAGTGAAGGCTGGACCTCAACGACATGGTCTTCTCCTTTACACCCTCCCTTTCGACCCCCTTTCTCGACATGCTCTCTCAGACGTCGAAGGTCGTTTTCGTCCTCCTCCTCTCCCTTCTCCCTTCCACCAACACCCTTCTTTCCACCTTCGCAGCCCCAATCCCCTTCCCATCCTTACATCAATCTCCGCCTCCCCTGCCAACCGCTACTCCGACAACAGCTTCTTTAGCAAGCTTTTCTCCCTCGCCTGCAGCCGTCCCTCTGCCGACGCTCTCGACACCTTAAGCCCCGCCTTCCTTCCATTCAGCTTTTCTTGCGGATCCAGAAGGTGAAGTAGACATTGCTGGATATGGATATAGAGGAGGGGGTGGCAGTGGCTCGCGTGGAAACGATGGTGGAGGAAGAGGGAGAGGAGGGAACAATCGAGCCATCGTGTTGCACAAGGTCTATCGCCAGGTGCGTCTTTCTTCCTCCCACTGCGAGGACTCTTAGACTGATAACCCATATCCTACCTCCTTCTCTATCATCGTCAGAGGCCGGTCTACCACTGGGCTCCTCCAGTCATCGTGCATCCTTCGCGACCAACTGGAGCTCCCGTTCGTTCGCCTTTCTCATTCTCTTCTTCCCTTCCTTCTCACGCGACTAAGACCTTTTCCTCTCCTTTTTTTCTTCTTAGGTAGACACCGAAGCTTCCTCCTCCGCCGCCACCTCAGCTCATCACTCTCACCCAAACCCAAACCCAAACCCTCTTCATCACCCTCCCAACCCAACCTCCCGTCCTCCAGCTCATCCCCACAACTCTCCTCCTCACTCAATCTATCCTTCTCCCTTCCCCGACGACCGTCTACCTACCCACAACCATCAACGTCCCCTTCGCCGTCCCAACCACTCTCCTTGCAACAGCAATTCAGATCGTTCAGGTTCCAGAAGATCCCCTCCTCACGACCGTCCTTCGAGAACAACGAACGACTACGACCGTCGAGACGGTGGAACGACCCATCCCAACGACGGTTCTGGCTCCTACAACTGCGACGACGACGGTACTGGAAACGATCACGGCGACGGAGACGGTGACGGCTCTCTCTCCTCCTCCTCCTCCTCCTCCTCCTCCTGATCCCGAGGAGGAGGCGCCTGAGGAGCCTGTGGAGGAGGTCGAGAACGATCCTCCGCCGTTGTTGGCCGAGCCGGATGGGGAGGAGCTTTCTCCACCGGAGGATGATCCGCCTGAGCCCGAACCGGAGGACGAGGGTGGGGATGAGTAGGAGAGAAGAGAGAAGGGGAGACGCGTCGAGGCGAGATGGCAGGAGGGAGGCTTCCGATATCTGCAGCGGGGTTGAGCTTTGTTTGCCCAAAGAGGCAAATTGGCGGGTGGCCTCCATAGATGGGTGTGGTCTGTTTAGGTTCGAAGCGAAGTTGGGGAGTGGGAGAGGCGAAGGAGGAGAGAGGAGGAAAGGAGAAGGCTGGTCCGTCTCTCTTTCTTCAAGTTACTGTATCTCGCTCGATATCTAGTTCAGAAACGGTTTATCTCGTATACACTTTTACTTACACGTGTATAGCGTCTTCTCGTTTTCTACCTGTTGTATCTTTACGCGTTTTCCCCATCTCTCTCTCCCCTCCTCCCTCCCTCGCTTTTTGAATCCGCCGTCAGCGTTCTCGCTCTCTTGCTTTGACCTTGACATAGAATTGATCGTATCGAACATTCTTCTCAACCCTGAATGACGGAGTGCGCTTTGAGGAAGGGATGAAAAGGGGACGACGAATCGAGAGGATCGATGCGTCGCGACCCTTTTCGAAAAAGCCCCATCCGATGGGATGTTATAATTTTTCTTTCTCTTCATCAGGCACTACTCCCTGTAGCCTGAGCCTGTTTTCTTTTCCGAGCCAACGATTCGCCCAAATTTTCCACTGCTGGAGGGCCTCGCGTCGCCTCGGCAACCCTCTCCCTCTTTCCGTCGCCGTTCGTGGGTTGGCTTCCTCCCCTCAACCATCACTTAGTCCTCCTCCCTCCCTTCACTCTTCCCCTTACCCACCCACCCAACCCCCCTTTAACTCTACTCAAAATGGCCGTACGTATCCCCCTCTGCTCTTCCTTCCTTCCTTCCTCGCTCGAGCTGAACTCTTTCTCTGTATGGATGATTTTCCAGCGACGAAGCGGAGGATCTCGACCTGCTCCCCGAGCTGCTGCTCCCCAACAACGATCCAACACCACCGCCGCTGCTCCCCAACAGGCTCGTGGAGCTGCCCCCGCCGCTGCTGCCGCCCCTGCTGCTGCTGGAGGAGGAATGTTCGCTAACGTGAGTGCTGCCGATGGAGAAGTGAGAGAGAGGAAAGAAGGAGGTTTGAAGCTCACGATTTCCTTCCTTCCCCTTCCTCCTCTTCCCCTCCTCTCCTCCCACGTTGCTTGCGCTTCATTAGATGGCTTCCACCGCTGCTGGAGTCGCTGTCGGATCCACCGTCGGACACGGTCTTTCCAGCATGTAAGTTCTTCTTCTCTGCCTCCCTCTTCACCACCACCATCGAACCTTCGAGGCCTTCGCTCTCCTCCTTCCTGCCTGTTTGGACCTTCGAAAGCTGACCGATTTGCCCCGATCCATCTCCCCTCTCCTCCCTCCCTCCTTTCGTTGCTTTCCTTCTTTCTCGACAGGCTCTTCGGAGGATCCTCGTCAGCTGCTGCTCAGGAGGCTCCCGCTCCTGCTGCCTACGCTGCTGCCAGTGCTCCTCAGGAGAACGGAGCGAGCTGTTCCGTTCAGGCCAAGGTCAGTTCGCGAGCACGGTCTTTCGCTAGCTTTTGAGCTCGTCTCCTTCATCGGAATAGAGAACTGACCTGTTATTCGTTCGCTTCTCGGTGTGCAGGACTTCACCAAGTGCCTCGATGCTACCAACGACATGAACTCCTGCTCTTACTACCTCGGTGAGTCGTTCCCTTCCAACTCCCTCCTCTCTCCCATCTTCGTCCTCCATCGCCTCGCTCGACCTTCTTCTCTCTGCTCTACCACGATCACCTTTCTCGACATCTACGCTTCCTGCTCTCTCGAAATCACGTCGTTTCTGCTTTCGATCGAAATCTTCGAGGAAGCTGACCTTATTTCCCTCCTCCCTCTCTCTCCCTACAGACGCCCTGAAGGCTTGCCAGTCGGCCGCTGCTCCTTACTAAACTCCTCCGGAGTCTGGTTGGATTCTCTGTCTAGAAGCGGTCGTGGGTGTCGATTTTGTATGTCTTTTACGTCTTGAAGATTCGAAGTCGAATCGCTTGAGAGTGAGGAAGCTGAGAAGGGAAGTCGAACAGCTGGCGAGAGACGCGAAGATGCAAGCAAGAACTCCGAAAGGTACGAAAGAAAGGGAGCTGCAGATTTAGAAGAGATCTAGATTCAAGAAAAGTATACTTTGAGATGAAGAACGAGCCGAACTCAGGCGAAGCTGAAAGAGGGGCAGAGTTCCCGTTGAGTTCGTTCGAGCTCACTCCTCCTCCCTCCTTTCCCTTTGTCCTCCCACCACCGCCGACAAGCTCTCCTTCTTCGCTTTCTCTCCCCATTCGTGCATGGTGCCAGGATACAGGAAGTCCTTCCTTCTCGCAGCACGATCCACAAGCCTCTCCCTCCTCCCTCGCTCGAGCTCGACGAGCCTGCTTCAGAAGAGCACTCGAACCGGACGTCGATATCTCGCTCAAGCTGTCGAGGACGATGGAACGAAGAAGAGATCGACGCAGAAAACGTACGATCTGAATGGACAGGCGGTCATTATGGAGGGTGAGTTTGTAAAGGCGAGAGAGCTGGGTGGAACAGAGAAGGACGACGTCGAGGGGGGAAGGGAGAGGGAACGGAAAGGGAGGAACGGGCAGCAGAACTTGAGCTTGGATGGAGGAGGGAGCAAAGATCGAGCTGTAGGAGTTACCGAGTCTGGGACGGTACATGCTCAGCATGGACATGGGAGGCTTTTGGACGGTTGGGAGCTAGATAGAGCCGAGGACGGAGGCTCCTTCGACCTCCCTTCAGCTCTCCTTCACCTCCCTTTCACCTCCGTCGACTTCGTCTCTGCCCTTCCTCAGCCGCTTCTCTCCTTCCCGCCAACAACTCATCAGTTAATTTCATCCTCTTCTTCTCCGCCTCTTCAGACAAGTTCCATCCTCGGATCAACCCCGTCGGAATCCAGCTCCTCTCCCCAACCCTCCACAACCAGATCTTCCCAACTCCTCACCCTTCCTCACCACACGGAGAAGACGTGTCTACCTCTCGTCAACATCTCAAGGACAACAATCTTCTCCTCGAGATGCCTCCTCATCAGCCTCTGATCGATTTCCAGCTCCCTAAGCTCCAGGGGAAGACGATCGACGAGCACTTCTACCATCTTGGGATCGAGGTGAGTTTGGAGCGACGCGTCTTCGCTTTCCTTTCTCTTTCTTCTCTGTCGCCAGACCTCGTGGTTTACCCTCATCTCTTCTTCGCATCCTTGATCGCTCATAGGAATCCGAACCCTGGCTCACCCTCGCCGAGGACCTCGCTGTCGCTCCTACTCCCGAACTCCCTCCCACCTTCGCTCACACCTCCGGCTGGACTCGCTACGACCCTCTCACCGGATCCCACACTCCCGTTCCTTACCCCGAAGGAGAAACGATGCTCACCTTCGACGTCGAGGTCCTCTACAAGATCCATCCCTACCCCGTCATCGCCGCCGCCTGCTCTCCAACCCACTGGTACACCTGGATCTCTCCCTGGCTTCTCTCCGAATCCACTCAACAAGAACATCTCATCCCTCTCGGTCCTCCCGAAGTTCCAAGAGTCATCGTCGGTCACAACGTCGGCTACGATCGTGGGAGGATCAAGGAGGAGTACTCGCTCGCTCTCTCGCGGAATCGATTCCTCGACACGATGAGCTTCCACGTCGCGACTCAGGGAGTCTCCGGTCCTCAGCGAGGAATGTGGTTGGGATACTGGAAGAACCTCAAGACGAAGGAGAAGAAGAGGGCAGAGACCGAGAAGGCGTTGAAGCTCGAGATCGAAGTGACGGAGGAGAAGATCGCCAACGGAGAGGTCGAGGAAACCGTCGAGGAGACGGTGGAGAAGCAGGAGGAATCGGAGGAACCGTCGTCGCCATTCACGTCGTCCAACGTCGAGGTCGTCGTCCAGTTCAAGACCGTCAAGCTCTCCGACAAGCTCAAAGAACTCCAAGAGGAACTCGAGAACCTCCCTCCTCCAGAGATCATCGACTCAGGGAAGAAACGACGCGTCTCGCTCGACATGTTCGGAGAACCCGTCGTCGCCGAATCCTTCTTCGACTCCGAAACTCTGGGACGCTCCTTAGTGGACAGGGACTCGATCTACTCTCTGTCGGAATCAGCTAATCGGATCTGGGAGGACGTCACAGCAACCAACGGACTCGCCGAAGTCTTCAAACTCCACCACCACGGTTCCGAACTCGACAAATCCGCTCGAGACGCCTTCTCAGCCGAAAACCCCTACGAAGTTCGTCAAGATCTCGACAACCTCATTCGCTACTGTGCGTCGGACGTTCACGCTACCCATCGAGTCTACAAGAAGGTCTTCCCTCGGTATCGACGCGTCTGCCCCTCCCCCGTCTCCTTCGCCGGTCAACTCAAGATGGGATCCGCCATCCTCCCCATCGATCAGTCCTGGGACGACTACGTCGAACGATCGGAATCTACCTACGTCAAGCTCAACATCAACGTTCGTCAGAAACTCGCTGCTCTCGCCGAGGATGCGAGGAGGAAGTTCGTCGAACCCGCTCTGGATTGGAAACCTCCTGCGAAGGATACCCACGCTCTCGTCGACCTCGAGTGCCCGGACAATCTGCGAGAAGATGCGTGGTTGAGTCAGCTGGATTGGACTCCGAAGAAGGCGAAGTGGTTGCTTTGGAAGAAGAGGGAGCACCTGGGGATGTCGGAGGTGAAGAGGAAAGGAGAGGAAGGAAGCTTGATGCCCGTCAACTGGACGGATCTCTCAAAGTCCAAGATCGTTCCTCCCCTCCTAGGACTTCGATGGAGAGGATATCCCCTCATTTGGTCCGTCGAGCATGGATGGGTCTACCGAGTCGAGCACCAAGGATCGTCGGACGAGTCGTCGAGGTTCGAGGAGGAAGTCGCCGAAGGAGGAATCCATCTCCCTCCTCTCGCGTTCGCCAAGGACGCCGATCAAGCCCTTCAACTCGAGTCCAAGGGAGGAGGAGTGACGTTCCATGGGCTTCCTCTCGGAGTGAAGAAGAGTGCGATGAAGGTCTCGGGGTGGTTGTCGAAGGCTTTCACGAGCAAGCCGGCGAGCAAGAGGCATCTGAGTTGCGACGATGAGAGGGTGTTGGACATGGCTAGGACGGAGGATTGGGAAGGGCTGAAGGTGGTGGTGAGGCAGGTGTTGGAGGAGAAAGGGTTGTTGGAGAGGAAGACGGAGAAGAAGGGTGAGTCGAGCTTTGAAGGGAGAAGGGACGAGACGCGTCGAAGAGTGTTCGCGAAAACTGACCTTTCTCTTTCTTTCTCTCACAGTTGAAGCCTCTTCTTCCCCGGATGCTAAGGAGCTGGTAGATGGCGTTGATTCGGCGTCTTCTTGTGAGTCTATCACTTTCTCTCGTCCTCTACGGTTCAGCTTTTGACGAGCGAAAGCTGATCCCTCCTCTCTTTGATCTGTCTCTTCTCTCAACTCAGCGTCTCTCGAGCTCTCTCCTCATCCCTCCAACGACTCCTCCGACCTCGACGGTGACTCCGATCCTTCCGACTCGTTCTACCTCAAGGCTTCCGACGCTGCTCTCGAGGCGAAATGGTGGCCAGCCTGGTACATCGACCTCTTCAAACCTCGACCGGGATACCCTCGCGACTTCATGAACCTCAGCGTCAAAGTCACCCTCGCCGCCTCTCTCCTTCGTCTCACCTGGCTCGGACACCCACTCTACAAGTCTCGAGAGTTCGGATGGGTCTACCGAGTGCCCGTCAAGGAGATCGGACTCGACGAGAAGGAGAAGATCCTCCAATTCGCTCATGGATCTGCCGCCGCCGCCGAGGAGAAGCTGATGACGGAGGAGGACGCTCAGAAGAAGGTGGAGGATACGAAGGCTTGGAAGGCTCAGGAGAAGGAGAAGAAAAAGGCTACCGCTGCTGCCGCCGCTCTGGAGGAGGAAGAGGAGGAAGAGGAGGAAACGGTCCACGGGAGACAGAAGTCGACGACGACGGCGGTCAAGAAGAGACATCCCGACATCGCTCTCCACAAGATCACCTCCGGAGGTCAATACTCCTTCCTCAAGGTCCCTCACCCCAAGGGAGAGAACGAACGCGTCGGTTCCATGATCACCAAGACGTCGGTCAAGGACTTCGAAGCCAACATCCTCTCGTCGGTCTTCCCAGCAGCTCGAGAGGCTATCGACATGAATGCTCAGTGCTCCTACTGGGTCTCGGTTCGATCGCGAATCAACGAGCAGATGGTCGTTCGAGAGTCGTCGGAGCTTCCCATGGGATTCAAGTTCGGACCTCACGTCGCCAACGCTCCTCCTCTCACCTCGCCGGATCCTCTCTCCACCTCCCTCATCCCCGCTCCTCCTCGAACTCGACAAGGTATCATTCTCCCCCAAGTCGTCGTTATGGGTACCATCACTCGTCGAGCGATCGAAAAGACCTGGCTCACGGCGTCCAACGCGAAGAAGAATCGAGTCGGATCCGAGCTCAAAGCGATGGTTCGAGCTCCCGAGGGATACAGCATCGTCGGAGCCGACGTCGATTCCGAGGAACTCTGGATTGCTGGAATCATGGGAGACGCTCAGATCGGCCTGCATGGAGGTTCAGCTATCGGTTGGATGACTCTCGAGGGAACGAAGGCGGCAGGAACGGACGTCCACTCGGTCACAGCTTCCATCACCGGGACCACTCGAGACGCCGCCAAGGTCTTCAACTACTCGAGGATCTACGGAGCGGGAGTCAAGCACGCTACCCAACTCCTCATGGACTCGATGAAACCTCCTGACGAGGTGGTCGCGAGAGGGAAGGCCGAAGAGCTCTACGTTGCGACGAAGGGGAACAAGATCAGTTTCAAGAACAAGAACTTCCACGTCTTCTGGCACGGAGGAACCGAGAGCTACCTCTTCAACGCGATGGAGCAGGTCGCTAGGAACTCGAGACCGAGAACGCCAGCTCTCGCGTGTGGGATCACGACGGCTCTGCAGGAGGAGTACCTCGAGAAGCCGACGGACCATATGACCTCTCGAATCAACTGGGCCGTTCAATCCTCCGGAGTCGACTACCTGCATCTCCTCATCGTCGCGACGGACTACCTCTGTCGAACGTACGACATCGACGCGAGGTACCTCATCTCGGTCCACGACGAGGTTCGATATCTCGTCAAGAACGAGGATACCCTTCGAGCGACACTCGCGCTGCAGATCGCCAACCTTTGGACGAGGTCCCAGTTCGCTTTCAAGCTCGGAATGGAGGATCTTCCCCAGGGAGTCGCGTTCTTCTCTGCCGTCGACGTCGATTTCGTCCTTCGGAAGGAAGTCTTCATGGAGTGCGTGACTCCCTCCCATCCCTTCCCCATCCCACCAGGAGAAGTTCTCGACATCCACCAGACTCTCGAGAGAACAGGCGGGACGCTTCATCGAGATGGATCACCCATGGAACCTTCCCTCGGAAATCTCTTCGACGCCTCCCTCTCCTCCTCCACACCACCAAACGCTCTCTCCTCTCCGACTCCCACCCCCACTCTCCTCGCCGCTCCTTCGACAACTCGAATCCAAACCCGCTCTCGCCCTTACATCGCTCCCCCTCCGTTCCGAACCTCGACTCAGGAGTCATGGAAACGGTTCTTCCTCAAAGCTCAAGCGATGAAGGACGAGGACGCCATCAACAAGCTCTGGCAGGAGTCGAAGAGACCGTCGGATCCAATCAGGAACGTGTACGCCGAGAGAGCGAACAAGTCGAATCTGCACAAGCTGCGTACGAGGGAGGTGAGGGGGTGGGAGTCGTAGGTGCTGGGGAGGAGTTGAGAGGAGGAGAAAAGTCGCGTCTCTTTTGTGGAGATCGTTGATCGGCTGTCGACGCGTCGTGGTAGAACTTGGAGAAGCAGCGAGGAGGGAGATCTTGAAACTCGATTGGCGTCGGCTGGGAGGGGGTCAGCAGTTCCGTATAACTATCCAGAGAGCTGCGATGGAGGGGAGAAGGGAAGGATGGGCAGCGCTTCGATTGTTTTTGTTTTCGATCTCGCTTATTTCGCTTTGCTTCAGCTTTGTTTCCGTAGATTATACACATCGCAGTGATACCCTGGATGACTGTGCTCTTGTATCTCGAAACATTATCTACTCTCCTCCTATGCTTCCTCGCCTCGCGTGATGGAAAAGGAAAAGACGACGAGAACTCAAGACGGCCTTTCACTCGATCGAAGTCCCAGAAGAAAGAAGATGATGATACCGAGAACAGCGAGTCTACCCCCAAATACCAAAATCGAATATGAGCCCAAAAATATAGAAGTCCGAAACCTGAGAAGTCTAGCAAAAGTCCAAAAACGAAACCCTCTCCTCCCTCCCTTTCTAGAAACACCTTCCATCTCTCAGCTTGAACCCAGGTCGACAGGCGGAGACGATGCAGCGTCCTCGGTCGCAGGTAGCAGCTCCCATACGAACGCCGATAAGCGAGGAGCAGTCGATTCCCATTCCACTGAAGAAGGATAAGAAGGAAAAGAAAAAGGGAGGAGACGATGAGACGCGTTTCGAAGAAGGATGTTCGAGCGAAAGAAGGCGAGAGATATGTGACGTACGTGGATTGGCAACCCCCACAGGACTCGAGCTCCGACTGAGTATCGAGTCACTCGTATCCTCCGTTCCGGCTGAGTCCCACAGGACACGCCTGCAATCCGACCGGGCACAAAGCGTGCTCGCGAGCGATCTTGTCCTTCCTCTCCTTGAGAAGCCTCTCTCGTCGACGCTGAGGAGCTTTGGATCCACTGATTGTACCGGTGCATGTGACTGTGAAGCGACAAAAGGAAAGAGAGGGAAGGCAAAGAATCAGAAAGCTGCGTCGCGAACTCGAGATCGAAGGGGAAAATGAAGACTTACAGGCGTCCTTTCGAGATCTGCTATCGCATACACCACAAGTTGTGGTCGTGGTATCACAGACTATATGAAGCAAGATAAAGCGATGGAAGAAAGTCAGCGAGAGGAAGGAGGAGGAGTTTGCGAGTTCGGAGATCTTTCGCGCGACTGACCTTGAACGCCTTTGGGACGAAGGAGAAGACGAAGGAGACGCTGTCAGCCGAGAACGATGTGCAGATGCAGATGTGTGAGGCATGCTTACTAGTTGGAGTATCGTAACAGGCCTGGAGAGAAGAAAGAAAGGAGGATGACAGAGGAAGCTCGGTCAGATCGAGTCACGTCTTTTCGAAGAAATCCGCGAGTACTCACCTTAGCACCACATGGGACTCCGCACGAGTATCCAGTGTAGGACGGAAATACAGAGTTCATGCAGATGGAGCCTGTAGCAGTGCAAGGCGCGGCTGTAGAGCCGCCTAGAGGGAAAGAAGGAGAGGGAAGAGGGAGAAAGCGAGAGTCAGTCGGATTCCTTTCGACTCCGAGGCGTGATACGACTTACTGTTGGATTTGGTGACCAGACGACAGTTCGCGACGCTTGGACTACATCCCTAGATGGTTCAGAAGGCGTCGAGATAGAGCCAGTGACTGAGAAAGGAAAGGAAAGAAATGAAACCTCGAACTCACCGTTGCAGGGCACTTAAACTCTCTGCATCGTCCACCATTCGAATTCGAGTAGGATCCTTCGACCAACTCGCAGGACATTTTAGAGATATCGCCGTTGACAAATCTTTTGCAAGAAAGTGTAGCACTGAGGAGCCCTCCACCACTGTCTCTCGGCTCCTGTTTCGTTCACTGTCCACTCAGCTGTTCGATCTTCCAAGGAAAGAAAAAAGCTGTTGCCCAGTTCTTCTCCGAAGAGGTGCTATTCGATAGAGCTCTTGATGCGCTTCTGATGGACGGACGAAAGAGCAAAGGAGGAGGAAGAAGGTCAGTGTGTGGAAGCGACGACGTCCTCCCGCCTTTGAACTCACCTCCTCCTCGAACCCGCTCGCGCGAGGTCGACAGCGCAGCTCCAAAGAGCTGGATCCTCGATCACTGTAAATCTCCGGCGCAGAAGATGTTCCGAGGTATCAGGAATGGCTGCCTCCCGATGATTCGAAGACTCTCCGAGCCGAGCTGGTCATGAAAGAACCTGGTGGTCGCTGTTCGGTTCAACCTTCCAAAGATTCCTCATCCCTTCTAGTACCGAGAATGAAAAAAGAGAGCGAGAAGGAGGATGAGCTCTACATCCATGGAAGAAAAGGTGAAGGAAAAAATGAGGAAAGCAGTCGATGGCTCTTCTTCTACCTCGCTTCTCGTTCAAACTGCCTCCGCTTCCGAGCAATTTTCGCCCAAGAGATCCTCTGTCTTCAACAGTATGGCAGCTGAACTGTTTCGAGGACGTCGGAATAGACACACAGAGCGGTGAGCTGTGGAGCGAGGAAGAGGAAGGGCGCCGAGGAGAAGAAACAGAACTCACGCCTCGGGCTTTCGAACTGTCCTTTTTCTTTTTCGACGCATGGCCTGAGGACCTTCCGACCGAAGAAAGGGGTGAAAAAATAACCGAAGACGAGCGTAGTCAGGTGGATCAGCAGAAACCACCCGACTGTGGAGCCTGAGACTCGAGGGAAGCGAAGAAGAGAAGAAAAAAAGGAAGGAGACCAAGAGCGACGCGCTCTTCCGTCCTCTCCGAGCGCAGAGTCGAGACAGTTGACCCTCGTCGAGACAGCATGAAGAGAGTGTCTCGACTCTGTGACTTTCGACATGGAGCTCACAGGGTCGAAGCCGAATAAGGGTCTGGTGGCGAGGAAGGTTAGCAAGCTTCGAAAACGAAAAAAAGGTCAGCTCTGGTTTCTTCGAAGGGAATAAGGGAGCGAAGAAGAAAGAAGATACTTACTGGACACAAAGAAGAGCAACACAAAAGATACCACGAGTGATGAGCTCATCTTCTTCAGCAGAAAGAAGAGCCTCGCGAGCTTGAAAGAAGAGCGACGGTCAGTCTCGCGACTTCTTCCTCGCCCGATTCTAGAAGAGGAAGCAACGACTCACAGCAATGGTTCTCTTTAGATCCGTCCCGATCCCACTTCATCTTCCTTCAAGAAAGAAAGAAGGTACCTTCTCCCTCTCTTGCAGAAGGAAACGGCTCAGTCGAGCGGAGACGAGGGTGGTCGAGCGTTTCGTGGGGAGGAAGGGTTCCGACGTTGAACGGAAGTGATTGGGGATGTAATAGAGAGGAGCAGGTCAGGCTCAAGAAGAGAGAGCTCGGAACTTAAGGCAACTTCCTTCCTCTTCCCATGCCTATCCCGCTCTTCTTCGTTCAGCCTGACGTACCTTCTTAAGAAAGCTGCTCTTTTCGGCAGCGCGACCTGTGTGCCTTCGATTCAACCTTCCTAGTTCGTCTTTGGAGGAGTTTTGGCGTCCACTTCGGCAATGGAAGGAGTGGGTGGGAGAGAGGGAAGAGAAGCCTACGATGCGACGAGGAGAACGCAACGAAAAGAGAGAACGGAAGTCAGCGAACTGCTTGGTCTCCTGGAGCAGAACGAAAAGGGATCGGAGGGATGGAAGCTGACCTTAGAAGCGTTCTTCCAAGAATGACCCGCCGGCAGAGGAGGAGCGTGAGGATGACCGTAGTCGGGCACGGGGAGCTCGAAGTTCGCGTGGAGGATTTCCTTTCGTTTCATGGAAGTGGAAGATGTTGTTAGAGGTGGAGGATTGGGCTTTGTCGTCTGTAGCTGAGGCGTGAAATATTGGTGTCGGAGAAGGCGGAGGGAGGATTGAGAGTGGATCTGTGGGGAGAGAAGGAGCGTTGTGAGCAAGAGAGACGCGTCGAGGGAAGGGGACTCAGGGAGAGGAAAGAGAGCTGAAGCTCGTGAAAGATAGCAAGGGAGAAGGGAGAAGAGGAAAGAGGTCAGACGGACCTGATGACTTCTGCAGCTTGGTTGTTGCTGACTTGTAGAGATCCTAGACTTCGAGTCCTTGATCGAGACAGGCTTCGAGGAGGTCGCGAAGGGACGAAGTCGGTTTGAGTGAGCGGTGTAAGAGGTCGAGAGGGTGTGGACGGTGGTGATGACTGGAGGAAGATGGAAGACGAAGAGGTACGTGATCAGAGGCTGGGTTGCGAGAGATAAACAAGGAAAAAGTGGTTGGAAAGAAGAAAGTGCAAAGATAAACGTGAGGAGGAGCGAAGGAAGGAGGTCGGCGAGCTCTCAAATCCTTCCCTCCTTCCTACGACACGTCCCCACAGCACTCGCCCCATTCAAAGCGGGATATCCCACTCGTATAGCCCACCTTCTTATCTCCGGAGCAGGTGTTCATCTGCTCTTTGAGCTCTTCTCCCCCCTCTCGTCCATCGTGATTCTCTTCGCTTCGCGTGCTCGATCATTCTCCTTCGCGTTTCCCTGCCCGGGCTCGCGTCCTCCAGAAAGCCCTGATCCATGCTGGAAGTCTACGTACATTCGAATGTCATCGGAGACCTTGTACCGCCTGGAGGTCTGCTCTATCGAATCCGGCTTCGAGCAGGACGGGATGGAGGTGACGAGGGAATGAAGAGCGCGCGATGCCATCGAAGGAGGGATCACAGGAGGGTTCGTAGAGGGAGTTGGGATGGAAGCGTTCATGTCGATGCGGAGAGAAGAGAGGGGGGAGTCCGATGGAGAATATACGATGTCCTCCTAGGAAATCGAGAGATATGAGTAGAGGGGATGCTGCTCGTTGGGAGGGGAAAAGGACGAAAGTGAGCTCTTTGTTCCGCCGACGACGACTCTCTCCCACTCTCTCTCTCTCTCCCTTCCTCCCTCCCCCCAAGATGGCTCAATCCTTCCCCACCGAAATCCTCGAACGCATCATCTTCTTCTACTTCCGACAGGACGAGCTCCTCCTCACTCCCGAGGACAACTTTACCCTCGTCACTCCATCTCGAGGTTCGACCTCGCTCCTCCTCGTATCCAGAGACTTTCGACTCCTCGTCCTCCCTTCCCTCTTCTACTCCGTCAGCATCTCACGGGAAGAGCATTGGGAGATCTTATTTAGGAAGGGATACGGTATCTTGGATGGAGAGGGAGATGAAGCCAGGACGAGGAGGAGCTGGGTTCGTGAGCTCAGGATCCGTCTCGACCTTGAACTCCCCATCGCCTTCGAGCCCGATGGTTCCCTCCCACAAGATCCTCCTCTCAGATCCGACCAAGCCAAGCGCTCTCTTCTCCAAACCATCATTCCGACTCCACAACCTCCCTCCTCCCCAACCTCAACCAACCAACGCCAGCGGTTCCTCATCACGCTCTCGTCTCCAAATGATCCATCCGAAGCAACAGCCTCCTTCCTCCCCAACCTCAATCGGCTCACCCTCCTTCACTCCCCCACGACCTCCATCCCTGTCTTCCGCCTCCCTCGAGATTATGTAGAATTTCTCAACCCTTGGTCCTCCGAAAACATCCAGCAGATACGACAGCATCAGTTGACCCGTCGAAAACCCAACGCAACCAACGACTTCCTCCCCAGGGACGTCCTGCACGAGCTGTACTTTGAATCGGGCGAGAAGAAGGACAGGTTCTTTGAAGGGTTGGGCTGTAAGGAAGTCTGGGTGTCAATGGCGGATCCAGCGTCGGTGAGGGAGCTCGCTCGAAGACGTCCAGTGTGGACGAACAAGGAGGTTGTCAAGCACATCGTCTACCCTTCCTTCCCACTCGCCTCACTTCCTTCCTCCTCCTCTTCCCTCATCTCTCCCAGATCTACTACCACCACCAACACCCCTCCAATCGGCGACACCTTCCTCGTCTCCGCCGCCATCACCGAAGAGTTTCGCTTCCTCGCCTTTTACATGAGACGCGTCCATTTCCTCAACGTGCCTCTCCCTCTTCGTCGTCGACTTTGGGTCAAACTCAGCAAGATGTCTCATTACGGAACCTGACACCCCTGAAATGGAGAGGAGGAAGGAGAGGAGGTGAAGGAGGGAGAGCTCAGCGATATGGTGTTGGAGTGTTTGAAGGAGGGATGGGTGTGGGTCGAGGAGGACGGGACGGAGGTCGAGTTTGAGGAGGGATTGACGCCTGTCGTCGAAGAGGAGAGGAAGGAAGCGTGAGGAGGTGAGTCATATATCTTCCCATTTCGTTTTCTCCTCTTCTAGACGAAGATCTGAAATTCCATCCTTCTTTTGGCCACTCCTCGAGCAGAATGAGTCTCGTCGCCGGAGACGCGTCTTCGTTTCGTTCCTCTGCTCTCCTCCTGGCCAGCCCTCCAGTATCGATATCACATCTATCATCAGGATCACAATTAATTACCCTTCATCTCTCGCGTTCACGACCTCCCCTCACGCTTCGACCAACCTCTCCTCTCCTTCGATCTACCACCACCCACTCCACCTTCCTCCTCACCTCAACTCCCGTCGCCTTCACCACCTCCCCGACCTCCTTCCCGCCCTCCAGATCCCCAAACTCAATACAGATCATCCTCGGGAACAGCTTCCTCATCCCAACCTCCTCTCCCACCAAACACTCCAGCAACCTCTTCATCCCTCTCACCACTCCCTCCTCCTTCATCTCCCTTAACTCCTCTTCCCTCCTCCAAACCACACCTCCTCAACATGATCGCAGTACTTCTCCCCAAACCTCATCCTCTCAAGCGTTGGCCATCCGAACGGAAGGAGGAGCGGATCGAGAGGGACGTGGGCAGCGGAGGAGAACGAGAGCAGGTTCGGGCAGAGGGAGGAGAATCATGTTGGGGAGGGGTTTCGCTTCCCTTAGACCATCGGAGTCGGTGTAGGAGGGAAGCTCGTTGAGTCTGAGGTGGACGAGTTGGGTGGCGAAACGAAGGAAGCGCAGGTGAATGGTTTGGGTGAGGAGGGAGGAGGGAGGGAAAGGGAAGGTTCGCGTGTCGTTGTAGATCGTCAGGGATAGAGATGTAGCCTTTCTGAGAGCTTGGAGATGGGAGAGAAGGAAAGAGAGAGTTTGGAGGAAGATGTAATAGAGGTAGTATCGATAAGGTAGGGGTCGTGTAGAAAAGGATATCGAATGGAAACGCGATCAACCCGAAGTCGACTCTTTTTCCTCCTGCTTCTCCAAATCCACGCCCGAGGTGGCTCGATCGAGTGTCGAATCATTCCTCACGAAGAGAGCGAAGGCAGAGGCGCAGATGGCTGATTCAGAAGCGAGAAAAAGGGTGAGCAGGTGAAAACGCGACGCGTCTCGAAATCCATCGAAGAGAGACTCACAGGCCGCGAGAGCAAAGAGGAACACGGGTCGGATGGTTAATCGATATCTACGAAGAATGAGAGGACGAGACTCGTATGAGCTAGTGATAGAGGGCGAAAGGAACGGGAGACCCACGCTTCAATCACTCCCGCCTGCATTTCCTTTGGTACCGCTCCTCGGATTGCAGCTACCGAATCTCTAACGAGAGGAACGAGGTTCTTTGGAAGATCGGGAGCAGTCTGAGCGAGTTTGAGAGGAAGAAGGTTGGAGAATATGCTGGTCGCGACGCCTGTGCCACCGATTCTTCCGACGAAACTGATGAAACGAAGACGCGACGTTGAAGGCTTTCGATTTTCTCCATCACCGTATCGGCTCTCACTCACCCGATGCAGTTCACCAGTCCAACTCCTCGAGACATCAATTTGAGTTCCTTTGGAAGTTCGACTTGAGTAGCGACCATGGCTTAGTGAAAAAGGGAAAAAGAAGTTGGGACTTGTCAACTCGAAAGAAGACGAGAACTCAGAAAACTCACGTCTGGAGAAAAAGGGCGATCCCGATCCCGATGAAAACTTCGAAGCCCAAGATAGAGTTGAATTGGGTAAGGAAGTTCGTCGCGTAGACGAGACCACTGAGAGAGAAGAGCAAAAGGCTCAGCTCGACGCGTTCGGTTCTGCCTCGAAGTGAAGACTCACCATCCGAGAGCCATGATCAAAGGACCGGAAACCAACAGCCACTTGTAGTGACCTTTCCAGGCTAGGAATCTCCCAACGGTGACGATGAGCACGGTGTTGACGATTATCATAGCTGCGAGGATGAAGGAGAGAAAGAAAAAAAAAAGATGAAGTCAAACGCGTCGATTCGGTTGACGATGTGAGAAGGAGAGAAGATTTCGAGAGGGAGAGCACGAAGGAGATCAACACCTGCTTTGGTCTGCACAAAGATTGGGATGGAGAAGGTAAGATCAGATCTCACAGAAAGGAAGCAATCAACTGAAAAGAGAGGAGGAGACCAAAACGGAAAAGCAGAGGATGTGGCTCGAACATACCGCTGAGTGCCCGTTGATGGTTCGAGATCCAATGGAAAGGAAGAGGATCTTTGCCTAGTTTGAAAAAAAAAAGTCGGATGTGGAGGTCAGAAGAAGGGAAGAGAGCTCCAGAAGACGGGAAAGGAAGAGCGAAGCTCACCATGTAGACAAGGTTTCCGAAACCTGGACAGACCAAGCAGGATTTCATGGTCAGTGAATGTTCTTCAGAGCGTTTAATAGACTACTAAAGAATGCTCACCCCCATTTCCGGCAGCCCCGACGATCGTTCTTCTCTTCAGCAAGTGAAGAGGAATCAAAGCGCGCTCACGACCAAGGAAGAGCGACCAGGCCACGAGAATCGCCAGTGAGACTGGGATCATGGCGAAGAGGAAGATGACCTATCCTGAGTTCCATGGTCGCTCAACTCCTCCATACTGGAGCGCGAGAGTGAGAGAAATGCTGAGGGCGAGAGCGATGGCGACGCCGACGTGATCCAAGAAGAGAAGTTTCCGGGGGAGAGATCTGGTGTCGTTGTCGGCTCCGAGAGGAGGTCGAGCTTCGAGGAGGCTGAGGAAGAAAGGTAATTTGAGTCAGAGATCGAGCGATCGACCAGAGCTTGATTTGTTCGAGAGCTAGCAAGGAGCTAACAGGAAGATGAGCAAGAAAGAAAGTCCACCGAAAGGAAGGTTACTGTAGAAACACATCCTCCAGCTGACATGATCGGTCGATGCTCCACCCACGAGAGTTCCAATGCTAGAAGCGAGTCCGAAGCAGGCTTGTTTGAAGGAAGGGAGGAAAAATCAGAATTGAAGTTGACGCGTCTTCAAACCGAGGGAAGGTCGAACTCACCTCCGACCGAACCGATGTACTTGGGTCGTTCAGTCAAGGTGGTGATCTCAATGACAACTTGGAATCCACACGATAAGATGCCTGAAGCTCCGATCCCTGCGATGACTCGGCCTTCGAAAGCGGAACGAAAAAAGGAAAGAAAGCGATCAGTCGCGACGCGATTCACCTTTTTCCCTTCGAAGGCTGAAACGAACCTAGGATGAGAACCCTCATGTTGGGAGCAACTCCACTTAGTAAAGATCCTGTTTGAGAAAACCAGATGAGAAGTAAACTTCTTAAAGAAGACGAGATCTCCAAGAAGAAAACGCGTCGATGAAAGACTCACCCAGTTCAAAGAAGAAGATGGCGAAGAAATAGACCCATTTACTTCCAAAGATGACGAGGTACTATCCAAAAGCTAGAGTGAAAGCGCAAAGACCGATGAAGAATCCTGGGAAGCGAAAGAGGGATTGTCAGTCGCCTCAGACAAGAAGAGCGAGGAGGATCATCGAAAGACGAACGAACCACTTTGAAGCCAAGCAACCTCCGTCAAGGCGTCGAAGTCGGATACGACTGAAAGAGAGAAAGATTCATCAGCTTTGAACTTGCGAGAGGGTGAGACCGAGAAAGACAGAAAAAAAAAAAACTAGCGGGAATGGCTGGCCGTGGGAAACAACGAAGAAACCGCGAAATACATACTCAGTCAGAAAGATCATACCTGAACCCGTCCGGTTCGAAACAAAAAAAAAAAGCTCAGTTTCTTCTTTGCCGCTCGTGTCACAGATTTTCTCCTGCAGTCGCTGCTGTTGCTGCACATCCATCCTCCTGAACAGTCGACGTCGGGGACACCGCGACGGCGGCGGCGGGGGGTTGATCAGTTTCTTTCGTGAGAGGACAACATGGCGGTTGGGGAGAAGGAGAGAGAGAGAGAGAGAGAAAGAGAAAGAGAGAGAGAAGAAAGCTCCGAAGAGGGAGAGAAAAGGGAAGCTGAAGCGAGCTCGGTCAGGCAGGCAGGGCAAGAAAACCTCAACCTCGGTGTGAGACCGTTCGCGTTCCCTCTTTCCTCCTTCTCTGGAGTCTGAGCTGCAGAATGCACCGATGTAACTATTATACCTTTCTCCTTCCCAAGATCAATTCCTAAAAGAGGAAGAGAGAAACTGTTCTGGAATAGCAGAAGAACGAACCAGAGAGAGAGGGAGAGAAACGCGTCTGAAGAGGGAACTTGCCCGTCACTCCATCGGTCGAACTCGAACTCGAACGACTTCCGTTCCTGGGCTGGGGAATCTCGGAGTCGGATCACCTCTGTGCTTCCGAGAATAGACCTCGATTCGATAATCGTCCCGAGCGAGAGAGAGAGAGAGAGAGAGAGGACGCGTTGGTTGCTCCGGCACGTAGAAGTTTACGAGAGTCGTCGCCGTAAGTTTACCGACGAGCCAGTTGCCAGATATGTTTGTGGTCCACTGGGTTGACGAGCTCAGTTGAGCTTGAGTAGAAAAACCCTCGCATCGAGTCGAGTCGAGCGAACGAGCGAAACCCCCCCCCCCAACCCTCTCTCTCCCTCTCCCTCCCTCCTCCCTCTCCCAGCTCCCCAGTTCGAAAAGAAAAGAAAACGAACTCATAAAGAAAGCATAAAACCACCATCCATCCAATCACTCAACCAAGCCAAAGAAAAACAACGAAACGCAACCCAACCAACTCCGCGAAAGAAAACAGCGGCGGGACCCGTTTTTCCATCAGTTTGTCGGTAGAGAGAGTTGTTTGTTTTTTTAAGCGGAAGTCTTCTTGGCGGCCTTGGAGGCGACTCGGATGGCCTTGTTGGCGGCAGCCTTCTCGGCGGTCCTCTTGGCGAGGATGGCCTGTGGGAAGAGTAGGAAGGAGGAGAGGGAGAGGAAGAAAGAGAGAGTCAGGGTTGATGTCGAGTCGAGTCGAGTCGACGCGTGGAAGGAAGGATGGGGAGGCGAAGTTGCGAGAGGGATGGGAGGTATGGAGGGGTAGAGGGAGGTAAGAACTAACGTTGTAAGCAACAACCTCGTCCTTCTGGGTCTCAGTTCGCCTCTTCTTGAGGGACCTGAGGTGTCTTCGTCGCTGGAGTCGGAGAGGGGTGACGAGTCGCTGGATCGAAGGGCTGTAGAGAAAGAGACGAACCGGAAAGTAAGGAACGAGTCAGCGAAGGAAGTGTAGGTCTTCGATTCGATTCGAGTTCGAGGACGCGACGAGGAAGAACGGGAAGAGGGCGGGGAGGGATGAGAAAGAGGAGAGAGAGGACTCACGCCTTGGTGTAAGGCTTAGCTCCCTCCTTCTTGGAAACGACCTCCCTTCGGACAACGAACTTCCTGACGTCGTCCTCCTTGGAAAGGTTGAAGAACTTTCGGATCTTGGTAGCCCTCTGTGGTTGGTGAAGAACAAAACGAACGCGAAGGAAGGAAAAAAAAAGTCAGCTTCGACGCTTCCTTTCCTTTCTCTTTCGCTCACACGACCTCTCTCCCATTCCCCACCCAGCCTCTATGCACCACCAGGCTTCCTCCTCTCCACAACCTTCCAACCCAATAGAAAGAAAGTAGCCCCTGAGACGAACCTTGGGACCGAGCCTCTTGGGAAGCGCCTCGGTGGTGAGTCCCTCGATCTCCTGCTCTCCCTGCTTGACGATGATGACGGAGAGGACGGCGATGTCGTTTCCGACGATGCATCCTCGAACCGACTTTCTCTTCCTCTCTCCGGTTCGTCGGGCTCGGTAGCACGAGTGTCCGTCGGCGAGGAGGAGTCGAACTCGGTTAGGGAGAAGGACACCCTGCTTCATGGGGAAACCCTGCTTGTCGTTTCCACCGGTGATTCGGAAAACGTATCCCTTCCACTCGTCACCGATGCTGTTGTTGTGGAGGAAGGAGGAGACCGTGGTGGGTGGGTAGGAGGAAGCAGGAGGTTTGGAGGAGGTTCGATTTTGGAGGGAGGAGTTCCGAGGAGCGCGAGTTGGAGGTGAGAGGAGCGGCGAGAGGAGGAGGGATATCCGAGGAAGAACGAGATGATGTGGTAGAGAAGAAGGAAGAGGCGGTGCGGGAGGTGTCCAGGTAGGTGTCGAGTTTGAAAGAGAGCAGAGGAGGACAGGAGAAGGGAGAAGAAGAAGAGTCGAAGGTCAGCTCGAACTCTCCTTCTCTCTCCCGAGTCTTTTGAGTGGACGTTGGTGGGAGGGGTGTGTACGAACGAGTCGGCGGGCACCTCCTGGGACATCCTCTTGTCGTAGAAGACTCGAACCCTTCGCTCGTCATCTGAGTAGTAGTGAAACCGAAAACGCAAGGTCAGCATTTCGTCCCTTCCTTTGAGCGTGTCGACGACCTGTTCTCCCATCCCTTCCTTTCCTTCCTTCCTTCCTCCTCTTGCGAGACACCTCCCTCCTGCCTTCTTCCCAGTATGGCCGTAGAAGGATGATGATGTGAAGGATTGCTCACCGATGTCGAGGAGCTTCTGAGCCCCCGTGGCGGGGTTGGCGATGTTGATCTTCACTGAAGACGAGAGAAAGGGAAAGAAGGTGAAGACGGCGAGAGGGGGGAGGGGTCAGTTTGACGGTCCGTTTTGAGGGCAGATTGCGAGAGCTGTAGGGATGGTGGATGGGATGTGGATTTACTGTCGAGATGGGGGAATACCTGAGAAGAAGAAGACGAAAAGAAAAAGTCAGGTTTAGGTTGAGATGAAGGCTGTAGAGACTCGAGAAGGAAGGGAGGCGAGCATGCTTGAGCTCAACCCTTTTCTCGCCCTCCTCTCCCTCGTTTCCCTTCCCTCCTTCCCTCCCTTCTTGCTCTGATTTCGGGTCCTTGTGGATGTATGGCGTAGGGGTGTGAAGGAGAGGAAGATATCTACTTACGGCGAACTCTTTTTAAAGCTCGTGCGGGTCTTGACGGATAGCGAAAGAAAGGGAAAGAATTGGCGGCGGGAGGAGGAGAGAGAGCTGGATCAAAAAAACCTGCGCTTTCAAAAGGGGAGGGGAGAAACTCGCCCTGCGTCTTTGGGATTTCTTCAACTGAGCGAACTCGCTCTCTTGCCCTTTTCTCCTCTGTCCGCTTCCTTCAAGGTTAGACCCTTCTGCCAGAAATCACTCTCCGCAACACACAATCCATACCAGCGAACCCTCCCCATCCTCCCCATCCCATCCACACCGATTCAATCGACGAAAATCCATCCCAAACCGAGCTCGCAGAAGGACGACGCTCTCTCTCCCCTTGGAGGCGAGAATTTGGAGTCCTCTTCATCCACCCACGGAGCTCGTCCTCAGATGCATTCTCCCTCGGATTTTTGGATGGCTGGATAGAGGAGGGTCGACTCTGGAGGATGGTCACCACGAGGGATATGTATACTCTTCAGGGAAAGGCCGAAATGCTGATCCTACCCCCTCTTCTTCCTCCTTTCCCTTCAACCTCTCCCACCCTTCCTCCTCTCTCGACCTCACCTCCACTTCAACTTCCGAACCCCACTCTCTTCAAACCACCTCCATCGCCTACGCTCCCCTCGGACCTCCTCCCTTCCTCATCTTGCAGAAACCACCATGCCTACCCGATTCTCCAACACCCGAAAGCACCGAGGACACGTCTCGGCGTGCGTTCACCTTCTTCTTTCCCTTCCCTCCCTCCCTCATCCCTTCCCCATCACCTCGACGACTCTTTTTCATCCAACTGATCCTCGTTCTCCTATCCCATCCCATCCTACAGCGGTCACGGTCGTGTGGGTAAGCACAGAAAGCATCCGGGAGGACGAGGATTGGCTGGAGGACAGCACCACCACAGGACCAACTTCGATAAGTACCATCCTGGGTACGTTTCTCTCTCTTTCTCTCTTCTTCCTCCTCGGCTCCTTCGCTCGAGCTCATTCGGTCCTCTCGTTCGCTCCCATAGATACTTCGGAAAGGTCGGTATGCGACACTACCATTTGACTCGAAACTCCCACTACTGCCCCATCGTCAACATCGACAAGCGTGAGTAAAGCTCGACCTCAACTCCTTCTCCTTCCCTTCGTTCGTTCTCGTTCGCTGATTCCTCCTTTCCTCCTCCTCAACCTACTACAGTCTGGTCGCTCGTCCCCACCGACGAGAAGAAGGAGTTCCCCAAGCAGTCTGGTGATCTCGTTCCCGTCATCGACACCCTTGCTCTCGGTTACGGAAAGGTCCTCGGAAAGGGACGGTACGTCTCTCTCCTCTTCTCACCTCTTCTCTCACACGCAGCGGGCCAGCATCCATTCTAGGGAGTAGTAGATAGCGTCGTTGCTGGAGCTGCTGGATTTGCGCTGGTCGGGTGAAGTGAAGTGAAAGGAAGGAATCGCTCGAGCTGACCTCTCTCCTTCTCCTTCTCCCTCTCTTCTCCATCCTCCTTCCCCTCCCAACCTCCACCTACGTTCACCATACATCCCTTCATCATAGACTTCCCGACCTGCCCCTCATCGTCAAGGCTCGATTCGTCTCTGCCCTCGCTGAGGCCAAGATCAAGCAGGTTCGTTACAAACTCCTTTCCTCCCTCCCTCTCCCTCGCCTCCCTCTTCGCCCCCTTCGTTCCCAAACCTTTCTGACCTCTTCCGCACCCGTTTCCGATCAAAAGGCTGGTGGCATTGTCGTCCTTGTTGCTTAATTGCACCATTTTCGACGGATCGGAAGGAGTTAGGAAGGATACGATGGTTTCGGCTCATGTTTGCGACGCGTGGCGAGGGAGAAAGAGAGAGAGAGAGAGAGAGAGAGAGCGAGCTTCAACTCGAGCAAGCCAGGGACATCTTCCTAATCCTCCGTAGCGGGTTTGAGGGGGGGGGGGGTTGGGCATACGAGAGAGAGAGAGAGAGGGAGTCGAGTCGTCAGGACGCTTCAGTCAGTCAGCGACGAGCACAACAGTCCCTTTTTTTTTTTCGGCCAGGCGACCTAACGGCGTGCTTACAGTAAGCGGTCGCTCGCAGATATATAGCAGGAACTCTTGAGATAGATCTGCAAAGGAAAGCAAGGGAAGACTCAGGGAACAAGAAACGCGACGGCGCGACCTGACCGACGCGAGGGGAAAAGAACGAACGAAAGGTTGACGCTTTTCCTCTCTCTCTCTCTTTCGCTTTCGCTCTTTGGAAACTATAAGAACAAGGATGTCTAGCTCGACTTTGGAAGCCTAGGAAACCTCTTTCGTTTCAAGAGCAGACCTTTTCCTTTCCTCGAGCCGAAGAAGAAGAAGAAGAAAAAGGCAAGCTTGGTCGTTAGAAGATCACATCCTCTCCCTCTCTCTCCCTCTCTCTCTCCCCCCCCCCCCCCCCCTTCCAAAAAAAAAAAAAGTCAAACCACTCCACCCTCCTCCAGCCAGAGAACTACCCTCCCCGTCCCGTTCCCCGTCGTCTCAAAACCCCCCATACTCAACCCTAGCCCTCTTCGCCGGCCCTCCCTCCTCGTCGTCGTAAAGCGGTAGTTCGCCCAGAGGCTGTCTCGTCCCTACTGGAAGGATCGAGGCTGGTACGAAGCTGGGATGGGGGGAAAGGATTCGTGCGTACGTGCAGGGGAAGGGAAGGGAAGGAAAGGGAAGAAAAGAAAAGAAAAGAAAAGAAAGGAAGTCAGTCAGGTGCTTGCGAAAACGGAAGATGGGTGCAGAGAGAGAGAGAGAGAGAGAGAGAGTTAAAAGAGAGTAGGAGAGGATTAAATTAACAACTGACCTCGCACTTTCCAAACTCGTCAACCCAGCAAGGGACTGCGCTCTCTTTGCTGCTCCAGCGTTCGGAGGGTAAACTCTCGTTGACAGATTGGAGTTTCCGTTCCCACTGGTGGTGGTGGTGGTGGTTGTGGTGGTTGAAGCGACGGCGAGGGAGTGGTTCCTTTTGAGAGCTTCCGAGGGAGGAGGATTCGATGTTGGTGCTGCTGCTGCTGAGGAAGTGGAAGTAGAAGCCTGATTTGAGGGTAAGAGGTAGAGGAGGAGGATGAGGAGGAGGAGGAGGAGGAGGAGAGAAGAACGAGGGTCAGTCTTGGAAGGAGAGAAAGAGAGAGAGAGAGAGAGAGGGAGAAGCGTGAAGCTGGGAGAGGGAGGAGAGAAGGTGAAAAAACGAACATGGTCAGTAGGGAAGTTGAACCCTCCAACTCGCGGAGGAGGACGTGGTGCCGATGGTTTCGTCGAGTGGGTTGAGAAGTTGGAGTTGGAGTTTGAGTTTGAATTGCTGCTGCTTCCGACGGTGGTGGAAGAGTGAAGGTCTGCTGGCGAAGAGGATTTGGAAGATCGAGGACCGTTGTTGGGATTCTGATTGGTGGGAGTGGTTTGTTTGGGTGGAGGGAGAGGAGGTGCAGACATGGCGTGACGAGGTTTCGAGATGTTGCTAAAAGAGAAGAGAAAGACGCGTCAGTCGCGAAGTCGAAACGAGAGGAAGGGGAAGATGAGGGCTCACCCAGCAGCCGCCGTGTGCGCGAACGAATCATCTCCCACCTCTTCACTCCCTGAAGCTCTTCTTCCAGCTGATCCACCTCCAACTCCTGCTCCTGACGAGTACGCATCGGCGTCCAACACCACTCCCGTCAAATCGAACCCGTCGTCGAACTCCATCTCCATCTGCTGAGAAGCCGTCGGTCCCATCGGAATACACTCGTCCAGAGTCGTAGCTTCAGCGGGTGGTGGGGCAGGGTTGGATCGAGGAAGAGAGACTGGAGTGGGAGGGTTGTTGTTGTTGGATCGACCAGCTCCTCCTCCTCCTCCGTTGACGGCGTTCGCTGGACCTTTCCCTTTGTCGATCGAGGTGGATGCATGTTGGTTGTAGCTGTTGTTCATGGCTGATCGAGCGAGATTGTTGTTAGTTGTAGTAGGAGTTGTATTGTAGGAAGTGGGTCGAGAGACGGGAGGAGCTGCAGTGGTCGAGGAGGAGGAGGAGGAGGTGGAGGAGGAAGCGTGAGAAGAAGGACCAGCGTGAGCCGTTTGAGGGTTGTGTCCGTTGGTTGGATCGGTGGTGATGCCGTCTCGAGAACCGAACTCGTCGAACTCCGGTCGTCGATAGAGTTGTTTCGGATCCCATCGAGGCTGAGGAGGAGGAGAAAGAGAGAGTGGTCAGCTCGAAAGCGACTCGAACGAGGGAGAAAAGGAGAGACAAAGGACGAACTTGAGGAGTCTTCATCTTGTTGATCTCCTTCGTGTACTCTTTATCGTAGAGACAGTTTCCTAGGACGTTTCCGAAACTTCGAAGAGCTCTCTTGACGGCGTCGGTGATGGCTTCCTTCTTGCACTGTTCGACCACGACGCGACAAAAGGATCTCAAGTTAGCGAAGGAGCCCCTTGAGTGAGGAACGAGATACGTATAGGAAGGGCACCTTATCGAAAGCTGCAGCTTTACTAGACGCGTTCGAGATCTCTCCGTATCCGAGGTCCTCGTGAACGGTTCCGTCTCGAAGGGTGATTCTGATGATGGCGCTGATTCCGACGGAGACTCGACCAGTGGTAGGATTCGTGTCGCACTGTTTAGAGTAAGAAGGAGTGAACCAAGAGTCAGAGGATCGTCGAATGAAGGCAGCGAGCTCTGCAGCGGAAAGGAGAGACGGGACAGAGGAAGACCGCGAGGAAGAGAAGGAGAGGAGAGAAGAGCTCACGAAATCAGTCTCGAGTCTCTGAACCGTACTCGACCATCCATTGAACCCAAAGACCTCGTTCGCCACGTTGATAACTTCGAGAATGAATAAAAGATTGCAAGAAAGTCAGTGATGGAGTTCTCCCTGCTGGAAAAAGCAGCATACAAGGAGCCCAAACGGAAGGGAGGGAGGAAGCTCACCTTTCCAACCCTCGATGTAAGTGAGCTTGGAGCCTGTGTATCAAGCGCAAAGCCCAAACAAAAAGATCAGCTTCGTCATATACATCCACCTCCGCATCCTCGAAATTCCGTCTGGGATAAAAGCCTTCCAATTAGCTCGGATCGAGCTCCTTCCTTCTCCTCCCTCCCACCTTCCCGCAAGCTCGGCCTCCTTCCCTCCTTCTCTTCTCGCCCTCTCTCCCAATCACTTGAAGATCCGAAACTCACCTCCCGGCCCAGCTCTCTGACTAACGTACTCAGGTCCAAGCTTCCTATTCAATCTGCTTTGAAGGGTTGCGATCTGCTTTGCTGTCTCGTAGGAGGGTCCTCCACCTTGAGGGTGTTGTTGACCTTGAGCTTGAGCTCCAGCGTTGACGTCGAAGGAATCAGGCCCGTTTCCATCCCATCCTGCTCCGAACGTTCCTGATACTCCTGTCATGAAGAGAGAGGAGGGAGCGACGTAGGTTGAGTTGTACTCCTTGGGTTGAGTGGAAGGGACGGGGAGGGGAGCTTGGAAGTGAGCGGGGATGGGAGGTTTCGAGGTCGAGGAATGGGAGGAGTTGTTGGAGTGATGAGAGGTGTACGACATGCTGACTCTGGAGGCGGGCAGGAGAGGAGGGCGATAATGAGCTTCAGGTCCAGTGAAGAGACAAATGAAAGGAGGGAGGACGGACGAGGCGAAGGGAGGGAAGGGAGGGTGAAGGTGGATTCGAGCTGGGCGGTGGAGGAGTCTTCGTTCTCTTCCTGGACGAGTCGATCCTAGGTGATCACGAGATCCTGGAGATGGGGCTGGGGAATGGGGTTTAACACCGTCTTGTTTCAAAGAGAAGAAGGGGAGCGAAACGAACGACGTCGCGGTTTGGGAGAGCTCGACCTCCTCTCCTCCTCCCTTACCTTTCCTCCTTCAGCGCAGCTGATTTCTTTCTCCCTCGCCGCGTCACGACGAGAAGTTTCGTCTCTTTGCCTGAGCACTCAACAACCCTAGAACGGATACGAGATCATCGAAAGTAGCCCACGGGCGTTTCTATCTCCTGGTGTTTCTCAGGAATCCGGACGACGGTCGCGAGCTCAGATCGGGTCGGGAGACGTCGACCTTCTGCCGCTAACAGCTGCAGGTGGTTCTTCGAGCTCTAGACCATCTGAATATGAGAACTACTACAATTCTATCTTCAAGACCATCTTCTGATGGGATACGCCAGCCTGTGGAGAGTCAACGGAAGAAAAGGAGAAGATTCGGACGCGTCGAGTCAGTTCTTCCTTTCTTCCTTCCCTAGCTTTCGTTCAGGATCGAAAAGGAGAGTTTACTCACATATTCGAACAACTCTCCTTCAGGCTTGTACCCGACCTGCGAAAAAGAGAATGCGAAAAGGCGAATCAGCGGGCGAGCGACGAGTCGATTCCCGAGCTTGAGAGAGAGAAGCGAACTCACCTTCTCGTAGAGTTTCGAAATGTAGGCCTTGTCGCGTTCAGACCAAACATCAGGAAATATCAACATCTGAATCTATACTTCTCTCTTACATCGCAAAAGAGCGGAGGAGAGGGAATACTCACCATAGCAAAACACCAAACCATCGCCTCGCCCTTCTCCTCTTTTCTCCCCTTCTCTACAGTGTAATCCGTCACAGACTGGATCAGCTTAGCTCCCAGCCCAAGCGATCTACATCTCTTGAGGACTGCTAAGCGACCGAGCTGTAAAGACCAACACCAGAGGAGATGTGAGCTCTCCAGCTCTTGCCTCTCTTCCTTCTTTCCACTCTCTCTCTCTCTCCAGAAAAGAGAGGCCATAACTCACCTTGTTCTCATCAAGTTGAAGCCTCACACTCCCCACCACTGCAAGGTCCCCCTCTACGTTCCTCCGCTCAGCGAGGAAATGCACGGAGCCGTCGTCCTCTCTGCGAACCACCGTCGGTCAGATCCGATCTCTCTTTAGGTTTCGTTCGCTCGTTCTTTCACTCACAGCTGTTCCTTCAGCACATCCTCCGACGATGGATAAGGGAATCCCATCTCATCGCAGTAAACTTCAACCAGTCGAGCAAGAGGTCAGCGTCGGCAGAGCGAGGGGTAGGGAGGAAAGAAGGGTGAGCTTTGAGCTCGAGCTCATTCCTCGAGCGCCGCAGAGATTGAGAGGGACCGACCTTGTACTCTAACAACCACGCAAGCTTTGAGATCCTCGGGCGTGGTAGCTTGACGGATGGAAAAGGTGGAGGTTGAGATGGACATGCTGGTGGTTGGTGGAAAGGACGGGAGGAGAGGGATTGATTTGGGATGGGCTGGATCTGGGAACCGAGCGAGAGAGCGAGTCAGAGCTTGATGGTGACCGGTGAGGAGGAGGCAAGAGTCTGCGAGATCTTGATTTTTGGCTCAAGAGATCGCTCTCAGGAGCGTCAAGATGAGAAGGAGAACCGGAAAAACAAAATTAAAGCGCAGGAAGGATCTTGGAGGGAAAACGCCTTGGGCTGAGCTCACCATCCTCCTCCTCTCTCTCCATCCTCCTTCTCCTCACCTTCTTCCAAGCTCAACACCCTTTCCTCCCCTCATCGCCATGCGCTCCTCTCTCGTCTCCTCCTCCCGCCGATTCATGCGTTCTTGGCTCGACACCAACATCTGGGTCACCATCCCCTTAGGCTTCCTACTCTGCTACCTCCTCTACTCCTTCCAATCGTGGCTCGTCAAGAAAGGTGAGCTCAAGCTTCTCCTTCTCTTCTCTCCCTCGTCCGCTTGCTTCGTTGCAAAGAGCTGATCCCTCCGAGGACTTCGTTTGAGGGATTGGTTAGAGGATGATCTCAAGAAGGCTCGATTCGTGGAACGAGGAGGAGTGCTAAAGGGAGAAGGGGAAGGAGAGGGAGGGGAGGAGAGGGAGAGAGGAAACTGAGGGGATGGGAGGTCGAGTTGAGGGAGCTCAGCTGGAAAAAGAAGGTGAGCTAGATGAAGACGCTCCGACTCCCAAGTCATGTTGAAACTGACATGCTATCCTCCTCGATCGGTTCATCTCGTTGCTTTGTCGAGCTCGAGCTCAAGCTCTTTGCGATCAGCTCGGAGGTCCATCATGCGGGAGGACTGCCAGTGAGCAAGGTTCGTCGCTCTTCATATCTTCTACTATGGTCCAAGAACGTCAAGCTGATCGAATTATATCTCGGATCGATCTTCCTTACATCAGATGGCCACCCTCGGGACTGGGAGCGAGAGGACGAGTTCCCGGAGAAGAAGACGTCTCCTTCATTCTGATTGCTCGACGTTTGGCTTGGTAGATTTTCCAGAGCATCTACGCCACCGAATTGAGTGAGTCGCGATCTCCTCTTCGTGCATCTCGTACCGCCTACAGGTTAAGATTAGACGGAAGGGAGGTCGAGGTGCCCGTTTGAGGACTCGACGCGTCGCCGGAAACGCGAAGCTGACCTGACTCCTCTTCTCCACGACGGTAGGTCTAATCGCTGGGGGATCGGTCTGCGTATCGTGTTATATCTTACACTATTGGTACGTCCAAAAGATGGCGAGAGCTTCGCCAATCCCCTCGACGTTCTGAAGCTGAAACCGACCTGACTCTTCCTTTTACTCTCTCCTGGTCAATTCAGCTCGCTACTCGTATTACTATGGTTCGTTTTAGCTCTAGCCTACTTGTGGGATTGGGAACCGAGAGCCGAAGGACCTTGAGTCGACTAGATACGTGAGTCACTGAACTGAACAAGCTCCACGCGAGACCATCCTCCCTTCCGACAACCTTCCTTTCTCCATCCCACCTTCTCCCCAACCACATCTTCTTCTACACCATACCCTCAAATTCTAAACATCAATCCATACCTCTACCTCCATGACTGACAATAACGAATCCCTTCTCCAACAGGCTTCCGAAGGCGAACCTCTCGTCGCGTCGGACTCCTCCCCTTTGACTTTGGGGGTCCCGCCCTCGGAGTACCACAAGATACTCAACGGAGCAGTAGTGAGAAAGAAAACCGATGAGAAGAAGGAGCTTGAAGGAGATGTGAAGGGAAATCCTGATATGGAAACTGACGACAGGTTCGTCGGCGTTTTTCTTTCTTTCTCCTTCCCCCCCCGTCGCTCTCGTCCTGTAGATCTCTTCGACAGAGGATCGTATATCTGCCGGACCTCAAAACGCTCTCTTACTGATCTTCGTCGTCTCTTTGGTGATTTCTGCCTTCAGCAACGCCTATCTCTTCGCCTCCTCGCCCGACGACGAGCCTCCCGCGTCGGACAGCTTCCCCACGAACGAGGATCTCTCTTCGATAGAGTGTAGGATCTACGATGGACCGGGAGAGGGGAATGGAGATGAGACGGATGAGGAGAAGGATGGAGGAGAAGGAGAATGAGATGAGGACGATCGAGTTGCGTTGATAGAGTGTTCGACGTTTCTTTCTTCACCTCTTCCCCAGTTTAGGTCTCCTTGCAGCTGTGATGGAGAGTCGCATCGAGATTGAAAATCACCGAGTGCTTCGCCGAAGCTTGGCAGATGCAGGTTTCTCTCTTGATTCGCACGAGAGGTTGAGGAAAAGACTCGACATCGTATCATGTCCCCTCGTCGACTCAAGCCAAGCTGTAAACCAGCTTCTCGGCTCGGTAAGTTCCGGCTTTGAGAACCTTAAGTCCTGCCTCGATACCTGGAGAGGGAAGACGGGGGAGACGAGGGAACAGAGTCAGCTTGAAAGAGCAGGCTTTCCGCGACGCGTCGAACGAAGGGACTGCTTACCTCCGAGACCTCCCTTCTCCTCCCTCAACTTCTGACCCTTGTCAATCTCACTTCCTCCCTTCTTGGAGTCCCATCCTTTGAGAAGAGCAGGGAGCTCTTCCGTGATCCAAGCCAAAGTCGTTTCGGCGTCGTCGTTGTGAGGGTAGGTCTGGCCATAGTACGTGAACTAGAGAGGAGAGGGAAGCGAAGAACGTCAGTGTCTGTGGAGCAAGATTATATAGAAGAGAATGGGCTCACTTCGTAGTCGAGCACTTCGTATGCAAGCTGGAACGACGCGTCGACCTCTGCTCGACGAGTCTTGTTCGCATCGGAGACAGGAAGGGTAGTGATGACTTGGCTTCCTTCAGGGACGATGGAATCTATATGAAAAGAAAAAGGGACGATTTTATGAGGGTGAGCGTCTGGGAATTGAGGACAAGTGTGTTGAACTGGTGCTGATAACGTGTTGAACTGGTGCTGATAACGTATTGTTGGGTCGTCCACTTGAGCTTAGGGATGTCTGCAGGATGTGGTTCAAAGCTTATTGTATAAAGCTAGCTACTCGAAAGGTTTATATACTATGGAAATGGTCACGTGATCTGAAGGTAGCTTACAAAGCCGTTTACGAAGAATGGTTACTAAAAGGGGACCGAACGAGACGCGTTACTAAGCTACTACGTAAGACCTCTCTGCGAGTCGCCACCTTCCAACACTCCCACTCGACGAGCTGAGAGTCCTTCCTTCATTTCCCCCTCTGCGAGTTTCCATCCATGTCTCCGCTGGTCTTCTGATCCACGCGCGAGGGTTCCTTCTGGATGTTGAGCGATTTCTTGAACCGTTCGAGTTTTTCGACTCCAAGAGCCTTGGTGAGGATGTCTGCCTGCATGTCCTCGGTGGGGCAGTAGTTGAGCTTAATGAATCCTCTCTGTTGGGCCTCTCGTCCGTATTTGTACGCGACGTCGATGTGCTTGGTCTTTTCCGAGTGAGTACCGTTCTTGGTTGTTTCGATGGCTCCTTGGTTGTCTACGTTTACTGGGATCGATCCGGTGTCGTATCCGAGTTGAGCGAGGATCTTGGCGACCCATCTGAGGTTCCGGCATCCTGCGGAGAGAGCGATGTACTCTGCTTCAAGAGAAGAGAGACTGATTGCCTTTTGGCGTCGACTCGCCCAGATGACTGTGGATCCAAAGACCTTGACGACGAATCCTGTTGTTGATCGTCTTGATTCCGTGTCTCCGGCGTAGTCGGAGTCGGTCCATAGTTCTGCGATTGGAGCGTCCGAGTGTCCTCCAAGTTGAAGCGACGTGTCTGCTGATCCTTGTAGGTATCGCATGACCTTCTTGACTGCTCCCCAGTGAACCCTTCGTGGGTCCGAACTGAATCGGCTGAGAACTCCGACGGCGAAGGCGATGTCCGGTCGAGTGCAGACTTGGAGGTACATCAACGATCCCACCGCTTCGAGGTAGGGTACTCCGTCCAGCTTCTCTGATCCCGAATCCTCCGATTGGACCGACAGTTGTCTAAAGTCGTCCATCGGAACCTTGTTTGGTTTAGCGTCGACCATGTTGAATCGTTCGAGGACCGTTTGAACGTATCGTTTCTGGCTGAGGTCCATTGTCCTCGCCTTGCGGTCCCTCGTAACGTCGATTCCGAGGATGGTTCCTGGGTTGAGGTCTCCTCTGTCGTCGATCTTGAATTCCTTTTGGATCTCCGTCATGACCCACTCCAAATCCTCCTTGTCTCCTGCGGTGACGAAGTCGTCAACGTACTGGACCAACATGATCCGTCGTCCCTTCCTATGCCCGATGTAGATGCAAGGGTCCGCTTCGAGTGGATGGAGATTGAGTTGAGTTTGAAAGAACTTTGAGGAATGATTGTAGAACGCGAGTGGTGATTGCTTGAGTCCGTATAGGGCCTTGAGGAGATGCGCGACGAGTTTCTTCTTGTCGGCTCCCTTTTGTTCGTACCCTGTTGGCTGTTCCATGAAGACCGTTTCCACTAGGTCTGCTGTGAGGAACGCCGTCTTGAAGTCTCCTTGGACTAGATCGAGATCCTCCGATGCTGCGATGGCGAGGACGATCCTGAGTGAGTTGAGCTTTGATACCGGCGCGTACGTCTCGACGTAGTCGACTCCTTCTTGCTGACTGAATCCCTTGGCGACCCATCTAGCTTTGAAGCGAGTAATCCTCCCGTCGGCTCCTTTCTTGAGCGCGTAGACCCAGCGACCTCCGACCGTTTTTGATCCTGAGGGTAGCTCTGTGAGTTCAAAGACTCCGTTCCCTTCCATCGACGCCATCTCTTCGTCCATCGCTTCCCTCCAGAAGTATGCGTGCTCCGACGCCATGGCTTCTTGTTCCGTTGACCTCGTCCGTAGCTCCCACTCAAATCGACAGCCGGTTCATCGATGATGGGCTCGTAAGTGTAGGAGTGCTTGACGCGTGATGGATTGGGTTTCCTTGCCTCGGTCTCCCTGACCGGGTCTTGTTGATTGGACTTGAGTAGGTGCTGTTCCTCTCCTTTGTCCTCCTCCAGTTCCTTCTCTTCTTCTTCCTCCTCCTTGTGGTCCTCCTTGATTCCGGCTTGTCCCATTCCTGGTAGCTCCACCGTCTGGTGGACTCCATGTGTTTCGTCGAAGATAACGTCCCGAGAATGAAGGATCGACCGCTTGGGGTCTCCATGGACTTGAAGTCGATAGGCCTTCTTCCCGCTGAGATCGCCGTATCCGAGGAAGATGCACTTGATGCTCTTGGGTTGATGCTTGATCTTTTGAAGGTTGAGCGCGTAAGCGATAGCTCCGAACGTCCGCATTGCAGTGAGGACGGGCTTCCTTTTGTAGTAGGCTTGGTAGGGGGTTTGAGAGTTGACTGAGGATGAGGGAATGCGGTTGATTGTGTATGTGGCGTAGTTCATGGCTTCCGCCCAGTAGGATCCGTCGAGGTCCCTCGCGTCTCGTAGCGCGCAGGTGATCTTCTCCTCGATGGTTCGCATTCCTCGTTCGGCCTTGCCGTTTTGTTGCGGTGTGAGTGGGATAGTCGTTTCCTTGGTGATTCCTTCGTCCCGGAGATAGAACTCGTAGTCCTTCGACGTGTATTCCCCACCGTTGTCTGACCTGATCCGTTTGACGACGTGATTGGTCCTTTTCTCCTCCCTTTTCCTCCAGGCGATGAATGTTGCCAGTGTTTCCGACTTCCTCTTCATTGCGAACGACCAGTGGTAGTTGCTGAAGTCGTCCCAGATCGTCATCATGTAACGCATTCCTTGAGCCGAGGCGACTGGCATCGGTCCGGCGAGATCTGTGTGGACGAGTTCGAGAGGCGAAGTGGTTTTGGTGGTGGAGGTGGGGAATGGAGTTCGATGTTGTTTCCCTTCGACGCAAGGTACGCAGATCCTTTCCTTGAATCCGATGATGTCCTTTTTGGTGAAGGTTGGTAGGAGCTTCTGACGAGACAACTCCTCCATGGCGGAGATAGAAGCGTGACCGAGCCGGCGATGAAGGACCTCGATCTTGTCGACTCCTGTTGCCGCGAGTGCTACGTCTTCTCCTCCTGAGCCGACTCCCTTGTAGTCGCTCACGTCCAGCATGTAGAGGTTCTTCGACACCTCTCTTCCCTCCATGAACAGCGATCCGTCTCGAAGGAACTGGCACCGCTTGTTGGTTTGGGTTGTCCCCTTGCTGGGGAACCTGTTCTCGACTCCTTTGTTACCGAGTTGGCCAATACTGATGAGGTTGCTGAACCCTGGGATGTGGTATACGTCGGAGATGGTGAAGGCCTTCCTTGATCCTTTCACGGTGGTCTGGAGGTGGATGGAGCCGATGCCGAGGATCTGAACGATTGATCCGTTGGCCGTCGTGACCGTTCCGTTGTGCGCCTTGTATGTTACGAAGCGTTCCCGGTCCCCGACGATGTGGTTTGATGCTCCACTATCGGCGATGTATCCATGCTTGGTTTGAGCAAAGAGCGCTTGAGCCGACGTCGCGATGTCGGATCCTGCTTCAAGACCGTAGTCTACGAGGTGCGCCTCTTCCCTATCCTTCCAGTTCCCCTTGTTCTCCTTCTTCCCCTTCCCGAACTTCCTTCCCTTTCCACCTTGTCCCTGCCCCGTGGGCTTTCCTCCATTCAACTCCCAGCACTCCGACTTGAAGTGTCCGACCTTGTTGCAGTGATGGCACTTGGCGGTCCTCTTGTCGACTAGGAGGGCTGTTTCCGTCGACGATGAAGTACCGGTCGGTTTGAGGGACTCATGAGTCCTTACGTGGATGAGGAGGGATGTGGCGACGGCGGTTGGGTTGAGTTCTTGTTTTGATTCTTGTGCCTGGAGCGTTTGGTGTTGAATGAATTGTTCAAGTGATGCGGGTAGTACACTGAGGAAGAACATTGAGCTCATCCTGTCTGGGATGTTGAGGCCGAGAGCTGACATGTCGTCGATGATCCTTTGGAATTCGTCGATGTACTCCTGTACTGGTTCTCCCTCCTCCATCTTGAGGTCCCTCATCCTTCGGATGGCCATGACCTCTCCCGCTCCTCCTTCCACCTTGTGAGTCTTCCGCAGAAGATCCCATGCCTCCTTTGCGTGTTGGCAGTTCCGGATCCGAGGTAGTTCTCGGTCGCTGACCGCCATTTGAATCCTGTGGAGCGCGAACTCGTCCATATGGTCCCATTCTTCGATGTCCTTGACGTTGTTCTGCTGCTTCACGACCTCTTGTCCGGTGGTTTCCTTTTCCTTGACTTCCGGGGTGAGGTTGGGCCTGGTTTTCGTACCGAGGACGACGGGCTTGATTCCTGCTTCTCCAAAAGCGATCTCCATCCTTACTGACCACGTCTCGTAGTTGGTACCATCGAGAGCAGTGAGTTTGAACAGCTTGTGATCCAGCTTCTTGGAGTAGTCGCTTGACATGACGAAGACTTTTTGCTTAGCGGGTGGTGGCGAACTGGTGCTGATAACGTGTTGAACTGGTGCTGATAACGTATTGTTGGGTCGTCCACTTGAGCTTAGGGATGTCTGCAGGATGTGGTTCAAAGCTTATTGTATAAAGCTAGCTACTCGAAAGGTTTATATATTATGGAAATGGTCACGTGATCTGAAGGTAGCTTACAAAGCCGTTTACGAAGAATGGTTACTAAAAGGGGACCGAACGAGACGCGTTACTAAGCTACTACGTAAGACCTCTCTGCGAGTCGCCACCTTCCAACAAAGTGGGGAGAAAGAGAAATGAAACGGAACGCACCGATGCAGAACGCGACGGTTTCGGCCTTCGCACTGGTATCGTAGGCATACTTGACTCCCTTTCCGTCCTTGGTGGCAGCCTATGACGGATGATGGTGGATGGATATCGGAAAAGAGAGGAGAGTGAACAAAAGAAGGGAAAGAGAGATCAGCGCTGCGTTTCTCCCAAGAGCCGAGAAAGGAAACGCACCTTGATCTTGCTGACCAGCTCGGGATCCTTGTAGTCAAAGGTCTCAGCTGCTCCGTAGGACTTGAGGAGGGCATGGCTCGAAGGCGACGCGGTGACGAGAACGCGGTAGCCTGAAAGGACGGCGATCTGAACGGCGTGATGACCGACGCTGGTAGATCCTCCTGAGATGAGAATCTGGAAGAAGAGGGAGCTATCCATCAGTTCAAGGAAGTCAAAAGGTGTAAGAGCCGAGGAAATGAGCTCACGGTCACCCCGGAGGTCGAAGGCTTCGAAGGTCGACCGGTGAGCTTGAATCGCGAGAAAAGAGCTTGAACAGCCGTCAAGTGAGCCAGCTGAGGGAGAGAAGAGATCAAGTCAGACTCTAGCTTCTTGTCTGCCTCTGTCCAGGAGCTTAGGCCGAGTGAAGGAGAATTGAGGACTAGACGAACTGTGAAAGCAGCTCCGTCGAGATGGCTCATCCCGTCCGGAAGGACAAAGGAGCTCCAAGCTCACGCTTCGACTCGGCCTCCCCCTGAACCACTGATGATTCCCTCCTTCCACTCTTCCGTCACCTCTTCCGCTCTACGTCGTCGCAAAGGCTTTTCTTCCGTCTTTTCCCTCCTCTTTCCTTCTATAGCTTTCAAACCCCCTGGGATCGAGAGAAACGCGTCAAGATCTGATCGCTCAGACGTCACCCTCGCCCCTTCGCTCGCAGGCTACTCCACCTTGGCTTCCCTCCCTCCCTTCTCCCATCTTTCCTCTCAACACCCACTCACCCTTCTAGACTCCGAACCTACCGACTATGCCCTCCTTCAACAACACTTACTCCACCGCTGATGCGAACGTCACCTCGTCCGACCCCAGCAGAGATATCTTCCACGACGAGCAGAACGTTTCGTCCCATTCTTCTTCTCAATCCACCAACGCCCACTCCCACTCGCACTCCCATGCTACTCCTACCACCAACACCACCGACAACTCTTCTTCGTCCAACAGGAATTTCGAGGGACAGGGAGGACCTGGGGCGGAAGCTGGAGGGATCACCAAGTCTGGCGTCCAGGGAGGAGACTCGTTCGACCAGCAGCCAGGATCGACGACGTGAGTCTTTCTTTCCCTTGAACGTTGTCTTCTTCGTGTCAAAGCTGACTCTCTTCCTCTCCTGCAGCGTCTCCGACCACCGACACACCGTCGACCCTTCGAACGTCGACGTCTCCATCGGATCCAAGGGCGACTCGGTCTACCAGCCTCGAGAGGAGTCGGCCGCGTCGGGAGGAGGACCCGTCTCGTATTCGGGAGGAGAGGGGACTGGGACCAACAATACCATCCCTGGAGGAGTGAAGGGGACTGGAGGAATGGGGAAGAGGGATGGAGAGGACGCGATGGGAGGAGGAGGAGGAGTCGTTGGTGAGCTTTGCCTTTTGTCTCTTCCTCTTCCTTCTGAATCTCTCCGACAGCTCGGCTGACTTGTTCTCTCGACGTGTTTTCTCTTCCTTTTCAGGCAAAATCGCCGAGAAGCTCCACATGGGACACGGAAACAAGTAGAGAGAAGGAAAGGAGATGTGCGATTGATCATTTTTGATGCTTGATGAGGATGAAACGAATCGTTTCTTTCCTCGATACGGGAAGAGAGAAATATTGACGATCGACCGATGCTCCTTCTCGGCCATGTAAGACGAGTTTTGAGGAAAGAAGGAAGGTCGGGGACGGGGGTCGCGTCGAGGTGCTCGTCTTAGCGAATCAGCTCCCCTCGCTTGATGCAGGAGATCGATTCCAGTATAACCGAAACATGATTAATCTAATTGTCATCTAGATAAATATGAGATCCAACCGGAAGTAAAAAGAGAGAAGAGAACCAGCTCTTCTCCTCTTCATTCACGTCCCCCAACCTGCTTCCTTCCTCATCGCCATCGCCACCCACTTTGACCAACTCTCCGCGATCGCAGTAGGACACATATGCAGACAATCCCCACCCTTCTCTGATGGTTTCAACCTCGCGTCTCCTCGCAACGTTCCCTGCCGCTCGACGTCCAGCAGTAGCGATGGTGTTGGGTAGAGAACGCCCATGTTCTCTCGAAGAATCATGTTGATCATCGCGATACGATCCCAGCCAAATAGTGTGGTGTTGGCCGCTACGGGAGGGGGAGAAAGAATGAAACAAGGAGAGGAAAAGCAGGTGAGTTTCTTCGGTCGACGCGTCGATTGCACAAGAGAAAGCTCACATTCAACGTTTTCGAACGGAGCGGTATAGTTGATACATTGAACCTGTCCGGGGTATCCAGTTCTAACGACTACCTCGACGTTGGGAAGAGCAGCGAGGGAGGCGAAGGTCGCTCGAGTCTGCGAAGCAAAAAAACAAACAAAACAAAGGGAAAGTGAGCTCGGCCTTCCGACCTGTTGTTTTGAGTTGGACAAGGGAAGGAAGAGCTCACTATCGACTCAACAACTCCAAGGACCGTTTCTTTGGGAGCATTATGCTCTACCAAAGGCGTGACTCCCCAGTGAGGTCTTGAGAAGGAAACCAGAAACGCGTTGAGTCAACTCAAGGCAAAAGAGGGAGGAGTGGGTGTTTCAAACTGACCCAGTGTTGAGAATGACGATAGACTTGGATGGAAGGTCGAATCTAGTGTAATTCCTGACGACCGGTAACCCTGCAGAAAGCAGATGTTGCGCGGAAATTAGCGAAAGGGAGTCGAGAACTTGGTCGAGGACGTTCAAAAACTCACAATCAAAGAGAAAAATTGGCGTCCTCGCCCAGTCAAAAGATACCTTGAAAAAGAGGAGAATAAGAGAAAGGTCAGCGTACCATCTACTAAGGGATCGAAGCACTACTCACTCCATTCTCTTCACACGCGACATCCACCGTCTCTCGATCCGTCGCCATGAAATCCGCTCGGAACATGGAGATGAGCGGGAGATCCATCCTCTCCCTCCCTACGCCGGCTTCCTGAAGCAGCTCTTCGATAGCTGGATGGTTTGGGTTGAGCTTGAGTACGGCGTGGGAGGGGTTCTTGATGATGGAAGCGAGAACGGAATAGAGAAAGAGGGGCTGCGTCGTGTTGTAGAGAGCTTGAGCCTGGACGGAGATTCCAGTGAGGAGATCTCGGGTGGCTTCGAAGTGCATTCTGGTTATCGAATCTATGCAACGGCAGCGAAAGAAAGAAAGGTGTCAGACGGAAGCGAAGGAATCGAAAGAAGGAGAGAACGAGTCACCTCCGACGAAGAACAAACCTCCTCGCCGAAGTAAATCGACGAGCGCTCTCCTCCCATCCCATTCGAGTTCAGACCCATCCTCCCCGACCCACTGCCACGACGCGATCTTATACAACCTCTCCAATCCACCCCCACAGCTCGAATCGGTGTATCCGACTCCTGGGTAGAGCTTATGAAGGGAGGAGAGCGAGCTGATGGGATCTGCTAAAGCTTGCCAGCGACCAGCTTGGTAGTTGTCGATGGCGGAAAAGTTGAGCGAGATGGGAGAATCGCCGAGGAAGGGAAGTAAGGTTGGGAGATAGAGGGAGTCTGACTCGAGGAAGAGGGAGTAGGAGAGAAGGAGTGAGGTTGCGAGAAAGAGCCAAAGCAAGGGACCCGGTTTCCGTCTAGGTCGCTGTGTATGAAAGAGGAGGGTGTCAGTTGAGGATAGCTCCGATGGAAGATGAAGAGACGAAAACTGACCTCTATGAGATGTTCGTGGTCCATGAGCGAAAGGAAAGGATGGCGGTCGAAGTTGGGTGGAAGGGGGGGTGGGAAGGAGAAAAGAGCTCGACTAGAACCCTCGAATTGAAACTCGCTAGCTCAGAACAATCCCGAACACGGAAAGGAAGAGACCCCAGAAACTCGTGTTAACCACCAGAAGGAAGTGTGTGATCGAGTTTGAACCGAGTGGGGCCTGGAACAAAGGTTTTCGGAGATCCGGACCGAAGAAAGGGAGGGGCGCGTCGTGGTTTCCAATCTCGTCGAGCTAATCTCGTCGAGCTCAAGCTTGAGCTGCTGCTCTCGCTTAGAGCGTTGCTACATGAAAGTGGTCATGGTGATCTAGTGCAATCATGCTTCCGTCGTTACAACATCTACTTCTCGTTTTTCTCCTCCCTCGCACACAACCTCCCAAAGGAAACCTTTCCCACCACCGTCATGCACCTCCTTCCTCTCCGTTACCTCCCGCCTTCGCATCTACTCTCCTCTCCTCCTCTCTTCCTGCTCCTCCTCTTCCAGCTCTCAATCTAGCCTCCTCACCGTCGATCTCGCCAGCGTTGATCGTTGGCGTCTCTGAAGAAATCGGATCGAGTTGAATCTGAACCCTCCTCCTCGGCGTGGTGGTAGGGTCGATAGGAAGAGCTTCCCCGAGATCCTCCTCCCTCAGGTGATGGTCCGAGCTCACCGGTACAAGGCCACCGGCAGCGTTGAACATCGGTGGGTCGTGGAAACTGACGACGAGGGAACCTGCGGGAGGAGGAGTTGGATCGCTTTCGAGGGTGAAGGAAGGAGCGGCCGAGGCGTCGGTGATTTTGGGAGAGAGCTTGGTGGAGTGGGAGAAGGTTCGGATGAAGGTGTGGACTGGGGCGAATCCTTTGACGAGGGGGATGGTGCAGCCTGGGTCGAAGCGAAAGCAAGAGGAGGAAGCATCAGGTTCGAGCTCGAGTGAAAACGCGAGGGAGTTGGCAGAGCACAAAGGACTCACCATGAACGAGGATGCTGGAGAAGATGATGAAGTAGACGATAGGTGTGATGACTGTTCGAAGGCGGTGGTTGGCCTCGTCGTCGGGGAGGACTCTGAGCGCGACTTGGACGTAAAAGACCGCCGAAACGCCTGGTGAAGAAGAGAGAAAGTGAGCATCATTCTCCAGCGAAGTGAAAGTGCTTTGTAGAAACGCACCAATGGGACCGAAAAACCCGGCAAAAGTACTCTGCAGGAAAAGGAAAACAAGTTTAGTTCTGGAAAGGTACTCTACAGGAGAAAGCAACTTCTGGCGTCCGAGACGATAAAGAGAAACTCAACAAACCTCTCGATACGTCTGGAAGAGAGGATGAGGATCAGATTTCTGGCTCGGAAAGTAGGAAAAGGGAAAAGTTTGCAGAAGAGACGAACCGTAAAGGCGGGAGTCCAGCGAGTCAGTCCGACGACGAAAGGAAGTCGACGGAACTGCGACGCGTCGAAAGGAAAAGGTGAGCTCGTTTCAAGGGTCTTCGGAGGACGGGATGCGACTTACTATGAGAATCAGGATTGCAGCAACTACAAACCGCCAGATAGTGAGACCTGTGTGAAGAAAGAATGGACGCAGCGGGTCAGTCAAGTCTGTTCACGACGAAAGCCGTTGAGGAACGTAACGTGGGAGGAAGTAGACGAACCGTAGAGGTGATTCGTGAGCTCTCCCCAAGGAATTAGGGCACCGATGTAGGTAAAAACGGCGGAGTTGAGGAGGGCTGAAGAGAGAAGAGGGAAAGGAGAGGCCGAGTTGGGATGCGGTCTTCGAAGTCAGGAAGGGAGTGTTGAGAAGAAAGACGCTCACTGTCGATGACGTCCTGGAAGGAGCTATCCTCGGTCTCTAGTCGGTAGTAGTCGTCCCAGGTGACTGCGAGGGTTTGGAGAAGCGAAAGTCAGGGACCAGGAGACGAGAACCCGACGGTGTGATTCCTCAAACTTACACGAGTTTCCGCTGAGCGATCGGAACGAGAAAGGTAGGTCAGATTAGATTTGTAGAGAGGGTCTGAGCGCGAGAGCTTACGCGATGAAGCAGCAGAGAATCTGAAGATCCAAAGAAGAAGGAAAAAAAAAATCAGCTCGACGCGTCTGAGAAGGAAACAGAAAGAAAGAACGTGCGTCGTCTCCTCCGACCATTCCCACGACTCCGAGCGTGAGGAAAGCCAATCCAACACCATAAGCGAGGAAGGAGGTATGCTCAACGTACTGATGCAAAAGATGGAAGCGTCCAGTCAGTCGTCGAAAGAGAAAAACGAGAAAATAAAGGAGAGAACAGCTCACTTGATGCAATCTCGCATACTTCAACGCCTTTCGAGCCACGTATCCTATGAAGAGCCCTTCCACGATCGACAGAGCGATCTGATAGAGCCATACTTCGTAAACCCACTTCGCGATGGCTCCTCCAGCGGATTGAACAGGGGTGTAGTTCGGGTTGGGCCAGAGGATGAGGTAGAGAGCCAGGTAGATGAAAGGGAAGCCGAGACCGTCGTTGGCTCCACTCTCAGCAACGATGATGTTTCGAACGTTCTCGGGGACATGCTTCTCTGCAAATCTTCCCTTCGTGATCGAGTTTGCGAGGACGGGGTCGGTCGGAGTGACGGCTGAAGCGACGACCATGGCCTCGAGCTGTTTGGAAAGAAGTTGAGAGCGAGGATATCAGCGAACAAGGACGACGATGAAGAAAGGAAGCTATCGGTCTCCACCCAGATGCATCTGAGCCGTCGCTGGGAGGAGAGGACGATGGAGGAGAAGGAGAGAGTGAGCTCACGAAAGTCAACTGTCGAAACAGTCCCCAGATGATGAGAGAGCTCATTCCCCAAGCGAAGAGCATGACCGGACCCAGCAGAATGATCAAGGACTGCAGCTGCTTCTTGAGGTAAGCTCTGTTAGAAAGGAAGGTGGTCAGGAACGAATCGAAGGAAGAGAAGGGGAGAGAGAGGTTGGTGGGAAGCTCACTTGGGTAAAGTTATACCGGCAAAGAGGACTTGAATTCCTATGACGACTCTGACGGACTGGTAGGTGACCTCGTTGAGAGACTGCTGATCTTCCGTCCAGTCGAGCGGGACGAGCCATCCCAGAGAAGAGGGTCCAACTGAGGACAGAGGAAGGAAGGAAGGGAGGAGGTGAGCTCGATCGTTCTCTCGTCTTCCTCCTTCCTTCAACGAGCGTGCTCACTGAGGATTCCAAACACGAGGCACAGCAACGGCTCCGAGAGATAGAGTTTCTCCTTCAAAACAAAGGTGATAAGACCGCAAATGGAGATCCACCCCCCAATCTGTAGGAAACCAAGGAGGAAGCGAGCCAAGGGAAGACTCAGCGTTGGGAACCCCTCCCTCCCTTCTGTGGGCCCGATTCTATTCGTCGACTCGGCACTCACCAAAGCTAGAGCGATGGACGTCTGAGAGACATCGAGCGTAGGCATCGGAGTAGGTTTTTCTTTCCTGCGAGCGGACTGCTGGTTGGAGGGGAGGAGTCCTTCACGAGGTTTCGAAATCAAGTTGAGGCATTTCTTTTTTATTTTGGCCCTGGGAGCTCCTCCTCTAGATAAGGATGCGGTTATAGAAGAGAAGGCGAAGAAGAGTTGAGGTAATCCTCCGAAGATATACGAGCGAGCGGGCTTTCTACGAGGAACTCGTTCGCTCGGGGCGTCGACGTCGGCGATCTCCTTCTCATCACATCCTTTCACTCTCGTTCCGGTTCGTGCATCAGAACAGAGCCCAATGTTGATAGAGAGAACGTTAAAAAGAAGCAAGCCGAAGTACAACTGTAGAACCAAGAAATGAACGAGCCCCAAATACAGAACGAGAGAAAGATCTAAACCCTCGAGCAACGTCGACGCGTCTCTCCCTGATCCTCATCTCTTCGACTCCTCCTCTTTCTCCTCCACGACACTAGTACGTAGGCTGGTGTGAAGGTTGAATTTCTATCAAAGAGAAAAACTTTGAGGTCAGCTCTTGACTACTGGGATTCAACAGCCGAAAAGGAAGAAAAAAAAACTCACGGGCGAAGTGTACCTCTTCCTCCCTCCGCAGAACCACCATCCGAGCGTGAAAGCAGCCCACCCAGCGACGAGGACGACGTTGTAGTTCATCGTTTTGGCTGTAGTGGGGATGAAGTTGGGAAAAGAGACAAAGATGATGCTAGAGAAGTGAACAAAGAAGGCGGGAGTCAGCGATCTGTGTTGCCGTTTTCTCTCCCTCTTCTTGTCCAGAAGAACCCACGTGAAAGCATTGCTAACAATAGCGAGGAAGTTGGCGATGTAACCACACTTCCCAAGCCAGAAAACGCCCCGACTAGATGGGTTGGCTTCCATCTTGTGTCGGTTGAGGATGAGGAGGGTGATGGAGGCGAGGAAGACGAGGTCGACGAAGGCGAGAGAACTAGAAATGATGGAGAAGAAGGCGGTGGTTGAGGCGACGTAGCTGAGAAGGAGAAGAAGCGTAAACGCGCGTCAGTTTGGTTCGAGAGATGATCGAAGCGTTCGGAGATGCACTCACAGGACGGCAAGAAGAGCGACGACGAAGTTGGCGAGGAGCTGGGCTTTGAAAGGGTATCCGAGAGTAGGGGACACTTCCGAGAGACTACGGAAACGACAGATAGGAAGAAAAACCGGGTCAGCTCGACTCTTTGGAGAGAAAGAGAGCGGGAGGGAGGACTACTCACAACTCCTGAAACGGGAAACCTCCGTCTCGAGCGAAAGCCCAGGTCATTCGAGGAGTCGCGAGCTGGACAGTGACGAGCGTGGACATGACGGAGATACTAGAAGAGAGAGAAGGGGAGAAAGGATATGTAGAATCAGCAAGGATCCTAGAGAAGAGAAGGAGAGGAAGAGGTCGCGACCTACAGGAGGATGGCCGAAAGGAAGTTCGCCATTGCGTCCGACTTCCCAACTTCTCGAAAGATCGCCCACAGAGGAGAGAAGGCTTGGGAGGCGGTCTCGAGATCTTGGATGGCGAAGAGGAGAGGGAACATGTAAAGGAGAGGGAAAACGAGTCCACCGCAAGTGACGGCGATCATCTGCGAGGAGGGAAGGAAGATCAGTCTCGAGTAAAGTCGCTTCGGCGCATCAGACGATGCAGAGATCAGCTCACAGTCAACGGGACATCACGTCTAGGGTTTTTCATTTCCTCGCCGAGATGAATCGCGGTGTCCAAGGCTCCGTAACTGAGGGCGAGCGAAGAGGAAAGGGAGAGTGTTGATCAGCCTCGAGCCCGACGACGCCGAGCTCGACGTTTATTGGAATGAGAACGAGATTGGAGAGGAGTCTCGAGAAAGATACGCACCAGTAAGCTGCAAACAGCATCCCAATGCAAGATGCTATCTCGTCCGGCCATCCAGTAGGGTTGACGAACGCGAAGACTTCATCATAGGACCGGTAGTTTCCTCCAGCCTTCCCAAGAACGATAGCGACGATGACCACGAGTCCTCCAGCAATCCAGATGACTGTAGGAAATCAGCGGAATGGGACGGTCAGTTGAAGGCTTCGTTGAGCTCGACGAAGAGGTGGCGAGGCGAGAGAGAATCAAAAAGTGAGACGCGACTCACGTCCTCCCGTCGAAAGGTAAGGCAGCACCTTCCTTCCAAAGATCGAGATGGCGAGAGTAATGGCCTGAAGGACTATCATCGCGACGGTGATCTGCCATGCTGAGGGCTCAGCGACCATCATTCCCAGCACGATCTGAGCGGCGATGCTGAGGAACGAGGCCATTCCTGACCACAGACCGGCCACTGGAGATGGGAGAGGAAAGGAGAACGGAGGAAGAGGAGAGGAGAATGAGCTACAGAGGAAGATGCCAGCGGGAGAAGAGTAAAGTGAGATGGAAGGAATTGGGACGAACCATTGAACGATCCCACGAGGAAAGAGTAAAACCTCGAGCGAGAGGGAGCTCCGAGGCACGCACAAAAGTGAGAGGGTCCAGCAGCGGAAGGGAAGGCCGAAGCGAGTTCTCCTAGACTTAGAGCAGTTCCCATGGCGAAAGGGAAGCTGGAGAAAAGAAAAGGAGAAGAGGAGGTTCAGCACGCGTTCCGTTTTTCGATTTCAAGCACGGAATGGGAGAGAGATTTCGACTCACTAAATGACCAGACCCCAGATGATCACGGGAGCGCCACCTTCCGAGAGACTTAGAGTGAAAGAACCCGCGGCGGCCGTCCCTAGAGAAAACAGAGCGTGAGAGAGAAGAAAACGAAGAAAAGTCAGATTGGATCCTCAAGCTCTGTTTCCGATGGAAGCTGACTGATATCTGCTGGCTTACAGGAGTTGGTTCCGCACAAACCGAGAAGGATAGCAGAGAAAGTACCGTATCCTGGAAAAGGTTGTATCGGAAGGTCAGCGGAGAGCCTGGGAGGATCGAGGAGAAGAGGAGGAGGGGAGGGAGGGAGGAGGAACGAGCGCTGACCTCGATTCAACTGGTCTTGAATCCCCATCTTGTCTTCCAGCACGGCGACGTTGACATCAATCACATTTACAACGGCTTCTACCTTGGCTGTAGCAACAAATGAAAGCAAGAAGGTAACGTATCAGCAAACCGGCTCGAAGAAGGAAAGCGCCAGCTCGAGTGAGCTGAAAGAGATCGAGGAAGGCAAGTACGAACAGCCCAAGAAGACTGGAGTGAGGGCTTCATCAGTTTCCGAGTTGGATTTGGTAGAGGAGGTGGTCATCGTGAGCTTTGATGGTGAGTGTTGAGAGGGAAGAGCTAGAACCTGCGAAGCAGAGGAAAGATAGAGGAGATTAGGCGAAGCTCAACCCACGTCAATTACCCTTCCTCTTCCTCTTCTTCGATAAGCCCACCTGACAGGTCCGACGGGGAATTAGACACGCTTCAACCGCTCATAGCTTTGAGGCGAGCCCCTTGAACCAAGCAGGGGCTGATAGACGAGGCTTGGGCGGGAAGGAGAGCGAGGAGGCAGAGGGAAAGAGGGATGGAAGGGAACTTGAAATCTCGATTCGCTTCCTTCTTTTCTTCGGTGAGAACCGGGTCCTTCCTTCACGACGGGTGTTTTCTCGCAGAAGTTTCATTTTCGACAAAGCCCAGAAAAAAATAGAGGAGACCTTAGAGATTCATATCAATTCAATCACAACCCTCCCGGAAATCAAATCTGCCCCTTCGACCTTTCTCACTTCCTCTTCTCCCTCCCCTCCTCCTGTTCCTCTCCCTCTACAAGCTTCTCGTTCTCCTCATCACCCCCAGCTCCAGTTCCTCGACCTATCTCCTCCAAAGATATATCCTCACCCGTTGATCTAAGGCCCTCGCTATCCCTGTCCGAGTAGGTTGATTCGGCTCCCAAACTCCGTCGTCGTGAATGAACGGATTCGACAACTTCTTCCATCTCCCTCAAGCGAAGAGATCGGGAACCTTCCTCCTTGGGGTCGAAGACGTGTTCCTTTCCAACTAGAACGGCGAAGAGTACGATGGCGGACTACGAGGGAGGAAAAAAAAGGAGGTGAAGAGGACCGAGAGAAAGCTTAAGCCAGACGCGTCGACCAAGGCTTGAAAGTTACATAAAGAGAAGAGCTCACGCAGAGACCGACGATGGAGATCTGGAGGAGGAAGCCGCAGACGTCGTAAAAAGATCTGATGAGCAGACGGAGCAGTGGAAAGAGTGAATCAGAAAAGGATAGAAGCGGACAGAGGAACCGAATTGTACTCACCCGAACGAAGGGTTTCCTGGAGCGACTGAACGAATCGCTGGCATCGAGAAGAGAGCGGTGAGAGGAATCACGACCTGATTCGAGGAAAAAAAAAAAAAAAAAAAAAAAAAGCCTGAGCTCGGATCTGGTAGACTAATCGAGAGAAAAGGGGGCGCAAAGGAAGAAAACGTTGCTCGAGGCACGACTCATGAGAGATTCCGCCATTTCAACTCTCCAGATCAGAACTAATGCAGTCTGCCACATGATTACCTAGAGGAGATTATGAGGAAGGTGAAAGATTCGCTTCGAGAACAGAGAAGGCGGAAAGGCTGCTCACGATGGTGATGACCTGCGAGAGAAAGGAAGAGCAGGGAAGACTAATCAGCGTGGAGTGGGGAGGATGGAAGGCAGCCGCTCTTTCTCCAGCTCGGCTTACCCAGTTTACCACGAAGATGCACTAGAGAAAAGCAAAGACGGAAGAGGAGAAGAGAAGATCAGCGAAACTTGAACGAGACGCGTCGTGTACAACTCACCAAAGCGAAAGCGATCGCAGCTCCACTTCGGTCGACTGCTATCTTCAGCTGACGACTGTTTATATCCATACCCCAACCCGTTGAATTCTAAGCGAGGTCTTCCGTCGAGACGTCCCTGCGAAGGAAAAGGAGGTCGTTCAGCGAGGAAGTTTGAGAGGAAGCTAAGATGATGGGATTTCGAGCTCACCAGTTCGAGAGGACTCCGCTGAAAGAAGGGCTGAGAGGATAGGTCTCGTTGGTGAGAGGAGCTACGGCTACGTAATCTGTGACGATGTGGTATCTGAGGGGAGAGAAAGAAGAGGGAAGATTCAGCTCGACGTAGCTTTCGCGCACAACACCGAGGAAGGTCGAAGCTTACTTGTCGAACGGATATGCGATGTCTGAAGGGTGAAGATTGCACGAGGAGGGATCGTGATCGTAAGCGTTGGAGGGAAAAGGCGTCGAGCGCGAAAAAGGTGAGAGAAAGGGACTCACCGTTCGCTCGTTTCGACGACATCATACTCTAGACCGAGAAGGGTAGATCCTGTGTAAAGGTCTGCCAGTATCCCCATCTGAAACGATGAACGTCGAATCGCGGTCAGGACGAAAGAAAAAGGAGGATGAATGAAATTTGAGACGCGTTGAACAACCAGCGGTCCCTCTATCTTCTCTTCTCTTCTCTAGGGAGTCCTCCCTCTTTCTCCCCCCTAGAGGCTCTTGAAAGGACCTTGGGACTCACACAAATCCATCCAGCTCATCAGACCAGTAAAACGAGTCGGCCTTCGGATCGTAACCGAAGACTCGTTTTTCCTAGGATCCCAGCTTGTGATTGTCCTCACGTCAGTCGAGTTGTCGACTACGAAAGGCTGAGCGCTCGAAGTCGTGTTCTCGTTCTGGTAGATGTCTGATCGACGGAAGAAAACGGTGTGAGCAGAAGCTCGAAGGTGAGGAGCGAATCAGCCAAACTCACCGAAGGGAATCGTTGGAGTTGAACATGTTCCCTCTTCCTCGCCGGTGAGATTGTGGGATCCACAAGCGAAAGAGTCCATTGCAAAACGTTTTGAGGATACGGAGAGGTTGAGTCAGGAGGAGCTCGCAAGATGCGAGTGAGAGCAGAGAAGACGAGGGAAGAGATCAGGAAGGGAGAAAAGCTCACGGTAATTGTGATCTTGGCTCCCATGATATCGATGTTGGTTACCTTCCCTTCTATGGTGACGAGCTAGAGATCCCCCGCAAGGGTGTAAGTTCTGAGAGAGGTGGAAGAAAGAGAGAGGAACGAGAAAAGAGACGCACATCTCCGTCGAACGCCAGCTCCGACTTCTGTCTGAACTTGAAGCTCTGCGGATACAAGCGATGGTCAGCGACGAGACCCTTCTATACAAAGATGAGACTACTATGCTCACGTTCTTCATGTAACCCTGAAAAGCGGCAGTGATAACAGCTCCCAGACAGCCAGCGACGAAGAGCAAAAGGACGGGAATGAACCACCTCCTTCGTCTGAACCTCCGAAAGTGCAGCCTTGGGAGCCTCTTCTTCTGGGGTTTCTTGGCTCGGTCGCTGCTGCTAGATTCTTCGAGGACATGCTTCGAAGGGAGCGGGAGGGGTCGAGTAGGAGAGGAGAGAAGGAGGGGAGAGTTGGACTCGACGGCTGAGAGGTGAGGAGCGTTTGAGTCGTCCTTGCCTGGGGGAGGAGACGAGAGGCGGTTGTACCGAGAACCTGGGGAGGAAGAGGAAGATAGGAACCTCGACATGGCTGGACGTTGAAGGTAGAAAGAGGGGAGGGCCAACAAGACCGAAGGGAAGAATCGGAGGAAGAGAGAGGGGGATAAAGAGTGCCGTAAGCGTCGAGCCATCGCTGTGAGTCAGGGTAGATGTCGATAAGCAGCCTATGGGACGAGATAAAACGAGGGTTTCATCTCTTCGAGTGCGAGTCGGCATGGTCGTTGGGAGCGACTGAAGGAAGGAAGGGAAAACCGAGTCGAGCTCCACTCCTTCCGGTTTCGGCCTTGTCCTCCCAACCAGATCAACCTCAACACCTCTCCTCTTTCTCCCACATCTTCTCGCTCTACAAGGCTTCCATCTGAGCTCGGTACCGGATGCCTGTTGACCAATCCTCCTCTTCTACGTCCAAGATCGCGCCGTCAACAAAAGGGAAGGGCAAAGCAGTTCCCAAAGCTGCTGGTTTGAAACGAGCAAAGACGGGTTGTGGTGAGTTCATGATCTCGAAGGGATATCCAGTACCGGGAGGAAGGATCCCAGCTTCCGGACCATCGTGGTTCTCTCACAGGAAGCCCTGTGGGACGGGAGCAGGCAAGAGGAGGAGGGAACGAGGCGGAGCTCGAGCTGACCTTCCTTCCTCCCTCCCCCTTCTTCCTCCCTCCGATCCAGAATCATGTCGTAAACGAAGGCACAAATGTACGGAGGAGCGTCCACAATGTGCCCGTTGCGTCAGATCCTCCTTCCAGGTTCGTTTTTTTTTTTTTTTTTTTTTTTTTTTTTTTTCCCCTTCCTTCGGATCGAAGACCTCGAGCTTGTCGAGCTCAACGACCTCGCTCTTCATCAGTGCTTGTACCCCGTCGAGATCAAGAAAACAGTCTACAAAGCGTACGGAGAATCTGCAACATCTACACCCCCCTCCAACGCTGCTGCTTCATCAAGCAGGATCACAACCACTCCTCCTTCGACGACCCCTCCTTTCTCCCCTCCTCCAAACGCTTCTACCTCCATCTACAAGACTCCTACGTCCGACCTCGAGCTCAGCTACCCAGATCCTACGGAAAGGCTTCTCGTGAGGAATCTTCCATTCTGTTTGGCCGTCCAAAATCAGATCAAAGGCTGACGTTCGCCTTCATTGGTCTTTCCCCTCGCGTCTCCGCTCACTCTCCTTCCTCTTTCCGTCCTTAGCTTCATCATGCACTCGCCCTAATCCCTTCCCTCACTGCCGCATCACCGGTTCCTCTCACTCATACACCGGATTCTCCCTTCCAAGACTTCCTCATGCCCTCGTTCGACCCACCCTCCTTCCTCGCTCAACGTGGATCGTCAACAAGCCATGAGGCCTTCTCTCTTTCGCTACTTTCGGTCGGGGCGGTCATCATCTCTTACTTTCACAGCACAAGTGCCTTGGACGAGCCCTTCCCGAGCAACTCACTTCGCGAGGAGGAAAAATATCGCCAACTGGGGGAGGCGTTCGTCGACGGATCGCTCGCGTTGGTTAAGGGATCACTCGTCCTCGCTCAAGTTGGCCAGGGATTATCGGAGCAGAACTTTCAGTTCTTATCTTTAGCAGCAGGGATGAGCCTGCTCACCAAGTGTCTTTCGGGAGGAAGAGGTTACGCGGAGGCGTTGTTGCTCGCGAGGTGAGATCCTTCGCTTCGATTCAAGTGGATATCTTCTCTCGCTCACGCTGATCCTCTCCTTCTCCTTCTCTCTCTAGGAGCATCGTGGGAGCTAGAGGTGGCCCTCGTAAAATGCTCGAGTGAGTTCTGCCGTCTACATCTCGAGCGCGACTTCCTCTTCGTCTCGAAGGCGACCTCCTCTGAACTCCCTTCGTTTCGTAGGGATGCAAGCGCGACCGGCGACCCAGTTCATCTAAGAAGAGTTCGAACGGTGTTGGAAAAGACGGTGATGTGGTCTATCTTCAGTACGTAGGACGTCTTTCTCTCTCTCTCGCCCATTACCGTCTCTGACGCTTCTTCTCTCCCCTTTCTCTTCCGTCGTTCAGGCTGTCTCTCGACCGGGAAAGCTCCCGATCTTTCCTTCCCGAATGGCCTCATCGGAGATCTCTCAGAATCCGTCTTTGAGCCTCTCTCCTCCTACTACTTCCTTCAGTATCCTCGACCGGTGGACGCGCTGGAACTTCAAGATTGGGACTCGGTGGAAACCATGCTGGGGATGTCTCGGTGGGGAGTGGAACTGCTGAACAGGGTTCGTTTCACTTTCTATCTGTTCTATTTCTGATGCGTAGCTCGGGTGACTTTCGGAGGTCCGAGGAAGGAGGGGAATAGAGGAGAGAGGAGAGGAAGAAAGGTCGCCGACGTCTTTGCTGAACGAACTCTCTTTTCTCTGCTTCAGATCAATTCCCTCTACTTCGTCTCTCGTCCAATAGGATTCTCAGCTCCAGGCGAGCCTCCTCTTCCAGTGGATCCGCTCTGGATTTCTCAGGCCAACGTTCTCCTCGTCGAGGTCGCGACTTGGAGAGCTCGGGTTCTGCAACGAGCAGCTTCCCTCCCGGACGGAATCCCAATATCTCGAGTTGACTCTGGCAATCTCATCTACACTCACATGTTTGAGGTTTGTCTTCTCTGCTCGTCTCTTTGCTTTCTTGGCTCTTAACACGCGTCGAACAATCGCTCACCTTCCTCCTTTCTTCGCCATCGCACCAGGTGATCCTCTACGTTGACCTCCTCGCCTACTCTCCTTGTCATCCCGTTGTCCAACATGCAGCTTTGGAAATCCTTCATCTGCTGGAGATTCAGATGAAGAGAGGTCTCGTTCTTGGGTGAGCTTCGTTTCTTCTTCTTCTTCCCCTCTTTTCCCTGTCTCGTCCTTGAAGCTGACCTTCCGTTTCTTCTTTCTCTGGACGTTCTGCAGACTGATGTGGCCTTGGCTCATCGCAGGCTCAATCCTCTCGAGTGTTTCAGACCGTACGCGAATCCTTGAAGTCGCCGAAGCCATCAAGTACGCCCTCCTTCCTCTCCTCTCTCCCCATCATCCCCTCAAGCACTCGCGAAACTAAAGACTCCTTTGATCTTTCCTCTTACTTGTCTAGGACCGTCTGCTGCTTCGACCTTCACTCTGCTCGAGCCGTCCTCCATCAGGCAAGTCTTTTCTCTCCCTTCTCAAGCTCGACTCGTTTTCTGATACTTTCTTCGTTCAATGCAGGTCTGGCTAGAACGTGACGAAGGAAACGAATGGACCACATGGAGGACGATCATGGCTGCTTCGGGAGATGAGGGCTTGATCTTGATCTAGTGCAGCTTCTCTCATTTTCTTTTTCTCTCACGTCGCCTCGATCTATTTCTTTTTCGGTTTCTTCTCCTCTCTCTGACCCTCTACGCCTCTCTATGTTACTCTAACGAATTTTGCATCCATCAGTTTATATACGATCCCTCCAGCTTTCTTTTCTTTCTAAAGCTCGTCGTGCGAAGACTCCAACTCGAGCTCCTCCTCCTTCTGGCCCAACGCCTCGAGAGCGACCGCCCGTCGGTCCGAAGCCCCAAGAGTGAGAACGGAGAGCATGTCGAAGATGATATCGGCAGCTGCAATACCGGTGAGTTCGGCGTTGGTATCGTAGGCTGAAGGAACGTGAGAAGGAGATGGGAGAGGGAAGTCAGACGCGTGAGAACGGGAGGGAAAGGCAATGCGAGGAAGACGAACCAGGGGAGACCTTGGGAAAGCGAATGAGAGAAAATTGAAAGGAGAGCTTAGGTCAGAAAGAGGAGGAGAGGAGCAGAAAGAAGAAGGAGAAGAGACTCACTTCGACAAGGTCGAACGCGACGAAGTTCAATCCTCTCAAACCATGCAAGATCCTTCGAACCTCCCTCGTTGTCCATCCTCCACTCTCAGGAGTTCCGGCTGAAATATAACAGATAAACGGAAGAGTTTAGCGAGCAAAAGGAGGGCAGAAGAGAGGAGGAGACTCACTCGCAGGCTGTGGAAAGAAGGCAAAGCACAAACATGGACGCGTCAGTTTCCGTCTCTTCTTCCTTCGTCAGAGCTGGGATCGGATTCGGTACACTCACAGCCATACTAGGATCGATCACATCGATATCGAACGAGAGCATCACAGGGTTGGTCGTTCCTACTCGATCTCGAATCCGTGAAATGATGGCGTCGACTCCTCCGAAATCGTCGATCTCCATCGTTGAGATGAGATGAAAGCCAGCGGTGATATCGTCGTCGAGGTCTTGAGGGCCCTTTTCAGAGTTTATCCGTTGAGTGGGAAGAAGGGAGAGAGATGAAAAAAAGCAGAGACAAGAGAGAGAGAAAAAGGAAGATGGAAAGAAGAACGAACAGTGAGACGCGTCCGAATCCCCGCGTGAACGGAGGAGTTGCGTCGGAGGAGGCCTTCTTCGTAGGCTTTCCAGAACTGAGGAAAGGATGCATCCGAAGGAAAATTGTCAGCGAGGGTTGGAAGGAAAGAGAGAAGAAAAGAGGATAAGTTGAGGTTGAGCGAACAAATGTTCCATGGTTGATGTTTGATTGCAGCGACGAAGATCCAGGGTAGCGAGCAGGGTTCCAGGTATCGATGTGAGCGTCAAAGTGGATCACAGAGATAGGTCCCCAGACCTTGTTGAGGGAACGAAGGATGGGCACTGGTGGACGAGCGAGTGAGCGAAGCGCGAAAGAGGAAAGAGACGAGAGATCAGCTTCTGCTCGGACGCGTTAAAAGATAGAAGAAAAGAGAGACCTACGAGCAATAGTATGGTCACCTGTGGAGAAAATCCGTGGAAATTTCAGTTCTGGCTCGAAATCGGAGAGCGAGAAAATGAGGGAAAGCTGAAAGACTTACCTCCCAGACTGACGATCCTAGGATGAGCTCTCCCGGTCTTGGGCGAGATCTGATCGAAGAAACTCGTTCCTAGCGAGTCATCTCGTTCGACCGTGTGTCGGTGGAGAAGAGTGTCGTCTGCGGAAACCAGCAGATCGAATGAGCACAAAAAGAGAGACTTCGACGCGAGCGAGCGCTAAAGAGCCGACGAGTTTTTCGACTCACAGGCAGCTTCAATCTGTTCGATGGCAACGGCAGGATCGTAAGGAGTCGTGGGAACGTCTCCACAGTCCAGCTGATTGGATCAAAGAGTGAAGGAGGGTCAGCGAGAGCTCCCAACAACGGCGGAAAGAACGTGAGTCGGAGGAGGAGGGCTGAAGGAAAGAGCTCACAACTCGAGCTCCCGATTGATAAGGGTTGTGGGAAAGGGCCATGTTCCATCCTCTAGCTGGAAGTTGTCTTCTAGAGCCTTGTCGGATAGCGTTAGGTCCGAAACGAGCTCCTAGAGAAGGGTGGAGAGAAGAAATGACGGGAGCGGCGGTGAGCTTGAGCTTCGATCCAGCTGTCCTCCCTTCCTCCCTTGTTTCCGAGAGCTCTACCCAGCTTCAGAACTCACCTGGCCTGTATGAAACGCTCAGATCGTAGGGAAGGCCTAAAATGGCCACATCTACTTCTGTGCTTGCTTCGTTCAAGCAGCTCTCGAAGGGGAGATGAGCGAAGGTGACCGGTCCAGAGAAGGAGAGATCTCCTAAGGAAGAGTAGCCCTTTTCAGCCCAAGGGTCGACGATGGGTGCTGAGGTTGATTCTGGTGCAGAAGAACCTGCGGCGGAGATGGACGAAGTCTGGAGGAGGAGAAGGGCGGAGGAGAGGAGGAGGGTCGTTGAGCCTGCGAGCATGATCTTTGGCGGTTGATGCGAGGGAGCCCTGGCTTTTGGGGTGATGGGTGTTGAAGGGCTGAGGGTAAAAGACGTCGAAAAGGATGTGAGGCCAGGTCCGAAGAAGGAAGAGGTTGGAAAATCAACGAGGAGGACAGAAGGGAGTAGTATGGCTGATAGACGTGGGCTCTTGAAATCGAGTTCGGGACGTCGCCTATCTTTCCCCTCCTTCCCTCCACCCGGTTTTTGATGGCGAACAGCAGACCTCGTGGATTCAGACTCTTCTCGTCCTTCGCCATCAACCACCACATCCCACGCTTCACTCCATCTCTATCTTTTCGAGCCATGTCCACCACTTCAACCTCCATCACCCTCCCTTCGGGCCTCTCCATCACCCAGCCGACCTCCCTCTTCTACAACGGCTCCTTCCATCTCCCTCTCGACCCGTCTGCCACGTTCGCCACCGTCAACCCAGCTACAGGGAAGCCCATCGTAACCCTCAACGAAGCCAAGAAGGACGACGTCGATCTCATCGTCAAATCAGCCAGGAAAGCCTACGAGTCGGACGAATGGCAGGACATGAGCTCGACAGATCGAGGCAAGCTGCTTTTCAAGCTCGCCGATCTCGTAGAGGCCGACAAGCAGACTTTCGCCGAGTTGGAGAGTTTCGATGCTGGAAAGACGGTGGCCAGTGCGATCTTGGACGTCGAGGAAGCTATCGGGGTGATTCGGTGAGTTGTTGAGCTCGACTCGAGCTCGCTCCCTTCTTCCCTTCGTTCCATCTCCTCCCTCCTTTCGACGTCCTCTGACTCCCGACTCTTCACCTTCCTGCTCGCTCAGATACTACGCCGGCTGGGCCGACAAGATCGTAGGAGAATCTCACCGAATGGGTCCTGACAAGCATGGAGAGACCCTTCATGAACCTCTTGGAGTTTGTGCCGCCATCCTCCCTTTCAACTATCCTCTCGCGTGAGCCTCTGCTTCCCCATCTCTTCCTCACCATCGCCTACATAAACAGATCTAACCGAGTCTGTTTCTCTTCGTCCGTGTACAGCCTCGCATGCTGGAAGCTCGCCCCAGCTCTCGCCTGTGGAAACGTTATCGTCGTTCTTCCCTCTCCCGAAACTCCCCTCTCGGTCCTCTACCTCGCTCCGTACTTCGAGAAGGCTGGTTTCCCTGCTTCCGTGTACAACGTGCTTCCTGGGAAGGGTATCGATGCTGGAGCAGCGCTGTCGAGTCATCTCGATGTTGATAAGGTGAGCCTTTCTCATTCGGGTAACTCGTTCCGAGGGAGATCAGCTCTGAACTCACCTTTCGTCGTTGTGGTTGGTTTCGTAGATCTCTTTCACTGGAAGCACCGCTACGGGGAGGAAGATTATGGAGGCTGCCGCTAAGAGCAACCTCAGTGAGTTTTTGGATCGGTGCAGAGTGAGAGAAGAGGGAAGGAAGAGAGAGAAGGCAGACGCGGCGGCTGTTCGCAATCGATCTGTTTCTGTTTTCCACGCTGAGCTGACCTTATCTCTCGCTTGTTGCAGAATCCGTCACTCTCGAACTCGGAGGAAAGAGTCCTGCTATTGTGTACGTATCCTCTCCCTGTCGTATACCTTTTCCCCTCTCGCTTCGTTCCTCGTTCCGACTGGTCGACGCGTCTCTCTTTCATTCGAGCTGACCTCCCTTTTTCTCTGCGGTTTCCCGCTCAGCTTCGACGATGCCGAGCTCGACCAGGCTGTCAAGTGGACCTGTCTCTATGGAATGTTCCTGAACCAGGTGCGTCCTCTTCTCTTCCAATCAGCTCTCCTTCGTCGCGTCCAAAGCTCAACTGATTCGTCTTCCTCTCCCAACTTCGTCGCTCGCGACTTCAGTCCCAAGTCTGCTCCTCAACCACCCGAATCTACGTTCAAGACGGTATCTACGACGCTTTCGTCGCGGCTTTCAAGGAGGCCACCCTCTCCTGCATCATCGTCGGATCGCCCACCGACGACGCTACTTTCCACGGCCCGCTCGTGAGTTTCGACTCTCTTCCTTCTCACTCTCCACTTTTCAAAAGCTCGAGCTGACATTCATCGCTCGGTTATACGGCTCATTCGCAGATCTCCAAAGCTCAGTACACCAAGGTTCTCAACTTCATTGAGACGGGAAAGAAGGAGGGAGCCAAGCTTCTGATCGGAGGAGAGGGTGCCGTCGAGGGACAGGAAGGGTTCTTCGTACAGCCTACGGTGTTTGTGGATTGTGAGCCCGGGATGACTGTGAGTTCTCAATCCCCTCCTTTTCCTACTTCTCTTTTGTAAAGACAGCAGCGCTGACTCTCTTCACGCGTTCCGTCTTCAAAGCTCATGAACGAAGGTTTGTCTTTCCCTCTCTCTCTCCCTTCTTCTCCAAACCCAACTCACTCCCATCTCTCTTCTCTCCACGTTCAGAAATCTTCGGTCCAGTCTGCTGCATCGCCAAGTTCTCCACCATCGAAGAAGTCCTCACCAAAGCCAACGACACCCAGTACGGTCTCGCTGCTGCCGTCTTCACAGAGAACATCCGAACCGCTCATCGCATGGTCAGGAAACTCAACGCTGGAATGGTGTTCGTGAACTCATCGGGAGATTCTTGTTTGCAGCTGCCTTTCGGGGGGAACAAGGTGAGTGCGACGGCGACGAAGGGATTCGTTCGTTCTTTGACGCGACGAGTTTGAGCTGACTTTGCTCGCGTTCGCTTCGTTCTTAGTCCTCTGGTTTCGGACGAGAGTTGGGAAGTTACGCTTTGAACTGCTACACTCAACCCAAGGTTCGCTTGCTTCCTCTCTTCGCTCTTCAACCTCCTTCCATCGCAAAACTGACTTCTGGCAACTTCGTCTTCTTTTTCGACGAGCAGGCCGTCCACTGGAACCTCAACCAGCGAGTTTAGGTTTCCTCCACCTTTCATCTCTTTCTCTCCACCTACTGGGCCTATATATGTATCTCGCGAACGAACGAACGATCAAGAGCTCTCGAACTCAAGAGAGAGAAGAGAGTTGGAGGCAGACAAAAGCTCGATGAATCCAGGATAAGCAAGAAGAAGGAAGGCGACTATACGAATTTGACTCCCTCCCCTTCTTCTTGACCATCCTCTCCCGTCGTTCCACGGAAAACCTGAGCTTTTCCTTGCTTGGCGAGGACGGCGAGGGCCAGGCGGAGGAGGGGAAGGGGGAGGTCGTGGAATTCTGGAGGAGAGAATTGATCGCGAGGATTGGGTAAATGAATTAACAGAGAGAAGGGAAGAGAAAGTGATGACGTACGTTAGTGGGAGAAGCAAGACATGCGGGTGGACGGGCTTGCAGGACGGAGATGGGAAAGGGAGAAGGAGATGGACGAGGAGGAGGGACTCACGAGTCGATTCGTCTGATTGCAAGTCGTAAAATGTGAGGATCGAGTTGGTTTGGCCTGTCTTTGAGACCTGTTTTGCCACCCCCGAGATACAAACCAAATTCAGCGAACCGCGAAGCGTTTGAGGGTAGAGAAGGGAAGACGGAAGGAGGGAAAGGAAACGATGAGCTCGACCGCACCCAGTCGTAGATCGCCGAAGCCCACTCCTCAGGCTTGAGCCAGTACAACGTCACGCTCGAAGGCAGTTCTTTAAGATTCCTAGGTGATAATGGGATAGTAGGCGCTGCTTGACCTGACAAAGCGAGGCGAGATTTCATTAGCTCGGGGCAAGAGCGAAGGGGGAAGGGGAGGAAGGAGAAACGAAGCTCACCTGCTTTGACCATCTCTCCCATCAAGTATCGCAGAAAGTCCTTGCCGAGCTTCCGATTGATCTTTCGGTTGAAACAGACTTCTGGGAGTAAGTCCGGAGAATGGTCCGAGTTGAGAGTGAAGACGCGATGGAAGCGAGCCCAGGAGAGAAGGAGGGATGTCCAGAGGGAGGTTTGGTGGAGGAGAGTTTGCGGGTTGGGCTGCTGCCTAAGGAACCACGCGAGGTCAGAAGTTCAGTTTGATGGAGTGAAGGGTTGGAGAATGGCGACTGGTACGCACGTGAAAAAAGGAGGGAAGGACCATATGGGAGGAAAGATGTAGCCTGTCGAAGACGTCGTCGAGGTCATGCTCGAAGGAGCTTGCAAGGTGGGAGACGACGAGATCGACGATGACGCCGGTAGGGAAGAGAAGGAAGAGGAAGAGGGTTGATAGGATTGGGGAGATGAAGGGGACGCTGCTGACATGGAGGAGAAGGACATGGTGGAAGGTTGCTGGTCGTTGGGAGGGAAGCGTTGAGCTCTCCTCTTCCTTCGCGACCATTTCATCGACCGAAAGAAGTGAGCTCACCCGATATTTATCTCTCACAAGATCGTTTCCCTCTTACCTCCTGGCTCTGGAAAACTTTCACATTCAGACAACGGCGTCAGCCTTTGGGCTGCGGCGACTTCTCTCAACCTACTCGCTTAACACTTCTCTCTTCTCTTCTTCTCCCAAACGGCCATCTCACCTCTCCTCGACAACATGCTTCTCAAAGATCAAAACAAAGACGAGGAAGAAGTAGCTCTTCTTGAGAGATCGAGTAGTCCTTTCGTGAGTCTGCTTCCTTTCTTGTGTAGCTCTCCAAACCTCGAAGGGTCAAGCTCAAGCTCACACAGCCGATCCTCCCTTCCCTCTTCCTTTGCGCTTGCCCCTGCAGGACGACTCTACTGTGAGTCTCTCCAGCTCTAGATATCTCGTTATGGTGCCTCTTACAAAGCTGATATCTTGTTCTCGTTCCTCAAACCAGACGAATCCCTTCAGCGACGAAGCAGAACCGCTCGCTTCCTCCTCGACCTCGACGCACACCACCTCTTCCCCTCCCTCCTACTACCCTCCTCTACCCTTCTCTTTCCCTCTCTCTTCCTCCCAATCTCGTCCGATACCAACACCTCATTCTGCCCACGTCGCGCATGACATCGACCAGGGCAACGTCGTGATCTCTCACGTTTTGAACCTGAACGTTTCGATGCCTCCCCTCCTCGCTTACCCTCAAGTGAGCTCGCTTCTTTCTCCCAGCTCCTCTCAAAACATCGGCTAAATGCCTTCTTCTACTTTTCACCAGGGCCACATGACAAACCATAGGAAGAAGGAGAGCGTAAACGGCTACTTCCGTTCAGCGCGAGGTCGGTTGGATCTTCGACTTGGGCTCGTCGGACGTGAAGACGATCTCAGCGAGAACGCTGAAGCAGGCTCGAGCTCGGCGATGGTCCCTAGAGGGAGTTCCAAGGATCGAATCAAGGTCATCGCTATCTCGTACGAGAGGATGAAGGTGGAAGTGGTGAGTTCGAAGCAGTCTGAATCTCCCTTTTCGGTCGCGCTCGTTCTCCCTCGCTCACCTTTTCCCTTTCTTTTTGCGTCTCCCTTCGTCCGGATCTAGATCTCTCGCACTCCTTCAACCCTTCCTATTTCCCTACATCTCAGCTCTCGCTCAAGCATCACCCTCGTCCTCCCTCGATCTTTCCACGGTCCCGTTCATCTTCTCGGCAGTGCCTCTCGTTCCAAACTCATCCTCTCCACCCAAATTCAACAAGCCTTCACCCACATCTCCTCCGAGCCTCCCATCTCCTTTATAGGATCCCTCGCCGGATGGTCTGGAGCCTCGCCTACGGAGGAGGACAACGCTGCGTCGGCAAGCAAGGACGGCGCGTCGGTTGGTGGAGGCGGATTGAAGGAGGTGAGGTTGGACGAGCTTTGGATTGATCCTCAGGGGTCAGGAAGCAAGATTCATATCTCGTACGTTGGGGAGGATGAAGAGGAGAGGCTGGTGCGGGAGACGAACGGGAGAGGAGATGGGTTCAGGAAGAAACGAGGTGCATTTTGGGCAGCTCTGGGCTTTTGCTGCTGTATTTGTTTGAGCGATGATTACTCGAATTAGATTTGCTTCTTCATCTCATTTTTTCCTCTCCTCACTCTTTGGAAACCCGTTAGACGACGCTCTCTTCTGGTTGCCTTCGTACCACGCGTCTCACTTGGTCTTTCACTCTCCACCGGCCGGCTGGTTCTTTCCTTACGATATCTACGACCCCAGTTCTCTTCCAATTTAATCTCTTACGTCTGCTTTTCGCCGGGGACTGAGAGGGAGAGAAGCTTTGGGCGAAGGAGGGACGTCGTGACGAGCGAGCTCAACCCAGCTCTCCCGTTGATCGACCTCTCGGTGATAGGCAGATTTTCTCGATAGTCAACACCAAAAGAGCTTCAAATGTCTCTCTCTAGTTCTCCCCAACTTCTCGCTCTGAGAAAATCTTCCCTTCCTCACTTAATTCGTCGTCATCTTCTCCGCACTCAGCCCTCTGCCCGCCCCCTTCTTCCTGTTCCCTTCTCTTTTCCTCTCCTTCTCCCTCAAACGACCAGCAATGACTTTCAGCTTTGAACGGAAATGGTGGAAGGAGTAAGCCTACTCCATGTTCGGTAAACCTTCTTCCTGAACAGACAGAAACTGACCCAGCCTTCCCTTTCCAGAACGAGCGTCTACCAGGTGTGAGCTCGACTTCTCCTTCCTTCCTCTTGCCCTTCTCTTTCTTTCAACCTCCCTTCATCCCTCCGAATCCCTCTGACGATTCAACCTTGCTCGTTTCTCAGGTGGCCTGCGTCGTTCTGTGACTCGAACGGAGATGGGATCGGAGACTTGAAGGGCATCGAAAGCAAGCTGGATCACATCGCCAGTCTGTCGACGGACCTCATCTGGATATCGCCTTGCTTTTCGTCCCCTCAAGGTGAGCTCAATCCATTTTTGCATCTTCGAGTGTGGCCTCAAGCAGAGCTGATCCTCTTCTCTGCCTCTTCTAGTGGACATGGGGTGAGTTTTGGCTCCCTCCTCCGATCCTCGACTTTCATTCATCTCCGCGGACGAGCTCACCGTTTCCCTCCTCCCTCTTCCTCTCTCCTCCCTTCATCCTCTTGCCCCCTCTCGCCCACAGATACGACGTCTCCGACTACAAGGATGTTCATCCAGCTTATGGAACTCTTCAGGACCTCGAGAACCTCCTCGCTGCTGCTAAGGCCAAGGGAATGAAGATGATGTGAGTCGAGTCCACTCGACCCTCCTCCTCAATCTCTTCCTCCTTCTGCTTTCGTTTTCGGAAGCTGATGCATTCTCCACCCTTTCCAGCCTCGATCTCGTTCTCAATCACTGCTCCGAACAACACGCTTGGTTCCAGGAAAGCAAGTCCTCGCTCGACAACCCGAAGAGGAACTGGTTTCATTGGCAGAAGGGGAGAGTTGACGAGAAGACTGGAAAGAAACTGCCGCCGAACAATTGGGAAGGGTGTGTTCGGCTTTCTAAATTGATATACCTGAGCTTTAGTTCCCAAGAAGATGCTGATCTCAGTTCTCTTTGGAGGCGATGAACCACAGAATCTTTAAAGGCGCGTCGTCGTCTCTTCTCTCCCGATCTATCTCGTTCGCTTGACTGACTTAACGAACGTCTCTCTTCGCGTCCCTAGGCAGTGCGTGGGACCACGACGAGGGAACAGACGAGTGGTATCTGCATCTCTTCCTTCCTCAGCAGCCTGATTTCAACTGTTCGTCTCTGTCGATTTATTCTTTCTTTCCTTCGACGATCGCTGACTTTCTTCCCTCTCCTCATCCCGTAGGGGAGAATCCCGAGGTTAGAGAAGCCATGTACGACATCTGTCGGTTCTGGTTAGATCGAGGGAGTTCTGGATTCAGGGTGAGCTCAGTTCTCCTCCTTTCTCACGGTCGAATCGAAGTCGTGCTTCCGCTGACTTCTTCTTCCTCTTTCCCTCAGCTCGACGCCTGCCAGTTCTTATCCAAACCCGTCGGCTACACGGATGCACCCATTGTGGACCCTTCTCAGTACCTGCAACCAGTGGTGAAACACGTCGCTCATGGTTCGTTCTTTCTTCTTTCTCTCTTCTCGAAGATCCCGGAGCCTCTTGGGATGAAGCTGACCCCAAACGTCTTTTTTTCTGCAGGCCCTCGAATACACGAGTACCTGAGAGAGCTTCACGAGAAGGTATTTTCGAAGTATGAGCATGCCTACACGGTCGGTGAGTTTTGATGCCTTCGCTCTTTCTTCCTCTTGCGTTGTTTCGACAACTGACGAAGCCTTCTTCTGTTTTTTTAGGCGAAACCGCTGGCTCGAATGATCCGGAGATCCTGCTGAAGTACATCAGACCTGAGAGGAAGGAGCTCGACACCGTCTTTGTTCGTCTTTCTTTCTCGTCGCGTGCTTTTCGTTCACTCGTTTTCGCTCGCTGATCTCTTCTCTCCCTTCGGCTTCCGCAGAACTTTGAACTCGCCGAGATCGATGGAAGTCACGAGGACTACGTCAAGCCTCGAGAATGGAAACTCTCGGAGTTCAAGCAGATCACCAGTAAATGGCAGAGGGCGATGATTGAGTCGAAAGCTTGGAACGCGATCTACTTGGTGAGTCGACGCGCCTCTTCACGACTTCCTTTCTTTCTGACCCCTCTCCACTTTCGCTTCTCCACAGGAAAACCACGACCAAGCTCGATCGATCTCTCGTTACGCCTCTGATCTTCCCGAGTACAGAGCTCTCTCCGGGAAGCTCCTGTCGATGCATCTCGCGTCGCTTTGTGGAACTGTTTACGTGTATCAGGGTGAGCTTTTTTCGTCTCTAAGAGACACTGGGAATATGGAAGAGATGCAGATAACTGATCCAAGGCCACTCTTTTTTCTCTCAGGCCAAGAGCTGGGACAGATAAACGTATCTGCCGATTGGTTGATCGACGAGTTCAAAGACGTCGGATCGAAAAACCTCTACAACGATCATCAGGTCAGCGCACCTTCCTTCATCCTCTCTCAAGTTTCCGAAGATCAGACTCTGAAGAGCGACCTCCTCTATCTTCCAATTTTCCAGACCAAACGTCGAACGATCCAAGGAATCCAGGACGTCGACATGTCCGACGTTGTTCGAGCCCTCAAGAACAAGTCGAGGGACAACGCTCGAACGCCGGTTCAGTGGTCGGATGAGATCCATGCTGGTCACTCTGCTTTGCCTTGGATGAGGATTCACGAGTGAGTCTTGCTTCGATCGACGCGTCTTCTTCCGTTTCGACAAGACGACCCTCGCGCTCGAAACTGACGCGTGTTCTGATCCGATTCGCAGCGACCACAAGTCCTGGAACGCGAAAACTCACGGTGAGGATCCCCTGAGTGTCTTGAACTTCTACCGGAAGATGTTCAAGATCAGGAAGGAGAGCGATCTCCTTGTGAGTTTTCGACTTTGCGTTCGCTTTCCTTCGCTCGACTTACCTTCTTCCTTTCCTCGGACTTTGTACTTATCTGACCTCTCACCTTCTCTCTCCCTCTTCCGTTTCTCACCCAGATTTACGGAGACTACCACGAGCTCAACTTCGAGAGCGAACAGATCTTCGCCTACCGACGCGACCTGGAAGGAAAGACCGCCGTCGTCCTTCTCAACTTCTCTAAAGAGGTCGTCGACTTCACGGTCCCTGCTTTGGATGGAGGGAGAGATCTGAAGGGAGCGGAGCTGTTGATCGGGAACTACGAGGTCGGAGAAGGGGAGGAGGTTGATGCGGAGGGGAAGATCAGGCTGAGACCGTTCGAAGGGAGGATTTTGCTGCTCCGAGACTAGAATCTGTGCGTGATGGATGAGCCTCTTCTGGTTGCTCTGTATCAGCCTCGAGGGATTCATTCCTCCTTCGAGGGGTCAAATAATCCAAACGGAAGCGTTGACCGACCCCTGATGAGCTCAACATCTTCCCTCCCTCCTCCCTTTTCCCCGTCGTCGTCTTCTCTCGCAGCTAACCATCACTCTCACAGCGAACTGTTAGTATCGATTCCAGTTCATACCCACTCGTAAGACTCCTAACAAGCCTTTCTTCTGCTCCCAGGCTTCTCGATGCCTTCAGCTTCAACTCCCTCGGACCTCCCTTCACGACCAACTCACTCCTCCTCCTTCCCATGGTCGAGCCCAAAACGACGTCGCTCTGGTCCTTCATCCTCATCTCCACCCAAACCGCCATCTCTCAGGACCTCATCATTTTCGAGATCCCAATACGACAGCCTCGTCGACTCCTCTTTCGCCTCCGAACCCCACAAACCCGACGCGTCGCAGCGGCCCTCTCACTCGCCAACTCCTTGGCCTCCCTCCTCGCCCCAGCAGGACCTCAACGACCCCGTTCCTTGGACTCTTCCAGAGAATTTGGATGACTCTGACGAGGATTGGGGGACTTTGAGGACGGGAGGAGGTCGAAGAGGGATGATGAGGGAAAGGAGGTCGACGGCGAGTTCACAAGTCCCCTCTCCTCCTGCTCGACCGCGAGTCGCACCCAAGTTGGATTCCCGTCTTCGCAAGGCTCGCTCGACCCTAGGATTTCATCATCGCAGGCAAGATCTCCCTCCAAGTCCAAGATCTGATCAGACCTCCCACTTCCTCGACCCGTACGGATCTCATTTCCTCCCCTCTTCCTCGAACACAAGCTCAATCACTATCACCGCTCCTCCTTCTCCTCCTCGGTCCTCCGACTCTCCTCCTTCGTCACCAACGGGAAGTTTCGGGAGTGATTACGAAGTGGTAGAGATAGGTCACCGGGGGGGAGTACTGGAGGGTGTAAAGTGGGGAACGAGAAGAGGGGCGTCGACGTCGGTGGAGGTGTCGAAGTGGGAGGAGGAGGTTGAGGAGGATGGTTGGGAGGGTAGAGGAGATGAGGGAGAGGAATACTTGAATCCAATTATCGATCCACGTTGGTGAGATAGATGTGAGGATGCTGGACGAGTCCGTCGCGGATCAACGAAAAAAGGAAGAGACACGAAGCCATCTCGATATGCACGAAAGAATGACAAGACGTAGAATGTAGAGATGAGGTTGATACTGATGGAGGGGATGGTATGGATGCTGACTATGAATTCTAGGGCTGACACATAAGAGAAGCGAAAAGGAGAGAAGAAAGATTGGACAAAACAAGCCAGCAAGGAAGACGCGCCGAACGGTTCCCCAACACCGCTGACCACCGGCGAAGATGAAGGAGAGGATAGAGTGATAGGATTGTAGAAGGATGGTCTAAAAAAAAACTCGATGAAGGAGGAAAGAAAAAAGAGGGAAGAAGCAAGACTGGGCTTCTCCCTCGAGCTCGTACGAGGACGAGTCTAGACCGAGAAGAGACCGATAAAGAGGAAGTTGTGGAGGGATCGATCGGGGTTGTCGGACCATTCAAGGATCTGTGGGAGGAGAATAGAGGTCAGATGAGAGAAGAGAGAAGGATAGGAGGTGGAGTCGACTCACCTCGCAGTGAAGGAGGCGCTTCCCTGGCTTCATTCCGCCGTCGAAGATGGTCTTGTACCTGTATAAAGGAAAGCCAGAAAAGGAAAGCCAGAAAAGGAAGGAGGTAAGTAAACTGATCGAGCGGTGTGAGCCGAGGAAGGAGCGCGAGGGAAAGGGCAAAAAGAGTCGGGGAGGTCGCGACGCGTCCTCCCTTCACCTCCCAACTGTTCCCTCGTCCTCCCTCGCTCCAACTCGTACATTTAAGGGAAAGTATACTTAATCGCCTACTGTTTGAGGAGCATCCCACCAGCTAATTGTGATATACATGCGTTTCCGGAGGGAGTCAGCGACGACTGAAAACGAAGGAGGAAAGGAAAGCGAGACGATCGACTCACCCTTGCAACCTCGCCAGCCTCGACTTATCATCGTCAATCCAGCAGTCCATTGACCCGAGGTCGTACTTCGCGGACTTGAGGAAGTAGGCGGTGCTGCAACGACGAAGCGAAGAAAGAAACGAAAATGAGCGACAAAACAAGTCAGCTCAGCTCTTCTCCCTTCTGCTTCCCCTCTCTTCCACCTCCCACCAACCACCATCCCACCTCCTCCTCCATCTAAAAACCAAACCCACTCACACCTGCCCCGCCACAATCTCCATCTCAAAAGCGATATGATCCCCCGGCTTCTGACCTCTCCAAAACTTTTTCCTCCCATTCGTCCCAGGCATCTCCCAGAGCTCCCATCCGTGCGTCAAAGCGGCGATGGGAACGAGTGGCGACTCGGGAGTGTCGAGGGAGAGACATTTAGGTTGAAGTTCTGCTTCGGTTCCGGTGGTTTCGAATTGACGGTTGAGTCGCATCTGGGAGAGGGAGAGAGAGCGAAAGTGGGTTGGGTGGGATGGGATGGGTTGGATTGGGTGGAAGGGAGGAGGTGAGCGGGGAGGAGAGAGAGGGTGGGAGGATAGGATGGAAGATGAAGAGGAAGGAGGAGGAAGAGACGAGATCAGCGACGAAGGCGGAAAAAGACGCGTCGAGAGCTTTCGTTCTCGAAGAGAAAGAAAGAAAACGACGAGATGAAGAACTGACCCTAGGAAGAACATCAATATCCCCACCATCCTGAGGAACATACTCCAGACTCGAAGGAAGAACTTTAGGTCGGTCGTTGTTGAGGAAGCAGAGCTGTAGACAAACAACAACAGAAAAACGGAAAGAGAACGAACGAACGACGATCAGCTTTCCGCTCTCTTCTTGCTGTCCTTTTTTTTCTTCTTCTCTCTTTGGTTCAGTGGAGAGATGATGATGTGTTTTTGGGACTTGCCTGCTGAGCCAAGTACATGATGATCGTATCAGCCATCGACCTATGCCCGTCCGCGTTCGGATGAAGAAGATCGTGACGGTCGAGGAGTTTGCTGGTTCCGTGTTCGTAGATCTGGAAGAAAGAACAACGTGGGGGAAGGAGACAGCAGTGGAAGGTGAAGTGGGGATGGATGAGTGGAGGTGGGCGAGAAAGAAAAGAAGGAGGGCAAAACAAAGGAAAAAAAAGGTCAGCTTTCGTCAGCGGGAAATCGAAGCGGCCGCGAGCGGGGAGAGGAGGAGAAATCGAGTACGAACGTAGTAGTTGAAAAACTTCGGTAGCAGCTCAGGTTGTCGCATCAGCATCGGAAGAAGCCAAGTTCGAGCTGAGATGACCCTTTTTATGTAACGCGAACCCGACAAGAGGGAAAAAGGAAAAGCCCAATTCGACGCGTCAGTTTTCTCGTCGATCCTCCCTCTCCAGATCCTAGCACACTCACGGAACATCGTAGTACTGAGCGAGGGTCATCTCCGAGTCTCCTCCTGTAGCGATGATTCCGTCGAGCTTGAACGTCTGAAGGATGATGACGGCTGGTTTGTTTGGGTAGGAGAGGACCGAACGGAGGAGGGTTTCGAAGTTCTCGAAAGCTTCGTCGCCCCTGAGGTAGTAAGCGACAATTCAGAAGAGAATCCCAAAGAAAAGGTCAGCTTTGGTTGAAGAGAGAGGAAAGGAGATGGACGCGATAGGACGAAGGGAAGAGGAAGAGGAAGAGGGAGGAGGAGAGAGAGACGACGGAGAAGAACGTACATCCTGAAATCGTTCACTGACATCTCCATGAGTACCAGATCAGCGTTGGTGTTGACGTGCTCTTGCTGTTGATCCGAGTGCCATTCAGAAAGACGAGAGAAACAATAATAAGTTATGGGTGTGAGCTCGATGGGAAAAAGCAAGCGAAGTCTTCGACTCGTCCCTCCTTCTCCTTTTCCCTTCCGGTCTTGAAAACTTCAAAAGAGACTTACGTGACAGAACCTGAGCAGAATGAAAGGAATCGAAGAATAAAGAGGATTGGTTTGATGACCCTCTTCTCGCCAAACACTCCCTTTCGTTTCTCTGTCAAGGAAGGAACTGGTCGACTCAACATCCCTCGGAACTCACTTGAAGTAATCGCTTCCTCTAGCTCCAACAGCTCCGTCGGAATGGAAGTGATCCGGATGAGGGAAGGTCTGATTGATCCAGTCGTGGACTTGTTGATGCCAGGGATCGCAGTCGCAGCCTTGTCCGATGGAGACTGGCAGGAAAGAAAGAGGAGGGAGGGAGGTGAGCTTGGGCTGAAAGGGAGGGAGGAAGGGACGAGACGAGCTCGTTGGGACGCGATTTGAGCGCGTAGGGGTGTTTGATGGAGGTGAGAGTATGGGAGAAAGTTTAGAGGAGGGTGTATTTGAACTTACTAGAACCTCCGAGAGCAGCAGTGATGATGGGTTGACCGGACTTGAGCTTCTTGAGGAGACGTTGGATCCGATCTCCTGATCCGTCAAAGGCTCGCGAGAGGTCGATGTTCCGGCTGTTTACGATCAGGAAGTAAGAATGTGGAGTAGGAGGGTGGTCAGCTAGACTTTCAGAGAAAGAGCCATGAAGAAAGATGGTGAAGAAGCTCGTTGGGGTGAGCTCGAAAGAGTGCGACCTCCTCCTCGCCCCATGCCTTCTTTTCTCTCGCTTCTTGGCTCGAACGCACGCGAAAGAGCGAAGCGGACTCACGATCCGTAGATTGCACACCTCTCTGGCTCACTCAGACAGCTATCGCACGTGAATTTCTGTTCTGGTCTGAGCTGCAAGGGTGCCTGTTGTCTTCCTCCCTGGACTGAACCCAGGCTGCCCATGGCTCTCTTGAGATCGGTGATTCCATACGACCATGGAGGCCTGGCTATCGATCCTCCCGTCGGTGACGAGCCTGGAGGCTTTCCTGCTGCTGCTGGAGGGAGAGATGGGTCGATTTCGAAGTCGTCGTAGGACTGTTGCGAGGAGAGAGCGACGTAGCTGATAGCGAGGAAAGTGAGGACGAGAAGGAACGTCGACCGGCGGAAGTAGCGACGAAGAGCGAGTTGATACCAGGCGGAGTTCATGACGACGGGGATGCGATCGTCGTCAAGGGGAGGAAGGGAGGAGAAGGAGACGAAAGACCGGCAAGGGAGTGTGTGTGGGTTGGTGTTGAAGATGCGGGCTGGTGAACCCAAAGGGAACGCGGTCTCGCTTGAGACGTCCGTCCTCCTCCTTCTTTCCTTCTTTTCTTTCCTCCCTTTCAACGCCAACAGTCCCTTCCTCGAAAAAACCTTCTCCCTCTCTTTCCTCCCTCTCCTCTTCGCCCCCCTCACCTTCTGCCCTTCCTCCCTCCTCCGCCATGTCCTCCTCCCATCGAAACACCGACATCGAGAAGAACGAGTCTGCTGCCGATATCGAGCTTCAGCAGGTGAAGGGCCAGGAAGCCTACGGAGAGACTGGAGCTCCCCCAGCCAAGAAGGGTCTCAGTGCCGCTGCCATCAGTGAGTACACATATCTCGTATCAGACGCGTTTGAAGCTGTAGGACGGACGTAACGGGAAGGACGGAGGGGAGGAGGCGAGGAGGAGGAGGGAGAGGGAACCGTCCAAAACAGAACTCAACTCGAGGGAGCAGCTTCTTCGCGAGGCAGAGCTAGTAGAAAGGCTCAGATCCTCTCAGCATACACCCTACCCTCTTCTCTACCATCTTACCTCTCGAGCGAGCTCCCGTACGAGGGAGAGAGAGGAAGGAACGTGTCAGCTCTTGTCACCGCTCCTCCTCTTGGGTCTCAAAAGGGACCGTTTCCGTCCTCCCTTCGTCCTCTCCTCTCCCATCTTCCTCTCCTCGCTCCTCTCTACCTCCTCTGCCTACAAAGACGAGCTCTAGACCTACCTACCAAACCGTGCAGAGTTTCCTGTCTCACCGCCGTTCCCACGGGTCGCAGAGGGTTCCCCACCCCGCTTTCGCTCCCTCCCAAACTATCTCATCGCTCTCCTCCTTCTTCGCTTCCTCGCTCCGATCTTGAGCTGACAACTTCGCTTCTTCTCTCTCTCCCTTCCTAGTCCCCATATGGGTGAGTCCTCCGCTCTTCGCTTTCTCCTTCTTCCCTTCCATCCCAAAAGAAATCGCGTCGAGCTTTCGTCTTCGATCCTTTCTGCTTCCTCCCAACCGCCTCCTTCCCAACCTTCCTCTCGGAGGACGCGAGACTCCCCGTTGACGTCTGCTCCTCTGTTTTGCTCTTGCACAGATCGCGCTCTCTTCGTCGGTCATCCTCTTCAACAAGTACCTCTTCGATACCCTCGACTTCCCTTACGTGAGTAGTCTCGAAGCTTGTTCAGCCCAGCTCGAGAGCGAGCGAAGGAGCGTTCATTAAGAGGGACGAGAAGCTGATTTTCTCTCTCTCGTCTCTTTCGTCCATGCTCTAGCCTATCTTCTTGACTACTTTCCACATGGCCGTTGCTGTACGTTTCCCTTCCTCTTCGCTTCTGCTTCCGTCGAAGGATGAGCTCGCTCGCATCCGGACAAACAAGCTCGAGCTGACTTTCGACCTTTCCATCCCTTCCCTCGTCCGTGCCTTCATCCTCGCTTTTGCTATTTCTCTCGTTTCAGGCTGGAGGAACTCGGCTCCTCAAGCAGTTCACTCCCTTGATGGGAGGGTTGGACGACGTCAAGATCACCGTGAGTTCTTCGCGACCTCGCGTTTCCCTTCGCCCTCCTTCTGGAGCTCTCGCGTGCTCCCAACCATCCATACTGACCTTCTTTCGCTTCTTTCGCATTGATACTGATCAGAGGGACATGTACATCAGGTCTATCGTTCCCATCGGAGCTCTCTTCTCTGGATCCCTCATCCTCTCGAACATGGCCTACCTTTCGCTCTCCGTCTCCTTCATTCAGATGCTTAAGGTGAGCTCTTTCTCTCCCTTCTCATCTCATCCTTCTCCTCAAGCACCCAAAGATACCAAGAGAGCTAACCTCATCGTCTTCTCTACCAGGCCTTCACTCCCGTCGCCATTCTCCTCATCTCGTTCGCTTTCCGACTTCAAGGTTGGTCTCTCTCTCCCTTCCTCCTGTGCTCCTGAGCCCTGAGGAGGAGCTCAAACTGACTCCTACACGCCTCTTTCGTACCCACAGAGCCTAACCAGAAGCTCGTTGCCATCATCGCCATGATCTCCATCGGATGTGCCCTCGCCGCCTACGGAGAGCTGCTCTTCGAGCCTTTCGGATTCACTTGCCAGGTCCTCGCCGTTGCTGTGAGTTCATCGTTCATGTTCTCGTCTACTTTGGTTGGAAGGGAATGGTGTGGACAAGATGGGAAAGGAGGTTGGGAGGAGCTTTCTTTGAGCAGTCGACGCGGTTCGAAGGGCGAAGGAGAGCCGAAGCTGACCTTCTCGTTTCCTTCCTTTCGTTCAACAGTTCGAGTCTTCGTGAGTTTTCAGACCGTGCGAAGCCATTTGAAGGGAGTGGATGAGTATCGAGCTGACCTTTCCATATATCTCCTCCCTGCTCTTCAGCCGACTCGTCATGATCCAAGGTTCGTTCCTCCACTCCGACCCAAGCTCACCTCTCCTCCCTCCTCCCACCCTCGCTGACCTTTCCTCTTCCTCTCTCGCCTTCGCAGTCCTCCTCCACGGGCTCAAGATGGATCCTCTGGTCTCGCTCTACTACTACTCCCCCGTCTGTGCCATCATCAACGCCTGCATCCTTCCCTTCACCGAGGGATTCGAGCCTTTCTACGCCATCTCCCGAGTCGGACCTTTCATCCTCGCCGCCAACGCTTCCGTCGCGTTCTCGCTCAACGTCGCCGCCGTCTTCCTGATCGGAGCTAGCTCGGGATTGGTTTTGACCTTGGCTGGTGTCTTCAAGGTGAGTCCGAACGAACGAGTCGCGAAAGGAGGACATTGAGAGGAGGTAGGGAGGAGAAGCGAAGGAGGGCAAGCTTCGAGTTAGGATAAGAGAGGGTCCGAGGCGTGGGTCGAGCGTGGGAGTGTAGGAGTCAGGAGGAAATAGAACGACGAAGCTGACTCTCGTCTCTGTTCTCCTTTCGACCCTCAGGATATCCTCCTCATCTCCTCGTCGACTCTCCTCTTCAACTCCTCCATCACTCCTCTCCAAATCTTCGGTGAGTCTATATCTCCCCACCCTGTTCACCGCACAGCTCGTCGTCTAGCCGATACTAACGTTTCCCTCTCATCGCCGTTCGTTCCTTCAGGATACTCCATCGCCCTCGGAGGTCTCGTCCTTTTCAAGACCGCCGGAGGAAAGTAAACAGCAAAGCCGGACGCTCAAGCTTCTCGACTCAGTTCAGTCTGCTCTACCTTTCTTCCACGGTTTCCTTTTTTCGATTCGGTCCTCACAAACTAGACACAACACATCTCCTCTCGGCGGAGGAGCGATTCAAAAATCGACATCCAATCTGTATCTCTTCTCGCTTTGCCCCGCTTACCTTTTCTTCCTACGCCTACATGCGCCTCCCGCCAACACTTTAACAGCCAGTCTTCTATCTCATCCTCTTTCTGCCTTACTAGATTCATTCAAGCTCTCTCTCTCTCTCTCTCTCTCTCTCGGTTGATCGGTCGTCTTCCCGTTCTCATCTCTCTCTTTCTCTCTCTCCCTCTCGAAACTCTGGTTATTCTTCCTTCGTTCCCGTCCTCATCTCTAGCCAAACCTATCTCTCTTCGTCTCGTAAAGGTCCGCTTTGCTATTATCCACTCGCAATTTTCCACGTCGTCATCTGTGGCCAGTCGAAGTGAGGGAAAACTGTGAAGATGGGGTATGAAGATTTGCGTATCTCTTTCTTTCTTTTCTACAGTAGAATAGGTTGTTGAGCTCGCTCCTCTCGTTTCTACTCTCGCTAGCTCTCTCTCTCCGCACACTGCATTATTCCCTTAACCTTTTTCACTTCCCTCTCCTCCCTTCTTACTCTCGTCTACATCTTGACCACCAAGCTAGCGTCTCACGAGTCCTTGTTCGTTCATCTTCTACTCTCCTTCTCTTCATCAGTCGTGTACTTATATTCTCTCTCTATACTTCTGCAGCTTTCTCTCTCCAGGTTAGCTCGATACATCGTCTACATCTTGACCACCAAGCTAGCGTCTCACGAGTCCTTCTTTCTCTCTCCAGATCGAACCAGACGCTAGACCTTACATCTTCATAGATTAAGAGTCTGATTGCTTGAGAGCAATAACCAGGAACCAACCAACCTTCCCCATCGAAGGATACCAGCACCAGAACCTCCACGACGTCCTCCGTCCTTCCTTCCCTCCTTCCCTCCCTCGAGCTCGACCACCTCCTCGCTCTTCTTCCCTTCCACTTCGTCCAACTCCCGCTCGAATACCCAAACATCTCCATCGTCTCTCCCATCATGGCGCCCAGCACCCAATACATCAAGCTACTCACCTCAGGAGGCAGGAACCAGCTCCAGCCCGACGGATCGAACTTCATTACCTGGAAGAGCTCGCTCAGGAGTGCTCTGGCGGCGGACGAGACGATCTCAGCCCTCACAAACGTCGACCCTCTCCTCGCCGATGCCACCGCCGCTGGATACGCTGCTTCCCTCATCGCCCACGCCGTCTGGAGCAAGGAGTCGAATGCCGTAGGATTCTCCATCAGGCTCCTCATGGCAGAGGAAACCAAATCGGGATCGAGGATGGAAATGGGAGCGAAGGAGCTCATCGAGGACCTCGAGGAGGAGTTCGTCGGAGTCGGTCCCGCCCTCATCAACAAGGCGATGCTAGACATCATGAACTTCAAGTTCGGAACCGATTCGCTAAAAAGCCTACGAGAATTCGAATCCCTCCTCACTCGAGCCAAGTCACTCCCAGGCTCAGGAGAACTCGGAGACTTCGTCAAGGAAACCTTCGTCGTCAACCATCTCCTCCACCAGCTCGGACCTCTCTACGCTACGTTCAGGACAGTCTTCCTCGGAACCAACACCAAACCCTCGGAATGGAAGATGAACACGTTCAAGTCAGCTCTCACCCTCGAAGTCCAAAGTCAAAACGCCGTCGTCGATCTCGGAGTCTCCCCTGGATCCCTCCTTCGAGCGAGCGCGACCTCCAAATGCAACGCCTGTCAACAGCTCGGACACTACCTCGTCGACTGCACCGACCCTGGATGGCTCGCTTTCGTCAAGGCTCGAGACGGAGGACCCACTCGAGGAGCAGCAGCAACGTCGCCGCCAACAACCTCGTCGTCGCCGTACTCAGGACCCACCTGCACTCACTGCAAGGCCCTCAACCTCCGATGGAAGCATCAACCACTCCTCTGCTGGGTCCAAAACCCTCACCTCCGACCAGGTCACCATCGACCGGCTAGGAACGACGCTCGAGCAACCACTCACCAGAGCTGTTGCGAACATGACCACTCCTCGAACAACCAATCCAACCCACCCATGTACCGATGCTCCTACTCCACCAACATCGCGTGTCGCTCCACCACCACCAGGAGATCGGAAGATCCCATCCTTCTCGACTCAGCAGCCTCCTCCCACACCTGCGGCGACGAGAACGCCTTCCTCGACCTTCGACCTCTCCCTCAACCCAGCTCCATCACTATCGCGAACGGAGATCGGATCGAGATCAAGGGAATCGGAACCCTTCCTTTCAGGACCGTCGTCGACGGAAAGGAAATCGTCCACCACCTTAAGAACACCCTCTTCGTTCCAGCTCTCGACGTTACCCTCCTCTCCGTCGGAGCACTCCTCTCCGCTGGCTACAACCTCGGAACTCGACGAACCGCCGCTGGAGAACCCTCCCTTGCCGTATACACCAAGGATGGGAAACTCTTCCTCGAGACGAAGATGGTTGGAACGATCTTCGAGATCAAGTCGAAGACCGGGAAGGAGATCTGGGGATCGAACTGAGGGCGTGGGGAGGAGAGTTGTAGGGCTGCGAGGAGCGATGACGAGATTATCGAAGAGATCATTTTTACCCATAGAGGCATGGCTCACGCTTCGCTCAAAATGATCTTGAAACTTCGAGATCTCAACGTTCTCCCCACCTATTTCTCCACTCCCCTCATCGAGCAAGCTCTCAATCGACCCTGCATCAACTGCATCAAGTCCAAACTCAAACGTCATCCCTACCCTACCTCCACTCGCATCACCACTCGTCCACTCCAACTCGTCCACTGCGATCTCGCCGGCCCCATGCGATCTCCCACCTTCAGCGGTCAACGATACTTCCTCATCCTCGTCGACGAATTCACCGACATGTACTGGGCTTTCCCTTTAAAAAGGAAGTCCGACACCGAAACCACCCTCAACCACTGGATCGCACGAGCCGAGAGCGAGAGCGGCCAGAAACTCGGAACCTTCAGGTCGGACAACGGAGGAGAATTCACGTCGTCGACGATCCAGAGCTACTTCCTCGAACGAGGAATCCGTCACGAAACCAGCATCCCGAAGCACTCCTCCCAGAACGGCAAAGCCGAACGAGCCATCGCGTACCTCACATCCCTCATCACCTCCGTCCTCGTCGATTCAGGACTCTCTCAACGATACTGGGGAGAAGCCCTCAACTTCGCTCTCCGCGTCCTCGAACGACTTCCAGCAGCACCACTCTCCCCATCCCACCCCAAACAACGTCTCCACGCCTGGACAGGCACACCACAACCCATCACCCAACTCCACCTCTTCGGCAGTCGCGCCTTCATCCACAACGAGGGATACTACAAGTTCGATCCTCGAGGAATCGAGTGCATTTACCTCGGTCCAGGAGAGGAGATGTTCGGGAAGAAGGCCTATCGTCTTCAACAGGTCTCGGATGGGAAGATCCTCTTCGGAAGGAGTGTAGTCTTCGTCGACGAGAAGTCACCTCTGCCGTGGAAGTCGAAGACGGTGGAGAAGGAGAAGAGATCTTGGGAGAAGGAAGGGATGGAGGTTGAAGGAGGAGTAGTGTTTGGCAATGAGGATTCCGGTAAGGGGGATGAGCCCTTATCGGAGTGCGGGGAGGAGGTCGAGGAAGGAGAGGAGCCTGCTTCAGGAGGGGAAAATCCGTCGAGTCCATCAGAACTCGAGGACCTTCCCTCCGAAGCTCTTCCACCACCAGAGGAACTACCACCTCCTCCACCACCACCACCAATCCCAGATGATCCACCAGTCCTACCACCACCCATCCCAGTCGGTCCACCCCATCCACCAGCAGTCTCCGGCGGAGATTGGATTCGAGGAAGAACTCGAAACGAAACGCGTCGCAACGGAAACCAACCTCCTCCACGATCTCCATCTCCTCCAAGAGGACGAGTCCCAGCCTCCAAACGATGGATTTGGGTACCAGAAGCATCATCAGCTATCCACCCTCGCCAGTACGATCACTCTCTCCCCTTCACCGAATCGAAACCTCCCAATCCCACTTCCCCACAACGTCCCTCCCGCCCAAAACGAACTCCAACCACCTTCTACTATGAGCACTGCGCCTTCCGAACCATCAACATCGGAGATCGACCCTTCCCGAAGCTCCCTCGAACCTGGGAAGAAGCCATGAACGGTCCCTATCGAGAGGAATGGATCATCTCGAAGGACGAGGAGCTGAGATCGTTCGAGAGACTCAAAGCTTGGGCTGCCATCACCCTCAGGAAGGTCCCAGAAGGGAAGAAGCTCGTCAGCGGACGTTGGGTGTTTGCCCTCAAGAGGGACTTACTCGATCCCAAGACCATTCGGTTCAAGTGTCGATGGGTCGCTCGAGGATTCGAACTTCGACCAGGACTCGACTACTTCGAAACCTACGCTCCTGTCTGCGATGCTACCACTCGTCGTCTCTTCTTCGCCATCGGAGCCGCAAGAGGAGAGGAGTTCCGACAGGGAGACGTCTCTACCGCCTTCATCACCGCCCAGCTCGAGGAACCGGTCTACATGAAACCTCCTCCCGGATTCAACACAGACGAGTACGGAGAACCAATCGTCCTCGAAGTTCACGGAGCAATCTACGGTCTCCCTCAGTCACCCCGAGCCTTTCACAAGTCTTTTTCAGCAAACCTCGAGAAGATGGAATTGGTCGCGTCCTTCGCCGACTGCTGCCTCTACACGGGATGGAGAGATGGTCGACGTGTCGCGATGATCATCTACGTCGACGACTTCGTCATCAAAGCTCCTACCAAACCCATCGCGGACGCCGTATTCCAAGGAGTCGAGAAGATCTACGACATCAAGGACCTCGGGAACCTCGATCCAGGAAGGATGCTCGCTGTCGACGTCAAGAGAGATCGAACGACGAACACCATGGAGTACTCCCAACAACCCTACTCCTTCGAGATTCTCGATAAGTTCAACCACTTCCTCATCCCCAACAAGAACAGATCAACCCCAATGGACGAGGATCTTCAACTCTCGGCAGAAGATGGACCCAAGGACGAAGTCGAACGCGCCGAGATGGAGGACTTCCCCGTTCGAGAAATCCTAGGATGCCTCTGGTTCCTTGCCAACAACTCTCGATTCGACATCTCCTTCGCTCTCAGCCAATGCTCGAGATTCCAGTCCAACCCCGGTCCCAAACACAAGTCCGCGATCCTCGACATCCTCTACTACCTTCGAGGAACAACGGATTGGGGACTCGTTCTCGGAGGTCGACAACCAGGGAATGGGCTCGAAGTCTTCACAGACTCAGACTGGAACGGAGATCACGCCACCAGCAGATCAACGATGGGAATCATGATATTCTGGGAGGGATCACTTATCTACTGGTCCTCGAAGAAGATCGCCAGCTCGTCGAAATCGGTCCTGGAAGCAGAGTTCATCGCCTTCTCTCGAGGAGCAACTCAAATCGAATGGATCCTACAACTCCTCGAGAGTCTTGGACTCGACACCTCTACCGCCGTTCCCGCCTGGTGCGACAACCAAGGAGCAGTCGCCGTCATCAAGAAGGGTTCGCACGGAAAGTTGACGCGTCACATTCGAACGTCGATTCGAATCGGATTCGACCTTTACATCAACGGAGTGATCGAACCGAAATGGATTCCTACGAACGACAACCCATCGGACATCCTCACCAAGGCCCTAGGAAAGGTCAAGTTCGAGAGGTTCAGGGAAATGGGGGGGCTGGTGAAGTTGGAGGGAAAAGAGGTTCAAGGTTGAGATCCGCTGGGGGGGTGTGAAGATGGGGTATGAAGATTTGCGTATCTCTTTCTTTATTTTCTACAGTAGAATAGGTTGTTGAGCTCGCTCCTCTCGTTTCTACTCTCGCTAGCTCTCTCTCTCCGCACACTGCATTATTCCCTTAACCTTTTTCACTTCCCTCTCCTCCCTTCTTACTCTCGTCTACATCTTGACCACCAAGCTAGCGTCTCACGAGTCCTTGTTCGTTCATCTTCTACTCTCCTTCTCTTCATCAGTCGTGTACTTATATTCTCTCTCTATACTTCTGCAGCTTTCTCTCTCCAGGTTAGCTCGATACATCGTCTACATCTTGACCACCAAGCTAGCGTCTCACGAGTCCTTCTTTCTCTCTCCAGATCGAACCAGACGCTAGACCTTACATCTTCATAAAAACAGGTGCGCGAGGTGAGACGCGTCGTTTGGCAGTCTCGCCCGAGCGAGGATCACTTGGAACCTTCGCCGACACCGGCGATGGCTTTTTCAGCCCTTGGTTTCTGAAACTTTGGGTTTCGTTTCCTGTGCTACTACTACTCAACGTTGACCTTCGTCGGATAATCTCTCCTCTTGGTGAGTTCGTGGAGCGGAGAAGGAAGGAAGGAAGGAGGAGGAGAGGAGAGGAGAAGTCGCGTCGAGCTTTGGGGACTCACTCGTCGATCCATCGACTGAAACTGACCTCCCGTTTCTTCCTTCCCCTCCCTCTCCTTCCATCTTCCCTCCCTCTCTATCTCTCTCCCCATCCAACCACACAGAATCACCTCTTTCAACGAATGCCACCCTCAAGCTTCCCAACTCCTCGTCTCGACAAGCTCCCTTCAGAACTTCTCCTCTTCGCCACTCTCGACTCCTCCTCCCTCAGCGAGATGCCCTCTCTCGTTCCCATCGTCGTGGGCAACTAATTTTCGAACGTCTTCTTTGGGATCGTACTCGTTCAGGTGGGTTGGGAAGGAGAACTCGAGACTACTCCGTCGAGGGAGGATAATAAAAAGAGAGAAACTTAGCTGACCGACCGCCTTGTTTCTGTTTCTTTTCGGTTTCGGCCTCATCTCAGGAGACAGGATATCAACGCCGACATCGCTCCGACTCTTTATGGATCAAGGTGAGCACATGATCGAAACTAACAGTTCTCTTCGTTCTTTTCTTTTTCAAAGAGGTTCAAAGAGGAAAAACAACCTTCGAAACGATCTGTCTGTCTACACTTGGAGCCCATTAGATCGGCAACTCGGCGTGGCCGACAAAGTCGCCGATAATCGGTAATCTTGTCGGCGACTCCTCTCGGCGAAAATCTGCATCTCGGCAAGCCGATTTTGAGCCGAGAGCCGATTTGGACGACTCGACGCGCCGACCACCGGCTCTCGGCTCTCTGACTTCACCATGGCAGTAAAGGGCAACATAGCCTGCTCAGAAGCTTTAACTGAGCTATGGGAAGTAGTTACCACAAGCTGAAGGTCTGGGATGACCTAGATAAGGAGGGAGGGATGTGTTCGATCACGGCTCTTTTTGCGACGCGTCGCGACTCGCCAAAGTCTCCTTCGTGCTCGCTTTGTCTCGCCTCTCGACCCTTCTCCGTCAGAGCCATAGCCTACTGTATAGCTTAGACCGCTGCTCTATGTTGACCAGGCTCAGAAAATCTTCCTCTCCTCCAATCTGCCGAGAGCGCCGATTAACTGGCAGAATCGCCGATATATCGGCAAAAATCGGCAGAACTGGCGCCGAAAAATCTGCCGAGTGCCGATATGGGTAAATTTGCTTGAAATCGGCTCGCCGAGTCAAAAAGGCCCGCCGATCTAATGGGCTCCAAGTGTATGTCTGTCTGTCTGTTGATTGCTTTTTTCTAACTAACCCTCTTCCTTCCTTTCTTCTGTGTTCTGTATAGATCCCTCTCTACTCGATCGTGGCTCTGAATCTGGTCCTGTCTATCTTGAATCTTTCGAGGGAGATCAAAACCTTTGGGTTGCATTTCGGGGTGAGTCGCGCGCAAGTTGATGAGCTCGAGTGATCAAGGAAGCGGAGCGAGTTTGGAACTGACACGTTGTTCTGCTCTTCCTGTTCCTACTCTTTCAAGACATGCTATACGTCGGACAGATACAAGGGAAGGTCGAGGATCTTACGATTGGGTTCCTGTGAGTGTTGGCGACGTGCTTCGTGCAATCTCCTTTTCGTCTCGACGCGTCCAGTTCCAAACCGACCCACCATTCTCTCCCTCATTATCTCTTCCACCCACAGCTCGATGATCATTTCCGCCTCAGCTCAGACCTTCCTCTTCGCTCGGTTCCTCGTCTTCAAACGAGCTCTTCGAGGAGGAGGGATGTCGAAGCTCGATTGGGCTGGCACGTCAACGATTGCTTTGTTCATCGCCCTGTCGTTCGTCTCTGGAGTTATGATGCAGGCTACTTTCGTGGTGAGTGCTCTATCCTTTTCTTTGGAAGCAGTATCAACGGCTAGCTGATAATTTTCGTCTCTTCATCGCGTCGATGAAGTCCTTCCCTGATTACGGTGAGTTCCGTTGCTTTTTGTCCCCGTTTCCTTTCTCCGCTGCTCACAGCGCTGATATTCCTCTCTCTCCATAACAGACAAGCTCATTGAAGCCAACAAGTTCTCGCTAATTGGAGAGGAGGGAGCTCGATACGCTGTCACCCACGTGAGTTCAACCAGTCGGTGAGAACGCGACCAGTTTCTGAATCTCCCCTTCCTTCTTCCACTCCTTTCAGTTAATCTGGTTGATTTCCACCATATCCGCCAATCTTTTACTCTGTATCTCCCTACCCCGGGGGTTGCACCTGTGAGTCCAACGAGAGATGAGGAGAGAGCACCGCTTGTCGCGTCGTTCGCTGACTTTGTTTTCGCTTTTCGACACTGACTCTCTCTTTTGCAGAGCCAAGGTCAGCGAAACTATCATCAGTTCATGGCACCTCAAAGATGAAGCTGATTCTAGACCCCTCTCCCTCTACACGCTCTCCAGACTAGGAATCAAAGTCGAGAAAGTGAGCGACTCGACCTCTCTCCCTTTTTTCAAAGAAGCAGGCTTTCCATGCTTTCCATCGCTTCTCCAGTACTAAACCCCCTCCTCTTCATGGCGTATAGCTTCTTTCAAATGATTATCAACGTGAGTGTCACTCCACAAGCTTGTAGATCCGACAGCTCACGGTTTTTCTCATTCTGACGACCTTGTTTCCTTTCTCGCTCAGATCTCCCTCCGAAGCGGAGCTCTCCTCCTCGGAAGCCAGATCCTCGTCATGATCCTCTACTTTGTTTCTGGACCTAAGTGAGTGCCTTCGCACGGCTTTTCTCATCCAGAAGCTCTGTTGTGGCGGAAATGTAGCTGAGGTTTTATGTCCGCTCTTTCTTGTTTTCCAGATGGACCGAAGTCACCCTCCTCTGTATTCCTCAACTCGCCACCATCACCCTCATGTCCTCCATCACCTCCCCTCGCGAAGCTGCTCGAACTCAGGAGCGAGCGGTCCAGGAGGACGAGCGTCGTCGACTTGAGTTTCAGCTTGAACGGACGATAAAGGACGACGACCTTGCGGATTCGGACGAAAAGAAGACTCCTTTTCCCATCCCTTTCAGACTTTCAGATCGGGGGTGGAGATTCAGATGACTAGTAGGATTGAGGTCGAGGAAAACGTCGCGATGGGCGACGGGTTGAGATTAGGGAACTCGGTAGTGAGCTCTCTCTTCGTCTCTTCTCCCAACCATTCTCCTGATCACCCATCCTCTCCTTCAAACAGCTCATCCAAGGTCCTCTAGATTCCACTCCTCCAACACTTCCAGCTCTTGACGCTCCCTCCTTTATCATCGCACTCTCCTCCTCGACCACTTCCCCACCAGCCAGGTTAACTCCATCCAGCACGGAACGTACGATCCCGATACACAGGACGAGTATCAACTTCCTTACATAGACTTTGGAGACGAGGCTTGAGGGGAACGACTCCGGAAGGGAAGAGGGGAGCAAGAGGCTCGGGACGCGGTTGAGATTTCTTTTGGGACTTCCATTGGCTCTGCTTCTCTCTATCCTTTCCTCATGCGTCGTCTTCGTATGTTTCTTTCCTGTCTCTCTTTCTCTCTTTCGTCCTCCGCCCTTCCGAACGTTCTTACAGTAGTTTCCCTCAGTTATGTTGTAAGAGCCAAGCAACGTTTCGTTTCGATTCTCGAAGCTTCAAGGAGAAAGGTTAATTACTGTGGAGGGAAGAAGGTTCGACGCGTCGAAGTAGCCTACTCCGTCTTTGCGAGGAACAGATTGAATGCGAGCCGAAGAGAACACTTCGGTATCCTTCGATGGGGTAGCAGATGTCATGGAGAAGTATCAAGACGAAGACGGGTAGACTCGCGAACGAAGGAGTGGGAAGGGAAGAGAGAGAGAGGGAGGGGAGGGAGGAGCTCGTTCTCTCCGTCCCGGAGTAAACTTGTAGCCGATTTGATCCTTTCGCCAGTTCTGCGGGTTACTTTGGATTCGAATCGGCAATAAATCGGCGCCGGATGACTCTTTCACACTCCCACACTCGGCGAAGAGTTCAAGAATGAGTCGAGGATGTCGAGCGGCGACGCGCCGATTTCCTGATGACCTCGCCAACGGGGAAGCCTTACTCTAGAAGGCGTTTAACCACTGTTAATGAGTGCTTTACGGTTATCTACGTCGTATCCCTCGCTCAAATTGGCACTAGAACCTCAACTACAGAGAAAAGCGACGTGTCCGCGCAGTCTGACGCTCTCTTTCCCCAGTTCCCACCAGCTCTGTTGCTCATTTTCGTATTTTCTACCTGCGCAGAAAGGTTCACAGAGCTTATATGAGAAGTTCCAAGAATTCAAAACCCAAAATCTACTGCTCCTTGAAGAGCCGAATGATTGAGAGTTGATCTAACAACTAACAAAATCCGCCGATTGATTCAGCATGAACTCCTCAATCGGCACAGATCTTCGAGTGGTTCGCAGATATTGACCAGATGCTTTAAAAATCGGCTGCCGGTTGCCGATAGAGAAAAAAAAATCAAATCGGCTACAAGTTTATCCCAGAGAGGGGGAGGGAGGGAAGGGGAGGGAAGAGAGAGCGAGGGATTTGGTGTGTTTGAAAGGTTTGTCGCTGATTTTCTCATCTCGAGGAAGAAGGACCGAATAATGAATGACGTGGAAAATATTTTCAACGTTATCTCTGCGAGAACGAGGAGGAGCAGGCTGAGGAGAGAGAGGGCTTGGTTGATTCGGGACCTTCGCTCTCACCCAACGCCCATGTCGCATCCTTACCCACCAGGAGGAGCGGCTCCTTCGTCGTATTCATACCCACCACCGCCCAGAGGTCAGCCGCAGCAATACCCCCATCCTCCAGCCGGTCCTTACAACGGCCATCCCCACCAGCAGCATCCTCCCCACCACCAGCAGCAGGGGCAACCTCACCCTCCTCCTCCGACTAGTTCCTCCTCTTCCTTCTACCCTCAAGGAAACTTTGCTCCTCCAGCTCCTCGCCATCCAGGAGACTACTACGCCGCTTCTTCCTACTATCATCCGCAGCAGCAGCACCCGTCCCAGCAGCACTCTCAGCATCCTCAGCAGCAGCAGCAGCACGGAAGAAGGCCGGAAGAAGGAGCTCACTCGTCCATCGTGCTTCCTCCTCCAGTCGACATGAGAAGGAATCCAACAGGTCCCTCTTCAGCTTCATACTCACCTTCATCACGTAGACCTCCACCAAGGGTACGTTCTTTTCTCTCTGCGTCTGCCCTTCGTAGCTCGATCTCACCCCCGAGCTTCTCTCCCAGACATCCGAGTGGGAATCAGTGGACGTCGACGTCAAGCCAAAGCTCCCCATCCCTTCCGTCCCTCCTCCTCCTCCTGCTGGGACTCGAGCACCGTCAACGAGGAAGAAGACTCAGAAAGAACCTCCTCCTCCAGATCAAGATAGCGACGGAGGAGGATCAGCAGCACCCTTGGGCAGGTCAGCTGGGAAAGGAGCTGGATCAGGCAAGGTCGCGCTTCAAGGTCCTTCAGAGTTCGTCTTGAAGCTTTACGCGTGAGTCTCTTTCCTCTTTATCAAGCCTATCAAGAGTAAGAGCTGAGCTGATGTATGCGCGTATGGGATGGGATCAGTATGCTGGAGGATACGGAGGACGACAAGGTCGTTGGATGGAATTCGAAGGGAGACAGCTTCATCGTCAAGGTGCGTTCCTCTCCTCGCCTTCCTTCCTTCTTCAGCCTTCTTCGAGTCGAGACCGGAGGCACGCCAGAGCACACATGCTTATATAGACGACTGGGTTGATGTAATCAGGACATGAACGGGTTTGGGACGTCTATCTTGTGAGTTTTAGGCCTCCTTCCTTCTCCTTCGCGGTGCCCGAGCTACCGCTCTCTCTCGCTCTCTCTCCTTTGCTTCTTCTCTCTTCTCTTCCTTCGAAAGAAGCTAAATCATCCCGGTTCCTCGACCTTCTTCTGATCCCGTAGACCGCAGATCTTCCGACACTCGAACTTCGCGTCTTTCGTAAGACAGCTCAACAAGTACGATTTCCACAAGGTGAGTTTCCCACAACCTTCGTCCTTCTTCATTCTCCTCGAGTCGGTCCGACCACGAGTCTAAGAGAGACCCTCGAAGCTGATGCGTCGATTTGTTATTTTCGTACAGGTCAAGGGAGAAGAAGGAAAGAAGTTTGGTGACAACGTAGGTTTTCCTGTCCTCTCCCAACTCGATCTTTCGCCGATCTTCGTAACCTGACCGTCTGCTTCCTTCCGACCTTTGATTCTTTTCTCTCTTGCAGGTCTGGGAGTTCCGTCATCCATTCTTCAAGAGAGGTTCCCAAGCTACTCTCGAAAGCGTCAAGGTTCGTCGTCCTTTCGTCCCATCTTTTCGACGCACGAACGAGCTCGGAGCTCTTCGCGTCTGAGACGAGCCGAGCTCACCCTTCTTCCCCTTCTTCGTTTCTCCTGCCCTTCCGCTCGTGTTCATCTCTCGCAGAGGAAAGCTGTTCCACTCAAAAAACTCGCTCCGCCTACCACTAGCGTTCCCATGGCTTCGGCATCGACGTTCAGCTCCAGACAGCAGCAGGAGGAAGCAGGATCACCTCAGGTCGATTCGCCAAACGCCGGGGAGTCGTCGCCTCAAGTCGCGTTGGTCTCAATCCTTCAGTCCACCGCCGTCGATCCAGAAGCTTTCCATGCTCTTCAGAACCAGGTCAACGTTCTTCAGCAGTCTCAGGTGAGTTCGCTGGAGAACGCAGTACAAAGAGAAGGAAGAGACGCGACGACGAGCTGAAGCGATTTACCTCTCCGTTCGACCAGACCACCATGTACAACCACGTTCAGACGCTCCACGTCAAGTACCAGAAGATTATCAGCGATCTCGTCGCTCTCCAGAGGAGCAGCACTGGCACGGAAAACCTCGTCGGCGACGTGGTCACGTACTTGGTCAAGAAGGAGAACGGTGAGCTTCGAGCCTCCCTTCCTACCCTCTCTTTCTCAGCTCTGACGAGATCTTTCCTATTACTTCCTCCAGAACAACCGAGCTCGGACGCCTTCACACCAAACTCCAACTCTTCCGACCACTCTGTTCGCGACGCTGCTCCCAGCTCCTTCCCTCTCTCTCGACTTCAAGCCTCTGCGACCTCCTCCCACAACGACCTCCCTCCCGTCGAGAGTCCTTCCTCCAGCCGCTCGACTCACAGTCGCGATGGGAGCCGAACGTTCAGATCCAACAGCGGGAAAGGGAAGGAAAGAGAAGACGCCGCCAACGACGAAGATGGAACTCCTCGAGGATGGGACCCGTCGTCGAATCAACCCGCCTCGACGACCTTCCAAAATCCATCTCCCTTCTCTGCACCACCCAGCTCGATGTCCTCCCAGCAGCAAAATCTTCCAAACAACCTCTACCCTCCTCCTTCTACTCCCACAACCAACGGAATCCGACCTTCTCCTCTCCAATCTCATCCTCCCCTCAACGCAGAATCCTACACCGATCCCCTTCCCTCGGCTCGGCCCAACAGTGCCTCCTCCTCCTCCTTCCCTCACTTCCCTTCAGACGCAGACTTCTGGCAAGGTCCTGGAGGAACCGCTTACCAGCAACAGGTCCGATCAGCAATGCACGAGCAGGGAGCGTTCTTCGGCGAGGGAGTCGATCCTTCCGGGCTCAGAGTTTTCACCGTTGGACATCTTCGACCGAGAGGTGTTGACGACGGGTTGGAGGACGACGAAGGAGGACCCTTGTCGGCCTATCCACCTCCTCGGCAGCAGCAACAGACGACGGCGGGAGGTTGGGAGAACGTTCCCCCTCATGTTTCAGCTCAGTCGTACCAAGACGCGTCGGCTGGTCCTCGACCCGCCACCGCTCCCGCCTACCATCCCCAGGGAGATGGTTCCTTCGCTCCGTCGTCGAACTACGCATCGCTTCCTAGCACTTCGACAGGAGGAGAAACCAACAGCTATCAGTCGAATCCCCACTCTCAGGACTTCGATACTTCATCCACTCCTTCCTCTTCTTCCAACCCTACCTCGAACTCGAACGGAACCTCCTTCGCCTCTTCCTTAACTTCCTCTCCTTCCTGCAACCTGTCAGGTCGCCGCGACTCAGCGGGCACTCGTCCTCCCGGAACCCTTCGAGTGAGAAGGTCGACCTACGTCCCTGGATGGTCGGTCGCGCCGAGGGTGTTGATCGTGGAGGACGACGCGGTGATCAGGAAGATGTCGACGAAGCTGCTGGAGGTGGCTGGTTGCACGATTGATGTGGCGGTGGACGGAGTGGAGGCTGTGAACCAGATGAACCTGTCGAAGTACGATTTGGTGTTGATGGTGAGTTTGATTCTTTTCTTTCTCTCCTCTTTCCTTCTTCTTTGGGAAGCTAGTCTGACATATTCTCTCTCTTTCTTTAGGATATCGTGATGCCGAATCTCGATGGAATGTCTGCTACCAGTCTGATCCGACAGTTCGACGACATGAGTGAGTCTTCGGTTTTTGAGACGCGTCTCGTGTTTCATCCTTCCTCGCCTTCTTCAACTGACCATCTACCCTCCCCGTTTTGTACAGCTCCCATCATTTCGATGACCTCCAACTCGGCACCTGAGGACATCCGATCCTACATGAGCTCAGGAATGAGTGGGCATCTGTGAGTCTTTCGTCTTCAACTCTTTCGTTCCCTTTCGAGCGTTGATCGATCTGACCGTCGTCTCTTCGCTTACTTTCAACAGGTCAAAACCCTTCAGCAAAGAAGGTCTCATCGGAATGGTCGAGGTTCGTTCTCCATCCTCCCATCTATACTCTCCTTTTCCTCCACGCTTGTTCTGACCTTCGACGCTTCTTCGTTCTTCTTTCTCCTTCAGAAACATCTTACCCACATGACCACCGTCCAATCTCTCGCCTACGTCCCTCGAACTCCAGGAGTGCCTCCTCTCTCGGATGCCCACGTTGACGATGCCCTCTCCCAAGGAGTCGTCGCTCTTCAGAACGGAGCCGAGGACCTTTCGAACCCGCTCGGAGGAATGGGGATGCCCGATGATCAGTACATGTGCGTCGTCTCTTTCTTCGCGCTCTCGGAGTCTCGCCTCGTTCTGACAGCGTTTTTTTCGCTTCATTTTCACTCAGGGCCATGCTTCACAACCTCCTCTCCTCCTCCAACGGCGCGACCGACGGAATGCAGTCGACCCTCTTCGCTGGTTCGTTCTCGTCCGCATCAGGAATCGGGATGAGCGGAGTCGGTATCAAACGATCTCTCTCCGATGACGGGGAAGACGATACGACTGCCGAGGAGCTGGGAGGAGGGATCAAGCGTGCTCGTTTTGAGTCGTTGGACGAGAGTTAACGACGCGTCGGTCTTCTTTTCCTCCCTTCTTCTTCTCTTGATCTCATTATTTCTTTCTCTCTCTCTCTGTATTCTTCCTCATCTACTCCTCTACATGTAGCATAAGAGCTTTTCCTCCTCTTCGTCCTTCTCTTCTATGCTTTCACTCCTTAGCTTTCCTCTCTCCATGTATCGTTTTCGCACTATCGCTCTCGCTCTCGTCCTCTCCTGATATCCCTCTTTAACCACATACACGCACACCTTTCAGAAATATTGTTCTCTTCCCTCCCTCTCTTGTTTTTATCGTCGCTCTTCTTTCTCACCCTCCTTCCTTCGTTCGATTTGAGTTTCTCCTCGTTTCGTTTCTCATCTTCCTCCCTTTCGATCCTTCTCCCTTCACTTTCCTTCTTTTGTTCTCTCTCTCTCTTTCTTTATTTGGGCTTCTGGATGTATTATTCTCTTTGTCTTATTGGGTCTAAGAAAGAAGCAAATTCATCTCGACTACTGGGGCGAAAGTTGAATCGGATTGAAAGCTCAGCGAGTGAGATGCTGACCTTCTCTGCTTCTCAGCCACAACTGTACGCAGAGTATGCATCATCAGTCCTTTGGGTTGATGGTAACGAAGTGTTTCCCATCCTTCCATTCGGCGGAGACTCTGGAGGGGGATTCAAGGGAAAGGGAACACACGCGTCAGTTGCGATAGGGCGACTTGAGCGAAGATTTGGCCTGGAATCGTTGAGAAGATATAGTACTGACTGCGTGAGATCGTCAACGTAGTAGTCGGGGTTCACCTGAGCACCGGAGCACGGGAACGGGATCAGCTCTCTGAAAAACGAGGAAGAGCAGATATAATCCGAGGAGAAAAAAAATATGTACGGACTCCTCGAACGAGACTTGGTTCCCACCGCGAGGATAGTAGCTCCAGCAGCCAGACCTGCAAGAGCTCCGGCTGGGGCGTCTTCTACGACAATACCTGCAACGAGAAGAGCAAAGAGTGAAGAGATCAGAGAGACGAACAGGAACGGGGCGAGAGGAGAAGCTCCGTACGAACATCGCGAAATAGGAACGTTCAGGCGCTCGGCTCCCATGAGGTAGGGGTCGGGAAGGGCTGAGAAAGAAGTGGAAGAGGTGCAAGAAGAAAAGTGAGCTTTGACGTTCGAGTGAAGAGGAGGAAAAGAGATGGGACGAGACGAAAACCGACCTTTCCTCGAAGTACTGACTCGGCAGTGATGATATCCCTCGGAGTCAAGACCATTTTCTGCAGCGAAATCCTCCCGACAGGAGTTCACAGCATCAACGCTGGAGATGAGAGTTCCATCCTTGCAAGAGAAATGAAGAAAATCAGCCTGAGCGGCGATCTCGCCAGCGAGCTCTGAGTCCAAACTCAACTTCCCTTCCCTTCCCTCTGTCAGCTCCTGGCCGACGAGAGCCACCGCGAGAAGGAAAAAAAGGCTCACCATGTCGAAAAGAATAGCATCGAACTCGAGTGTGATGGATGCCATACCGATGAAAGTCCGATTCGTAGAGTGGTGGTTCAAGGGAAGAGGATCAAGCGCGATTGAGTTCGAAGGGATCTCGAATTCGGCAGAGCGATGGGAGTTTTGAGTCTTCCAACTCGGCAATTCGACCGGTGCATCCACAATCGCTGGTAAAGAGGAACGGTCTACTTAACGAGAAAGAAACAAGCGCCTCAAGAGACCTGCGATGCCAGAGAGCCGTACGAGAGGCTTCAGCGATCTGTTTTGATCTCTTCGAGCGGAAACGTACCTCTCTGCCTCGCTCGCTCCTATCTGGAGCAGTAGCTTGGTTTATCAACGGAAGAGTATAACTGAATAGCTCGTAGTATATGAATGTAATTTAAGGTAGCAAGCCACCCTTCTCAGAAAGCAAAGCCTCCACTGACGCGTCCTCGTCGACGTCCATCGCCACTCCCTTCTTCTCCTCCCAACCATCCTCCAACGACGGAGGAGCTGGTTTCAGCCCACCCCAAGTCTCCTGGTACATCCAAACCTCCCGGAACTCCCTCCTGCAGATCGAGAGGATGGTGATGGCGAGAGCGGTGAGCGGTGCAGCGAGGAGGATGGAAAGGAGCTCGCTTGCCGACGCGGAGACAGGAGCTGTTGAGACGAACTTTGGAGTCGGAAAAAGGAGAAAGAGTCAGCAAAAAATGAACAACTTCGCAATGGAGAGATGGTACTAACCCCGTCAGAGAACTCGAGTCCTTCCACGAGCTCGAGTGAGAGAGGGAGGAAGAGGAGGAGACCGACGAGGATGAGGAGGGAGGTAGAGAAGTAGACGGGGAGTGATTGAAGAGCTTCGTGGGAGTGCGTGTGGAGGGAATACCGAAGAGAAGGAATAGCGATTGGGGTTCCAGCAGTGATGATCTTGTTTCCGCTGTCGCTCGACGATTCCAACTGCGACGCGGCCTCCTGAACTTCCCCATCCCGACCTTCCTGCTCTTCCAAGCTCGACTTTCCACACCTCTCCCTTAACCTAACATCCAGCCGATACAGTCCCGTCACAACCCATCCCCACACTCCCAGCAGGAAGAAGCGGTAGATCTGAGCTTCAGCTCCCAACCTCCTCTCCTCGAACCAACCCTTCCTCAACCTCTCCACCCCAGCAGCGCCCTTTTCTGTATGCGACGCCCATTCCTCTGGAACCCTCTCCTTGATCCATATCTCGAACACGAGTCCCGCTGGAGCATCCAAAGCGATGGAGAGCACGACGGGGAAGAGGACGAGGATCGTGTCGAAAACGAGAAAGGCTGCGAGCGTCCAGCGGAAGGACCAGCGTTTGCGGGCGGGCACGGTCCGAGAAATGATGAAAGTGAAGCCGATGGTTCCGATGGAGACGAGGGGAGCGGCGAAGGAGGTCTTTTGGAGGACGAGGAGGAGAGGGTAGACGGTGAGGGCAGAGTAGACGAGGAGAACTTGGAGCTTTCGAGAAAAGGGAGAGTAGTCGGTCGCTGTTGAGGTCAGGGGAGGATAGGTTACCCCTCCGTTTGACGTCCGGGGGTTGAAGAGCCCTGTGATGGGAAGAAACATAAAGGGGAAGAGAGGATCCGATGGTGAGCTTTATCTCTCCTCTCCTTTGCGAGAGCTTCCTCCGTCCTTGAACATAGATTGGACGTACGTCCTTCGGAACTTCTACAGACAGTACTCTCGCGAGTGTTCCAGATGTCCGCGGTTGAGACGATGAGCACGACGGCCTGTTCGAGAGCGAAGAAGGAGGGAAGATGGAAGCTCGTGAGCTCGAGCTCAACCTTCCTTCCTCCTTTCCCTCGCGCCTTCCTACGAGCGTCTCCCGAGGAAAAAAGGGGGACGTACGACTACGATGGTGAAGATGATGACAGAAGCCGTGTTCTTTATCACGTCCAAGGAGTTGAAGAACCACAAGAGGAGGGAGAGGGCAGAGGCAAAGACGAACGGCCAGATCTTGGTGGATCCCTCCTCCTTCGAGGATAGCGGCTCTGCCAGAACAAGTCCGAACAAGGGAATGGTCAGCTTGCGGCACCAGAAGATCACGGGAGGAAACTCACCAGCAGGCCTACTTTCCTCGTCCTCGAGGCGTCCTAGATCGCTAGCAGAAGGGGGAGAAGGAGGGGAGGAGGAGGCGGAGGAGGATGCAAGGGTATCCGGAGGTCCAAACGCTCTGGATGCTGCCTCGTAGTGATCCTGAGCTGAGACGGCAGAGATCCAGTAGCCTGGGATGAGGGAGAGCGCGAGGGGCAAAGAAGAGAGGCAGACCATCCTCGGTTGCTGGACGTTGGGAGACAAAGGAGTGAAACCTCTCGAGGTCGAAAGAAGGTCAGCTCTGGTTTGTCACCGGCGCTCACTTTTTCTCGTAGAGGCGCGTAGAAGTCTGATGGTCTTTTGCTATTACGAGCTGATACGGTGTGAAAAGCTGCAAGTCCCCCTCCGTTTTGTGAGAGAATAGTTTCGCGTGCAGCTTTCTCGAAGTCGAGTCCAGCACGAAAAGCGAGAAATAGATCGTTGAGAACAAGAGGGAGGCGAAGGCTGAGTATAGCAAAGGTGAGATATAGAAGGAGATACACTAAGACCGTATCTAGAAAGAGAGAAGAAAGTGGCGATGCGCCGATGGACAAAAAACCTAGACGCGTTCATCAACCTCGACCTCCTCGTTCTTCGTCTTCTCATCCTCTCCACCCAAAAGCCCATCGTCGACAGACGAAGGAGCCGGCTTCACTCCTCCCCAAGCCTCTCGGTAGGACCAGACCTTACTGGTCTCTCCTCGGAGAGATGCCACGACAGTGACGGCGAGGGCGAGGAGGGGAGGAGAGAGGAAGACCGCGATAAGTTCGTAGAGGTAGTAGTCCATTTGAGCTTCGATGAGAGATTCCTTGAGAAGGTGTTAAACAATTTGGGGGCCTTCAGCCGTGGCTTGAGCCAGAGAGGCCGAAAGCAGGAGAAAGAGGAAGAGTAGACTCACCTCGCTGAAGGAGAAGGAAAACGCGACCGGGACTATGGCAACGAGTCCGACGACGATGGCGACTCCAGTGAGGAAATAGACGGGGATATAGTTGAGGGAGGTGATCCTGTGTCGAGCGATGGCTCGCGAGAGGGGAGGAAGGACGATCCGTTCTCCGTAAAGGACGAGGGGCTTCTTCTCCGACGCGCTCTGCTTTTCCTCGACCGTAGGCTCCTCCGCTGGAAGTCTCCCAAACTCCTCCACTTTGAAGTCTCCCAAACTCCCCCTCAAACTAACATCCAACCGATATAACCCTCCTACCAACCAACCCAGCAGCCCAAAGTACCAGAGCGGGTGAAGAGTCGACACGCCGCTCAAGACCAAGTCTCGCAACCAAAGGTCGGCCTTCTCCAACGCCCTCGGCTCCTTCGTCATCCAATTCCTAAGCCCGTCTCCGAGGGAGGATTGGACGAGGAGAAAGATGGCGGTAGTGAGGGCAGCCACGAGCGCTTCGAGAGCGGTGAAGAGGAAGAAGATCCAACGGAGGGAGAAGGTGTTGCTGGAGTGAGGTGTAGTTCGGGCGAAGAAGAAGGTGAAGGTGAGGGTGGAGATGGAGGTGAGAGGCATGACGAGGTAGGGTGTCGATTGGGAGAGGAGGGCGAGGGGGAAAATCGTGAAGGAGAGGAGGGTGAGAAGGTAGGAGGAAGGGGTAGAGGACGATGGAAGGCGGGAACCGACGAGTTCTGACGGGAAGAGAGTGGAACAGGTCAGCTTGAGAGATATCTTGGTGTATATAAACTCACTTCCTTCCGAGTTACAAGTTACAGTGATGGTCGTGACACCGAGGATCTCACGGAGGGACGTTTCCGAGAAGAAGGCCTGGCGAGAAGGAAGGAATCGATGGCCATCAGTCAGCTTCTTCGGATATTCAAAGGTCGGCAGACTGATACTTACTACCATCCAAGTGTTTATAATGATTTGGAAGTAGTTTGTAGCATCTGGGAAGTTCCTGGCGCTGTAGAAGAAGAAGGCAAATACGACGAGCTGCCCGACGAAAAAGAGCGTTCCTTTCTTCCAATCTCGCTTCTTCGCTAGGTGATAGGATAAAAAACGCCAGAGTGAGCTGAAGATTACATGAAGGAGAAATCACGTCGTACAGAGCCGCCTACGAACCCTTGATCTGAGCGTCCTGGACGGCGGAGGGAGTTTCGTCCTTGAGACGATGGAGAAAATCGGTGGGTGGGCCAACAGCGAGAGATGCGGCCGTCTTCCTCTGCTGAGAAGCGACGGCTGAGATGAAGAAGGCAGGGCCGAGAGTGAGGAGAATAGATAGGTGGCGAAGGGACATCCTGGTAGTTGGAAGAGAAGGTTGAAAACGGATGGCTGGAGGGAAAGACAGGTTGGCCGATACACAGCTCGGCATCGGCACGTCATTTGGCCCTCTTTTAATCAAGGAGAATGAAAAATTCTCAACGATCTCGATCTCAGTTCCTGCTGAAGTTTTACACTTGGAGTTCTTCGGCTGGGCTGCACACAGTGTCGCTTTGGCTAACAGAGAAGGTTCAAAGGAAGACCATGAGGGCTGAAGAGGGAGAGCCGACTCAAATGAAGTTTTGTAGAAAGCAATTGATTTTCGAGCTCCAGCTTCAGGGCGGTAGGCGCATCACGTACATATATCAGTGTGCAATCTGCTCTTTCATCTTTCCTCCGGGCGATCTGGCAGAAACAGGTCAGGGAAGGAGACCTCGGTGAGCTCGAGTTCGACCTCGCCCTCCCTTCCTTCTCCCTCTTCCTCTGGACTGATCCCACGGCTCTCTCTCTCTCTCTCCTCCATGCTGTGCGCCTCAACTCCTTGACATGAGGGTCGAGAAACGAGGGGCAGGCGGCTGGTTCGAGTTGAGGAGAAATGAGGGGTGGAAGATGGGGTGAACTTCCACCTTCCTCTGGTCACTCCCCAACTTCCATCTCGTCTCAGATCCCCATCAGTCCATCTCAGCTTCAGATCTCTTCTTCTCCCATCTCGAAGGGTTCCCTTTCTTGAATATAAGTAAGTAGACTCGCTGTAGATCGAGCCTCCGAAGCTCGACGCGACTATCTTCTTCGGCCCTCCCTTCCAGGCTCTGAGCTCACCTCGTCCTTCCTTCCTTCCTTCTCTTCTCTTTGACCTCCCAGATCCCGACTCATCACGCAAAATCATGGCTCCTCACGCTCATGGTCCTCTTCTGGGAGTCGCACCCCCTCGTACGAAAATCTTCCTCCTTTCGTTCGCCGCACGAGAGCTGTTCGAGAAGCTCACCTTCCGTCAACCTTTCTTCCTTTCCTCCAGCCTCACCTGATCCGCTCGCCATCATCGAGGTCACTGCGAAAGACGGGCATACTGGAGACGACGTCAAGATCTCCTATTCCGACGTGAAGCTCGTCGGAGCTGGGTCGTTCGGTGTCGTGTCGAGCGCGAGGCTGATATCTGGACTTGAAGGACTCGAAGGTGACCTCACGTCCTTCCTTCCCTCCTCTCCCTTTTCGACCTCGCTCTTCTAAACATCCACGTGTTACCATACAGCTGGAGTTCGGATAGCTATCAAGAAGATGATCGTGGATCCAGTTTATCGAGTGAGAATTCTCTCCATCTCTCTTTGCCAACCTCGTCATCCCTCGAGCTGATCCCAGGCGTTTGATCTTTTTTCGCTTCAGTCGAGAGAGCTATCGATTATGAAGATGACCTCTCATCCAAACGTCGTCGACTTAAAGGCTTTCTTCTACACCCAGGTAAAAAAAAAAAAACTTTCAAGCTCTCCGGTCCAGGCGAAACGGCCGAGCTCTCCTTTCGCTCGACTGACCCGTCGACTTCTGACTGACGCGTCGACTTCTCCTCTCTGTTCTCTCAAGACGGCGACCGAGCTCGACCTCAGCTTGATCCTCGAGTATCTACCTACCGACCTGGACCACCAGTGTGCTCATTACACCCACCTGAGACAGAGGATGCCCGCCCTGGAAATCAAGGTTCGTCGCTCGAGCTCCTCCTTCGCTCTTCGAAGAACTGACCTTTTCTCTCCGTACGCTGGATGTCCCATTCAGCTTTATGCCTACCAGATGCTGAGAGGACTCGGCTACCTTCACGTTGGAGGAGTTTGCCGTGAGTCCCACCGAGTTCCACCTCCAGACGGCTCGATCGACAACGCGTCTTTCTCTCTTTCCCTCTCTCCTCGCTCACATCCTTCTCTCCTTTCTCAGATCGAGACATAAAACCTCACAACGTTCTCGTGAACCCAGAAACTGGAATTCTAAAGATCATCGACTTTGGAAGCGCAAAACAACTCGTCGTTGGAGAACCGAACGTCTCCTACATCTGCTCACGTTGGTATCGAGCTCCCGAATTGATTTTCGGAGCGACAAACTACACCACACAAATCGGTTCGTCTTTATCGGACTATTCGTCCAGATGTCGCCTCCGCTGAGACCTCGTCGCGCGTTCCTTTTTCTCAACAGATCTGTGGAGCGCTGCGACAGTCCTCGCTGAGATCGTTTATGGGCAGCCTCTTTTCAAAGGGGCTACTAGTATCGACTACTTGGTAGACGTGATCAAGGTCAGCAGCAGAAGCCCTCAATCGTTTCTCTCTCTTCTCTCTCTCTCTACTCGACGATGACTCAACGGGTCTCTTCTCCACCCTCTTCCAGGTCCTTGGAACCCCTACACCAGCCGAAGTAATCGCTTTGAATCCTCGAGTGGGTATATCTCGTTCTCGTTATCTTTCTCTCGTTTCCTGACCTGACTCGCGAATTCACCTCGATAAACAGTACGAACACCATCGATTCCCCTCCGTCCGTCGTCAACCTCTGGACCGAGTCTTCCGACCTCGAACGGACCCTCTTCTCATCGACCTGCTTTCCAAACTTCTCGTATATACCCCAAGCGAGCGTCTTGATGCGTCATCCGCTCTGGCTCATTCTTACTTCGACGAGTTGAGGGAGGAAGGGACGGTGCTCGCGAGCGGAGAGGATCTGCCTCCTTTGTTCAAGTCAGTGATTCCTTCCTTTTACTTTTACTTGATCGCACCTTCAGAATAACTTCAAATTCCTCAAACTCTGACGTTCGTTTCGCTTGCTGTCTTGGTTGTGACTTCTCAGCTTCACAAGAAACGAGCTGTCAGGTCGACCGGATCTGATCTCGAAGCTCGTTCCCGACTGGGCAAGAGCAGAACTTTTCGAGCGAGGGATTGATCTTGATAACTTCGGTGCGTCTTTCTTCCATCCTCGCACTTTCTTCTCTCGCTTCTTCAGCTCATCCAACTCACGTCTCCTCCGTTCTCTTTTTGTTCCTCCCTGCGTCGCGTTCGAACCCACAGTCCCGATACCGGCTCAGGACCTTCGGTTCGTCTTCTAGCAAACGTCTTACGCTGCTTTTGTGCCAGGGATGCTCTCGCCGAATCATAAAAAAGGGATGGTGATTGGTTCTTTCCCTTACGCGACGCGTCCCTCGTTCCTTATCTTTTTCTGTTCTCCTGATAACAACGTGGCTTACGATTTGAATTATTCTTACACTTCCAGTACGAAAGTGCGCTGCCTACGCTCGGCGAGTACTTGGTGACCTAGATGGATCGGGAGAGATTCGCTTTCGTCAACGAGGGATTGTTAACGGTTCGTCTTTCCCTGCTCTCGCCCTTTCAGACGTTCGATCCTGACTTTATTTCTTCAATCTGTTCCTCGGTGTTTAGTGGTACTATTAGAATGTTTTAGATTGGATTGCATCCTCGGCTATGTACCAGTTCTCGCGAGGAGAGTCGACGCGTCGATTCTCATAAAAGCTCTGAACCTCGTCTCTCTACAGCGAGAACTTCTTCGTAGTGGGATCTCAGTCATCTAATCAAGGGAGTAGATACGTTTTTGAAGTTCGTGAGCTCTTGAAGTCGCATGAGCAAATCTTCCTTTCCCTTTCAGCCAGCGTTATCACCTCTCGCTTTCGCCTCTCTCCCACGAGTTCCGCCCAGCGACCAGCAACCTCCACCACCTACTACGCTCTCTTCTCCTATGGCCACTCCGGCCGTCACTTCTCAGGATCCGCCTCCGATAGCTTCGACTTCTACGAGTGTCCCAAAGGCGAAGCCCAAGGTGTGAGTACTTCCCAGCTAGATCTTGAGCTTGAGCTCGACTCCTCCTTCCTTCCCTTCCTCCCACCTCGCGAGACGAAGCTGATTCTCTTACTTCTTTGCTCTCATACTCAGTGCATGCACGAGATGTAGATCTCTGAAGGTACGCGCCCGTAGCAGCTTTTTCAGCCCAGAGTCAGGAGCGTCGGGGAGGAAGAGAAACTCTTGAGCTTGAAGCAGGATGGTGAGCTCCATGAACGAAGCTGACCGTCCTCCTGTCCTCAAAGGCTCGATGCCCTGGACCTTCCGCTGGCAGCAAGGATTGCGCGAAATGCGTCAAAGCTCAAGTAGCCTGTATCAGCGAGGATCATCGTCGTGGAAGGAAGGCAGGAAGCAGGTTCGTCCAGTCCTCTTCGCGAGCTCCTGCTCCTCCTTCTTTGCTTCGCGCTCACCTCTTCCCCCTCACCGTTGGTTGCACTTCAGACTCGCTGATCCAGCTAGAGCTCTTTCTCGGATGAAGGAATCCTTCGACACCATCATGAAGCAGAAGCAATCTATCGCTTCCTCCTCCTCTCAGCCTTCAACCCCTGCCTTAATCCTTCCGGCTTTCTCGCCCTCCTCGGCTCGCACCAACCCGACCCCTCATCCCTCTTCCACCACCGCCAGCTCCTTCTACTCTTCCATCGCATCCTTACCAACCTCGTCACGGATCCAAACTCAACTCCCACAGCAACCACGTCCAGCGCCCACTTTCAACGACTTCGGACCCTCGTCGACATCGTCTTCGTCCCTCGCTCAGCTCTTTGCTGTCAGAACAGCCGACGAGGATCGCAAGTCGAAGCCCACAGACCTACGACACTCTCGTCAGGATCCCATAGATCTCCGCTACATCACTGAGGCGGAATCTCGGTCGCTCTTTGCTTTGTGAGCCTCAGGAAGGGAACAAAGTTGAGCTTGCTGAGCTCGAGATCGCTGACTCGTCGCGTCTTCTCTTTTCTCCCCCTTCTTTAGCTTTATGGAGAAGATCAACACCAAGGTCACCTTGTTCGACGAGCTGCTCCATACACATGGTGAGAAACAACCCAACCTATTCCTCCGGCTTTGCTTGAGCTGATCGAGTTTCCCAAACCAGATCACGTTCGCGAGACGAGCCTTCTCCTCTACTGCACCATCCTCGCCGTCTCCATGAAGTTTTCTCCCTTGAAATCAGTCGAGACGAGGGTTGGGGTTCTCTCTCTGGCGAAAGACTCGGTTCTCAGAATCATATCAGAGGACGGAGGGCATCGGGTGGAATCCGTGCAGTCTTTGTGAGTTGAGACACCTTTCTCGCTCCTCTTTCACCAGGGAGACTTCTTACTGACGAGGTTTCCTGGTTCACATAGACTCCTTCTCGTCGAGTACAAGGAACCGGATGACGAGCAGTCGTACGTCTTACTCGGCCTGGCTTGGTGAGTCGTCTTCTTTTCACGTCCCGTATCTTCCCCTTCTTCGTCTCTGTTCCTTCCACTCACTACTTCCTTCTGATGACATTCCAGTCGTCTCGCTATGGATCTCGATCTCGGTCGACCGCTGCCTCATCTCGACGGACGAGAAAATCAAAATCGCATTCGGACGTGGTACGTCGCCTTCATCGTCGACCGAAGGCTCTCCAAGTACGGTCAAGAGCTCAAGGCGACCATGTGCTCCGACGACGACCAATCAATCAAGGAGAGCATCAACTTCCACCACAACCCGACAGCATCTCGCTTCGACGCTCGCCTCGTTGCTTTGGTTCAGTCGCGTCGCTTGCTTTCTCGCTACGATGCTCTCCTCAAAGCCAACGCCGACCGAACGGAGACAGCGCCTGTTCTCGATCTCAAGGGAGCCTTCATCGATGCTGAGAGGGAGTTGCAGGAGTGGAGAACGTTCTGGACTCCTGAGATTCAAGCGACGCCGAGTGAGTTCAATCCCCTCCTCCGCTTCTTTGAAGTATCCAAAGCTGACCTTTCCTCTCCTCATTATCTATCTCAGATAATGACTTCGCGAGTAACAAGGAGCAGCTTCTAAGTAGCGAAGAGCACGGGAAACTCCAGGTCAGCGACTTTCAGCTTTCGTTCCCCGTCGCTTCTTTCGAGCTGACACTCTCGTCTTCCTGCCCCTTCTATACCAGATCGCTACACACTGGCTCTTCCAAACCTTCCCTCATTCAAACCTTCCGGACCTCAAGTCTTTTGATTCGTGGAGCGAAGAGCGAACGGAAGCTCTGGCTGCCTGTCTTCGAGGTTCGCTCTCGCTTCTGGACCGGCTCTGCGCGATTCCCCACGAGGTCATCTCGTACGCTCCGTGAGTAGATTAGATCTCCCTTCCCACTGTCCTTCCGGTGGAGCTGAACATACCTCTTCCCTCTCCTCCATAGCGACTCGTTCCACCTTTTCTTTTCCTCTCCCACCTTCTTTCTTCGTCGGGTCCGTTCCAACTTCTCTTTCTCCTTCGATCTCCTTTGTCCAATCTGACCTCTATTTTCTCGTTCCCTCCCTCTTCGCAGATCTTCAAAGCCCAACTCCTTTCCCTCCTTGACCTCTCCTCCGTCGCCGGAATCTTCTCCATCATCCGTCGAGCGGCTGAAACTCTGGAAACAGCCACCCTTCACTCCTCGCATACCGTCGCCCTTCACGCTTCCCTCCTTCGATCCCTCCTCGTCTTCAGTCCTCCTCCGTCCTCCCTTCCTCCACCTTCCCCAGCACCATGGCTCGGCATTCGATCCATCCCTCGAGCATCACCGCCACCAAGGGATCTCAACCTCTCGAACCCGGTATTCTTCCCTCCTCCGGTCGACCCCTACGGCTCTTTCTTCCAGTACGGTCGACCCGACCAGCCTCAGAATTCACTCACACTCCCACTTCCATCCCTCTCAACCGTTCCGGAGGACGAGCAGCAAGACGCAGAAGGAAAGGTCGACGAAGAAGAGGAGGAGGAGGAAGAGAACGGTTTCTCCCCTCTCGAAGATCAACTTCAACTGGAGGACGTCTTCGACTCCGCTTCCCTTCTTCTGGACGGGATGGGCGGTGACGTCGATGGAGACGGTAGAGGTTGGGAGGAGCTGTTCAACGAGGCTTTGCTGAGCAGTGGTTTTGGTGGAGGGGACGCGACGACGTCGATGTTTGATTTTCTTGTTCAGCAGTAGGATTATTTAGGGCTCATCTCGTCGTCTATTGTTACCTCTGATACCACGCACTCTGATACTTACTTCTATACCCAATACCCGATTCAGTCTTCTCTCTTCGAATCTCAAACGCAATTCTCTTTCCCTCCCAACCACCATGTCCTCAATCCACTCCCCGATCTGCCTCCTCTCCTCCTCCTCAGCCTCTCCCATCTCCTCCCCTGCTCCCTCCGGCTCTCACAAAGGTCGACTCGGAGGAAATTCGTCGTCGTCGTCGTCGGCGGTTCAGCTTCAGCTTCGAGTGAAGGAGGAAGAGGGAGAGGAGGTTGATCAACTTCTTGGGGATCAGAACGAGCATGGGAGAGAAGGAGAAGGAGCGGAGCAGGAGGAGGAGGGTGAAACGGAGGGGAGGAAGGTTGCTGGAGAGGGGAAGAGGATGGAGGGGAGGGATGAGAATGGGGAGGAGGTGGAGGAAGGGAAACGAGAGGAGGAGATCGTCGTTATCGTCCCTCCTGCTCTCCAAGTTGGCGAGAAGAGGAAGGAACGAGACCATCTAGACGACGAGAACGAGAACGACAACGAACATCATCATCATCACGAGCAGGAGGAAGAGATCGAGAAGAAGAAGCAGAAGGGATGTCGAGTCGAGGACGACGGAGAACAGGTGGAGAGAGAGGAGGAGGAGGGGAGGAGGAGGGAGGAGGAAGTCGAGCGAGCTCATCATCACCGCCACCACTGTGCCACTCCTCCTCCTTCTTCTGGACATCAAGAGGTTGTGCAGGGTGGGGAGGGGACCAAAATGATGCTTTGGAGTGGGGATTTGAGGGATCAGGTACGTTCAATCTCGTTCAAATGGAAGAGGAGAGGAGGGAGGGAGGAATGGGTGAGCTTCGAGCGAGAGCTGACCTTTCTTCTTTTCTTGTGTACTGTACTCTGGTGGGTGGAGCGCAGATGGATCTTCTGAACATGAGGGAGAAGATTGTCAAGCCTATTAAGGACTTTGAGGATGAGAATCAAGGGTTCATGAAGGGTGTGTATGCGCGAGAGAGAGGAGGAAGAGGATTGAGGAGCTGATGGATTCACGTCCGTTTCGGCTGATTGAATGCAGAGATCGTTGATGGTCAGTTCGCTCTTTATCCCTCTCTCTCGTCCTCTCCTTCCTTCCCTTGAGGCTGATGCCGCTGCGTTCTCGTTTCTTTCACAGAGTTCCACGACGTCTTGCTCGAAGTTCATGGTTCGTTCCTCTCCTCTCCTCCTCGCTTCTCTCGCCCGGCTCTCGCTCACTCACATCTCCTCCTTCGTTCCATCAACCAGTCTGGTCCTCCCACCGAATTCGATCCCTCCGAACCGACTACCAAGCTTCCATCTCTGCCTCGCTCCAGGAGATCCAGACAGAGGACACCAAGCAGGGTTCGTCGTTTCCACCTCTCTTCCTCGCGAGCGAGAGCAGCGACCCGACTCACTTGACCTTCTTCTCCGCTTCGTCTCGGTTTTGGGTTGGAATGAAAAATAGAGCAGAACCGAACCCGACTCTTCAATTTCATGGCTCAGATCCAGAGCGCGATCCAAGGCTTGCAGGGGATGCCGGTGTTGAGCTCTGCTGCTGCTGGTGAAGGAGGAGGACGAGGAGGAGAGGAGGTTGATGGTGGTGATGCTTGAAGAGTTCGGACCTCTTTCCCTTCCTTTCCTCTCCAACAAGCTCTTTCGGACTCGCTGGCTGATGCACTCTTTCGTTCCTTACTTCTTCTTCGCAGAAGCCTCTCGACGAACGAACGAACAAATCGAAACACCGACGCGTCTCGCTTGCTTGCTCTCTCTCCCTAACCTCGTTTCTCAATCGACTTTCCCAGCTTGCTCTTCCATACCCGCTCGCACACGATCGATGCAGTATATATACAGTGTCGGTACACTGCGGAGTATGGCTGCTAGAGAAACAGAGAGAGAGACGAGATGGAGAAGAAGAACAAAGACCACACGAAACCGAACCGAAAACGAAGACGAGAAAAAGTAATCCCTCCCTTCCCAAACTAGACTGCCCACCAGAACATTAAAAGAAGTCCCCGTCGGCCCCCACGTTCCGCTCTCACCACCTCACCCATCCCCTCCATCTCAACCCAGACGCGTCGACCGGCTCTCCCAATCTGCCCTTCGACGACGCAACCTCTCCCTTCTTGGCGACGAGCGAGAATTCCGACCCGGATCGAGGGGAGAGTGTACCGATGGAGGACGACGAGGAAGAGGCGGTGCTTCGGACCTTGACGAGGGAGCGAGGAGGAGTGGTAGGAGGAGTGTTGACGAGCGAAGACGTTTTAGTGTTGTTCGACGAGGAGGATGAGGAGTTGGAGATGAGGGATGCAATGGAGGGAGATAGGGAGATCGATCCTGAAGTTGTCGAAGACGATTGAGTTCGGATAGAGGTAGATCTGGAGCTAGACTTCGACCCAATCTTCCTCATCCTCTCATCGAAAGCCTTCTCCTCCTCCTGCATCGCGAGACGAGCCGCCTTCGAGACTCCTTCCCTCCTCTCTTGCTTCCTCGACACCCCCTTCTCGATCCGACCGTGGAGTTGGAGCATCTTGGTCGCTTTAACCACGAGATGGGCGGCATAGCAGGATCCGTTGGTGGCGAAGAAGGGGGAGGAGGAGGAAGTGGGAGGGGATGATTGAGACGCGACGCCGGCGAGTTGAAGCCATCGAGCGTAGGCGTCCAGGGAGGTTTCAGTGATGTTGAAGGAGGAAGGGGAGGAGATTCGACCGATGAGGTAGTTGGTGAGAATGTGGATGCGGATGGTTTGATCAGAGAGTGGGGAGAGGGAGGATCCGTTTCGGTGGGAGCTGGCCGACGACGACGAGAGGAGAGAGACGTCCAACCTCTGCTTGAGCGACCTGACGACCGAGTTCACGAAGTCTCATCCTTCCGTCCCACTCCCAGTCTTCCCTTTCAGTCCCAAAATCCTTCTGATCTCCTCTGGAAGACTTCCAGCAGCCTTCATCCTCTCTCCCGTCGGGCCGTCCGTCATCAACCTAGACAACTCCTCCAACGCTTCCTCGACGAGCTTCTTCTTCTGCTCGAAGAGCGCGTCAGAGAGCGAAAGAGCGAAGTGGAGAGCGAGGAGGGAAGGAAGTGATCGAAGGACCGCCGCGTCGGTCTGAAGAGCTCGCACGACTCGTTCCTCCTGCCCCTCCTTTTGCTCGAAGGCGATCTCGTCGGCGTTGGCGAGAGGGTAGGAGTGAGAGGGAGCCTCGACGACGACTGGTTGTTGCCTTTGGTGGGATGGAAGGATGGAGGAGAGGTCGATGGTGGAGATGCGGGAGCGGAAGGCGGTGTAGCTGAGGACAGGGTTGGTTTGGGGGAGGTGGGCGAGGGAGGAGAGGACGAGAGAGAGGGAGAGGCGGGAGAGAGGGAGCTGTGAAAGAGAAGTGAGGGAGAGGAGGATCTGAGTCAGCTTTTCCTCAGATAGGCGTCTATAGATGCGAAGAAAAAAAAGGAGCCGCATACGTACCCTGAAGAGATCCTGGAAAGAAGTAAGAGAGCCTTGAGGGTCGACGACGGCGAGAGCTGGAGGAGAGAGGGAGTCGATTTTGTCGATGTGAGGAAAGACGGGATGATCATTCTGGCGAGTGGATTGGAAGTGCGTGATAGTGAGTTTAAGGCTGAAGGTGAGGGCTTCAGCAGTGTAGAGCGTAAGGGGAGGGAGGAGGATGAGTACGGGAAGGGAGGGAAGCGGGATGTAGAGGTTGGAAGGCAGAACGAAACTCACGAAGTTGGCCCAGTTTTGATATCCCGCTTCGCAGCAGGACGGGAACGATAGAAAACTACCGAAGTGGTCGAGAACGAAAGAAAAGTTAAAAAAATTGCGATCGCACGAGGAAGGTTGGTGGACGGAAAGGAGGTCGCGTACCTGATTTCGTCCGAAGCACCAACGTTGTTGCTTCCCGTCCCAAAAATCTTGAGCAAGGTTCCCGAAATCGCAAGATGGAGAACGCCTCGGTCCTGGGAAACTCAGACGCTGGTCAGCTCTTTCCGAATCGCGAGGAGAAGGAAGAAGGGAGAGGAGGAAGGAAAGAAGGAAAGGGCGAGCCAAAGAAAGAAGTCCGCCTTCTTTTCCTTCTGTGAGCTCCTACGCCAAGGAACGGCGCCCAGAGGAAGGGAAGCGATCTGTAGGAAGCAGCACTTCGGTCAACCTCTGAAGGTTAATCGTTCGAAAATGGTCCGCTCCCGCTCCCGTCGCGTCGAAAGTGAGAATCGAACTCAGTACTCTACTCTAAACCCAGTCAGCCGGATCGAAGATCTGTCGCCGGATATCCCAATCTTCGATTTCATATGCACCCGCTCTGAGGACTCGTTCGTCGACTTCTTCTCCTTCCAACTCAAGTTCAGAGACTGTTGAAAACCAAAAGCAAAGGAGAGCGAGGTCAGTTCCTTCTCTTGCAAGCCTCATTTCGCTCAAGTCTCTGGCTCAAGGGCCCAGCCTACTCCCTAGCACACCCTTTTTGTACCAAAAACCTCGCGGAGTACTTACCTCAGCTCCTACGAACTTCCCTCTACCACGTCCCTTCGACCTCTCCTCGGTCCTCCTCCTCGGCCTCGTCGTCCTTCCCCTTCAACCTCCTCGACGAAGCAAACCCACTCCTTAACACTGCTCGTTGCATCGGCTGGTTCTCCTAAAATCGAGACCGAGATGTTGGAGCGAGCTGAAAGGGGAGTGAAGGATGGGAGGATGGGAGGAGGTGAAGGTTGTCGCAGAGGTTGGAGGATGAGCCTGGAGAGAGCCGGAGATGGGAGGAAGCGAGCCAGCTCTGTCCTTTGCTAAATGACGATACCGTTTGGCGATGGAGGTCACTTGGGAAGTCAGCGTTCTATCGGTGACCAGGAAAGACCGAATCGAAAGAGAGGAGGGAAGGCTGAAAGAAGGAAGGCAAAGGAAGGGAAGGAGGATGAGCTTGATCGATTCGAAGAAGGATAAGAAAGAGAGATGATGAAACGAAAGCGAACCTCGAGCTAGTTCAAATCACCACCAGGAGTAGCGTGAGATTACGAGCCTCAGAGGTGGAAACTTGAGCGGATCTTTGCCTTGGGGGAGAAGGCGAAGAAATGGCCGAGGAGGAAGAAAGGACTCGGAAGGAGAAGAGTCGGTTGAGCTCAGGTTTTCAGGCCTTGACCTTGGGAGAGCCGGTGAGGGGGCTCTAAGAGAGAGTCGGGAGACACTGCGTTCGATGGTGCGGGTTTGAAGGACCAGGAAGGGAGGAGAGGAAGGAGGGGATGGCCGTTGGAGTCAGAAAGCTGTCGAGCTCAAGATCTCTTTTTTCAGGTGAAGCTGAGACTGAGAGGGCGACGCTGTCCTTCAAGATATGTAGGAGACGATTAGAACGGAAGTGCATTGGTCTCTTATCTTTCTCGAAATGAGCTCGAAATTGGCCCAAGGCGATAAGAAAAAAGGGAGAGGAAGAAAGGAGACGCTTCGCGAGATTCCTTTCGTCTCCTGACGTTTTCGCTGATGCCTTGACATCTCAGAGGTTGAAGATTTTCAAAAAAGGAAAGGAAAATTGGATATTTGAGCATCCTCTGCCGAAGAAACAAACAGGCCGAAAAGAGAAGGACCAAAGAGAAGGTCGAGTACTCGCGACGCGTCTCGCTCGACGCGGATGCAAGCTGAGCTCCCTGCTGCAGTTTCTCCGCTATACAAAGAAGCTTCGGGTGTAAGCCGCTTATTTAGTTACCTCATCCGATGTAGCGGTGAGTCTTCAGACCGAGACGAAAGAGAAGGAGAAGCCGGCAGCTCCACCGCTCTCGAGGAGGGATTCCGCCCCAGAATTCCTATTCCCTTCCAGAAGAAAGCACCCTAGATCGTGGAGGAACATCGGATGTTGAGTACTCTCTTCCTCATTCTCGTACTCTATCCCTCCGAGAATGAGGGAGAGAAAGAGGCAAGATCGAGAAACAAGAGACTCGTCTCGACGCGTTTTCTGTTGAGAAGTGCATCATTGAGACGAGCCGCGTCGAGTCGTTTCTAGCACCTTCTCTCTTCTTCATAGTTCTAGTAGTTTCTCCGTAGGTAGCTTAGTCACCTCTTGTAATAGTAGATACGTCATAGGTGCTGCGGAGGGTTCTCGTAGAGTATATAAGGAGGGCTCGCTCCAGGTGAGTTCTACCGTCCCTCGCTACTATATCTCGTTTATATATTACTTGTACTGAAGACGATCCTCCTCCAGAGCCGAAACCTCACAACATTTTCTCCCACTCAATCCAGCGTAGTCGCCGGCTTTCGGAGCCAAGACGGGTGGACAAGGAGGAATAAGTAAGGCGTGTAGTCGGCTCTGAGGGGACCATAGCTGCTCTCGATCCTTCCCCTTTCCCGTCCCCGAAAGCACGAGGCGCGACGAAGTCGGAGGCGAGTAAAGCGAGCAGTTTTGAGCAGTTCCCTGTTTGTCTTTTCTCCTCTGACCATCACCATCGCCCCGCTCTCTCTAATTTCTCTCAGAGCACCCAACGTAGTTTCTACTCCTCCACGATGAATTCAGGTTCACCACCACTTTTTTCTCTCCTCCTCCTCTTCCATCTCTTCCCCCTCTTCCGCTTCTCGGTGGACCCTCGGAACTTGATCTGTACTCTTTCGTCCCCTCCTCCTTCACCAGCGACTCCAATGGACTTCTCAATCATCAGCAGCTTTTGTGGGAGGATCAGAAGTGGACTGATCATCAAAATTGGCCTTTCTGTGAGGTCTCCTTGAGTCTGTCGGTTGTCGCCGGCTCCGATCTCGACGGCCTGCTTTCACGCGAGCTGACCTCTCATCTCTGTCTCCTCTCTTTCCAGCCTTCCCTCCCACTACCTCTCCCTTCAACTTCTCCTTCGACTTCAACCCTCCTCCTTTGTCCCCCCTCTCTTCAGAATGCACGTCTGCCTCCTCCTCCTCCCGATCCACCTCGTTCGACGCCCTCCCTTTCGGCTCCGTCTCGCCTCTCTCCCAAACCCACATCGCGTTCACTGACGATTCAGTTTGCAACACTCCCAAACCAGCTCATCAACAACCCTCTTCCTCAGCGGTCGTTACCACATCCAGTCGAGGGAGGAAACGCGTCGCTCCCGCTTCGTTCGCTGAGGAGGACTTTGGCGACGGCGACGCTTCTTCTTCTCCTAGCGAGTCGACGAGGAACAAGGGCAAGAAGAGGGACATCGAGGCGGACGAGGATGATGAATCGGATTTCGAGGTTTCGGGAGGTGGGAGTGGGAGCCGAGCTGGTGGGCGAGGGGAAAAGGCGAAGAGTGAGGTTGAGAAAAAGGAGAGGAGAAAAACTACGAATCGAGCTTGTGAGTCTTTGTCTCTCTCCCTTCCCTTCTCTGTCACCTAGGAGAGTCTGAACTGACTGATCTTATTTTTCTGGGTCTGTGACAGCCGCCAAAGCCTTCCGAACTCGACGAAAGAACCTTTTGAACGACATCCAGGCGCAGATCTCGGAAAGAGGTGAGCTCTCCTCTCCTCTCATTTTTCCCTCTCTGTTCGATTTCGACTGACCTTACCGTCGGGTCATCCTTTTCGGACGCCGAGATTCGAGAACTGCGCTCCCTCATCGATCGACTCAAGGAAGAAAAGCAGGAGATCCTCGCTCAACGAGGCTAATCGACGCGTCGCGCTTCACTTCGTCTCCCTTTCATCGCCTCTCTTGCTCTTCTTTGCATTCTGTCCTTTACTTCTTGGGCCCATGCATTAGCTCTATTGCCTTGTCCTCTTTTCCTCTCTCTCTTTCCTTTCTTTTCTTCTTTTTCACTTTCGTTTCTCATAGACTGACGCCTTTCACGACATCTTTTCCCTCTTCTCGATCTTCTCTGTCCTCTGATATCGGTCTACCTTACTCTTTCATCTACTACACAGCTTTCACTTATTCCACTCTCTCCGCCGTGAATTTTTGTTCCCTCTCCTTTCGTCGTATCTTCCTTGCCCGTCCGATTTCGGTCATCAATCGATCCATGCTCATCAGCTTTTAATCTCTCCCTTTCCCTTCTATGATATGTCAAAACAACACACTGAGAGAAAAGCCTCATGGATCGAGATGTGCAAAAACGTCCAAGAAAGAGGAAAGCGACGCGAGGTGCGTGAAAGGAAAGAAGAAAAGGAGATGAAGGAGACGTGAAGTGTTCGTGGCTAGTCTATGCGAGAAGGAGAAACGAAGCCGAAGAAGACGAAAAGTAAGGTGAAGGCCTATCCTCGTGTTCTACGAAAGAGGGAGATAAAACGAGGGCGAGAACGACGACGAAGTCGACGCGTTGTAGGATCCCTCAACTATCGCGCGACTGGGCTCGCTAGAAGCTGGCCAGGGAGAGAGGTCATGTCGAGAGGTGTTTGAGTTCGGGGGAGAATGAGGGGGAGAAGAGAGCGTGGTGGTGGGCTTGGGAGTGAGAATCGAAGAAGCTGAGCGGGAGGAAAGGAAATGAAAGACCGACGTGTCGAGGTCAGGTATTCCGATTTGTCGGAAAGGAACTCGAGGAGTTTGAGAGAAGGAGTGATAAACTTACTGGTAGGACTCCTCTGATGTATTCGATCTTCCATCTGGATACGACCCATCGCTCTCAGGCGAGGAAGCGAAGGCAGCACCGTCGAAGTTGAGGAAGGAGGGAAAAGGACGAGCCGTCTGTGGGATTGGAAGTGAAGAAGGAAGAGAGAAGAACAATCAGCCTCATCATCCTTGTGGACGCGAACAGATCAGATGGGTCGAAGGAAGAAGCTCACCTCTCCAGCCTCCTCTTCACTCTCCAACCCAAACGGTCTCGAGCTCAAGCCAAAGCCTCCTCCCATTCCTTCTGCTCCTCCTCCCGACCATCCCAACCCTGCTCCATCGAAGGAACCGAGACCCGAAGGCTGAGGCTCAGCTTGGCACTGGTAGGAGTGAAGGAGGTGGCTGGAGACGAAGGGAGGGAGCGAGGTTGGCGTCGCGAAGTGGGAGGAAGAAGACGCGTCGGAGATGGAGACCGTTGAACGGAACTGCTGCTGCAGGGAACGGATGGAGATCCCAAGGCTGAGGAGGCGAGGCGAGGTGGGAATAATGAAGCGCAAACAAAGAGAAGAAGGATATGAAGAGGATCGAGAGCATCAGCGCGCGCTCCGCCTAAAAACATGTTTGACCGTCGGTGATTGAAACTTCAAGCACTCACAGGAACGGAGGAGGCGAGCAAAGCGGATTTTTCTCGGTGAAGCAATCGAGATGAGCGGTCCATATGAATACGAAGGGCTCTGGAAGAGGTGGTGGAGGGGTTGGAGGAGGAGGAAGAAGGAGGAAAGGGAGCCCCCATCTCGAAGATGAGAGCTTTGAGTCGGTGGATCTCTTCCTCCTTCTCCTTCTCCCTCCGCGCTTCCTCCGAGATCGAGGGAGAAGAGGCCGCACCAGTGCGAGAAAAGGGTGATGAGGTTGGATGGCGACGAGGCTTGAGCTGCTGGAGCTTGAGTTGCTCGAGCTCAGATCTGAGATGTTCGTTCTCTGCTCGGAGGTTGGCGGCGGTTTGCTCGAGCTGAAGGTATAGATCAACCGATGAAGGCAAAGAAGAAGGGAGGTCAGCTTATGCGAGAGAAGGGAAGATGGGTTGGGTTCTGAGCGACGACGAGAGGAATGAGAGAAAGAGAGAGGTGGAACTCACGCTCGTCACGTAGGACTTCTTTTTCTCCCGATGTCGAGACTGAGCAATCGCGTTGGCGCTCTTTCCTGCGATCTTGGAGGAAGAAGAGGTTCGAGTCGAGGAAGGCGAGGTTCGAGGCGGAGGAGAGCGAGGAGAGAGCGACATCCTGGGGATCGAGGAGGGAAGACGGTGGTGGTTCGAAGGGAGCTCGGACGATTGGAAGCAGCGAGAAGATGAAACCTTGTGAGCGTTGGGGTGGCGAAGTTGACAGGTCAAGCAGCTCGGTCTTCAGGGCGATGAGGAGATCCGCCGTTCGTGCGGAAGGACGGCGTTTCTCGTTAGAGGGAGGAGGTGTAAGGCCTCCCCGAAAGGAGGAGGGCGATCGAGCCGAGAAGGGAGAAGGCGAATTCGGCTGGAGCAGTGGAAGTTTCAGAGAATCAAGGGTCGAGAGTGAAGCAGATTTGAGACGCGTCGAAGAGAGGGCTGAGTGCGAACGGAGGGAAGGAGTCGAGCTGGCCGCTGGGAGATCCAGTCCTTCCGCAAGAAAGGATCTGCCGAAAACAAAACCGAAGACATGCATAGCTTTGGAAGAGCTGTGCCTTGAAGAGACAGGGGTGAGGTGAAAGGAGATAAGATCAGCTCCGACCTTTCCTTCAGGAGAAGGGAGGGGAAGGAGGAGGAGGAAGGAAGAGCGAACTCACCAGCGAAACGTTCTTCTCGTAGGACTCCTTTTGGTTGGGAGTTCGTTAGGTTTCGAGAGTATTCTAGGGAGGCAAGAGAGGATGAGTAGAGGGCCAACGACGAGGATGGTGGAAGGACGAGAAGATGGCGGTCGAGGTGGCGGTCGAGGTCAGCTCAACGATTTCGATCCTTCTTTTCTCTTTAAGCTCGCAACGACCATCAGCTCCCCTCGATCCACCACCACATCCTTCACCTCTTCTCTGCTTCCTTCCTCTTCGTTCGCAAGGATCGATCCTGCCTAACTATCCTCAAATCCTTTCCATCGAGCCATCTCTTGGTCGTCAACGTCCCTCTCCCTCCTCCATCGTTCCTTCCTCTCGATCCCCCTCCCTCATCCAACGCTGAACCCCGACAGACAAAATTGGCGATTACAACGGAGATGGATGGATTTTAAAACCCTCGTGAGTGATTTTTTGAGCAAGGGGAGGAGAGGAGAGAGAAGAGAGATGGACAGGTCGAGCTCGCGAAGGAAGGCTTATTAGAAGGGGACGTCGATGGATGGGACGAGAGAGGTGATAGAGAGCGATAGGTAACTTCTGGACAGAAGATTCTTGGAGGCTTTTCTCGGGCAAGGTCCTTTCATACGAGAGGAAGAACCCAGCGGCGAAGGAACGAAGAAATTGCGCACGTCGAGCTCACGCAACTCTTCCTTCCCTTCGCTCTCTCGTCCCCTCTCTCAATCCTCTTCACCCCAACGTTCCAGTGATCGGAGTGTCCCAAAGTTGTGTCTGACTTGACCTCTCTTTTATCCCATTCAGGACTCGTTTCGCTTGACGTCTCCCTGCCAATCTCTCCATCTCAACCTCCTCACCTCCTTCCTCAACGGACCCTCGCTCGCTCGACTTCCCTGTCGTCGCCGTCACTCTTTTCTTCTTCGTTCTACCGGGCTTCGTATCGGAATGGAAAATCTTCAGGTGTTGGACTGGTTCAGATGAAGAAGAAGGTTGAGATGATCTTGGGCCGTTTTGGTCCAGGCTCGTTTGATCTTCCTTCCAGCTCTTTTTCACGAGACGACTCGTTTGACTTTGCGTGCGGACTCGTTCCTCCACGGTCGAGCCCGCCTCGCTTCTTCTGGAGGTGGTTAGAAGGAGGACAGTAGGGAAGCAAGACTGGACTCTAGGGTCGTGGTGGGTGTGGGAGGGAGGGAATGAAACCCGAAGGTCAGCTCTTTTCTCCCACTCCTCCGTCTCTCAGTCTCGCTTGCACAAGAGCTGATCCATCCCTACGGTTTTTTTTCGCGTGAAAAGATAGCTGTGCATCGCCTAGAGCGAAGGCCAACTCAGATCTGATCCATCGAGTGAGTCCGTCAAAACAGCGACGCGTCGCGTCTTTTCTCTCTCCTCTTCCCTTCTCTCTCTCCTGTTCACTGACTCTCTCTTGTTTCACCCCTAAACTACTTCCCCTTCTTTTTTATATATCTGTCTTTTCATGTACGCAAGCTTGCAGGACCCCCGCCAAGACTCGTTCCTGATCGAGGAACCTTCTTCGCTTCCCTTCTCCCTCCTCTTCCTTTTGAACTTCACCTTCTAACCACGTCCGACCTTCCTCCCTTTCTCCCTCCCTTCCTTCGTACGCTCAAGATGTCTGTCTGCGTCACGAACCCTACGCTCACGCTCTACGGATACCAGACCATCCTTCCTGGTCCAACCACTCCCCGCCGTTCGTCCTTTCTCCTCCTCTTCAGCCCTCACCTCCCTTCTTCCTCCCTCACCTCCCTTCCCTTCCCCTCCCGAACCCTTTGCTTACTCCTTATTCTCTTCATTTCGTAGTACGATGAGAAGACCTACACCCTCACAGGCCCGGCCATCACCACGTCCGTGAGTACGCAGGAGGAAAAAGAAAGGACGCAAAGGGAGGAGGAACGAGCTCGCCACACGAGAAACTAAACCTTCTTCTCTCCCTCGTCTTCCTCCAACAGAGCTGCTATCAAGACTATTTTCCTAGTGATAGCAGTGCGTTGAATTCCTCTATATCCACCCGTCCTCGAGGCTTTGCTCATTTGGTTGACCTTCCTGTCCTTGCCTTTCCTTTCCTCGACAGCTGTTTCGGCGGCCACCACTTGCACCACCTTCTACCTCCTCGGGGCTCCTGTATGTTTACCTTCTTATCAAGCTAGCTCGGAAAAGAGTGAGGAAGAAAGCAAAGCACGCTGACGAGACGTTTTGCTTTCTTCATTTCGGGAAGACCACGAGCGTCGAGACCATCACCAGATATATCACCACCGACGGTGGAGGATCTCCTACGACCATCTCTTCCCCTACGGAAACTCAGTACACTACCAGCTGCACTGATGGAGCTCAGCCTCAACCTGGGGATAAGTCTTCGACACCTCAACAGTGAGTTCTTTCATCGATCCTCCTCGTCGTCGAAGTTCTCGGATTCAAAGCTGACTTCCTTCTTTTTCCCTTCTCTCGCAGAGCTCAACCCACGACTCCTCCTCCCCAGCCTGGAACCACCACGAGCGTCAGCGTTGGATTGAGCTCTATCGCGGTCTCCGTCACAGATGCGCAAGGAAAAGTCTCGATCTCGGTGGTGAGCTTGTCGTTCTTCTCACTCACCTGTTTGATCCCTGAACCTAGAGCTCGAGCTGAGCTGTTTCTTCCTTTCCTCGTCTCTCTTCTATCCGCTAGCGAATCCAAAGCGTCTCGGTTCTCGTCACAGGAGCCGTCGCTGTCTCGAACTTGAACGCGTCGTCTTCCTCTCCTTCGATCGGGTGAGGTCTCGATCTTTCTCCTCCCTTTCTCTCGCGACTCTCAGTGCTGATTCCTCTTCCATTTTTTCGTTGCTCCTTCCTCTGTGCAGACCGATCGTCGGTGGTGCCGTCGCTGGAGTCTTCATGATTGCAGCTTTCGTCGGGCTCTTCTTCATCCTTCGACGAACCAAGAAGGCTAGGAATTCCAATGGAGACGACGACGATGATGGATACGGGACTGTCAGGAGGACCACCTCTCGAGGAGAGAAGTGAGTCGCGTCTCCTCTCCTCTCCCTTTTCGAGTATCCCGTCACGTCGAGTTGCTTGAAGCTGACCTTCCCCGACTCTCCCTTTCGCATCTCCTCCAGAGTCGAGAGGAAGGTTATGGATCTGGCCGAGGAGGATGTCAACCCTGTTCATGTACAGCCCTTCGTCGTTCGTAAATCTCCACCTACCTCAGCGAAGTCGAACGAACGGAGACATCGAAACTGACCTCGCGCTTTCCCTCTCGCCCTCCCTTCTTCCTTCCTTTCCTCCACCTCTCTTCTTACTCCTTCAGTACAACTCCGCCGCCATGTCCGTTCCTTACCAACCTCACCAGCAGCAGCCAGATACCCTCAACGGATCCTCCCTCGTCGCTCAGCAGCAACAACAACATCACAACTCCTCCGCTCAAAGTCACCAAAGCCACACTACCTCTCCTCCCCCTTCGATGGCCTCTGCTCAAGCTAAGGCTCTCGAGGCTGAGAGAGGTCGATTGCCCCAGAACGCTGGTCCTACTGCCTCGGGATCTGGAGGAGGAGGAAGGGGACTCGAGGAGGAGGAAGTCGTCGTTCACGAAGACGCTGGACCGATGAGAGTCGATTTGCCTCCCGTCTACATCGATCGATCGGTAGACTAGGCTTTTACTCTTTGGACCTTTCTCGCTGCATACTGCCTTGTCTCTCTCTCACTGTGCTACCATCCTTTTATCGACGACGAGTCGTCCTCCACGCTCCCTTTTTTTTTGGCTGCTCTTCTCGACTTTCCCTCTTTTGCTATTCTTTTCTCTCTCTTGTTACGATGGATTTCCCTTTCTACGACCTATTCATGCCTCACTCGACGTTCGAAGCCGAGAGCTGAGTGGAGAAGCGATGAGGTGAAACAGAAACTCAAGCCGAGGAACGCGCGTCGTCCTCCTTTCGTTTCTGACGCGTCTTGCGTTCCTTCCTCTTCTCGTCAAAAAGCTGACCATATCAAGCTCTTGTTGCCTTGGCGTTTAACTTCGAGGCTACGCTTCAGATACCGTGACAAGGAGAGAAGCCTTCGACGATGTATGTTCCGTCATAGCGATCTCCCACAGTCCTCTTTCCCTAAATGCCCACCCCGTCCTCCAAAGCAGAAGTGATGCTACAGGCTCTTCCTCTTGTACCTGTTTATCAAAAAGACAACGAGAAAAGTAAAAAAAACAGGGCTGTTGACGATGAGCAAGTTCGGTTTTCTCTTTCGCTCAATGCGGTCGTCTCGTCCCAGTGTCCTCGCCTTGAACAATCGGGGATTTTCGGACTCACGGCTCTCCATCGTAGTGTTGGTTTACCTAAGCAGAGAAATCATGGAGATGGATGTTTTGATGCATCAGCACACGTAGAGCTACTCAAGGAGGGGGACGGCCGAGTCAAGACGCGCGAGGAGATGATTGGGAGAAACGAACGGCGTATAGTTTGACTTGCTGGTTGGGTTTGACATCCATCCATGGCGTTGGGTTTCCTTTTCGATCCCAGATGACTGAAAGAAGTGAAGAAAGTGGGAGGAAGTCGAAGGGTGAGCTGGAAGTTTTCCTCTCTTTCCCCGCTCTCTTTTTCCTTGGAGTCAGCACTCACCATCCGGGCTTCGAGCAAGTCGAGTCAAGTACCAGAGCCCACCGACAACGGCAGCTCCAGATACGAACCAGATCCTTGAGGAGGTAAGCAGGAGGAGACTGTGGTCAACGACGAAGCAGAAAAGATGGAACGACGAAAGGATACACTCACGGGATGGCTTCGACTACGAAGCAATGCTTATAGAAATACGAGGAGAAGCTCTGAGAAGGCCTAGGGGAAGAGCGGGGGCTAGTAAAGCGTGGAAAGGTAGGGATCATGGCGGCGATGGTGGTCTTGGGAGGAAAGGAAAGTGAAGCTCGGACGTCCTTTTTCTTGAGTGTGATTTCGTCACCCGAAGCTTCTCAAGATGAAGTTGCCCTCGGGAAATCAACTCCGGCCCTTCGAGAATTCTGGGAAGCTCAATAAAATCTCAGCAACGAGTACGAGAGCTTCAGCTTGGTTTGCCGGTCGTTGCTGATTGCTGGGAGCGACGCGTCCTCGTCAGCAGCGAAAGAAAGGAAGACTTCCGCAGGTCGAATTGTCCCAAAGCAGGTTGCAAGCAGCAGATATTATATATGAGTTATACCATATCTTTTCCTATCATCCAGAGAGATGTGCACCGAGGCTTCAGCAGGAGAAGGAAAGCCGGAAACACACGCGACGCGTCAAGATGCAGCGGTCGACTCTTTAGGGTGGGCCGTCTATCCGACAGCCGAAGCACTCAAAAGGCTAAAATCTAGCCTAATCCTCCTGTTGGACACTTCTCCATCTCGAGTGAGCCGACGAGCAGAGCCGGAGCGGAACCCGCGACGAGTCGACGACGCGTTCAAGTTTCCAAGATGCAGTGCTTGATTGAGATACAAGCAGGAGCTCCGGCGGAGTAGGCCTGGTGATTTAATAAGGTATAAAATGGTCTGACAAAACTACGAGCGACGAAATCGATTCAGAGAAGGAGAGGTGGGATCGAACTTCGAAGTCCAGGGGAAGCCTGGAGAACGCAAGCAGATCCGAGCAGTCAGGTCGAGAGGAAGATCTTCCAGCTGAGGACTTGATGAACCCTTTTCCTCTGAGGTACGTCTTGGCAGCAGGAGGATTCGAGCTCAAGATACGTGGGCAGAGCAGGCTCAGAGCTGATTCCGAAAAGGGAAAGTCGTCCTCGAGTGATCGTGCTCTTTTCTCGGGGGAAGATTTTCCCGCCGTTGTGCGCAAATTCACTGCACCCAGAAATTTTGGTGGGATCTGGGAGGCTAGAGAAGGCAGTAGGCTGCATATTCCCAACTTGCCGACAAAAATGAAGGAAGGAAGAGGGCTGAACCGAGCTCCGAGGCTTCTCCTACAGACCGACCTCTCCTCCCTCTTTTTCTGACCCCCAACCACCACCCTAAGGAGCTCCTCCCCTTCCCGACCTTCTCACCTTCCTTCGCTTCTTCCTAGCAGTAAGTCTCTCAATTTCAGACCAGCGGGATCACTCTCCTCCTCCAATCGCGAGCTCACCTTTCGCCCCCCTCCTGCCCCTTCTCCTCCCCTCCTCAGCGATGCCTGTCGCCGTACAAGTCGTTTCTTCTCCTCCTGCCTCTCCCACCCCAGCTCCATACAAGCCAGGAGAGTTTTCAGTCCAGGCTCCTTATGGAGACTTCCGAGATCAGCTCTTCAAGGATGGTGAGTGGAGAAGAAGAAAGACGTCGGAGAGCTGCCGAGCTGCCGACTCGAGGCTGATGAGCCTCCTTTCGTCCCTCTTCCTTGCTTCCTAGGATGGGCTGTCGTTCCCAATGCTTTCACAAAAGAGAATGCGAAGGCGTACGCCTCAAAAGGGCACGATTTCCTCGAGAGTCACAAGCTAGGTGAGTAGATTCCATCGACGAGAAGAAAAAGGATCGAAGCTCACCTTCGTCTTCTCTTTCAGGCTACGATCGGAACGATCCTTCTACCTGGCAGGCTGATCAGCTCCCTAGTGTCAGTCGAGGAGGACTCGTCAATCTCTATGGAGTCGGGCAGGAGCAGTTCGCATGGGATGTCAGGTGGGTTCATGGCTCGAGATGAAAGAAGGGAGGGATTACTTCGGAGACGCGCGAAACTGAAGTCTTTCCCTTTTCCTTGCCTCTGTTTCCAGGCAGGAGCCAGGTGTCATGGACGCGTTCACAAAGATCTGGGGGACCGAAGAACTTCTCGTTTCTATGGGTAAGAAAAGCTCTCCCTTTGTTCCCTTCCTTTGACTCGGTGCCAACTTCGACCGGCCGAGGTCAAGAGCGCTCTTTCCTGACGTCTTCTCTCTCTGCTTTCTTCTACCCCCAGATGCTGTAAATCTCTCCGTGCCTCTCTCCCAGACCGATCCTAAGAATGCCGAGGTCTTCGAGCCCTGGGCTCACGTCGATCAGTGAGTTCGTCGTCTCTTCGCAAAAGACTTGCTTCCGACTCGCCAAACTGACCCTCCTCTCTTCCTCAGATCTCCCAACAGGCAATTCTTCCACTGCATCCAAGGTAAACTTCAACTCTAATTCCAATCTTATTTCTTCCATACTTCTCTCTCAGCCCGCTGACGCGTTCGTCGTTCGTTCTCGAAGGAATCGCGAACCTCGCTCCCAACGGACCTGATGACGGTGGCCTGATGGTCCTCCAAGGAAGCAAGGAACTCTACAACGAGGTCTTTGAGAAGTTTGATCACCAGAAGGGAGATGGTTGGACCGACGTCGACGTTCGTCCTTTTCGTTCGCGTCTTTCCCATCTCTCAAACTTCATCGCTGACTCTTCGCGACCTCTTCTTCCCCAGTCTTACCACCACACCCCCGAGATGCTTGACTGGCTCGTGAACGAGAAAGGTTGTGTGTGGCATAAGGTCTGCGCCAATGCAGGCGATTTGATTCTTTGGGATTCGGTACGTTTCTTCTCTGTTTTTCTCCTCTTCTCGAAATTCCTTCGCTCCTCACGCTGACCCTTCATCACTCCTTCTTCCAATAGAGAACCGTCCACTACGGAGCTCCTCCCGTCGGCCAGAAGGCTCGAACTGCCGTCTACGTCGCTTACAAGCCTGCTGCTCTCATCACTCCCGAGAGGTTGGCTCTCCGACTCGAGTGCATCGAAAACCTCTGGACGACCGTGAGCCCGCTCTCTTTGTTTTCTTTCTTCTACTCCCAACCTTCTCCTTTTCCTTCCCTTCCTTCTTTCCTGGCCTCGAAATTCGACCGCTTACTCTCTCCTCTCGTCGCGTCGCGTCGCTTCTCTTTTCCTCCCCGTTCCAACAGACCCACGACCCAATCCTCTTCCGGGTGATCGACTACAAGAACACTCCCTCGGACTCTATTCGACCCTTCCCCGCCAAACCCGTCCTCAGCGCTCGAGGACGGAAGCTGGCCGGAATCGACGCGTACTGATTGCCGTCCTCCTCTCGTTCAGTTATACTTTCTTCGTGGATCTGACGTCTTTTCTACCGAGCCACCCTCAGTCCATCGTTCCCTTCAACCTCTTTATCTACTGCTTCTAACTCGAATACCTTCTTTGGATTTATGACCTCTTCCCGACAAGTTGGGGATGGAGATGCTGTTCGACGAGAAAGAAAGAGAGCTCCACGACATGGGAAATCGATTTCTCCCCACTCTCCCCGAGAGTGCATCACCGAAAGATAAGCGGAGAGGAACAAGAAGGAACAGAAGGGCGGAAGGGGAAAGAGGATTGCCAGCTCGACGATCCTCTTTCCTCTCCCACCACGACTGACGTTTGGTGTATCGAAGAATCAACAGGCGAGCATGGCATGACGCTGGGGATTACGAGGAGAAGCAGAGAGGCCAGAAGATGTGCGCTGATCAGTGTCGTAACGAGCGATGCTACGGCTGCAAACCTCGCGACGATTTACCAAACAAACATCAGCCGAACCAGGTCGCACCCTCTTCCATCTCTCCAATCAAGCTCTCAACAAGCTTTTCACCTCCTCTCGACTTCCATCTGCCAGCTCGTGTAAAATGATCGTCACTCTACGTACAAGGCAAACCTCCTCTTCTCTCCTCAACTCCGTTCCTCCACTCCCAACCCTTCCAACCCACCCACCAACTCCCTCTCCACAGCTTCCCTCTCCTCCCTCTCCTCCTCCCCCTCCTCCTCCTCCCCCTCTTCCCCACCTCGCTCCTGAGCGTCTTCGTCGCTCGGCAGATCTCCAACTCCAACGTAAGCAGAAACGTCTCCCACTTCCTCCTCCTCCTCGTCCTCGTCCTCATCTTCCTCCTCGGATTCAGACTCGGCAGCTTTGTTCGCTTTCCGGGGCGCTCCCCACATTTTTCCTTGGTGGTTAGGGTTCTCGACGAGGAGGTCGGTGGGGACGTGGTTAGGGTCGAGTTCGAGATCTAGTGTGGTGGATTTCGTCGAGGAGAGAACGAGGTGGGTTTGTAGTTGATTGATGATGATGAAAAGAGGAGTTTGAAGGAAGCGAGGGAACGTAAAGAGGAGAGGAAAGGAGAAGATACGGGAAGAGGATGTAAGGCCAGTCAGTCAGAGTAAAATAAAGCGAGAAAGACTGAGCTCGAAACGACGCGTCGAGAAAGAAGAAAGAGATCGACGAACCTTTCTCCTTCCTCCTCTCATCCCTCTCAGTCTCCATCTCCGAGATGATCAGATCCTGCATGGCTCGGACGTCGTCGGCGGATTTGCAGGTCAGGTAACGAGTGATGAGCGATCTGTGAGGGCGAGGAAGGAGAAGGAAAAGGTCAGCTTGCGAGCGAGCAGCGACGAGCTCGGACTGGAACAGAGCTCGTGAAAAGAGGAGAGCATCATACTTACTCGTTGACCTCCCAGAACGAATGTCCCCAGGAGAACTTCGAAAGTCTGCCAGAGAAGAGGACAGAGGGAGGGAGGTGAGCTTGAGCTTCGAGCGAGGAAGAAAAGAGGTAGCTTGGGATGAGAAAGAGAGGTCCCACTCACAACAGCTCAGCCTCAGCGGCGAATCCAGTTATGTAGAAAGCAGCTGCTAGAGCTTCGACGCAATTCTGGAGAGAGAGGAGAAAGGAAACGGGGAAGGAAGCGAAGGAAGAATCGACGTGAGCTCGACTCCTCGTTCCATTTGGTTCAAAGATTCCTCGAGGAACGGAAGGAGAACTCACCAGACGCCAAGGCTTCCCGTAGTTGACAGGGTTGGTAGCGATGAGGAAGGGCACTGGGTGGAAGCGAAGCAAGGAGAGGTTGTCAGGACGCGTCGAAGCACGGTTGAGCTCGAGCTCCCTTCCTCTCCTTCCGTTCTCCTTGCTAAAGAAGAGACAACTCACAAAGCCTCTCATTCGGACTTCTAATCTTGTTCCAAGGGACCTCGTCCAGCCTAGCCCACGAGCATTCCACCACTGCGAGTCCTGAAGCGAGGACGATGTCTCGGTCGTCTGGGCAAACTGGCTGACCTCCTTTTGGGCTGGAGGAGGAGAACGAACGTCAGCTTCGGGCTGCTAGAAACAAAGATGCGTTCGAGGAGGAGGTATATAGAGACGAGAGACTCACGTAATGACGACTCCACGGAATCTAGCACCGACTCGAATAGGTTTGATGAGACTCAATCGAGAGAGCTTCTTCCCGGAGCTGAAGAGGGACGACGAACGAAGAACGAAGCGTGGCGAAAGGAAAGTCAGCTCTTCATGCAGCGTCGAGAGCGAGCGAGATGGCAGGAAGGATGACCGAACCATCTTTTCGGATCGCAGTGATCAAAGTCCTGGAAGAGAAACGAAGAGAAGGGAAGGGAAGGAAAGGAGGTCAGCTTCCTTCCTTCCTTCCTTTGGACGAGTTTCTGAAAGGACATCCGGATGAAACTTACCCACATCCCGACGGGAACCGAGATCTTCTTGAGCTCATCTCCACTGTCGTCATCTGAGTCTATACACGCCAAGGAAAGCGCGGGAGGTCAACACTCTGACGGAGGCGAAAGAAAGTCAACCAACCTCGTACCCGTCTCTCTCCTCCTCCTCCTTCTTCCCTCCGGAACAGACCTCCGAGTTTTCTGATATACAGGTTACTAACCATGCTCATCCTCGAACCCGACTGGTTTCTCATCCACCGCACTGTCGGGTCTTCCTCCTTCGTCGACAGCGTACCGGTCTCTCGTCGCTCGAGTGGATCCTCCTCTAGGTCCTCCTCGAGTTGAACTTCCTCCTCGTCTGGAGGCTCCTCCTCGACCTCTTCCTCGAGTCGATGCTGCTGGTTTGGCCATTCGTGCTGAGGTTGTTGCTGCGGAGAAAGGTAGGCTGTAGAGGAGAGGAGGAAAGCCTGGATGCTGGTCGTTGGAGGTGAGCTCGAACTTCAAGAGGTTGACTTTCAACGAGAAAGATTAGTCTCGAGCCCGACGAAATCTCACGAGAAAAAATCCCAAAGAGCGAGCACTCGATACTTCATCGTGATGAATGACTTCTGAACGTTCATTACAATCTTGTTGTAAGAAATCTGGCGCAGACGAGATGAGCAGAGTTGAGCTGGGCGCGTCAAAGGTCGTTTATTGAGGAGGAGGAGATCGAGAATGAGCTTTTTGAATCCTAACCACATCAGCTCACTCTCTCATCCAGATAATGAAGATCCCTTCCTCTCTCTCTTCTGCTTCTACAATACCCCGAGTCGTGCCCTATACTCTCTCCTCATCCACCACCGTCGTCGCAGTCGCAGCTCTTCGAGACCCGTCGACCATCCTCTACCCGTCCACGCTCGCCTCTCGTCAATCCTACCTCAATCCTGCAACCTCCAAACCTCTCACTCCCTTTCAGTGGAAAGTATACGATCTAGTCCTCAAAGTGAGCTTTTCAAAAACATACCTCCCGGGACTCTACCGAGCTCTGTTGTTGACTCGAGTCTTCTTCTCTTCTTTCGTCGAACGAACGAGCTCCCTCCCGGACGAACAACGACCTACGGCTCTCTCGCTGCTCACCTCCATACCTCTCCCCGAGCCGTAGGAACTGCGCTCAGTAGGAATCCATTTTGTCCCAAGGTGCCTTGCCATCGAGTCGCCGCGAAGGATGGAGGCATGGGTGGGTTCTTGGGAGAGTGAGTTTCAGGTTCTCTTCTCTCCTCCTTCCTTCCTTCCTTCCTTCCGACGCGTCGTTCTTTTCGTACGCTCGCGAGGGAAGGGAAGATTTTGCTGATGCAGCTGACGGATCTGTCCGATGGTCGACTTTGTGCTCGCTCAGGAAATCAACGGGTCTCCTTGTAGATCAGAAGATCCAGCTCCTTCGACAAGAAGGGGTGACGCTCACCGAAGGGAAGGTCGCTGGGAGCTGGGTCGTCCAGCGCGACGACGCGTCAGGTCTAGGAGAATGGATCTGGGCATGATTCTCAGAATACAGCATACTGCTTTCTTTTTCTCTTCTACGGACATCTCCTCGCTAAACTCAGACTCCGGACATCCAAACCCTGGAGTTGTTTGACCAAAGAAAAAGGAAGCCGGGAGCCTTGTTTGGTTTCCTTCTTCAGCTTTTCTTTGTCTGTAGAGAACGCTGATATGGCCTGAGGCCTTTGAGAAGTTGAAGAGAGGTGTGGATGGTTCTTCCTGACTTGGTGGAGATTACCGGGACGAGGAGGCGAGGGGGTTCGACGACGAGGGGAAGAAGATGGGATGAGCAGAAGGACAAAGAACAATCAAGTCTCGATGGCTTGCTTTCCCTCGGGGAGGATCGTCGCTGGGTCGCCTTTTGCTGGAATCAAAAGGGAAGCTTGGTTCCCAGAAACCCAGAAAGTGGGAATCAAGTTCCGGCCAGGGGATTGTCCGCCAACTCCCACCCTCTCGCTCTCCTCCCCACCTTTTTCCCTCCTCCTCTCCTTCCTTCACCTCCATCCACCACTCCCAACCACCTCCTCTACTCTAACCTATCTCAGCATACATGTCTTCCGCTGGCGAGTCAGCTGGACTTCCACCTCATGGTCAGTCTCGTTTCCCTTCGATTCCCTCCTCGCTCGCTCTCTACCTTCTCTTCATGATCCTGCCCCACCGCAGTCTACAAGTCCAACAGTCCAAACTGATCAACCGCCTCTAAACCCCTCTATCTCTCTCCATCTCTCTCCAACCAGATCCCTTGCAGAAGGAGACCTACGTAGCTTTGATCAGGAGAGCTATCGGCGAGGTGAGTTCATTTCCTTCTTCCAGCCTGCTCTACCTGCATCCCTTTTCCTCTCCCTACTCTCCGCCTCCACCACTTTTTCTGTGTTCCTGACTTAAGTCTCGACCTTTACCACAGTCCCCTGATGGCGCTCTTACCCTCAACGAGGTATGTAGAGACTATTTTCCTGGTCGTTCCGCTTTTTTCGACTCCTTCTCTCGCTCCTCTTCCTCTCTCCATCGCCTAAACTGAACTCTCCCTCCTTCCCTCCTCCACCTCTTCTTCCACTCTGCCTCGTGTATCTGCTTGTTTCTTTGCAGATCTACGACGCCATGGAGAGGAAGCATCCTGATATCGCTCTCAATCGTCCTGGATGGAAGGTGAGAGAGAGAGAGCCGCTCGTTCGCGATCCGTCCTCCCCCGTCGATTCTGACCTGCCTTCTCCTTTCTCGCAGAACACCACTCGCCACTGCTTGAGCATGAACCCTTGCTTCGTGAACCAGTCCAAGCCCTTCCCTCTACCCGGACGAGGTGGTGAGTCCTTTTTCTTTCGTCCTTTTCTGCCGTCTTCGACCATTCCTTCCGTTTGTTTGTTTGACCACCATCGTCCCTCCCTCGACAACTTCTCCCTTTCCTCTTCTGCACATCTACTCCGAAACTGACATCCTTCTTCTCGATTTCTTCAGGTTACTGGACAGTCGATGTCAACGTGAGTTCTGTCAGACATTTATTTCGCTCTCGCGAACGTCTCCACCATCCATCTCTCTGACCATCCTCTCCTTCCCCTTCCCTTCTTTTTCGTCCACTCGCCAGGCTCCCGAGTCTTACTCGCGCAACCGATCTAAAAAGAAGCCTGCTGGATCCAAGACTTCCTCGGTCAGCCCTTCCTCTCTCACCTCTCCTCTTCCCTCCTCGAAAAGGACGCGTCGAAAATCGGGTCCAGCAAACGCGTCGGCGTCGTCGTCGAAAAGTCGAGGGACGTTCTCGACGGGTCAACCGGACGAGGACCCTAGGAACATCGGCTCCTCGTCTTATCCTGGATCGAACGGTGGGAGGATCGATGGTATGGAGCGAGGAGGGAGCATGCTAGGTTTGGGAGAAGGATCGGAAGAATCAGACGAGGGAGAACGGTCGGATCGCCAACTACCTCCTTGGACTCAGCCTCAACCTCAGCAGCAACGCTACCACCCTCCTCCTGGACCTTCTTACCCACTCCATCACCAGAGCTACTCTCCTTACCCAACGAGCTACAATCCAAACCAAGGCTACTCGAACAACTACCCTCCTCCTCCACCTCCTCCTCTCAACAACCCTTACCTCCCTCATCCCTCGTCCTCGTCCCACCATCTCCACTCCCTCCCTCCCTTCCAAATGCATCCACAACAGCAGCAGCAACAACAGCACTACCAGCATCAGCATCAGCAGCAGCAGCAACAACAACAACCTCCTTTCCCACCCTTCCCAAACTCCTCGTACTCCCCTCGTCTCGCAAACCAAAACCCGACCCTTCACCATCACGAGCCCCAACAAACGTCCCTCCCTCCCTTCGTGCCTCGAATGGATCATCCTTCTCAGTACCGACCCACCTCCTCCTCGCCTCTCCTCTCCTCGAACTCTCAGCGTCTCCCCGATACGCTCGCTAACCTCGTCGACTCGGGAGAGGGACGTTCGTCCAACACTTCGAAGGGGGGACAGGAGAGTTGACGCTCTTGAGGGAAAAGAGTTCTCGTGCAGGGATGGAGGGGAGGATATAGGAATCCTCGTAGAGAAAGGTCTTCCCGTTCGTTCTCCCTCCCTTTCTCATCTCTCATCTCTCGTAGCAAAGTACTCTCTCTCGCAACGATGCTCGCCTTCCCTCCCTCTCGCATCTGTACCTATCTCTCTCTCCCACACCCTCGTTGTTTGTGATTTACTTCTCTAGCTCTCTCTCCTACCTTCCCTCTCTTCTCTCTCTCGTCTCGTCTCTCACTCGTTTTGCATACCTTCTTCTCTCTCGCTCTCTGCCGTACCTCTTCCCATCTTTACCCTTGCTCGTACTTTACAACATCTGCCTCTCAGATCTCGCTCATGTATATAGAACTTTGCTCGCATCGGCTCGGTTCATCAAGATATCAAGTCTTTAGCTTCTTCCTTGCTCTTCTTTTCGAGAAAAAGGGTGTCGTGAGGAGGAGAGGAAAGAAAGAAAAGAGATGGAATCAGAAAGAGTTCTATCTCGTTCGGAAACTCTCCCTCTTCGCTTCCAGCAGAGGTGAATCAAAAGCAAACCCCCTGAAGAACTTCTAGGACCCTACGAACTCAAAAAAGGCCCTCGCGCTTAGGAAGAAAAAAAAGCAAACGATCACTGAACGCGGCCTTGAAAGCTTGAAGGCTAGCTCGAACAAGAATCGCCTTTTCGCCCTCCTTCGCACAAAGCGTCCGAAATGAACAGATCGCAGAAGAAAGCAGAAGGAAATCCCCGAAATGCTAGGATGCGACCCCCCCCCCCCCCCCTTCCTTCCTCGGTCCTTCAGCGCTTGATTGACAGGTATTTCGGGACGCGTTCGAGAACGACCCGAAGCAAAACCTGCTCTCGTCGCTCTCTCTCTTCCTCAAAGTTTATCTTCGACACCGGCCGATGAAGGCAAAGTAGAGTTAAAAGGCTGGGGATGTCAGAAGGAAGGGGTCACGTCAAAGCGGTCAAGCACCTGGGAAAGAAGACAAAAGGAGATAGAGTGTACATAGGACCGCGGGGAGCTGAAGCGGAAAGGATTTCCTCAGGTGAATTTGGCGACGGCCTAGTAGGTGAGACTTGAGGTTTGTTGTTTTCTTGCGGACGGAAGAGAGGAAGGGCGAGTGGCCTGAGCTTTGAGGGGAGGAAAAAGCATCCGGGTGTTTGACAGGAGCAGGGACTCAGCCGCGGAGAGGACTCGACTCGGCATCTCGCTTCGCTGTTCTTGCCTCTAGAGAGGGAGAGAGAGAGGAAGGTGATTTCTATAGATGGAGCAGCGATACGTTTCTGAAGAAGTGATAGAGAGGGACACGCGAATTGTGAGAAGAGAAAGAGAAGCTACTGTAGAGATGCTCAACGCCGATCTTGAGGAAGGTAGAGCTGGATAGGAGATGACGAGAAGTTTTGATTTGGAATACATCGAGCTGGAAAAGTGTGAGAAAGGCTGTTGAAACGAAATCGACGCGACGCTCGTGCTTTCTTCCGTCCCGTCCATCCGTCCTCCTGAGTAAGTTCCTCGAACGTCCATTAGCATCGCTCGCTCACTCGTCAAAGAGGGAAGACACAAGTACAGAGTGTGAGACCAGATCAGCCTCGTCCGACGTAGGGCATGTTGGTCGCCTGGTAAAGAGAAAACAAGCGACTCAGCACAAAGAAAAAGAGACGCGTCGAGATTAGGGAAGAAAACTGACCATGATCGTGAGAGTCGCGCTGAAATAAAGGGAGCTGAGGTCAGAGATATAAGTAGGTATGCTCGAAGAGCAGAAAGACACTCACATGTTGGTCGTCAAAGGTAGAGAAGTGATGTACACGATCGCGTCGCCAACGTCGGAAGCTGGGAAGGAAGGCTCAGCGAGGAGATGACCCGAAGCTTGTTTCTACGGAGAGCGGGATAAAGGCAGATTATGGTCAGAGTTTGTGAAAGGAAGTAGAGAGAGAAGAGAATCGAGCGTCGCAAAGGTTGGGAGAGAGAAGAAGACCTTCTTCGTTCCCGAACGTACCCTCGGATCTCCCTTCCCTCCCATCCTCGTCGTGGCGTTTCCCACGTCGATCTGAGAGCACGCAATGTTGAATTCTCGACCGTCGAGCTGAGTGCACTTGGTGAGTCCTGAGATAGCGTGTTTGGCCATCTGAAGCACGGAAAGGGAGAGAGAGAGAGAGGAATTGGAGTCAGCACCAAGACGAAAAAACTGGCGAAGGGGTAATAAGGACGTACCGTATAAGGAGTCGACTGAACTCGAGGAACATGCGCTGATATGGATCCGTTGTCTGTCGAGAAGAAAGGGAAAGGGTGAGCGGTCCGACGCGTCGAGAGAAACGAAACGTACTGATGATTCTTCCTCCTTGAGGAACCTGAAGCTTCATCTGGCGGACGGCTTCTTGGGTGATGACGAAAGCTGCTCGAACGTCGATGCTCATGACGAGATCAAAAGTGGCTACGGGGACGTCCTCGACGGGAACAGCAGGAGATCCTTGACCAGCGTTCTGGAGGAAGAAAGGATGGACGTATCAGCTCTATCGTCTTCTGCCTCCAGAAAGGGAACTCAACCGATTGACTTGAATTACGTTGAAGACCATATCCACTCGACCTGTAAGGGAGAACGAGAACGATTAGAGTCAGCCTGGACCTCCTCCGGACGAATCCGAGATTGAGCTCGAGCTCACCAAACTTCTTGACCGCTTCAGCGAACAGCATCTTGACTCCTTCGACGGTGTTGATATCAGAAGAAACTACCAAAGTCTCTCCTGAGGTCCCCTCCTTCTTGCAGAGCTCAGCGGTTTCTTCAAGTTGAGGAGCCCGTCTTCCTGAGAGAACGACTCGATGACCGGCTCGAAAGAGGGCGATAGAGGAGGCTCGTCCGATTCCTGAGCGAGTGCAGATTGATGTCGAGGTAGGCAAAGGAGTTGAGATGAGATTTGAGAAGTACGTGCAGTGGAAAGAGCCAGGTTGATGGGGTATGGTGGGAGATGGAGAGAGAGGGAAGGGAGGGAGAGAGGGAGGTCAGCTTCGAGATTCAGAGCTCTTCGGTGTGGAAGACGAGCCAGAAAGAGAAGAAGATCAGAACGGACCTGAAGATGCTCCTGTGATTATGCAGACTTTGGACATGTCGAACCGAGCTTGTTGTGGTGGAGGGTAGAAGGTTGAATCGAAGGAACGAAGGGAGGCCGCTGGATGCTTCAATCGGCTCGTCCTCCGAGTCAGAGTATTTCTGTCCCATCTCTCGCTCTTTTCGTCCATGAGCGGTGCGCTTGCGACCTCAAAGGCACAGATACCAGTAGGCCACGAAACATATCCAGGTTTCCGTGACCTGGTGACCTGCGAGTGACAGGAAATAACGAGGTGAGGAGTGGGAAGGACGAGCGAGCTCATCCTCCTTCTCCTTCGCTGGTTCTGTCAACAGAAAGGCGACCTCACGCTTCCCCTCACCGACAACGAAACCTCAATCGGCCCTTTCCCTCATCGTGAGAAGAGCGACCAGAAGGGCTGCGAAGGACGTCGAGACTCACTCGAGCGAAACTGAGCTGGCGAGCTCACTCCTCCACCTCCCTCCCTCTCTCTCTCTCCCTTCCGAGCTGAATGAGACAAAGAAGACTCGATGAAAAGCCACCAGTGCTCCAAGGAGACGGGTGTAGGTTGAAATGTGGTAGAAGACGTTTGGAGCTGATGAGAGGTGGAGGAGAGATGGCAAAGGAGGGAGTCTTCGGAGTTGCGCGTCTGCTTCTTCCGTCGGCTCCCGTTTTCTTCCCTCCGTCTCGACTTTGTGCTCTTCTGACCGTCACTACTGAATGATTAGAACGCATCACCTCCCACACCCCTGCTTGTCCTACAATTCTCTATCTGCTCGAAAATTTCCCCCTTTGAGAGTTCATCCCCGCCGCGGCGACTCCTTGAAAACGTCGTCTTTCGAGCTGCTTCTCTGCGCTCTTCCCTTCAACCGCGCCACCCCTAGCAGATGCCTGCTTCTCCCCGAATCGGTCTCAGCACGCTACCACGCCTAACTGCTTCTCAGAGCCATCACTCTCTCCAGCGGGAGTCTTCGACAGCCAAGGGAGGAAGAGGGAAGGAGGAGGAGGAAGGCGTCGACGACGAGCTCGAGCTCACCTCCCTTCCTCCTTCCTCAGCTCCTTCCTCTCGAACCCCTTCCCCATCTTCACCGCCATCACTACCTCCAACGCCCTCCGCAGAGGAATCGTCGTACCCTCCACGGTATTCCGGGTCCCCTTCGCCTTCTGTTCGAGTCGTAGCGGCTCTTCCTCCGACGGATGGCGGTTCACAAGCTTGGATCTTCTTGCTTGCTTCGTTCGCTGTTGAGGGGCTCGTGTAAGCACTCACTCTGTGTTTATACCTCCATAATCCTTCTCACTCATTTTTATATCGTTGATCTCTTGCAGATGGGGTCTACCACCTTCTTACGCCGTGTTCCAAGATGTGAGGTCGACTCGAAGCTCACCAAATCGATTCCTCCCTCTCCCCTTTCTCTCTCTCGCTTCCGAAAGCTGACCCTTGCCAACACCACTTTGCTTCGGATAGTACTATCTAGCACCTGACGGACCATATCCTCGAGATCAAGGACTGGTCACTCTGACGGGAACCCTTGCTTCAGTTCGTCAAACTCTCTTCCATCTTTTCGCCGCGCGTCCTGCTGATTCTTCCTTCTCCTTTCCTTCTCCTCTCTCAGGGTATCTCCTACATGGCAGGGATAGTTTGTGAGTCATCGCATCGCATTTGGCCTCCTAGAGTAAGCTGATAACGTTGTTCCTTCGTCTATTTCCTCCGCCGTTCAGTGCTGCCCCTCGTCGACCGAAAGTGAGTCAGACTTCGCGCCTTCCTGGACCTCAGAACAAGACTGATTTATCTCGGAGCATTTTTTAGACCATCATGGCGACGGCCGTTCCTATGGGGAGGCTTCCTCGCGATGTGCGCTGGGTTGATCGGCAGTGCTTTCGTCCAGAGTGTGAGTCGCCCGTCCTCTTCGATTCTCTTTCGAATAACGAGAGCTGAACCTCTTCTCTTCGTTTCGACAGGCTGGTATGCTCGTTTTGACTCAAGGAGTGATCTACAGTATTGGAGGATGTAAGTAAACCTTACCTTCCCTCATCTCAAGATCAAGCGAGAGGAGGCGTTGACCGTTGACCCTTTCCCCGTCTTCCTTCCGCTATCTATCTAGCTGTGATGTACGCTCCAATGCTCTCATACCTCCACGAGTGGTTCATTCAACGAACTGGACTGGCTTACGGAGTTCTCACGGCTGGTGAGTCCAGCTTTCTCTCGCCAATGCGATCTGAGCTGACTTCTCTTTCTCTCCTCTCGCAAAGGCACCTCGATCGCTGGAGTCGTCTTTCCTTTCATCCTTTCGGCTTCTCTGAGACGGTTTGGCTCTACGGGAACTCTCTGGGGACTGGTAAGCTGCTCTCAACACAACCGAACCGTCTTCTAAGCTGACGGCGATCCTTTGATCGCTCTGCTTCTTCCTCGCAGGGCTGTTTCCTGTTCGTTCTCGTCGGTCCTCTTCTTCTGCTCGTCAAAGCTCGACTACCAGTCTCTTCCAGAACAAGCCGGATGGATCGACACGAGCCTTCAACACTGGACTACTCGTTCCTACGCTCAAAAGTCTTTTGGATCCTTTCACTGGTACGCTTCAAAGCCGACAGGGAATCTCTACTCACCTCTGACTACTCCGTCTTTAATTCCAGGCAAACCTATGCCAAAGCTTTGGCCACTTCATGCCCTCGATCTTCGTCACTCAATACGCCGCTCTTTTCAAGGCGTCGGACGCGTCGGCGGGTGCTCTTTCATTGGCTATGATGAACCGTGGGTCAAGCCTTTCCTTCAAAGCACGCTACATCGTCTTAACCTGTCTCCGTTCCTCCTTTCCAGTCTCCTCGGCGTTCTCTCGAATCATTTTCGGAGTTCTCGTGGACGCCAACACGCGTCTCACCCCTTTCCTCTCCTTCATCTCCTGCCTCGGCTCTTCGATCAGCGTCTTAGCTCTTTGGGGCCTCGTCGCTGGAACATCTCCTGGCCTCATAGCATTCTCCGTCGTCTTTGGAATCTTCAGCGGAGGATACTCGACGCTATACGCTGGAATGATCCGCCAAGTTGGGAGTGAGTCTTCCTCTCCCTTCCTTCTTCCTCCTCTCCTTGCTTACTCTGCGCTCATGCTAGTTTCTCCTCTCGAATGTACAGCCGACTCACCAGCTCAGACAGCCACCCTTTACGGAGTCTTCGCGTTCGTCAGAGGCATCGGAAACGTGCTAGCAGCTCCCGTTCGTCCCTTTTCGACGCGTCTGTTCGTGTCAATCGAGCTCACCGTTCTTCTCTCTCATTCCTTCCCAGGTTTCCACCGCTCTCCTTCAAGGAGGCGCGCTCGATAACTACGCTCTCGGTGATTTCGGGAAACTCGTCGTCTTCACTGGAGCCATGCTTTTCGTGGGCGGTTTAGTTCCCTTCGCTGCTGGATGGAAAGCCAAGCCGTCGATTCGTCGTGATTAGGATGTGATTATTACATACTCTTTTCAAGCCGACGTGAAACAGGCAATCGGGCTATAGAAAGCAGAAGGAGCAAAGGAGAGCTCTCGAAGATAATAATAGCGGCGGAGGAGGCCGTTACCGATTGTCGAGCTCACGAAATCGAAGAGCGCTGAGAGTAGGACGTCGAAAAAGAAATGGAAGGTGCCCCAAGAAGGTATGCTTCTTGTCTGTGAGGTTGGTGAGTCTCAGAGCTAGGAGGTTGGGGCAAAACGGGAGGGGAGGAGGGGGGGCGGGAACTTGGGCACGGACGACGAGAAGGGGGAGGCGAGCTTTGGGTGAGTACTGGATCTTGGAAGCCTAGAGGGAGACTAGGGAGTGAGAAGCACCGAAGATGCTTGAAATCCGGGAGAGAAATGGGGGAAGGGGGGAACATCGTGACGGTTGAAGGAAAGAAGAAGGAGTTGTCGAGCTCAAACTTCTTTTGAAGTCCAACACCATCTCGACTCTGTGGTGGTTTGAGGCGGAAACGCGATGCTTTGCGAGAAAGGACGACTTCGACTCGCATGCTCTCCTGCACGAACTGAACGACGACTCGCTCAACCCCTCCGTTTCCTCTTCATCTCTTCCTCGACAGCACCAACTCCTTCCCCAGGCTCTCAGCCACTTCTCCCTCGTCATTCGATCACCGAATCATTGACGCGTTCATTCTCTTCTCAGCCGTGGTGGCCAAATAAGTAACGAATCCCGACCGTCGCGTCGCGTCCTCTCCCTTTTGTCCTCTCTAGCACTCCCCCCTTCTTCTGCTTGAGGCCTTATCGCCTTGAGCCCTTTTAGCTAGACCAGTAGCTTACCAATAATTCCCGGAATCTCGGTGCCTACCAACCTGCTCGAAACTCTTTGCTTACCAAGCGAAGACGCTCGAAAAGGTATAAAGAGACGAGTTCTGGACCCAAACCTGATACAATCACCTTCTTACCGCCCAAGAACCAGTCACTTCTCATTGAAAGAACAGAAAGGAAAGAAAGACTCTTAAGAAAGAGACCAGAAAGACGAAGGCTTCCCGCAGAAGCAAACCAAATGACTCAACGCGACTCCACCTCTTCTCCCCTTCCCACTCCCTCTCCCATCCCTCAGAACCAGACCCAGTGAAAGAAAGCCCTATCCAAGCCCATCTCTCGACCCGTCAAAGAAGAAGGTATCCTAAGCACTTGTTGCTTTAACAGCCGAAACATCCAGACCGATCGTGCCCTGATCTTCAGTAGAAAGCCAATTCAAGCGAAGCTTACGTTCTCTCTCCCTCCCTCTCCCTCTCTCTCTCCACTCCACCAAAGCCGATAGAACCTCGAGCACCGTCTCAACAGCTCTCATCGCATACCAGTTTCCCCTACCGAGCAGGAGCGCTTCAAAACCCACGAACCCGAATTCCTACGTCTACGCTCGAACGGGCAAAAGAAAGGTAACCGCGTCGAATCCCCACACCTCTTTCCTCTTCGGATGGAAAAGGGTACAAGTCCTCGAACTAGAAGGCCTGATTCCATATTCCTGGACGTCGGAGTCCATGCGGATAGCGACCCTTCCAAGCCCGTCTCCCCTCCAAACCCTCCGGCTTCGCGTCGACACCTTCCGCTCCCGCCGCCACCATCCCGACGCCGCCAGTTTCGTTCGAGCGCTCGGAAAGGACGATCATTACTTTGGGTTTCAGGAGGGAGAGAGTAGAGTGGTTGAGCTGGTGGTGAAGGAGGAGGGGGAACGGAAAGAAGTGGAGGAAGTCGGTGGTGAGCTCGACGCGAGGTGGAGTGAGTTGTTGGTGGTGACGGTGGAGGTTTGAACGGGCGAACCTATCTCTTACATTTTTTAGCGTCTCTATCACGAGTTATTTTTCGTATATCATCGCTATCTGGACGTCAGCAGGCGAACGAAAGGAAGAGGGCTGAACTCGACGCGTCTTCTCTTCTAACAGACCCATGAGCCGTCAAAGGCTTCGGCGTCTCTCGCAAACAGGACAGAGATCATTTTAGACTCTTACATATCCCTCTCGAGAGATAAATCTACCAATGACGACAATCTCGCCCATCTGCAAGCAATCAAACTCCTTTCTCCCTCACTCGTCCTCCTCCTCCTCCTGCTTCACACCCGGATACTCCCAAGCCTGCCAAGCATTCACCGCGTGCTTTGCGACCAGCAGGAAGTCCCACAGATCGTAGGCATCCATCAACTCCCACCTCCCCCATCTCGCACTGAACCAGACAGGAAGAAAGTGGAGAATGTTGGAGACGAGGTCGACGGCTGCGAGGAAACGATAGTTGGGCCCGTAGGTTTTGGATCGACGGTTGAGGAGGAATTGGGAGAGGAAGATGAGGGAGGAAGAAGTTTGGACGGCGTGGTTGACGTAAGTGAAGTACCAGGCTTTTTGAACGGACGAGCGAAGGCTCCCAGCCGGAGGGGTCGTCGGGAGGGGAGGGGAGGCGCGGATGAGATAGGGGAGTTTGGGGAGGAGGAGGGCGATAGCGAGGAAGGCCAGAGAAGTCTGCAAGGTTGAAGAGCAGAAGGAAACAGACGGGAGGGAGAGAGGGTCAGTGATGCGGCTTCGAAAAAGAGGGAATGGAGAGGAAACGCGTTCGAACGCACCATTCCTCGTAGTTTCCAACTGAACTTCATATCCAGCCTCGCACTCGCTCTCTCGAGATGAGTTGCTTTCCGTCTACTAACACCGATTGGAACGCATCCCCACCACGAATACTCCAGCCTCATCGCGAGAGACGAGATGACGGCGGTGTAGACGCCCACGGCGAGGATTCCGCTCCAGAAGATGATCGCGGCCATGGCTCCGTAGTCGAGAAGGCCTTGCCAGACGAAGAAGACGTAGAGGACGAGGGAGTTGATGGCTGTGGAAGGAAGAAAGCAGACCAAACGAATAGTTCAGCTCGTCGCGTCGAAGAGAAGAGAGAGAGAAAGTGAGAGGAGCTTACCTTGGGCAGGCATGCTGATTCCCGTAGTAACGCTTCACGTAGCCCAGAAGCGAAGTTGAGCCCAGACGGAGAAGAAGGTGAGGATGCTCGAGACGTTCCGAAGAAGTTTCCGAAGAATGGGTCGAGCGGATGGGTTGAAGGGATGGCCGATGAGAGCGTCTGAGGGCGGAACAAAAGTGAAAAGCGGAAGGAGATAGAAAAAGAAGGAATGAAGTCTTTTTTACGAGCTTTCCGAGAGAGAGAGAGAAAGACAGAGAACGAGGGAAGAGATGATCAACCAACTTGTGAATTCAGCTGTGTCCATTCCCAGACCGATCGCATGAGCTGATCGATTCGAAGAGATACTTCCACCTTGGTGTTCGTTGAAACTGAGTCCTTGGGCCTGTGTGTGGATCAAAAATGAGCGAGTAAGCGTCGAACGCGAGGAAGAGAAGAGAAGAGAGAAACCGCGACGAACAAGCGCGATCGTCAGGGGAGAAACCGTAGAGAAAGTCAAATGCCAGTCAAACGAGACGTCAGGCTCTTGGTCGGAGACTATAGAGGTCGAAGGAAAAAAAGAGGCTCAGTGAAAATGAGGGGAGGACTCAGGTGCTCGACGCGACGAAAAAGTTCGAAAGCTCACCCTCGCTCGTTCCATTCCCCAGCTCAATCAGATCAGCAGGTCCCTGGTTCCCTACGTGGGAGTCTAGGAACTAAAGCACGAATTTGTTGCAAAGGGAAGATCATATCAGTCTCGGCGCCTTGAGCAGAATCGTGGAAAGAGAATCGAGACTCACCGCTGGATATCGCCAACCCTTCAAACCCTTCCTTCGTTCCGGCTTCTCCTCCTCCGTACCACCCTCCGACTTCTCCATCTCCTTCTCCTCCTCCTCCAGAAGCAGAGCGTCTTCCTCGGTGCCCATCTCCAACAAGATCTGAAAATGACCGTGTCCAGCGAATCTCTCGAGATTCTGACAGTTTTGGAGAGTCCCACGGGGGAACTCGTTGCAGGTTCTCTGTGTAAGGTATCGGTTCGGAACCGTAGAGAGATCAGCGATGTCGAGTGAGAGCGGTGGAGAAGAAGAGAGATGAGAGATGAGACGAAGACCGTCGGACTCACCTGAGATTTCCCCAGCGTCTCCATCTGCTTCTTGAATCTGCAAGACCGTAGACTGAAGTATCACGAACCATCGTAACCATTGCTGTGATCGAGGTAACAGACGAACTGGTCAGATTCAAGAAAGGGAAACAAAGAAAGGGAGAAACGCGACTCACATCTCGTCACGACAGCAAAAATTGTCCCCTTGACCTCCTCCTTCTCCCCTTCCCCCTCCAAATCCCCAAACGTATCCCTCTCCTCTTCCTCTCCAGCAGTCTTCTCCTCGACCCAAGGTACCACCTCTCTGAGCAAGTCCTGAATCGCGACGTATCGAACGAGCTGATCCTTCCACGACTTTCCGGGTTGGTCGATGAGCGCTTGCTCTTCGAGGGTGTCGCCGACGATGGGCAAGGGAGAAGGGTAGTTTCTCGGCATGGTGACGTTGGCTGGGAGGCCGAGATGGGTGTAGTAGGTCGCGTCGATAGGGATGAGATGACCGGGCGTGTTGAGGGAGGAAGGGACGACGTTGAACGAGGCTAGGAGGTCGACGCCTCGGGTTGAGTTTCGGAGAGAGGGACTGGACGAGAGATGGAAGTGGGTAGGAAAAGAGGGAGGAGAAAGAGGGAGCGGTGAGGGTGAAAGGATGGGACGAGAGAGGGAAGGAGGGAAAAGAGGTCAGCTTCGTTTTCCTTCCTTCTTTCCTTCCTCCCTCCCTCCCTTCCTCCTTTCCTGCCGAGCCTACTCACATAATTCGACCAGGTAAAGCCACCTTCGCCACCATCTTAACACCCCTCGACTTCAAGCTCAACCCCTCCATTACAACTTCCGAGAAGATCCTCTCGAAAGGTCCCCAAACCTCCTCCCCTTCCTCGTCCCCTTCCTCCAACCCATTCTTCCTATCCTCCTCCAGCCCCTCTCTAACCCCCACCACCGTCCCGTTCCATACAACAACTCTATGATAAATCGTCGCTACGAGATCAAACTTATCCACCACACCTCCATCCTCCTGTCGTCCGTAGAACGACCTAACGAGGTCCTGTTCCCCGACAGCTCCGAGTCCCATCGCCGTCTCGTTCTTCGGATGGTGAAAAGCGAGATGAGGATATCTAGCCTCCCCTAGAGCGTCCACAGCAATCTTGCTGAGCTGGTAGGCGAGGATGGAGAGGAAGGATCCGACGGCGAGGAGGAAGAGACCCAAGCAGAGGCGACAGGGTGTGAGCTTCGACTTCTTTGGACGAGGGCGAAGGGAGGAAGGAGGTTCCATACAGAGGAGAGGGATCTCCTGCTCGTTGGACATCCTGCGAAAGGGAGGAGGGTGGGGTGAAGGTGGTGGTGGTTGGGAGGGTCAAAGCATCGAGAGCGTGAGCTTGAACAGGTAACTAGAACAGGTTTGGGGGAAGGAAGGAGGGGAGGAGGGGAGGGCAGGAGCGGAGAAGAGCTTACCGGGTGAGTCACCCACAAGGAGAGGAGGAAGATTTATTTTTAGTCCTCGTTCAGGTTCTTGCTTGAAAGTTTCCTTCAGGTGGAGTGAGGGCCTGAGGTTTGGAGAAGGCCAGGTCGTCGAAAGAAGAAACTGGAGCGATCGCGAGCGAACGACGTGCTGGATACCGTCCGACGGAGGAGTACTGCAGTATCTTGGGCTTTATAGCAAGCGATGCGGCTTTTACTTCAAGAAGCTTCTCCAGAAATCTCCCAGTTCAGAGAGGCGCGGGAGGGCGAGGCTGAAGGACTGAGTTTAGAACTCGACGCGTTGACTCGAGCGACAGTCTCTTCGAAGGCTATCGCTAGCCTCGGATGTCAAAGAGGAGCCGTTCAGCTCTCCTAGACACTTGTTCTTGCCGTTCCCTAGCAGTGTAGCTCGCTGGTCGAAGTTCCACTCGTCTTCTCTCTTCCCTTTGTCTCTCGTCCCCGCTACTCAGCATTACTTTCCCTCTGAGTCTTGCTCGCGCGTCCGTTCTATTTCTTTCTGAGAAAGCACTCGCAATCCCTCGGGAAAAGAATCGTGAAAGTTCATGATATGGCGAGAGAAGCACGACGGACGAAGGGTAAAGTTCGTTGTGCGTTTAAAGCTGTAAGAGGAAGAGGAGAAGTTGAATCAGCGATCAGATTATTCAGTCCGAGGAGTAAGATATTGGGAAAGAGAGAGAGCTCACCTTCTGCATGGCAAGGACACTGGAGAGGGGCGGAAGGAAGGGAAAGAAAGGGAAAGGAGGGTCAGCGTCGCTTCGCTTCCTGATCCTCTTCTTCGTCTTCTCCATCTAACTCACTCAGTAGACTGGATGTAATCCTCGAATTCACTGCACTCCTCCTGAATCTCATCAAGGGAGACGTCGTCGGTGATAACAAGGGTGATCTGAAGCTTCTTGACTCCGTAACCGATGGCGACGAGCTGAAGGGAGAGGGAAAGGCCGAGAAATCGTCAGTTTTCGAAGATAAACCGATTCTGCGACGTCCCAGCGACTCCTGCTGGAGGTGTATACGTACAGTAGAAGCTCCCCAAACAAGCCCGTCTTTTACAATCGATCTCACTGACTCCTCGAGCTTGACCATGTCGGTCTCGTCGTCCCAGGGCTTGACGTCGAGGGTAACAACGGACTTTCCGACGGCGGCGGGTCCCTTAGCGGCCTTCTTCTCGTTGTAGGCGGCGACTCGCTCAGCCTTGACTCGCTCTCGCTCAGCGTCCTAGAGAAAAGAAGGAGAAGAAGGAAGATCACAAGGTCAGGACGCGGTTTCTCTTCGTTCGTTCGTTCGCCGCGAGCTCGTTTTGGTAAAGGTGTGTTCGAATGTAGGAAATAGGAAAGCCAGCATGAACGAAAGGAAGTGTACGCATATACAAAGAAAGAAGGTTGGAAGTATAGAACGGAAGGAGATGGATGGGAGCGGGAGGAAGGAAGGGCGGGAAAGGGAGAGAGAGAAGGGAAGGGAGCAGGTTTTGAGGAGGAAGAGAGGAACGTACCTCCTCCTCGTCGTCAGATCCGAAGAGATCGATCTCGTCCTCATCCTCCTCCTCCTCAGCGGCGGCAGGGGCGGAAGCGGAAGCTCCACCGAAGAGGGCAGCTCCGGCGGCGGCGTCTCCAGGGAGGGTAGAGTGCTCAGACGACCAGGAGGCGATGTGAGAGTACCATCGAGCAGCGTTGGGGTACTCGGCGGCGGAGGGAGCGGCTAGAGGGTATCGGAAAAGGAGGGAAAGGAAAGGTAAGCTTCCAAGGTCGAAGAGCGGGAAGGGCGAACGTGGGAGGGAAAGAAAAAGAACGAACAGGCAAGAGCGGTGAAAACTCCAACGTCGGACTGCGAGGGAGTGTATCTGAAGCAGAAAAAAGAGGACGAGATCGAGTCAATTTTCTGGTTCGTTGGACGGGGGTCAAGGGGAGAAGGTTGATGGAGAGGGAACGGTGGTGGTGGAAGGGGAGTCAGAGAGCTTGGAAGATGTTGGTTGTCCTCAAAGTTGTATAAATACAAGGCGAGAGGTCTTAAGTCTCTATCTAGGAAACACGGACCAAAGCGTAGTGATCATCATGATGAGGTGTTACTCGAACCAGCTGACAGATCTCGACCCAGCTCGAGCCATCGAACGGATCGATGGTCGAGGGAGGGAACGAGGAGGAAGAAGGTTCGAGCGAGAGAGATGGGGAGGAGATGGAAGTTTTTCCCGATGTTAAGCAGCTGGGGGATGAGACTAACCCGGTGATGTAGGATCGGGTAGCGAGGTGCTCCTCGAGCTGCTTGATGTCTGGGAGCGAACGAAAGAGAGAGAAGGAGAGCGAAGGAAGGCAGTCAGCGAAAAGTCGAACGTCCTTCGAAGCTCCTGCTCTCCAAGGTCGTTTTTGAAGAAAAAAAAGCTGGAGAGTGGAGATGGGAGATAGAAGATTGACTCACCAGAGAAAGCCATTGTGAAGTGTAAAGGGAAGAAAGAGGCGAGGTCTTGGTTGGAGAGAAGAAGGGAGGAAGCGAGGCTGAAAAGGCTTCGCCCTTTTTTCGGTCGGACAGCCTTAGCGCTGTCCGGGGTCCTTTGCACTTTTAGATTTTCACGTCTCAGAAGTGAGGGAGGGATATCTCTGCTAGGTGTGAACCTTGACTGGTGTGTTTCAAAATTTCACCGATAATCTCTTTGGCCAGAAAACGCGTCTCAAAGCTGAGCTCTCTGGGATTGGGTGAGCTCTCCTCTCTTCCGCAACCATGTCTTCCCAGCACCCCCACTTTACTCGCCTTCAAGAGAAACTCAAGCAAGAGACTCTCAAAGTCATCTCTGTGATCTCTCTCCAAAAATTCAAGTCCATCCTCTCTACTCGAGTTGCAGAGTTCGACTCTCGCGAAGGAGTCGTTGCTCCAGAAAATCGCGTTTACGATGCTAAACATCTTGACTCCTCGTTCGTTTCCCTCTCTTCGAATCAAACTCTCCGAAGCATCTGAGCTAACCGGATATTTTACTCTACTCATCTAGAGCTCCTCTTCCAACCTACCCTCTCCAGCCAGAGCCAACAAGTCCTCCCTCCCTCTCACGACCTCTCAACTTCCCTCTCTCTCCCCTCCGACTCCTCCTCTTCTCTCCCTCTCCCTGGTCTCCACAAGAAGGCGCGTAAACGTCTCAACATGAAGGCTTCACAAGAGACCTGCAGCTTCTTCTCAACCCCTCCCAGCTTCTCAAACGTTCTTCCAAGCTCAACCCTAACCCCCTTCAACTTCTCCGCAGTCTCCTCTAAAGCTTTCTCTCCCAACTTGATCTCCTTCTCCTTCTCCTCGACGGCAGCCTTCCCTTCCTCTCGAGCAGCCTTGAGATCCTGAGATGACTGAGAGAGACGACTTTCGAGTTCCTTGATTCGAGCTTGAGCGTTCTCCAGTTCCGTCTTGAGCGATTCGGATCTGCGAGGAGAAGAGCAAGGTGAGTCAGGAAACGTGTTGAGCACAGAAGGAGGGAGATCGTTCACACTCACCTGGTATCCACCTTAGCAGCAGCTCCCTTCTCCTCCTCCAGTTGACTCTTGAGGTTGTTGACTTCCAGCTGAGCAGCAGTCTTGACCGCAGCGATCTGGGAGAGAAGGAGAAGGTCAGGTTTGGATCGCTCACCCGCGTCCAGGCTGAGACCGAGCTCACCTTCTCCTGTTGCTTCTTTTCGACGATGCCTGAAGATTGTCAAGAAAGAAGAGAATTTATGTTTCAGCTCAGAAGAGGTCGGAATGGTAAGCGAAGGAAGGGAGAAGGACTCACCCTCGATGAGACTCGACACGTCTCCCACCATTTTCTGCTCGACGTTGTCTAGGATTGGGAAAAGGAGAGAAGTCAGTGAGATGCGCATTCAAGCATAAGCGGAGATAGAGCTCAAGATACGAACCGAGCTCTCCCCCAACGTATCTCTCAAGCACCGAAGCTCTCTTCTCTTCCGCCTCTCGGATGGATGGTCTCAGGCAATCAGTCTCCGTTCCCAGTTCCTTCCAGGAGGATTGTTGGTCAAGCAGTTGATCTTTGAGACCTTGGATCTGATGAAGATGCTGAGACATGTGAAGAAGGAGAGACGAGAACGAGTCAGAGTGAAGATTCAAACAACGCAAAGTTGAGACGCGAAAGAAACCAACGTTCGTCTCGTTTTCCCCTGCCTTTGCGAGCTGGTTCTTGAGATACTCATTCTTTCCCACCTGTAGTAGTGCAGTAAATGTTCAGTCAGCTGCTGCTCTCTCCGATAACGTGCGTGAAAAAAAACTCACCAAGTCTTTCGCCTTCTGAACGAACCCGTCCTCTCCTCGCTGCTTCTTCTCACCGCCAGCTTCCTCCTCTCCGTCCCTTCTCCTCTTCCCTCTATCGATGAGCGTAGGTTGCTGGCCCACGGATCGGGTAGGAGCGTTCTTGGTTGGAGGGAGGTGCGAGGAAGGAGGAGGGTCCGGGAAGAGAGGATTCTTGGTAGACGGCTGCTTCGACAACGACGGAGGGTTGGGAGGTTGCGATTGGTGTTGGTGCTGGGATTAGGTTTGTCGGCGATGAAACGGATGTTGGTAGGTCCTGCTGCTCCTCCTTCTACTCCTGCATGGGCCTTCCAGCTTTCAGAGGAGGATCCGAGGATCTCGTCCCATTCGTTCGACTCCTCCTCGTCGGCTCTCCTCGCGTCGATGGTTCCTCCGCCTCTTCTCTCCCCTCTTCCCCCTGTTGCCGTTTCGAGGTGCTGCTGGTGATTCCTAGATGATCTGAAGGGTTCCCCTCTTTAGGAGATGATGATGATGAGGAAGGATGGTCAGATGAAGGAGAGAAGAACGAAGCTCAGACGAACGAAGCTCAACACCATCCCCTTCCTTCCCTCTCCTCCACACCCCTCGACCTTCTCACACCTTCTTGAGCACATAAAGCAACTTACCGATGGTTGGAGGAATTACTATCGAAAGGTCTGGTCGACATGGCGAGTTGGCGAGGAGGAGGAGAAGAAGATGGACAAGCGAGGGAGAGGGAGAGAGGGAAGGAAGGGGAGAGGGACGAGGTAGGATCCTTTTGAACGTTTGTTGGTCGTACGAAAGGCTGGATGACACGCTCTTTAGAGTAAAGGGAGAAGGCTGTATAGAAGGCGTTGGGGTTGGCGGATGGTAAACGATAGGAGAAGGGGCGATGCTGATGGTTGAAAGGTGAACGAGCTGAGAAGGGAACGGAGGAGAGGTCGAGTCTCTGGTTTCAGCACGGCAGAATATTTTCTTGTTCTCAACAAAGAATCGTTCGATCTGGAAGCTATCTACGAGATGCTATGTAACGAAGAGAGTGCTTGAGGAGGGAGGTAAGGTTGATGAACCAAAGGCGAAAGCGAGCGAAGGAGGGATCGAACGCAAAGGAGGAAGCTGACGCTGTAACGGGCCAGAACTTCCTCCAGTCTTTCGGGTTGCGACCGAGTAGCCAGCTCACATACGAGAGTCTAGGAAGCGAAAGAAAAGAGACCTCACAAGCATAGAAAATAGCCGTCCCGTTCCGCTCCAAGGATTCCCATCCGCACTTCGTCCCGTTCCTCCTTCCCAAAGTCTGTTCCTTCAACTTCACCTCACGATCCATGAATTTGGACCGCAAGGGAGAGGTCGGGAAGGTTGAGAGAGAGGGAAAGAAAGAAAGGAAGAAGGCTGGAGGACCGAGGATGGCGGGATGGTGGTTTGAAGAGAAGTGAAGGTTAAAAAAAAAACAGAAGAGTTTCAGCACCTCTCCCTCCTCCCTTCCCTCTCCGAAGCTCACCTCGATTCGATTCCTTCCTCCCAACCAAACCCTCCCCACCCAGCCATGTCCCTCCGACTCATCTCCCGACGAGCTGCTTCTCTCCGAACTCTCCCTCGCTTCTCTCCTTCTCCCCCCTCCTCCTTCTTGACTCTGAACCGATTCAAGTCTTCGAAGGACGACGTCCCCGAGATTCCTCGAGACCCTTACCCTCTCCCTCTCTCGCATCCCATCGCACCCGATCTCGACTCCACCCTCGCCGAGGCCACATCTTTCGAGATCCCTCCACTTGATCGATCCCACGAGGATATGGAAACCACCAGGAAGAGGCTCGTCTACCAGGTCAGGAAGAGAGGTATGCTCGAAGGCGATCTCCTCCTCGCTACCTTCGCACGGGATAAGCTGCCTTCCATGACGGACGTCCAGGTCAGGGAATTCGACAAGGTCAGTGTACCGTCTCTTCTACGCTCTCGAACGATTCCTGGCCTTCTGGGAACGCTTGTGCTTGCCGATCTCGCGCGAAGAGAGCTGAACCAAAGAAAACTCGAGCTGACCTTCCTCCCTTTCCCTCCTCCTCCTCCTCCATCGCTTCCGATCGGCTCTATCCTCCAGCTCCTCGACGAGCCAGACTGGGATATCTACTACTGGATGACTTACAAGAAGCCTCTCCCGGAGAGATGGCAGAACTCGGATCTCATCGAGCAGTTCGTCCTCCTCCCTCCTTCTCTTCTCTTTCAACTCGCTCGTTCGTTCGAGTCGACGACTTTTCTCGCGCTGACCTTCGCCTTTTCGGCTTTCTTCGCTCAGACTTCGTGTCCACACCAAGAACGAGGGTCGAGTCGTCAGGTTTATGCCTGCTCTCGACGATCTGCCGGCTGTCACGGTCTGAGGAGAGGACGTCGTCCAACGAGGGTAGAGGTCGGGAGCAGAGGTCGTCGGTCGGGCTCCGTTATCTCTTTGCTCGTCGAACACACCTTGCTTTTAGGGAAGGTCTCTCGATAAGCTGCTTTGCCTTTTGTATAGTATCTTTCTGCATGACTGCTTCCCTTGTATCTCCGGTTCTGATCCCGCGAGAGAGGAGCCTCGTCCCTGTCGACGCGTCGCGCTCGTCTGTCTCTCCCTCTTCTCTCTTCTCTCACAATTCCCTGTTCAACTCTTTATATCCTCACCCTCTCTCTATAGGGCTGACTTTTCTCCTCATACCTCAGCAGAATGAAATTGAATTCGATTTTGCCAGCGGGTCCGATCCTCGGCCCCTTTACCTTTCCTCCCTCCCTTCCCTCTCTCCCCCTCCCTCTGCTTTTCGACTCGCCACCGACCACCACCAGCATCGACACTCAAACTCTCAAGCTCTCTCTCCTCCCCCTTTCGGACCTTTTCTTCATCATTAAAGAGTAATCTCCGTCGAACTCATCCTCTCTTTCGCGTATGTTCTTCCTCCCGCCTTTCCCTCCTCCCCCTTTCCCTGAGGCTGAACGTAAGCTTGAACTTCCTCTCTCACTCTCTCTTCCTTCTCCAGCCTGACCTCTTCCTTTCTCTTCGTCGCGCGTGCAAGCAGCTCAGAACTCTCAGCCTGTTCGACAGCAGAGGGGAGGAAATCAGGAACCGCAAGGTAGATAATTACCGAATGATCTTCTTTGATCTTCCCGAGCCTTCTTCGCTGAAGTTTTTCCTCCTTTCCCTTCAACTTCCTCTCCCCAGCTCCCAGAAGCTCTCATCCTCATCTTTACCATCCCTACCAGCATGCTCCTCTCCCTCCTACTTCGACTCGAGCCAGCTCGTTCGTCGACCCTCCGAGAAACTCGTCGTCGAGCTCGTCGTTTGGTCGTCCTCCTCTTCCTCAGCCAAACTTGGCCTCAGGTCAGATCGATGGACGCTCGGTTGGGTCTGGAGGTAACGTCGCTTCCTCTGGTGTGTGGATACAACGAAGGGGACGTTGGGTGTGGCTCAGCCAAGCGATCCACAGAAAGGACGGATCAGAAATGGACGCGTCGCTCTCCTCTCGCTTTCCCTCATGCTCACCGTTCTTCTCTGTTCAGGCTTCCACCTTCCTCTCCCTCACCTCAACAACCACGAAACCTACTACTCTCTTCCTACTCCCTTTCTCCCTTCTTACAACAACGAAAGACTTCCTTTCCAACAACCTCAACCTTCGTCCTCCTCCTCCTCCTCCTCCTACCTCTTCCCACCCGTACTTCCTTCGCCTCAACACGCACGACCTCAGCTCTTCGGCAACAGCCATACTTCCTCCTCCTCCTCCTCCTCCTCCTCCTCCTCCTCCTCTTACTTCGACATGAACGTGAATACAGGCGGCTTCCCGACTCAAGTTCCAGCTCAACCTTCCCTCCTCAGCAACCCGATCCTCAGCCAACAACCTCATCCTGGACCGAGAGATCGAAGTCCTTCAGCTTCTTCTCTGTCGCTTTCTTCTGTTTCGAACAGTCCAGCTCTGGGAAGGGAAGAGGGAAGGAGTTTTAGAGGAGGAGGTGGTGGTGCTGGCTCTCGGGGGAGAGTTCCAACGGGATGGGGAGGAGGAGGAGGAGGAGGAGGAACGGGAGTCGCAGAGGGAGGGTCGTCGTTCGGTTCAGCGGGAGAAGGATCGTTCGCTGCTCCTGGGACTGGAGCACGAAAGGGAAGAACAGAGACGTGTGAATCTCCTGGGTGAGTTTCCCTTCAGACTGTAAGGAGGAGAGGAGATCATGCTAGGGGGATTCGATCTGACGCGTTTGCTTAATTCTCTTCTTTCTTTCTTCGTCACTTCTTTTGTTTTGATGGCAGAGCGACCGAATTCTCTCCTAATCAAAGCCGACTACTCGGTTAGTAAGCATTCCATACCTCATCTCATCTCCTGAGGATCCGTTCACTGAACCCTTTCCTCTCTGTTCCACAGCGAGCGAACAAAGACGTCGACACGAACTTCAAGATTCCTTCGAACGACTTCGAGCCTTGATCCCTCCTGACAACGGCGATCAAGCGGATACGAAAAGGATACTTCTCGAGAAAGGTACGCTTTCAAGCAAGACCAAAGATCTTAGAGCTGACTTTCTAACTCTCGTCTGGCTCGACTTTCGTCGGAATCAGCCTGTACCACCATCTCCCATCTTCAAGACGCCAACACTCAACTCAAGGAAAGACTCCAGTTCTACGAATCTTTTTCAGGACCTGCAGGACCTTTCCCAACGAGAGAATCAGTCGATTTCGCGTTGTTGAATAGGTGAGTCGACGCGTCGACTTTCTTTATCTTCTCGTCTCGCCCCAAGTCCTCCTTTCTTCTTCCTAACTATCATAACCCTCGTATCCTCTTTGGGGTTCTTCTCTGTACGTATAGTAGATCCTCAGCTCCCCTCACTCCTCAATCTCCTTCCCTCTTCAACCCCTCCGCCTCGAGCTCCGTCGCGTCGGTCGGTTCTTCCTTGGGGCTTGGAGTTGGAATGAGCGATGGGGATGCCAGATTTGCGAGCGGAAGGTTCTGATGTGGGGGTTCGAGGGTGGAGGGAGGGGAAAAGAAGAGCAGCGGCGAACGTTTCAGAGTTTTATTTGTTTGTATGAATTCGCGCTGCACGAGTCTCCGCTTTTTATGCAGCCTTTTCTGTTTTTGGTCGATGTAATAATAGTGGTGAGATTTGAGCTCGTACATGCCACCTCACAGAGAAGGAAGGAAAGAGAAGCAACGAGGAGACGCGTCGTTGAGAGGAAGAAAGAAGAAAGGTGAAGGTACAGAATGAAGGAAACAACGATACATCGACGGAGAAAGAGAAAGATGGACGGAGAGAACGCCGAAGAAGAATCGGACGGATTCCTTGTGATCCACAATATTCGCGTCCTCGACGTGTTTCGTCTGAACGGGCTTCTCCTGAGGAAGCGCCCCCTCTCGATGGATGAAAGTCTCATCGCGTTAGAAGAGAAAGAAAGGTCAGCGACGCGTCTCCTCGCCACTCTGGGACCGAGTGAGCTGAAGCGGCCCGCTGCTGTACATTTGTTCTCGGCTGTTGAGCCCATGGAAAAGGGAAGTGGAGAACTATGAATTTTCGAAATGAGCCTCTCTACCAGTCAGAACCAAAATCACGGACTACATCGTTCGATCTGAAGCTCTGTCGACGCGTCGCCGCAACCTGCCCCGTTTCCGATCCATCCCCTTCCCTCTTCTCTGCAGTAGTCTGAAAACAGAGTGCCCAACACTGCGACGATCTCCGTCCGTTTGCTCTTTCCCAGCAAATGAACGCTTCATCCCCCCCCTCCCCGTCCCGTTCGAGTTCAGACCGACCGACCTTCCTACGGCATCTGCTCACCATTCTCGCACTCTCGCCGCGAACGTTCACTTCCCTTGCAGTGACCTTTCTTTCGTCTCCTCTCAACCACATCTTCGACAGATCAACTCCAGCATTGTTTCAATTCCATGATCTCTGCGCTTCTTCAACCCACCATCACGCCTCCTCGCTCTTCCACTGCTACAACGACGTCTCGGCTCTCCCTCGCTCGACGAAGATCCCCTCAACCTCCTCTCATCCTCGTCACTCCCTCCAGCCCTAGCCCCAATCACAGCTCCTCCACTCTAGGCCCTCTTCATCCTCCCAGAAAGGTCAAACCCAACGCCGACGTCGAAGCGAACACGATTCGAGAGGAGGGAGGAGTGGTGGTTGCTGTTTCGAGGGTGAGGAGGAAGGCTTCGATCACGGTTCTGACCAAGTTTGAAGAGAGAAGGAGAGGGTTCGATGAAGGAGAAGGAGAGGGGAGGAGAGAGGAGGAGGTTTTGAAAGATGAAGGGGAGGAGAAAGCTGGAGTGAGTTTTTGAGAAGTGCGACGAAAAAGGAAGCGAGAAAACGCTGAACTGACCTTGTCCCTCCGTCTTCGACTCTTTCCCTCCCCCCCGATCAAGCGACTCGGTCGAAAGAACTCCCTCCAGAGGATGCAGTTGGGAAAGGTCTAGCTCGACACAAGTGGACGAGACCTGGTTCGAGCGAAGGCAGGAGGAGGAAAGGAGGTGATCGTTAGTTTATAGTTTTTTTTTTTTTTTTTTTTTTTTTTTTTTTTCCCCCTCGAATCCACCGCGAATTAAAAAGAAAGCGCACTCACCGGCCAAGCTTAAGCCCTCGCCTTCCCTTTCCCCTTTCCCTTTCCCTTCCCTTTCGACGAACTCCCATTCCCACTCCCGCTCCCACCCGCTTCCCCTCCCCTCCCATTCACGCCACTCCCTCCTCCCTCCGTTTCTTCGACCTCTCCCTCCCAACCATTCCCAACTGCAGATCCATTGCTCGTAGAAGCAGTGATGACCGCAGGTTTCGGAGGAGAGAACTGAGCCTGAACCTGTCGATAATGTTCCATCTCCGCTCCAGAAACCGACGGGACGAGTTCCTTCAACGCGTCCTCGAAGTCGGCGACTCCCACGAGCACAGCGATCTCCTCCGACGTAGCGATTTCGGAAAGGTAGTACTGGGGTGTGAGAGGGTAAGGATGAGGGGAGTTGGGATCGGGTGGTTGGGCGTTGAGTTCGACTGCGAGGCAATGAGGAGGGAGGAAAAGAGAGACGCGTCAGTCTCGACTCAGAAAACGAGGAGAAGTTGGGAAACAGAGAAAGAGAGAGAAGAGACAGAAACTCACCAAGCTTCGTATCGATCTCCTCTGCTTTCCTCGACATAGCCTTGAGCATCGCGTCCGAGCACAAAGCGTAGAAGTCTGCTCCAGTGTAGTTGAACGGGCATTTCGAAGCGACGACGGCGAGATCGAGAGCTGGGTCGAGCTTGAACTTTCGAGTGAGAGCTTCGAGGATCTTGCGTTGGGACTCGTGGGTGTCGCTGACGCCGAGGTAGAGCATTCGGTCGAACCTGATACCGACGGAAGAAGAAGGAAGCAGGGAATCAAGGAAAGGTTGGAGTGGGAGGGGATCAGCTTCTCGTTTCGGTCGAGAAAGGAGGAAAGGAGGAAAAGTAAAGGGCTAAAGGAGTGAGAAGGATATAGAGAAGAGCGCTTACCTCCCAGGTCTCAACAGTGCCGGATCCAACAAATCAGGTCTGTTCGTCGCTCCAATCACAAACACATCCCCTCCTCCTCCCTTCCCTCCCTCTGCCATCCCATCCAGTTCCGCCAGCAACTGACTAACGATCCTATCCATCACTCCTCCCGAGTCTCCTTGGTTCCCTCTCTTGGGAGCGACCGAATCGAGTTCGTCGAAGAAGATGACGCAGGGTTTGGCGTCTCTGGCTCGTTGGAAGACCCGTCGAACGTTGGCTTCGGATTCTCCGATGTACATGTTGAGGAGTTCCGGTCCTTTGACGGAGAAGAAGTTGAGAGAGCAGGAGGTTGCGACCTGAGTTGAGAGGAGGTGGAAGGGGGAGGGAGGCAGGAATTGAAAACGAGAAACGGTCAGCTCAGGCTCAAGAAGCGAGAAAAGGAAAGACACGGGAACTCACAGCTTTGGCGAGCAACGTCTTTCCTGTACCGGGAGGTCCGTAGAGAAGGATACCTTCGACATCAAAGAAAGGTCAGCTTCGTTTCGTTTCGTCACGTTTCCTCCCTCTCTCCTCGACGCGCCTGCAGAACAACTCACCCGATCTCTTCTTCAGCCCCTCCGCAAACAACTCCGGATGATTCAATGGGAGCTCAATTGTATCCAGAATCTCGGTTTTGACATTCGCCAGACCTCCCACGTCGTCCCACGAGACGTTGGGGATCTTGGGAGCTCCGATCGATTGAGAGTAGGCTGTTCGAGCTGAATCGATGGCGGTGGAGAAGTCGGAAGCGGTGAGAGCTACTCCTGCTAGCGCATACGATTGGAGAGGGGAGAATCTGTGGGGATCGAGATATGGTTGGGTTCAGTTTGAGGGAGAAATAAGGGTGATAGGGAGAAAGGCAGGGACGAACGAAGAAAGAGCCTGAAGTCGTTGAACGGCAGCTCGTTTCGCTCGAGCGACGAGGGAGACGATATCCTGAGCTACCAGAGCGGCTGTCTGAACGGCAATAGAGGTAAGATCGACGTCCGCTGCAACAGGAGTATCGGCGAGAACGGTGGTGAGGATGTCGAGTCGTTGGCGTTCGTCGGGAGCCTGTAGAGCACGAACGAGTCAGAGCCTGAGCTAGATAGATGAAGTGCGAACGGTCCGCGGAAAGCTCACCTCGAGTGCAATTTCTCTCTTGAAACAAGCCAGGATCCCCAGCGGGACCTTCTCCGAATCCGACGTGGTCGCGACAACGAGAACAGGGAAACCGGAAGACCTCCAAACGGACGAGAGAGCGTCGATGCATTCGCGGAGGACGGTGGCGATTTGGGGTTCTGCGAGATGAGAGAGAAGTGTAGTAAGTCAGTGGGGGTTGGGAAAATATATTAGAAGAGAGAGAAGTAGAGAAAGGAGGAAATGGGAGAAGACTCACCCTTCCCGGTCTCGAGGACTTGGCCCTTCCTCGCCAAAGCCTCAACATTCCTCAACAGCAACACACAAGGCGAACATCCGGAAGCTCTCTCGAACCTAGCTCGAAGGACTCCTTCCGTCTTGAGATCTGTATCGCCAATGATGTCGAAGCAGTTGACCTGGGTACAAGAAACGGGAGTCGACAGAACGAAACGGTCAGCGTCGCGAGAAGACGAGAGTTTTTGTTTAGTGTGACTCACCTCCATCACTCCCAACCCACTCGCAGCAGCTACACTTCTAACAACAGTCCTCTTCCCACTTCCTCTGGATCCTTTGACGAGAACCGAGATCTGGAGGTCGTACGAGCCCATGGACGCGACGAGGGAAGACCGAACGATCTGTTCGAGTTCTTGGAAGGGTGGCAAAGAAGTGGAGGAAGAAAGGAGTCCATCTATGAGACAAGAGCGATGGATAACAACAATTAGACACGCGTTCGAGGGAGCGTGAAAGAAGAGAGAACCGCTTGGACTCACCGATTCCCAAACACCTCGAGAACGTTCCTCCCACTCCCACGCCCCTCTTCACCCCAGCCTGAACCAGCTGAGTGACAGACGGATCGACGTAGGAACCGAAATCTCCTCGGGACGCTTTGAGAGCCCAGGTTTCGTGGTGATGATGAGACGTCGAGGTGGGAGGAAGAGGAGGGAGGTTGGCGTGCGTGACGAGGAAGAAGACGGCTGTTGTTGGAGAAGCAGATTGGTTGTTCGAGGATCTGGAGAAACGCGACGATAAAAAGGGTAGGTGATTTTTGGCTTTGGACCCTTTGGCAGCTCAGATACGAGCTGGAGAGATGGGAAGCCCTCGACGGACGAACTCACCTTTCCTCGTTTTCATCTCCCTCCCTCTCCTCCTCCTCCTCCAGCCCAAACTCATCCACACCCACCCCAAACACGTCCCCAACTTTCAGAACCCTCATCATCCCTCCGTTCTCTGAATCAAAGTACTTCCGAAGTGCTCGAACGACCTGAGGCTGAAGGAGCTTGTTGGTAGACGCAGGAGACGCCAGTCTCGCGAGCGTGACGGACGAGGCGGTTGGGAGAGGAGGTCGTTGAGAGGGTGGAAACGGAGTTGGTAGGACTAGTAGACGAGTGTTCTTGACGTTGTGAGTGTTGAGAGGGGTGAGGTTGTGGAGGAGGAGAGGAGGAAGGTGGATCGATCTGGTCGTCGAACGAACGAAAGGAGAGAAGGTCAGCTCGCGGAAGGAGCGAGAGCGAGAGCTTCGTGAGAAACAACCTACAAAGCAGACTCGGAGGCAGAAACCTCCTCCTTCTCCCTAGCACATATCCTGACGATTCTCCAGTCTCCAGCAGGACTCGCAGGAACAGGAGCGATTCCATCTTCTGCGGCTTCCTCTGAGCGAACGGCGACCTGATTCGAAGGAGCGGAAAGAAAAAATCAGCTCCTCGTTCGTTCTTCTCCTGCAGATCTGATGGATATACGAGAGCTTTACTCACCCAATCTCCATCAAAAGCTCCCACCTCGCCCAAGACTCTTGTTCGAACCCAAGCGATCTCGTCGTCTTCCTTTCCTCTTCCTCCCTCCCTCCTGCTCAACGGCCGGTCGAGCGCTTTAGGGAGCAAGCAAGGATGATCCGAGTTGATGGAAGCTAACGAGAAGGACGGAGAGGAGTCCAGGGAGGTTGTGAAAGTTGAGGGGTTGTTGTTGCTGTCGGAGGAGGAGGACGAAGGACCGAGGAGAGCTTGTTGAAGGAAGGAAGCCGAGATCTCGAAGTCTGCTCCTCCTCCTCCTTCGCCATCGTCGTCCGAGTCCGAGTCGGGCTGAGATCCTGAGGAGTCTGAGCGAGGAGGTTGAATAGTACGGTCCGAAGATGCGTCGGAGGATGGGGATTCGTTCCGACGAGGAAGATGGGTTGACGATGAAGGAGAAGGAGGAGGTTGAAGAGGTGAGCTCGACGACGACGAGGAAGAAGGTCCTACGATGATCTCCGTTTCTTGACCGTGTTGCTGCACATCTTCCGGCAAGACGATTACTCCCATCAGAACGGGCTCAGTCATGACGACTCGGAAAGCGAGAATCTCTCCTCCTCCTGAGGATGTCGAGGGAGGAGGGATGGAGATGACATCTCCCGTTCGAACGATTCGGCCGACTTTGGAAGCCAGCGCGGAGGTGAGCGAGGTTGGGGAAGATTGGGCGAGGAGGGAAGAGGAGTGTGATAAGGGTTGGAGGTAGATGGCTGAGAGCGTGGGGAGGTGGGGAGGGAAGATGGCTGAGGAAGTCGAGGAAGGGAGAGGAGGTCCGGGAGGAGGTGAGAAGAAGAGCGACATTTTGAAGATTCGCTCGATGTGAGAGGTGGTCTCGACCGATTGAGAGTTCGAAGGGAGGGGTATAAAGTCGAGGTGGGAGGTGTTGGGTAGATAGACCTGCAGAGGCGAGGTCGTGGATGAGGTTCAAAAAGAGGGAAGGGTTGGTCGAAGGAGACCCAGAGCTCACCTTTCCGGGTAACCTCGCGCCGAGCTCGATTTCGGAAAGAAAAACAAAAACAATAGAGATCGTGAAGGTCGTGATAGCAGTGTAGGGATACAACGGTATGTAGGCTGAAGACAATAAATTTGGCCAGCGAGATGTAAAGGCAAAACGACGGAAACCAAAACAAAGACGCGCTGCTCGAGAAGCTCAAGCGAGGCCGTCAAGGGTCCTCCCTTCTCTGCCTCTGATTCGTCAGGAACTGGGAGTCGTAAAGGTCGTGATAGAATTATGTAAGGTAGAAACGGTCCCCCAAGAATAAAGATAAAAGGAGACTAAGAACCCGCAAAAATCAAAACAAACGAAGACGCGTCTCTCCCTTGATCTCCTCCCTCACCTTCACAACAAACACCCCCCTCGCTCCGAACCTCGACTCACTCCCCAAGAAAACTTCCATCCTCCTCTTGACCTCCTCATCCGGAACAACCAGCTCCACACTCCCAGGCTGCATCAACAAATCTCCCAGAACCCAACCTTGAAGTCTCGAGACGAGCATCTTCCGACTCCTCGTGCCTGCCCACGGTCCAAAGGTGCAGGGGTAGTACGACGGCGTCAAATCGATGCTGATTTCCCTTCTTTTATCCAGGCGAGGAAGGGGTAAGCCAGTGAAGGAGTAAAGTCCGTTCATCCCGCTCGTTTGAACGAGAACGGTCCCTCCTGAGAGAACGCGAAGGGTTCGAAGACGAGACCAGTTGAAGGAGGAGAGGGAGGGGAGGATGGAGTCGGCGGTGCTGCCTACGAGGGTGACGTTTCCTTGGGTGAGGATGCGGAGGGTGAGATGGAGAGGGGAGAGAAGGGGGAGGAGGTCGGAGTGGAGGAAGGCGTAGACGAGGGAGGTTTGGTTGAGGATTGAGAGGGTGAGGGAGTGCAGAGAGAGGACGGAGAGGTTTTGGAGGCGAGAAGGGGAGAGACGGGTGGCGTGAAGGGTTGGGCTTGGTTCGTGTGGTGAGTACGAGAGGGTGAGGGTGAGGGATTTGGTTTGGGAGAGGCCGAGAAAGGGGGTGAGGCGAGGGGAGGGAAACTTCGAGGGAGGGAGGGAGGAGGAGGGAGAGGTCAGCTCGAGCTCACCGTTTCATGGTTCTCCGCCCGAGATAAAATTTCTGCTTACCCTCGACTCGCAAAAAAGCTCACTGAGAGCTCCAAGGCTCGTGAGGGAGATGTTCTCGTAGAGTTTGGGAGCAGCGGCGAGGAGGAGATCGAACGAGACCCGGCAGAGGATGGCGAGGGAGGAGGGAGGGGAAAGGTCGACGATCACCAGCAGGAGCTCGTAGGGAAGACGGAGGGAGGCAGGATCCTGGAGTATAGATTGAATAGCATCAGATGAGGGCGGAGAGGCTCTTAACTAGAAGGACTCACAGAGCTCATCTAGCAAAGGCGGAGGTCGATGCGGGCGGAGGGAACTTCGAAAGGTCAACTCCACCGTCGACCTGCTTCCGTCCCCTCCTCCTCTCCCTTCAATCCGCAAGAGTTTCGCCGTCCCTCTGAAGCTGATCTGGAGTGACTGAGAGCATCTTCTAGGGAGAGCTGGAGCTACTGGGGATGTGGCCGGTCGCCTTGAAGTTGTTGCAGAGAGCGGGGACGGAGAAGGTGGTGAGCTCGTGAGTTCTTTGACCTTTCCTTCCTTCTCCCGCCGTTGAGGTCCGATCGAGTCTCGTATGGTAGCATGCACGCGGATCGGTAGCTCTCGTCTACCGGACGAGTGAAGATTTGAACGTGACGAGGAGCAGCGGGGGGGGGGGGGGGCGCGACGGAAACGAAGGGAAGGAGGATGTTGAGCTCGACCAAACCATTCTTGATCACCCTTCTTTGCCCTCAGATGGCTTCCCACACTAATCCTCACCTCTCTCTTGGACAGACTAGACACATTCCTATACTATCGAGGCCTTTCTTTCTCCACAATAGACCAGCAGCCTTCTTGACTTCACCACCAACTCCCAACGGTGGGATCCTAACATTGCTCTCTTCGTTACTTCTTCATGGATCATCGTCATGGAGGGAGCTCTTCCTACCTTCAGCTCTCCATCCCTTTCGCGTCCTGAACTGACTCGACTCGACTCGACGCTCCCTTTCCGCAGAACTTCCAACACCTCCTCGAGCCTGCTTTGATTGAAAAGATGCGACACTCGATGTACATCGCTACCGTTGGATATCATCACCAAAACCTGGCTTGCCGTCGCCGATACCTACAAACCTACTCTCACCACACTTGGGGGGTGAGTCGACGCTTTCTTTCCTACTCCTCTCCCTTCGTGCCTCACTGAGATTCTTCTCTCCTCGCCCCCTTGCAGAGCTTGGGATCGAACCTACGGCTTTGACCTCCGAAAATACTTTGGTATTCTTGGAGCTCAAATCACTGGTCTCATCGGAATGGAAGGAAAATGTGAGTCGACGTCGATTCATCAGTTCTTCGTCGCGCGAGTCGCGTCGATCTGACTTCCTTTCTTATTCCTTTCCACCACGCTCTACAGACCCCCTCCCCAAGCCCCTGGTCGGAAGCGCCCACTACGAGGACGCCGCCATCCTAGCTCTCACCCCTCTTTTCTCACCTTACCACGACTCCTTCGTTCCCGACTCGGTCGTCCACTGCCTAACGCAGCTCGACACTCCCTTCTCGTCGACTGCTTCTGGTTACAGCCCTCCCTTTGATCGGTCTGGATTTGGAGGAGTGAGTCTGCTCGATTTCTGCCTTCTCGCTATCGGAGAGCCTCGCTGATCTGGTGGGTCTCTTCTTTCCAGCGCAACTACACGACCTTTACTGGAAATGGAATCAGCGTGGGAGGAATGACCACGGATGAGAAGGTTGTTGGAGGTGAGCTCACTCCGTTCTCTAGTCTTCTGCTTCTCGAGCTTGTGAACTGATCTTTTGTTCTGATCCAGGTCCTTCGATCAACCCTCCTTCGTTCAGCACTGCTGTTCTTCTCTGGGATTCTGGGTATTCGACGGGATGGATTTCGGTTCGTCTTCTCCTCTTCGTCATCCTTTCTTCATCCTTCTCAGCTACATACTCATATTCCCCATTCTTCATCTCGCAGCACTACCCTTCCTCCCCTACCATCCACGCCATCGCTACTCCCCATAACCTCACTATATCTTACCCTCCCTCCGTCGCCTTCCCTTCCAACACCACCTCCAACCACCTTACCCTCGCTTTCTCAGCGCTCGCTACCGTTTCGTTCGGAGCCGAATTCATGGCTACCGGAAAGGAGACTCTTCCTGGACTGGAGGTTTCGGTCAGCGGGAGCGTCGTTGAGAGCAACTCGACGAGGCTGTTCAACTTACAACGCTGCTGGAATCAACGGATGTGAGTTCATCTCCACTTTTTTTCCAACTTCCATACACTCTCAAGGAGGAAGTGTTCTCGCTGAAGAGGCGAAACTCTGTCTCTCCAATCCACTCGAAACTGACGACGCGTCTCTTCTTCTCCTCTGCTCTCCCTTTCCTTCCCTTCCACCCCGCAGTCCCTTACTACAACCTCACCTACGTCTTCCCCGATGATTTTGTAGAGACCCGTGAGCCTTTCCCTCGCTAAACCTCCTCTTTAATCCTTGAAAACGAAACTGAATCACTTCTTTCTCGTCGCGTCCTCTTTCTTCTCTTCTCTTCGTCTCCTCTTCTTCCTCAGCCACCTTGGGCCTTTCGTTCACCAAGCTCGCTGCGAACCAGACTATCTACGCCTAGATTCGATTCCTTGTCATCGCTATCTCATCCTGGTCCTCAGTCCTTTGGTTATCGTTGTAGACTCTTTCTTTCTCTTGTTGCGGATGCGCTCTCCTGTTATGTTTTCTTCTTCCTTCTCTTTTTGGTTTCGGGGTGTTGACGGAAGAGAGGATCATGGCTATGTAGTTAACTTCGAACGACTGGCTGCTCTGGTGTCTATAGAGAGTGTGCAACGAAAAAAGGAAAAGGAAAGGAAACGCGTGTCCAAGCGATCCTCCGCTTCCTACGAAACAAGATCATCACACGAGGAGCTCACCGTCAGCCATCGGGTTCGAGAGGAACTATTGGATAGAGTAGCACGAAGCTAATGTACTCACCTCAGAGCTTTTCCTCGATCTCGGCGACGAACTTCCCTCTCCACTTCTCGACCTCCTGGATGACCGCCAGCTCCGCCTCTGCCTTCCTCTCCTCCGTATCCACGACCAACACCACCGTCCCCTCCTGCATTTGGTCTAAGTGGAGAGGCAACTGTCTGCGCATCAATCGCAAGTACAACGACCACTCATGATCGAGCAGAATGAGAGGCGGTGGATGAATCCGAACGACTCGACGACGGTCGAGGGTTGGAGAGGGAAGAGAGGCGAGGCAAGAACCACCGGTATTGGGGGCAAAGTAAAGGAGCGGTCCTTTCATGATGATCTCCCGTAGTTGGAATAAGTTGGAGAGGAGGGGAGTTCGAGCTTCGACGAGGATTTTGACCGTGTCCTTATCTCGAACGTCGTGGACGAGACGAGTTGGGTTGAGATGGGGCAGGAGGAAGCGATGTAGGAGGATCAGGACCTTGAGGCCAGCGCGTTTGGAGGTCAAGGTGAGGGTGTCGATGTGAAGGTTGAACGGGGGAGGGATTCGTGACGGAGAGATGTTGAGGGAGTTTGGGATGGGGAGGAGGGATCAGAAGTCGAGGGAAAGGGTTCGAAGGAGGGAGAGAGAGGTCGAGTTATCTGTTGATTCGAGAGGTAGGCGATCTCTAGATAAGAGATGAAAGCGTGGGAGGAGAAGGAGGGCCAGGAGACGAAGAGGTCAGAAAATCAAAACTGTCGAGATGATCTCGGGAAGGGGAGGGAGCTGGAGGAAGCTCACCCTTTCCTCGCTCCTCTCGCAGAACAACAACTCCATCTGCTCAACAGAGCTGATCATGACATCTCCGTAGAAAATTTTGCACGCAGGGCCCAGAAAGTCCAGCGAGACTGCTGTTAGAGCTGCGAGGATCGAGCGATCCGCCTGTGCGAGGACGAGCAGGAGGACCTCCCATGGGAATCGCTTTCGGAAGGGGACGACGAGCTGGGAGGTTAGAAGGAGCGTGATAGTCAGAAGAGACCGGACGAAGGGTCCATCTCGAGGCTGAAGCTGACGTTGGGCATGGAGAGGAAGGGGATGGATGAGCTCTAAAGGGAAGGAGGGAAGGGAGGGGAGGTGAGGCACAGGCGAGGCTCGACCTTTCTCCTTGTCGCTTCCCTTCTTCATCGAGGAGAGGGTGAGAAGTCTACTCACTGGCGACTGCTGAAGATCGTGGAGGTGATGGCAGTGGGAGCGGGAACCAAGAGAAGACAAGGTTTCTCGATGATGGAAGTCGGGAGGGAAACGAAGGTGACCTCGACTCGAAACTAGCTGGACAGTCCTCTGCGGTTTGCCTCCGAGCTACCACCATCAACCCACCTCCTCTCTTGTGAAGCAGACAGCAAGGTACTAGAGAAAGCCCATCGTGCCAAGCAACAAAACTTTTCGAACTCCGACCCTGCTCGTTCCGAGGAGCCCACCTTCCATGACGAGTTTGGATCCCTCCCAACTCCATCCCTCTCCCTCTCCTCCCCCTTCCTCCTTCTCTACAGGATGCCTTTCGGACTCCCAAGCCAGCGCAGGAAAGACCTCGACGCAGCAGCTTCATGCTCGCCACCTTCAAAATCAGCCTCGACTCGTTCTTCGCCTCCGAAACCATCAGCTCGGACGGAGGGAAGGAGAGCAGCAGAGGTCAACGACGACGGTCCTACGAAGGAGGAGGAGGAGCTCGCAGATGAGATTGAGATTGGAACCCTCTCGAGCGATCCAGCTAACAGTTAGTTTGCTGTAATTGATCTGGGGATTCGGGCGGCATTGTAGGCACTTCAAGAGCAAACAAGGGAAGGAGAGAGGGCTGAGGGCTGAGCTCGCGAAGATGGGGGCGAGGCGAACTCGCACGCTCTCTCGCCAACGTAGAGACCTGGCTGGAACCCTCAGAACAGTTCCTGCGCTAGCTAAGGAAGCGAAATCTGACTCTCCTCTGTTGCCTTCTCTGCTGCAGCCGACTGGTCGACCTACAAACTCTCTGGTTCAGGACTCGCCTCCCTCGCCAAACTCTCGCCCGACGGTCGAATCGTCATAGACCTCAACCTTAAGAAACATCTCCCTGATCTCCCTCAGGACTACGCTCAGGATGTCTACGAGCCTGCTATTGAGAAGGAGCGTGGGGAGAAGAGGGGAGGGGACAAGTGGGGAGGAGTGCCGAAGCTCAACGTCTTGTTGATGATTGTGGGCTCAAGAGGGTGAGTTGCGAACTTGCGGGCTTCTTTCCCAGCCAATCGACCTTTGGGATGCGTCTTGGCGGAAGGAGGAGAACAATGGGCTTGTTTGTCAAGTTGAAACGCGAACGAGAGCTCACTTTCCCGTCCCTCTTTCATCTCAGCGACGTCCAACCCTACATCGCCCTCGCTCTTCGTCTAGTAGCCCATGGTCATCGAGTCCGCCTAGCGACCGTTAGTGATTCTCTTCATTTTTAAGCCGGACGGCTTCACGAGCTGATTCCTGTACTTCTCTCCGTCCTTTTCAGCACAAAGATTTCGAAGGGTTCGTCAAGGACGCGTCGAAAGGCCGAGTCGAATTCTTCGATCTTGGAGGAGATCCCAAACTCCTTATGCAGTATATGGTCGCCAATCCAGGTATCATGCCTGGCATGGAATCGCTCACGAACGGAGATATTCCGAAGAAGAAGAAGATGATTGCTGAGGTTCGACCGTCTCCTCTGCTTTCCCTTTCCTCTCCTTCTCCTCGCAATTTCGAAGCTGACCTTTCTTCATTACCTAGATTATAAACGGGTGCTACGAAGCATCCTTCTCACCTGATCCGGAAACTGGACGAGCCTTCGCCGCAGACGCTTTGATCGCGAATCCACCTTCTTTTGCCCACATTCACCTCGCGGAAGCTTTGGGACGTGAGTCTATTCTTCAGTCTTGGCGTTCCTTTGTATTCGCGACTGAACCTCTTCCATCTCTTTGACTTACCAGTTCCTCTCCAACTCTCCTTCAGTTCGTCGTCTCTCTGCCTCTGCCTTCGACTCGTCGAACTCTCTCCTCCTCACTTCATCTGATCCTCTCCTCTCTTTCCTTCTCACAGCCATGCCCTGGTCGCCAACAACCGAGTTCAACCATCCTCTCGTTCAGATCAACTCGTCCAACGCTCCAAAAGGATTGACGAACTACCTCTCGTGAGCCTCGCCTCTCGACACGACCCTTCGTGAGATCGAACCTGACGCGTCTTCTTCCTTTACTTCTGCAGCTTCGCTCTTGCCGATCAGATGACCTGGCAAGGTCTTTCTGGGATCACCAATGCCTTTCGAGCTACCACTCTCGGACTCGCTCCTCTTTCCCTGAGGTCTGGTCCGTCGGTCTTGGATCGACTGAAGGTGAGTTTGAAGGAGCTTCGATTTGGACGAAGAAGAGTCGATCTGACTTTCTACTCGCCGTCTGTACTATGTTATACTCACAGATTCCTTGGACTTATTGCTGGTCTGGAAGTCTCATTCCCAAGCCGGACGACTGGAAGAACAACACCGGTGAGTCTTCTTCGATCCTGAAGTCGACGCGACCGAGAAACTGACGACCTTCGTCCCCTCTCTTCCTTCGGCCAACAGATATCTCTGGATTTTACTTCTTGGATCTCGCTACTGTACGGCTCGCCGTTCTCTTTCTCTTCTTTGTCTAAAAGCACAGCTCGTCGCGTTGAACTTGACGCCTCCATTCTTCCTCTCCTCCCTGCTCTTTCATTCCACAGGGCTACGAACCTCCCGCCGATCTCGCTGCTTTCCTCGCTGCTGGGTCTCCACCCATCTACATCGGGTGAGCTCACCTTCTTTTCCTCGTTCTTCCTCCTTTCAACTCCGACAACCTGACTTCCGTTCTTCCCTCTCCTCTCTTCCTTCACCCTCGTCCCAGATTCGGTTCCGTCCCAGTCAAAGACCCCGAAGGAATGACCCAAATTATCTTCGATGCCGTGCAGGCGTCGGGAGTACGAGCGCTCGTCAGTGCTGGGTGGGGAGGACTGGGTGGTGCTTCGAATTCGGAGAATGTTTTCATCCTTGGTGAGTCGATCGTTTTTCCTCTCTCTTCACTTCGCGAGACGTCACTGATGCTCGTTGTACTGGATCGGGATGCTGGCTGCATGATCAGGGAATGTGCCTCATGACTGGCTCTTTACTAAGTGAGTTGTCGACAAGAGAGACGAGGGAAAACCTGGCGCGTCGAGCTTTTTTTTTTTTTTTTTTTTTTTTTTTTTTTTTTTTCGCTCAGGGTCGCTGCGGTTTGTCACCACGGAGGTAAGAACATCACTCTATTATACCTTCTACTCCTCAGTTCCTTACCTCATCTCGACTCTTTCTTGTCCAGGAGCTGGAACCACCGCGAGTGAGTCGCGTTCTCCTCGACGCGTCGGACTTCATCTCACTCGTCTCCTTCCCCTCTTTCGTCTCCAGTCGGTCTCCTGAACGGTCGTCCCACCATAGTCGTCCCTTTCTTCGGTGACCAGCAGTTCTGGGGCGATATGGTCGCTAAAGCTGGAGGCGGTCCTGCTCCGTGGGTTTCCTCCTTTCCCTCTCCTCTCCTCCCCTCCTCGACGTTGGACTGACTTCTCGTTTTCGTCCTTATTTTGCTTCGAATCGATCAGTATTCACTCCAAGAACCTCAATGCACAAAATCTCGCTGAAGCCATCAAGTTCACCATGACTGAATCTGCTCAGAAGGCTGCGAGGAAGATGGGAGAGAAGATTCGAGCCGAGGATGGTGTAGAATCCGGTGTGGACTCGTTCCACCGCCATCTGCCTCTGAAGAAAATGAGGTGAGTTTCGATACACATTCTCTCTCTCCGTTCTCGGCCGCCAACCTGACCGACCTCCTTCGTCTCTTTCGTTCAGATGCGAGCTCGATCCTTCTCGCGTCGCGGTTTGGTGGAGCCAGGATCTCTGCCTTCGACTCTCCGGATTCGCTGCTCAGGCGCTGGCTGATGCGAAGAAGCTCACCCTAAATTCTCTCGAACCACATCGTCCAAAGGAGTACGATTCGAGGTAAGCTGCGTTTCCTTCATCACTCTTCTTTTTCCGAGCCCTCGCTGACTCGCGCGTCTCATTTTCCCCCTTAATTCAGAAAACAAGCTACTGATCCCATCACGGGAGGAGCTAGTGCGATTCTTTCGACTGTCACCAACTACTACGTCGGAATTGGAACGATCTGTTCGTTCTTTCCAAACACCTCTCTCTCATGATCTTTCTTCCCCTTTGACCAGTTTCTCCTTGTCCGACTCTGCAGTCATCAACCCCCCCAAAGGAATCATCAACACAGCTACTGCTATCCCCAAGGGAATTCTCAACATCATCGGCTCCATTCATGAAGGGTGAGTGATTTTCTTTCTCTTTTCTCCTCCCGAACCAACTGACCGTTTCGTCCCCACTTGCGTCTCTTCTAAACCAGAATCGCCAACCTTCCCAAGGCCTACGGGTCTCAAGTTCGGCAGTCTGGGAAAGTCTCCGACTTCTCTTCGGGTGTGAAAGAAGGAGCGAAGGTGAGTTGATTCGAGCGGACTTTGCGACGCGGTCGTGTGGCTCGAAACAAAGGAAACGAGTCGAGCTGAGCCTTCCACGAGCTTTCCTTCGAAGGGATTCTTCTACGGCTACTACGACGGTATCACTGGACTACTTCGGGAGCCTATCGAGGGAGGGCAGAAGGAGGTGAGTTCGACAGCGCCGACTCTGATTCGTCTTCGTGTCTCGTCTCGCGACTGATCTTTTTACTCTTCTCTTCTCGTTGAATCACAGGGACTTATCGGAGGTTAGTTATTAAACTGGCCATCGATTCATCTCTCTCAAAGTTCTGACCTCGTTTTCAACCTCAACAGCCATCAAAGGAGCCGGTCGTTCGTTCATCAACGGTGCGTTTCTTCCTTCCTTTCAGCTCTCCCTTCCGCCCACTCGTACTGAAGATCGTCTCCGGTCCTCCCACGCACCACCCACAGTCAACATGAGACCTGCAGCAGGGGCTATCGGCCTGGTTCGTCTTCTTTCTCGCCTCGACGCGTCCTTTTCTCTCACTGGCTGATCATTTCTCTCTCTCCCAGGTCACGCATCCCGCTGACGGAGCCTGGAAATCCATCCAATCCCTCTGGGCTCGCAAAGAAGTTTCTGTCTCCCGAACTACTCGACTCGAGGACGGCCAACTCGCTTTCCAAGAGTCCACGTCCTCCGAACGACGTTCCCTCCTCGCCACCTTCGCCGAAGTCGACAAGCACACCGCTGAGCGAAAGAAGGCCATGGAGGAGAAGGCTCGACTCATCCTCGAAGGGAAGATCAAGAAGGCCGAAGGAGACGATGAGGACGACGGCGATGGAAGAACACCTGGGTTGACTCTCACGGACGAGGAGGAGAGCGAGAGTGAGATGGAGGGAGAGACGACTCCGAAGGATGGGAAGGGAGCGGTGAAGGTAGAGAGGAAGGGAGAGTTGTCGGAGGGGGATGTGAGGCTGCTGAGGCAGTTGGCCATGGCGGAGAGGAAGGGATACGAGAGAGCGAAAGCTGAGCAGGAGGCTGCTGCGAAGAAGGGAGGAGAGTGAAGGAAGCGGATCTGTTCTTGGGTTCTCTTTTACGACGCTCAGTTTACGATGGTATACACGACTCACGAGCATTTACTGGAATCGGGAGAGGGGAGGAGGTAAGAGAGCAGAAGAAGCAGTGATGGTGGAAAGTCGCGACGTGTAGATGCGTGAGAAGGACGACGCGTCTGAACTTCCGAGAAGCGTGACTACTATTTGCTGAGCTGGTTCGGGCTCCAGAAGTCAGATCTGCATTTTTTTTTTTTTAGGATATAGAGATTAAGAATTATATAGGCCTAGCGTAGTTAAGTAAGTAGCAAAGAAGAGGAGCCGAGCTCATGAAAGGAAATGAAAGAAGATTGAACAGAAACAAAACGAGACTGATTAAGGATTAGTGATAGATGAGGAGAGCACAAGTATTAGATGCTAGTCTAGGAGTAGATATGTAAAGTTCGCCGATATCTTCAGAGAAATGTATACCGTTGGATGTTTTTAGACGTCAGAGATGTGCGAGTCCATCCTGACGGCTCCTTTTGTAGGCGAAGCAAGCAGCTCGTTCAAAGGACTGCTCCAAACCTGACGAAAGCAAACAAACGAAAAATCGAGTTCGTTAAGTGAGGGGGTTCATCCAAAGTGTTGAGAAGAACAAGAAAAAGAAACGAACCGACGCGTTCTTCTTTGTCGACTACTTTTTGACCAGTCCAAGCACGATGCAGGCAAAGAAGCAGGATAAGGACCAAGCAAAGTTAACCCACACCAAGGCCAAGGCGAAAATCGCTTTGAACCTGGAGCACCTGTAGATTCCTGAGGATAAGAAAAAGGCGAAAAAACGTGAACTTCAAGTCGACCGTTGCTGTCGACGGAAAAGTATCAGAGCAACTCACTCGATTCGTATTCACAAGCCTCCGGGTAGCAGTCACCGTAGTCTTTTGTAGACTGTCCAGCGGGACCTAGTTCGCGAGCGAAGCAAAGCGAGAGAGGAATTGAGTTCAGATCGTGTCGAGGCCGGTGACTACCCGACGTTGTTTCCTTCCGTTCTCTCCGCCCTGAAGTGCAGGAATCAAACTCACCGACCCAGATGACAGTAATACAGAACAGCCATATAGCTTCGAGTCTCAGGGAGTAGCCACGATAGGTGAGAGCCCTGGGAGGGAGAGGGGAAAAGAAGAGGGAAAGAAAGGTTAACACTTCGCCTTGGCAGTCTCTCTTGTTTCGTTCAGAGGAAGAAGCTGGGACTCACAAGAAGATGAATATAACGATGAAGGAAACGGCTCCGAAGAAGAACATGGGAATGATGGTGGTGGACCATAGGCCATCTCCTCCAACTGTGGTACGAAAGAAACGTCGCGGAAAAGTCAGACGCGTAAGTTGTGCAAAGTCGAGCGAAGGAACGACGAGGAAAGGGCAGTATGATAGGGTTGAACTTACCACGAGTCTAAGAAAGAAAAATCCTCCTAATCATCAGCTCTCTGCAAGGCGGAGGAGGGAAAGAGCTCTCTTCTTAAAAGAGGGGAAGAAAAGGAAAAGCGACTCACGGCTCCGTACCAGATTCCTGCGAAGGCGAAAAGAACGACGTGTAGGGATAGGAGGATCAAGTAGGCACTTGTTCGAACCAGGGATAGGGGTGAAGAGATGAGTGAGTTCATGAGGAGAGGAATGTAGGCGTTGGGAGAGAAGAGACGAAAGCAGTTTGAAAGCGGGTCCCTCCCTCCGAAGCGGAGAGTGTGTATCGGAGTAGAGCACATATCGATATCTGGGGATAAATCGACAAAGAGCTCCCTCCCTCCGTCGAATCAACCCTCGTCGCACTGATCTAAACCCAATTCCTCGGCGTCCTCAAGACGTCCATCATCTTCTCCTCCTCCGAGCCCTTCTTCACCTCGAACATGTACTCCCACCGAGCCGTCTCGGGAAGGCTCATCAACACGCTCTCGATCCTCGCTCCAGGCGTCATGAGTCCGAACTTGGTTCCTCGGTCGTTGACGAGGTTGAACTCGACGTCTATGGAAAGAAGCGAAGAAAGTGAGATATGAGTCGAGTCAGTCACGGAAAGAAGACGACGAAAGGCTCCCAAGGGAACGAGAGAGAAAGAGGACACGAAAGGAGAAGGAAAAGACGCGTCGACTCACATCGACCTCTCCTCAACTGCTGCCACCTCTTCTGCTCCTCCGTAAACTTCATCGCATGCCTCTTCTTCAGGATCGGCAGGTAGCTCGGCACGAACGCATCCCCACACTCCTTCACGAACGCCAGAATATCTGAACTCGTCGGCCCAATCCCACTCGAGTACTTCAGCGACTTTTTGTGAATCTCGCTTGATGAGTCCAGATCGTCGAAGAAGATTCCTCCCACTCCACGAGCCTCCTGTCGATGAGGGATGTAGAAGTACTTGTCGCACCAGGTCTTGAAAGCGGGGTAATAGGAGTCGCCGTGCTTGTCGCAGGCGTCTTTGAGGGTGGAGTGGAAGTGGACGGCGTCTTCCTCGAAGAGGTAGTTGGGAGTGAGATCGGATCCTCCTCCGAACCAGGAGGCGACAGGTTTGGTGAGATCCTTGTCGTCGTAGATTTCGAAGTAGCGGATGTTGAAGTGGCACTGCGAACGGGGAGAGGAAAGGAGAGAGAGATGAGGAGCGGTTTTGAGTGCGACAAAGAAGAGGAGAAGGTGATAAAGACGAACGGTGGGAGCGAGAGGGTTGTTGGGATGAAGAACGATGGAGAGACCGACGACGGCGTAAGGGAGAGACTTGGTTTCTGTGGTGAGAAAATAAACCGAGAGAGACGCGAAGGTCAGATGGAGAAGAGAAGGATCCGAGAGCGGCGAGCGAAGAACGAACTGTCGACGTGCTCTAGGCCAGCGTGGTCAGCTCGCATCTGAGCGACACTATTGATAGACAAAGGGAGTTATGAACAAAGGAACTCGAGTCAGTCCAGAGGGAGCGAAGAGCGAGAGAGACACAAAGAGAAAGAAGACTCACGCTCTTGGAGGAAGCAGACCCTGAATGATGGAGATATTCACGCCTCCCTTCTCCAGCACAGTCCCACCCTTGATAACACACGAGATACCCTCTCCACCGTTGTTGGGTCGGATCCAGGAGTCGTGAAGGAACTTGGCTGCAGGAGGAGGTTTCGAGAAGAGCGACGTGGGAGTGGACTCCTCCTCCAGCTTCTCGATCGACGAGGTGATGGTCTCCTGGAGCGATTTGACGTAGGAGACGAGCTCTTTGTAAACGGCAGACTAAAAGGGAGAGAAGGAATAGTCAGCTTCATCAGGGAGGGTAGATGCATGAGGAGAACGGGAGGGTTATCGAGCTCACGGTAGGAAGGACGGTAGCCTCGGCTTCGTTCGGAGAAAACTCTGAAGGTTGAGCTGTGAGGGGAACCACGGGCTTCGTAGGCTCGTCTGCATGAGCCTGTACACCAGTGGAGAGCGATACGAGGTCAGCAGGGCTATCTCTGGGGACGAGAGATGGAGGGGACAGGGAGCTAGGAAAGACGGACGGATGCTTACCGGATCGAGAGAGAAGAGTGTTTGACCAGCAGCTCCAACGAGAACAACCAGAGAAGCAAAGACGAGAGGCCTAGTCCAAGAGCTTGGCCCAGTAGAAGATATATGCTCAGGGTTGAGCGAGGAGGGAGGAGGTGTAGAGCTGGCGGTGGGGCTGCTGGAGGAAGGAAGGATCGTCGAGCTCGCTCCTCCGCTCGTCGAAGAGGTTGAAGGGAGAGATCCGAGGACTGAAGGAGTATGAAAGAATCGTCTGAGGGATGATGGAGAGCTTCGCAGAAGGGAAGCTGAGGAGTCGGCGACGGCAGGGAGAACGAGAAGGGGAAGGAAGGAAAGTGAGCTTCGTGCTTCTCCGCCATCGCTGCCAACCTCCTTCTCTTCTCTTTCTCTTCTCAGATCGGGAAGGACATACGAGTGAATCGAAGCTGAGCAAAGAACGCTGCTCGGGCGAGTCGGATCGACATTTTGGCTGCGAGACGGGGAGGGGAGGAGCTGGACGTTAGGAGAGAGAAGCAAAGGTCGGTCGAGCTCGCGAGGAGTAAGAAGGGAACCACGTGGGGAAAGAAGAGCTCGTTTCGACGAGAAAAGTTTATCTGCCACAGCTGAACAGCTCGTGCTCCTTTCTCAGCTCCCGAGGTAAGAGTGAAGAGTTCCAAAGTCGAAAATAAGGTCAGACTCGGACTCGACGGCTCGAGGGCTAGCTCGAGCTCCGAGTCGCTCGTCTCCCCATCGCGTTCTCTCTTTCGGATCAGTCCACAGGTCAAAGAGTTCACATAAGTACCTTTCCTATGCGAATTTAAGTTAAGCAGGAGTAACTCCCTTGTTGTTGGCCCTAGCCCAGGCAGGCAACGAAGTAAGCTCTTTCCACCAGGCCGCGACGTGAGGAAGAGATCCATCGACGAGACCCGGAGCATTTCCGAGCTCGGCAACCATCTGTCCGTATGGAAGATGGAAAAGGTCGGCAATGGTGAGTTCCTGTGAAGAAAAAAAACAAAGGTCAGTGAGAGGAGAGGGAGACAGAAAAAGGACGAAAGAGGAATCTAAGAACGGCGACTCACATCTCCAGCGATGTACTTCTGCTTCGAGAGGATGGCCTCGTAGGCGACGAGCTTCGAAGCAAGGGTAGCGGTGAGATCCTTGACCTTCTCTTCGTCGGTGCTAAGTCCTCGCCAGCTGGAGAACAAAGAAGAAGAAAGGAAGTCAGCTCAACGCGTCGCGATTTTCGAGTCGAGGGCCAACAGAGACTCACAGCTTGAAGACCTTCTCGGAAGCAATTGCAGAGGCTGAGGGGTCAAAGTTTGAGACTTCGACGGAGGTGGCCTGGTCGAGGAGAGCGAGCTGGAAGGGGAGGGAGGGAAGAGAGGGATAGAAAGAAGTGAGCTTGGGCCGCTGTTCGATCGACTCGAACGCTTTGCCAGTCCAAAGAGAGAGTACCAGTTGGTAGGCAGAACACTCACCTTCTTGATGTCAGAAGGAAGGCCTCCCTTCTTAGCGACGAGGTATCGAGCGATGGCTCGCGACTCTGAAGAAAGAACCAGTCGTCAGGATTCGCTCGTCAGCTTTCTCTGCCTTTTACCACCAGGCTAGCTAGGAAAAAGGGTGCCGAGGCTCACCGTAGAGAGTAAAATCTCCATCTTCCAAAAGAGGCATCTGTCCGAAAGGCTGCTTCGCGATCCAGGCTTCTGACTTGATCTCAGGGAACTCGACGTCGTTGAAAGTGAAGTCTTTGCCGTCCTCGAGACCGAAGTGGTAAGCGCAGACGAGGACTCTTCGACTGCACTGTAGGAGCGAAGTTGAAAGAATGAGAAAGGAAGTGAAGGATAGAGAGGAAGCGATCAGACTGTGGGAACGTGCAGGAAGGGGAGGAGATGGGAAAGAAAACGAGTCGAGGCTCAACGAGGGAAGGGAAGAAGAGGACGAACGGTAGAGATGTAGTTTCCGGAGATCTGAACGGACATGTTGAGGGATAAGCTATGGAGTGTAGAGGGTGGTGCTGAAGGGCTGGAGGAGATGGTTGTGGAAGAGAGGTAGAGTGCGCTGGCGTTTCGAGCGACTCGGAGGGCTGAACGGAACTGTGCTTCCCCTCTCCAATCGAGCCTGGGACAAGGATGACAAACAAGTGCTTTGTAAACTTGTCAGCAAGAAAAGTTTGCTTATCGATGCTTTTCCCAGGCATCTTCTCTGATGGATCAGAAAAGTTGTTCTCTATGCACTTCTTCGAGGAGGTTCAACTCTCAACGAATTGAACCGTGAAACGACAAACTCACTGGCAAAAATCAAAGAAGTTCCGCAGGATCCTCCGAGCTCCAGATCCTGTGAACACGCCCCGAGAAGGCAGGGCCAATCTTCCTCGAGTGAGGTTTCCCGCTCGCGTCGACGGGCTGATTCAGATCAAGAAAAATGGAGCGAATGAACAAGGTCAGCTTCGTCGTCTCGTCCCTCCGTCCCGTCCAATCTCCCTCCCCAGATCTACAGCACGAGGACTGAATCCTTTTTGGAAGCGCTCATCTCGAAAAAGGGAATGGAAAGACTCACATAAAGCTCCTCCAGAACTTCCTTTCCCATCCGCCCTCCCTCCTCCACCTCGTCGTACCTCTCCAACAACCTCCTCAGCGATCCAAACTCTCCCGTGATAGCTCTCGACTTATCCTCGCTGCCTCGAGTGATCTTCTGATGCATGAGACCGAAGGTGTCCGACGAGTTGAATCCTTTTCGAGCGACTTTGTCGAAGGCGCGACGGATTTTGATGGGCGGCGGTGGAGGCTCTGGAGTGGAGGCGTCGAGAAGACTGGTAGGAGTGGCCAGAGGAGATGTTACGAAAGAAAGAGGGGACGGAGAGGAGGGAGAGTTGAGTGAGTTGGGAGAGCGAAGAAGAAGTAAGAGGAGTGGGAAGAACGAACGCGTGTCGTCGAGAAGCGATGTGCCCGAAGGTCGTCCAGAGAAAGCCGGTAGCTTCTTCGCTGGTAGAGACTGATCGAGAGCGAGATTGTGAATCCAGAACAGCACATATAATCAGTTCCAGAAACTCTCGGCTCAGAAGCTGGAAGCACGACGTGAGAAAAGTTCGACTCACCGTCCTGAACAAAACACCCTCCCTTCACGACCAGATCTCCCAACACTCTCTCCCTCCATGTTCGATCCTTCCCATCATTTCCCATCCAGCAACTCCAACCCAAGACCACACAAATCACCCTCCCACCTCCCTCAGTCGTCGCCATCTCTCCGTTCGCCAACCTTCCCTTCCCCACCCCTGTGAATTTCTTCACCTCCTCCACCATCGCGACGAACCCAACCCCATCAGCTTCTCCCTCCTTCCCTCTCACCAGACTCTCCATCTCCCTCGCCTCCAGCACAACAAGTGTCGTCGCTTGAAGCTCCTCGCTTTCCCCCTTGGGATCAGCGACCCAGAACCGCTGGACGTGATCGTAGAAAGCATTGGTCCGACGGGTGAAGGTGAACAGTCCGGAGAGGGAGGAAGCGAGATTAGGAGGGAGGTTTTGGTGTTGGAGAGGGAAGCGAGGGGAGAAGGGTCGATGGAGGGACGTGAGGGAGGGGAGGATGGAAGAGGTGAAGATCGTCTCGCGAGTCGAGGAGGGAGGAGGGAGGAAGCAAGAGACTTTGATCTCTGCTAGGTAAGGGTAGCGCTGGCGATGGAGATCGCTTGAAAGGTTCAGCTTGGAGTAGGAGAGTTTGGATTGGACAAGAGCAAGGCGAGCAGAGGCGAGGGAGGGCTGGGAAAGGAGAGAGAGAGAAGGAGAAGGAGAGAAGGTGAGCTCGATTCAGGTGTGAAGGAGTGAAAGAGCAGCTAGGGAGGCTCACTTTTGGAGATGAGACAGAGGAAGGAAGTGCTCTCTTCTTCGTGGCACTAGGGAGAGATGTCGAGAGCTTTGGACCTTGGAGGGGAAGGGAGGAGATGGTGAGGAGGGAGAAGGAGGAGCGGCTGAATCGGCGTCGAGCTGTCGAGAGGAAGGAAGCTCTGTTTCCTGAGCTTGATTGGAGCAACAGCGTTTTTGGAAGTCGGAGAGACATCCACAGAAGCTCTCACAGAGTTTAGACCGGCCGAAAGCGAGGAAGGAAGGGGAGAGAGGAGGGGAAAGATGGTGGCCTTGCAAGCTCATTGATTCCTCCTCAGCTTCTCTTCGATCGATCCTGTCCTTGACGACCAATCCTCCAAAGCGTCGGAGCTGAAAACTTCGTCCAGCAGCTCGTAATGTTACAAATATTCTCGCCAACGCGAGCATTCGAGTCTCGGAAATCTGTTCAACTGTGGATCTACCTCCCCTTCTCTCGATCTCGCCGATCTCTCTCTCTCACCCACCAAGGTCTTTCGAGGTTTTTTTTTACATCCAACGAAAATAGAGGGATAGGGAAAATAAGGTCATGATCTAAGAAGGATGGAAAGCATAAGAGAGAGAGCAGAAAGTCGAGGAGCCGGAGCAGACGTCTCTCCAGCCTCGCGAGTAAAGTAGCGTAGCAAGCGAAGCGAACGATAAATATGGTCTAGAGAAGCCAGTTGAGAAACTTCCCTACCTTTGTGGTAGGTGAATTGATATCTACGTCGATCTCTGATCCAGGGATCTGCAGGAATCAAGCCAGCGGGCAGACGACGCGTCGAGTCAGCGAATGAACTTCGAGAAGAAGAAGATAATGATTCTGGAGAGCTTACGTTCGACACGAGATCGATCTCGCTGGCCTTTCGGAAGGATCTTCGGCCTGTGACGAGCCAGTAGCCGAGGAAGAGGGCTCCGAAGAAGGGCTGCGAGGAGAGGCGAGCGGGAAGAGGTGAGCGAGTGAAGAAGAGAAGACGGAAGTTGGAAGAGAAACTCACGATGTTGACGTAGGCGATAACGAAGTCTGAGATGTTCCAAGCTCCGCTGATGAAGACGGTGTAGCCGCTAAGTGAGCAAAGCAGAAAAGGAAAGATCGAAGTCAGTTCTAAGGTCGCGTCTCTCTCTCTCTCTCTCTCTCTCTCTCTCTCTCTCTTCAGTTGTCGCCTTGAGCTACCGCAGGGAGTATGACTCACTTAAAAAGGATTACCAGCGAGCACCATCCGATGGCCCAGTAAGCGGGGACTACATCGCGCGAAGAACGGAGAAGTGCATCTTCCCTTTCTTCCTCCTGCAACAAACTCCAGAAACTCACAAGGCTGCCATCGGATGTAAATGAACTTGCTAGCCGATCGATCGTATCCTTGGACTTCCATTGCCTTCTTCCATCGGAGGAAGATACTGCGAGCGAGTGAAAGAAGAAAGGTCAGTGACGAAAAGCGAGGGACGCGTCGTGGATTATCAGTTTTAGAGAGCTCACATGCAGATGCAGGCCCAGGTGATGAAGGACGCGATGGACATAAGGTTGGAGAGCCAATTAAGTACCGTAGATGCTCCGGACGAGACGGCCATGTCTGCGAGGGAGAGAGGAAGGGAGAGAAAGAGGGGAAGGCAAAAGAAGCAGCTAGAGTCGGAGAGAAGAGGAGGAGTAACAGTCAGCTCACGCCATCTTGGGAGACGAGAGTCGTGCAGAAGGAATTGTGAGACTCGAGGGGTGCAGAGGAGAGCGAGAAGGTGTGGCACTCACAGGAAAGAAGGAAGAAGGAAGTCGTGACCAGGAGCGAAGCGAGAGGGAGTCCTCGTTTCGTCGTTCGAGCGAAGATCTTCGGAGCTTGTCCACGAAGAGCGAGACCGTACAGAACCCTCGAATTACCGTAAAGCACAGAGCTGAAGAAACAAAAGAACCTTGTCAGCTTGTGAGGGCTTTCTTTGCATCTGAGTTGAAAAGGACGCGACTGACTTTGCTGCTGAGAACACCGAGGTCAGAACTCCAGCGTTGACGATTGAGGGAAGCACTTTTACACCCGCTCGCTCGAACGCGAGAACGAAAGGAGAATCCGCTGCAGTTGCGGTGCAGCTGAGGAGGCCCGGATCGTCGGAGGGAACGAGCTGAAAGGACGAGACGGAGCAGAGAGGTCGAATGGATCAGCGATCTGAGCTAGGCTCCCAGCCGCTCCTTCTTCCTTCGGGCGGGGTGATCTGAGCGATAAGACGAGTTTGGAGTGAGTGAGACTGACCATTCCGATGATGAGGATGCCGAAAAAGTAGAAGAAGAGGATTCGATAGAAGATACGGTTGACAGCTCGAGTGGTCTGCGAGTGGAAAGGAAGTTGTATCAGCGTCGCTTCTTTCAAAGAGAGTGGACGTCAGACTCACGTTCTTCCTAGGGTTTTGAAGCTCTCCGACAGTGAAAGCAATGGCCTCGACTCCGGAGAACGAGTATCCGGATTGGATTAAGGTAGAGAACCAGCCTGAAGTCGAGAAAGAAGAGACGCGTTGGTCGATCGAATCAGCTTCTGTTCGATGTCTGCTCGTTCTTTTAACTTTAAGAAAACACTCATCGGTGAACTTGCCCACATTTCCGAGAATTGGGTAGGCAGCGAAAGCACCAGGCGATTTCCAGTAGCGCTGGAAGAGGAGACGGCGCGTTTGATCAGCATCAAAGAATTGAGAAGCGGAAAGTGGAAAAGCGGTTGCTCACAAAACCGATTCGATCATGATTGGGCCCTCCTCCGAGGTCAAGACAAGGCCTCCGATGATCAGACCAAGAATCAAGGCAATTTTGATGAGAGCGAACCAGAACTCGCTCTCTCCGAACCAACGAACTCCCTGAAAAAGAGAGAGGCCCGAGCGGAAGAGTTAGAATATGAGTAGCATGAAAATGAGAAGGTACATGAGAGATCGACTGACGAATTAGTTGGTCTGTGAGGACAAGGATGAGAGAACAGAAGTGCAAAGTGATCAGTGTTCGGTCAGCGAGCGAAGCGAAGGGACGAGAACGGTGGCGAGAAACGCACAGATCCAGAAAGAACAAAAATCAGAGTAATGTATCCACACAGTTGCGGTGTATTGATCTCCGTCCAGAATCCTAAGAAAAGAAGAAGGAGGAGAGATCAGACCTTGCTTGACGCGTCGCCAGAAAGCGAAAGTCACTCACCAATGATCCAGGTTGCTGAGATGATCTCGCTAGGCAAAGAAACAGCACCGGCATACCACTGCATCCGACCCATAGCGAATCCGAGACTGGGATGGACGTATCGATCTGTGAAGAAGAAAGAAAGGAAAGAGAGGTGAGTATGAGAGCGGGAATTCTCCTTTCTTTGCTACTGCAACTCACCCGCCATCATTATGTACCCTCCTGTGATGGGAGCGAAGACAAGAAGCTCTCCCAGTGAAAGCACCATCGACCATACGACACTTCCGGCAAGAGGTAGGCGATCAGAGCCCCAGCAGGTCCCGAGTAAACAATGGTCTGTGGAAAAGAGGTCAGTTCTGCCCAAAGTCGGAGAGGAGGTATACACAAGTATCACTCACCCTTCCAGACGACAGGAATAGCCCTGTACCCAGTGTTCCGGCGATTGCGATGGCTTGGACATGCCGCTGCTTCATGCCTGAAGGGGAGATGAGAGAGGGAGGGGAGGTGAGCTTCGAGGTCGCCTCTGGAAGACGTTTGAGAGGACGAACCTCTTTGCAGGCATCTCGGATGCCTGTGTGGACGTCCTTAAGACCTTGAAAACGGCTCTGAGATATCCGATCATGATATGACCTGTCCCCACGAGGTCTCGTTCTTGGATGGCGAAGATCTATTTCAGTCGGAACTTACAAGAGGAAAGCTGGAGAGAAGATGTCGCACCCCAGGGCTTCTTGTTCGTCCTTGGATTTGAGGGTTAAAAATATTTTTGTCCTGCTGTTGTCAGTTTCGAACTCCGCCGCTAAGATGGTGCGATAAAGGATTGTCTCCGCGGGAGATGACGAAGAGATGGGCCAACGTCTGTAATAAGAAGAGGAGAAGGAAGGAGGGGAGGAGAGGGAAGAGGTGGTGAGCTCGAGCGCTCGATCAAGCATGGAAGAGGGAAAGAAGGCTGGCTCGACGAGCTCCCTCCTCCAGTCGAAGATTCCTTGTGCGAGAAAACTCACCGGCATACCTGCGATCTGAAGATATCTCTGCAGATACAAGGGAAATCCTGCAGGAGGTAAGGCTCCAGCGTCAAAGAGAAACGACTGAAGCCGCCGCTTCAGTCGTCGGTCGACGTGAGGTTTGAGGCTCAGTCGTCGCTCGCTTGGAAAAAGCTATAGAAAAACCTTCCTCGACGGGTAGAGATATAGATAACTAGGATGTGAGTGTAAGGGAGCTGGTAGGGTGCACCAGAGCGAAAGGAGGGAGTGGACGGCAGAGGGAAGAAGGGTGGAGGGAAAGTTCGACCGAAGGGCCTTTGACATTCGTTCGTCTACCCACGACCTCCTCTCTCTCTAACTTACCTAGTCACCCTCAACGCAACCCCCTTTCAGTACACAGATGTGAGCTGATCCAACTTTTCCAACTTCTCCAGCTCTGCAGAGCCCTTCTCTCTCCGATCTCAAGGGTCGAGCTCACCATCTCTCCTTCCTTCTCTTCCCTCGCAGATGGAGTATGTCAGACTAGGAAACTCAGGACTCAAAGTCTCTAAGATCATTCTGTGAGTAGTATCCTCTACCTCGTCAACCTCTCCTCCTCGTGCTGACCTTGCCTCTTGCCTTCTTCAGCGGCACGATGAGTGCGTCCCTTCGGCGTTTTCCGACCCTCCTTCCCTCCCTCCGATCTTACCTCCTCCGTCTTTCTTTGAAACTTCATCTACTTATTCTCTCAGGCTACGGAACCTCCGATTGGCAAGGCTGGGTCCTCAACGAGGAGGAATCAGTATGATCTTCCCTTGAGCTCTCTCACTCCATTTCGCGCTTCAAAGCTCATCTCCTCCCCCTCCCGCCCTCCCTCCCTCTCCTCGCCCTTTCGTCCCCAAGCTCCCCCACTTCAAGCTCGCGTACGATGCTGGTATCCAAACATGGGATACTGCGGATATCTACAGTAACGGAGAGTCGGAACGCATTGTTGGAAAAGCGATCAAGAAATACAACATTCCTCGAGAGGAGCTTTGCATTCTGACCAAGGTATTTTTCCCTCTCGGGAGCCCTTTGGGACAATCGGGAGGGTTGCCGAACCAGGGTGGACTTTCTAGGAAGGTGGGAAGTCTTCTATTTCGACTTGACCCATCATTTCTTCACAGAGGATCTGAGTCGTGCGACGCTGACGGTTTCCGGTTCATCTCTTCTTCCCCTCGTCTTCCTCTCAACAGCACATCTTTGCCTCCGTCGACGCTTCTCTCGAACGACTTGGACTTGAATACATCGATTTGCTTCAGTGCCATCGGTTCGACTACGATACTCCTATCGAGGAGACCATGCAGGTCAGTCTTTCCTCCTTCTTCTCTCCGCCGAGTTCGTCTCGCTGATTTCATCGGTTTATATCAGGCTCTTCACGACGTGGTGAAGTCCGGAAAAGTCCGATACGTTGGAATGTCCAGGTACGAGACAGCCCCTTTCGCCTCAAGTCTCCACGAGCTTTCGTCGCAGAGCAGAACCTGACGTGTTCTCTTTCTCTTTCCCTCGCCCAGCTGCTTCGCCTACCAGTTCTCCATCATGCAGAACTATGCAATCAACAACAAGCTCACTCCCTTCATCTCCATGCAGAACTTCGTGAGCTCTCACTCGTCGCTGTGCTCGTTCTTCCGCTCACTCGCTGTCTCCTCCCTCTTTTGTTCGCTTTCGTTTTTCGTTCACCAGCACAACGCCATCTACCGAGAGGAGGAGCGTGAGATGTTCCCTACGGTCAAGCACTTCGGAGTTGGAATCATCCCTTGGTCTCCTATCGCTCGAGGAGCCTTGGCTAGACCTGTCGCAAGTGAGGAGACGTTGAGGGCTCAGACTGACAAGTGAGTCTACTTAGCTCTAAGAAATGCCACATCCACTGACGCTTAGGTTTTATCTTCTCTCAGTGGCTACAAATCTCGAGGACTCGACAAACCCGACGAGTCAACCAAGGAAATCATCAACCGGTTCGTTCACCGTCGACGCGTCTTCCTTTCCCTCTTCTCCGTCGATTGACCATTGCTCTTCCTCGTATTCTCCAGGGTCGAAGCGATTGCAAAGAAGCACAATATCTCTATGGCCCAGGTCGCCATCGCCTGGAGTCTTGCGTGAGTCCTCTTCTATCGCCAACTCTTTCTCTTCTCGCTTCGTCCTTCTCATTTTCTTCCCCTTTCTTTTTCCCTCCGCTCGTTCTCAAGTCAACCCGGTGTCACCGCTCCCATCATTGGATCCACTTCTATCGAGCACTTGAAGGACTTGATCGCTGCTGTGAAGGTCAAGTTGACGGAGGAGGAGATCAAGGAGATTTCGGAGCCTTACACTCATCGAGCTATTGTGAGTCGAGAGGATCTGCGAAGACTGGCAGGGTGGAAGGAAATATATATATATATATATACTGATCTCGCTTTATTTCTTGGGTTGGTGGCAGATCGGACACACTTGAGAAGAGGGGGCGAGAGATAGAGGGAGATTGGAAGACGCGTCGTCGTGGAGGGTCGTTTTTTCTTTACCTTCGCTCGTGGAAGTATCTCGAATGGACCCTTCACACTACAAGCGGATAGCATGCAAGATTCAGGGCTATCTGTCAGAAGAAAGTATCGCCAGCTGGATTGAGCGGAAAAAGGCGGCTGAAAGGACGGGCTGAACGTTGCAGCCTAGCGACCGCGTCGTTCAAGGTTATGCAGAAGCGGAATTCCGTCTCGCGAGCTTGTGAATACGCACTGAGCTCTCTCCATGTAGCTGAGTCTCCTCACTTCTGGCGCGAAAAATCGATCGAGGAGAAAAGCGGAGACGGCCACTGACGGCCATCTCGAACTCGCCAGGAGCTCACGAACCCTTCCTCCTTCCCCTTCCCTCTTCTAACCATCAGCATCCCTACTCACCATGTCCCGTCGATTCACGGTCTCTCCCTACAAGAATGCGGCTCCTTCCATCCCCGACAAACATCTCTGGTTTCACGACCTTCCTCTGAGCTCGGACGATCCCAACCTCGTTCGAGCTTCGACGGACTGGATCATCGCTGCGACTGGATCCATCGGAGGACTCGTCGCTATCCACTGGGAGGATGTAGGAAAGGGTGTCGAGCACAAGAAGGGAGGAGAGTGGAATTCTCTGGGAGGGAGGATCTTCGCTCTGGATACGACGGAGGGGGAGGATGGAGAGACAAGAGTCGTAGTCGGAGGTCAAGGAGGAGTGAGTTTTGAGCTTCCTTCCCTTCTTTGCATTGTCTCTCGGTTTTTTCTTTCCTCGTAGAGGTCAGCCAAAGCTCACAAACGCTTCTCATTCTCAACTTCATCGCCCTAGTTCAAAATCTGGACCCTCCCATCCCCTTCCTCCTCTTCCTTTGAGCCCAAACTCGACCTCTCCATCTCGACCTCCTCCGTCGTTCAAACCGCTTCTTTCCATCCGACCACCCCGACTCTGCTCCTCGTCACAACAGCAACAACCGTTTCCATCTGGGATACTTCTTCCTCGTCCCCGGAACCCGTCATCGCTCTCGAGCCGTTCAGCCCAAAGGGCCTCTGGGGAGTCAGCTGGAGTTGGAATGGGCAAGAGGTCGCTGGAGTCGGGAAGGATGGAGTGGTGGGAGTTTGGATCCCCAGAAGCTCTACTGCTGCAAAGGTGAGTTCCTATCCTTCTCTCATATCCTTCAGGAAGGCGAAAATGCTGATATTTGATTCTTGTAGACCTCCCCTCCTCTCTTCAACCCTCTCAAACAAGCCTCCATCGCTTCCGTCGGCGGCGATCTCTGGCTCGTTCCGTCGTTCTCAAAGTCGAGAGAGAGGCAGCTCCTCGTCTTCAAGAGCGGAGACTTGAATGCCCCTATCAGTACGATGAGGATCGATTTCGAGACAGCTCCGTTGTTCGCTGTAGTCGATAACGAGAGGCGGATCGTCTATCTCGCTGGAAAGGTGAGCTCGTCTTGCCCTCCCTTCGTCTTCTCATTTTCTACGCTGACCTTCTATCGGCTGCTTCGTGGTATAGGGAGAGAGCACTCTCAGGTCGTTCGAGGTTTCGGAAGCTGGTGTTGTAACTCCGTGCAGTCCGTCTTTCCCTCTCCCTCTCCCTCCTTCGTCCTCGAGCTTCGACCGCGTCTCGACGAGCTGACGGCCCTCCTTCGTCCCGCTTCGCACAGGTGCCGCATCCCTTCCAACAGCTTTCGCCGCCATCGCTCTAGCTCCTTCGTCAGTCGTGGACGTCATGGCAGCGGAGATCAATCGAGTCCTCGTTGTTGGGAGGTCGACGGAGCTCGTTCCCCTTCCAATCAAGGTTCCGAAGCGAGTGAGTCTGCAGGATATCAGCTCTCGCAAGTTCGTTACTGATTTTCTGCCGGGCTACAGCACTATATCGACTTCCACGAGGATATCTACCCTCTAGTTCGGTCGACGGGTTCGTTCATTCTCTCTCTGCTTCTCGTTCCGTCCTTTCGTTTCGAGCTGACCCGCTTCCCTCTCGTTCTTGATCCAGAGCACGCTCAAACTTCGAAGGAATGGCTTGCAGGTGGAGATTCTCAACCGAGGTTGATCTCTCAGGATCCCAAGTCGAGGAGACCTAGAGAGGGGAGAGTCGCGACCGAAGGTGAGCTTTGGTTCCATCTCCTCCCTTCTCGCCCTTCACCAGCTGATTATCTGCCTCTTTTGCCTCGAACAGCTTCACCAACTTCTCCCACTGCTCCTCAGTCGGCCTCCGGTTCTTCGTCCTCGCAGCGAGTCTCATCCGTCGCCCCTCCTTCTCAACCTTCCACCAAGGAGACCACCTCTAGCCCTCCTTTCACCCCTGCTCCTCCTCCAGTCGTCACCTCAACTTCCACCAGAGATTCACCTCCTCCTCCAGCAGCTTCAGTCGTCCAACCCAGAATAGAACCCGCGGTCACGTCCAATCCCACTCCTTCTTCCAAAACGCCCACTCCCGTCGCGTCTTCCCCCTCCTCTTCCTCCTCCAAACCTTCCGCCACTACCACCACCGCTGCCGCCGGCCCTCCTCCCCCGCGCTGGTCTCGAAACTTCCTCTCAGGCTCCTCTCCTCTCCTCCCAGCTCACGAAAACCTCGAATGTCTCTCCACTTCCCACCCAGGCGATTCCCTCCTCCTCCAAGCAACCGAGAAGCTCTTTTTCTTCCCGATCTCTGGCCCTGGTGGGAGGATCGGGGTCTGGCCACTGGAGAAGAAGGGACGACTTCCCCTTCAACTGGACTTTCCTTGTGTGGTTAGCGGAGGGGAGATTGTGGATTTCGTAGTAGTTGGGGAGGGAAAGGAGACGAGACTGGTGACTGGAGGGGAGGATGGAGTAGTGAAGGTTTGGAAGATTCCTGAGGGAGGATTGGAGATTGGAGAGACGCTAAGTGAGCCGGAGGTGGTTGTGCATGGTGAGTTTTCGATCATAGAGACCGGTCTAGACGTCTCGAAGCGAGGCTGACTTTGTTCGTTTCGTTTTGTTTGTTCTCGCAGCCAAGGGGGTCGATAAGGTCGCGAAGCTCGTCCCCAACCCAGCAGTCAAGCATCTTCTCGCTATCCTTTCGAATGACTTCGGGGAGGCTTACGTTCGGATCGTTAACACCAAGAGTGGGAAGGTTGAGGACGCGATCAAGATCGAAGGAGGAGGAGTGAGTCTTTCTTTCGTTTCTCCTCTCTCCCTCTCGCTACGAAGGGTTTTTTTTCTCGCGAGCTGACTGGACAACCTACCGGTCAATGTTCTCTAGGTCTACACTGCCGTCTGGTCTCCTTCCGGAGCTCTTCTCGCTCTCGCCTGCAAGGATCGCAAAATCCGAACTCTCGATCCTCGTCAACCCACCTCCTCCCTCCTCGTCGGACCAGCTCACGACTCCCCTCGATCCTTCCAACTTACCTTCATCGACGACAAACACCTCACCTCCGTCGGATTCTCCGCTGGATCTCTACGAAAAATCCTCCTCCATCGACTTCCTTCGGATTCATCCTCCCCAATTGAGATAATCTCCTCCTTCGCGCTCGACGTTTCCCCTTCCGTCCTCTTCCCCGTCTACGACGAAGATACCGAGTTCGTCCCATCCCAATTTTTCTCTATCACCGGCTCTATCACGATGAACTGACGAAGACTTGTCGGCTTCGCTTCCCACAGGATCCTCCTCGTTTGGGGAAAGGGAGAAAGAACCGTCTCCGCTTTCGACGTCCAACCCACCAACACCAAAACGCCTCTGCATCGCCTTCCTCAGTTTGCTGGAAGCCTGATCCATGGATTCGCCTTCCTGCCGAAACGGACGGTGGACGTGAGGAAGGTGGAAGTGCTGAAGGCGTTGAGGTTGACAACCAAAACGGTGGAAGAGGTCTCGTTCAAGGTCCCGAGGCAGAAGGTTGAGTTCTTCCAGGTGAGTAGATTAGGAAGTGACGTCCTCTCAGGCTGTCTTTTCTTTGTTTTTTTCTCTCCCTTTCTCTCGCGCTTGTTCTCTCGTCGCGTCGTTGATTTCTCCAGACGAGCTGACTCTCTTCCGCCTTTCTCATCTCTCCTCTCGCAGGACGACGTTTTCCCTCCCACTCGAGCTCCAGCCGAGCTTTCTGCCGAGGAATGGCTGTCTGGGAAGGAAGCGATTGTTTCGAGAGTCTCGTTGAAACCGGAAGGGATGAAGTCGTGTAAGTTTCTTCTCTCAATTTTCTCTCTCTCCCACACCCACCGTCTCCCTTCGAACCTCTTTCGCTGAACCCACACTCCTTACCTCATCTCCTTATTTCTACTGAGCTTAGTATCGGAAGCCCCTAAGCCTCAAGTCGTGCAGAAGAAGAAGATTGAGGTTCGTTCGCCCCCTTTTTTTTATCTTCTCCTCCTTCACTGATCCACATCTCCCTTTCCACAGTTTGGGAAGAAGGAGCTCACAGAGGATGAGAAGCGAGCGGCCTCAATGGACGCGATGTTCGAGAAAGCCAAAATGGACGACGACGAGGGAGAGAGGATCAAAGGGTGAGCTCGAGACATTTTCCCGCTTCGTTCTGCATCTTTAGCTGATCATCTTTCCATCTTTACTCTCTCAGGGACGAAGAATGGTCGGAATAGGCTGAAGATCGTAGCCAGCGGTAGATCTATCAGTATCGAATGTCGGATGTCTACAAGCTCAAGCTTCGCAGTGAGACGTCGCTCGGTCGTTGCGCAGCTCAACAGCGGTTCATCTTGCGAAGCTCTTTTCTCCCGAACTTCGAAAGCAGACAGAGTCGTACGAGAAGACATCAGATCAACCCAGATCAAGAGATTCAGGAAAGCAGAAGGGAGAAGGCAAGAGGACAAAAACGAGAGACGAAACCAAATCGATTGGGGCCTGGAAGCTAGAAAGGGGTATGTAGGCATCGAGCGCATACGTAGAAGTAAAGTGGGGAGAGACAAACCATCATTTGAGTAAGAGAGAAAAGGTGAGGATGAGGCTGCTGCTCAAAGGAGCGACGAGCAGAAGCCGCTCGACGAGGTGACGGCCGCGAGGGGAAGGAACATCTGCAAAGCGATGAACGAAGATTTTCAGTACCGTCTGTTTTGTGCAGCTGATAGCGTCGATGACGACGGTTCCAGGTTTGTACGAAGTCAAGAAGGTGATGGATGCGGACCCGGATTGAGTGGAGCCTCGATTGTTGAGGATCGAGATCAAGGGAGCCAGGTGAAGAAAGGGAGGAAGTGGGTCGAAGTCGAGTCGCGTCAGCTTCTCGACTTCCCGCTCGCGTTTTTCGAACTTACCTTCGTGATAACAATGTCGTGGTCATCGTACTGGACGATATCGGCTTGAGTGCTGTAGAAGGTTGAGGAGGAAGCCGCAGTGGCCCTTCGAATCTGGTTGTAGAGAGTCGCTTGCTTGTAGGAAGTAGCCGAGGTCTGAAAGAAAAGACGAGGTCAGCTTCGACTTCGAAGCCATTTCAAGGAGAGAAAAAGGAGCTCACATCGTAGGGAGTCGAAGATGAAAGGGTCCAAAGGGCTTCTCGGTTGAGGGGATCGGCACCTTAGAAAGCAGAAAGAAGCAGTGAGCTCGGAGAAGGGGAAGAGAGCGGGAAGCTGCTCGACTCACCTCCGTTCGATACGTCCTGCTCGTCTCCGTAGTACCAAATTGGAATCCCGTCTAGAGCGTACGGGAAGGCGAAGAGATTGGCGAGGAGCTGGAGGTGAGATAGGAATGCAGTCGAAGTCGGCTTCGAGTCTCCAGTTCTCACTGAAGACGACTCACCGAAGAATCGGAGGTGATGGATCGAGCTCGAACAACGTCGTGGTTTCCGACAAAGGTTCCGAGAAGTCGCAAGTCAGTGAACCAGTATCGGACGGTTTGAATCATATCGCTGAAACCCTTCATGTTTCCGGAGGTCGAGGTGAGTGCGGCGCTGGAAACTACCCCAAAACAGGGAAGACGCATCAGGACCTTTGCTCTTTGCTTGCTTTGTTCGAGTAGCAGCACGATTACTTACATCGCAGTGTACCAAGTAGGGTAGTTGAGGACAGCGTTAAGACCTGGGTATGTCTGAAAAGTGCTGACGTAGTTGGGATCTGAGCGAAGCGAGAAGAAGCAGCGGGAGAGAGAGAAAACAACACGATCAGTCTTCCTCTCTGCTCGAGGACTCCGTCTGCTTGGGACTCACTCGAATCGAAAACCTCTCCAATGATGTAGACTCCAGCAGCATCTTGGAACCCCTTCCAGAAGTCTCCCTCGATGTGACGAGCAGCGTCGAGTCGAAGTCCGTCGATTTTATAGGTCTTCACGAGATTTCCGATCCAGGAATAGATGAGGGAGCGAACGCTGGGAGCTTGGGTGTTTATGTCGACGAGATCGAAAGAGTAGCCGATTGCGAGCCAGCCTGAGGAAGGAGGGGAGCAGAGAGAAATGGGCAAGTTAGAGAGAGAAGCCGCGCGTCAGTTTGAAAGTGGTTACTCACAGTTCTTAACCGAGATCTCGTTCGAGGAGTTGATAGAGCAAGGAGCATGGAAGTCGGAGGCTGAGTTGAGAGGTCCGTACAGTCCGTCTCCTGCACCAGTCGAGCTCTCGCCGACGGCGGGATCGAAGACGGTAGTGGAGTCTGCTTCGCCACTGGGAACGATCCATCCGACGTGGTTGACGACGATGTCAACCTGTGTCGAGTAAAAGTTGAGGTTGAGGTGAGAAAGTGATGTATAGAAGCGACAAGAGAGAAAATAAAGAGGGAAAGGGAACAAAAGGGGAAGTCAGCGAAATAAAACGAGACGCGTCGTCAGGATCTCGACTAAAAACTGACCATGAGAGCCATTCCTCGAGCGTGTAGAGCGTTGGATAGATAGAGAAGATCATCGGCTGGTTGGTTGAGCTCTGTGATGAAGAAGGATCGGAGACGACGAAAGAGGAGGTAAGGAAGAAAGCAAGGCGATGAGTTTTCGCGTCGACGTGAGGAGGAGGAACGAAGAGGAATGCAATGCTCACCGAAGGGATTTGCTGGCCAATATTGATGGAATGCTTGACCAGTGTTGGGATCAGTGGAATCGACGTTCTTCTCGACGGGAGAGATCCAAATGGCATCTGCGGGAAGATTGAGAAGGGGAGAGGGGGGAAGAGAAGAGGGAAACGAAAGCTTTGGGTCAGCAAAGCTCTGGAAGAGTCGAACCGGAGACGATGAGGATATTTCACCGAAACCCATTCCCTGGATGTAGTCAAGCTTATCAACTGAGAGAAGGAGGGAGTACAAGAAGCGACTTGTCAGCGGCACGTCGACGCTGTGAGGAAAAAGAGAGAAGAATGAGGACGGGGGAAACCCTGAAACTCACTGATGCCCAACCAGGATCGATCCTCCACAGAAGTTCTTGATCCAAGATTCACATCTGGGAGTGGATCCGTTCGTGAGAGCGAACCTGTCGGTAACGACCTGAAAACGAGAAGGAGAACAAGAGGAGAGAAGAACGGGGAAGAGGGTTCGTGTCAGCCACAGAAGAGAAGTAGGAAAACTGAGAAGGGGAGGGAGGAAGGAGAGGAGTAGGAGATAGAGAAGGGGGGGAAGGCAGGTCCGTGTCGGATCAGGAGAAAGAAGAACGGGAGCGAGGCGCGACTTCAAACCAACCTCGGAAACTTGATAGCCAGTGCTACCCCGAAATGATACAATCACGAGACCGCTCCCCGTTTGAGCGCGCGGTCGGAACAAAAACCTCGAGGGAGAAAGACGAGCGATGCCGGCGGTCGAGTCCTCGAGGTCGAGCTAAGTCGACTCCCATTCTTCTTCCGCCCTCTCCCTCCCTCTTAGACGAGACCCAAAACGAAGAAAGATGGATAGAGGGATTAGTTCTCACCCGATAAACATTTCGACTCATCCACTCGGAGGAAGTCAACGCTTGAACTTGAGTCGCGAGTCCCAATCCAGCGAGGAGAAGAGCGAACGAGCTGGTCGCCGAGGACCTGCTTGAAGAAGAAGGGGAAAGAGTGAGGAAACCCATCGTGAAGTAGGTGGGAGGAAAAGAGGGGGAGGTGGTGGTCAGAAGGAGAGAGATGAGAAGCAAACGGATGAATGAAAAAGGCAGAAAACCAAAGGAGGCATGCGGATCGCGAGGACCCCTTGGGCAGCTGAAACAGGCGAGGGGTATGCTGTTAATTGCAAGCGGGAGATAGGGTTGAGCCGAAGAGAGGGCGTAGTGAAGAGGGAAGGGTTTGAGGGCTAGAGGTACATAAGATGACGAGGAGGGAGGAGCAGGAGCGGGAGGAGAGGGAGGGAAGGATCAAGGACGGTCAAGTCGCGTCGAATGCAAGCCGGCCGTTGGTTGGTTTCTTGATCAGTCGACGGGAGCGTCAGAGAGGTTGTACGACTCTGCAGGCCTCTGGATTCAGCAGCTCGCAAGAGCGACAAGGGGATGTTTGGGGCCTGGGAGGAAGGGACGAGCTTTGTCGAAGGTGTTGAAAAGCGGAAGTATTGCTTGCGAGATTTAGGTTCTGAAGGAGAATATATGAGCTTTTCAAGGGTGGGAAAAAGGGATATACCAAGCATCTACGGTGAGCTGCAGTGAGAAGAGCTGAAAGAGGCGGGAAGGAAGGATGAGGTGAGCTCGACCTCCTTCAGCTCGCGCTTCTCTCTCCCTTCCCCTCCTTCCTTCGCTGGAAGAGGTCAACGTACGATAAATGAAAGGACGTACCAGGATCCCTTCTATACGACGATGAAGCAACTTGGGCAGGGAATGGCCTCCCATTCTAGAGTCAAGGAGGGTTTCCTCTCCTCCCCTCCTCGAGTCTCCCTCGTGGGAGATCGCAAGACGAGTTCGATTCTCCGTCCGCGAGAATTCCGGTGATGGACCAAAGAAGAGGAGAGCTCAATGAGGTGAGCTTGAAGATATTCCAGTGTTGACTCGATCGCGAGTGGGAAGATGCGGTCGAGAAGGAGGAAGCAGGAAGGTAAAAAAGGTTGAGCTCGAGCTCAGATCTCCCTTCCTTCCTTCCCTCGACCCGTCCCGACCGAGAACGAACCTCTATGCAAGACTCCGACTGCTCTCTTTCGATTCATATGCTCATCATCTCGTTCTATCTCGACTGGAAATCTTCCCTCTCCTCGAAGAGAACCCTGGCCAGCTTCAGCCCTTCGCCGAGCCACCTGCCAGCTCCTCCTCTCCTCCTCCCTCGCTGTCCGTTGTGGGGGTTTGGAGAGGAAGTGAGGAGTTCTTCTCGTTCCGTTCTTTCTTTTGTTTTGGTCACGACGCGTCTCTTCTGCTTTCCCCTTCTCTAAAGACCCCGCTTCTATAGGTTCAGGGCCTCGGCCTTCTGTTTATATTTGGTTCTCTTCTTCCCTTCGCCGACTCTTCCATTTCTGTAGATTCCTTTGCCTGAAACCCTCCTTTCGCGACGCGTCTCACTTGCTGCGTCCCCTTTTGCTCTCGACCCTCCCTTCCGTCTCTACTCTCTACTTTAGGTACATATTCTTCTCGGTTCTTCTCATCTCTTCCTCTTCTCCTTTATAGTTTATACCCCTTTTGATTTGCTGGGACCGCTGAAGCCTCCTCGTCGTGTCTCCCTGTCTGCTTTCCCCTTCCCTAGCTACTCCCTCCTGCTCCTGTTTCTTTCTCGGTGCTTTGGACTGCGGACCGTGTTTAGTATAAAGAGTAGTCTAGTTTTGACCTTCTTGTTATCCATCAACTTCCACCCCAGAATTGGTCAACTTCTCGTCTTCCCTTCTCGTCTCCCTTTCTCAGCTTCCCTTCTCCAGAACCAGTCTCGCAGTCAAGTCGCCCAGTAGTAGTTCTCGTTTTCCCTTCTCTCTCCCAGCCCACCCCCAAAGCCTCCTAGAGCTGAAACCTCAACGAGCACCCGCCAGCGTCGTTCCTCCCACGAACTTCGATAGAGCTACCCCTCACAACCCCTCCCAGAACCCTTTACTTTACCGTAGAACGTCCACACCGTCTCCTTTCGCGAGCCTCTCACTTCCTAATGAGGCAACCTCGACCGTCTATTCTACTTCGACGTTCAACTTGTCTATGGAGGAGCGAGCTGTGCTCGGATATTCTGTTGTTGGGTCGTCCACTTGAGCTTAGGGATGTCTGCAGGATGTGGTTCAAAGCTTATTGTATAAAGCTAGCTACTCGAAAGGTTTATATACTATTGAAATGGTCACGTGATCTGAAGGTAGCTTACAAAGCCGTTTACGAAGAATGGTTACTAAAAGGGGACCGAACGAGACGCGTCACTAAGCTACTACGTAAGACCTCTCTGCGAGTCGCCACCTTCCAACATACTCCTCCTCGGATGCTCTTCACGCACTGCTCCATCTTTTCTCTTTATGTGTTCTCACGCACTGCTCCATCTTTTCTCTTTATGTGTTCTCCTCCAACCACATCATCCTCAGACTCCACCACTTCTCGAAGCCTCAAGGAGCATCCTCGTTATGGCTCAGTGTGTTACTCAACCTACCGCTACCCTCTACGGGCAGAGTACGATCACAGGAGCGCCTCGATACTCAACTTCTGTGAGCTCGAGCTCTCCCCTTTTTGCTTCCGTCCCTCCCTTCCTTCTTGCGATTCTCTCTTCTCTACCTTGACATGGTGGAGTCCAGAACTAAATCTCCTTCCCGTTCTCTTCTTGCAGATCCGAGAGTCCATCGAGACCGTCGTCGAACCAGCTTCGTTCTCCCTGGCTTCGGTGCGTTGCTCTCTCCGAGACAGAATCTCGTTTCTTCCCTCTCTTATTCCGAAGCTGACCCATTCTCTCCTCTCCTCTTCCTTCTTTAGGCCTGTCAAGGAGGGGGAGTACCAGATGTTTCAGGTGAGCCAGATTTCCTACTTCCCGTGCCCGCCTCGCATCTAGAAAGCTCGCCCATCGATCACTGCCCTTCTGTGCTGTTTCTCCCTCTGCAGCGACGACTGAGAACCCAACCTGCAGCACCTGGAGTTTCCCTGTTGTCACGGTGAGTGACGAATCCTTGCCTTTCCATCCTCTTCGTCTTCGTCTTCGTCTCGTCGACCGAAAGCTGATCATCCGAACCCTTTTCTCCCAGACTCGAACCGTCACCTCAACCTTCACCGACATCACAACCCTCGATGGAACTGGACCTCCCGTCGTGACTTCCTTCCCAACTGAGACTCAGTACAAGACTAGCTGTGGAAAGTGAGTGAGCTTTCGACTCGATCCCATCATTTCGCTCGTCGCCTTCGCGAGCTCACTCGCCTCGTTCTTTTCTCGTTCTTTCAGTAACCCTCCCAAAGAAACCACACAAACCACCGTCGCTTTCGTACCCACTACGGTCTACAGCCTTCAAGTCAGCTCGACGGAAGTTCCCATCACGGTCGCGAATGGAGAAGTCTCGGTTTCGCTCGTACGCCTCATTCTTTCCTCTGCTCGCTATGCTCTCTCGAACTAACTCGTCATCGCTTTTCTTCTTAGATCCTTCAAACTGTTTCCGTCTTGCTCGCCGCCACCGCTACCGTAACCCAGAATGTAACTCAGGTCGCTCCGACTTCCTCGTCCACTCCCGTCGGGTGAGTCTCTCTTTTCCTCTCCTTTCTCTCTCTATCTCGAGTCGTCAACAAACTCTTGCAACAACCTCGCTTTGCTCACAAACAGAGTCATCGCAGGAGCAGCAGCAGGAGGAGCGATCGCTCTTACCGCCATCGCTGTCGGTCTTCTGTTCTTTATGAGAAGGAAGAAGAGAAGAAGAGCAGTCGTGCCGTCGGATGAGGACGAGGACGGGAGGTATGGAGCGATTGGAGCTGATGGTTTCGCGTCTGGAAAAGGAGCTGGGTGAGTGATAACTCCTCATTCCTTTCGTCGAATCCTTCGAAACGAGGGAGGGTCCCGTCGCGTCGATTCTTGAGCTGATCTCCTCCTCTCTGCCTCCTTCTCCTCGTCTCACAGTGACAAGAAGCAGCGAGTAAACCTCGTGGATTCGGACACGAACGGTTCCAACTCTGGTGTCGTTGAACCCTTCACCGTAAGTCTCTTTTTCCTCGCGACCGACCTTCTACCTCGACGCTCACGACCCGCTAACCTCTCTCTCCTTTCAGTACACCTCCCCATCCATCTCCGCTGCTCCATTCTTCGAACCTCTTCCGCAGCAAACGTTCTCTCCTCCCTCCTCATCCTCATCTCAACCTCAAATCGTCTCCTCTCCTCCCATTTCTCCCTCAGGAAGCACCCAAGGAGGTCACTCTTCCCTCACCAACCCGTACTTTTCTCCCTCTACCTCTCCTCCTCTTCCCGGCTCCCCTCCAGCAACCACGTCCTCTCGAGAGAACAAAGCCTCCGAAGCTCAGAGGAGACGTCCTATGGGTCCAAACGCCAGTCCTGGGATCGCGTCGGGTTCAAATCGTTCGAGTTCCATGAACTCTCACGGCTGGGCTGGAGGAGGAACGAGGTTCGACGATGATACGTCGAGGTCACCTGGAGAGGAACAACCTGAGCCGATCTTGGTTCATCGGGATGCTGGGCCTGTGAGGGAGTTGGAGGAGTTGCCTCCGGTTTATGCGAATCGGGGAGGGGAGGCGGCTTGAGCTGGACGGACTTGGTTTTAATTTTTCGGTTCCGTGCTCCTACTTACTCTACTTCTCGGATCACAATGATATATAATCAAATCACCGCTTGGGCTCTGAATGATACAGTAGTAGAAACGTGGACGAAGATGACGTCGGACGGAACGCGTTTACATCAATCGTTGAAAACGAAGCAGCGGGAACGCAGAGAAGTTGGTGGGAAGCTTGCATGGAAACATATGAGAAGTAACAGTAGGTATTACGGATATGGTAGACTAGAAAAAGAAAGAGGAGTGATAGAAGTTAAGGAAGGAAAAGACTGCTGTGGTCCGCGACGCGACGATCAAGTGAGCGAGACTGCAGAACCAAACGACAAGGGCAGAACGTCAGCTTCTTGGAAGACCTAGCCCAAAGTAGCTCAAAAATTGACGATTGGGCTAACCTGTTCATTCACTCTCCTCCCCTTCCGAAGAAGTTTCTTCTTCAGGCTCGACAACCTCAATCTTCAATCTTCTCCTCCACTCCCTCTTCTCAGCATTCCCCGTCCCGATCGCATCCCACCCATCCTCAATATCCGACATCAGTTCCTCCTCTTCCTCTTCATCTCTGACTCGAACGACGGCCCTGACAAAGTCGAAAGCGAAGATCGGACATCCCTCGTCCGGTTCAGTGACTTCATTCTCAAGCCACGACAGGTCGAACAGGAGGAGCTTCTCGACAGGATATCCTCCGGGGGAGTCATCCCATCGCTGATGAAGATTGTAGATGACCTGAAGGGGACGGTCGTCCTTGCGTCCGATGAGGAAGAAGGAGTACCCGAGGAAGCTCGACGCGGAAGCGTTCGTGAACTCTAGGCTTTCCAATCTCGACCAAAGAAGGGTTTCCTCGTGGAGTGAGACGTCGGGGACGTAGATGTAGGGTCTGGATAAGTCGTCTCTGGTACCGATGACGGCGACTCGGAGGGGATCCAGGAGAGAGAGGAAGGAGGACCACATTCGAGCGTCTGAGATTCTCTCCCCTTTGCCTGCAAAGGTTTCGGAGGCCTTGGGTCTGAGGAGGAGGAAGTCGAGAGGTAGGACTCCGGAGGGAAGACGATCCTTGTAGAGACAGACGTCTTGGGTGATGATTCCGTCGGGGAAGAAGATGATAGATCGAGTTTGGGAGAGGGAGAGGAAGGGTTCGAGGTGAGGTTGATGGGTGGCAGGGTTCTGCTTCGTTCCAACGAGACCAAAGAGTAGTCAGAAGACTGTAGATGAGCACGAGAAAGACGCAACGAGGGAGCGGACTCACTCTCTTACAGAAGAAGGACTTCAGAGCCTTGTGTCCTTTGAGGACGACGTCTTCATACAGAAGAGGGGAGGCGAGCTCGAGGAAGGCGAGGCAGACTTGAGAGACCTTTCCCAGCGTGGGTGGGTCGCAGAAGCGGATAATGTTGGATTTTACTTCCATCGGAAGAAAGGGAGAAGATGGAGAAGACGAGGAGGATCGTTCGAGAGCCATATGAAGGAAGGAGTGGGAGGAGGTGGGAAGGAAGGAGATGACCGCTTGAGGCGAAAGAGGGAGGTTCGAACGAAAGGGACTTTTGGAAGGCTCACCTCGACGTCCACCATCAAGAACTTGTTCTCAACTCTAGACATCAATCCTTGGTACCTTAGAGTAGCTCCAGGTCTTCCAGTGAGTTTACTTCACTTGTTGATCAGACGAAACCAAGGAGAGGAAGGAGAAAGCCGAAACATCCAAGCTCACCTCCTCCTTCCCTTCCTCCTTCCTCTCCCTCCTCGTCGCCCGAAGATGGTCAAACCTTTTCCTGCCGAGATCCTCGAACGGATCATCTTCCACTACTTCCGACGCGACGAGCTCCTCCACACTCCCGAGGACAACTTTACTCTCGTCACTCCCACTCGAGGCTCGACCTCCCTCCTCCTCGTCTCGAAGGACTTTCGCCTCCTCGTCCTTCCCTCCCTTTTCAACTTCATCAGCATCTCGCAGCAATATCACTGGGAGGTTTTCTTTAGGAAAGGATCTGGGATCTTGGACGGAGAAGGAGAGGAAGCTAGGATGAGGAGGAGTTGGGTTCGTGAGCTCAGGATCAACCTCGACCTGGAACTTCCCATCTCCCTCCTACCCGACGGCTCTCTCCCACTTCTCGGATTCAACCCAGTCGAGCGATTTCTCATCACACTCTCCTCTGCAAACCATCCATCCCACCCAGCAACCTCCCTCCTCCCCAACCTGAACCAACCAAGTCAAGCGGTTCCCATCACGCGCTCCTACCCGAAAACAACCTCCTTCCTCCCCAACCTCAATCGTCTCACCCTCCTCCACTGCCCCACGACCTCCATCCCTCGCTCCCTCCTCCCTCAAGCCTACAAAGATCGTCCCAGTCCTTGGTTCTCCAGAAACCTCCAGCCGCTAGAGCAGAATCTGTTGCGTTTCTACGAAGCCGAAGCCGATCCCGAACGCAAACCAAATCTCGAGCAGCTCGCCTCCCTTCCACAGGACATCCTGCACGGGCTGTACGAAGAGTCGGCGATAGAGAAGGAAAAGTTCCTTTCAGGGTTAGGTTGTAAGGAGGTCTGGATGTCGATCTTGGATCCAACATCGGTCAGGGAGACTGCTGGAAGTTCTCTTTGGGGAACGGAGGAGGTCGTCAAGCACATCGTTTACTCTTCCTCCTCCTCCTCCTCCTCCCTCATCTCTCCTGGATCCCCTACCACCACCACCGTCATCCCTCCAAATGTAGACACCTTCCTCGCATCCTCCTCCATCGTCGACGAGTTCCGCTGGTCCGCTGCTTCCATGAAACGCGTCCGTTTCGTCAACGTCCCTCTCCCTCTTCGCCGTCGACTTTGGGCCAAACTCAACAAGATGGCTTCCGATGGGAGTGAGTACGACTACGACGGAGAGGAGGAGGAGGAGATGGTGCAGGAAGGAGATGCACTTGATTGGCTGTTGGAGGCTTTGAAGAAGGAGTGGGTGTGGGTCGAGGAGGATGGAAGGGAGGTTGAGTTTGAGGAGGGATTGAAGGCCGTCGAGGAGGAGGAGGAGAAGAAGGAAGCGTGAGGAGGTCAGTCGTAGATATTTTCTTTTCAGTATCGTTTTCTAGAGAAACAAAGATCTGACATTCCATCCTACTCCTTCGGACCACTCCTCGAGCAGAATGAGTTTCGTCGTCGAAGACGCGTCTTCGTTTCGTTCAACTCTTCTCTCCTCCTCGTCGGTTCCATCTACTATCGACCTTACATCTATCATCAGGATTACAAGGACCTAATATTCATGTTCGCCGTTCACAACCTCCCCTCACCCTTCCACCAACCTCTCCTCTCCTCCCCTCCGATCTACCACGCGACCACTCATCCTCATCTCCGGGCCCGTCGCCTTCACTTCCTCCCTAACTTCATCTTCGCCCTCCAAATCCCAAACCTCAACATCCTCCATCCTTGGAAACATATCCTCTATCCCGTCCCTCTCTCCCACCAACCACTCCAGCAACCTCTCCACCGCTCTCGCCGCTCCCTCCTCCTCCATCTCCCTCAACTTCCTCTTCCCTCCTCCAAAACAGACACACCACCTCAACACGATTGCAGTGAATCTCTCAATCTTAGTATGTCGTGGGAGAGTCGGGCAGAAGCGGTCCCTTAATCGCGAGTTCCGTCGCGTCTTCTTTTTTCGTTCGCTTTGGTTTGCCCTTCATCTTCCTTTCCGGCTACCTACATACCACCTGACTCATGTATTCCCTCCTTCATCCTTTAATTATACCAGACTCGCTGTCGCCTCTGACCTGAAGACTCGATGTACCGTCGCACTGCTTTTTTTGGGACAACTGTCGCGACGTCGTCGCTCTCTGCCCATTCAGGAACCCCCACAGGCTTCGCTTTCACTTTCGTAGGATTTGAACCATCGTTCCTCCTCCCCTCTTCAGGTTTATTTTCTCTCTTCTGTTGAGCTGAAAGCCTACCAGAGAAGGGCGTCCACCGAAGAAAGGGGACGCGTCGTGAGTCGGTCGTCTCGCTTCGATTCGATTCCTCCCCCTCCCCCTCCCCCTCCCCTCTTCTTGCCCTTCCCTTCCCTCCCCACTCCACCTCATTTGCACTGTATGTATAGCAACCCCTTCCAGTAAGCTTTTCCTTCGCGAGTCTTCCTATCCACCTCCAAAGCTTCCTCTCGTTTGGCTCGTCAACAAAAGCCAACCAACCAACCTTCCCGCTTTCTCTCCCTTTAAGAGGATGACTCGTCTGGTCGTCGACCGCTCTTCCTCCCTCCTGCTCACAAGCTCTCCCCTATGCATGAGCTCTCAATAAACTCCAAATCTACCTTTCGTTTCAACCAAAACGGAAGAGACGAAACAGACAAAGAAGACGAAAACGAAGACCGAAACCTTCGAGCTCACCAAACGCTCTCCGTCCCTTCCTTCCTTTCCTTTCCTTTCCTAGAGGCCTGAAAAAAAAAAGCAATTATCGTTGATTGATATATAGAAATCTTTTACAATCCATCTAGTAGTAGTGTGTGTGTGTTCTCTAGAACCGACTTCTCTCTACAAGTATAGCTCTCCTCATCCTTCTCCTTCTACGACTACAAAAGCAAGCAAGCTGAAGAAACGAAACCTAAAACGGTTTCGAGCTCATTCGTACGCCCTTCTCGCTGGCTTCGCGACTGCCGAAGCTCCTCTGTATATAGAAAGGGAAGATAACGCGATTTCAGTAGATGTGCGAGGGAGTTCCGTATGGTATGGGGGACGGCTTGAGAGTGGAGGTGGGGGAAACAACTCACGCTCTTCGTTCCGGCTGACCCTCTCTTCTCTTGATCTCCAGAAGTTTCGAGCTCGTCCTAGCTTGCTTGAGAGCTTTCAGAGCTCCGGCGTTAGGTTGGGATGATTTTGGAGGTCGAGGGAGTTTGTTGAATGCTGAGGAGACGGAGGAGGATCCAACTGAGGCTGCTGAGGCGGAGGTGGAGAGGGAGAGGAGAGCGAAGAGGAGGAAGGAGAAGGAGAGGAGGAGGGGGAGACGCATTTTCGGGAGGGGGTGACGGTTGGAAGGGAGAAGAGGAAACCAGCAGCCAAACAAACGGGTGGGGAGCCGAAGGAGCTGGGCCAGGTAAAGAGAGAGTTTGGGTTCCTTTGAGGTTTGCACGTTCTATGGACGCAGGGGGGGATGGGCGGGGGGGGGTGGGAAGCCGGAGGAGACGAGGAACAAAGAGTGGACGGTACGGGGGGAAGTGGTCTCACGCGAGAACGAAACCTTGAGTCTCACGCCTCTCTCCTCCGCCTCTTTGGGGAGAGTACTTGAAGCCACGAAACTTTTCGATGTTGATGATGATGTTCTTCTTATCAGTTGTTCCGACCTGTTTTTGTTTTCATTGAAGAGCTCGGGGTCGCCCGACACTAGACGAGACGACGCGATACGATAGACGCGGCCTACGAAGGTTTTTTCTTCTGGAGCAAAACGCAAGCTCTGGGTTCGCTCCCAATCTCCCCGCCTTTGTTTGGTACATAGAGACAGAGCAGACTCATTTGCTTTGCGTTGATTGAAAGGGACCCTTCCTTTCCTCGGCGAGGAAATCCTCCAAACAAGGTCTCAAGAGAGAGTCCTTCCCAAACTGGAAAAAAAAAAAAAAAGGGAAGATCTGCGTGGAAAGTCTCTGAGGTCCAGCCCTTCCAGAACTGAAAGAGAGAGAGAGAGAGAGAGAGAAAGAGGATATGCATGTATTTGAGTGGGAGAGAAAATGGGTCGAAGGCAGGAAGGAGCCATACAAAAGTTGGGGACGGACGAAGCGAGTCGAAAAAGCAAAAACGAGACGAGACGAGAAGATCGTGAACGAACGAACAAAGAAGAAGCGATGAGAACGAGACGCGGTCGAAAGGAAGACGAAGACGATGCAAGGTTTGGGATGAAGGATAGAGTAGATAGATTGATTAGACTAGAGACGCGAGAGGATGAGACCGAGCACGACGTAGAGGAGAGTGACTGAGTCGCGACGCGAGAGGAACGAGAGAGAGGGAAGCGAGGTTAGTTGAAGCTCATATAGGAGGAACGAAGAAGAAAATGAATCGAAAAGTAGGGAAACTAGAGAGATGAAACTCACGAGGCGGCACCATCACAGCGTAAGAGATCCAGATCGTCTTGCTGATCAGTCGTTCGAACGCGTCACCCGAGGCTGCTTGGGTGATTTGGGCGAGGGTCTACAAGTGATAAAGGAGAGGATGTGAACGAAGGGAAAGGTCAGCTCAGCTAGAGGTTGAGGAGGGCCGGAGAGAAGATGGAAGCACGAAAATATGAGAAGAGGCACTCACGATAGCGGGCGGCGACGAGATGATCAAAACGGCGGTGAGGATGAACGTTGGATCCTCAGCAGCTTCGAAGAGATCGTATCGAGCACAGAGAGCGATGAGCGGGAGGAGAAGGATGGGAGTGACGATCATTCTGCGGAAAACAAATCAGAAAAGAAAAGAAAAGAAAAGTCAGCTTCGACGCGTCTCTCTCTCTCTCTTGCTCTTCCTCCCAGCCCTTCATCATCCGTTCCCTCCGTCCATTCTTCTACCATCTCTAACAACTACTCACCTAGCCATCACAGCCACGAAAACCGTCCTCTTCTCTCCTGGTCTCTTCACCTCCGGCGTCTGTTTCCTCGCCAACTCCCTCATCTCCTTCCTCGCGGGATTCCTTCGGAAAACCTTGAACCATCTGTTGTCCTTGGGAGGGTGGGTGATGGAACGAGGAGGATCAATGAGAGCTGGGACGGGAGTGTAGAAGTAGGCTCCTAGGACGACGAGGGTTAGGGGGATACTCTGTGGGAGGGGAAGGAAAAGGGATCCAGGGAAGAGGAGTGGAGAGAGGAGAGAGGAAGGGAACGACGGGACGAAGGAAAGGATGTTAGCGAAAGGGGTCGGAGGTAGAAAAGAAGATAGAGGGGCCATCGGACGTGGAAGGAGACGGAGAAGGGAGACAAAAGGGATGAAAGAGATGATAGGTCGAACTCACACATTGCCCAGCACTCTTGATCGCCTCTCGAATCGGTCGAACCGTCGCGAGCTTCGCTTGAAGAGGAGGAACCATGGCGATGAAGATGGAGAGGAAAGCAGACCACATCGGGACGGTCATGCTAAAAAAAAAAAAAAAAAGAAGAAGGTCAGTTTCGTATCTCGACGCGTCTCCCCCCTCTCTCCTTCCTTCCCACCCCACCACCCACCACCAAACAACCCCCACCCTTTCTCACCACAACTTCTTCATCTCCAAAACACACACAAAAAAAAAACTCACAACTCATTCACCCCCTTCGCAAACTTCTTCACCTTCCCCCACCGTCTCCTCACCTCACTAGCCCACCTCGACCCGGTACTCTCCGTCCTAACACCATGCCTTCCTCCTCTGGAGCTCCCCCACTCAGCATCCTCTTCTCCTTCCTCCATCTCCTCCTCCTCGTCCTCCTCTCCAGCAGGGGAAGAAAGTCCGCTTTGGGAGATGGCGGGTGAGTTGGGGAAGGAAGCGAAGGCGGAGACTTTCCGTTTGGGGGGTGGGAGTCGACCTCCTCCTTGAGGGTGTTGTTGAAAGTTGTTGGTGTTGTTGGAGAGAGAGGAAGGATCGATGGTTGGTTGGTTGGCTGATTCAGATTCGATAGGAGCGGCGTGAGGAACGTTGGCCCAGGGATCTTCTTCGTCGGTGATCATTCCTCCTCCTTCACGCACGAAAAAAACGAACAAGCGAGAGAGAGAGAAAGGGGAGGGAGAGCCGTGAGTTCGCGTCTAAAGGAGAGTTCAGCAGGGAGGGAAGGAAGCACTCACGGAATCCCGACCCGGTCGATGAAACACTCGAGTCCCTATCCCTCGTGTTGGAAGTCCGATGGTGAGGCTCGAGCAACGGCGTCGTAGGATCCGCGTCGACGGCTGTAGTTTCGGAGGTGGCAGCGGTTGCGTCTCCTGACTCGGGATCGTCGTCGAGAGGTTTGAGATCGTCGTCGGCTTGGGTGAGAAGATGAACTCCGTAGGACCATCGAAGCTGTGTGCAGCAGAGGAGGAAGGGAAGAGGGCGGAGGAGGGCGTGTCAGCTCGAGCGGGACGTTTGAAGGAGGTAGGAAGAGAACGAACCATCATGCCAAGGGTTGAGTAGAGGATGAGATAAGTAAGAGCTCGGCCGAGCATGGCTTCTTTGGTATCTGCGAGACAGGTCAGGAAGGGAACGGGAGGTCAGCGAAACGAAAGGAGGCAGAGCAGAAGACGAACGAGGAAAGCGCGACTCACCCTCTTTACCCCACTTCAACCCAGGAACCTCGACGACGAGACTCTGCACGAGAGCGATAGGAAGACTGTTGGAGTTCATGAATCCACTAGCGGCCATGGCGAAGGAGCTGGCGAAGAGAGGAAGGGAAGGTCAGCTCCAAGCTTGTCTCTCTCTCCCCTTTGCGAGGAGAAAGGAGGACAAAAAAGCGAGCTCACGTTTGAGTCTTCTTCAACCTGAACATCTTTCCCATTCCCCAAGCAACAAGCATACTCGTTCCCGTCACGATCACGAATCCAACAGGGATGATCCAGAGCTCTACAAGATGGAAAAGAGGTGTGAGCTTGAGAGACTCGGGCGAGATCGAGGAGAGGAGCTCAAGCCAAGCCGGGAGGGAGAGAAAGAAAGAAAGAACGGACCTTTGAGTTTTGCTGGTGTTAAGGTGAAGGCTACTTTGGAGAAGAGCAGGCATGGAGTGAAGAGCGAGATGTTGAGTCGGTTGATTTTCTGTGAGAAGATGAAGAGGAGGTCAGATTCGATGTCGACGGTGAAAAAAAAATAGGAGAACGGGAGATGATAAGAAAACAAGCGTATTAGAAAGGACGTACTCGTTGAGTGATCTTATCGGTGACTCCTACTCGAGCGAGAAGAAGTCCAGCAAGACATCTGGGAAGAAAGGCGAAGAAAGCAAGAGAAAGGGCGGTCCGTCAGCTTCGCTTGATTGTTTCACTGACGTTCAGCTGCCACAAGCCTCTGAAGAGAACGAGACAACTCACAGCACAAAGACTTCGACGATAGACTGGAGAGAGATCGAACAAAGAGTAGAGAGAAGAAATTCCAAGGTCAGTCTGAGCTCGCAGCTAGGCTTGACCTCGTCACCGTTCCCTCCCTCCTTCGCCACCCATTCTACAACAACTCGACCCGAAGGCAGCGAGCATCGAAGCTAGGAGTAGACTACTGCTCCCCAAGCTCCAAAGTGCAAAGCATACCTCGTCGTCGTGTGATGGCTTCCGAGAGAGAGGGAAGGAAGGAAGGGGAGAAGGGAAGGAAGGAAAGTCAAGATAACGAACCTCGAAGACGGTGTAGACGATTTCCTGGACTGTAGTAGTAAGATAGTATCTACGGTTCAGTCTCCATGTATACAGGTTTCGGAGAAAAAAAAAAGGTGTTTTCTTCTCTAACTCACTAGGCACAGAGGACATGGGCGATTGAAGGACAAAAAGGATGGAGAGAGGCGAGCTCAGAGACTCGAATTCAACCACGTTCGCAGATGACGATTTCGAGCTTGCCGTCGACGACCATCAGCAAAAGTGCAGTTTTTTTTTTCCCGAGCGGTTCTTGAGATTATCCTTGATATCGGGGTTCATTAACGACTTGATTGAAAAGTAGATCTACCTTCCAGCTCGAGCTAACTAGGAGGCTTTGAGCTCGCTAAATCTCCTCCCTCCCGTCTTCAACTCTCTCTCTCTCTCTCTCTCTCTCTCTCGCGACTTTTTTCTTTCTGAGTCTTGGACCGCTCGACCTCGTTGGCTCTATCTACATCCTCTCTTCATAATAACCTGTCGTAGTTCGGTCTGAGATTTGCTTTCTATCTCGAGCAGAGTCAACGGAGGAGCGACGAGCTGGTAGCTGACCTTCTTCCTCCCTCTCCTCCTCCTCATCTCCCAGCGACCAGATCTCCCTCTACATCGCAGAAGACCACAAATCCTGAGATCCTCTTCTCTTCCACTCCTCTATCTCAATCTCCAAAACTCATTCAATGATCGCAACTGGACACTTGCTTGCTTAAACTCAAGACCAACTCCCTCCCTCTCTCAAGATCTCCTCGAGTCGACCGAGAAGGGTAGGAGCGTAAGCCGGGATAGATTTACTGGAGAAGTTTGGTCCGATTTGGATTCCTGATGAGCAAGAGGAGAGGAGAGGAGAGGATAATTTCGAGGAGAAGTTAGGAGAGCGTCGAGAGGGATCGAGCGAGGACTGCAGTACAGTACAGAGATCCAAAGAAGAAGTTAACAACGCGCTGACTGACCTCTGAGGCCGTCGGTTTTCCAATCGAAGAGGGTATCGTTGTGAATGGAAGAGTATCGGATTCCGAGGGGGGTTGTGACCTGAGCAGAGGATAAAGAAAAGAGAGAGAGAGAGGAGAGGAGAGCTTTACATCAAGTCGTTGGAAAGGGAATCGACGACGCGGCGACGAATGGAAGACGAGGGGGGAGGGGACGAACCATTTCGTAGTCTCGAGCGAAAGAGTCAGGAGAGAAAACTGCTCATCGAACAAAGGCGAGGACGATATTCTATCAGCAATTCGTAGATTAACGAGATACGAACGAACGAGTGAGAGAAGAGAGACCGACGTGCGCGCGACGCGACTGACTCACCCTCGATCAAAGCACTTCCACGCTTCATCCAGATCATGTGAGTGAAGCCTGCTCCGTGCAGGCCCAGCATGATGTCGGTTTCCAGAGCTAGTGAGATTTGAGCTGCGGGAGAAAGCTTGGGAAGACGAGGAAAGGGTTGAAAGTTAGCTCGAAGTCGAAGAAGTTCGACGCGTTGCAAGGCGAAAGGAACAGAAGAAGAAAGGAACGAGGTGAGCTCACTCACTTGCTCGAGCAAGGCGATCGTCAGGTTGATTCCTTTGACGGCGTGAAGACCTGTGACGAGAGCTTCATGGTCTTCAGAACGCATGTTTCGTTGGTTTGTGATTTGTCTGAGATAAAAAGGAGGAGGAGGAACGTTCGGGGAGTTCAGCGAGAATTCGTAGCTCAAACGTGGAGAGACGGCGAGAGGAATAGCGAACCGGTTGATGTAGGTGACCTTCGGGATATGGGGATCAATCTGTGAGAGCCAAGGAGACGGAATCAATCAGCTCGAGCTCGTCATCCAAAGGAAACGACGACGTAGGAGAGACCCACCGGATCGACAACTCCCAGCTTTGATTTCACCAGATCCCTCATCGGATCGAACCAGTCGACTTTATGAGGAACCGCCTCGTATAGGCCTGGCGAGATCAAAAGAGAAGGTATGGTGAGTCGGTTTGCTCGAGGAAGAGAAAGTGAAAGTGATTAAGCAGAGAGCAGAAAGGACAGACTCGCTTACCTCCAAAGACCTTGTTCCATCTTAGAGCCTCATCGTCCACCGACGTCGCTTGAGCAGCCCATCGATCAAAGAGAACGATCTCGTCGAAGAGGAAAAGGGTGTTGGAGTCCATCATCTCTGAGGAGGAAAAGCAAGGAACGACGCGTCGGTCAGTTTCGGAAGAGAGAAGGAGACGGGAGGGATTCGTTGGAAGGGAGCGGCTCACCTGTCCAGACGGAAGTATCTCTCATGTAGGTGTGAGGTGATAGGAGTTCCAGTACGAATCTAGAGGCGAGCGAGAGGCGAAGGAAATTCAGCCGAGGAGATGAGCGATTTCGGACGCGACGAAAACGACAAACTCACTCGTTCAGATCCGAGTAGTACCCTCTCCACTCATCGCCTTCGTTGATCATCCTTCTGGGGAAGGTATAGGACTTGCTGACCGAGGTGAAGACCATGAAAGAGGAGAGGACGCTGTTGGAGACGTACGTGGTCGAGATCTATTCAGCTCGACGATGCGACGGAAGCTTGGGAACGGGAGGATCGGACTCACAGCTCGACCAACCAGTGATACGGAGAGGTCGTACCATTCCATCCGCATTTCGAGAAGAAGAGGGTTCCTCCCTTGAGAAGTTCTGAGCTCGTGACTTGCGTCTCGACGGGTCCGTCGAAGAAGAGGGAGTTGGCTTGTTGAGGGGAGAGAGCGAAGAAAGGGTTCGACGAGGAGACATGGGAGGTGTTGGAAGGGAATTCAGATGGGGTGTTGGAGATGGCGTCTGATTGAGAGGAAGAGGACGAGAAGGAATGAGACAGAGGGAGAGCGAGGCAAGCGACAGGGAGAGGGAACGAACAGAAGGTACCGTTTCGGACGAAGAGGTTCTTGAAGAAGACTGCAAAAGACAGTGAATGAAGGTTAGTGTAATCCTTTGAGATTTAGATCTCGCCTGAAAATGAATGAAGCTCACATAGACCTTCCTTCCCTCCCTCTAGAGTCGTCTCCCTCTCCACCCTCAACCTCCCCTCTCGATCGAACAGATCCGCTGTTCCTCCCTCCAAGCTCAACGGCGTCGAAGCTAGGTATCCTATCGGCTCATGCTCCTCCCATGCGTGGTGTGTCGGAAGAGGTTCCGGCGGGGGGTTGGAAGAGAAGAAGAGAAGGAAGGAGGAGAGAAGGACGAGCGAGCTCAACAGGCCGATGATGACGAGGATGAAGGAGAAAAAGCGACGACTCCTGGCGGGGGAGAGAGAGGCTGGTAGTCTTTGGTAGGAGTAAGCCATCATCTCCCAAGGGATGGTTGTGGCTCGGAGCTAGAGAAGCGGGAAGAGGGATGCTGGTGGTTGCAGGTTGAGCTTCAAGAAGGAGGCGGAAGGGTGGGAGAGAGGAAGGCAGGAGCTGCGAGGGCCGGATCTCTGCGACAGCTCAACACTTTTTCTTTCTTCTCTCCTTCAACCTCCAACTCGCCCTAAATTTCGGAGCCTCCTTTCGCCGGACTACTCACACTCTCTGATATCGTACAAGCGACAGCATTGTGGACCCTACGTGCTACGGCGAGGAAGAAGGAGGAGGGGAGCACAGGAGCAAAGGAGAGCAGGAGGAGGAGGTGAGCTGTTGAGATCTTTGTGAGTCCTTCTTTCCGCTGCCTCCCCTCTTCGGACTCTCCTTTGCAAAGGAACGTCAAGCAGAGGTCTGAGGCTAGTCGAGACTCTCCTAGTAGAGATGGGGTTTCCTCCGAAGTCTCGAAGGAGCCTGCTGCTAAGGCAGAGCTCCCACGAGGTTCCTCCTCTCTTTCCTTCACCTGAACTCGACTCCTCTCCCCTCCTTTCCAGATGTTCCCCCCTCTCTCGATGAACACATTGCTGAAACCTCCTCTTCCCTTCTCTCCTCCCGTGCTCTGATTTAGAATCGCCCCCTCGCCTTCGTCTCTTCCATCCGGGCCTCAGCGCCTCAGCTCTCGCCAACCCTCGCTCGCCCTCGACGCGGCCGCACGTCTTCTTCGCCGCTCTTCCTTTCTCCTTCTACGCGGACGGCTTCGACCAGGACTACCGTCTCGAGATATAGAAGGCTTAGAGAAGGAAGAGTGACGGAGTTCGGAGAAATGGACGGCGTGCTTCCAAATGAGCCCTTCGCTCCTCTCTCTCCGTCGCTTCACTGCCTTCGTCTCCTCTGCTTCCTTCCCTCTCACCGCCACCACCACCACTCACCCGCCAACTCCTACACACCCACTCTACACAACTCTTTCCTCTATCTCTCCCTCCCTCTTATCTCATTCCCAGTACAGGATGAACCGCTTCTCCCTCTTCCCTCCCAACCAGTACAGCAACACCTCCTCCTACAAACTCTCTACTGGACGTACCTCGACAACCTGGCCACCAGATGGCACAAGGCTCAAAATAGCTTTTTCAGCTTCGACGACATCGACGCTCTCTATCGAGACCTCGTCGCTGACTACCGAGAGGGAGTCAAGGGGATCGGAGTACCTTCCAACATCGAGCTCAACGACGACCCATCAACTCACGCCCTCATTATTCGCGTTCTCGTTCGAATTTACCGACTCGGAATCGCTCCCCAGGCGGAGGTCCAGAGACTGAGGGGGCAACTGATGTGGGAGACGTGGAGGGGGCTCGCACCTGGGCTGAAGAAAGTCGAAGGGTTTGAACGCGACGCGAAGGTGGCCAGGACTCAAGTCGAGCTGTGGAAGGCGAAGAGGGACGAACCGTGGGCCTGACCAGCAATTTGTTTCTCTCCCGCCCTCTCGATCGACAGGATCACAGCCCGCCTCGCTACGACATACTTCAGACTGCACGGTCCACCTCTTCGGAGACGATTCCATCTTGCCTTGCGACGCGTTTCGTCCGGCTCGTTTCTTCGATTTCTCTCTTCCTTGCCCTTATCACGACCCCTTCTGATACTCTCATATATATCCAAACCATTATTACGATGTGCGATCCATGTTTTTGGGAGCCAGAGCTCACCGGGCGGAAGAGAGGGAGCGATCAGAGTGATCGGAGTGAAGAGGTCCTCAATAGAGAGTCGTCGCATTAAAAGCAGTAGAAGACGATTCGTCGTAAGGATCTCGATAGGGAAGGAGACGGACCTGGATGAAAATTTGATGGGGTGACGGTTTATTTAGAGTGGAAGCGGGACGGAGCTCGAACGCTCGAAGGCTCAGGGCCACCAAACAGAGTCGCTCTCAACCTCCACCACACCATCGCGAGAACGTATCGGGATCGCGAGCACCCTCTTCTACAGCGCATACACTTCGACAACCGTCTGCCTCTAGCTCGCTCCCCTATAGTCGGAAGCTCTGCTCGTTCGCCCGGAAGGAGACGAAGCTCGCCACCCCTTCCTTCCCCTCTCCATCTTCAAGCTCGAAAGCACTCGCCTTTCGATGGTGAAACCGACCCTCCTCATCTACAAGACTCACGATGGAACGTCTTCGACTCTCTCGCGACTCCATTTTGACTCGTGCGTCTTCTCTCTCTATTTTCTTCCATCGTGTGAGCTCCTTCGGGTGAGCTGACGACCCTTCTCCTCCTTTCCCTTTTCTCGTAGACTCCTCGACCTGAACCTCGCCTGCGGAAGAGCTCTCCGTATACCCCCGGATGCTGTGATCGCCTTCTTCTCTAATGGACAGCAGATCAGGGAGGAGAACGTCGTCGAAGTAGGCAGCGAAGGGAAGAACGAGGTCAGCTCGAGCTCATTATTCTCCTCTTCGACACTCGTTTTGTGCTCTTTGGATGTATAGATCGAGCTCATCTGAACGATGTTCGTTTCGTGTTGGTCGTACAGGTCTACGTCTTCAGTCGAGAAATCCTTCAAAGTGATCCTCAACTCGTCATCAACTCCCTTCTTCTTCAACCGTCCCTTCCTGCACCTTCACCGAGTGAGCTTCAAGCTTTCTTTCCCTTCTCCTTCTTCTTCCCTCCCTTCTCTCTCTATATCTCTTCTATCTCTCTAAATCCTTCTTCTCCCACCCTTTCTTCTCTTCTCTTCATCCCCAAGACCCGACCCTCTCCTCCCTCACCTCCCTCCTCCCGACCCTCTCCTCCCTCCTCGCCTCCCTCCACATCCAACACCGCTCGCTCACCTTAGCAAATTCTAACCTCACCCACCACCTCTCCATCCTATCCTCCACCTACTCCACAGCTCTCGTCCCCTTCGCGCTCGCCGAACTCGAAAAGGAACGCAAGCTGCTAGTCGAGTACGAGGTCTGGATGTGGGTCGTTGGAAAGGTCAAGGTGTCGGAGAAGATCGTCGTTGGTGGGAGAAAGAGTGGGAGTAGTAGTACGGGAACGGCGACGATGACGGAGAGGACGCTGGGGAGTTATATCTCCAAGGAGAAGATGGCGTTGGTGAAGGAGAAAGCGGAGGCTGCTTTCGGTGAGTTTGATCTCTCTTCCTCCTCCTCGCGTTTCTCCTCCCTGGAGCTCACCCGCGTACTACGTTCCTTTCTTAATCGCTTCAGTGGAACTGGAAGCTCGTTTTCAAGACGTCAAATCCACCGTCGATGGTCTGCAAGCTGGTTCAGAGGAGGTCTCGAGCGTTGTTGCTGGGTTCACGTGAGTCCTTCTTTCTCTCTTCTTTCGCGTCTTGCGGAAGGTGAAGCCGCCAAGTGAGAGACAAATGAGGCGTACGAAGAGATAGAATTGGCAAAACTGACTCAGTCTGGTTATCGTGGTCTTGACAGATGCGAGGAAGCGGAGGAATGTGGGAGGGTTGCGGAGAGAGCCTTGGAGAGGGCGAAGGAGATTGAGAGGCTTAGTGCTGGCGGCGGATCTGGTGAGTCTTCTTTCAACTTTCTTCGTCTTCAAGTCGAATAGCGGAAGGAAGAAGCTGGTTCGCGTTGAGCTGACTGTTTCCTTCGTCTCGCGCGTTCCAGTCGAAGAGGATGGGTTTCGAGGTAGGCGTCGGATTTTGACTTCTAGACTCCCTTTCCATCTCTTATCACTTACACTCTGACTTATTTCTCCCCTCCTCCTTCAGAAATGAGAGACCTCGATCTCCTCATCCGTCAAAAGGTCGAACTTCTCCTCGAAATCAAGGTTCGTCGCGTTCGCGTCCTTCTCTCTCTCCCTCTCTCTTTTCTCTCCCTTCCCACCAACGCGGCCTTCTTCCCTTTCCTGCGAATTCCTTTTTCTCTTCTTCCAGAATGCCTTCTCCTCCCACCTCATCAACACCCTCCATCGAATCTCGGACCTCCAATCCACCATCGCTCACCTCCCTCCGATCCTCTCCAGTCTGGAAACAGACCTTCGTTCCCCACCAGGCTTCAACCACATCTTCCGATTCAGCATCATGCCTCACGCGTACGGTCGCTTACTTGTCGAGGGAGCTAGGAGGAGAGAGTTTGGTGAGTCCCACGCTTCTTCGATCCCTCTCTCTTCTTTCCTTTCCTTCCATCCTCGCATCGCGTCGAGACTCAGCTCGCCCATCTCCTTTTTGGTTCGCTCTTTCACAGTCGCCTTCTACCTTTCCCGATCTAGCAGCCTCGCCGAAACCCTCGCAAAGATGATCTCCTCCGAACGGAAACGAAGACTGGCGTACAAGCACGGCGTCGAAGCTCAGCAGCTTCCTTTCTCGATGGGGTCGGCGATGGATGGAACGCCTCCGATGACGGAGGTGAATAATGTGGGAGGGGTTTCGGAGGAGGCGTTCGGGTTGGAGAGAAAGGATGTGGAGGGTGAGTCCGTCTTCGGCTTGATCCGTGGGTGGAGAAAGCCAAAGGAAGGGCGGTGAGAGGCAGACGCGTCGAAACGAAACGAAGAGCTGATCGCAGTTCCCTGCACGTTTTGTCTCGAGTTCAGAGTACCTGGACTTGCTGTCTGCTTTCGAGAAGGATCCGGAGCTGCTGGAGCTTGTTGGGGAGGGGGGTTGGAACCCTGTGACGGACTTGAGGACGACGCTGTTAAAATACGTGGAGAAGATGGATCGGTTGATTCCTGATTTTGACAAGATGGCAGAGAAGACTAGTGAGTCGTGGACTGCTCTACCTCCCTTGCACCCTCCTCCTTTTGCTGAATCACCTTATTTCCCTCTCGGCAGTCCTCTCTGGTTCGCGTCTCGCACGGTCTCGGAGAACCTGTGAGTGTTCATTCCCTCCTCGTCGCGTCTTCTCTTCTTCGGCTGAGCCCTCGTCTCTCTTTCCGGCTCCTTTCTGTTTTTATTTCTTTCGCAGCTACCCTCGACCTCGTCGCCTTACAAGCAGCTCAAGACCGAACTCAAGCTCTCGAACAAGACTCCCTCGCTCAAACCTCCACGATCCGCGACCTCCAAACTACCATCACCCAGCTCCAATCCGATCTCTCCACCGCCACCTCCTCGCTCGATACCTCCCACACTCGATCTCACCACCTCGAAGCCGAACTCGCCTCCCTCCGATCTCAACGTGTCGCCGAACTCGAAACCCTCGACCGAATCAAGTCCACCTCCGAAACTCAGGTCGCAGATCTGGCGAAGGAGAGGTCGACTCTTCTTCGAGAACTCGCCACCTCGAGGATGAAGGTTCAAGATCTGGACGTTCAGCTCGCTGGGTCGAGAGCTCAGGTTAGGACGACGAATGCTGCGTTAGTGGAGTCGAGGAATCAGCAGGAGAGGGTGATGAAGGAGCAGGTGGAGGAGTCGGGAAGGTTGTTGAGAGATCATCTGGCGGAGGCTGACGGGTGAGTTCAGATGCTTCTGTCCCCCCTTCCCTCCTTTTGCCTCTCGATCAACTGACTCTTCCCTTTACGCTCTTCGTTCTCGCTTTTATCAGAGATCGAGCCGTCCTCGAACACCAAATTGCCGATTTACAAGCCGCCTTCGACAAACTCAAGATCGACTCGGAAACCTCTCTCAAAGCCGTCAAGGACAAATCCACTCGTGAGATCGATGGAGTCAAGGCTGAGCTCAAACTCCAGAAGGCTCAGCTTCGAGAAGCTCAGTCTCAACGGACCATCGCGGTCGAGGAGTCGGGGAAGATTGCGTCCGCCGCTGCCGTCCGCGAGCAGGATCTCGAGACGCTGTTCCTCGAAGCCGTCCAGGTCGCCAAGTCGTTCAAGGAGGTCGATGAGAGGCTACTGGATACCGTTCGGTCGTCTTCGTTGGGATCATCGCTCTCACTTGGATCTTCGACGTTGAATCCTCCGCCTGCTCCTCCTCCCGTTCAGTCGGACTCGATGGTCGCTGTCGGGTCAAGTCCTCAGGAGAGGATGGCGAGGCAGACGTTGGGAGCTCTCGCTGGATACGATCTTCGAGCGTTCGAAGACATGGTTCTCAAGACGTTTAGGCTGGTGAAGAAGTGGCAACAGAAGTACTCAGAGTGAGTCTCGTCGCGTCTTTCTTCGCATCATTCTTTGCCTCGAACTCCTCGCTGACCTCTCTTCATCTTCTTTCTTGCCAGACATCGCGACAAGGCTCGAGACAAGATCGCTGTCTCTCACTTCTCTCCAGGCGACGTGGCGCTCTTCCTTCCGACTCGAAACTTCACCGCTGCTCTTCGACCTTGGGCTGCTTTCAATGGTGAGTTCTCTCCCATTATCTTATCCCTCTTCCTTCAAGAGATCTGATTACATCTTCCTACCCCGTTTTCACAGTCAACTTCCCTCACTATTTCCTCCAGACGCCGCAGGAGCTCGCGGATCATCTCCTCACTGTTCGTCCTTTCCTCGTTCCGTCTCGTCCTTCTGTCAAAGCCCCACGCTGATCCATCCTTCGCCCATCCTTCTTCAGCGAGAATACTACCTCGCTCGAGTAGCCTCTATCACCGAAAGAACGGTCGACGCAAAAGTTCGTCCATCTATCTTCCCGTTCGTCCGAGCTCTCGGCTGACGCGCGTTCTCTTCCCTCCGCATCGTCTCCTCAGAGCCTCAACTCCTCCACCAACGTCGGTCTCCCCGTCGGTTCAACCTACTTCATCGTTGAAACCGATGCCTTCTCCCCTACTCCCATCAAACCTCGATCTCGTCGAACGGCTTCAATGACCACCTCTGGAGCCTCTCCCGTCTCTCGCTCGTCGATGGGCCGAAGAACTACTTCCTCCATCCTCTCTGGAACTCCTGAGTCGCCTCTCGTCTCCCCGGTCGTCACTCCCCGTAATTCTGGACGAAGGGACACTCCGGGATCGGCCGGACTCACGATGCCCGTCGACGGAGAGGGAGGAGAGGGAGGAGGATACTTCTCTTCGTCGGATCCCGATGCGTCGTCGTCGTTCCCTCTCAACGGAAATGGAATCGCTTCCTCTTCGTCACCTCCTTCCTACAACCCTCTATCTCACATCCTTCCCTTCAACAACAATAGCCATGGCCCCATCGCTAATTCACCTCCTCCTCTTCCAATCGATTCTCCAACCTCTCCCTCGAATCCTCAACCTCCCTCCTCTCATCTCTCCCCACCAGCACCAGCTCCCACCTCTCTCCCGACCTCTCGACGACCCTCCACATCCCATCACGGAGAATCCTCCGCTCAACCCATCCCCTTCACCCGCCACCCTCGCCCTTCCTCCGTCGCGTCCTCCAACTCCTCCCATCCAGGAAGTCTCCTCCCAGGGAGCTTTCGGGGACTAGGCTTCCAGTCGAAGGCTCCTGCGACGATTGCTTCGAGCTCGGTGGACGTCTCGGCGTCGTCGATGGTTATGGCTTTGGAAGGGAAGGCCGTGGGAGGAGGAGGAGAGGAGACCTCGCTGAGGAGGAAACCTTCGGGTTTGGGAATCGGAGGAGATGGCAATGGACCATGATTTCGAATCTCGGAGGGCGAGTCGTACATTTTCTCTCTATACGATATTTACGAACTGAACGAACATACCTCACTGCTCTCTTTCTTTGACCGGGAGAAGAAAGAAAGAGCATTTGAACGAAGCTCGACGCGTCGACCAGAAGTGTTCTCCAAAAAGCGAACCGTCAACATATCTGAAGGCAGATAGGAGCCACCAGGCTTATTTCTCTGATTCTCTGCGGAACTTAATTCTGGACGAGAGGAAAGATGGGAGAGGGGGAATAGCGAGCTTACGAAAGACGCGTCTCGACGAAACCAGTTTCGACGCGTTTCTCATTCCATCTCCCCCTTCTGTGTTGGGTACTTTCTTACACTCTGGATAATCTAATCTGCACCAATATATACAGTCCCAAGATCTAAACTGAAATTCAAGAGGTCGAAAGCTGTCACACCCTCCTGAGGGCCGACGATCAAAAAAGTTAGGGCCAGGTTGAGGTTCGACGCGAACTGCAGAGAAAGCGGCTGGGAAAGCAGAGCCCAAGAGCCGGTACGAATCAGTTTGATACTTCCAAAACGTGTTTTTCCCACATGAAATAATCTACGGCCAAATATGCCTCGAAAAATGCGTGACTCACCGTCCAATCCCCCATCTCCCCTTGCTGGTCCTTTCCGTTCTCTTCCTTAATTTTCAACACCACCTCACTCAACTCGGGCCCGACCATTTCCACCCAAACCTCTTCCTTCCACGTTCTAGATCTCGGGACAGGTCTGTTGTAGGGATGAGGATGTAGCCGCCGTTCTAGCTCCCTCGCTTCAGGATCAGCCGGTCGAACTCCAAGTCGAATGAGATATCCTCGGTTTCGTAGGAAGGCGAAGAGGCAGGCTAGGATGAAGATACCACCGAGGCCGGAGAATATTTTGATGACCTGGGGGAGGAGGATGGAAGTGTTGGGAAAGGACAGGAGAAAGGTAGAGGAGGGAAGGGAGGTTGAAGCTGGTGAGCTTTGAGCTGAACGGTGGCACTTGAGGTTGAGAAAGCGCGTCGAAAGACAAAAGAAGAGGCACATACAGGTACACCGTCTTCGGGAAACGGCATGGCTTCTAGGAGACCTGGTGCTTCTTCGTTCGGAGTGGGTAGGTGGTGGTTGATGGGAGGGAAGAGAAAGGAAACATCGCGCCGGGTGACCAGCAAGACAGCTGCCGCTGTCTTTTCGTCTATTCTCAGTGTTTGACAGGAAATAAGTCAACGGAGGAGATATGCTGATTTGAATGAGGAGAGTTTCAAGAGACAGAACTGCTTTCAGTCGAAGAGAACCTTCGGGGACTTCGTCGAGTCTGGCTCTCTTCACGACTAGTTCCAAAGCAAAGTCAACCCTCCTTTCTCTGGGGACTTTCGCCACCCTTGTGGAGTTTTTCCTAGTCCGTTTTCTGTCGATTTTCATGCGGCCCTCTGCTATTGCTATTTCTATGCAGACTATCTATGCCTTCCAGTTCGGTCTACACCACTGAAGGAACAAAGGAAGAAAGCAGATTCCAACCCAACCAAAAGGAATCATGATCGACCCGCCCTACAGAACGACGCGTCCGTTTCCTCCCTTTCCTCGCCCCCATTTCCTCTCCCCTACAGTAGCATGAAGATAGCGGGAGGTCTTAGCTGCCCGCCTCTCTCCCCTTCCTCTGCTATTTTCTCAGTCGTATGAAACGGGAAGCTCCGAGACGCTGCTGATCTGCCCGGGCGATCAGTGTTTGAGAGCTTGTTTCGCGCTTGGCTTCTCTTTTCCCAACCCTTTCCCTTCTCTCTTCCATCCTCGTGTTCTTTCTTCTTTTCTTTCTTTCCTCTTGCGTGGAGAAAGCGCACAGAAGAAGCGTTAAGGTTGGGCTGAAGATGGCTCCTGTTAAGCGACAACTGTGAGCACCCATGAGCTGGGGGGGAGGGAGAGAGGCTCGGAGAGATGATGAGCTCTCCTTCTCCTCCTTCCGACTTTCTTTCTCTCTTTTTCCTCATCTCCCTTCCGAGCGAAGCCGACTCTCTTTACCTTTTCCTCTCTTTCCTTCTTCATCTAGAATCATCTACCTCTCCCTCTTCACCTTCCTTCTCTTCTACTACGTCTTCCACCACCACCAAGCCCCCTCCTCTTCCTCTCCCCATCTCTTCCTCTCCTCCCCTTCCTACCGTCCTCCCAACCTCCCAACAACCTTACTCGTCTCCATCGCCGGTTTCAACCACTTTGAATCCCTCTACCTCAAGAACGGGACCGTCTATCTCCTCTCTCCTCCCGACGCCGAGGACGTCTACGATCCTCTTCACGGAGGAGGAGGTGGGTTTGTGGATCGGAGCGGAGTAGGACTTTTGCCGTTGTGGCAGTTGACTTCGACGGGCAGAGACAGTGGGGATCATTCCGACTTGAGGGATCCGACAGAGAAGGAGATTCGTGAGTACTAGCTCACAGATCCTTTCGACGATTCGATTTCGATGGGCGGTTGGGAAGAGAGAGAGCTGACTTTAGGGTATATTCGGATCGGGGTGGGGATCTGTAGAGATTTTGAGATGGGAAGACAGGGGTATCCTTGAACTCGACAAGAGGAAGGTCTTGCGAATCGAAGGAACGACGGTGAGCTTGAGGCTCGAGCTCGTTTCCCTCTCCTCCCTCTTCTTCACTCAACCTCCATCCTCCTTTCAATCCTCTCGCTTCTATCAGATCCTCATCAACGACGCCGGTACCATCTTCCTCGATCACTTCTACCACATGTGGGCTGAAATGTACGTTTCCTTTCCTCCTCCAATCCCTTGCTTCGGACGATGCCGCCAACTCACGAGTTGAGCTGACCTTTTCTCTCTTCTCTCCTCTCCTCTCCCCCCTTGAACGAGCAGTATCCTCGGAGCCTGGAAATCCCTCGCTCTCGCTTCCGATCAGAAGGAAGATTACGCTGGAAATACCAACATCGAGGATCCAAGGAGGATCATGTTCTCTCATGGTGAGCTATCTCCCAGCTTTCGAATCATCTTCTCTCCCGCTCTCTCTCTCCGTCGAACTGAACCTCCCTCTCTCCCTTTCCCCAGCCAAGGAAGAGAACTGGAGGGATCGCCCTGGACTGAACGGATACCTGTTCAAGGCCATCTTCCCCAGCACTGCGTTCGAACACCGAGTTCGTCTCTTCTCGTTTCTCCTTCTCTCTCTCTCTCTCCGTCTCCCACCCTCGCTCGAGTCGCATCCAACGAACGTAAAGGAACTCATCTCACCCATGGACTCACCCGCTCTCCCTCCCTCCTCTCTTCGCCTCATAGCTCGACTGGGAGGAACGAATGGCGACCGGAAGGACGTACGTCTTTGACAAAGTCGTCTTGGTTGATCGATCGGTTCGTTTTTCTTTTCGTCGAACTTCTTGTTTCTCTCCTTCCTCCGTCAACCATCAAGCTGACGCTTTTTCTTTCCTCTCTTTCCATACGTTCGTTTCTAGGCCGGCTCTCGAGGAGACAAATGTGGAGGACCTGCTAAACATTACTTCAAGATGAACGCAAACATCTTCGACGCGCCGGGTGGTTCTCCAAACTGGGCTCAGCCGTGAGTCCGCTCTTTCTCTCTCTCTCTCTCTTGACGTGTGATCTTCAAACATGCCACAAAGAAAACTCACGCAACACCTCCTCTCTCTCTCTTCCTCTTCCTCTCCCTCCCTCCCTCCTCACCAAAAGTATCCGCCAACGTCTCCTCGCCACCCTCCCTTCCTCCACTCCCTCCCCCGTTCCCATCATCACCTACATCTCCCGCCAAGGTCGGGGTCGCTCCCTCCGCCAGGAAGATCATACTCTTCTCGTTAAATCTCTGGAAAAGATGGTTGAGAGGAACGGGTGGGTTTTGGAGGTACCGACGATGGAGTTGATGACGAAGGAGGAACAGTTTGCGCTGGCTGGGAGGACGACGGTGCTGATTGGGGTGCATGGGAGTGAGTTTGCTGTGGTGGTGGTGGTGGTGGTGAGAGGGAGGAGGAAGAGAGGGAGGGAAGAACGACGGACGACGAGCTGACCAGTCTCCTCTTTCTTCCTTTTCTTCTTCTGCAGATGGATTGACCCATCAGCTTTGGATGGCTCCGACTCCTTTCTCTACCGTGTGAGTGTTCTTCTCTCTCTCTTTTCTTTCTCTTCTTCTTAATCAACCCGACGCGACGCGACGCGCGATCGCGAACTGACCCTTTTCTCCCTCCTCCCCTCCCTCCTCCTTCCTTCTCTTCTCTTTTTTCCCTCTCCTACTCCCACAGCATCGAAATATTCATCAACAAAGGAATCAACGTACGTACTATACGCTCTCACCACCCACCTCTCCTCTCTCTCTCTCTCTCTTTCCCTCGCTCGTTCCAAAGCCCTCCCTCACTTCCGCCCCTCGTTCCTTTCCTTTTCGCGCAGTACGACTACGCCCTCCCAGCGACAGTTCTAGGACACAAGCACTTCACCGTCTGGAGTGATGGAGAAGGAACGTACCAGTCGATGGATACGGTTCGTTCTTTTCTCTGTTCTTTCTGCTTCCTTCGATCCCGATCGACGACGCGTCGGTTTCGTTCTTCGTACTTCGTCTTCGCTGAACTTATCTCTTTTTTATTTCCTCTTGATCACGACTGTTTCTCATTTTCCTCTCCCCTCCATGCGAATGGAAAACAGATGAAGTTCGTACATATCCCTTTTCCCCTTCCCTTTCTCTCTTTCTCTCCCTCTCTCTCACATCTCTCTTCCTCTCTCAGTAGTCCAACGAGATCGCTGACCTTCCATTTCGTTCTTTCTTTTGTTCTCTCGATCTTCCGCTCGCTTGCTCGCTCGCAGAGTCGAACCTAGCATCGAGTGGCCTGAAGATTTCCACGGGAAGGATATCCGAGTGGATGGGCCTACGGTTGTGAGAGTTATAGTGCAACGACTTGCTGGGTGGAGGAAGGGCGTCTGAAACGGTCTTGTAGTTCTTGTTTGCGTGTTCTGTGTTTTTTTCTGCTTCTGTTTCGTTCCGCTGTTGTGAACGATGGAGAATACTGTACCCTCGTCACTCCTCTTCTCCTCGTCGTTTCGAATCTCTTCCGTAGACGTTCCGTTTTTCTTCCTTTTTCCCTCTCCTGTACTTTCCTCTTTTCTCCAGCTCCAGTCTCCGTTTACTCCTCTGCCTCGCTTCATCGGACTCTTACTTCCGATTTCTCTCTTCCCTTTTGACCGTCTCTCGTTGAACAAACTAGCTCTTTTCTCTTTCTTTTGTCCCGGCCGCCTCCCGTCTCGTTTCTCTAGTTTTGGCGTTGCTCTTCTCCCACGCCAAACCCCTTGATCAGTGCCCGGTCTTTACGATTCCCAAACATAGTTCCGTCGCGTCTGTGTTCTCGTTTCTCGCCTCTCTTCTCGTAGCTCGCGTTTCGTTTCTCTTTTGTTTTCCTCTCTTTGCTCTTCAATCGCTCTCCTTTTGGGTCCCCGTTATACCGAATAAATTTCTCTTTGAAAGTCTCTTGTGTAAAAAAATATTTATCTGCATATCGACTAGATTGGTTCCGGGTTGAAAGAGAGATAACGGAAAGGAGGGAGAAGGAGAGCGAACGCGTGCAAACATCAACCTCCGGCCATTCCCAGGCTTCTCTTCTTGAAGAGTCCAGCGAAGGGCTTCTCTCGACGGTGCTTCCGAATCCCGAAGCGGGCGTGCAGAGGCTGAGGTTGAACGGTGAAGGGAGCAGGGAGCGACGGAGAGAGGGAAGAGGCCGGGTTGAGCAACGAGCGAGTTTAGTTGACGTTTGAAAGCTGTGAAGAGCGAAAGATAAAATAAAGACGAAAGGCATCAGGGATGCGGTTGAAGGAGTATACTTGACGAGTCGAGTACGAGTGATAGGATGGAAGAGATGGAAGCTGAGAAGACGAACCGTTCCGTCGCGCTTTCGACGAGGACGAGCCTCTCCAACCGTTCAGATGCACCTGCTGAGGGCGAAAGCTACAGCAGCACCACCGGTACATGTCCGTCCACCTTCCCTTAGTCCTCCTCCTCCTCATCCTCGCCTTCAACTCCCCAAACACCCAACTCCTCCCTCCCTCTCCCTCCTCCCTCCCCACCCTGCTCCAAACTCGCCCAGACCCTCCTCACCCGACAGTTCGCGTAGATTTTCACATAGCTCCAAGTCGCACCTCTCATCTGAGTTGGCAAAGGGGATGAACCGGGCGGGAGGGTGGTTGTGGAGGCGAGGGTTGAGAAGTGGGAGAGGAGGGAGGAGAGGGAGAGGGAGAGGGTAAACCAGGGGGTGAGGGTTGAGGAGGTTTTGGGAGGGAGGATCAGAGGGAGCAGGAAGAGAGGTGAGGGGGAGGAAGAGGAGGAGTGGGTTGGGGAGAGAGTGGAGGTTGAGAGATGGGAGGTCGTCTGTTGAAGGAGATAAGCAGAAGAAAAAGGTGAAGAAGAGGTGAGCTCGACGATCTCCTTCCTTCCCTTCATCAACTCCTCCTTCTTCGGTCGTTTTATCTTCTCACTTACCGTAAAAGTCGAAGTCCTAACAACCCCTCTAAATCCCCTCCCATCCTTCACTCCCACCTCCACGACCAACTCCCTTCCTCCCAACGGCTTGAGCACGAAATGAATCCACTCCATCCCCAACCCCAACTCCTTGTTCAACCTCTTGTCCGGAAACCTCAAGAACGTCGTCTTCACATTCGGCGACTGGATATGAACTGCAGGATGAGATATAGCTCCCTTCTTGTGTCTCGACGAGGAGGTGTGGACGAGGGCTGCGTCCTTAGGGAGGGGAGTTGAGGGCGATGGAAGGAAGGAGGAGTCGGAGGGGAAGTGAAGGAGGAGAGAGTCTTCCGGGAGGAGAGGGTCCGTTTGGGACTGCCAGAGGGGGTGCGGGAAGGTCGAGGAAGAGAAGAGGGAGAGGAGAGGTGGGAGGGAGAGGGAAGAGAAGAGAGAGGAGCTCATGTTGAAGGAGGAAAGGAGGGAGGGTGGGAGTGGGGGAGGAAGGAAGCCTCGAGCTCGCAACGAAAGTCGGTCGCTCTGTATTTTCCCATTTTCTCGCTTTGGTCCGGGAAAAATTGGGTGAGAAGACGCGTTCTCAGACTCATTGTTCAGTTTCTCTACTTTTCTGGCCTTGATATGCTGGCTGGGCTCAGTAGGCTCCCGCCTTCGAGGACGCGTCGCTTTCGTTCCCTCTTTTCTTCACTTCACCTTCCTACTTCTACTTCCCAGATCCCAATTAAGCACATCTAATGGACACAGTTGATCTAAAGATACAGTAATAGGTCTCCTTCCCCGGTATAGCGCTGAGGAGAAATCGCCCTGAAACACTTTCCAAACTTCAACATCCACCCGACCCGACAAGCGTAGATAACGCAGGTCCCTTCCGTACATGTCGAAGCTCCCATGCGAACTCCTTCTATAGCAGAGCAGTCGATCCCTGTTCCACTTCATAACCAGAATCAGGAAGTCAGAAAAAACGAAACGAAACGACGCGACGCCAAGTGGAAGACTCACTTCGAGCGACAACCTCCACAGGACTCCAATTCCGATCTCACATCGAGGCATTCATAGGCTCCGTTTCTCGCCAGACCGACAGGACAAGGGGTTCGATTGGGAGGACACAAAGCGTGATCGCGTTCCCACTTGTCTCGTTTCTCTTTGAGGACTCGATCCCGACGTCGTTGAGGGGATAGGGATCCGGCGATGGCTGGTGTAGAACAGGTGACTGAGAAAGATAGAAAGATGAAGGAGAGAGAGGGTGAAGGGAAAGATGATCAGCATCGAAATTGACGCGACGAGGGAGGAAAGGGTTAGAAAAAAAAACTTACGAGCGTTCGTTCGAGCTCCTGAAGTGCAGATGTTGCACATGTTTGCTGATGCGTTGCAAACTGTGGATGAAGAGGGAGGGGGATGAGAGAATCAGTGAGAGCTGAAAAGGATTGAATTGACGCGACCGACCTTGGACGCCTGGAAGGAAAGGGAAAAAGGTCAGGATCTGTCAGTCGAGAAGCTCAGACGAGCTTCTTATGCAAAGGCCTACGTACTGGGAGCATTATCGTAGCAGGCCTGGAAGGGGAGATGTAGGAGAAGAAAATGAAACAAAACAATCAGTTCGAGTCGCGTCGAGGATCGATCTGTTTGGAATCAAACTGACGAGAGCGTTGCACGTAACACCACAGGCATATCCGGCATATCCGTTAGCCTGATTCGAGTTCAAGCAGATACTCCCAGTGGCGGTGCAAGGCTGAGCAGCGGATCCAGCTGGAAGACAGAAGAGCAGGCGGACGGAGGAGAATCAGCCCGACTTTCGTTTCGGCTTGTTGTGGACGACGCGGGTTGAAAGGGTAACTTACCGTTCCCACTGGTGACGAGTCTACAGTTCGCATTCGAAGGATTGTATCCCTGGAGTCAAAGGATGAAAAGAAGCTTCAGCTACAAGGGAGAGAACGGGTTGCTTGAAGCGCGGAGGAAAGAAGTCGCCTACGAAGAAAAAGATGATCTTCCAACTCACCGTCGACGCCCCAGTAGGTACTACACATATTCCTAGCAGATAGGTCCCTCCAACTCTCGTACAAGAAGCCGTCGCTACGTCGGTGGCCACGAAAGCGTTGCAAGTCAGGGCGACGCTGAGCGTGCCAGAAAGGCTAGCGACGATGTAGTTGAAGCCGTGAGGACAAAGAGAGGGGAATGTCGAGCAAGCTGAAGTGACCGTTGTTCCTCCCAAAACGACTGTGACAGTACTGTGAAGGAGAGCCCGTCAGCATTTGAGTTTCGTAAACCAGAAGAAGAAGCGTTGAACGAACGTCCTGATGTAGGTAAATGAAGGGCATCGAGTGAAGGTGGGGTTTGAGTAAAGCGTTGACGGGATGCCGCATCCCTGACGGATCGGTATTGAAGACGGAGGTCGAGGAAGGAGCGATGGAAAGAGCAAGAGGAATCCGATCAGCTCGCAATCTCCCTTGAACAACACGACGGTACTCACACCTGCTCCTGATGCGTCAAGATACGCAACCTGACCCACAGGGCAGACGAAGTTGGTATAGACCGTGGTGGATAGGGCCGAAGCTGACTGGATCAAGGAGAGGGCGACGAGAAGAAGGGAAAAGAGCGTTTGCATTTCCGAGCGAGCGAAGACCTCTATTACTGCAGATCAACGTGCTAATTCGATGAGGTTGATACTGTTGGGATGATTGGTGATGGTGGCAGTGGGAGGAAGGATGGCAGAAGTGAGCTAGGATGGAACGACGTCGGATCTCGAGCTCGGAGGTTTCATCTGTCGACAGATCTCGCTCGGCTTGATTCTGGGCTTGGTTCGTCTCTCGTTCGAGAAAGATGAGAGTTCGCGTACCGAATGTAGGGAGCGCAGAACTCACGTTCGGTTCTGGATCTAGAGAAAGAAGAAGAGGAGGAAAGGTCAGCTTTCAGTTTGGCGTGCCCTCGGCGCGTCGCGAGGGAGTTGACCTGTCCGCAAAATGAAGCTCAGGTAGTTCTCGAATGAACAGACATACTGTCGATATTGAGCTTCGATGTGAATCCTCTGCCGATCCTGTGAATGAAGGTTAATGGCTCGGCTCCACGATCGTGAATCCAGGGAGGGAAAACGGGAAGCGGGAGGCTCGGAGGGAGGAAGGTTCGAAGATACCCGACCGAAGGCGTCAAGGCTTCGTTCGCGCCACTGTTCCCATCTTAGCCGATGTTCCTTTGAGTCCGGATTTGGCGAAACGAAAATCAGCTGCAGATCGCGCGAAAGAAACGCGAAGAGATCCAGAGCAGTCGTGAAGGTTGACGCCGACTCAGCAAGCAATATATCGTCCGCTGTCGTTGACTTCTCAGTACGAGCAGAGCTGAAAAAGACGAAAAAGGATCCCAAGTGGTCAGCATCTTTACGAGCAGCAGCTGCTAGCGGGTACATAGGGAATTGAACTCACGCGAGTTGAGCGAGAAGCAGAGTCCGGACTTCCGACGCGCGTTTTCAACGAGCTCTTCAATCGCTATCTAGGATAGCAGAGAAACATCAAAAGGCAATGTTATCGCATCTAAGAATGGAATGAGACGGGAGGGAGAGGTCGAGAGAGCAGTCAGCTGGCGTTCAACGAGAACACGACGCGAGGAAGTAAGCTCAAAGACAGATGATCTCACTCACAAACGTTGTGAAACTAACCTCTTCTGAGGAGTTCATACCTCCAGCTCGACAGAGAACAAGGCTCTCCACCTATCGCTGATCCTCCCTACTGCAACCTCAGCTTCTTCCTTCGCGCCCTCGTTTTTCACCACCACCACCAAGGACCCTCTCCCCTCCCCGTTGTCGGACCCCATCCTGGTCTCCAACTCCTTCTCGAACCTCGCTAGGAAGTCCGTCGGCTTCGGGTAGAAGGAGCAGAGCAGGCTACTAAGGTCGAGCTTGAAACGTCGCGACGCAACACCAGACGACGGAGGGGAAGCGAAGGAGGGATGAAGCTCGCTGACCAAAAAGACTCCTTTGATAGTCATCTCCTGCAGGTCGGTCCACACTTTGAAGAGAGGGAGGAGTCTATCTAGTTCCCAGAGAGAGCTCGCCCAGCCGGGTCGTTGCTGCTCGTCGAATTCGACTCGGATTGGGTTGAGGTGAAGGAAGACATGATGGAGGAGGGGTTTGAGGGTGAAACGCTGGTCGAAGCGACGGATGATTCGGAGGTTGCGTATAGGGATAGGTTGGGAGGTAGGGGAGTGGGTTCGATCCGGGTAGACGCTCATAGATTTGGAGTTGAAGTCCGAAGAAGGAGAGGAGGCGACGTCGATTGTGAGGGATCGAGTGAGGGAGAGGGAGAGGAGGAAGTCGATTCGGGATGGTTCAGGGTACTGCTGAGGAGAGAGAAGGTGAAGGGATGTCAGGAGGGAATTCTCGGACGAGATGTGAGAAGGGCCAAGGCAAGGCGCGACGGAAGAAGGGAAGACAGAGGCAAGAAACTGACCTCGTTGAGCTTCCTCTCGCAGAAAAAGAGCTCGATTTCTCGTATCGATCTCAAAGTTGCCTCCTCGTAAAGGAGTGGAGCTGTCGAGACGAGGAAATCGTAGGAAACTCTGCCGAGCGAGGCGAGCGTTGAGGAGTCCGCCTGTTGAACGATGAGGAGGACCACGTCCCAGGGCAAGTTTGGAGGGAAAGGTAGGAGATCGGCGGATCGAGGTTCAGGGGAGGGAGAGGCGGTTTTCTTCTTGAATCCTAGCTTTTGGAGGAGCGATCTACGTCTCGTAGGGGTGGCTGGTCAAGGACGGACGAAGGAGGGAGGGGAGGAGGAAAGGAAGGCGGAAGTCGGAGGTCAGCTTTCTCCATTGTTGAGAGCCTGCCACCTGGATCGAAGGGTTGAGAACTTACTTGAATAGTCCCTGACCATTAATAGACTATGTTCCGCAGCAAGATCGAGAGCAAAGAGCGGGTGCTGGAAGGAGGAGCCATCAAAGGAAGGAAGGGAATGGTGAGCTCGGACCTTCGCTCCGCTCCTCGACTTCCCCTCCTCTTGTCCAGAGACCGTAGACGCAGATTGAAACCACTCACCTGCTTGTTTGGAAGGACAGGTATGTATGGCTCTGTCCGTGAGGCAGGTAGAAATAAGCGAAACGTGGTTGGGAGAAGCTCTTCCCTTCGTCCAGAACCAGTTTGGCGGCCCTCCGCGCTTCCGTTCGAGCCGAGCCTTTCCTTGAACTCTTCTTCTTTCTTCTCCGCCCGTTCTTCTCGTAGTTTGGGTCTGAAGGTATCGAAAACATGCATTCTACTTCGATCCCGTAACCTTCGAAAGAAGCCCTCGAACTCCATGCTTCTTTCCAGCCTCTTTATCGGCCATCTTCTGCTCATGCCGCCTCGTTTCCTCAGCCTCGATCTCCTCCTCATTTAGAGCTCCCCAAGAGTACCTACGAGGGAAGGAAAAAAAAAGTGGGAGCGTCAGTATTCGAGAGAGGAAGAAATGAAGGGAGCGAGAGAAGGGGAAGAATGGAAAGTGAAAAGAAAGAAACGCACCAAACAACACTCAGCATTCCAACGAGAGCAGCAAGGCAGCACCCAGCCATGGCTCCGATAGCCTTGGAATCCCATCCTGCGACGATAGGCCACGGTCCCAAGGGCTGGCCAGCGAGATCGGTAGCGGACCTGGGAGTCGAAACGAGAAAGAAAAGACGCGTCAGTTTCGTCGATGGGTTCCGTTCCTCTTCTCGACAGATCCTGCGAGCGGCCTTTCCAAAACCCTTCGATCACAGGAAGTAGAGGGAGAGAGAGTACCCACATGATTCCGACCGCGTTTCCGGTCGTGGGCACGTTTTGAGCCGCACATTGATCGATCATAAACTGAGGAAGCTTGAAAGTCTCCTGGACGATGGGAGTTCCAGTGACCAAGACGGCAGCGAGACCGGAGGAGAGATGCCAGTCGCTGATTTTTAAAAAAAAAAAAAAAAGCAAAGAGAAGGGAGAAGAGAGAGTGAGCGAGAGGTTGGAACGACAGAGAGAGGAACAGCGGAGCTCTTCCTCTGTGCGAGGCTAAGAGTCCCTCGAAACGGAGGTAGCAGAGAGGACGAGAAAAATATGGAGACTCACATATGGCAATGGAAGATCTGAGAAGAGAAGAAAGGGAGAGGAAGGGAAGGGAAGGGAAGGAAAAGTCAGCGAGAAGAGAGAAGCTCGACGCTTCGAGAGTTTAAACTCACCCAAGCTCCAGGATTGTCCGCTCGGAATCGGATGGTAGTAGATCCGCCAGGAGGAACTTGGAAGGTGTCTCGCTGGAAGGGGTTGCTGGAAGACAATGAAGAGGAGCTCGTCAGATGAGGCGGTTTTGAAGGCAAGAAAAAAGGGATCGACTCACAGTTGTCCTTCGACTACAGGCGGGTTTAGTGTGGTGTCGTTGGAAGTGATGTCGAACGAGCGGTGAACAATCATGAACCTGTGGCCGTGAAGATGGACTGAGAAGAAGAGGGAAGGAAGAGAGGGAGAAGGAGAAGTCAGGGACGAGTTCTGCGGATCGCAGAAGAAGGGAATCGAGAAACATACAAGGATGTTGGCCCACATCGGTGTTTACAATCTTGAGTTCAACCATATCCATATGGTTGAAGACGAAGGAGGGAGACTGGGCTCCGTAGGTACTCGAAAGCGACGCGTTCTCGCCGGCTGAAACCTGAGTGAAGAGGGTGGGGACGATGGGACTTCGGTAGGTGCTGTAAGAAGACGAGGAAACCAGGGAAGTGTTCAGCTCAATATCTCTTATTGATCTCCCTATAGATAAGTTCATCGAAGCACTCACACATCGTTGAAAGCTGCTCTGTTCATCCCGTTGTCGTAGGTGTCGAACGCGAAGGTCATGTCGAGAGAGACGTCGGCAGGTGCTTGAGCGCTCACGGCGAGAGGGCTCATGAGAAGGTCGTTGAAGAAAGGAAGGTCCTCAGTGACAAGCGTGGTCGGTTCCTTTCGGGTATTGGAATCGGAGTAGGAGATCGTCGCAGCGATGGCTGAACAGAAGAAAGAAGAGGGCGAGTTCAGGCGAAAGACGCGAGTGAGCAAAGGTAGGGAAATCGAACGAACCGAGAACGAGATCCTCATCGACCTAAAAAAATATTGGGAAGAAATGAATCAGCACATCGTCGTTGAATGAGAAGACGTCACGTCGAGTCGACGCGTCCTTGACTCCTCTCTCCGTTTCACTCACTTCGTCGAACATCGCAGGATCCATGACCGCATTCAGAGCCCAGTTAGAGCTCGTGTCGTTCCTAGCTGTGACAAGCACCGAGTAACGTTGAGCAACGGCGATCGGGAAGTTGTCGACGGGGTACGGAGTGAGCTCGACCTGGAAAGAGGAAGAGAGAAGACGCTCGTCAGTTTCGTAGTAAAAGTTGGATTGCGAAAGGAGATAGATACGAACTCCATCAGCCTCGATGATCTGCATATCATGTCCATCGATCCAGACGTGGAACATAGCGAGAGCGGACACTAAAAAGAAGGTCGAAGGGATCAGCGCCGGGACGCGTCGATTCAGCTGGAAAGGAAGGACTCGATCGGCTCACTGTTGATGAACCTCAGTCTGTAGGTCTTTCCAGCAACGAAGGGGATGGTGGCTCGATTTCCAACTCCGGTTCCAGCAGCGAGATTTTCGTACGACTCGAGGTACGACCCGTTCTGAGCGACGTAGAGAAGCGAAGATGTTGGAACGGGCTCGGCCCCGGTAGGGTTGAAACGGTTCAGGAAGTATTCGAGGAGAGGCTTGTGCTCCTCGCTGGAGAGGAAAGAACGAGAAAAACGGAGGAAGTGTCAGCGAAGAAGCAGACGGGAAAGAGAGGGACTGTGGGACGCGTTGAACAACCAGAGTTTCTGTCTCGAAATTGGCAGATGCGACGTACTGGTACCAATCTCCAAGCACGACGGTGAACTCCTCGTCCCACGTAACGTTGTCGATTCGCTTAGTCTGGTTGTTGGGATGAATCACTGAGAGGGAGAGGAAAGGAGAAAGAGAAAAGAGTCGCGGTCAGATCGAGATCATGGACGGATAGAGGAAGACAGCGAGCTCACCGAAGGGAGCTCGCATTCCGTCGACATATTGGCCTGACAGAGAGAGAGGAAGAAGGATAGAGAGTCGTGGTCAGTTTGGAAATTGCGTCGCCGTCGCTTTCTCCCTCGTCTCCTTCTCTTACTCCCTTTCTCTGTCTCGTGTTCTCCAAAAACTCACCAGCGTAATGAGAATGTATCCAATACGTCCCTTCCTGGAGGTCAGTAGGAATCTCGTAGGTGAACGTCGAGCCTGGAGGGATCGGGCTGCACGAAAGAAGGAGGGATGAGTGAGCTTCCCAGCTTCGACGAAGAAGGAGACGACGAGAAGCTCACCACTGCGTTACACCGACGGCTCCGTCGAAGTACGCTCCAGATTCAGGGTTGTGGGTGTGGTTGAAGAAATTTCCATGGGAGTGAAGAGAGGTTCCGACTGATGGAAGAAACAAGAGGACGAAGGAACCCGACGAAACGCGATCAGCTCAATGCGCTCTCTTTTCGTTCCTTTGCCCTCTCTCATGCTTCCCAAATCCAGCTTGAAAGGCTCACCATCTCCGAGTCCGTTGTAAGCGTGGATCCTCAGGGTATCTCCTCGTGTGACCTCGATGGGCGGGGGTCTGTCGGAGGATCGTAAAGTCGAAGGAAGAGGAGAGGAGAGAGATCGAGAAGAGAAGGGAGGGGGAGATCCAATGTTTTTTTTGGGAGGAGAGGAGGGGAAAGAGGACCGACAAAACAATCAGATCAGCATGAGAGAAAGGTCAAATTCGAGAGTTCGACGGGGAAGGAAGGTCTTCAATCCTTCCAGTCGAAGAAAAGATGCTGATGCTGAGGAAGATACGAACGGCCATGTCCCATTGACTCCGATCACACGTCGTTCGAAGAGCTGGTCTGGGTTGGCGGTAGCGTAGGAGATGTTCCTGGAAGGAGGGCGGGAAAAGAAGGGCGAGAGTTCAGCTTGAGGCCTTTTTTATGCGAGGAGAGAGGAAAAAGCGAGAGCAGAGAAGAGAAGTCGAAGAAGGCGAAGCTCACCAGTAGTGCTCGTGAACTGCGGCGTTGGCTCCTACAGCAGCTAGAGCGGCAAGAAGGGGTAGGGAGGAGAGCATCTCGGAGAAGGGAAGAGAGGAGGGGAGGGAAAGAGGAAGGAAGGGAGGGAGGGATAGATCGGAAGGGCTGAAGAAGATCGGCCGGAAATCCTGTCGACGACGAAATCAGGGGAGGTACGAAGAGGGAGAGGTCAGCGTGAGGACTCAGGACAGGTAAGAGCGATAAGATGCTTACCGAAGAGAAAGAGGAGGTCGACTGGTGAGGATGAGGAGGGCGGTGAGCGTCAAAATCGGATCAGATGTGAAGGAGGGATCAGATGGGATTTCGAGCCCGAGGAACCGCCTTCTGCGGTCTTCCTCTACCCTCCAAAAATAGCTCACCGCAGAATCTAGTACTGCTCCTCCAATCAGTAGAGCTGAGCCTGTTTCCCTTCCCCACGAAAGACGAAAACGGGAACCTGTAGACAGAAGGAGGGTGAGCGTTTGCGACCTTCGGACTCAAGAGCGAGTAGAGGAGAAGGGCGAGGGGAGAACGCGAGAAGAGACGTGAAAAGGTGAACATATCTACGATCTAGCTACTTCCTTCTCTGCTTCCTGTAGGCACGAAATAAATCGAAAGAAAGGAAAACATAGAGAGCTGGAGGGCTTCCGACAGGATCGTGATGAGGAGGAGAACGATAGCTCGGTTTCGTGTGGTCCCAACTCCATCTTCCTGGCTTCCTCCCTCAGTCTTCTCTCCTTTCTTGAGCTTGCCCAAATGCCTTCGGCTGGAGTATCACCTCATCAGGGTAAGCTTGTAACCTTCTCTGTGCCGGAGTGAAGAGAGAGAGGACCCGAGGATCTTCAACTCGAGCTCACCTCAGCTTCTCCCTCCCTGCCTCCTCGTTTTCAGCTCGCTCTCAAGCACCCTCTCCTACTCCCTTCGGTCCTTTCTACAGTGCTAGGGTCAGCTTCAGCTCCTTCATAGTATCTCGACTTCCCCAACCTCGAGCTGACCTTTTTACTCTATCGCTTCTGGCAGTAACAACAACTCGTTCCCTTTCGACGTTCCTTCCCCTTCGACATCCTCTATCTCATCTTCCTCGCTTGCAGTCGAGGGACTGTCACCGTTCTCGCGAGAGTCTCATTCAGCTTTTTCTCCGCCGTGTCTCCTATCCTCTACAAGCTCGTGCGCTTGAAGTCATTCAAAGGCCTCGAGAAGCTGTTCTGCGAGAGGTCTTTGCGGGAGAGGGTGAGCTCCCTTTTTTCTCCTTCCTACCCTTCCTTCCCTCCTGCCTTTCTCGCTCCCTTTTCGCCCCAGATCTCACTGATAACCATCTTCTCTTTCTTACGACTCCATGCTGGAAGGCACTCGAATCCAGGATCAACCCTCTCCTCTCCCTCGGTCAGATCAACCATCTTCGCCTCGACCTCTCCTCCTCCGTTTTCGTCCTTCCTAGCCGCTCTGCCATCTTTCTTCACCGCCTCCCCTTCCTCCCGATCAACATTGAGAGGCTCACCTTCACTCTCCCCGTTGAACGTCGGGTCGCGCTTCGAAACATCAGCTCCCGGGTCCTACAACACCTCAACCCAGTTCGATTCGATCTCGCCTTCGTTCGACCACCAAACTTCAAGGGCGCCGAGTGGTACGAGATTAAAGGGACTTACTCCGCCGGATGGACGAGAACCCAAGTCTTGGATCTGAAGGGGGTGATACCGTACAACTGGGATGCTTCTTCGATGCGACTCGTGATTCTTCCGAGCTCAGCTCCTCTTCAAACCCTTCGCCTTCACGTCAACTCCTTCCTCTCGCGTCGCCACCATCCCGACGCCGCCAGTTTCGTACGAGCTTTCGGCCAGGACGATCATTACTTCGGGGTCGAGGATGGGAGGGTCGGGGCGGTTGGGCTGGGTGTGAAGTCGGAAAGGGATCAAAAGCGGGTCGAGGAGGTCATCGCTGAGCTCGACGAGAAGTGGAGGGAGCTGTTGGTGGTGAAGGTGGAGAAGTGATACCACGGTGAGCTCCTTTATCTTTGATCTCGTCGAGCGATGGGTGGCCGTATCTCTTCACTTAGAGAGGAAGAGGAGGTGAACGAGCTGACCTCGACGCGTTCTTTTCCCTCGTTCCCTCAACGCAGGCCCTCGCGTCTCCGTATCTTAGTTTTAACGATGTTCATGCTGTCTTCTTCCACCCCGGGACATCGTAGCCAGCAGAGGTGCAAGTCACGTCCATACTTCCATTTTCCGAGCTTCGTTTGTCAGCGAATCGCTCTCAGCCTTCTTCTCCCTCCCAACGTCGAGGGACTCTCGTTCCCAGGCTTTCCTTTTCCTCCTTCTTCCCCCGAACCATGACCCCCCCTTTTCCCTCTCAACCACCACCATGTCCTCACCATATTCCTCTTCCTTCTCGATCCCCTTGAAGGCCTACAGATCGCTTCTCGACAGCTCGAGACCAGTCCTTCCTCGTCCTCGGTCTCCTCCGCCGTCGAGTCGAGACTTCCTCGAAGCTCAACTCCTCGCCCTTCGCCATCTCTACAATGAGTACGAACAGCAGCACGCTCACCAAGGAACAGGTCACAGCACCCACGGACAAGATCAAGACTTTGAGGACGTCGAGCCGGAACAACGAGCGAGTCTCATCCATCAGCTTCTCACCATCCGATCTCCTTCCCTCCCTCTCCCTCCTCCTCCCATCCTTGAAGCCATAGACCTCCTCCTCGCAGCCAAATCTTCTTCCTCTCCGGATCCCCTCATCCATCCTTCCACTCTCCCCTCCCTCCCTTCATCCTACCCGCCCTTCAAAGTCTGGAAAGGCGACCTCACTCGACTCTCCTCCCCTTCCCTCGCCGTCGTCAACCCAGCGAATCGCGCCGCTCTAGGATGCTTCCAACCTCGTCACTTATGTCTAGACAACGTCTTGCATGCATGTGCAGGTCCTAGGCTTCGGAAGGATTGTTTCGAGATTATGGAGAAGCTGGCAAAGGAGGAGGAATGGAAGGGCGGCAGGAAGGGCGAGAGTGTTGAGCTTGGAGTTTCGAAGCCTATCGTCACTAAGGGATGGTCTCTGCCTGCTGGGTATGTGGTTCATGTGGCAGGGCCTCAGCTGGAGCGGGGCTCGAAGGTTCCCACGGATGAGGAGAAGAAGTTGTTGGCGGAGAGCTACGAAAGGTCGTTGGATCTGGCTGTCGAGGTGAGCTTGGACTTTCTTTCTCTTCTCCACGTCTTCTGGTTCTCAGAGCTCTCCTATCTACTTCTATATCTCAAGTTCAGCTTTGTTTAAAACGTGATCCTGACCTCTCATCTTCATGACAGGTCGGCAGCATCGACACTGTCGCTTTCCCTTGCATCTCAACGGGGATCTTCGCCTTCCCCTCCTCACTGGCCGCCGTCATCGCTCTCAAGACCGTAGCTTCATGGATCTCATCTCATCCAACCACTCCTCTCGAAGTCATCTTCGTCCTTTTCTCTCCCTCGGACGTCGAGCACTACCTCACCGCTCTCAACTCTCTCTACCCAAATACGTCGCGTCCTCTCCTCTCCCTCCCTTCCGATCCCATCTCCCTACCTCAAACCGTCAAGGACTGGGTCCGAGAATCCGAATCGATCATACTTCACTCTGGAGCTGGACTCTCGGCGGACGCAGTCAAAGAGGAGCTCGGACTGGGTCTCGACTACACGTCGGAAGAGCTTTTCGCGACGCTCTACCCTGCTCTGCTCGAGTCCACGGAGATGAGAACGCTCTATCATAGCATCGGATACAAGTTCCAGGATGTGAGTTTATCGTCCTCAGCTTGAATCGCCGTTTTTCGATCTTTCAACGCGTCGCTGACTTTCGTCTCGTTTTGTTTCGTCTCTGTCCCTCTCCTTCGCTTCAGCCCCTCGTCCAATGGGCTTTCACTCTCGGTCACGGCTACACCGTCCTCCACTGGGGTCCTACGCCTCTCTACACTTCTCTCCTCTCCCTCCTCGAGTCCAAATCAAGCTTCACCGTCAAAACCTCCAACGCCGACAACCTCTTCCTCACCTCCCTCCCTCCCACCTCCAACCTCTCCAACCACCTCCACACCCCTCAAGGCTCGTACGCCAACTTCCAATGCCTCAAACCCTGTACTCCCACCTCCTACTTCCCCTCTCTCCCCTGGATCCTCCGCGCTCAACCCTTCATCGATCCGCTCGTCATGCGTCTTCCTTCCAACCGACCCGACCTCATCCCCAAGTGCGAGAAATGTGGAGGACCCGTCTTCTACAACGTTCGAGGAGGGAACTGGTTTCTTGAGTCGCCTCAGGAGGGACAGGAGGAGCGGTACTACGATCAGGTGGAGGAGATGGTGGGAAAGGCGAGGAAGGAGGGGAAGAAGGTGTTGTTGTTGGAGATTGGAAGTGGTTTCAATACCCCTGGGGTGGTGAGGTGGCCTGGGGAGAGGTTGGTAAGGGAAACGGAGGATGGGGTGATGAAGATGGTGCGGGTGAACTTGGGAGACGCGCAGGTGCCGATGGATTTGAGTCAGAGGGGAGATGCCGTCGGAGTGCGGATGGGAGCGGTGGAGTTTTTGAAGGCTTTGGAGGAGGGTGATGTGGAGTAGCTTTTCTCGAGCTGGCTTCGTTGGTTGTGAATCTCCCTCCTTTCCTTGTCCCTTGTTTTAAACTTCTTGAGCCGAGCTCTCGCGAGCGATCTGGATCTCTTTCTTCGGATCTCGCATACTTAGCCGAGGTAGAGAGCTTGAGCAGGAGAAGCAAAAAAGAAGCGATAATGTACGCAAGTAAACCAACCAGAACGAGTGAAAAATGGTATAGGAAAGACAACGAAATGAGGATGGCAAGCGAAACAAATCTGCTGACAAACGAAGAGTTCCCAAGGATTAATTCAAAGAAAGGGAAGATAAGAGATTAGGCAGTAAGGGATTGGGTATGGGGGGAGAAAGGTCGCGAGAGGGTAAGCAAGAGAACGAAGACGCGTCGAAGAAGGGCCGTTCCTCAAGCGTTGACGGCCGAGGAAGAAACGGGGAGACTGATAATGATAGGACCCGCTACGACGTTAAAGTCAACGACAGCCTCTGCGGTGGAAGCGGTAGAGATGACGGCGTCTGATGAGGATCGAAGGGGGAGAAGGGTCAGTGAACGAAAGGAAAGGACGAGCAAGGGAGGAGGAAAGATCGAAGCTCACAAGCAGTGCCCTGGAGACCTGAAGGAAGAGTAGCCTTCTTGTCGGCGATCTGGATGACAGATGAAGTCAAGCTGGAGTAGATGATGACTGTATGGGAGAGAGAAATTCAGCTCGAGAGAGTGCGAAGGAGGAGGGAGTGAGGGCGGAGAGGGAAGACGAACGGTTCTCAGTCGCGCCAGCGGTCGAGTTGTACGAGAGAGTGATCTGATCTCCAGCGGCGAAGTTTGTGGTCTCGATGGTAGCGGAGGAAAAAGCGACAACGGGAAGAGATGGGTTGGTGGAAGGGCAGGAGGTGATGAAGCCTGCGGCGATTCTGGAGAAAACGAGTCGCGTCAGTCTCGAGATCATCAAGTCGCTTCGCTTCGGCTTATAGGACTCACGTGTAGACTTCGGAAAATCCAAGAGGAGTATTTTCAGGCCCCGACCAAGGCTGGCCCTTGAGAGCGGCGCTGGAAGGAGAGAAGGAAGAGGAACAAGTCAGATTCAAGCTCTCGATGAGACCGTGACGAAGAAGAGAAGGAGAAAAGATGCTCACGCGCTAACCCAGGTTTGATGTCTGTGGAACGAAAATAGTGGATGTAAGCGTATGGAGCGGGATCGTAGAGAATAGCTTCGACTTACCGAGCCTCGGTGGTGAGAATCGAAGCAGCGGCGGTCTGAAGAACAGGGAGAAACACTCATCGACGCGTCAGTTACAGAGTTTGGTTGCGAGATGGACTGAATAGTAGAATAATCACCAAGTAGTTCGCGTTGGTGATCTTGTTGGCAGCTCCGAGGTCTGTTGGCGTCGAAGGACGGGAGATTGAGAAGGTCAGCGTCTTCTCAATCGAGCGAGTCGCGAAGCGAGAAATGGAGACCACTCACAAGCCGTCACTCCCACTCCTTCAATCGCTGAAGAGAGTCCAAGGAACCCAGCAACATCCGTGTAGGGGAACTTGTACTCGCAAGGCTTTGTAGCCGAATCCCCGAGAGCTCCTTGGAGGAATTGAGCGTGCTGAGCCTGGAGGGAAGAACGGAGATACAGTGGAGCATCAAGACGCTAGTGAGAAGTTAGAGGGGATAATGCTGAGCTCACTTCATGCTGTCCAATTTGAGCTATTCTCTTCTTGATCCACGATGGGAACCCGGCAGAGACGAAGGCCTGGGAGCGAAGGAGGAAGAGCGAGGGTCAGCGAGCGGGTTGTGCTTCTCTCTTCTTTCGTTGCAGTACTCACAGCCTCGTCAAACTTGGACAAAGCCTCTCTGTAGAAGTCGTTTTCGAGGTGCTCTAAGAATGGGAGGAAAGGAGGATCAGGTCCCGCGTTCTAAACTGCCCCCGACGAGGGAAGAAACCTACCAAGCGTGAGCGCATATTGCAGGATGGCTAGAGAAGAGAAGAAGGAGGCAGAGAGTCAGATCTACTTGTTCTTCCATCTACAGGGACAAAGTAGAATGAGGGCTCACTGGTATCGATATCATCAGATCGAGGAGCAAGAGGAGCTGCCAGGACTGCGACGGAAGCGAGGCTGAGAACGGTGTTGAGATTCGAGATGGGACTTGGTGCTACAAGCTCAGAGGCGGAACCACTCGAGGTGAAAGTGGTTGTTATAAGAGAACTCCTACCTATCTACCTAGCTTATATACTGTAAGGAATTCAGAGAATGTTCTAGAAACAGGGCTAAACTATGACGTTACTAACGCAACGCGCCTGACTAAGCAAGCTATGGAAACCTAGAGAAAACACTAGAAAGATCTACGAGGCCTCGACAATGATCCAACGATACTATTTTCAACAAACGGAGACGGCGGAGAAGAGCATTGCGAGATAGAAGAAGGTGGAGTTGGGGAGGAGTGTTGGTGATGCGAAAGAGTAGATGGTGCTTGGTGGAGAGGAGGAGAAGGGAACTTTGAAGGCGAGCTTTTGAGGTTAGAGGATCGAAGAAGGCGGTTGGGTCGACGGACCCGCCGGCGAGGATTGTTTCGCAGATTGTTTTCGATCGAGCTCGGAACCCAGGATCATTTCTGAACCGCCCTGGAGGGTGGAAAAAAAGCAGGAGACCAAAGCGTCATTAAAACAGAAGATTATAGGGGTGAAGATCGAAAATAAATGAGTATGTACTCAATCGAAAAAGAAGGAGAGATTCAGCGACGCGCCTCCTTCTCCCTCCAACGGGACCAAGCCTCCTTCAGGTCGCGCGAGGTCCTCCAAAGCTCCTTATCGCTAGAGGACACGAGTTCTCCCTCGATAGAGCTCGTGGAGAGTCCAAGTTCTGAGGAGGGGAAGAAGTCGTCGTCGATCTCGCAGATGGTTTCGGAGGGCGGGAGGGAGCCGTCGAGGAAGAAAGCTCGGACGTGTTTCGCGGTGCAGAGCGACGCCGCGGAGAGAGAGCAGTGACCGGGAGCATCTGCAAATAGATACGGGAGCACGAAGAGGTCAGGAGGAGCTTACGAAGGGAAGTATGAGCTTTCAGGCAAATCGACGAACCTTGAACGAGCAAACGAGCAGACGCGCCCATCGCTGAAGCCATTTCCTTCCCCGAAGCGAGAGGAGTGACGGGATCAGCTGAGTTGCTGAGGATGAGCATCGGTGTGTTCAATGTCGCGTTGAAAGGACCCTTGAAACCGAACGAGAGGAAGACGATTCAGCGTCGTTCGAGACTCGAGAAGGGAAGAGCGAAGACTCACTCGGAACACGTCCTTCGCTTTTCCAGTCGCTTCCCATAGCCAGCAACCTCCATCCTGCTCCATCAGCTGAACACTGGCACCAAATCGTCGTGTAACGTTCTTGAGAATTTCGAGAGTCTCGTCGACCATCGATTCAGCTGTCGGAGTCGAATCGTAGTGAATGGAGTCGGCACAGCTGACGGCGATCCGACCCAAAGGACTTGATCCTGTCGAGTTGGGGGAGGAAGCGGGAAGGAAAGGTGGGTGGTCGGCCGCGTAGAGGGAGAGGATGGATGGATTGTTGGGCGAGGGATCTGAGATCGCTGAGGCGAGGGATCGAGCGAAGGAAGACCAGGCGTGAGGAGAGATGTTGTTTCCCATGATTTGAGCTATAGAAGAAGCATAAATAATTTAAAAAAAACGGATGTGAGTTGATAGAGAAGGGAAAAGGGGGTGGAAGTGGGCCGAGGAGACGAACCTCGAAGGCCTCCCGAGGTGAAAAGTCCGGGACGCGTCGAGTTGGTGATAGAGATCGGAGAGGAGTAGAGCTCGTCCAGGAAAGCGTCGATTCGAGCAGCGATATCCGTTCCACTCTTGTCGATGGGACGAACGAGAGCGCATCGCTCTGATCCAGCTGCGAAACAGCCGTCTGCAGAAAAGGGAAAGGAAAAGAGGTGAGCTCTGTTCTCGCAAAGGTGAGGAGGGTAATACGCACCAAGAAACCACTGTTGATAGGTCTTCTCCGTATCAGTGAGAGCTTGATAGAGGAAAGCTTCTTTGTGCTGTGTAGCCCACCTTATAAGGATCAGGGAAGAAGGAAACCGATCAGGAACTGTTTCGTTCGAAAAGAAGAATAGGGGAGAAAGAAGACGAACTGAGGCGGGGACGCGACTCCGTCGATGATGACTCGTCCTAGCTTCGCAGGTGATATCATGTTGACGAGATAACCGCCCATGACGGTGCCGTAGGACTGTCGAAGAGGAGAGAGGTCAGGATCGAAACTCGAGCTCGCTCGTCCGACTGGAATGAAGGGGAAGAGAGACGTACAAAGCCCCACTGGTGATAGGAGCGGAATTGAAAAGGTAAGTGATCAGCTAAAACTCTCAGGCTTCGATAAACCAACTGAAAACGGACGAAGAAGGCTCACAAAGTTGATCAACGCGTCCTTCCCTCCAAACACCTCTGACATTCTCTCGATGTCCTTCACCGCCTGCGACGTCCCCATGAACGGCAACTCCCTGCCCAGAACCTCATTACACAACTTATACTCTGTCTCCCAAAGAGCGATGACCTCTCGTTGCTGCTCAATCAACTCCTCCCTTCCCTCGACAGAAAACGGGTCCGGAGGAAGGTCGAACATCCGCTCCAATCTCGTGTTGGCTCGGAAGAGCTGGAGCGCTCGATCGGAGCTGAAACATCTAGTCTGGGGAGTGGTTAGTCCTATGCCTCGAGGATCGTGTCCGATAATGTCGTAGGAACCGAGGACGAGAGACGAGATGAGAGGACCTAGACCAAAGTTGGCTGAGCGTCCACTTCCTCCAGGACCGCCTGTTTCGAAGCAATCAAGGAGCAATAAGAGGAAAGAGTCAGATTTCAGAGTGATGAAAGATTGAGAGATGACCCTACTCGCCTGGGTTGATGAAGATGGCTCCTCTATAGCTCGGGGATGAGGGAGGGAAGAGAGAAGGGAATTTCGAGACGGCGAGATTCGTGGTTCCATAGGAGACGTTGAGGTAGTCCGTAGGAACACTGGAGTAAGGAATGGAAGAGTAGGATCTGATTCAGCCACCAAGTTCGATTCCTACCAACAAGCTTGGTGGGAAGAGGAGGACGAGGGAAGCAGATCTCATCGAAGCTGAGTGAGCTCGACCTCTGCTTCTTCCTTCCCTTCTCTCTCCCCGTCTTCACCGCCGATGCCCCTCCCTTACAGTTCAAGACACCCACTCACTCTAGATATGTACACAGAAACGCTGGATTCTCTTCGCAAGGTTTCCACCTTGAAGGGAGGAGAGCTTGGCTCGAATGGAGAAGACCGAAGAAGGAAGGAGCGAGGGCCAGAAGGGAGTCTAGATCGCAGTGATGGCAGGCAAAGAGTGAGAGGGGGAGGAGTAGGAGGAAGAGTAGAGGTAGTCTGTTTGTCTTCGTCTTCGTTCGGGGGTGGTTGAAGGGGTTCTGGTGTCCCATCGCAGGAAGAGATGCTGGTCGTTTGGGAGAGAAGGAAACAGTCGAAGCTCGCTTCGCTCGAAGGTCTTTTTCAGAGCTCGTCGCGACCACGTTGGACCCTTCCTTCGAAGCGAAAACAGACATGGAGAGAGAACGAGCTGAAAGTGAATTCAGCTCCCATCATCGACTCGGTTTCCCTTCCTGGCAGAACACTTTGTTGGCTTCGAAGCTCACCGTTCTCGTCCATCTACCTCTCGCGGTCCCGCGAACCGGATGAAAGTTGAGAAGTCATCAAGATCGTCGTTAAATACACGAAGCAGAGAAGAGTCGTCTGCATCTACACGAAGGTCTCGAGAAGAGCGGAGAAAAGGGTCTGTGGAATGGTAAGGAAACGAAGATCGTCAACTTCGACCACTCATCTCAAGACGGAGAGAGAGAGAGGGAGAGACGACTGACCATTCCCCAGGCAGAGTAAAGCTTTCCAGTTCCTTCCTCCTCTCGGATCGTTCGGTAGGCATCCTGGTGGAGTGAAAAGAGAGAAGGAAGGGAGATGAGCGAAAAGAAACAGAGACGACTCAGCGAAGCTTCGACCGTTGAGGCTGTAGACTCACCACCAAACCAGTGTACGGCCTCTCGTCACCCCTAAGAGTGATTACGTTCTCCTCAGATGCCACAGACCCGGTCTCGATCTTCTCAGGAGTCGAGGTGGGAAGGGTAGGAGACCCGTTCTGCTTCTGGATCGACAGTCGAACGATGAGGACCGAGAGAGGGCAGCTGTTGGAGGGGAGTCGAAGGTACCAAGTCAGCTAGTGTTTTTGTCGTCGGAATGACGCTGAGGAGTGCGAGGGAGCTCACAGGATGTAGGTTGAAGCAGCTTGGAAAGCAGCGAATCCGATGATGAAAAGACCTCCTCCTTCCCGCTGAGTCTCGAGCAGTTGAACAGCGACGAAAGCCTTCAATCCGTTAACGACGACGGTACTCCAGACAGCCTGACGCAAGAGGAAAAAAAAAAGGAGGCGGCGATGCTCAGTATCGAGTTCGCGACGGGAGGGACGTTGGAGAGAAACGAACCTTGAGGAATACAGCAGCGAGGAGTCCAGGAGCCTTGAAGAGAGCGAGGGGAGAGGATCGCTCATAAGGAGTGAGAACGACTCGAGCGGCCTTGAGGGGAGATGTGGGGACCTTGGTGGGGTGGGCGACGGATCTGAAGAGAAAGAAAGAGCGAAGGTGAGTTGAACTTAGCTTGACGGAGAGAGAGGATGGACTCGAGCTCACCGGTTAATGAAAACCGTGAAAGGAAGAGTGAGGACAGTGGTAGCCAGGGAGATGAGCGTGAGTCTGAGAAGGGGAGAAACAAGAAGAGGGCAAGGTCAGGGGAGAAAGAACGCGGGAGTGCAGGAGGAAGGAGATGAGAGAGCGGACCTCAAAGCAGCCCGTCCAACGACTTGCTGGTAACTCGAAGGGGCTGAAGCGACGGACCAGCGCATGATACCTCCAGCGACGGCGGGGATGATTAGGTTCGAGGTGAGGTAAGGCCAAAGTCCTGACGAAGAAGAAGAGAAAGAGAACGCAACGTGAGCTTCACCATCTTTGCTTCTTCTTCTTCCCACTATTTTTTCCTTTTCCTTTGGGCTCTTTAGCGCCAAAGTCAAACAAAAAATCAAAGCTTACCTCTGTGAAGCCCAGCCCATCCCTCCTTGTTCTTTACGAGCCTGAGCATGGCGAAGATGGAGGTCGGACGAGTGGGGGGGACGGCTTTAGCGGAGGAGATTTGAGCATCGCTCGTTGGGACGACTCGGACGAGGGGAGAGTAGTGGGCTTGAAGTCGAACAACAGATCCCAGAACAGGCTACGAGTGGCGTTGGGAAAAGAGGAGTATCAGAGATGGGATAAGGAGGAGGGATATGGGGGGGGAAGAAGGAGGAGAGGGGAAGGAAGCAGGAGCTCACCGTCGCAACCTCTGAGACGAGCCCAAAAGACACGAAAGCCACCAACGCGGGCAGGACGATATCAGAGGTATAGGTGAACTCCTTCTCGAGAGGTGGGGCGGAGTAGTTTCCTTTGAAAGCAGGAGTTTGGGCCATGTTGGACGTTGGAGGAGAAGGGAGGAAACGGAAGCTCACCTTGATTTCCTCCTCCGGTCTACTCCCCGGACGTTCCCTGACCTTCTGTTTTTGGGTCGTTGTTGACTTTGGGGATGATCTGCGACGGCCGCTATCTCGAGGTCCCAGAAAGAGAAGAGCTAGGACCACCTTGTTGCGAAAAAGATATACAGCCTCTGGAGCCGTCGAAGTCCGATCTCTCCCGTTCTGATCTCGTCGTTTCTTTTCTCCTTTTTCTGAGAGCCACCTCCCTAGCTCTTGATGGTAGGTACCTGCTGCATTCGAACTTCATCTTGCACGAGATCTGTGGCTCTAGAACTCGCTGGGCGAAGTGCTTTTTCCTTTCTGGCGCGTCGTCGAGAAGAAAGGTGTGATCATCATCGTCCTCTCAGAGCTTGTCGCACTACATATCTACAGTCGGTAACTGAGAATCAGGAAGACTATAATCAGTCTCAAATCCTTCTGGGAAAGCGAAGATAGCTGGCTCACCTCAGGCTTCAGCCCTTTCCTCGTTCGCGCCGCGATCGCGAGAGCTTCGAGACTCGATCCTCTGGATAAAGGGAGATGCAACGAGAAGGCCTTCAGCTTATGGCGATGAAGACGAAGAACGGAGATCGAACTCACTTCTCAAGTGGAGAGCCAGGCATGAGGGCCCAATGAGAGAAGACAACCTTCAGAGAAAGCAACGACGCGTCGCAAAATGGAAAAACTTCAGCTCAAGCTTCCGGTGAGAGAGAGGGAGTGAAGGGAGTCACCGACGCACCTGGTGGAACGCTCTTCCTGCTGTCGCGGCTCGCTGCGAAGAGGGACAAGAACAAAGTTCAGATCGACGTCGAGCTGCAGACCGGCGTCGCAAGATAACAAACTCACAATTCGATCATGGAACCCAAAGCTCTCTGAAACAGGTAGGTAGGCTTTCATCGTAACGAGAGGTGTGCTTCCTCGCTTTTCCGAGGAGAAGACGTGGGCTTTTCGGATGTTGAGGAGACAGGCCTTCGGCAAAAGCGAAAAGAAGAAGAGGCTGTCAGTCGCAGAGAGGTAGGCGAAAAAGGAGAAGACTGAGCTCACATAAACTCCCTTCTGAGCGGTATCGGGACAGAGGATCTCGAGGAGGTACATGGGCTCTTGAATCCCGGGATCGGCGAGGAGTGTAACAGCGTAACAAACAGGGATGATCTGGCCTCCTCCTCGATGGATCGCATCGCTAAGGAGCTGGAGAGTGTTATCGAAGGTATTCATCAGTTTTCTTGAAATTGAAAAGGCAGAGCAGCGGAATTTTGAGATAGGGAGCTCACGGTCGCGTCGACGAGGTTCAGTCGAACTCCTCGCATCGACTCCTCCATGACCGGACCTTCTCGTGTCGACCACTGGAACCCAGCGACGCAGGAATCCTTGATCTCGCTAATGAACTGTATGTTTGATCGAGAAAGAGTGAAAAGAAACGCACCTTATCCGTCGTGGGAACCATCTTCGAGACGTACATCATGAGAGGACCGTTTGGGTCGCAATCTCGGATCGCAACTGCTGAGTCGTCGTCCATGGGTCCTTCGTCTGAGATCAAAAGAGGACGGAGACGCGGGTCAGTTCGCTGATCTCGTCATCTCGTCCGAGCGTTGAACTTCAGAACGAGAGATGAAAAGGAGCTCACAGAGCGTCTCGACTCGGTACTTCTGTGCAACGACCGGCGAAGACAGATGGATCACAACCATCTCGAGGAGGGAGTGTCCAGCGGGGGGGAACCTGTGGCGACCGAGAGAGCCGAAGGCCAGTCGGACGCGTCGAAAGGAAGGAAGAGGGAGAAGGATGGCTGCTTACTTTCGCATGACCATCCTGAGCAGAGGTTTTCCATCTAGTTCTCTTTCAGCAGCAAAAATCTTGACTTCCAGCTTGTCGAGCATATCCTGAATGAAGAAAGACAAGGGAAAGTCAGAAGAAGAAGAAGTGAAAAGGAGGAAGAATTAAGACGGACCCAAAGTTTATCCTTTGGCCCTTCAGCCATGCAAGCTTCGAAGATTCGGAAGATGGGATCCAGACTGTAAAAGAGAAGGAGTTGATAGCAGGATCGTGAGTGACTGAGCGAAATATCGACTAAAAGGAACCCAACCGACGCACCAAAAAAGATTGAACCCTCTCTCGAACCTCGTCCCATCCTCCGTGATCCCCTTCTTAGTCCACTTCTTCGTCTTCGGATTAAAGCAGTTCTCCCCCCAGAACTTCTCCATCAAAGTCTCCCTCTTCACTCCGAACTTCTTCGCGTAGCGATCGGCGAACTGGTTGAGAGTGAAGGTCCAGCCTTGAAGACCTGATCCGAAGGCGACGGTTCCCTTGGAAGGGTGGACTTGAAGATCTCCGACGACGGGGTCGTGGTCTGAGAGGTGTAGAGGAAAGATATTCGAGGAGAGGACGGGAGAGGAAAGAGAAGGGTCGTTGAGTGAAAAGCCGTGTTCAGGGAGAGACGAGAGTGGGAGCAGGGAAATAGAGAGAAAAGACGATCTCACAGGTTTCGATCACGACGTTCACTGATTCGATAGTTCTGGGGAAGTTCTGATAGACTCTACCGGAGAGAGAAAAAGGAAGAGGAGAAGATCAGCTCGAGTGGAATTGAACTCTCGTCTGTCGACGCGACGGACTCACTCTTCCTTCGAGATCTGAAGTTCAAGTAAAGCTCCATCGACCTTGTTGATCATGAGTACAATCTTGACCCGTTCCGTGAGAGCTTGGCGCAGAACCGTCTCGGTCTGGACGCAAACTCCATCGATGGTATCGACGACGACGAGGGCTCCATCAGTGACTCGGAGAGCGGCGGTGACCTCGGAAGAGAAATCGACATGACCGGGGGAGTCTGCAAGAAGTGAAACCCAGTTGAGATCAACTGGATGAGGGGTGGGAAGGGAGAGAGAGAGAGAGAGCTCACCGATCAAGTTGATGAGGAAAGCGTTCCCGTCAAACTTCTCGGCCACGAGGTCCATGCTCTCCTTCTCGAGCTCGCAGAGTAGACTGGAGATGGATATCAGCTCTTGGAGAGAAGAGGGACGAGAAAGTGACGAGCAACCCACCTGATAGCAGTCGATTTGATCGTAATTCCTCGTTCCTTCTCGTCCTCTCGCGTGTCCGTGAACCTCGTGTCTCCAGCTCGAGATCCTGCGACGAAGCCAGCTTTGACGAGGAGACTGTCCGTAAGGGCGCTTTCGCCGTAGTCGAGTGCATGCATGAAAGGAAGAGAGTAGAAGCAGCGTTTAACGTAGGAACGCGGAGAGAGAGGGAAGGCGGAGAAGAGAGGAGAGGAAGAAGTGGAGCTCATGAGAGAAGCAGAAGGCTACTCAAGGCAGTTTGTGGGAGGGAACTCACCATGAGCGATGACGGACATATTCCTTATCTGAGAAGGCCGAAATCAAAAGCGTCAGCTTGCGTTCCAGAGCGGTGGGGAGCGGCGAGGGAGGAAAAGGGCGGAGAAGGTGAGCTCGACTCCAGCGAGACGGAGAGGTCCGTCTCAACTTGACGGTCGACTAGGAGGCTGAGAGGGAAGAAAAAGCAGAGCATCTCACGTTGGTAGGTTTCACTGGCATCAGGAAAGGTCGTAAGAGAAAGTGAGGGGGGGACGTGAAGGTGAGCTCGAGATCAGGTTCTGTTGCGAGGAAGGAGGACCACCGAGCTCACTCATCAACGCTTGCATCTCTGCGGATCAAGACGAGAAGGCCAATAGCTACGAGATACGGAAGCTGACTGGGAGCTGTCGCTCACGCTCTACTGAGAAATTGACCCTGCAACAAGGGAGGATGGAAAAGGGGGAGGTCGACTCCAAGCTCAACGAAGAGCTGAGGAGAAGGAGCTGGACGAACATGGTTGAAGCGACGAGAGTTGGTGCTTGAGGGTGTTACACTTCGTGAGCTTGGATCCAAGTGGATCAGATGAGGCTATGAGGTGATGATTGAGGGATAGAAAGCCTCGAGAGGAGTCAGCGAGAAGAGGGGAGGGAGGACCAGCATGGCTCGACCTTCTCGGCGATCTCCTCCCAACTCCTCCTCTGACTCGAGCTCACAAGCTTCGGAAGCGAGATCAAGTAGACGTCAACTTGAAGAGTCACGATTCTCGGGAGCTACGTTCTGGAAGTATCTCGTATCCTCGAGACTGAGCGAGTTGAAGGGGCTGGAGGAGATAGAGAGGGGATACGAAAAAGAAAAAAAAACGCCGGTCAGCTCACGGACCTGGATGTCTTTCCTTCTTCCTAACTTACCTTGAGCTCAACCCCCATCCCGCAAGAAATAAGAAAGCTGAAAGAGTAGGCGTGAATAAGCCCGACGGAAAACAGGCTGAACGATCAAAAAGGATTAAGCAGGGAGGGAGGCACAAGTCGAAAAAGCAAGCGAGGTTGGATGGATGCGAGGGGACTGAATGAACGCTAAGCGAAAGGAAACAGATGGGATACGAACATGAGAACGAGCAGTAGAGTGTGAGGGATTGAGATAAAGATAGCGGTAGCGAGCAGAACGTCATGAGAGAAAGAGAAGAATCGCGACGCGACTTCCACAAACGAACATCCTTCCCGACCCCCCCAACCTCTCACTCACTGCCCTGGTCCTCTACCCAACCCCCAGATACTCTCCCTCGTCCTCTCCGCCGAAGCCGTCCTAGCCATCGGCAGAGCCTGAGCCTGGTCTACGTCTCTTCCTTCTCCTCCTCGACCTCGCCTCATCTCCTCATCAACCTGCTTCAACCCAGCCGACGTCTTCTCCAGCATCCCCTCCAACCACTGTCTCCCCGCCAGCAGCTCTCGACGATAATCCTCTAGATCGGCCTGCGAGAGTAAGGGTCTTGAACTCGACGACGACGACGTCGAAGGGAAGAGCGACGTCGAGAGGGAGGGAAGTCGCGACGACGCCGAGGAGTTCGAAGAATCGTTCGGGTGCGAGGAGGAGTGAATGGGAGGGATGGAGTTGGTTGGTTGCTGTTGGTAGGAAGAGGAGGAAGGGAAAGGGGAGGTTCGTCGTTCGTTGGGGTTGAGAGCGACGGCACCTTGGCGGTTGGGTGAGGAGGAAGAGGAGGAGTTCCAGATCGAGTTGGGGAACGGAGGGCCCTGGTTGATGGGAGGGAGTTGGAGGAATTCGTCTCCGTTGGATCGATGCGAGGTAGAATGAGCGAGATGCTGAGGCGCGTTGGATGGGTTCCAGGAGGAGGAGTGAGCGACGGGGTGAGAGGAGGAGGAGGAAGAAGTCGAGGGTTGGTTGGCGAGTTGGACCGACATGGGAGGAAGCGAAGTTCGAGCGGAAGTTTGGGAGTTTGGGTGTTGGTGAGAGGAAGCTGGATGGTCTCGAACTCCTCCCATGCTGTGGGCGGAGGTGGTTTCCTCGCTGAACAAGGACTCTCCGCTGTCGTCGATCTGATCGTGATCCTCGTCCGATGCGACCGACTTCCGTTTGTGGCCGCGACCGGGACTGGCGTTCTGACGGGCGATGGAGGAGGGAGACGGGTTGGAGAAGGTCTGGTGGGAAGAGGAGGTCGTCGAGGGAGCTCCGTTCGAGGCTGGATGCGACGAGGACGATCCGCTTTGAGCTTGCTGAGCGAGGAGAGCGAGTCCCGACTGACTTCCTTGGGATTGAGAGACCGACACGAGAGCTTCTGCTGCACTCTGGTGAGAGAGATCTTCGTCTTTAGGGATCTGATTGAACAAACGAATAAAGATGGTTGGCTGAAAGCTTCGAGGATGGCCGCGAGACACAAAGGGCGAGCTGAATCCAACGAGGAGGCTAGGCTCGAGAATCAAAACTTACGGGAGGTTTCTTCGGCTTGGGATCCCTGTTCCTCCTTTTGATGGTGTTCTTCTTCATCCTCACGGGTCTAGGCTGACCATGAAGTTTGAAGTAAAGTCCTTTTGAGAAGGAGGGGGAAGAGACGCGAACGTTGGTCAGCTTGATTCGCTCCCTTCCTGAGCTAAGGAAGTGGGCTCACCACAAGCGTTACATGTCGTGTTTCCATCCGCGTCTCTCCTCCATAGCGGGGTCGTACTCGTCTGGCAGTTGAAGCAAACGATTCCACCTGCGAAGTCGATTCCGGATCCCATTGAAGCTCCGTTGTTGTTGAGCGAAGGGCAGCCAGCACAAGCACTTTTCCCACCGGTTCCGTTACACTGGCCATCCCCTGGACAGGATCCGACGGGAGCTGGTTGGTTGAGGAGAACGGGAGGATTAGGAGGAGGCTGGGAGGATGTGGGAGCCGTCGAGGGGGAGTGCGAAGGTGGAGGACGCTGCTGGATGGGGTTGGGAGGGATTCGTTGGCGAGGAGCTGGGGGGTATTCCGAAGGATCCCATATGTGGGATTGGGAGAGCTGAGAGGGAGCGAAGGAAGCGGTGGTGATGGAAGAAGAAGCTGGGGCGGAAGGAGGAGGAGGGGAAGGAGCGAGAGGAGGGAGGGAGGAGGAAGGAGGAGAGTCGAGCTGAGAGGTCGAACGAGCGATTTCGGCTTCCATGGCAAGCGGGCTGATGCAGATTTCGAAGGGGGGATGAGATGGAGGTGGAAGGATGACCTCTGGGAGGCGTCCGAGGGAGTGGGCGAGAGCGAGGGTGGAAAAGAGGCGGGAGGAGTAGAGGAAGAGAAGGCGAAAGATGTGGTCAGAGAGGAAAAGAAGAGGACGAGGGAGGCGGCTGAGATTAGATCACACTGCCCGGGCGTCTTATCGAACGAGAAAATCTGAAGCGACACCGGGATTCGATCGGGACCCTTCTCTCTCGATAGAGCAAAATTGCCCGGCCCAAAAAAGGAGGGAAACCTGGCTGTTCCAGCAGGGGTCTGGAGATGAAGCCCTTTTGATTGGCCCTGCTGCTTTCATGAAATTCGACGTCGAAATCAAAATTTTCCCATCGCCTGCCTGTCCTCGAGACGGAACCCGTACCTTATCGGACTTCCTACGACGAACGACGACGACGAGCTGGTCGCCCTGCTCCTTCTTTCTGCATTCAGCCCTGCAGCCTCGGTCTGAACCGATCGACCGAGGTTGAGCTCGACTCTCCCTTCTCGTCTTCTTCTTTCCTCTCTGAATCGCTCCCTCCCACACCCGCCAATGCTCTCTTTCCTCCCAAAGTAGATAACCAATTTTTTTTCTCGCTGACGGTAAGTAACCTGAATTTTTCTCGAGGCCTACGTCACAAGTGACGCTCTTCCCTCGCCTGACTGAGGAAGAGAGCTGACATCGTCAACCTTTTCCCTCCAAACCACATCTTTCTCTCCCGCTTCCTCCTTCTCATCTCGACCAAACACAACGATGAAGGTTCTCGCCTAGGCTCTACTAGGTACCTCGTAAGTCTACTTTCTCCCATCCCGCTCTCGCTCTCGCTCTCCCTCTTTCTCGTTTTCCTGCTCCTCCTCATGGAGCTGACCTCATCTCTTCCTTCCCTCGTCTTTCTTTTCAGGGAAATCCCATCTGTGAAGCTCTAGCTCGCTCTGGCCATCTCGTCTATGCTCAGACTCGATCTTCGAAGAACGTCGCAAAACTCGCTGCTCAAGAGCGTGAGTTGAAAGAGCTTTCTTTCTTCGCTCGCGGCGGATTCGTCCCATCCGACGCGCCCAGTCTCGTCTCTCTCTCTCCCGTTCCCTGACGATTTCGTTTTCGTTCCCTCTATCAGTCGTCCCCTTCGTCTCGGATCCCAACTCGGACGACAAGTATCTCGAACTTATCACTTCTCTCAAAGTTGACGTCGTTGTCGAACCTTTGGGGGATTACGGGGGATTTCTCCTCGTCGAGGTGTTCAACAAGATCTCGAAGGCTGCAAAGAAGTACAGATCGAGTGCTTACAAGCTTACTTGTGAGCAACTATCTAATCTCCCTCTATTGCAAGACCTAGAAATCGAAGCTAATTCTTCGTTCTCCACGTCGCAGACATCGCGATCTCTGGAGGGTTCGTTCTTCCCCTTTTCGCTCCTCCACGTCCCTCGCTCAAACCTAACTTTCACCTTCCACTCTTTCCCGTCATCACAGCTGGGCACACGGCTCTGAGCCTCCCGCCTCTCTCATCCATGGACTTGCCGACGAACGAGCTCAACACACCCAGCCCGCTCACATGATGATTCCGCGCGTCGAAGCCGAAAACAACATCCTCTCTTCCACCAGCGTCGACGGGATCGTCATCAGACCCTCTCTCTTCTATGGCCGAGCTGGTGGAGTTTGGGACGACCTCTTTGAGAGAGCAACGAAGGCTGGAGAGACAGAAGAGAAGTTCGAGTGGTTCATCGATGAGGGAGGAAGATTTACGTTGGCGCATGTTGATGTGAGTTCGACGTGTGTATACGTGATAGAGGGATTGGAACCTGACCTGTTTTGATGCGCGGTGGATCGCAGGATATTGCTGAAATGGTCTTGAGAGTTGCGGAACGTGTGAGATCGACGCGTCGCTACTTCTATTCTCTCCTGAGTCCTCATGAACACCTCTCTGATCTTTCTTCTCTTTCATCGTTCTCAACCTAGTCTCTGAAATGTACACATCTCGTCTTCGGTGAGTTCCTGTACTCCTGTTCTTCGGCTTCTAATCTTTTTTACTTCATCGCGTCGAACTGTTTCTTTCTTGTGTTTCACTTTCCTTTCACCAAATTCTCATCGAACACCTTTCCCACCTCTTATTTTGTCCTTCTCAGACTGCGCCAACTCTATCACCGAACCTCAGTCCGTCCTCCTCGACAAACTGGCCGCTCTCACGGGAGCCAAAGGCTGGTCAACGTCGAACCCAAGAACGACTTCGAGAGAGCCATGACCAGCTCCAACACCATCAGACCTGGTGATCTGATCCCTCTTCTACTAGTCAAGTCGAGATCTGAGATTGTGCGGGAAAACGATTCGGAGAGAAGCGCCAGAAACAGAGCTGGAGGGAGACGCGTCGCGTTTGAGCTCGATCGATCCTAGTTGACGTTGGTTCTTTTCTTTTTGACTCTTTTTGTGACCCGCAGGCCTCGCGAGAGCTCTTCTCGGGTGGGAAGCGAGAAAACCTTCGTTCACCGACGGACTCGATGTCTACTACGCTTCTTAAAAGGCTGCGAGGAAGTAGGAGGGAGGGAGCTGGAGGAGAGGGAGCGATTCGTTTTTTGATTTCTTGACGACCTATGATTTTTTCAATTGCCTCGTTGCCTGCAATCTGAAGAGATCTTCCTGAGGAATCAGAGTCGGTGCTGCTCATGAGCAGGTCAAGAAGAAAATCACGTCCCGAAAAGAAACCCAAAACTCTTCGATTCGTCGTCGAGCTCATGAGCTCACCCTTTCGATCCTCAACCCACCACCCTCTTTCCCTCGTCGCTCAACGACCAACTCCGATCTTGACGAACAGATCTTCGCAGAGACCTGTAGCCAAGAGATTCATGCAGCTGCGGCCCACCAGCAAGCTTCCAATCAGGCAGGAGGAAACGAGTCGGGAAACCAAAGGAGAGCAGAAGCTCACCTTTCCCTTCCTTCCTCCCGCTCTTTCTCTGGCTGCTTCCTAGTCTCTTCAGCTCAGCAACTCTCGACATACCTGGTCTACTCGACGTTCCGCGGTCTACTATACTCGGCACCTCTCGACGTCGCTTGCCCAGCTGAAGGAGCAGTAGCGAATGGGAAGGGCCGGCAAAAAGGAAGGAGGGGATCAGAGAGGTCCCCGCGTAAACTGTACCCGCTGGACCTTTCCAAGCTCTTTTTCGGTCTTGTCGGACGGGATACTGCAGCCTGGACCTCGACTCTTCGACTATATCTACCAGTCTACACATCGTTCTATGCAGCGCTTCTGCAGCGGCTTTCACAGCGAAGGAACGACGACCGTCTCTTCCTTTCTCCCTCCCTTTCCATCCCCCTTCCCCAGTCCTGTTTCGCAGAACCGACACCAATCGAAGCTAAAATCGGCCGCTTCTCATGCACTTTTTGAAACCAGCGTGGATTCGGGGCTTCCATCAGATAAAATCGCATGTAGTTCGCTCTTTTCCCTCACCCTCGACCTTCCCCCTCCCCCTTCCCATCTTTTCTTCGTCCCTTTCACCGATACGAGCTCTCCAAGATGGCCAAGACCCTTCCCACAAAGCCTCAGCGAAAGTGAGTCGACGGATCCTCCATCTCTACCGCTCTCTCGCTTTGCACCCGTCGCTCTTCGAATCTGATTGGTTTGCTTTTTTTTTTTTTTTTTTTTTTTTTTCTCCCTTCTTTGCAGAGCCTGGCAGCACGACTTCCCTATCTACCTGTGGTGGGCTGTCGCCTGTCTCCTCGCTTTCCTCACCCTCGTCAACATCACTCGAACCCTCGTCCAGAGACATCGCCGTCGCTCTGCCATCGCCAGGTTCAACGTCGAAGGAGGAGAGAAGAACGACTTCGCTTCCTCGTCCCCTCCTCCTACCTCTCCCCTCGCCCAGTTCCCCATCAAGGTCGCCGCTGTGGCCAACAAGGGCTTCTTCTGGAGAGACGTCGCTTTCAAGTTCTTCTTCCGGATCCCTCTTGGAGAGCTGGTGTTCACCTGGACTTACACCTTCGTTCTCCTCCTCTTCGGCCTCATCTATGGTCAGTTTCTCGACCTTCCAATCCCACGCCTCTCCCAGCTGACTCACTCCTCTCTTTCATCTCCTTTTTCGTCTCCATATCCAGTTCCCCTCGACATTCCTGGAGCGACGCAGAAGTGAGTCTTCTCTTTCTCTTCGCGATGGACGACTCGCGGCAAGCTCTCGAGCGCAGAGTGCAAACCTTTCGCTGACCTCTTCACGGCCCCTCTTTTTGCCCAGGGAACTCGCTGCCCTATACGGCAACCGATGTGGACTTCTCGTCTTCAGTCAGGTGATCCGATCTCTAGAGATATAGGATGGGAAGACTTCTTTGCGAGAGAGAAGCGGTCTCGAACTCCTTCGCTCGCAGGGCTGACTTTCCCGCGAGCTTTTTTCACCTTTCAATCAGCTTCCTTTGATCGTTGGCCTTGCATCCAAGAACAACACAATCTCTCTGCTCACTGGAATCTCCTACGAGAAGGTGAGTTGAAATATTTTCTCTCCTGCAGGAGTTTGAACGACGAAGGCTGATCCTGGGACCTTCGTCGTCGTCGCAGCTCAACTTCTTCCACCGCTCGTCATCCCGATCCTCCCTCATCCTCTGTTGGCTTCATGTCTTCGGAAGGTCGGTAGCTATCCCTCTCGGTAAAAATAACGCCATCGGAGAGACCCATATGATCGTGAGTACGGAATTTTCGTCGTTCGAACGAAGGGAGATCTGAACTGACCTCGACGTCGTCTCTCTTCCTCCTACGCTAGATGGGAGTCGTCGGATTCGTCAGCTTCAACCTCATCGTCATCCTCGGATACAAGGGCTTCCTTCGAGCTTTCGCCTACGAGGCTTTCCTTATCTCGCATATCGTTTTGGCCTTGTGAGTTCGAACAGAGCCTTCGCCTTTTCGCTTTCGCCGTGGGTTCAACTGACACTCGCCCACCATTCACCGTCCAGGCTCTTCATCATCGGAGCAGCCATGCACTGGGCCGATTACGCCTACTACGTGTATCCTGCGATGGGCCTTTGGTGAGTATTTTCTCTCTCTTTTTTCAGCCGGCGACCGAACCCACGCTCACCTGTTTCTTCTTTCCCTCAGGTTCCTCGATCGATTCGTTCGACTGGTTCGAGTCCTGTTCTTCAACCGACTGTGGAACATCATCTCCAAAGGATCTAGTGGATCCCGCCGAGCCGTTGTCGAGTGTGAGTTTATCGTCTCCCATTTCTCTCGTGCAGGAGCTCGAGTTTGACGCGTCTCGACGCACACCCTTTCTCCTCCTTCCTCCAGCGGTTCACGGAGGAGCCCTCAAGCTTACTCTCCAGAGACCTATGAACTGGAACGCCGGACAGCATGCCTACCTGGTTTGCCCTACTGTTTCAGCTTTGCGTTCGTTCTTTTCCTCCTCATCGTTGAACTTGAACATCAACTGACGCAAAGATCTCCTTCTTCCTCCTCGCAGCTTTCGAAGCCCACCCCTTCACCATCGCCTCCATTCCCTCCGAAGATACCAATTCGCCCACCTCGGAGCTCATCTTCATCGTTCGAGTTCACGATGGCTTCACTCGTGAGTCGGTTCAATCCGTCGGGCCGTCTGATTCGCGACGCGGCGGTCACTGAACCTCATCTCTCGTGTTCTTCTTCTCAGACCGACTCTCAGAGCTCGCTCATTCGCACGGAGGTCGATTTGAGATCCCCTGCTACATCGATGGCCCTTACGGAAGCGTTGGAGCTCTGAATTCGTTCCACTCGTCTGTTCTCGTCGCTGGTGAGTTTCGTCTTTTCTTCCCTGCGTCTCTTACTCTTCTGATCGCTGGCTCTGTTCACGATATACGCCGCCTTTTCAGGTGGATCTGGAGTCACCTTCACCCTTCCTCTCGCTCAGAAGCTCGTTCGACAAGCTCAACTCGGTCTCAGCGCTGTTCGAGTCGTGACTTTCGTCTGGATCATTCAGAGTACGGGTGAGTCCCTCCTTCCCCCTCCAAGCTTGCCATCATCCTTACTCCTGTACTAAAGCTCTCTTTCTTCTACCAGATCACCTCGCCTGGATCTCCAAAGAGCTCGAGGTCCTTCGAGCCTCCTGCCCTCCGTCCCTCGTCCTCGATCTCAAGCTGTTCGTCACTCGATCTGCAGACGTTCCAGCCGAGCAGCAGCTGTCCGACGATGTTTTGGTCCAGGAGGAGGACGCCTCCAGCGAAGAAGAATCCCCCAACGGATCGATCAACGAGAAGACGGACGACCTGAGCGAGAAGAAGAGGAAACTCTCGGCCACCTCGTCGACGCTTGTCAACGCTATTGTGAAGGGACGACCTGATCTCGAGGAGATCTTCAAGGCTGTTCTTGTAGATGCTAAGGGTGGACCTGTTTCTGTGAATGGTTAGTCCCGGTACCTTTTTCTTCGAGCGAAGCGTGAGCGAGGAGTTGACGCTTCCTTTCCCGACGCGTCTTTGTTCCTTTGGCACAGTTTGCGGACCCACATCGCTCACGGTGGAGACGAAGCGAGCTCTTCGTGCTGGAACTGGAAACAACGTTACCTTGTCGGTCGAGAACTTCGGATGGTAGGCTTCGTTGACTTCGCGTCGGTGAAGTAATCGCTGGGGTTTCGCTTTCGTTCCTTTCTCCTCTCTTTGATAGATACAGGCTTCCGCCCTCCGCATTAGCACGATTATATATACTCATTTAGTATACGTCAAAAGAAGTGATGAACAAGTAAACAAGACCCAACGATCTCTCCCTCAGTCCTCTTCCCCTTTCTCCTGCTCAACCTTCCTCCACTTCAGAGCCTGCATCACCAACACCATCCTGACCCTAATCCTAACCCTGAGCCCAGGATGCTGAAATCTTTCATCTTCAGGTTCTGAGAACGCGAAGGAGGTCGAATTCCGGTGAGGAACCGAGCAAGAGAGCTCGAAAGGAAAGGGAACGAACAACGCGTCGAGATGAAAAGCTCCAGGAACAGAAAAGAGGTATCGTATCGAGGAAAGACGAAGTCGAACCAAGTAATAAGTAGACCAAGCGAGCGGTGGTTACTAAACCCTGCTGACCTTGAGAGGCATCGTAGCTCCTTCTGCCTCCCTGCCTAGTCGAACCGGTTTTGCGATGATAGCTTGTCGAAGGACGATCTCGTGGCTGATGGAGGATGGCTCGAACTTGAAGTGTCGAAGGAGGACAAAGAGGATCACTTTCATCCTGGGGGAAGCGGAGGAAGAAGAAAAAATAGGAGGAGGAGAGCGCGAGGAGGTCAGGGACGCGTCGAAAGGAAGAAGAGAGAGAGAAAGAGAGAATCGTCAACTCACTCTGCAAGAGAGAACCTGTAACCAAGGCACATCCTGACAAAACAAAAGGGACGAATATCAGGAAAGGTGCGAGAAAAGGGAAGGAGAGAGATCCATACTGACCTGTTTCCAGCGAGGAACGTCGCTTGATGGGACCAGAAGCCTGAGAGCTCGTCAGTCGAGGAGGGAAGAGGTTTGAGCCATCGATCGGGACTGTAAAACGAGATGTGACGAAGGAAGATGATTAGTCAGATCATGGTGAGGAGAAAGCGAGAGGAGGGAGAAGGAATTGGGTACGAACTTGTAGACGAGAGCGTCCTCTCCCCAAAGCTCCTTGTTCGTGTCGACGCTGAAGATAGCTGGGAGAAGGAGAGGAGAGGAAGGATTAGAGTTAGTGATGCGACGGAAACGGTCGACGAGTCGAAGGAGGAGGACGTGCGCGGAGGGTGAGTTCTCTCATTTCTTTTCCTTTTCTTTCTGATACAAAGACCTGAAGCTGATGTTTCTTCCTTCGATCTCCTCTGTCTTTCAGGGCTAATCTTGTCGACGCTAGAGGAGACGTTGTCAAGACAGACCACCGAGGAGCAGGATGAGAAACTGTGAGTTCTTTCTCGTCAGCCTTACGTTCGAAGAAACAAACCCTGACTTTCTCCCCTCTCCTCTCCTCTCCTGTTGCGCCTTTCTTTCCTTTTAGTCGTTGAGAATGAGCCTACTACCGAGAACTCTGACGAGCCTGAAGCTGGGGGATCTGAACTGAGACTTCGTTTCGACTCACTCCCTTTCCTTTTATTCTTCTTCTTTTGCTTTCACGAATCCACCTCTCCTCTCCTTAGCTGTCCTATCCCCCTTCCGTCGTACGACTCTTTCCCTTCATACCGACGCTCCTTTCAAACTCCTCTCATTCGATCTACATCTCGCAGCTCGTGGGACCTCCTTCGCAACTGTTCGAAAGAAGAGAGCGAGCGAGCGGCACAGAGAGAGACTCGCAAGACAGATTCGGGTACCGCTAGACTGACTACAGTAGATAGACCGAGAAGTGTAGTTCCCCGAGAACAAGCCTTTCGCATCACTCACTGGCCTCGTGGAGTGGAGTCAGTGGAGAGAAGAAAGTCCGGATTCTCGCTCATCGGTCTTCTCTCTCGGCAGCTACGAAGTACTGTAGTCTAGCCAGGTCGGTCGAGGCTCGAGAAGAAAAACACAACATCGTCTACATAAAGGAAGAAGGAAAGAAAAAGAACGGAAGGTAGGGGCTACATAGTTGGAATCCAAAGTCGAACACGTTACATAGTCTAAGCGTATTGAAGAAAACGTCCGTTGCGAGAGTAGAGAAGAAGAGGAAAGAGGAAAAAAAAAACTACAAGTTCAGTTCGTGTTCGTCGAACTTCCCTGCTGAAGCGCGTTTATTTTGGCTTGGACTGTTGGGTTGGTTGGTTGGTTGTTTCGAACGAAAAGAAAGAAAAGAAACGAGTATCAGTACGTCGTCGTCGTCGTCGAGCGTCGAGCGTATGTGTTCAGGCAAGAGAAGAAGGAGAAGGAAGAAAAAGAAAGACTCACGTTCTTTAACCAGATCAATACTCCTCACCAATCGACTCCTCGTCTCGGTGATCAAATCATCCCTCCCACTGATCCTCTCCTCCAACGTAGTAATGTACTCCTTCCTCCTCTCCCTGAACCTTCGAGCTCCAAGCTTGTTCCTACCATATCAACAAAACAAAACAAAGAAACAGAAGAAGAAGAAAGAAAAGGGAAGGTCAGTTTCCCATTCGGCGAGACACCGAAAGCTCGGCGACCGACCGTCTTGTCTCCCTTCCCTCCTTCCTCCCTCCCTCCCCTCCCCTCCCCTCCCCTCCGGACAAAGATCGCGAAGAAAGAAAGAAAAAGAACTTATCAAACTCACCTAAGTTGTTTCTTCGCCTTCGCACTAAGTTTCTGATACGCTTCCTTCCCAATTCCCCAACAATCCTCTCTCCCCGAAAAATCAGGAATCGCAACCCCTCCTCCCCCCGAGCCCGAGTGATGATGATTTTCCTCTCCGAGGAATCGGCTCGCTCCTCCTTCTCCGTACGAGTCAAAGTCGTCCGGGAGAGGTGGTAGACTCAGGAAGTCCGAGGGTGAAGAGGTAGGAGGGGAGAGTCTTACTCGTTTGAGGGGGAGGACAGGGGAGGAGGAGGAGGAGGAGAGGGAGAGGGAGGATTGTTGATCACGACGACGAGTAAGGGAGGGGGTTAGAGAGGAGGAAGAAGGTTCGGGAGCTGAGACGCGACGTTTGTTCGAATTAAGCGTGGTTGTTGAGCTCGAGGAGACGTTTGAGTTTGGAGTCTTGGATGGTCGCGGAGGAAGCTTGGTAGATTTGGGTTTGGGTTTGGAAGCGGTAGTGGTAGTGGAGGAAGAAGAGGTGGTGTTGGTTGTGTTGGTGGAAGGTCGTCGAGATTCGTGGTAAGACGAGGTGGTGGAAGAGGAGGAAGAAGGGGAATCGCTCGCGTCTTGATCTTCCTCCTCCTCCTCCGAGTTCTCATCCTCCTCGTCGTCCTCCTGGTACTTGACCGTTGAGTTCCTACTTCTCCTCCTACTAGTTCGAGGTGCTCCTCCTCCTGCTCCAGCCTTGAATCCAGGGATTTCGAACGCTCCATCGTCGTCCTCGTCTTCCAGTTTCGCTTCCACTGCCATCGATCCTCTCCCTCCTGCTTTCCTCCCATCCTCCTCGAGCGACTTGAGATCGACGCAGAGAGGTCGTCCTGTAGCAGCGACCTGTCTTATCCCAGCATCGAAGATAGAGGAGGCGGCCGAGGAGTCGGAGGAGTAGGTGAGGGAGGGAGGGAGGGACGATGCAAGAGGAGGAGGAGGACCGAAGGAGCGGGAGGTGGAGGTGGAAGCGAGGTTGTTCTGGTTGAGAGGAGAGTTGGGATTCGGGTAGTTTCGGTACTGCTGTTGTTGTTGTTGTTGGGTTTGGGAATACTGAGGGTTGGAGGTGGGTTGCTGAAGTTGGAAGGTCGGTTGCTGGAGAGGGATCTGCTGATAAGCGAGTTGTTGTTGAAGATGGTAGAAGGATCGAGCTTGAGCCTGTTGAATCTGAAGCTGTTGCTGAGCGTAGGTGGAGGAAGGATCGATCTCTGGCGGTTGGGAGGGTTGAGCTTGGTGATGGGAAGGTTGGAAGTAAGGTGAGGTCGGGAGGGAAGAGTCGAAGTTGAAAGCGGGAGACGCTCCGGACGAGTTGAAGTACCACTGCTGCATCTGAGGTGGTGGGAGATCGGGATTCATTGGTCGAAAAAAGATGAAGGAGAGGAAGGGTGGGAGTGAGTGGTGGCGGTTGGAGGAAGGAAGGACAGTCGAAAAGGGAAGGCGGCCGAGGCAAAAAGAGGAGAAGAGGAAGGTTGATCAGCCAAGCGCAGACGGTTACAGAGCGATTCCTTCCTGCGAGAGGACTGCGAGCGAAGAAGAAGAGGGATGGTAGAAACGAACATTCGTTGGCGACTCGAGAGGATATCCACTAGTAGCTCCAGGAGAGAAGAAGAACGCAGGCGTCTGCTGGGTGGAGTCGACCTTGGGTTTTTTGAGCAGATCGAAGAAGTGGAGGAGAGGTCGAGAAGTCAGCCATCAACAGTTTATCTCGGGATCTTGTCAGACCTCTGACCCAACAGCACAGAGATCTGTAATCGGCAAGAGTCCGTAGAAAAAAAGCTTACCTTCATAGACTGAACGTTGGTGGTAGCCGAGTGAGGGAAAGGGAAACCTTCGACTGAAGTAGAAAAAACGAAAAGTGACAGGTCGACGAAGCGTCAGAAACGGGCGAGGGAGAGAAAGAGGAAGCGCGTTCGGTCGAGAAACAAGCTCAACAAGCCAGGCCGTCTCTCTCGCGCTCGCTCCCAAGGAGGCTTGAGAAGGTCTGCTTGCGGCCTGGACTAAGGGAGCCGAGGGTTGATGTCCAGGAGATGAAGAAAGAAAAAGAAAAAACTCACAAGATCTGGGAAAGACGAGAGCGAGCGAGAAACCGGGGAGGACGGTCAGGTTTCCATCTTCTCGTTCATGCCTCTTTTTCTCCGCTGAAATTTATGGATCAGGGAGAGAGAGAGAGTAGTGTAGTGTTTGAACTCACTGCTGAGAAGCTGAAGCTGTTGTTGCTGGTGGGTTGTTCATTTTCTGGGTCGACGATAAGTTCAGAGAAGGAGGTAGACTACTACAGAAGGGAAAAGAAAGGGAGTCGTCGTGGTGGTTTGGAGGGGAGTGTTCCGAAAAGAAAAGAAAAAAAACAAGGCCAGAAAATCGGCAGGGCAAAAGGGCGAGCCGAGCGAGCGACCTTCCAAAGAGTCAGCTTCAAACACGGAGGGCAAGAGATTCCCTCCAAAGTCAGACAAAGCAGCGAGCGAGAGAGAGAGAGCTCCAACCAAACCTCGCGGCGTCCGTCCGATTTTCATGGAAAAGCAACGCTCCAACGCTTCCAACGACACCTACGACCTCGGATCAAACGCAGCTTTCAAACCAAAGAAGATAAGCATAAAATCAGCTTTTCAGATTGATGAAAATCTGCTCGAGAAGACAGGACCGAAGCTACTCTTCCTTCAATCCGATTCCGATTCACCTCGGCCTCCAGGGTTTTCCCCGTTCTTCCCCCCCCCCTTGCCTCCGCCCCCCACCAAACCACCCGAGAAAGAAGCGTGGGAGCGAGACGGACGAAAGAGACGCGAGAAGGTGGAGGGAGGGGGGAGGGGGGAAGGGGGAAAGAGCGAGATGACGGATCAAAAGAACCCGTCTCGTCTCGGGCGCCAGGGGAGAGAGAGAGAGTCGCGTCGAGTTCAGTAAAACCAACCTCCTTTTCGTCGGAAGCAAGGGAGATGAGAAGAATTAGATACCTAGGCCCATGCCCGAGGGTGTAGAAAGGATCATCTCCTGTACAGTACGAGCATCAAAGAAACGCGGAAGAGTCAAGCTGAAGAGTGACCGAGCTCCAATCTTCAAGCACTACTCCGCATGCATGCATGCATGCATGCCTCTTCTCTCGCTCCCTCCCGATCCCACCTCCCATCGCTCTCTTACACTCTGCTCCCTGCCATCTTCGAAGACCGAGCTGATCGATCCCTCCTCTCAGCTGTCTCCTCTCCGTCCTTCTGTTGTTTCGTTTGTTTCGATTCGCTCCGCATCCGATGTCCCACCCACCTCCACTGCACACACACGCTGAACGAGAACGATAGGAAAACCCACAAGGATGCCTACTGCTGGTCTGATAAACTGTTGAGTTGGGCTTTGATCGCTGTAGTTGCACTCGAAGACGCGTCGGATCGAGACGAGACGAGGCGAGGCGAGGAGGGAGCGACGAGGGAGCCGGTTTGGAGGTTGAGATTCTTATGAGGGTGAGTTTAGGATTGGGTATATCAGGGAGAGAATAAGTGACGGATTGAAGAGTCGGGGATGGAAGGGGACTGTAGAAAGGAGGGAGCGAGAGAAAGGGAGAGGGAAAGAGCATGGAGGAGGAGAGGAGAAGTCAGCCGTAGTCTACGGACGGAGGGAGGGAAAGGTTGAGAGTGATTTAGAGGAGGGGATGATGATTGGGCTTTGAAGTATTTGGGCAGTAGAATCCCGAGGGAGGAGAGAGAGGAACGGCTTTGGATGAAGATGGAAAGGGAGGAGGAGAAGAAGAGATGTGAGCTCGAGCTGACAACTAAGATCCTGAGAGCTCCTCCTCGCCGCCCAGGTGCTTGATCTGAGCTTTTTTTTTTCGCTCTTATCGGTATATCTCCTGTTTATCTATGATCTCAGGTCAAGGTGTGAGAAAGAAGGGAGTTGCAGGAAGCGCGAGAGGGAGGAAGAAAGTCACTCACGTCGAGCTTGAGGTCGTGTGAGGAAGCGTCGAGCTGACCAGCGATGAAAGCTCTTGTTCGTTTTCCTTGGAACTTGAGAGTTGGAATTCTGGAGTTTCGGCAGATGCTGATCTGGTGGAGAGATCAGATATGAAGTTTTTTTTCTTCTCCCAAAGTCTGGGCCCTGGCGGTTTGAGGGCGAAATTGAGAAGGAGGAACGAGCGTGCTCTCCTGTCCTTACTTCCTTCCCCTCAACTGCTTCTCCCTCCTCCCTTCTCCCTTCTCAACACCCGCCCATCCTCCTCCCCTCTCTTATACTCCACTTCCACCTTTCATCCATCTCGTCTCGATGGCTACGCTGGAACGACCGTCTCTGGCAGACGACGGAGGAGCGGTGATCCCTCTGACTCCTTCGATCCCCACTCCCTTCCCTTCGGACGAACTCGACGCTCTACGAAGCTCGGAAACGCTTCCTCCTCGTCCGAAAGAATTTTCACTATCCTCCCTCGATGCTCCTCCTTCCTCTGACGGCCACCTTCTTCCACCTGGATACGACGAAGACGACGACGAGACGAATGCCTTCCTGGATCCTCACCATCCTCACCACCTCCCTCCTCCTTCCCTCGACGATGTCCACCACCACGTCCCTCCTACGTACCCTCACGACGAACGAGCATCCTTCCATGATCACGAAGACTACCCTACAGAAAAACCTGCCGCCACTACCACCAGCTCCTCGGCGTCTTCTTCGGAGGAAAAGAGAAGACTCGACCTCGACTCTGTCACGGCGGCCATCTCTCGTCTCTACGACGTCGCTCCTCAGATGGGAGATCAACGTGTCGAACTCAACGCTCGAAAGCGAGACGAGATGGATCTCGCTAGACTCATAGGAGGAGGAGCCAAGGGGAAGATGACGGAGTCCTCCTCCTCGTCAAAGGGCAAACCGAGAGAGTCGAAGGAGGAGGAGTTGGGACAGATCTGGGAGAGGATAGAGCAGGCTCATGGGAGGAGGCTGGCGGGTCAGGAGGCAGAGATGAGACCGAGTGCGAGTGCTAGTGCCAGGAAGGAGAGGGATTTCAAGGTGAGCTTGAGATTCGAGATCGAGAAGGGAGGAAGGAGGAGGAGGAGGAGGAGGAGCTCGCACGAAGGCGGATAGACTCTCTTTGAACTAACGCACTCTCTCTCGGTTCTCCTTTTTCTTCTCTCTCTCCCTCTCGCAGAAACAAGCCTTCATGGAAGGAGTCGCAGATCGCACTTCAGCAGGTCGAATGCACGGTCAAGATTCGGCTCCGCCTTCGCTCGCCGCCGCTTCTTCCTCGTCCTCCTCCTCGACGACCGCGACCAAAGAGCAACAGGACCTCATCACTGTAGGGCAGTTTATTCGAGAACGTGAGTCTTCGTCTCCTTCTCTCTCTCGTATCTTCTTTTTCAAGCGCTGAATCTCGCTCTTACCAGTCGGCTCCGAATCCAACACGCTTCTTCCCTCCTCACCCACTCCCACCAACCGACGCTCTTCCCTTCCCCAAATACTCACCTCACCTTCAACTACCACTCCTCCTCCTACCACCTCCACCCCACCTACCTCCTCAAGTAAACGATCCTCCTTCGTTCCAGCCTTCGTCGAAGCGGCCTTGCAACGACGAGCGAGCATCAAGAATGGTCCTTCTCAGGATTCCCTCCCAGACGGTACGGTCGCTGCTTGATCTCTCTCCCTCCTCTCGCTCGCCCATGTCGCTCTCTCCGCTCTATTTTGCTTCGTTTTTTTTTTCCGGTTTCTCTGCATCGCGTATCTCTCTTTCTCTCTTCTTTTTTCTCCTTCTCTCTGCATCGTCGCGTTTTCGCAACCTCATCCCATCTCGCTCTCGCTCTCGCTCTCGTTCTATCGGCTTGCTGCTTTCGTTTTCGTTTCGCTACGTCCCCTTCTCGGTCATGCTTGCCTCCCTTCCCTTCACTATACCTCTTCTCATCCATCTTCTATAACCAACCAGCCCCGCCCTTTTGCTTCACTCACGACTCGCTCTCGCACTCGCATCGTTTGTTTCCACTTTTGTTTCGTTTCTGGTACTCGAAGCAAACCTCTCTCTCTCTCTTTGCTTTGCTTTTTTGTTTGCTTTCTTCCCCTTCCATCTCCTTCACGAGCTTGCGACGAACGATGCTCTTTTCCACCCCCAACCTCCCCTTCAAACGGGATGGAACGCTCAATCTCAGTCGTACTGACCTCCCTCCACCCCCAATCCTTTCTCTCTTCCTCGATTGCTTTCTTATTTTTCGGTCCCTTCCAGTCGCATCCTCCTCAACGCGTCGTCGACCTCGTCAACTCTCCGGATACCGCTACCTCGCCGAGTTCCAGGAGAGCATTCGCGTCGTTCAAGTCCACGTCGAATTGCCCAGGGAGGAGGTCCCAGTAGGAACGGAGTTGGAGATCGTCGTCGTCGAGGGAGAGGAACAGGAGAAGGAGGTTCGGATTCGGTCGTCTTCGTCCTCGTCGTCTTTGTCGTGGGAGATCAAGATCCATCTTCCAGCATCAGCGCTTCCTCACTCGTCCAAGTTCATCACCTCCTCACCCTCCTCTTCTTCCTCCTCCTCTCCCTCAATCTCCTTCCGTCTCCCAACTCCTCCCCCCTCCTCCGACTCAACCTCGCCGTCCTCAACCTCAACCTCCCAACCCCAACCTCCCCTCTCAGCCCCTCACCTCTCCCACCTCTCCCACCTCTCCCCCACCTCCCTATCCTGCTCAACCTGTCTCACTCCAATCATTCTCACCTCCCTCCTCCCCTCCTCGGCGTACAAAGACCTCCCCTCGGAGCACTGGGAGGAGTTGGTAGGGAGTTGGTTGTGTCACGACGAGATGAAACTCGCTTTGGGAGGTGAAGGCGAGGAGGGAGGTGGGAAGGGAGGGGGAGGAGGGGGGTTCTGGCCTAGGAAGTGGGAGGTGTTGGTTGGGGAGAATTATGTGCTTGTAGGAGGGGGGTTGATGGGAGAAGGTTGTTGGAGGGTGAGAAGAGGTGGGGAGGTGAGTTCAGACGCGTCTTCTTTCTTCGCTTTCGTTTCTCTTTTCTTCTTCTCCTCTCTCCTTCCTCCCTCCTTCCTCCCTTCCTTCCTTCCCAAAAGGACCCTAAAAAAGGCCGCCCTCCTCCTCCTTTCAAAGGATGTTCCCCTTCTTTCCACCCTCTCTCGCTCTTCTCCTCCCTTCCTTCCCAAACAACCAAGAATCAATCAAACCCCCACTCCCAAAGCACCTTCTTCTCGTTCCGACGCTGGAAGAACTAACCCCTCGCTGGGTCTGTTCTTCTTTTGGAGGACGAGGAAGGGAGTGGAGTGGAGTGGGTGGGATTCTTGGGGAGGGATAGGGGAGAGGAGTGTGTTTGAGTGTGGGTCGGGGATCGAAGAGACTTGTTCTCTTCGTGCGGTCGATACCAAGGTCCGAAAACAGTTGAGGGATCGAAGCGCGATTCAGTTCGTGTTTGTTTCGATCCTGATTATTTCTTCTCAATAAACAAACTCTGTAGTCTCGAGTACCATAGGCTAGAGGGCTACACGAGAAGGGACATTCCGTTTTTCTCTTCTTTCATCCTTCTTTCTCTCTTCTCTCTCCTCTATCTCTTCTTCTACTTCACTTCCTCCCTCCCTCCGTTCCTCCGAACAGCTCACTAACTCCGCCCCTGTTTCTCTTTCTGCCCTGGGATCGAACAGTCCGAAACCTGGCAACCCATCGACTGCTCAACATGCTCGTCGCCTCTCGGTCGGAAGTTCAACCATCCTTCCGTTCCTCCGACGTCGACGTTCAAGATCCAGAAGTACGCGATCACGCCCACCGTGGCAGCCTCCGCCGCTTCGTGAGTTCTCTGGTTCTCGCTCTTTGTCTTCAAGCGAGACGCGAAAGGCAACGCTCGAGCTCACCTCTCTTTTGTTTTCAACCTTCGTTCCTTCGGCACACAGACCACCACCACCACCGACCTTCCCTCTCTCAGTCTACATCGCTTCGGACCTTCTCGAACTCGCAGATGTGCACAGGTGCTATCATTTCGTGGTGTACTCGGAGGAGGAACCGTTGGTGCCGTTGATTTTGGTGAGCTCGCGCGTTTGCTTTCTTTCCTCCCTCGCCTCTCGAACTGACCGACCCTTTTTTTTCTTCTAATAGATTTGGCTCCTCAACCCTTCTCTCCAAATCACTCTCGGCTCGACGACCTCTTCGAGCAGAGGTCCTTTCCGAGCGGCGAAAGTCATGTTCCAGACGAGTCCTTCGTTGCTTTCCCCGTTCGTTCGACTTCCTCCCTTCTTCATCCTCCTCCATCCCCTTCTTCTTCGCTGACCCTCATCCTTCTTCTCTCCTCTCCTCCTACCTCCCATCTATCCTCTCTTCTCCCCAACAGCCTCCCTCCCTCCTTCGACGCAGCCGAGCCCCTCCACTACCCTTCCTCCATCTGCACCAAACTCGCCAACGAGCTCGAAAGCTCTCACGCTGCTTATCCTGGGAGAAGTGGAGATGGAATGATGGGGTTGAAGGGGGGTTGGTTGGAGAGGTGGTGATGATGTTGATGAGCTGTTTTCTTATCGAGACGAGTTGGGAGGGAGGGAAGGAAAGTGAGAGAGGGAGACGACGCGTCCCAGTAAGCTTCTTGTGTTCCCATGAAAAGCCGCTGACGATCAACCAACGCAAACACGAGCGGAGTTTGAGCTTCCCTGCTCTGCCCGACCGTCCCTTCTTTCTTTTCTCCTTTCCTTCGGGGTCAGATCTCTCCTCCTCGGATTCTCGCAGTCTCCCCAACACCGCCGGTTGTCTTCCCCAAGCCATCACAGCTCCTACTGGAACGGCCTCCTTCGTTTAAGTCAGTGAGCCGAGGTTCCTTCGCTTCAACTCGCCGGCCGAGAAGCTGCTTCGTCGGATGAATCGAGAGGTCGATTGACGTCGTCCCCTTCCCTCCACTCGATTCTTGTTCCTCTTCAACGACGACCATGACCTCCCCCACTCCTTCCAAACCCCTCATCCCCCGATCTTACGTCCTTCTCCCCCTCTCATCAGCTCTCGTATGGTTCAGTGGTCTGATAGCTCTGCTGGGGTTGTGGGCAAGAGATGGGTAAGCTCGACATCTGTTTTGGTGTTCAGCCCGTCAGCTCGAGCTCGAGCTCGAATTGCTGATTCTTTCCCTTTTTGGGTGGTGGCGAGACTTTTCAGAACTCCAAGATACGAGCCTCAGCAGGCTAGCATTGTGTTTGTATCGAATGTGGGAGCGTGAGTTCTGAAGCGGAGGAGAGGGAAGAACGACGGAGGCGACGCGACCGTTGGAATCGAGCTGACTTCGATTGAAACTGTCTTCTATGGGGTGAGAGGGATTACAGTGTTCATCAAAATATATTTATCGGCGTTTGTACTACCACAGCAGCCTTCCATCTGTTTTCGCTGCTTGCAGAGAGGTGGTTGAGGTTTTCGAATCGACTTCCTGGATGTGGGGAAAGCAGTTCGACGAGGGAGGTTTGGTTTGGTGAGTGAGATTTTTTTCTACCTTTTGATAGTTTGGGTGCCGATGGGAGGCTCTCGGTGGTGATGGTTGAGTAGCAGACCGGCTAAAAAACGAGGAACTGGGCTGAGACGCGTCGCTCGTTTTTGGCCTTCATTTCTTTAGGGATCCTCGCCATTGTATTTTGTGTCATCGGAGGGACCGCTTTGATCCTCCTTGCATGTTTCAACGCTGTTGATTTTGGGAATGTACACTGGTGAGTCAAGCCTGTCAACTTTCTCCACTGCTCGACGCTTTCGCAGCTCGCGTCGGTGTTGACTCTTTCACTCTGCCTCCCCATCTCCCTTCAGGATCAGCACTGTAATCTTCATCACTGCCATCTCCATCTCAGCAGTCTTCCAGTCTCTAGAAGTTCAAGCTCTCAAGAAGGTTTCCGAATCTCTTTCTTTCACTCGCTTTCCCAACCGCAAGCTGATTTTGTTTTCCTTTCCTCCCCCGCTGCACTTCCCCTTCCTAGGACTTCCCCAACCGAGCTCACCTTCTCCGGAACTCCATCCTTAAGCTCGTCATCCTGGTCCTCGCTCTCGCAGTAGCTATCTGCTTTGGAGTTCTTTATCTCATCTGTAATGGGGGTGAGTTCGATTCTCAAAACGCGTCGTCCCCTTTTTGTGCTCTCGCTCACTTCTCTTCCTCTCTCCTTTGGCTCTTCTTCGCAGACGTGAACTACGGAGAAACTCCCTCCGAGGTGACGAGGTGTAAGAGAATCACTTCGTCCGCTGCTGTCTGCGAGTGTGAGTTCTGCCTCGCCTCTCTGTTTCTTTCTTTTCTCTCTTTCCCCGTCTCTCTGGTTCCATTTCTCGCCAACTGAGCTTTTCCTTGTTATCTTTTGTCTTTCAGGGATCATCGCCTTCCTCTTCTCAGCCTACCTCTTCACCCTCGTCCTCGATCTCTGGCCCAGTGGGAAGAGCAGTCCTCGGTACCTGAGGAAAGTCGAGCGTTGGGAGGCTCAGCATGGAGTCGAGGAAGAAAGGATCAGGAAGAAGACCGAAGCTGTTGGAGATGAAGTAGCTGGGGTGTAAGTCATCGTTGGGAGGAGATCGAAGAGGTGAGAAGGGAGGAGAGGAGAGAGGAGGAAAAGGAGGACGCATCGTCAAGTCGTCCCTTTTGAGTTTGTTTTGATTTTCATTACTGTATCTTCTAGCTTTCTCTCGACCCTCCAGCACCTATGTAGACTCAACCATGTATGCTCTCGACTTTCCTACCTCTCTCTCTTTCTCTCCCCGGCATACAGATCACGAAAGCGAGACTGATCTAGATCGAGCTCGCTCGACGGAAGCGTCCTCTCCTTCCGACCTCGATGGACGGCAGGTTTGAGAACGAGAAAGCTCATCGAGCTAGAGCCCCAAAGCATCGGAATCTCAGGAACGGGGGCTGCCCTTCAAAGCGGTCAAGAAGCAGAGGATGATCATGAAGGCGAAGGCCGAAACCTGCGAAACAAGAACGGTCTCACTCTCTCGACGCGACCTGTCTGCTTGGTTCCTCGACGACGAAGGGCTGGCTCGGGTGCAAAATAAAACCCTGCCGTGCTCTTAGGTTCTTGACGAGTTATACAAGACGAGAGAAGTTGAGAGGGAGGCGAAGGGCTTCATGTATAATTTTCCTTCAGGAAGCCTAAGCCTGAAGTGGGAATCGATTTAGAATCGACGGAAGTAGGAGCGGGAGAGCAAGGAAGGAGGAGCGATGACACGAAGGTCGAGTGAACTTGTGTCTCGAAGTCTACTTGTCCAGGCCTGATCCTCTCTCTCTTATGTTCCTTTTTCATTCACCCCTTCGTTTCGGCACCCCAACCATCACCTTCCTTTCCTTTTCCGTCCAGCAAATCTTCAAGAGGAAGCAGCTTGCGTTCGACGCTTCGAAGTCTAGCAACCGTTCGCTCTTGACCCAATCCGTCGAAGCTCCTTCAACTCCTCCTCCTCTCGTCCTTCGGCTTCCTTCGACCCTTCGAGCTCACCCTCTCCGCCAACTCCCATTCTTCCGCCCCCTTCGCTCATTCATCTGAGCTAGACTCCGCTCGTAAGTCTCTACAACCCTCCCTTTCGCTTCAGGCCCTCTCACGGGGAAGCACGAAAGTCCAAAAAACTCGAGCTCACCTCTGTCTCCTTCCCTTCTGAAGCTTTCCTCCCTCCTCGCTCGCTCGCTCCCTGGCCATGGGTGTCTTCCGTCGACTCTCTCACGCCTTCTCAGGCAACAACCTCCCCAACTTCACCTACCCGGACTCGACCGATCCTTCTTCCTCCGAGCCTTCGAACGGAGTCCACCTCGCAGGAGAGACCTACGACGCTTCCGATCCTCGAAACCAACACGCCTACGCTTCCTCCTCTCGAATCCGTCCTCAATCCGACTCCCCTCCCAACGGAAACCAAAACGGCTACTATAACGGACAGTATCAGACTCAATCTCGTCAGGATCAGGAGAGAGACGACGATCAACGATCCTACATCTCCGGAGGAGGTCAGTCGTACGAGAGTGATTTCGAGAGGAAGTCCATCGCCCCTTCGTACCTCACTTCAGCACGAGGAACCCGCTACGACGAGGACGATCGAAGATCTGACGGGGAGGACGACTCGGAGGAGGAGGATGCGGAGGGTGGGGATAAGTACGCTCTGATGACGGCTCATCTGTACCAGAGAGCTCAGAGCTCCGGGTGGTTCAAGAGCAAGAAGGTCGTCGGGATGGGAGTCGTCAGTATCAGGATGAGGAGGAGGCAGTACAAGCGAGTCTCTTCATACATCCCTACTAGATCAATCTCTTGAAGCTGACTGGAGTTTTGCTTTCCTCTGGCTTTAAAGGACGTTCCCTAAAGTCCATCCTCGTCAAAAGGACGCGGAGGCCATGACCGAGTCGCTTCTCGTTTGGGAATCAGCCATCTCGACTCTCAACCCGGAGATCGCCATCAAGATCACTTCCAAGGTCGTTCATGCTATCATGGCTCGTCTGTGAGTTGGACTTTTACTCTCTCTACTGATCTTCTCGAAGCTTTCGATCTCTCTTTGCTCGTCTCCTCGCCGCGAGCTTTCCCGCTGACCTTTCTCGTCTCTTCTTCCCTCTCGACCTCCTTTCCACCTTCTCTCCCACTTCATCACCTACCTTACCACCCTATCTCATCACTCCTACCTCTCTTCCAGCCCTCGAGACGTCACCGACATCGCCATCGACGTTAACACCCGAATCCAAGTCGTCGACGAGATCGCTCACCTCGCCGGAGCTCGAAAGCATCAGTTCGCCGCCTTCGTCCGTTCGGAAGCCTGTCTCGTCGTCTGGTCAGACGAAGTAGACACCATCATGGAATCCGCCGAGGCTCTCGAACTCCGAATGATCCAATACGTCTGGATCTCCACCGCTCACGGCAAGGTTCGCGACATGGAGGGAGGAGTCGACGGGACCACGACGGATGGAGGAGAGGCTCGTAGTTTCTTGACGGATGGGGCTACGAATGGTGGGAGGACGGAGATGGGGTTGGAGGGGGCTTTGGAGGGGGAGGGGATGGCTGAAGGGCACGATTACGATCAGGAAAAGACGATGGGAATCGCTGGGTGGACGGAACAGCAGAGGGAGAAGAGACCTGTGATGTTGTTTGCGCCGCTCATTACGGCGTTTGCGATTTGCTTGAATATGGTCTTCGTGGGGAGTGGTGTTCGTGAGTTCGAGATCTCCTCCTTCCCTCTTCTCTCTCCTCCACCGTCGTCTTCGTCCTTCCCCCCTTTTGCCGCGAGCTGACCACTTTCTCTCCGTCCCCATACTTATCATCATCAGGTCAACTCGTCAAAGAATCTCTGCTCGACGGAAACTGGGCTCGATTCGCTCTCCTCTCTACCACGCCTTTCACCTTCCTCCTCGCCATGGTTCGTCGCTCCTCCCCTCCTCACCCTCTTTCCTTCTCTCCTTCTCCTCCTCTCCTTCCCCACCCCAACTCTCCCCCCACTCGAATCTCTCCGCTAACCTCCAACCCTCCTCTCTCCCACTCCAGTTCTTCTGCATCTGTGTGACGGGAAACATCTGGCAAGCCCTCGGTCCCATCGCTCACTTCCACCAGAACTCGTCCTACTACTCCGGAATCGCTCCTGCTCGATCTCTCAAGTCCAGGCTGCCTCACTTCACGGTTCAGATGCCTGTCTACAAGGTTCGTCAAGCCTGCGTCTTCGTCGAGTCGAGTCGCGTTGTTTCAAGAAAGCTGACGGTTTCCTCCTTCGCTTCGGTTTTTACAGGAGGGTCTCGAGGCCGTTATCGTTCCCACCATTGAATCTCTCAAGAAGGCTATCACTACGTGAGTCATTCCCCTCTCTATCTCGTTATATCGTCATCTCTCTAGCTCGACGAGGCGGAAACGCTGACCTCTGTCGATCTCCTCCTTCCTCCTCTCAGCTACGAACGACAAGGAGGAACCGTCTCGATCCTGATCTGTGAGGATGGAATGCAGGTTCGTCTCAAAATCCCCTTGAGCTTGGACTCCATTCGATTCGTCGAGCTCACCTGTTTTCGTTCGTTCTTCCTCAGCTCTGGAGCGAAGCCGACGCCGAAGTTCGAAAAGCCTACTACGATCGAAACGCCATCGGATGGGTCGCTCGACCTAAGCACGGTCACAACGGATTCTTCAGGAAGGGAAGGTTCAAGAAGGTGAGCTCGACTCTCTCTTCTCCTCTCACTCTCGTCCTCGTTCGAGTTCCCAAACTCACTCTCCTTCTTTCTGTTCCTTCCTCCCTCGTCCCTTCAACTCGCCCAGGCTTCCAACATGAACTTCGCTTGTGCTCTTTCCCTCCGAGTCGAAGAGATCATGGATGAGATCCGACCTGTTCCCACCGCCGACGAAGCCGACCACTGGATCTGGACGGACGACGACGAGGGAGAGATCTACGACGAGGCGCTGCAGAGGGCTTTGGAGGAGAGTGGAGGGGTCGCTTGGGCTGCTGGGAATATCAGGATGTGAGTTCAGAGAGGACGAGAGTGGTATCGGGTGGCAGATTGGGAAGAGGAGCGGGAAGGAAGAGAAGAAGAGGGAAGGAAAAAGCTGACTTCTCTCTCGCACTTTTGCTTTCCGTCCTCGCAGTGGAGAGTACATTCTCATCATCGATTCGGATACTCGTGTGCCTGAGGTGAGCACTCAAAAATTTCTTCCTCTTCCTTTGAAGACGAAGCATCTCACTCAACCAACCTCGTTTCCTCCGCGTTTTCAAGGATTGCTTCCTCGACGCTGCTTCGGAACTCGACGCCTCTCCTGAGATCGCCATCATCCAGCACGAGTCGGACGTCATGTTGGTCATTGGTCACTACTTCGAAAACGGTGAGTCTCATCCATCTCCTTCAGCTGGCGAGTGAGCGATAAAAAAACAACGAGCTGACTTGAATCGACGCGTCTTTTCCTTCCCTTCCTCGCTCTTAGGTATCGCTCACTTCACTCGACGAATCAACAAGGCTATCTCCTTCTGTTGTGCCAATGGAGAGGGTGAGTTCTCGAACCACGTCTTCTACTTCGAGTCTTCCGAACCGACTCAACAGCATCGATCCTGACCTCCTCCCTTCTTTCTCTTCACAACCCCCAGTCGCCCCGTTCGTCGGCCACAATGCGTTTCTCCGATGGTCTGCCGTCCAGGACGCTTGCTTCGTTGATGCCGACGACAACGTTACCAAGATCTGGTCCGAGACTCACGTTTCCGAGGATTTCGACATGTCTCTTCGACTTCAGATGAAGGTGAGTCGAGCTCTCTTTCCTTCTCGCGTCTTTTGTTCGCGAGAGCTGACTCGAGTCTTCTTCTTCGATTGCAGGGATACTCGCTTCGATGGGCTACTTACTCCAAGGGAGGATTCAAGGAGGGTGTCTCGTTGACTTGTGATGACGAGCTGAACAGATGGCAGAAGTACGCGTACGGCTGCTCGTGAGTCTTCTTCTCCTCCCTCTTCCCTCTCTCCCTTTCGCTTCTAACCATCTAACCCTCTTCTCTCTGCTTCTCCCCAATCCTCAGCGAGCTTCTCTTCTACCCCTTCAAGGAATGGTACAAGAAAGGACCCATCACCACTCTCTACCACACCTTCGTCTGGTCCGACATCCCCCTCCACTCCAAGGTTTCCGTCACCGCTTACATCTCCTCCTACTACGCTATCGCCATCGCCGCCTTCATGTCTACTGCCAACTGGATTCTCGTCGGAATCTGGAGCTCCTCGCTCGACAAGTTTTACCTCGAGAGTTGGCAGGTCTTCTTGACTTGTGTCGTCGTTTTCTGTGGGTTGAGTAACATCTGCTCGGCTGTGAGTTCTCTTTCCCATCTCTTCTTTGAGCATCGGAAACTCTTACTGACGAGCTCTCGACGCTGCAGATCTTCATGTACCGATTGAAGGAGGCTGGGCTTGGATTCAGTTTGGTCGACAACGTGAGTTTTCTTCTCTCCTCTTTCTTCCTGCCCTGAGTTCGTCGCTGACCTTCGAAACCGTCTCAAAACAGTTCAAATGGCTTCTCTTCTTCTTCTTCTTCTTCTCGGGGATGTCGTGGCATCTCACCACCGCTCTCGTCGCTCATTTGGTCACCTACAACAGTTCGTCGCCCTTCTTCCTTCTCTCCCCTCCCCCCCTCCTCTCAACCTCCTCGCTCACTCCTTCATCTCCTTTTCGTCTTCCCTCTTCAGTGACTTGGGGATCCACTGTCAAGGAAGTCACCGGTTCGTCGCCTCTCTCTTCTCCTTCCTTCTTTCGCTCTCTGTCGAGCTCGTCGAAACGCGTCAAAGCTCACCTCTTCTCTTTTTTTCTTTCTCCAGTCTCCAACTTCTTCCACGAGGTTCCCGCTATCCTCAAAAGGTTCAACATGACGTACATCTACGCTTTCACCAATATCATCGGTATCTCGATCATGGCTTCGAGTCTCATCCCCGTCGGTTACAGGATCACGACGATGGTTCGTCTCTCTCGCTCTCCCTTCGAGCTTCTTGCCGAGCTAATCTTTCCCTCATCCTTCACCACTTCTTCAGACTGCTATCCTCCCTACGGCCGTTCAAGCTGCTTGCCATATCCTGTGAGTTCTCCCTCCTGGATTCTCGTTCCTGTCTCATTCTTCTTCTCCTTCAAGCTCGAACGCTGACTTCCCCCCCACTTTTTCCTCTCACGTCTCAGGTACCCAATCGTGAGTATCGAAGGAGCCTTTCCCTTTTACGTGCTGGTTCAAAGCCTGCAGCTGACCGTTCTTCTTCTCTCCCTTCTTCCTTTCCTCGTCTCTCCCTTTCCTTCCTTCCTTTCAGACCCTCAACCCGTAAGTCCCTTGTCCTCTTCTCTCTCTCCTTCTCTCTCTCGGAAGAGCTTTCTGACCTGTTCCCCCTTCCTCTTTCTCCTCTCCTCAGGTGGCTCATGATGTTCAACTTCTAAGCCAGCTCTCGAGAGCTGGCTCTCTTTTCCTTTCTTCCTCTCGCCACTTCGGCCATCTATCTAGAACCGTCTATCTATCGCCTCTCATCTCGTTGGCTCGCTCCTTATTTATCTCCGTCAGTCTACGGATCCGTCTCCCTTCACTATCTGCTTTCTTCTCCTCTGCGCTTCGTTCCCAGTCGCGTCGACTGCCCTTCGTCTTCATTTTTTCTTTCGCAGATATTTCCCTTCGGTTAGCTTGTAGCATCAATCCCTATTTATTTTCCCAACCAGATGCTCAGGCTGCGGGCGGAAAGGAATCTCCGATGACGAGCATAGGAGGAGAGACGAGAAGGAAAGCTTCGCGTCGAACATCAAGCGCTCGTTCTCAAAGCGAGATTGTCAGTTCGGTTGGAAGTCTGCTCAATTAGCTGGCCCAAAGTAGAGGAGAAATTGAACCGCGTGGATCGACAGATACCGTGCCAATAACTCTACAAAACCAGATGACACAAACGTTTACAAAGTTTTCAAGCAAAACCGAGACACTTCCAGATGGATCCCTCCTCCTCTGCTCCTCCCCCTTCACCTACGAGCAAGGAAATAAAAGCTGGACTAACATCTAATCACGCTTCCTAAACCTCCTCGACGGCCTTCAATCCCTCCTCAAACTCCACCTCCCTTCCATCCTCCTCGACCCACACCCACTCCTTCTTCAAAGCCTCCAACAGCCAATCAAGTGCATCTCCTTCCTGCACCATCTCCTCCTCCTCCTCTCCGTCGTAGTCGTACTCACTCCCATCGGAAGCCATCTTGTTGAGTTTGGCCCAAAGTCGACGGCGAAGAGGGAGAGGGACGTTGACGAAACGGACGCGTTTCATGGAAGCAGCGGACCAGCGGAACTCGTCGACGATGGAGGAGGATGCGAGGACGGTGTCTACATTTGGAGGGATGACGGTGGTGGTGGTAGGGGATCCAGGAGAGATGAGGGAGGAGGAGGAGGAGGAAGAGTAAACGATGTGCTTGACGACCTCCTCCGTTCCCCAAAGAGAACTTCCAGCAGTCTCCCTGACCGATGTTGGATCCAAGATCGACATCCAGACCTCCTTACAACCTAACCCTGAAAGGAACTTTTCCTTCTCTATCGCCGACTCTTCGTACAGCCCGTGCAGGATGTCCTGTGGAAGGGAGGCGAGCTGCTCGAGATTTGGTTTGCGTTCGGGATCGGCTTCGGCTTCGTAGAAACGCAACAGATTCTGCTCTAGCGGCTGGAGGTTTCTGGAGAACCAAGGACTGGGACGATCTTTGTAGGCTTGAGGGAGGAGGGAGCGAGGGATGGAGGTCGTGGGGCAGTGGAGGAGGGTGAGACGATTGAGGTTGGGGAGGAAGGAGGTTGTTTTCGGGTAGGAGCGCGTGATGGGAACCGCTTGACTTGGTTGGTTCAGGTTGGGGAGGAGGGAGGTTGCTGGGTGGGATGGATGGTTTGCAGAGGAGAGTGTGATGAGAAATCGCTCGACTGGGTTGAATCCGAGAAGTGGGAGAGAGCCGTCGGGTAGGAGGGAGATGGGAAGTTCCAGGTCGAGGTTGATCCTGAGCTCACGAACCCAACTCCTCCTCATCCTAGCTTCCTCTCCTTCTCCGTCCAAGATCCCAGATCCTTTCCTAAAGAAAACCTCCCAGTGATATTGCTGCGAGATGCTGATGAAGTTGAAAAGGGAGGGAAGGACGAGGAGGCGAAAGTCCTTCGAGACGAGGAGGAGGGAGGTCGAGCCTCGAGTGGGAGTGACGAGAGTAAAGTTGTCCTCGGGAGTGTGGAGGAGCTCGTCGCGTCGGAAGTAGTGGAAGATGATCCGTTCGAGGATCTCGGCAGGAAAAGGTTTGACCATCTTCGGGCGACGAGGAGGGAGAGGAAGGAGGAAGGGAAGGAGGAGGTGAGCTTGGATGTTTCGGCTTTCTCCTTCCTCTCCTTGGTTTCGTCTGATCAACAAGTGAAGTAAACTCACTGGAAGACCTGGAGCTACTCTAAGGTACCAAGGATTGATGTCTAGAGTTGAGAACAAGTTCTTGATGGTGGACGTCGAGGTGAGCCTTCCAAAAGTCCCTTTCGTTCGAACCTCCCTCTTTCGCCTCAAGCGGTCATCTCCTTCCTTCCCACCTCCTCCCACTCCTTCCTTCATATGGCTCTCGAACGATCCTCCTCCTCTTCTCCATCTTCTCCCTTTCTTCCGATGGAAGTAAAATCCAACATTATCCGCTTCTGCGACCCACCCACGCTGGGAAAGGTCTCTCAAGTCTGCCTCGCCTTCCTCGAGCTCGCCTCCCCTCTTCTGTATGAAGACGTCGTCCTCAAAGGACACAAGGCTCTGAAGTCCTTCTTCTGTAAGAGAGTGAGTCCGCTCCCTCGTTGCGTCTTTCTCGTGCTCATCTACAGTCTTCTGACTACTCTTTGGTCTCGTTGGAACGAAGCAGAACCCTGCCACCCATCAACCTCACCTCGAACCCTTCCTCTCCCTCTCCCAAACTCGATCTATCATCTTCTTCCCCGACGGAATCATCACCCAAGACGTCTGTCTCTACAAGGATCGTCTTCCCTCCGGAGTCCTACCTCTCGACTTCCTCCTCCTCAGACCCAAGGCCTCCGAAACCTTTGCAGGCAAAGGGGAGAGAATCTCAGACGCTCGAATGTGGTCCTCCTTCCTCTCTCTCCTGGATCCCCTCCGAGTCGCCGTCATCGGTACCAGAGACGACTTATCCAGACCCTACATCTACGTCCCCGACGTCTCACTCCACGAGGAAACCCTTCTTTGGTCGAGATTGGAAAGCCTAGAGTTCACGAACGCTTCCGCGTCGAGCTTCCTCGGGTACTCCTTCTTCCTCATCGGACGCAAGGACGACCGTCCCCTTCAGGTCATCTACAATCTTCATCAGCGATGGGATGACTCCCCCGGAGGATATCCTGTCGAGAAGCTCCTCCTGTTCGACCTGTCGTGGCTTGAGGATGAAGTCACTGAACCGGACGAGGGATGTCCGATCTTCGCTTTCGACTTTGTCAGGGCCGTCGTTCGAGTCAGAGATGAAGAGGAAGAGGAGGAACTGATGTCGGATATTGAGGATGGGTGGGATGCGATCGGGACGGGGAATGCTGAGAAGAGGGAGTGGAGGAGAAGATTGAAGATTGAGGTTGTCGAGCCTGAAGAAGAAACTTCTTCGGAAGGGGAGGAGAGTGAATGAACAGGTTAGCCCAACCGTCAATTTTTGAGCTACTTTGGGCTAGGTCTTCCAAGAAACTGACGTTCTGCCCTTGTCGTTTGGTTCTGCAGTCTCGCTCACTTGATCGTCGCGTCGCGGACCACAGCAGTCTTTTCCTTCCTTAACTTCTATCACTCCTCTTTCTTTTTCTAGTCTACCATATCCGTAATACCTACTGTTACTTCTCATACGTTTCCATGCAAGCTTCCCACCAACCTCGCTGTGTTCCCTTCTCTTCGCTTTCAACGACTGATGCAGACGCGTCCGGTCTACTATCGTCGTCCTCCTCTTTCGCTCGCTCAGATCATCACTTCTCTCCGAGTCCTCACAAAAAACTTTCCAACGCGTCTGTCTCGTTTACTCAGCCTGATCCGACGAAGACTCTTTCTCCTCAAGCAAAGCAAAGGAAAATCTCGCCGAGTTGCCGTCTCTATTTTCGGCATCTCCTCCCTTGAACCTGTTCAGCTCGAACCTTTCTTCTTTCTCTTCTTCCTCTTTCTCATCCCCAACCCTCCACCGTCTCCCAGACTCTCTTATTCTCTGCCGATCATGCTGGAACTCCTTCTCGTGATCCTGTTTGCGGTCTTCTTCATGCTGCTCTCCTTCCTTTCCGCGGCAGCGTTCGTGATGGTGAGCTCGACCGTCGTTTCCTCCCTTTGATCCAGACTGACCTTTCGCTCCTCTTTCTTATGCTCGTGCTTCGATCGCTATAGCCCATCGCAGGAAGCATCACCCGACTGCGCGCGAACTACGTTCCCAAGGGTGTGCGGTTGGACGAGGAGGCTGGGAAGGGAGGAGGACCGACGGTGGTGAGATCCGTTTGGGGAATGCTCAAGAGGGTCAAGAACTTGGAGGGGTGGAAGGGCTGGTACAAGGGTGAGTGGATCGGATAGCTTGTTTCAGTGCTGGGGTCAGCGGGCTTGAGGCCATGGAGAGCGAAGGAGGCGGAGGAGAAGGGAGAGGTGAGAGGGACGGAAGAGAAGAACAAAGGACGGAGGAGGAGGTTGGTCACCTTCTCCTCTTGCCTGTACTACACCATCCTTCCATCTCGCGGTCGTGAGAGGATGCGAAGGAGAGTACGTTCATCGGTACAGTATCTGTGAAGTAGCTGAAGGTTACTGTCACGAACTGCTGAGCTCTTCTGATTCCCTCATCTGCGAGTTGAGCGCTGAAGCTGACCTTCCTCCTTTCCTCCCTCCCTCCGACCAGGAATCTCTCCCGTCATCGCTCTCGACCTTCTCGCCGGATCTGCTCTCTCAATCGTCATCTTCGTCGCCAACGCCATCAGTGGACCTCCCACTGACGGGTCGGTCTCTACGCCGGGAGCGTTCAGGTCAGTCGTTTCTCTTCTCGTTCGCTCTCCCTCTCTTTACCTCGTCGACTGCGAAGCTCATCAATGCTCCTCCGCCATTTCTTTCTTCTAGCCTGTTCATCGCTGGACTCGGAGCTGCTTTCTTCACCATTCCTTTCACCGTTCTCATCAACCGGTTCGTCAATCTCCCCCCATCTTCAGCTTTCCTTTCAAGGCTTTGTGTCGCGTTTCTCTACACCTCACTCACTCTATTCGCCCTTCCCATCACCTCAGATCCATCGTGACTCCTCATCTCCTCTCCTGGAACCCCATCAAAGCTGCTCGGATCATCCTCACTCCCTTCGAACAATCTCGACCCTGGGTCCTCTTCAAAGCTCCCGGTCTCCTCGTCGTCACCTTCATCCACGTCCTCTGGATGGCCCTCGTCTCCAAGGGAGTTCGAAACCTCCTTCTTCCCGAGATCGCTCAGTTTGGAACTCCCGCTACCGCCGAAGCTTCTCCTCCTGAGGCGACCCCATACCTCGTCGCGAGGCTCGTGGCTTTCCTCGCTTTCCAGATGTTGAGCACTTTCCTTGTGTGAGTCGCAGCCGCCTTCTTAAACCATCTCTTCAGAAAAAAAAGCTCTTTAGAACCTCCGACTGACCCGTCGTACTTCTGCATTCGTCTTCTCTCTTCTTCAGCTGCCCTCTCTCCGTCCTCGCCGTCCGTCTCTCGATCCAACGACAGAACAACGGCCAGACTCCCGTCGATCAGATCCCTTCCGAGTACGCTGGAAAGGAAGAGGACGTCCTTGTTCTCCGATCCGAGGAACAGCCTTACGAGGGAGCGATGGTGAGTCGAACAAAGCCAACAACAACAATCCTTCTCGACGCGTCGAGCGTTTGGACCTAACTTTCGTTTCTCTCTCTCTTTTCGTGCTGCAGGACGCGTTCAAAACGATCATCGACGAGGAGGGATGGCAGGCTCTCTACACCGCTTGGATCCCTACGATGTTGGGGTTGCTGTTGGGGATCGGGCTTTGATTGGAGTATAGGCGAGGGAGGAGCAGAGACGCGAGACGGAGTGGGATACGTTCGCTCGGCGTCCTTTCAGTACAATAGACTCTTTTTTTCCGGCCTAAAGTAACATATTCGTATCCTGATTCTCATCCTCAGGGAAGAAGGAGGGAAACTGCTTCCAAGCCGATCCGAGATAAACCAAAAGGCAAACTAGTCTCTTCCGTCCTCGCCTTCCTCCTTCCTTTTTTCTGCAAGCATCATGCATTCTCCCTCCCCCCTTTCCTTAGAACGTTCTCCCCTGCCCAGATTCTAAACACCCCGTGCCCTCGTCCCCCTCTCGCCTTGAACTTCGCCCATCTCTTCTTCGAGTCCGGAGTTCGGTTCCTCCTCGCCAGACCTGAAGCGCTCGGGGAGGTCTCGATAGTAGGAGTTGATGGCTCGGAGACGGTAGTGTTGGTTTCAGGAACTATGGTTGAACGGAGGAAGATGTCGTTCTAAGTGGAGAAGAGAGGGGAGGGAGAGAGAAAGAGGTGAGTGGGAGGATCGAAAAAAAGGAAGAGAAAGAAAGAGAGGGGAAGAACCTGAGCTCCATCAGTGGATCCGTAACGAGAGTTGTGAGTGGGAGGATCCGAATCGAAGTTGTTGTCTCCACTGGGAAAGAGACCGAACAGTGGGTAAGTTGTCGGAAGGTGAAAAAAGGAAGATCGACACGACGCGTCGAGTCAACTCACGAAGCTTGCGAAGAATCGAAAGGTCAATATCTCGAAACAGAACGACGCCCCATGAAAGGGTTAGGAATGGAAAAGGCAAGGGGAGACGCGTCGAGCTTACAGCCTGAGTCGGCGCTGGAGCGAGAAGGAATGGAAGAGTGGGAAGGTGAGCAATGTGGACGTATATCTATGGAAGTGGTTAAATGGCTCACGCTCCAGCGGCATGCTCTTCGAAGGCATCGGTTCGGGAGGGATCTCGGTAAGTCGTTCCCGCTCGGTTGGCGGAAACTTGGCCTGAGGAGTGTTCAAGGAGAGGGGAGAGACGAGAGAGTGAGCTACCGGAGGAGCATACGAGCGAGATAGGAAGAGGATCCTACCGTGATAGGTTCCGCCTGCAAGTTGAGGAAGAAGTGAGGGTCAGCTGGAGCGAGAGGAGATTGAAAGAAACAGGAGGATCGGAGACGAGCCAGCGGGAAGCTTTGCACGGGAAGAAGAGAACGAAAGTCAGATTCGATTGAAGTAAAAAGAGATGTATGAAGAAGTGGGACCGCTCACCTCCATGAACACCCCATCAGCAGGAGGGAAAGCCTTGAACCTGTTGACGAAGAACGGAAACGAAAAATCGGTGAGCTTCGCCGAGTTCGCCCTCCTTGCTCTCCTTCTCCTCCCACAGCCTCGAATTCACACTCACCCATGTCCAAACCATTGCTGCTCCGACAACCCCATCGATAGCTTCAAAGGTTGAACGGGCAAGTTGTTGTTGTGGTCGACGACTCCCTCGACGATGCCGTCGAATCCAAAGAGAGAGGGATCCCATAGGGCGACGTGCGCGTTGGCCAGCGTTACGGCGAAGGGAAGAAGAACGAGGAGTGAAGCGAGCATCTTGGAGGAAGGTGGACGGTGAGATGGACGTTGGAGGAGGAAGAGGAAGAGGAGAGAGAGTGAAACGGGAAGGAGGAGGAGGAGAGGCGAGCGAGAAGGAGAGAATGAAAGGGAAAGAAGGACGTTCAAAGGGAAGTCGAAGAGTGGATGGGATCAAGGGAATCAGCCGCTTTGGGATCGCTGATGAAGAGGCTGGCTGAGACATGGACAAATCTGGGATACGATGAAACGAGGGGAGAGAGAGAAGTCTGCAAAGAAGGAGCAGGAGAAGGCCGAAGGATGCCTCAAAGCACTGTGTGGCTTTGCAGGCTTTCTGGTCAGAAGAGAGCGCTTGGGAGCGAGCTAAGCCAGAGCAAGAGAAGATATAAGCAAATCAGCGATAAGGAGTCTTCTTTCGAGAGTGGCCGGGAGGGAGGGAAAGAGAAGGGGCGGGATGAAAAAGAAGGAGGTCGAGCTCATCTTTCCTTCCTCCCCCGACGGTCAGCCTCCGGAATACCCTCGTTCACCCGATATTCAAAACTTCCCGATGGAGGGGACGGGTGGAAGATTGGGAGAGGGTGAGCCGAGTGAAAGGGAGGTTGGTTGGAGGAGGGAGGGAGGGAGGGACCGGAGGGTGGGCGTTGAGATCGTTGGGAGGGATGATTTCAGGGAAACGGAGCAGGACGGCTTTCTTGGGATTCTGGGGGCATAAGTAGCAGGCCAGGATTTAATCTATCGTTCTGGTTCTACGGATGTACGATCATGATATTTTCCTTTTCTCGGCGCGTCGTCTTTCTTCTTCCTTTCCTTCACTTCTCACAAAGCTCGGTTTCTCCATCTTCCATCTCATCTTCTCCTCAGCAAACCTCTCGTTTGAGAGCTCAAACCTTAATCGCAAGCATCGATTTAACCAAAGCAGCACGACGATGGAAACGACAGATCAAAATGAGACCGAAGAATCAAAACTTCAACCCAGCATAAACCTCCTCCTCGAACTTTGACCAAAGCACAGGTACGTTCGCGTCGTCGGGAGGAAGAAGTTGGGTTCCTCCGATGAGCTGTTGGGTTGCAAGGGAGTTGAAGAAGAAGAGAAGGAAGAAGCAAGAAAGAAGGAAAGAAGTCAGCGAAAACGAAAACGAAACCAGAACGACGCGACTTCACACGATCCCTCTCTCCTCATCCCGCCACTCTCTCAATCCAACCTCAAACCAACTTATGTTAGAACTCACCGCAATCCCCGTCTCAGGATCCACAAAGAAATGCGTATGAGCCATCCCTCCCCACCCACCACTCCCCTTCCTTCTCCTCCCCTCCCAATCCACCTCATTCACCATCAACCCCGTCGACCAATCCACTCCTTCCACGGGGATTTTTGCTCTCCTCACAACCTCCAACCGTTCCTTCGCTTCCTTCCCCAACGTCCCGACGAACAGACTCTTCCAGCTCTCGTGGTTGATCAGCGGACCGCCTTTGGCAGTGGGGGGGATGAGCGAGTTAGGAGCTAGTTGAAGGAGATGTTGAAGGAGGAGGGTGTAATCTGCTAGAGTTGACCAAAGACCCCATGCTCCGAAGTGGATGGAAGCTGTGTCGGGGAGGGTGTTGAAGAAGGCGAAAGGGTTTGAAGGGGGGATGGAAGGGTTGAGGAGGGTTGTGGAAGGGTCGCGGTAGTGGAAGGGGAGGGTTGCTCGGGCTTTGAGGGTTGGTGAGAGGTTGAAGGAGGTTGAGGTCATGTGGAGGGGTTGGAGGATGTTGGTTTGGCTTGTGGAGAGATGGAGGGAGGAAAGAAGGAAGAGGAAGATCAGACGCGTCGCGGGACTCAGAGAAGAACGAAGGAAGAGAAGAGAAGGCTCACAAGTACTCCTCAAGGGAAACTCCACTGATGATCTCGACGATTCGACCTAGGTAGTCTGTTGAAGGGGAGTAGCACCAACTTGTTCCTGGTTCGAAGACGAGGAGTTGGCCGAAGTGTCGCTGGAAAGAAGGAACAGGTTGAAACGAGTCAGCGAAAGAGGATCGACGTGACTTCCTTCTCCAATCGAAAGCGACTCACCTCCTCGGAAGTAACCTTGGTCCAATCCTTCTCGGCCATATACCGCTTCAGATCTACAACGCATCATGGACCTCGAAAAGTCAGCTCGACGTCGTCTCTTCCCATCTCCTCATCCTCTCAGACTCACCAGGCGAATACGTGTCCAACGCCAGCCCCGACGAATGGTTCAACAGCTGCAAGATCGTTACTCTGTTCTTGGCGGGCACCAGTACGGGTTCTCCTTCTGCTGAGTAGCCTGTGAGGATGTTTGGAGCGACGAGACCAGGGAGGAGAGTTCCTCCTTCGGTGTCGAGAGTGAGTTTGTTACGCTCGATGAGTTGGAGGATGGCTATCTGAGAGAGAGCGAGGAGGAAGGAGGCTTAGGATTGATTGAGGAGAGAGGATGGGAGAAGGGTGAAGAGAGAGGGAGAGAGCGAGAGGTCGGAGGGAGGAAGGGAGGAGGAAGGGATGAGTCAAGCTCAACATCTCTCTCTGTCTCTCTCTTCTCTTTTCTCCGACATCGGCTATATTAGCGGTATCTGATCGACGCAGACCTTCTCCTGGATGAGCTCGGGAGCAGATCTCGATCGTTCTCTTCCAACCGAGCACCAAGCAGCCCATCTCTCTTCTCTTCTCCCTCCCTCCCATCTCAGCCCACCAACCCATCGACCCACGTTCCCTCCTTCCTTCCTTCTATCCCACTCTCGAGAACTCACCGAAGTAATCAACTTTGTCATACTGAAAATCCTTATAACCGTATCCTTCCCAAACTCTCCTCCCGCTGATTCGCAGAAGAGCTCTGAATCTGCTGTGAAGGCGGAGAGGAGGAAGGGAGGGACGAGGGAGGAGGAGACGGTCGTTTGGAGGAGAGAGGAGATTCGGGCGAGGGAGGTGGGAGTGAGGGAGGTGGGTCGGGGGGAGGACATGCTGGTGGGTTTGGGAGAGGGTGGGTGGGTGGGTGACGGGGGGGAACGAAGAGGTTGGGAGGGAGGGAGAGGACGGGGTGGTATGGCCGAGGCGGTTGCGGTTGAAAGGAAAGCCGGAGCGATTTGGAACTCGCTAGAAAATATATTATTTTTCCTACTATACATAATACTCTCAGGTAAGCTATCCCTCGTCTCTCCCAGTTCCAATCACATTTTCCCTCTCGCAGCAAACGCCCTTTTCAACTTTCCCTTTCCCTTTCCCTCTCGATCCAAACGCGTCGAAACCTCCTCATCTTAAAGATCCTCCTTCCTCCTCTCATCCCACCCAGGTCCCCTCTCGTTCTCAGGAACAACCTTGACCAGTCGAGCGGGGTTGCCGAAGATGACGGACCTGCGCCCAAGACAAAAAAGAAACGAAACGAAACGAGCGATGAGGTTGAGCTCGCGAAGAGAAAGAGAGATGAGGGCAAGTAGAGAGGGGAAAAGAAGCTCACCAATCAGGGAAACTTTTGGTTACGACGGCTCCGGCTCCTACGGTGCAACCTGTGTGGAAAGAGAGGGAGAGGGAGAAGAAAGAGTCAGAAGTGAAGAAAGCGAGCGAGGGATGAAAGGGAGGGATTGGAGCGTACCTTGTCCGATTGAAACTCCTGCTTGAATAGAAACCGACTGAGAGAAATGTCCCCAAAAGCAAAGGTCAGCTAGGAGACCAAAGAAACGGGTCGAAAAACGAAGGACTCACTCCTCCAATCCAAGTATCATCCCCAATCCTGACCTCCCCAGCTCTCTCATCCCCCGTCAACCGCTCAACAACAGAAGTACCGTGACCAGCAGCGTAGATGGATACGTTGGCTGCAAAGTCGAGCACGTACACGAATGATCAGACCAGCGAGAGGAAAAACACACGGCACGACAGGGAGGGCGGAAAGAAAAGGAACGAGACTCACGCCCAAAGAGGACTCTGTGGCCGATGTAGACCTTCGAGCAGTCCAGGATGATGGTGTTGTAATTGGCGTAGAAATCTCCAGCTAGGATGATGTTGAACCCGTAGTCAACGGCGAATCTGCCATCGCAGTGAAGGAAGGAGGAAGTGTTGAGCTCGAGGCACTTGATCCTCTCCCCTCCTTCCATCTTCCCAACCTCCTGAGTCCTCCCCTACCTGGAACTAAACTCACGGCGGCTCAATATAAACCTCCCCCATCCCCTTCTCCTGAACCCCAAACAACTCCGCCAAAAGCCTCCTCCTCTCACTCCCCCCTTCCTTGTCTAGCCCGAGCGTAGCCGTGCTCGGTTCAGGAACGGAATGGTTGAACTGATGCATTAGGATTCGAGCGCGTTGACGAGCGGCGATGAGGTCGGGGGTTAAAGAGTTGTAGAGTTCGGTTTTGGAGATTGGAAAGGGGAAGGTAGGTTCTGGGAGGAGGAAAGAGAGAGAGGGAGGGAGGGTGAGCTTCGGTGAGCTTTTGGAGGAGGGTTGCAGCTTCGTGGGGAGGGTCTTGGAGGCATTTTTTTTTTTTATCTAGTTCGGAGAGAAGATAGAAGGGAGGGTGTAAACGTACTCTTGAAAGGCTCCAAAGGAGGGTAGGTGAAGGGGGAGGACATGGTCGTCGAAGGAAGGGATGAAGCTGAGCTTGAGGTGATCGGAGGAGAGCGAGGGGAAGAGAGTTTCCTGCTGTTTACCAGTCTTGATCGGGTGGAAGAGTTGAGGAATACAAGGAGAAGAGTTGCCCGAATAGGTCCTGGGAAGAGTAAGAAGTCGAGCGGGAAGGGAGCTTGTTGTAGTTGGGAGCGAAACGGTGCGCTGGCGAAGGATCCGCTTTGAAGGAAACGCCGGTGTGAGCCAAGGTTGGGGTTGGTCACTTTTAGAGCTGGCTCTCGGGCCTGGACCAAATTTTAAGAGCCCGGGATGCTGAGATCTTTCATCTTCAGGTTCTGAGAACGCGAAGGAGGTCGAATTCCGGTGAGGAACCGAGCAAGAGAGCTCGAAAGGAAAGGGAACGAACAACGCGTCGAGATGAAAAGCTCCAGGAACAGAAAAGAGGTATCGTATCGAGGAAAGACGAAGTCGAACCAAGTAATAAGTAGACCAAGCGAGCGGTGGTTACTAAACCCTGCTGACCTTGAGAGGCATCGTAGCTCCTTCTGCCTCCCTGCCTAGTCGAACCGGTTTTGCGATGATAGCTTGTCGAAGGACGATCTCGTGGCTGATGGAGGATGGCTCGAACTTGAAGTGTCGAAGGAGGACAAAGAGGATCACTTTCATCCTGGGGGAAGCGGAGGAAGAAGAAAAAATAGGAGGAGGAGAGCGCGAGGAGGTCAGGGACGCGTCGAAAGGAAGAAGAGAGAGAGAAAGAGAGAATCGTCAACTCACTCTGCAAGAGAGAACCTGTAACCAAGGCACATCCTGACAAAACAAAAGGGACGAATATCAGGAAAGGTGCGAGAAAAGGGAAGGAGAGAGATCCATACTGACCTGTTTCCAGCGAGGAACGTCGCTTGATGGGACCAGAAGCCTGAGAGCTCGTCAGTCGAGGAGGGAAGAGGTTTGAGCCATCGATCGGGACTGTAAAACGAGATGTGACGAAGGAAGATGATTAGTCAGATCATGGTGAGGAGAAAGCGAGAGGAGGGAGAAGGAATTGGGTACGAACTTGAAGACGAGAGCGTCCTCTCCCCAAAGCTCCTTGTTCGTGTTGACGTTGACGATAGCTGGGAAAATGTGAGGAGAGGAAGGATTGAAGAAAGAGTCTCAAGCGTGAGATGGGAGATAGAAGTCGAAGAACGTACGAATCGTGATCACAGCTCCCTGAAAGAAAGAACTCGACGCGTCAGTTTCGGTAATCGGTCCCGTCGAAGTGAAAACCAACTGAGAAGAGACAAACCTTCGCGACTGGAATCTCGACGATCATCTGGTCAGTCTTGATGTTCTTGACCGGAACCGAGAGAGGGAGGACGTTATCCTGAGCGGAGCATCGAAGAGTAATGGAAACCGAGGATCTCAATCGCACAGTCTCTCGAACGACGGCGTCGAGGTAGGGAAGATCGTTGAGGGTATCGCTTGAAGAAGAAACGAGAAGAGGGTTGTTAGTGAAACGAGGCGTAACATATAGAGAGAAAGAAGCAAGCCTAAGCAAGCCAAGGAAGAAGGAAAGCTCACAGCGAAGGGAAATCGTCTTCAACGCTGAGCAGCTCCTGTCTGAGTCGATCCTGAGCTGAAAGATCGTCGCTCAGCAAAGAAAGAGTTTGTGAGAGGGACGTCGCCGTGGTTTCGAATCCCGCGAAGAGGATGGTGGTGACTTGATCGAGCACCTCCTCGTCTGTAAGTCGCTGAGCTTCTGGAAGATCGTCGGCGAGGTTGGCTCGAACTGGGAAAAGGGGAGGAACATAAAATGAGCTTGGGAGAAAAGTGGAGAGAGATTCGAAAGAGGACGGACTGACTGAGTCTGTCGAGAAGATCTCGCGAAGGGATCGCGTCCTTGTTGATCTTCTCTCCCAAAGATGCCGTCTCAGCAATGACGCTAGCCTTCTTCTTGGTGATGATTTCCTGTAAGGTGATGATGAAAGTCAGCTTTGGAAGATAAAGAGGAAGAACACGGGGAAATCAAGACGTACTCGAGCGATGTCTCTGAGAGCTCCGAGGCTGAGTTTCCCTCGTCTGGTTCGCTCGGTCGACTGTGGTGATAAGAAGCATGGAAGTTGGCATGGTAAGCTCTAGGATGCGGAACTAAGGGGATGGGAAAAGGCTCACAAAGATCCTGAAGACAGGAAGATGGCCCTGAGCGATCTCAATGAAGCTGAGGCGAGTGACGTTCCCTCCGAAGAGTTCAGCAAACGCGCTGCTATCTGAATCCGATCCGGACATGCATCCTAGTTCGTGGTCGAAGCCTGTAGAGGAAGATCAATGTCAGCGATCCTCGTCATCGGAGGGAAGCATGCGAAGAATCACTAGTTGAAGGACGAAGCTCACTTGCGAGCGCGACGATATCCAGCGTGCATCGACAGATCTCCTTCGAAACGTCAAGTTCCTTGACCGAGTCCGAACCAACGAGTTGCTGGAAAAGATCTCGAAGCTGTGAAAGAGGTGGGAAGGGTGAGAAGAGAAGGATCAGTGCCGAAAAGGAGATTCCTAGCTTCGTCGCTCGCGACTCCAGTCAAGTTTATGAGGAAGAGCTTACGACGTAAGATTTCTGGAGGAACATCGGGGTCCAAGCCTTGATCTCTGAGAAGGCGAAGGGAGGAGTGAGAAGTCGTCTCTGTTCACAGAGAGGCAAAACGAAGACGAAGGGAGACGATCAGTCGCGTCTTGCGGCCGCGGAGCAGAGTGATTCGAGTAGAGATCAAACGAAGATTGATGGATTTCTCACCTGGTGCTTGTGAGCGTCACCTGGAAGAGTTCAAAGTCAAAAGAAGCGTAAGCATCTGTCGAGTTCACAAGGAGCTTCGAAAGTCTCCCCTCAGAAAGAGGAATCGACGAACTTACCCTCAGCGAGCAGCACACCCATTCCCGTCAGCTGGCCGACACGATACCTCGTCATCGCAGGCTTCGGGAAAGCAGTGTCGTTCTTGAGCTGTCCAAAATACAGGAAAAGCATGTCAGTTCAGGTCGGGGCCGGGGAAAGGCGGTTCGGAAAAGAGAGTAGGACGCACGATGTACATGATTGCCTTTGGATCGTGAGTGTAGATTCTAGGGAAACCGAACAGACCCCAGTCTCTCCAAGTAGGACCATAGACGGCTGAGATTGCTCTGTAACCAACTCCGGGCTCTTGGATGTTCCTTCATGGGAAGGAAGGGAGGAAAAAGGAGGAAGAAAACGAAGGAAGCGGTGAAGATGAGCTCGACGCTTCAACGACAGAGGAAAAAGAAGGAGCATAGAAACTCACCCGAACAGCAGACCCATATTTCCCCAGAACCAATGCGAAGATTTAGGTCCATTGAGGAAGTTGTAAGCGGTCGCGCGGACGAAGATGGTGTTCTGTAAGGGAGGGAGGTGGACGGAGAGAGGGAAGAGAGATGGAGGCCAAAGTGTTGAGCTCGTTTCCCTAGAGCGATTTCCGAGCGGGAGATTGAAAAAAGAAAGGACGTACGATAATCTTAGTAGCGACTAGGGTAGCTGAGAAGAGGATGATTGAAGAGAGAAGGTTCTCTGAGAGGAAGGGGAGGAGAGAAGAGAGCATGGTGCCAGGGAAGGAGATGGCGGTTCGGAGGGAGGGAGGAGCCCGGCTTGCTTCCGCCGTTGTCATGGAAAAAGGGGTGCGCGAGGAAAGAGCATCTGCTGATACGTCGTAGTAGACTAATGGACGTACGGTAAGAATAAAACCGGAAGTGTTAGATGCCGGCCCATGAGCGAAACGAAGGAGTTGAACTGACTCACGAAAGAAAGTCAACGGACGAGACGCGACACGACGCACACGACAACTCGAACGCATACGGTCCCTGCAACCCAAAACAGGAAGAAAGGTAAGCTGTGGTACATAAGAAAGTTTCGATAGAGAATCCTCGCTCAGGCTCAACCCGTCGCGCTCGTGTCCTTTCGAGAAGTCGACGCGTCTTCCTCTCTCTTCATCCGTCGTCCAGTCACAGAAGCAAGCCTAAAAGCCAGGAATCGATCAAGGAAAGAGACTAGCCCCCTCTTCGCTACCATCACCGTTCACCCAAAATCCTGTCGAAGCACCGAAGAACGCTACACCCTCCTCCGTCATCAGCGCAATCTCTCCCTTCCCAACACCCACACTCGTCCCTCCCTCCCCTTTCCAAAGGACATCCGCTCCATTCCACGAGAACCCACTATCCCACCCATCCAAGTCCTTGTCCGGGACGAAGTCTTGCCAGTCTGGAGACCTTGGATATTGCGACGAGTTGGCCCAGGACAGGGCGAATCCGACTGTACGTCCGTTGTTCGTTCCCTCCATGACGGACCCTTCGTAGACGTCGTGAGGGATAGCGAGGCCAACGGAGCCGTTGAGATTCAGAGCAGTGAGTGTGAGGTTGGCGTGGGCGGGGAAGGAGGTGATGTTGGTTTGGAGGAGGGAGGAGGAGAGAGGGTTGAGCTGGAGGAAGGTCAAGTTGTGGGTGGAGGGATCGGGTTGGCGGAAGGTGTGGTTGGTGAGGGGAAGGACGACGAGTTCGGTTTTGATTGTCGAGTTGGAGATGAAGGTGAGCGAGCTGGAGACGGTGAATCGGCCGAAGATGGGGAGGAGGGAGAAGAGGGAGAGGGACTCGGTGGTGTTGAATCCTCCCTTTTGACACGCAACAAAGAGAAGAGAGGAGCGTGTATAGTCAGCGAGTCGCTTTCTTTTTCTTGCGCCGAGCTCTGCGGGAGGACCTACATAGGATGAGATCGATCCTTTTGGCGCTCGAACGTCGACGTCGAAGAAAGTAGTGTTGGTTTGGGTGAAGTCGTCGAACGAGACGGCCATGGCACTCTCTCCGAAGACTTCGAGGGATCCACCTTGGAAAGAGCGAGGTACGGTGACGGTGATGTTAAAGACGAGGGTCTGGTTCCAGTTGGGAAGGAAGTCGGTCGCCTTCGCGAGGTCGGAAGGTTGGTACGATCCGTCGCCGATTTCCGAGCTTGAGGTCTGTGAGAGAAGATAGATACGAGCGAGATTCAGTTCAACGTTCCCTTGAGGCTAAAATAAAAAGAAGGGCCACAAAGTCGACCGCGAAGAGAGTCGGCGTTTCGAAAGAAGAAGAAGAAATCGCGACGCGTCGAACTCACAATCAGACCCACTCCTCTCACTCCTCCGCTTCCGATACCCGTCCAGTTTGACCCATGCAACCCTCCCGACACCTGACCCAGCTCCTTCAACCCCCAAGCCGTACTCTCCTCCTCGGTCCAGCCTTCTCCAGCTTTCCAGATCGCCGTGACGTTCACGAGGATATCCTGGGTCGGTGGTGAATCTGCCGTTGCTGAAACGAAGCTGACCTTCGAGGAGCGACTCCCGAAGATCTTGACGTAGTTGTAGGAGGTAGGCACGAGACGGAAGGGTTGCTGGAGGGTGGAGGTGAAGATGGAGAAGTTGGTGGGAGTTCCGGCGTTGTTGTTGTAGAGGATTTGAGAGGGAAGAGGAGCTGAGAAGTTGAAGGGAGTGATGAGTTCGTAGTCGAAGGAGACGAGTCCAGGAGGGACCTATTTGGTAGAGATGGAGGTACAGGTCAGTGACATGGAGGTGACAACAGAGGAGGGAGAAACAGAGGGCGAGAAAGAGAGGGCGAGAAAGGGTGAGCTCTCGCTCGTCCCTCCTCCTCCTCCTCCTCCTTGCAAAACGTACCTCTGGAAGCACTGTAGATCTGGCCGCATCGAGATAGACAGTCGCCCGTGCTCTTCGTACCACTGCCGCTTCCTCCCGATCCTTCTTGACCTTTGCCCGATGGACTCCGTACCAGATCATAGCTCCTACGAGACCAGCGAAGAGGAGGAGGATCACTCCGACGAGGGCGTGTCCTTTGCGAGAATGAAAGAGCCATGGAGGAACGAAGGGTTTCCGAGCTGCTTTCTTGGGAGCACACCCTTCGATGGTAGCTTCGTCGAGAGTGAGAGCTGAGGGGATGGAAGCTGAGGAGGAGGTCGGATGGGATAGCAGAGGATGGGGAGAAGGAGGAGGAGGCGAGCCGAGGTCGTTCATCTCGTAGGAAGGCGAAGCAGCCGCTTCATCGTGGGTATCGGTACCGTAAGGTGGAGGGTGATAGGTTGGAGGTTGATCCTCAAGCATCTAGAAAGCTTGTGAGAAGGGAGAGCTGGGGTATCCTGGTGATTGAGGGAGGGAGGGAGGATAGAGAGAGCGAAGGGAGGAAGGAAGGTTCGACAAACAGGTTTTGGGATGTCACCTTTGTTTTGCATCCTTGGCGAAATTAGGGGTTAGATAAGGAGCAGGTTTGGTTTATATACATCCGAGGTGGTGCTGAAAGTGAGAGAAGAAGGAGAACATGTGTTCGAGGAGGATGTAGCTGGCGGTTGGAGGAAGGAAGGGAAGGGAGGAAAAGGTGAGCTCGACTTTCCTCGTTGTCAAGGGACGACATCCTCTTCGTTCTCGTTGTCCCTCTTCCTTAATGGTCTTCGGAATTGGAGTGTAGGGCTGAAAATATTTCATCTCTCTCACTAAAAGATGGACATTGAACGATCGCGAAAGCAAGGGGAGACAGAAAGACAGGGAGAGGGAGAAGGAAACGGCGACGGCGACGCGTGATGATGAATGAAATCAAGAGAAGGAACGATCTCCAAAGAAAAAGTGTTCAGACTATCATGTTCAGTCTAATAGAGTGATCTACGAAGGAGGAGAGGTATGGTCTTGAATAGCAGCGGCAAGAGTGCGTCGAGAAAGCGAGAAAGCTCGCGGCCCTCCATCTCCATCGTCTCGATGCTCTAGAATATGAAAGACCCAAAACATAACAGCGACGCACATAGAGTGAAGAGAAGTTGAATTAGAGCTGCGAATCACCTTCAAACCTGCTCCTCAACCTCAATCGGAAACCTCCCTCTCCACTACGGCTCCTCAAACTCCCTCACAATCGCCACCTCGACCTCCTTCCTCTCCTCTTCCGTCCTAACCACAAAGATGATCGACCCAGTCTGCATCTCCTCCGCTGAAAAAATCCCGTACGGCGACTCCACCGGAAACCTCTTGAGGAACTTCGACGCGTTTGGGTACTTCTTTGACAGGAAAGACCTGACGTGGATTCGGATGGTTCGTCGACGGTCAAGAGAGGGAGGTGGGAGGGCTGCCATGTGTCGAACGATGGGGTTTTCTTGATAGCGAAAGTACATGATCCCCTTGAGGACGAGTTCTTCCAGGCGAGTGAAGTTGAGGAGGAGAGGGACCTCGCCGCCGGGGAGGAGGAACTCCTTTCCAGATCCTTCGACGTAGTATTCGAGCCGGCGGGAGTTGAGGTAAGGAAGGAGGGCCTTGTGGAGGAGGCGGAGTAGACAGGTGGATTGGTAGCGGCAGGAGAGGAGGAGGTTATCGAGGGGTAGAAAAGTCGACGCGTCGAGTCGGGAGCGGGAGAGGGTAGGGTAGAACGGCACGGGGGATACGGAAGGAAGTTGATGAAGAGGGTTCGGATGGTGGAGAGGTTGAGACGTACGTTGATTTGAGAGGGGGAGGAGCTCTGCGAAGAGGAATGCAAGGGTCAGCCGATGGAACGAAGAGCAGAGGAAAGGGAGGGACGCGGGTGGGAGGAGGAAGGAGAGGCGAGCTCACCATTCCCTGCATCCGTTCACAGAAGAGCATCTTCAGCTGCTCGAGGGATGTGACGACGACGTCTCGGTACAAGAGTCTTGACGTCCGTTCCAGCACGGCGAACGAGGCTGCTGCTAGAGCTGCGAGGGTTGCGCGATCCGACTGCTCGAACACGAGGAGGAGGACCTCCAGAGGGAAGCGACGACGAAAGGGGACGACGAGCTGAAAGATCGATAGCGCAATCAGGTTGGGACTGAGGAGAGAGGGTAGGGAAGGGGATGCTTACTTGAGTCATGGTGAGGGAGGAGCTTGAAGGAGGGAAGGAGGAGGAGGAGGAGGAGGTGAGCTTGGACGCTTCGGCTTCACGCCGTCCTTTTCTTCGCTTCGACTGATCACCAAGGCGAGAAGTACACTCACTGGAAGGTCTGGAGCTAATCCGAGGGACCGAGGGCGAGTTCTGGAGAAAAGAACGAGTTTTGATGGTGGAAGTCAGGATCGAAAGTCGCGGCGAGCTCAACCAAAGTTCCTTTGACTTTTGAAACCTCCGTCTGCCTCCTAACGACCAGCATCAAACCGTCTCGTCTTCACTATCACCTCGGAGCACCGCTTGGATCAACGACAACTCATTGTAAACGAACTCAGTGAGTTCAAAGCTGAAGATCTGGGTGAAGAAGGGAGAAGGGAAAGACTCCCGAGCTCACCATCTTCCCTCCTCCTCCTTCCCTCCTTCTTCGCAGACCTCTTCTCCACCTATCCAGCCTCATCAGACCGCTCGTAAACATGCCAGAGGTGAGCCTCATATCTACCGGCGTCAAGCATGCGGCCCAGCTAACTACCTTCCGATTTCCTTCCTCCTTCTTGCAGCTCTCTTCGCCGACTCAACGCCTGCCTTGGGAAATCATCCTCCTGATCGTGAAGGAAGCAGATCCGTCCACCCTCGCCCTCCTAGGAAGGGTCTCGTACGATGTCTTGGCCGCCGCTGCTCCTCTTTTATACCACTCGGTTCAGGTCTCGTCGGGCGGTCAGCTCGAGCTTCTGTTCTGCGAGAGTGAGGAAGTCGAGGTGAGCTCCTCTCGACCCTTTGCTCCTCCCTCCCGCTGTCCCTCTCGAGCTGACGTCGGACCATGCGTCAGTCATCTTCATCTTCAAGGATCAATGCTCTCCTCAGGCTCTCCCAGATGCGTTCCCTTTCGATCGACCTTGCCGCCGACGAATCGGCCTGGTCCTCTTCCTTCCTCCATCTCTCCTTCTCCAGGCTGGACGACCCTATTCCCCTCGACCAACTCGATGTACAGCTCAGAACAACCCAAACTTCCGTCTATCGCGGTCTTCACACCACTGTCCTCCCTCGTCTCAATCCCACCAGCTTCACGCTGCTGGGAGAGGAAGGCAACGAGTCCGTCTGGCTCTCGCTGTCAAGGGCGTATCCGACGTTGGACAGCTGGACAAGGACAGAAGAACTTCGATTCGTAGGAGGGATAGTATACTCACAGCCCTGCAATGGTCCTCTCCTCCTGGGATCGATCCCTCAACCTTTCCTCCATCGTCGCCGGATCATTCGGATTCAGGTCGACGTCCGCCTCGTCGCATCGGTCCTGCTCAGGTTGGCGAGGGGAAGGAGCTTTGGATTTGAGGGAATGCAGGATGGGTCCATGAGGCTGGTTGTGAAGTCGGAGGAGAAGAAAGTCGCGGCGGAAGAAATCGTGCGAGCGAGTTCGGAGATTGAGCGGTGGCGACGCGTCTTTGCCGTTGAGGTTGAGCCATGATAGCAGTGAGTACTTGACACATCGTCCTTACGTTATCTACTCCTCTGTACTGCTTCTACTTCCACGCCAACTGATTCGGCGATCCTCTTCTCTTCCTCACCTTCAAGCCCTCGTCTCGACTCCCCCTCCTCTCTTCTTTACTTCCCACCCCGTCGGATCACCTCGCCAGTACACCAATCCACATTCTCCTCTATCCTCTTCCCTCATCTTCCATCCTTGCAACTTCGAAAACTTCTACCTCGTCCCAAATCTTCCAATCACTGCTCCCTTTCCGCTGGACCCCTCTTACCACAGCGTATCATCCTTCGCCAATCGAATCATCCACTTGGATCGCGACTGTAGCAGAGACCCTAGGGATTACTTGGGTATTCGGGGATCACAGTAGCGGTGAGGAAAGGTGGAGGAGCATCGGTGGTCGTCGTTGACAGCTACCAGCGAGCGGGAGGAGTCGGTCGGTCCTTGCCTTCATTCGGTTCTCAAGATACTCTCTCTGTCTCTATAGGTATCCCACCTTTTAGTTTCGTTCTTTCGGCTCTTCGCTTGCTATTTCACTGCAGTCTCTCGTACGCCTCTCCTTCCACGTTTGAGAGTCAGCTTCTCGGAAGGTCAACTTTCTTCTTGCTCTGCTCTTCTCTTCTCCAAGGAAAAACAAACACGACATCTCACCTCTCAAGCAAGTCAAGTTTGACTAGTAGATATTATGAAAGAAGGCACGACATCTATGCGGAGAAGTATCTGAAGAGGGTAGTCTAGAGAGAAAGAGGAAGAGTACGAACAACGCGTCGAAAAAGCGCATTTATGTTAGATCAGCTGCCGAGGATGGACTATGGCTTGAGGAAGAAGAGGAGGAGGCTGAGCTGGGAGGGTAGGCTCGTCGGCTCCCCTGAAACGGTCACTCCCCCTCTTCTGCCATGCTTTTAGACCTTCCCTCACCCCCTGATTCTGATTCTGAGGCCTATGCGCTTGAGAAATAGCCCGTTGCTCTCCCCCCTTCCTCCCTTCTAACCACCACCTTCTTCTTCTTCCCTCCCTCCCTCTCCTCCTTCCTTCTCTTTACAGTAGTCGCCGGTCGTCTCTCTCCCCGTCCCCCCCCCCATCTCTCGTTCATCCCCGTCGTCCTTGCTCACCTACTTCCCTTCTCTTTCATAAAGAAGTGGGTTCCTTTTCCCAGAATCACGATGGAAGGGAGGATTCTGTAGAGACGAACTGACCTGACCTTCCTCCCTCCAGGCTTTGACAGCTCCCTCCCTTCGTTTCCCAGTCTTTCACTCATCCCTCCAAGCCTACTCCCCCCCTTCTTAATCCTTACTACCATGCTCGCCACTCCTTCCTCCATCCTCACCGTCCTCCTCCTCGTCGCCGCTCCCCTCGTTTCCGCCACTTCAGGTTCAGGAGCAAGGATCCATTCGGGTTCGAGCTTCCTCAAGAGGCAGAACAACAACAACAACAATGGAAACAACAACAACAACGGGAACAACCTGCAGACATCTTTGAGTACGTACTACTATAGACTCAAGGGAAGAAAGATCAGTCGAAACGAGGAACAGCTCGAGCTGACCATCTACGGCCGTTCCTCCGTTCGTTCTTCCCTCAGCCCTCGATGCCTCCCAGGTTCAGTCCAACCTCGCCAACGACGGCCAGAACCCACCTGTGGCAGGTCAGGTCGCTTCCTTGACCTCGACCAACAACTTGTACGTCCTTCGGTTTCGTTCGACTCGAGTCCCTTCGCTCAGACACTCGAGACGCCTCCCCTCCTCTCCTCCTCTCCTCTCTCCCCGAAAAAGACTCACCAAGCTCATCTCTCGCTCCTTCCTCTTATTTTTGTTCGCATCTATGTTTGCAGCATCAACTTGTGAGCTCGCTTACTCTTATCTCTTCCCCCTGCGTCTCAGTCTCGTTTTCGTCTTCCTCCCTCAACCTCGAGGCTGAACCCTTCCTCTTCTCGTTCCTCGCGTCTTCAGCTGTGCTACCACCAACCTCGCCATCACCAACGGTCTCCAGGTCATCGGTGGATCGTGCAACCCGACCATCATGGGGAGCATCGTCGCTCAGGCCAAGGCGTGAGCTCTACCTTTCAACGACGTCTCATCGAGTCTCATCCCTCTCTCCTTCGGATCCGTTGACTCTCGTCTTTCCGTCTCCTTTCGCATGTGAACAGTCCCTCCTGCAAGTTCTCCGTACGTTTTCGCTCCCTCTTCAGGCCACCGCTCCTCCCCTACCCTTCTTTCTACCCTCGTCGCGTCGCTGATCCCTCCTCTCACCTTCCCTCCTCTCAGAACCCCAAGAACGGAGACACCATCGCTGCCGATACGACCTTCACCATGACCATGAACATCAAGAACCTTCAGACTGGGTCGTTCACGAACGCAAGTCCGACGAGCTAGCGAGGAGGGGGAGGGAGGAGGAACGGAGAGGAGAGGAGGGAGAGCGTAGGAGGACGAAGGAACGAAACGAGCTGAACCCATCCATTTTCTCCCTTCCCCTCTCCCTCGATTCGACGACCCACAGGCTCAGAAGACCTACTTCGGTGCTCCCGCTCAGCTCAACGGACAGGGTGAGTGTCCGCAATTTGTTTTCTCGTCCAACCTTCTCTTCGTTCCGTCTCCTCATCGACGAGATCTGACGCGACGCTCTTCGTTCTTCTTTTTTCTTTCTCCCTCCTTCCTTCCAAACTCACAGGAATCTTGATAGGGCACAGGTGAGTTGATCGCCGACTTTCTCCCCACTCGTCTTTTCCCTCTTCTTCCTTGCCCTCTTCTCCCTTCCTCGACGCTGACTCTTCTCCTTCCTAACCCTGAATCTAACAGCCACGTGGTTATCGAAAAGATAGCTACTCTCGACTCGACCACTCCTGCCGATACCACCAAGTTTGCTTTCTTCAAGGGCCTCAACGACCCTGCCGCTGTGAGTTTCTTCACCTCTCGGCATCGACGCGCGCCGAGAGCTGATCTTCGAGTTCTCTTTTCTTCTCCTCTCTTTTCAGAACGGCGTTCTCTCCGCTACTGTCACTGGTGGACTTCCGTGAGTCGAGTAGTTCGAGAGAGAGAAACGGGAGAGACGAAGCTGACTTCATCCTTCACTCCTTCGCTCCTCCTTGATTTGTCTTCGCAGTGCTGGGTTCTACAAGATGTGAGCTCGCTTCCTTCTCTCTCTCTTCGAAGCTTCTCCATTCTCGTTGACTCAAACCCTTCGTCCGTTCGCTCAGGTCCTCCATCAACTCCGCCGCGTTCGTCCTGTCCAACTTCCTTTCTTCGACGCGTCGAGTCGTCCCCTCCCAGCTCACCCCTCTTTTCCTTCACAGTAACCATCAACCCGCTCTCGTTGGAGTCGCTCAGCATGGAAGGTTCGTGTATCTCTCCCTCTCCATCTCCCGTTCTCTTGACTGATTACTGATACGTCGATCCCGTCTCTTTCTTTCAGCTTGGACGATGCTGGTTCGTCTTTACCTCCACTCCTTTTTTTTATTACCGCTCCCACTGACGAACGCCCTCCCCCATCTTTTTCCTTCCAGTCTACTTCACTGTCACCGCCGGTGGAAACAACGGAAACAACAACGGTTCGTTTTCTCTTCCCTTTCCCTCGTCTTCGTCGCTGCGCCGTTCGAAAAGACTCATCCTTGCTCTTCTCCTTCGACCACCGCAGGAGGGAACAACAACAACAACGGTGGGAACAACAACGCTGCTGGTGGTGAGTTTTCTCGGAAAGCTTTCCTCGTTCTCGAGCGGACGCGTCGACGAAGCTGATGTTTCTTTCTTCCTCCGCCTTCGTTCGTCGGTCGTTCCAGCCGCCGCCGCTTCCAGTGAGTCACATCATTTACACTTTCTTCCCGACTTCTTTTTCTGATTGATCTTCTCCTTCTCTACCACTCGTTCCAGCCGCCGCCGCTTCCACCGCCGTTCGTCCATTTCTCTCGCCCTCTCTCTTCTTCCCAAAGCTAACCCCCCCCCCCCCTCCTCTCATATTTTTTTCTTCCACAGACCGCTGGAAACCTCCAAACCTTCACCGGAGCTCTAGGAGGAGCAGCTCCCGCCGTCACCGCTGCTGGAAACGGGAAGTTCACCTCCGGCGGAGTCCAGTTCAACTCGGCCAACGCTGCCATCGATAGGTCTTGCTCTGTTCAGCAGAACAGTAAGTCCTATTCTAGACTAGACGGCCCATCGTTATCCTTCCCTTCGTAGAGCTAAGACGTCGTCGGTTGGGTTCTTTTACCAGCCTGCTCCAACGCTGCCAACTCAGGGGACAAGAGCTTGACGGTTGCGGAATGTGGAAGTTCGTTCTCTCTCTCTCTCTCTTCCTTCTCTTCTCTCCCCCCTCTTGCTTCACCTTGCCACCTCTTACTGACTCCCTCTTCTTCCTTTTCCTTCGTCTATCAGCCCAAGAAACAGCCTGCAAAGCCCTCAACACCGGGAACTAGGCTCCTCTCGTCGTTCACTCGTTTCGTTCAACCTTCCTTCCCTTACGCCTCTTGTTTCGTTCCTCCTTCCTTCGTTTCTTCCCCGCCAGTTTCGCCTCGCTTCGTTTCGGTGGTTTTCGTTTCGTTCGTTTCTATTTGGTTCGAGCTCTCTCCTAGGAGAGCTCAGTACTTTAGCTTTTAGTAGAGGGAGAAGATCCTTTCGCCTCGTCCCTCGTTCCTTCTTCGAACGAGAAGATTTGGATGTCGTTCTTTCTTGGACTTTGGATCTCTCGGAAGGGTTTCACTTACGTTCGCCGTAGATGAGAAGAGAGCAAGCAAGGCGGGTTCGGTAGACGAAAAGTTCAAAACTCTTCGAGAGGCGAAGTCAGACTCGTGTTTGCCATCCATTCTCTCCCCTCACGAGCGGATTCAGAAACGTATGTATACCCATCTTCACACTTTATACCCACTACCTATCGCATCCCCAAAACCGAACGAACTAGATCTCGACCCGAAAACTCCAACGCAAAAGGAAAAACGTCTACTCGTCGTCCTCCTCGCCCTCAGAGTTGATGAAATCGCAGTACTCGTAGGACCAGTACCTGAAAGTTGAACGAGAGCAAGAAAGTCAGCGAGGTTCGTCGGAGTGAAGCAGGAGGTGGAAAGAAGTGGCAGAATGGAGGGATGGGAGGGAGAGAAGAAGGGAAGAGAGTCGACGCGACTCGCGAGAGAGGGAGGAGGAAGGGAAGAGAGAGAGAGAACTGACCACTGGTGACCCATGACCTTGATGGTAAGGGCGGGAGAGATGACCTCGTCCATCAGGTACAAGAGACGGAACGAAGGGAAGGCGATAGCGACTTTAAAGCGTCAAGAAGGAGAGGCGGTCAGTGAAAGAAAGAAACGACAAAGACGAGCTCAATCCTCTCGACGACCTTAGTTAGACTCACCCAAAACGAGAGCGGGAGTGATGGTCCAGATAAGCTCGATCAAGGTTCCCTGTAAGCGCGAGACAGAGCGAAGAAAGTCAGAGGAAGGAGAAGCGGAGAGAGAGAACGCGTCTTCGATCGGAAGAACGAGAGGAGGAAAAAACGTACGTGGTTGAGGTACTTGGAAGAGATAGGGTTCTTGGAGATTCGGAATCGGTAGATGATAGCAGCCAGGGCGTAGGTGACTCCGGTAACGATGGCGATAACGAAGTACATGACGGCGTTGTGGAGCTTTTGGAGAGGGAGGCAGAGAAGGAGGAGTCAGCGATGGGCGTCGACGTCGTTCGTCCCGTTCGATCTCCCTCAGATGCCCTCACCTCAGTGATTCCCTCCATAGTAACGGAAGCACCGTCCTGGAATCCGTACTGCCAAGGCTCCGGTGCATCCAAGTTAATCAATCCGAGTCCAGGAAGGGCCTAGGGAAAGCATGGGAGGAGGAGGGAGGGAGGGGAGAGAGGCGGATCGAGGGGAGGCGAGGTTCGAGGAGCAGGACGAGGGGTCGTGGGGATAGGATTGAGGAGTTGAGCGAGCAGAGTGGAACGTGGAGTAGAAGAGAGGGATAGCGACGGTGAGATTGAGATTGGAGTAGATTGGGTTGGTCGGCGAAGGACGGAAGGCGAGAGCGAGGGAGGGAGCAAGGGAAAGTTGTTTGTTGGGGATCAGCTCGAGCTCGCGCTACGACGAAACTTTTCGGAGACCTCGACTCACAGAGTATGCAATCTGGCTCAACTTGGCTCCAGCGACAGAGGTCGAAGGAGTTCCCTTGAGCAGCTGGGAGAGAGCCTGGAGCGATTGGAAGAGGGAGGAAGAAGGCGAAAACGAAGATCAGCTTGGATCGAGGCCGAAAGCGTTGAAGGCGAGGGCAGGTAGGAGAAGGAGGGAACCATCCGCATGGACGTACCTTCTGGTTGACTCGAGCAGCTTGGAGAGAAGCAGTAGGGGAGTTGGCGAGCTGAGAGGTGGGGTGATGGGATCGAGAGGGAAGCGAAAGGGACGAAGGATGAAAGGTGAGCTCGGATTCGACCGACGTTTGTCCCTCCCCCTTGCCCTCGTCGTTCGCGTTCAGGTCAGAGAGGACATACCTGAGTTCCCGCGAGCTCAACCTTGGAAGCCTGGAGAGATCCAGAGCTGCTGAGGGACTGGATTCATGGTAAACGAAGGCAAAAAGGATGGTCAGAAAGGCAAACGGAAGACGTTGGAAGACCCTCCGCTCTCTTTCGCTCCGTTCGTTCTCCTCCCCATCCATGCGCACATCCCATCCCATCCCAGGACAGCTCCCTCCCAAGGATTCGAACTCTCAGAGACAAAGATGCGAGGCTACTAACCTTGAAACCAGAAGCGGACCGAAGGGGAGAAGCGGAAGCCGAGAGCTGAAGGGAGGACGACGTCGACGCGAATCGAACAAAGGAGGGAGAGGCAGCGAAGGGAATGGAGGAGGATCGAGCAAGAGCGGCCAGCGAAGTCCCTGGGAGTCGGCGAGCGATGAGAGGAGCGAACGACATCGTGGAGGGGAGGGACAGAAAGGAGGAAGGGGGATGTCTGTCGTGGTTGGAGGATCGGAAAGGTCGGGCCTTCTGCTTGGAGAAGAGGAAACTTCTGTGCTCTTCCTCGCGGTACGATCCGACCTTCAAAGCATCAGGAGCGTCTCCAAGCTGCAGTAACAGTTGGTAAGGGCTACCGATGATATTGAGACTGGAGAGGAGGATCAAAATTGAGATGCGACGCTGGATGGAAAGAGATGGTGAATTTGAACGACGCGTCGCGGTCGAGTCGGATTCGAAACGACAAGTGGGTTCTGGCGAAGAGGCATAGATTTCAGATCATTTTGAGCCACTTTTATCTAATCCACAGTGACCTCTGAGGTATATCTCGATGCATACACAGGTCACGTAACCTGCTCCTCGCCTTCCATCTTTCCTCTTCCCTTCTCTAACTATTTCCTCCTCTCCACCCTTCTCGCCCCTCCTCACCCTTCCCGTCGTACAATCGAACTCGCCAATCCCGCTCCTTCTTCCACCACCTCTCTTCCAGTGCCCAAGATCGTCGCTCCGACCGAGATCGACGCGTTGCTGCAGAAGTTGAAGCTCGGAGGAATGAAGGAGGAAACCGTCGGTTCTGGAGCTGGTAGAAGAAGAGGATCGAGATAAATATTCTCTGAGGCGATTGAACTGCATCTCGCCTCAGCTTCAGAATAGGTTGGAGAAAGAAGAAACGAGACGTCGACGTTGCGTCTAGTTTCGCTCAAGCTCAGCTTTTTCCTCTTCCTCGCTTCTAGCTCGCTCGCGAATGAAGAAGTTCAAAGACTGATCATGATACTAAGATAGATCTCCTACTCCTCCTACTCCTCCAACAACCTCCTCTCCGTCCCATCCCCGTACACAAACACGATCAACGACGCGATCCTCTTCTCAAACTCGCTCAACCCAACCTTCTCCTTCTCTTCGACCGCCTTCCTGAACTGCTCCTCGACAACCCTCGGTCCTCCAATGAACTCAACCCTCTCCGTAGCGGTCAAAAAGGTAGACTGCTCCCTCTGATCCACCTTCAGGAAAAGATCAACAACCGTCTCCTTGTCTCCTCCGCAACCGGTGTGTAAACGGACGACGAGCACTCTGAACGACCAATCTGAGAGGAGGAGTGTCCGTCGAGGCGACTTGAAGGATAGCAGCTCTTGGAAGCAGAGGAATCCTTCAAAGACGAGGACGGTGAGGTTTCTGCAAAGCGCACCGTCGCGACCTCCCAACCCGAGACCGCTCATCTCCGGAGATCCGCAGTTGTGTGTGAAGGGGGCGGACCGACGGGTTGGCTGATATCGAAGTGTAAGCTGGGAGGGGGTGAGGTGGCAAAGGAGGATCGGAAAGGAAGGGAGGATGCTTGAGCAGAACGTTTTGAGTTTGAGGAGGAGGAAGGAGCAGTTGGGCAGGTTGAGCTCGGGGTCCCTGAAGCCTGGGTTCGAATAGATGAGAGAAGAGGGATAGAGGATCAGCGATTGCTACGGCGACACACTCACTCCGACTGTTACGATCATAGCCCCAAAAAGAGATCCCCAGCTTCAGTTCTCGAACGAACCTCCCGACCTCGATGTGCCTCCCCTCAGTCGTGAGAACGCCTCCCGTCCCCAAAAGAGTCATCCAGTGCTTTATGATGACTTCACACATCTCTAATGCTGTGAGATCCACTACCCGGTAGAAGTGAGGAAGGCCGAGAAGGTGAAGAGAGGAGCAGGTTCGGAGGATGGAGGTTCGGTGGAGCTCTCGAGGAGTGTCGAGGAGGAGATGGGCAAGGATTTCTCGAAGGATGTCTTCGTTGAGGGAGAGGAGAGAGAGAGGATCCATCTTCGGAGTTGTCGAGTTAAGAGGTGGGAGATAGAGAAAGGGAGGGTGGGAGTCGATGATGGAAGTCAGAAGGGAAGGAGATGAAACGAGCTTTCCTTCTTCTCCTCCTCCTCCCCTCTGTCTCTTCCCTCTCGACTCCCATCTCGACTCTACCTCCTTCTTTTCTCCATCTCCCAGCTCACCTTTCCATCTCACCCTCAGTATGGCCCCTCCTCGAATCCTCACTTCCCTCCCCTCCGATGTCCTTCTCGAGATCCTCTCCCACCTCCTAACGATATGCGACCCGTTCCTGGAGGCAGGAACGGTCGATTCCGTGGAGTCGACTCCACGGATCCGTGGAGTCCGACCGTTCCTGCAGCGTTCCAGCAGCGTCCTCGGACTACACGGACTTTGCGTCGCTTCGTTCTCCCTCCCCTCTCAACCGAATCTCAAACGGGAAAAATGACCAGCTACATCTACCTATGAAGTACAATGTATCAGAGGCACAGCTCTATACCTGAAGATTTGCATCGTCGAGAGCGCGTCTCCCAAGAGGTACCTCAAAACGAAGGAGAGGGTGAGCTCGAGCTGACTTCCGCGAGTTCTTTTCGGAGGAGCTCCATCCTCTCCCTTTCAGCTCCTCTGTATACTCCAGGCTGAATTCTTGATATCTGAAAAATGGAGGTTGTTGAGGAGCTACGTAGTGGTCTCCAGTAGAAAGGAATAAGCGTCGAGTGAGAATTTGCACGCACAAAGTCCAACGAGCAAACGAGCTCGAGCTCAGCTCCGAGCTCCTCCCTCTCTCGCCTATGCAGGTTCACCACCTTCCGACGTGAAAATCTGCTCGCTGAAGTGGGGGATGTCTAGATGATATATAGTTTGTCGACTAATCAACTTTCCTTTTGATGATAGCTGCTATATCAAAAGCGTAGCAGCATGGAAACTTTTGAAAGTTGAGCACTTCGACAGCTCGACGCTGTTCAACCTCAACCCACGACCACGCCATCACTGTCGCATACCCACCTTCCACCCTGGCACCTCCTCCTTCTCCATTATGGATCTCTGACATCTTCTCAACATCTAGGAGGAACTCTCGCTCGTTTTGGAGATGTATAGCAGGATGGATGGCTCGTCGCTCGAGGTGAGCTCGCTTTCCTTCTTCGTCGTTTGCTCGTTCCATCTTCCTTCCCTCCTCCCTCCTCTCGCTTTCCTTCTCTGCTTCTGCTACTTTCCATGGTGGATGGGTCATGCATACTGGTCACCTCCATTCTTTCGGATAGTGATAGGGGTTTCTCTACCTCTCTCTCTCAACATCCAGTTTCGTTTGCGACCTTTGAGCTCACCCTCCCTCCCTTCCATTCTGCCCTCCCCTCCTGCATGCTTATTTTTGATGCTATTCTCTTGTTTGTTCTTTCTCTGCAGTCTTACTACCCTCCTCCATCCTACCTATACCCGCTCGCTCCCCGGAAATCCTTCGTTTCTCCTAACCAGTGGTCGACCTCATCCCACCCACCTCTCCTCCCTCCAGCTGCCGACACTCTCTCCCTCTCCATCTCGGCCTCCCCATCTTCTCTCCTTCTCCACTACCAGTCTATAGTGGGGTGGGATGGAGGCTGTTGTGTTTCTGGCGAGGGTTAGGGTGGATGCGAGGAGAAATGAGCTCGATTCAGGTGAGCTTGACCTTTCCTCCTTCCTTCCTTCATCTCGTCTTCTCTTGTCTTTTTCTCCTTCCCATCTTCTCGGATTGCGATGGGAGTTGGAGAGTGTGGTGGTGCAGCTATGGGGTTGAGGAAGGATGTTTCCGATCTGGCAGCAACTATACAGGTGGTCCTCCTCGCTCATGCGCCTTCCTTCAGCTCGACACTCCTTCCTCCCCAGCCTCCATGCCACAGAGACTCTCTTACTGACTCTATATTCTCGTTCTTTCTTTCCTACCACTCCAGTGATCTTCCTCTTCCATCCTAAACCCCTTCCACCACCGCAATGGCTTTGCTTCATCCTCCCTCCACGTCGTCATTCGATGAGCTGGCAGCTCGACGCTCCTCCTTCCCTTCCTTTTTGAGGTCCCTGAGGTGAGTTCTCGCTCCTTTTTCGCTGTTGGAGTCTTTGAGGAGGATGTATATGGACTGGATAGATAGTAGGAGAAGGTGGGAGGGTGGCTCTGTGGTACTGCTGTGGCTTTGGGAGCGAGCTTGGGTTTTGTTGAGCTCAACACTCCTTCCTCCCAAACCTTGCATGCTGTCGAGACTCTCATACTGACTCTATTCTCTTGTTTTTTTCTTTCCTACCACTCCAGCAAACCTCCTCTTCGATCCCATACCACTTTCACCACCCCACCCACTCCTCCTCTCCCTCCCTCGACTGCACCCTTCCATGCGCTGGCAGCTCCTCCTCCCCATCTCACCCCTCGCTCCCTTCCACGCTCCTATTTCTCCACTGGCGTCACCTTTTCTGCTACTACTGTTTTGGTATGAATGAGACGATGCTCTGGATACCTTGGATGACGCTGTGGCTGCATCGGGTGAGAAGTTGAGAATGCTCGCGACTTGATGCGAGAACATGGACGCGCCCCTCGACAGGTACTAGAACATGGACCTAGCCACCTATACACTCGTGTAGATATGCGATAGAAAGGTAATTGAAATCTCTTTCGGACTATGTATGATTCGAGGTGATCTATATCAGACGAGGGAGATCGATCTTGAACTTCATCTCCAAGTCGCGTCCTTGACCTTCCTCCCCAAGTTCGACTTGCTCAAATCTTCCTCGAAGCTTCTGTGACCAACATTATTGAAGTGGTATGGTTTTAAGAGTTCTTTCAGTATGTTCGGTATCACTGTGGCTGTTTTCTATCAAAAGATGAAGAAGATGAGAGTGCTCACGACTTGATGTGAGAAGATGGACGCGCCACTCGACAGGTATCAGATCATGAACCAAGCCACCTATAGACTCGTGTAGATATGCGATAGAAAGGTAATTTGAATCTCTTCCGGACTATGTATGATTCGAGGCGATCTATATCAGAAGAGGGAGATTGATTCCTGACTTCCCCTCCAAGTCACGTCCTGGACCATCATCTCGAACTCTGACTTCCTCAAACTTGCTGTGAGCTTGCTACAACCACTGAAGATCATCTCATATAGTCTTGACAGTTATCTCAATATGTTCGGTGGCACTTCTGCTACCTAGGGTGAGAAGTTGAAAGGACTTGCGTGTCAATGCGAGATCATCTGAGTGCCCTCTCATGCTCAAACTGACCACCTCTGTGCTGGCGGACATATGCGATCAATTTGGAATCAAAGACCAGTTCAGAATATATATCCAAACAAGTTACTCGTAGCAGCAAAAGAAGACTGATCTCTAATTCCTTGTGAACACCTCTCAACCTGAGGAGCAAGACGTGAATGTATGTGAAGTAGAGAAGAGAAAGTGAAAAGAAAGTGAAGGGAGTGTGTTATAGTGGTAGTGAAGGTAGTTTGGAAGTGGTGAAGAAAGAGAAAGTGAAAAAGGGTGAAGAAAGTTGGAAAGTTGAAGGAGGAAGGTTGGGAGTTGGTAGGTGATTAAGAGAAGGGAGGGAGTGTAGAGAAAGTGAAAAAGAAAGGAAAGTGAAGTGAACGGGTTGTAGTAGTGTTTGGAAAGTAAGAGAAAGTGGTGAATGGGAAGGGAAGTGGAAAAAGAGTGAAAAGGTTGTGAAAAAGTGAAGAACGTGAGTTGAAGTGGGTTAGGAGGTAGAGAAGTAGTAGGAAAGGTGGGTGAGAGGAAGGAAAGTGTGTAGTAGTAGTAAAAGTGTGTTTGTGCGAGGTGGAGAAAGAAAAAAGTAGGTGAAAGTGTGTTGGTTGAGAAAAAGAGAGGGTTAGGTTTTGGGGGAAGTTGGTGAGAAAAAGGAGAGTGGAGGTGAAGTAGAGAAGAGAAAGTGAAAAGAAAGTGAAGGGAGTGTGTTGTAGTAGTAGTGAAGGTAGTTTGGAAGTGGGAAAGAAAGAAAAAGTGAAAAAGGGTGAAGAACGTTGGAAAGTTGAAGGAGGAAGGTTGGGAGTTGAGAGAAGGGAGGGAGTGTAGAGAAAGTGAAAAAGAAAGGAAAGTGAAGTGAACGGGTTGTAGGAGTGTGTGGAAAGAAGAGTTAGGGTTAGGTTAGG